>CM035849.1:226494251-227941751 GCA_020510985.1 Pholidichthys leucotaenia
CATCCGCGCTCAAAGCACTGGCACTGGTTGGACTTGATCCTGACCAGGTGCACCTCACTGAAGAACGTGCTAATCACCCGTTCGTTCCAGAGTGCAGATTGCGACACAGACCATTCATTGGTGTGTTGCAAGGTCAAGCTGCAGCTGAAGAAATTCCATCGTGCTAGACAGCCTGGAAAGGCACGGATTGACACAAGCAAGATGGCCCAACCAAAACCTGTTGAGCAGTTTGCCTCCACCTTTGAGAAGGAACTTGGTGTACCACAAGAAGGAGAATCTGAAAAGCAGAAGTGGGAAGAGCTGTGAAACACCATCCACCACACAGCCTTGGCTACCTTTGGGAGGAAGACCTCGAAGTCACAGGACTGGTTTGATGCCAAGTTGACCGAGATGACCCCCGTCATTGAAACCAAGCGCTCAGCACTTGCTGAGTACAAGAAGTACCCAAACGAGAAGAATCTCCAGATTCTCAGGGCTGTGAGAAGCAAAGTTCAGCAGACTGCTCAGCGCTGTGCCAATGAGTACTGGACTCAGCTCAGCCAAGACATTCAAACCGCTGCCATAACAGGGAACATCTGTGGTATGTACGATGGCATCAAGAAAGCACTTGGTCCGGCTCAGAGCAAGATGGCCCCCCTCAAATCCTCCACTGGGTTGATGATCACAGAAAAGAACAAGCAGATGGAGAGATGGGTGGAACACTACTCCGACCTCTACTCCAGACAGAACACCGTGACACCGTCAGCCCTTGATGCCATCGACTGCCTGCCATCCATGGGCGAACTTGACGCCGAGCCAACCATCGACGAACTCAGCAAGGCCATTGATAGCTTGGCCACTGGCAAGGCACCCGGCAACGACGGCATACCCCCCGACCTGATCAAGCACTACAAGACTGCCCTACTGCTGCCATTGCATGACGTCCTCTGCCAGTGCTGGAAGGAAGGTGCCCTACCACAGGACATGAGGGACGCCAATATCATCACCCTCTACAAAAACAAAGGGGAGAGAAGCGACTGCAACAACTACAGGGGCATCTCCCTCCTCAGCGTTGTTGGCAAAGTCTACGCACGAGTTGTTCTCGTTCGTCTACAGAAGCTTGCCGAACGTGTCTACCCCGAGTCTCAGTGTGGCTTCCGCACTGAGCGATCGATGGTAGACATGATATTCTCCATCTGCCAACTCTAGGAGAAATGCAGAGAACAGAACATGCCCCTGTACGTCGCCTTCATCGACCTCACCAAAGCGTTTGATCTGGTCAGCAGAGAGGGCCTTTTCAAGATCCTGCCAAAGATAGGATGCCCACCAAAGTTACAAAGCCTCATCGAATCGTTTCACACCAACATGCAGGGGATAGTGCAGCACGACGGCAACGTCTCGGAGCCATTCAACATACGCAGCGGAGTGAAACAGGGCTGTGTACTTGCGCCAACCCTCTTTGGGATTTTCTTTGCTATGCTCCTGAGGCATGCCTTCAGCACAGCAACAGAGGGAATCTACCTGCACACAAGATCTGACGGCAGGCTTTTCAACCTCGCCCGCCTGAAAGCCAGAACCAAAGTACGCGAGGCTCTAATCAGAGACATGATGTTCGCAGACGATGCTGCAGTCGCAACCCACACGCAGCAGGAGCTTCAGACCCTGATGGACCACTTCTCCCAGGCATGCAAGGACTTCGGGCTTACCATCAGCCTGAAGAAGACTAACGTCTTGGCGCAAGGCACGGAAGCACCACCAACCATCACCATCGACGACTACGAGCTAGAGGTTGTGAATCAGTTCACGTACCTGGGGTCCACGATCAGCAACAACCTCTCCCTTGATACAGAGATTGACAAGAGGATTGGAAAATCAGCCTTCACACTCGCTCTCCTCACCACACGAGTGTGGGAGAATCCCAAACTCTCTGTCAAGACAAAGATGGCAGTGTACAACGCCTGCGTCATCAGCACACTGCTCTATGGGAGTGAGACGTGGACAACATACGCCCGGCAGGAAAAGAGACTGAACTCCTTCCACTTGCGCTGCATTCGCCACATCCTGGACATATCCTGGCAGGACAAAGTGCCCAACACAGAAGTTCTGTCCCGCGCCGGCCTTCCCTCCATGTTCACTCTACTCAGGCAGTGCAGGCTCTGCTGGCTAGGCCACGTTCATCGTATGGAGGATGGCAGAATCCCCAAAGACGTCCTCTACGGAGAACTGGCGACTGGCAGGAGAGACGTTGGCCGCCCACAGCTGTGCTTTAGAGATGTCTGCAAGAGAGACATGAAGGCCCTGGAGATTAACACAGAGCGCTGGGAAGACCTTGCAACGGACCGCTCCAAATGGAGAGGCACCTTGACCAGACAGCTCAAGGCGGGTGAAGAGAGACTGACTGCTGCAGCAGATGAAAAAAGGACCCGCAGGAAGAACCGCCACAGACCCAGCAGCACGGAGACCACCCACAAGTGCGACCTGTGTGACAGGGACTGCCATTCGCGCATCGGCCTGTTCAGCCACAGGCGGTGCTGTTCCAGCAGAGTAGACGTTTAGGATTCACTACCATGGTCATCATAGACCGACGGAGGCCGATGATATATATATATATATATATATATATATATATATATATATATATATATACATACGTACATATATATGTATACTCGCTGCTCTTGTTTTTTTCTCTTGCCTTCTGATTGTTGCTCTGAGTGTTGCTATCCCTGTGCTGTTGCAATCCTCGAATTTCCCCATTGTGGGACTAATAAAGGCTTATCTTATCTTATCAGAGAGAATGCATGGCACATTAGCATATTGATATACATATCAGTCGATACATATGATTAGCTTGACCAACTGGCGCCCGGCCGTCTTCTCCTTAATCCGGGGATGTATAAACAATAGTCCATTGTTCTGGTTGTCCCCCCAGGGGTTCTCTGCCCGTATGCAAATTGTCCTCTGCTTCCTCTAGACATGCTGAGTGTGAGGAATGTTCTTGTAGAGTGTTGTGGGTCACCACACTCTCAACATACCCAAAATGACAAAAACTATCCAGTATATTCTCCACAAATAATATTGTATTTCTGGTGTGCATCGCATCATTACGAGCTACAGGCACGAGAAGTGCATAAATTATAAATCATGACTCTTTCTTTGTTTGCTTGCAGCAAGTCCCGGCAAAACCTCCATGAGTGCCTGGTATCATTGGAAAGCTTAGAAATCGTGTTTTCTAAAAATACATATGTTTTTGTGGAAGATGTAACTCCTGACCGCTCGAACGTGAGTTTTCAGCCCAGCCAAAATATAAACAAATCGTCTTTTTCCGGGCAGTTTTGGCACACTTCCTACACATTAAATATCATTTTGAAGGTCTTTCAATACAGAATATGGAAATAACGTTACATCAGTTTTGAAAATGTCCTCAAAGTGACTCATGTTACCAGCACGGGTCATTAGTTTACAGTGTTAGCATCTTAGCAGCAGCGCTAACAACCGGAACTACTATCACGCTCGTGACGACACCCCAACGTGCTACAAAAACGGCGAGGGAGTGAATGGACATTCCGAACACAGCTTGAGAATTTTTTTTAGACTGGTACTCACCAACAGTTAGACCTGTGGGGATGAAAACAGGCAAATTTCTGTCTGTCTCAGCAGCTGGAGATCAGCTATAACCTAGCATGTAGCTAGTAGCTACTAGCTATGAGCTAGCTAGCTTCCACAGAAGAACAACACTACATCCAGGCAAAGTTTTGGAGGAGGCTATAACAATTATCCAGGTGAAAGCTCCGACAGATAACATTGTAAACTTAAACATGACAGCACTTTGGTGATATCCATGGCTGTAATCAAGCTTGTCTGCATGGCGCACACAGTATCAGTGGCTACAACAGCCTTGGTACGGAGAGCGGCTAGGCCAAAAAGTACCGTAGTAACCGCGATCACAAAATTTGTTGCCGTTAACGGGGGCAACGCAATAATGGGCGATTAACGCGATAACACCAACACCACTAATATACACATATAAGGTTGTGGGTTCACACCCCCGGGTGTATAAAAATGGTACTTTCCGCCTTCTAGCTTGGTGCTCAGCATAATAGAACGGGGAAAGGGAAGGTAACACGCAGAGCTACTAGAGGACTGACCTCCCACTGCAGCTTTCACTACTTAAAGTAGCTGTGTGGCCTAGGGTCAGTGAAACGGAGAAAGGCGCCACCCCTATACATCACATGGCGTCCCACATGCTGTGGAAGGGAATTAAATGGTAAATGGCATTCACTTATATTGTGGCGGACCCATGCTGTAGAGTTCAGTAGTTTTCCTCTCAGACTGAGAGAGCATGGAGATCAAAGGGCTGGGGGGTAAGGGGAATTGTCTGGGGAGAGTGAATGGTGAATGCAGGACCTCAGGTAGCAGGGAGGTGTGAGTTAAGGGATATAAAAGAGAGAGTCCCTGCTTCACATGTTTAATGTTCTGATTCTGGAAGATGTGAGAGTGAAATAAAGTTCATCTGCTCGGAAGGTTCGGTCTGGTTATTTCATCTCCACACTGGTGACCCTTGACGCAGAATGGAACACGAGGCGGACACCCCGGAGACGACCTGGATGGGAAACCCCAGCAATGCGTGCGCCGTTTCGGTCAAACTACCGGACTTTTGGCTGCACAACCCGAAGTCTTGGTTCCTTCACACTGAGGCCCAGTTCACGCTCCGGGGAATAACGGCAGATGACACCAGGTATTACTACGTGGTTCCGGCACTGGACGCTCGCACAACTCAGCAAGTAGCGAGCCTGCTCCAACAGCCCCCAGCCCACGACAAATACAGGACTCTCAAAGCCACGCTGACCCGGCGCTACACGCTCTCGGACTGCGAGAGAGCGGAGAGGCTTCTGACGCACTCCGAGTTGGGAGATGGGTCGGTGGTCGAACGGATGGAGAAGATGTTGGCGTTGGTGGGCACGGATGATGGGCATTTTCTATTTGCCCACCTTTTCCTCCAGAACCTCCCAATGGCGGCCAGAGCAGTCCTTGCCAACTTGCTGTTGCTGGCCACGCATGACTACCGTGCGCTAGCCCAGGAGGCAGATCGGATCATCCTCACCACCAGAACCCTCACAGTGAATGCAGTGGCGTCGGAACCCAGCGAGACGGCCAGCGGAAGCAAGGAGCCAGCGATGGCAGCAGCAGCGAGGGCCAGGAAGCGCCAGAGAGACACGCTCTGCATCTACCACCACCGTTTTGGAGAGGATGCACGCCGATGCGTGCCAGTGTGCCAATTCAAGCATTCGGGAAATGCCAGGACCGGCAGTCGATAGCAGCTGCGACCGCCGGTGAAGAAAGCAAGCTGCTCTAAGTGACAGACTCACGCTTGGGGAGACGATTCCTCGTGGACTCAGGCTCCCAAAAGAGCCTCATCCTGCCATCCTGCGCTGACCGGCTAGCGGGAACTAACAGCCCCGAGCTGACGGCCGCAAACGGCTCAGACATTAAGACTTTTGGTGAGAGGACACTGACTATATCCCTGCACGGCCGTACGTACCGGTGGACATTCGTGATAGCGGCATGCAGTTTCCCAATCTTAGGCGCTGATTTTTTGTGTGCATACGGACTACTAGTCGATGTTACTAACAGACGCCTGATTAATGCAATGTCTTTTGATTCTCTCGCCTGTACAGCTCGAGGAGCCGGGCCAAAAATGCTAGCCACCATCACAGCTCCAGGTGGTAAGTTCCACACACTGCTCACCCAGTTCCCAGCACTCACGGTCCTGATGTTTTCAGCGGCCATCACTAAACACGGGGTGGAGCACTTTATTACCACCACCGGGCCACCCATTTTTGCATGATCTTGGCGCCTGGACACAGCTAAACTGGCCATAGCGCGCGAGGAGTTTGCCAACTTGGAAAGGCTGGGCATCATCAGACGATCAAACAGCCCATGCACAATCCCACTACATATGGTCCCTAAGGCCGAGGGATCGTGGCGACCTTGTGGAGATTTCCGCAGATTAAACAACGCCACAGCGCACGACCGCTACCCGATCCCCCATATTCAGGATTTTTCCGTTCACCTTGCCGGGGCACGTATTTTTTCTAAGATAGACCTGGTCCGTGGTTACCACCAGGTCCTGGTGCGCGCGGAGGACATACCTAAAACGGCAGTAATAACCCCGTTTGGTCTGTTTGAGTTTTTACACATGCCTTTCGGGTTAAAAGGTGCAGCACAGACATTCCAACGCATGATGGATGCGGTGTTGCGCAATCTGCCGTTTGTGTTCATCTACCTGGATGACATCCTGGTGGCCAGCGCGTCCGAGGACGAACACGTAGCCCACCTCAGGACGGTTTTCCGGAGGTTGGAGGAGCATGGGTTAATAATCAACCCAGCAAAATGCCAGTTCGGCGTGACGGGGATCGATTTTTTGGGACACCGCATCTCACCGGAGGGAGCGATACCCTTGCCGGACAAGGTGCACGTAGTGGCGAATTTTCCCCGGCCTCAGACGGTCAGGGTGCTGCAGGAGTTTTTGGGGATGGTGAACTTCTACAATTGTTTCCTCCCCCGTGCAGCCCAGCTCATGCAGCCGTTGTAAGCTGCGCTTAAGAAACGGAAGCCGGCGGACAGAGTTGACTGGACTCCTGAGCGGGAGCAAACGTTTTCTGAGGTTAAAACAGCTCTGGCAAACACTGCACTGCTGGCGCACCCAGACCCGGCGGCTCAGATTGCGCTCACTACAGATGCATCAGACGTGGCCATAGGGGCCGTCGTGAAGCAGTGTGTCACCGGTTCTTGGCAGCCACTCGCCTTTTTTAGCAGGTCTTTGCGCGAAAATGAGCGTAAATACAGCGCGTTCGACAGGGAGTTGCTGGCTCTCCACCTGGCCATACGTCACTTCCAGTTCTGGCTGGAAGGGTGCGCCTTCACTGTGTTCATGGACCACAAGCCGCTAACGTACGTGATGGCCAAGGTTTTGGAACCGTGGTCGGGCTGGCAGCAGAGACAGCTGGCTGCGATCTCAGAGTTTATGACTGACATTCGTCATGTGGCTGGTAAACTCAACGTGGTGGCTAACTGTCTCTCGTGCGTCTTAGTGGCCGACGTTTGCGCGCTCCAGTCTGGACCAACAGGGTTAAGGCTGGAGAGCAGAGTTACGCAAGACGCCCCCCCCCCCCCAAATCTGTGACATCTCCACGGGCCGCCCGCGCCCGGGGGTACCACGCGCTTGGCGATGCCACGTTTTTGAGGTGGCAGCAAGGTTTGTCTGGCCGAGCCTGCGCAAACAGGTGAAAGAGTGGGCTGCAGCCTGTGTAGCGTGCCAATGAGCCAAAGTGCACAGGCACACAAAGGCCCCCCTTGAGCCGTTCCATATCCCGGCTAAGAGGTTTGACCACGTTCACGTGGACCTCATCGGCCCCCTCCCGCCATCGCAGGGGTTCACGCACTTCCTGACAGTGGTGGACCGCACCATGCGATGGCCCGAAGCAGTCCCACTAGCTTACACCGCGTCTGCAGACGTGGCACGCGCCTTTTTAACAACATGGGTGGCACGTTTTGGCACCCCTTTGGACATCACGTCCGATCGGGGCCCGCAGTTTGTTTCCGACCTCAGGTCCACGATGGCCTGGAGCCTGGGCGTCTGAATTCATCGCACCACCGTGTACAACCCACAGGCCAATGGGTTATGCGAGCGTTTCCATAGGTCACTGAAAGCAGCGCTCAGGGCTTTGCTTATGGATACAAATTGGGTGGACCGGTTGCCGTGGGTTCTATTAGGGTTGCGTTCCGCACCGAAGGAGGATTTAGCGGCTTCCCCAGCAGAGCTGGTTTTTACGCAGCCCCTGCGACTCCCCGGGGAGTTTTTACCAGATAACCCCGCGCCGAACACCCATCCGTCCCCGCGTTCGCAGCATAGCTCAGACGCACGGACGCTCCCTGGCCCGGCCCACCACTGTTTTTCCCGCGCGTTTGTGCCAAAAACCTTGAAGGACGTGGCGTTCATGTTTGTCAGGCACGATGCCCACCGGACCCCATTGTGCCCACCCTGCGATGGCCCGTTCAAAGTCCTGGAAACCGGGGACAAACATTTTGTGTTAGACCTGGGGGGTCGCCGGGAGAGAATCTGTATAGATAGGCTTAAGCCCGCCTTTGTTGTGGCAGACGAGCAGCTGGTGTTGGCTCGAGCTCCTCGGTGAGGAAGACCCCCACTGAGAGCTCCCCAGGTAAATGATTCATCACAGCAGTCACACGAGCATGCTGAATGTTTCTCCCCCCCCATTGTCCCCCCACAGAGGGACACACCCCCAGGAAACCCCCACCGGCACAACAGCATTGCGGAGCAAAAACCCCCCCGTTAAAGCAGCTATGGGCGGAGGCTGAAGCCGCGAGGACGAGAGAGTTAACACCCAGTCTGAGACTCTGAGGGGGCGGTGTGGGGGACCGATGCTGTAGAGTTCAGTAGTTTTCCTCTCAGACTGAGAGAGCATGGAGATCAAAGGGCTGGGGGGTAAGGGGAATTGTCTGGGGAGAGTGAATGGTGAATGCAGGACCTCAGGTAGCAGGGAGGTGTGAGTTCTGGGATATAAAAGAGAGAGTCCCTGCTTCACATGTTTAATGTTCTGATTCTGGAAGATGTGAGAGTGAAATAAAGTTCATCTGCTTGGAAGGTTCGGTCTGGTTATTTCATCTCCACAATATAGCGCTTTTTTCTCATCTCTAGATGACCAAAGTGCTTTACAGATCCTGCTATCCACCCATTCACACACACATTTACACACTGATGACAGCGTAGCTGCCATACATCGGCGCTGGCCTAATTAACTAACTAAATTAACTTATGTATACAGTGGATATAAAAAGTCTACACACCCCTGTTCAAATGCCAGGTTTTTGTAATGTAAAAAAATGAGACCAAGATAAATCATTTCAAGACTTTTTCCGCCATTAATGTGACCTATAACCTGTACATCCCAATTGGAAAACAAACTGAAAGCTTATAAGGGGAAAAATAAAAAATAAAAAACTTACAATAACCTGTTTACATAAATATAAACACCCTTAAGCTAACACTTGCAGCACCTTTGGCTTTTATTACAGCACTCAGTCTTTTTGGGTAGGAGTCTATCAGCGTGGCACATCTTGATGTGGCAGTACTTGCCCACTCTTCATTGCAAAAATGCTCCAAATCTGTCAGATTAAGAGGGCATCTCCCGTGCACAGCCTTCTTCAGATCACCCCACAGATGTTTGATCAGATTCAGGTCTGGACTCTGGGTAGGCCATTCCAAAACCTTAATCGTCTTCTGGTGAAGCCATTCTTTTGTTGATTTGGATGTGTGCTTTGGGTCTTTGTCATGCTGAAAGATGAAGTTCCTCTTCATCTTCAGCTTTCTAGCAGAAGCCTGAAGGTTTTGTGCTAACACTAACTGGTATTTGGAACTGTTCATAATTCCCTCTGCCTTTACTAAGGCCCCAGTTACAGCTGAAGAAAAACAGCCCCAAAGCATGATGCTGTCACCACCATGCTGCACTGTAGGTATGGTGTTCTTCTGGTGATGAGCAGTGTTGTGTTTGTGCCAAATATACCTTTTGGAATTATGGCCAAAAAGTTCAACCTTGGTTTCATCGGACCATAACACATTTTTCCACATGCATTTAGGAGATTTCAAATGGCTTGGATGTTTTTCTTCGTAAGATAAGGCTTCTGTCTTGCCACCCAGACATATGAAGAAGACGGGAGATTGCTGTCACATGTACTAAACAGCCAGTACTTGCCAGAAATTCCTGCAGCTCCTTCAATGTTGCTGTGACTGCCATTTAACATGAGTTTGTATGTGATTGGTTAATTCTGAACACAGCCACATCCCCAGTTACAACAGGGTGTGCATATTTATGCAAACAGGTTATTGTAAGTTTTTTATTTTTTATTTTTCCCTTAAAAGTTTTCAGTTTGTTTTTCAATTGGGCTGTCCAGGTTATAGGTCACATTAATGGTGGAAAAGTTTTGAAATGATTTATCCTGGTCTCATTTTTTTTTTGCATCACAAAAACCTGGCACTTGAACAGGGGTGTATCAGCTTTTTATCTCCACTGTAACTTGTTTTGTGAGCACAGTTGCCTTGATTTCTTTGTATGTATAGATTACTTGAGCTGTTACTGATATCTGGTGAAAATCTCAGGTCAATGGCTCCATCAGAAAAATGTTTTATGAGAAAAATGTTGATGTGTCCAATACTTATTTTCCCCGCTGTATATACACTAGAAAAACCGATGTGCGTCATCCACGTGGTCTGTACAAACATCTCATGTGTGACGCAAGTGTGGCTAGCTTGTACCATGCGTCCCGTCTCCCACGTATGTGGTGAGTGCCTGTATCTTGCAGGTAGTAAGACTATCTCAAGAAGTGAGTACAAATTCCACAGCTGTCGTATGATGCCTGTTTGGAAAGGACATTTTACATGGACCCTGCGAGGTACAAGTAATGGCAGAGCTGGGAGATGCCCAGGGGCTGTGGCGCCCACTGGCATAATATTGGCCACCCTTCTCATAATTTTGATTGATGCAGCCACAGCTGCATTTGCCTTGGGGAGAACCTTTCTTTACAGTTACTCTGCCCTGCTGGACCCCACAACTGCACGCACGCATCTGATAGCCAGCAAGCACATTTGAAAAGAGAACAGCTGCAGGCAGTAATACTTTGATTCAGAAATTGATAAAGGTAAGCTATAATATCAGAGGGGATGTCACGTTGATACACTTTTAGTAATGCTCAGTTACTTGGCCGTTTATGTAATTTAGCGAAGACAAAAAATCTCAGCAACAGCAGCTCACTGGTAGGAAAAACAGCAAAAATGTAGCACAAACTAACATTTATGCACAGTGTCTCCCATAATATTAACAATTAAATGAGATAACATTTCATGTTTCGTGTTAAGACACTAACACAATGTTTATGCATTTTGAGGCATCTTAACGTCAGTCAGGTTTGAATGTTTTCTGTTCAGAAAATTGACTACATTAAGAGTCAACAAGGCAGAATCATTTTACATTTTGGTAAATGATTGTGTTTTTTTTATTATAACTGAGAGGTCTGCCATGGGTTTATTAATTACAGCAGCCTTTTTTTTAATAAAGAGTTATTTTGTTTGGTTGGAATTAGGGATGCAAGTTATCGATTAATTCATTAATCATTAGTTGATCCACCTTATTGATTGATTAATGATTAATTGATAAGCGGCAGCTTATAAGCAGATAAGTGGTGATGTGTGTGCCCCCGCCTGGAAGGCAAAGCCACTACATTTCATAGAATAAGAATAATAAAGGACTGCTGAGTTATCAATTAATTGACAACTAATTTAATTTAATAGACTAAATTCTGATCAACAGTTAATCGAAAGTCAATTAATTATTAACATTCCTAGTTGGAATAGTCATAAAGGTGTTAAGGTTGGTACAAACTTGTCAGGGTCTGAGCATAGGTTGGGGACCAGGCTCCCACTTTAAGTTTGATTTTGCTTTTCTGTGTTTCCCCTGCCTCCATTCAGTTGTTATTATTTTTAAATTCTCTATATTTATTAATATTTATTATCATAGCCATGTTATGTTCTCTATTATGGTCTGAGGTTTGAAGTTAGTTTTGTATGATTCTCTTTTTGCTATTATTATCATTTGTCATGGTTGTGTATTCCCTGGTCCTGTGTTCATGTCTCTGGTTTACCTTTTGTCTCAGCCCCTCATGTTTCCTGTGTCTATAGCCACTCCCTGCTGTCTCTGATTATCCCTGATTGCTCCCACTTGTCTCGTGTTGTCTTGATTACTCCCCTGCCCATATATACTGGTCTCAGTCTGTGTCCTGTGCGGCGTCCTTGAGTCATATTGCCATGTTACACATGCTTCTGTCTTTCCTGTTTATTCCTAGCCTGTTTTGCCATTGTCCTGTAACCCAGTGTCTGAAGTCAGTTGTGTTTTTACTTTTGTTTCAGCCCATGAGCTGCATTGTTTTCTGTTTATTAATAAATCATGATTTATCAGATTTGCCTTGCAATTGGGTCCTCCTCTTCTCTGTCCCAGAGGTGCTGTTGTAACAAAACTATAACCTTGATCATCAAAATCAAATGAACAAAAGGCTTCAAGTGTTTCATTGTGCATGTAATGAATACTGAATAAATAAAAGTTTTTTTAAAATTATATTGCAAAACACCTTGTTCACATTATTGCAATTTACTGAGATCCACTATTAATGCTGTTTATTCAGTTACTGTTTATTCTTTTATCAGTGATTAATTTACTTCTGTAGTTCTCCTTCGGAGAGAACTAGACAAGGTTTTTTAAAACAGACATCAGATGTCTGAACTTTGATGTATTGCATCAGTGTTAGGTTGTAATACTAAGATAAGATAAGATAAGATAAGCCTTTATTAGTCCCACAACGGGGAAATTCCAGGATTGCAACAGCACAGGGATAGCAACACTCAGAGCAACAATCAGAAGGCAAGAAAAAAAACAAGCAAGCAAGAGCAGCTAATATACATATGTACATATTACTATAAAATATATATATACACACACACACACAGACACACAGTGCAGAGCATTGTAGCTGGATGGAATAAATATATGAATATACAGTATGAACACACAGTACAGAGCATTGTAGCTAGATGGAATAAATATGTAAGTATATAAACACCCACAGTACGGAGCATTGCAGCTAGGTGGAATAAATATGCAAGTATATAAACACACACAGTGCGGAGCAATGTAGCTAGATGGAATAATATGTAGATATATAAAAACACAGTGCGGAGCATTGTAGCTAGATGGAATAAATATATAGATATATAAATGTAAAAATATAAACACACCCAGTGCTGAGCATTGTAGCTAGATGGAATAATGTTCATGTTATGTTATGAACTTATGTTATGAACAATACTTATGTTGGATTCATGATTATATAATTAAACCAGACTTTGATTTGAAATAATCATTTTTTTTCATTATGCATCTGTGTTTCCTGTATTCCAGCAGTCATAATCTCAGTGTAACAACATTCTAGTGTATCTCAGTAAATCACAATGCCAGGATTTCTAATTTATTGAAACAACTATTACCATCATCATCAAAATTAGGATCAAAATGATTTGCAATATTTCAGTATGTGTAATCAATATTAAAATTTAACTTTTTAAATATATTGCAAAATGCACTAACTTTTCCACGATATTATAATTTGCTAAGATGCACCATTAGGCTCTTTGAGCAGTAGTCGGGGATGTTTGTACTGAAGAATAGAATAAGTTTCCTAAGTTACCATCATTTTGTCATTACAAAGTTGTACAGAGTCATTTACTGTCTCTCCAGTGACAGGCTCTATATAAAATTCCTAACAATAATGTAACAGCAAGTATGACTATATACAGTACATGTACTACTAAATAGTTAGTATCTTTATATAACTTCTTATTTTGCAAGAAATATTAGGTTCTTGTAATACCAGTTTTTCGGCCACTCTAATCTGATGACATATCCATCCTGGCCATCCCACTGAAAATTTCCTGACTCCGCCATGGGGTGCAAGACACACTTAAGACTGGAAAGAACTCCTTGCTGCCTGTCCAATACCACTATGACATCCACATCCTCTACGGCCCCAGAAAATCACAGCTGACGGACAATGTCTAAATTTGTGCGTCTTGTTGTGACCCAGGCTATTTATGAGATGATGATGGCTACATGAACCAATGCTGCACCATTTCGGTATATTCCTGATTTTAGAAATAGCTGTCTGTTCTATTGAGATACATTGAGATCTCGGGTTTGTTTGTACCCCACGTTCTGTTGCTAAGACAAAGGTCATGTGATCAATGACATATTCACAGACAGCTCTATGTGCTTTAATAATGCATAAGTAGCCTTTAAATGTTGATTCTGTGAAGTGTTTGTAAAAGTTTTTATTTTCTTTGACACAATGGTGGAGGAACAGACCTCAGAAAATAACAGGCGATCCTTAAATAGTGTTTTTTTTTTAAATAAAAAAAACAGTTATTAAATACAGTAGATACCAGGGCATTTCCTTGTGTAATGGATGCAGCATCAATCAAAAATAGTCTACTTGGTACTGTACTATATCTGGTAGACAGCAGAACACTGACTAGAATGACAACTACTGTATTTGCTGCAGCGACTGCATCACAGCTATGACAGACTGTAGCCAGAGTCATTGGAAATTGGGGGTTAGAGTGCAACTTTTTTCTGTAAATTGCTCTTTTTGTTTCAGATGTGACATTTTTTCTGTTAAAGCTGGGACTTTTCCCCTCTAAGTTTACAATGCCTTTCTCACAAATTTGCTGCTTTTTCCCCTCATACATTTTCTATTTTTTTCTTGTAAAATTTTAAGTTTTTTTCCTCTTAAATTTGCTACTTCTTTTCAAATAAATTCATTTTTATTTTGCTCACATGATGTATTTGTAACCTTTCCCTAATACATTTGCAATTTTTTTCCTCAAATTTGTGAGTCTTTTTCTTCATAAAATTGTAACAGTTTTTCCTTTGGAACTTTCTCATTACAACAGTACCACGTCAAAGTGGGTGGCTTCTTTATAGCAAGGCGGCCCATTATGTTGTTGACATGCTGACATTTTGCTGTCAGAAGCGAATACTTAGGAGACAGCAAGCGCAAAATACAAGCAAAGCACGGAGTTAGCGTTGATGGCTAGCTAGCTAGCTAGGTAGCTAGCTAGCTTGCTCATTGTCTGCATACAGGAAACAATGGTGATATTATGGAGTGTGTAATTGACGAGGCAGGTTTGTCTCAAGACATTTTATTACACGTCTCCAACATGAGCATAGTAGAAAGAGGACATCTCAGAAAAAACTTGTCCCTTATATACCCAGGTCTCCCCACAGCTCACAAGTCACATTGCATTCACATCAAAGGTAACTTTGCATTTCCTCTTTAATCCCTTGGCATCCCCCTCACAGTCTTTGGCCCACAAAGGATCCTCCAAGCAGTCTCTTGCATATAAAAGATTACACTTTCACAGCTTCCTGTTATCTCCAAGGAAACTCTGCACTTTGTTCTTATCTAAGATGTGAGGCATTATGCAAGGCATTAAGTAAGTCACATGTGTGGCTACAATATCCTTATTTGTTCAAAGTGAGGTTGCCACCAAATGGGATAAATAACATAAAAGATGCTTAAAATCACAAAACACTCACCATCCTCTATCATGGTTTCCAACAATGCTGTGGCTCAAGGTTTTCAATGATACCGTGGCTGAGTTGAGGCCGCTGTCCCTCCCGTTGCTCCCTGGTTGGTGCCTGCAATGGTTGAATCACTTCCAGCCTTTTCTGTTCAACCCACTTCGGCCATTGTGGTCCTTGATGGTCCGGTAATAAACTTTTGGTGTTCGGTGGTACCCATGAGTGTCCTCCTGGTATGCGTTTTCATTTTGGGTCGCTCTGTCTAGCTCCCTCTGGATTCTCTCGTCAGCCACCAAGCACAGAAGAGTCCGCACCTTGTCGCTGGACCACGGTGTTGATTTGTGTGCAGCCATTTATCTTGTTGATTATCACAGAAATAATAAAAACTCACGATCACTTTTGCTGAATTTACAAATGGCGGCTTTGATTCTTGTGAAGACGGCACTCCCATGACTCATCTAGTGGCGTTACGCCCTGGCCAATCAGTGGCCTGCAGTCTGGTGACATCACATTTTCAGCTTGACTCAGCTCGCTTGGAACCCTGGCTGAGTAGGTACTACTCCTATTATAACTATTATCCTATTATAACTTAAAGAACATCGCAAGGATTAGAGGTCTCATGTCTCAGCAGGCTCTAGAAAAACTTGTCCATGCATTTATCTTCAGTAAACTGGACTACTGTAACGCTGTCCTCACAAGTCTCCCTAAAAAGTCCATCAGACAGCTGCAGTTGGTTCAGAATGCTGCAGCTTGAGTCCTCACTAAGACCAAGAAAGCAGATCATATAACTCCAGCTCTCAAATCTTTACACTGGCTTCCTGTCTGTCAAAGAATAGATTTCAAAATACTGCTGTTGGTTTATAAAGCTCTGAATGGTTTAGGGCCAAAATACATTTCAGATCTGCTAGTTCATTATGAACCACCCAGAGCCCTCAGATCATCAGAGTCAGGCCTACTATCTGTGCCCAGAGTTAGAACCAAACATGGTGAGGCAGCATTTAGTTTTTATGCCCTTCACATATGGAACAATCTCCCAGAAAGCATCAGGGCTGCTGAAATTCTCAGCTGCTTTAAATCCAGGTTAAAAACTCTCCTATTTGCTGTGGCCTTTTAGAAGAATAATTGCTAATCTCCTACAATGCACTGTAAATTGTTTATTCCTATCGTATTCTATTTTAGCATGCTTTTATTTCTCTTTAATTTACTTTTGAGTTTGCTTTTAAATTCTTATGTATTCCTTTTTCAACTTGCTCTAATGCTTTAATGCTTTTATGTAAAGCACTTTGAATTGTCTTGTACATGAAATGTGCTATACAAATCAACTTACCTTGCCTAAAAAGTACCTAGTAGTACCAGGTACTAGGTACTAATGGAAAACCCTACAAACCAAGTAGAGTCGAGGGGAGTCGGGCTGAGTAGGTGCTAGTGGAAAAGGGCCATAATAGTCCTTTCAATCTACAATTGGCGAGCTGCGATCACAAGTTCCATTAGCATAAATTCACACCTCATCAGCCTGGAAACTGCTCATGGAAACTGCTCATGCCGGCTGCTATTGAGAGTCAGCGGTATTTTTACAGGTCGTTCCATGTCTAACTCAGCACAGATCAGTGGTGGATATAGGAACACAACGATCTACAGTATATATAGTTCAGTTGTTGCTGCTCTTTGTCCTCCGTTACAATGGAGAGGACCACAAAATTCACCCAACATTTTGCATAATTACCATAATTTTTTCATTTTGGCACTAAATAGCTTTCATATTTACAAGAAAAGACACTCTGTGTGTGTGTGTGTGTGTGTCCACTCGCGCACGTGTGTGTGTGTAAGAGAGATGCACACACATGCACATAAATTAGACTTGCACTTTTATTAGGTGGGGATATGTGTTGCATATAGTGCCACACAAAGTGGGGTATGTTTTATTTTGGAGGGGTCTGTCACAAAAAAAGATAAGAGGATAAGTTAATGTGAGGTGAACCAAGATGCATAGATTGCCCCTCGTTGAACCAAGACATCCTGCTATCTTCTCAACAGTAGCCGGGAGACGGCTGCTGGAGGTTCCAAGGGAGTGACACCTTCAGAGCGATATTTTCTGTTGTTGGAGTACACCCTCCAGTCAACTTTCTTGAAGAAAGGAAACACCACCCCGGTTTGCCATGCCAAAGGCACTGTCCCTGACATCCACGCAATGTTGCAGAGGCGTGTCAACCATGACGGCCCTAGAACATCCAGGGCCTTTAGGTACTCAGGGCGAATCTCATCCACCCCCAGGGCCCACCTACCAAGGAGCTTTTTAACCACCTTGGCAACCTCAGCCCTTGTGATGGGTGAGTCGTCCCCCTCGTCCTCAAGCCCTGCTTCCTCTGTGGAAGGTGTGTCAGTGGGATTGAGGAGATCCTCAAAGTATTCCTTCCATCACCCAGCGATATCCCCAGTCAAAGTCAGCAGCGCCCCATCTGCACCATACACAGTGTGGACAGGGAGCTGCTCCCCGCTCCTGAGCCATTGGACAGTTTGCCAGAATCTCTTTGAGGCCGACCGAAAGTCTTGTTCCATGGCCTCACCGAACTCTTTCCACACCCGAGTTTTTGCTTCAGCAACCACCCTAGCTGCACTCCGCTTGGCCTGCCGGTACGCCTCAGTTGCTTCGGGAGTCCCACAAGCCAACCAAGATCGATAGGACTCCCTTCTTCAGCTTAATGGTCCCCCTCACCACTGGTGTCCACATCTTGGTTCGGGGGTTGCCACTACGAGATGCACTGACGACCTTGCGGCTGCAACTCTGGGCAGCGGCTTCAACAATGGAGGTGGAGAACATGGCCCATTCAGACTCCATGTGTCCAGACTCTCTCGGAATGTGGTCGAAGTTCTTCCAGAGGTGGGAGTTGAAGACCTCCGGAACAGAGGCCTCAGCCAGACGTTTCCAGCACACCCTCACTATACATTTGGGTCTACCAGGTCTGAATGGCATCTTCCCCTGCCATCGGATCCAACTCACCACCAGGTGGTGATCAGTTGACAGCTCTGCACCTTTCTTTCTCCGAGTGTCCAAGACATATGGTCATAGGTCTGATGACACGAAAACAAAATCGATCATCAACCTGCGACCTAGGGTGTCCTGATGCCAAGTGCACATATGGACACCCTTATGCTTGAACATGGTGTTTGTTATGGACAAACTGTGATCACACTCCTCAGCCTCCCTGGGAAGGTCTATGCCAAGGTACTGGAGAGGAGAGGTTGGCTGTTGGTTGAACCTCAGATTTAGGAGGAGCAATGTGACATATTGTCAGCCCAGGAAACACGCACGCAGGCTCAGGTAGATTTGATAGCTTTATTAACAACAAGGTGAGTGTATGGATGCGTGTGTGAGAGATTAGTATGTGATGCGGGTGGAGGATGCAAGCCAGGACAGAGCAGCACGTCGTGCGGCCAGACAACCTTGCAGAGAAGCGGTGGCTGGCGTTGGCAGGTTCCAAGCCTGGGAGACAACGTCCTGCTGTGCGTCCGGGCGAAGCGGTGAGGCAGAGGAGCGGAGGGACGAAGAGAGGTAAGTCCGCCGCCGGTTAATCCACCTGTGCACAGGGGAGGCTGATAGGAGATGATGAGAAGATGATTGAGAGCTTACGTGTCCTTAGCGAGGATCAGCAGGCCTGATGAGAAGGTAGCTGCTGGGGAATATCCATGTAGGGAGACAGACGGCTCCAGGCTGTAGCTCAGGGCAGGATGGAATAAATAGTGGCACACTAATGAGGAGCAGGTGTGCGCGCAGCTGAGGCGGCAGCCCGTGAGCCGCGGGTGATGACAGCACTCCCTCCCCTACCAGCGCCTCCTGGCGCTGGCTTACTTGGGTGTGTCCGGTGAAGCTCCGCGATGAGGTCTGGATCCAACACCCACGAAGAGTGCACCCAGGATCTCCACTCTGGCCCATAGCCCTCCCAGTCAACCAGGTATTGCAGCCGGCGACCGCGACGCCAGGAGTCCAGGATGGCAGTAACACCCCACGCCAGGTCACCATCGATCATACGAGGCGCGGGAGGAGACCTAGGAGGAGGGCAGAGTGAATTGGACACAACAGGCTTAAGTTTGGAGACGTGGAAAGTAGGACACACCCGCAGAGGGGGGGGCAAACGCACAGCCACCGGGTTGATGATTTTGGTGATCACGAAGGGGCCGAGGAATCTCGGGGCCAACTACCTCTTCTCTCCCTTCAGGTTGATGTCATGCGACGACAGCCACACTCGCTGACCCACCTGGTAGGCAGGAGCTGGTCTTCTGTGCCGATTAGTGGTGGAGCTGTTGCACGCCGCCGTGCGTAAAAGCGCGTCCTTTGCCTTGGCCCAAATCTTCCGACAGCGCCCGATGTGCGCCTGGACAGAGGCGACGGCTAGCTCACCCTCCTGCTCAGGAAAAACAGGGGGGTTATACCCCAAAGACGCTTCAAAAGGTGACACCCCAGTAGCCGTGGACTGGGCTGAATTATGGGTGTACTCTACCCACGTCAGGTAGGAGCTCCAGGATGAAGGATTGGAGGATGTTATGCAGCGCAGAGCGGCTTCCAACTCCTGGTTCGTGCGCTCGCACTGCCCGTTAGATTGGGGGTGGTGACCTGAGGAGAGACTCACCGTGGCCCCTAAGGCGTTGCAAAAACTCCTCCAGACCTGGGAGACAAACTGCGGACCTCTGTCCGAGACCACGTCCAGCGGGATACCATGCAGTCTGATGACATGGTGGACCAGTAGATCGGCCGTTTCGTGTGCTGAAGGGAGACCCTGAAGGGGCACGAAATGGGCGGCCTTGGAGAATCTGTCCACAATTGTCAGGACCGTGTCATAGGTGTTAGAGACTGGTAACCCCGTGACAAAATCAAGGGCGATGTGTGACCAGGGCCTGCCCGGGATCGGCAGAGGCTGGAGTAGGCCCGCAGGTGGAGAGTTCTGGTTCTTGCCGGTTGCGCACTGGGGACAGGCCCGGACATAGTTGATAACATCCTTATGGAGCCCAGGCTACCAAAATGAGCGCTGCAGCCAGCTCACCAGGCGGGTGACAACGGGGTGACAGGCGAGTCTGGAGGTGTGGGCCCAATGGATCACTTCACCCCGAACTGCAGATGGAACAAAAAGCCTCCCCTCCGGCCCCCCGCCAGGATCCGGTTCCATCTTCTGTGCATCCAGGATCTTATCCTTGATGGGCCAGGCGATAGATAGATAGATAGATAGATAGATAGATAGATAGACAGATAGATAGATAGTTTATTTTGAACACAAAAATATAACAAATACAAGCAAATGGCAAATGCAATAAAGTAACAGTATACACTGTTCGAAAGGGAGAAGGAAGAAGCGAACACTTATTAATTCCATCTCCTCTTTTCCATAGATACACCCATGTGAATTTTATACAAATTACCACCTTTAAGACCCCAAGTAAACAAGTTACTGTATTTTTTACAAATCAACATTAACACCCATCCATTCTAACATACAATGATGTCCATACATCAAAACCAGCCTCAAACAACACAGATATACACAGTGCTGTCCCACCCACCGTTCCATAGTGTCCCATAATATCCCAGAGTGAACATAATGAATCATACATATAACTACTACCCTTCTAACATATACCCTTTCAGCAAATGGTGCTTATACCTCTTTTTGAATTGATTTCTGTTTGTACATAGTTTCAGTTCCAGCTCCAGACTGTTCCATAAATCCAATTTCCAGCGATCACTCCTAAGACGCACGACTTGGGCAGGATGGTATGACCGGACTCCTCAGGACCCTTGGGGGCAAACTGTCTGGAGAGGGCGTCGGGCAATCCATTCTTCGAGCCTGGACGGTACGTGATGGTGAAATTAAATCGAGCAAAAAATAGAGACCAGAGCCTGGCGGACATTCAGACGCCTCGCTGACCTCAGGTACTCAAGATTTTTGTGGTCCGTCCAGACCACAAAGGGTTGGACTGCCCCCTCCAACCAGTGACGCCATTCTTCTAAAGCGAGTTTGACAGCGAGAAGCTCCCTGTCGCCGACGTCATAATTACGTTCCGCCGCCGTCAGCCGTCGAGAGAAGAAAGCGCAGGGGCGCTTGACTCCATCCACCGGCGAGCATTGAGAGAGCACCGCCCCCACCCCCGTGTCTGACGCGTCAACCTCCACTAAACACTGAAGCGCAGGATTGACCTGGGTCAGGACCCGGGAGGACGAGAATTCCGCCTGGAGGGTCTTAAAGGCGGTGGCCGCCTCCTCGGACCACTGGAAAGGCACCTTCGATGACGTGAGGCGGGTCAGGGGGGCGACGATGGCGCCGAATTTGGGGATGATCGTCACTTCCTTGTGGTAACGTATCGTCACTTCCTGTTTTGCTGTCTGCCTGTGTGGTTTGCTCTCCAGCCACTAGCTAGCCACTAGCTATGGCTACTACCTCTCTTTCCTCTCCTCCTCTGGTGTGCTCTCTCTGTCAGATGTTTAGCTACACCTCTGCCTCTTTTAGTGATAACGGTAAATGTAATAAATGTTGTCTTTTTGAGGCGCTCGAGGCGAGGTTGTCTGATTTGGAATCCCGGCTCCGCTGCATTGAAACACCGTCTGCGCCAGTTAATCTCGACGGACGCCCATTAGCTGCAGCGGAGCTAGCTAGCTCAGGTCCCACTGTCAGCGGTTCCCCGGCTCTCCTCAGCAGCGAGGAGACTGGGTGGGTGATGGTGAGAAGGAAGCCTAGTCGCAAAGCCCCGGTTCACCACCAACCTGTTCACGTTTCTAATCGTTTTTCCCCGCTCAGCGACACACCCGCTGAGGAAAAAGCTCTGATCATTGGCGACTCTGTAGTCAGAAACGTGAACCTAGAGACTCCAGCGGCCATAGTCACATGCATTCCTGGGGCCAGAGCAGGCGACATCGAGTCAAATTTGAAAATGCTGGCTAAAAGTAACTGTAAATATTCCACAATTGTTATTCACGCCGGCATTAATGACATCCGTCTCCGGCAGTCGGAAGTCACGAAACTTAATATAGAATCGGTGTGTGACTTTGCAAAAACGATGTCTGCCACTGTAGTATTCTCTGGGCCCCTCCCCAATCTGACCAGTGATGACATGTTTAGTCGCTCGTCATCCTTGAACCGCTGGCTGTCTGTGTGGTGTCCTAAAAATGACGTGGGCTACATTGACAATTGGAGCTCTTTTTGGGGAAAACCTGGTCTTATGAGACGAGACAGCATTCATCCCACTTTGGATGGTGCTTCTCTTTTATCTAACAATCTGGCATCTTTTTTATCCAAATTTCCAAAACCATGACTACTCAGAGTTGGGACCAGGAAGCAGAGTCACAGTCTTACACGCCTCTCTGCAGCTCCTCTTCATCCGCCACCCCTCAGCTTAGCCCCTGTCTTCCCCATCAGAAAATCGTTGTCTGCTCCCTCCAAAGTAAATAAAAATATAATGTATAAGCATCCCAAAGTGATAAAGCAAAATATTGGTAAAACTCAAATTAAACATAAAGCCTCTAAATTGAATGATTTGGCCTCTGTTCCTCCTCATAATTTAAAAATTAAATGTGGTTTATTAAATATTAGGTCTCTAACTCCCAAGTCTCTGTTAGTCCATGATCTGTTAATTGATCATCAGATTGATTTAATTTCCCTTACAGAGACTTGGTTAGGACAAGAGGATTATGTTGGTTTAAATGAATCAACTCCCTCTGGTTATTTAAACTGTCAAAATCCCAGAAGTTCTGGTCGTGGAGGAGGAGTAGCAACAATTTACCATTCCAAATTACTAGTTAATGTAAAGCAAAAAACATGTTATAATTCCTTTGAGGGCCTGGTCCTCAGTGTTGGGCACTTTAGCAATTTCAGGTTAAACCCAATTTTATTTGCCATAGTTTATCGTCCCCCATCAACCTATTCAGAATTTTTATCCGAATTTGCTGATTTCTTAGCTGATTTAGTGCTGAAATCTGATAGAATAATTATAGTAGGGGACTTTAATATACATGTGGATGTAGATAGTGACTGCCTTAATGTGGCTTTTAATTCAATATTAGACTCGATTGGGTTTTCTCAGAAAGTAGGAAATTCTACTCATTACCTCCACCATACATTGGACCTTGTTCTGACATATGGCATAGAAATAGAAAATCTTGTAGTGTCTCCTCATAACCCTGTACTGTCAGACCATTGTCTGTTAACCTTTGATTTTACTATTTCTGACTATTTGGCTCCTAAAGAAAAATATTATCACAGTAGATGCCTCTCAGATGATGCTGTCTCCAAATTTATGCAGATTGTTTCCTCTATGCCATGTGTCAACACAACAGAAATAAGCTATAGACAGCTTGCTCCTTCTGTAATTGATAACATGGTGGATAGTGTTTCAGCTTCTCTGCATCAGGCTCTAGACTTGGTGGCCCCCTTAAAAAAGAAAAAGTCTAATCAGAGATTTTTAACTCCTTGGTTCAACACAGAAACTCGTAGCTTAAAACAGAAGACTCGTCAATTAGAAAGAAAATGGCGCTCTACTAATTTAGATGAAATCTATTTAGCTTGGAGAAATCATCTTTTAATTTATAAAAAATCTCTTAGAAAAGCTAGAACGAGTTATTACTCTGCATTAATAGAAGAGAACAAGAATAATCCCAGGTTTCTTTTCAGTACTGTAGCCAGGTTGACAAAGAGTCAGGACTCTGTCAATCCTAGCATCCCCTTAGAGCTTACTAGTCAGGACTTTATGAACTTTTTCAATAATAAAATTTCATCCATCAGAGATAAAATCAATCAGATTCTTCCCACAGTTGACTTAAATACTGTAACTACTACAACTCCTTCTATTGATGTCTGTCTTGATGAGTTTACTCCAATCGACCTTTGTGAGTTAGACAAAATAGTTTCCTCATCCAAACCTTCAACTTGTCTTTTAGACCCTATTCCTACCAGGTTATTTAAAGAAGTCTTCCCACTTATTGGGAGCTTTATTCTTCATATAATCAATTCTTCATTGACTTTAGGCCATGTACCGCAGGCTTTTAAAACGGCTGTAATTAAACCCTTACTCAAAAAGCCAACGCTAGATCCAGGAGCTTTAGCTAACTATAGACCAATCTCTAATCTCCCTTTCATTTCAAAAATCTTAGAAAGAGTTGTTGCTACGCAATTATTTGACCACCTGCAGGGAAATGGTTTACTTGAAGAGTTTCAATCTGGGTTTAGAATCCATCATAGTACTGAAACAGCCTTAGCGAAGGTCACTAACGACCTCCTCATTGCATCTGATAATGGACTAGTTTCTGTACTTGTCCTTTTAGATCTTAGTGCAGCTTTTGATACTATTGATCATAATATTCTACTTGATAGATTAGAACACTATGTTGGACTTAATGGAACTTCGTTGCAGTGGTTTAGATCTTATTTATCTGATAGGTTCCAGTTTGTTCATGTAAATGATGAGTTTTCTTTCAGCTCAAAGCTTAGTCATGGAGTTCCACAGGGATCTATGCTAGGCCCTACTCTTTTTAGTTTATATATGCTTCCGTTAGGCAACATTATTAGAAAGCACTGTATACATTTTCATTGTTATGCAGATGACACACAATTATACCTGTCAATGAAGCCAGATGATACTAATCAATTAGCCAAGTTAGAAGCCTGTCTTAAGGAAATCAAAGCTTGGATGACTTGTAATTTCCTGCTATTAAATTCAGATAAGACTGAAGTCATTCTTGTTGGTCCAAAAAACCTTAGAAATTCCTTTCCAAATCAAACTTTCAGTTTGGATGCAGTTACTCTTTCTCTTAATAGCTCTGTGAGGAACCTTGGAGTTATTTTTGATCAGGATTTGTCCTTCAATTCACATATTAAATTTGTTTCTAAGACTGCCTTCTATCATTTGCGCAGTGGTTTAGCACTGTGGCAGCACAGTTTTACCCTCGGCCGGGGGATCGCGGGGATCGTGGGTTCGATTCCAGCCCCCGACCAACAGTGAGCTGTGTGGAGTTTGCATGTTCTCCCCGTGTTGCGCGGGTTTACTCCGGGATTTCTCCGGTTTCCTCCCGCATACCAAAAACATGTAGGTTTAGGGCGCTCGCGCACGCAGCGACCAGCAGCCGGTGGCTTGTCACCAGACTGCAAACCGAATCTACCTACGGGTACAAATAAGTAAAAAAAAAAAAAAAAAAAAAAAAAAAAAAAAAAAAAAATATTGCCAAGATTAGGAGCATCTTGTCTCAGAGTGATGCTGAGAAGCTGATCCACGCTTTTGTTAGCTCGAGATTAGATTATTGTAATTCTTTATTATCAGGCTGTCCTAAAACATCTTTAAAAAGTCTTCAGCTGATCCAAAATGCTGCAGCAAGAGTTTTAACAGGTACAAGAAAGAGAGATCATATCTCTCCGGTTCTGGCCTCCCTTCATTGGCTTCCCATAGACTTTAGAATTAAGTTTAAAATCCTTCTTCTTACTTACAAAGCTCTAAACAATCAGGCTCCTTTTTATTTAAAAGATCTGATACTACCGTATTATCCTAACAGAGCACTACGCTCCCAAAATGCAGGATTACTTGTAATACCTAGAATCTCCAAAAGTACAATGGGTGGCAGAGCCTTCAGTTATCAAGCTCCTCTCCTGTGGAATCAGCTGCCAATCTGGATTCGGGAGTCAGACTCGATCTCTGTTTTTAAGAATAGGGCTAAAACCTACCTTTTTGATATAGCCTACAATTAGGGAGGGACCATGTGTTTCTGAACCCTCCCTTAGTTATGCTGCTAATAGGTTTAGTCAGCCGGGGGACCTCCAGTAATGCACTGGGCCTCACTCCTTTCCTCACTCTCTATGAAATATTTTTTTTTTTTTTTTTGCTGGTCATTAACATTTGTTTGTTCTCTCCCATGGATTGAGTCCCCATTGTGCTGTTTGCTCTCTACATGTCTGTTCTTTTCTTCTTCTCTATCCCCTCACCCCCCAGCCAGTCGCAGCAGATGACTGCCCCTCCCTGAGCCTGGTTCTGCTGGAGGTTTCTTCCTGTTAAAAGGGAGTTTTCCCTCTCCACCGTCGCCAAGTGCTTGCTCACAGGGGATCGCCTGATGGCTGGGGTCTTTCTGCAACTGTGGGGGTCCCCCCTACAGTTGATAGTGCTATGAGATGACTGTTGTTGTGAAATGGCGCTATATAAATAAAGTTGAATTGAATTGAATTGAATTGAATTGAATTGGATGAAGCGCCGGTAGAAATTTGCAAAGCCAATAAACTGCTGCACCTGCTTTCTGGACGTAGGCGTGGGCCACTTGACCACCACTTTAACCTTCGCGGGGTCGGGAAGGATCTGATTGTGCGAAATGACAAACCCCAGGAAGGAGGTGGTACGGGCAAAAAACTCGCACTTCTCGGCTTTAATAAACAACCGGTTCTCCAGCAACCGCTGCAGGACCCACCTCACATGGACTTGGTGTTCATCTCGTGCCTTGGAGAAGATGAGAATATCATCCAGATACACAAAGACGAATATTCCCAGAAAGTCCCGGAGGACGTCGTTGATTAGACGTTGGAAGACGGCAGGTGCGTTGGTGAGCCCAAACGGCATCACGAGGTACTCGAAGTGGCCGCTGGGCGTCCTAAAGGCCGTCTTCCACTTGTCTCCCTCCCGGATCCTAACAAGATGGTAAGCGCTGTGGAGGTCAAGCTTGGTGAACCAGGTCGCCCCCTGGAAGGAGTGGAAGGCAGTGTCCATCAGGGGCAGTGTGTAACGGTCCTTGATGGTGATGTCATTCAGGGCTCGGAAGTCAATACAGGGGCGGAGAGATCCATCCTTCTTTCCCACGAAGAAAAATCCTGCACCCAGTGGAGAAGAGGAGGGATGGATGATTCCAGCGCTGAGTGACTCCTTTATGTACGTGTCCATTGCTTCTCTCCCCGGTGCTGAAAGGCTGTACAGATGGCCAGACGGCAGGGGGGCCCCCGGGCGGATGTTGATTGCACAGTCATAGGGTCTATGCGGGGGAAGAGACAAGGCTCTGGACTTACTGAACGCCGCTCCTAAGTTGTGGAACTCCTGCGGCACCAGGGTCAGGTCCAGAGGTCCGGTGACGGGCGTTGACGGAGGGGAGGACGGTGCGCAGGGCGCCAACTGGAGACAGGTGCCCAAGCAGAAGGTGCTCCAGGACAAGACGCTGCCAGTCCTCCAGTCCAGGATGGGGTTATGCAGCGGCAGCCAGGGGTATCCCAGGATGACACGGTCCGACAGGGAGGGCAGGACGTAGAAGGACAAATCCTCCTGGTGGTTGCCGGAGATGATGATGGGAACTGGCTTAGTGCGATGTGTAACCGTTCCCAGAGGAGAACGGGAGAGTGTGACCAAGTTTAGGGGGGATGGCAGTGGTTGACTTGATATGCCCAAACGGGTTGACAGGCTTTTGGAAATAAAGCTCTGCTCTGCCCCGGAATCCACCAGTGCGTGAATGGAATGCCCAGTGGAGTTGTGGCAGAATCGTAAGGGCAATGTGCAAGAGGATAGGGAGTTAGACCGGTTAGAGTCCGCGAGGCCCCCTATTGTGACTCGCTGACCTCCCCGTTTGGCTTAACCGGGCATAGCTCCACGGGATGTAGGTCGTCTCCGCAATACATGCAGAGACCCTGTTCTCGCTGGCGTTGTCTCTCCACTAGAGGGAGCCTAGTGCGCCCGATAGCCATGGCCTCTGGTTCATCGGCGGACTCCGGAGGCGGTAACGCCAGGGGGCGAGACTGAGCTGGACGGAGGGAAGCTCTGCACGAGCGGCTGGCAGACTTCCGCTCCGCAGCCCGCTCACGTAGCCTGTTGTCCAGGCTAATCATGAGCGAGATTAGCTCAGACAGTCGCCCTGGGAGATCCCGGCCAGCTAGTTCATCCCTCAGACCAGAGTTGAGGCTTCGGAGGAAGGTGCTGCAGAGTGATACCTCATCCCAGCCCACCTCCTCCGCTGCCACCCAGAAGTCGACCACGTATTCCGCTGCTGACCGGACTCCCTGTTGGAGACCAAGGAGCCGATCAGCGAGGACGCTATCGAGCTGGGAATGGTCAAAAACCTCTAAAAAGTCCCGCATGAACCAGTCATACGAGAGGTTAGCGTAACTGGGCTTCGTCATTACGGCATAAGCCCAAGTTAACGCCCGCCCCTCGAGTAGCTTGGCCATATAACCGATTCGGCTGTGGTCCAAGGGGAAATCCCCGGGGATGCGCAAAAACACCGACTCACACTGTAGGATGAACCCCTTCGTTCCACCGAGTTTCCCGCTGAAGCGAGCGGGGGTCGGAATGGGTGTGAGACGGGTTGGCGCCCCCGAGCCAGGCTGGCCGGCCGAAGAGACAACCGGAGCCGCGGCACCAAGAGAACCCGGAGGGAAGGACCGCGGAGGATCCAGGCGGTCTAACCGGTCAGTGATTAAAGTTAATTGATTTAATATCACCTGCTGTTGGTGAGCTATCATATCCACCCGAGCCTTGAGGGTGGAAAAACAGCATGCGAGCCCGCTGTCCGCTGGGCCGCTGTGCTGGAGCCGTACTGACATATTGTCAGCCCAGGAAACACGCACGCAGGCTCAGGTAGATTTGATAGCTTTATTAACAACAAGGTGAGTGTATGGATGCGTGTGTGAGAGATTAGTATGTGATGCGGGTGGAGGATGCAAGCCAGGACAGAGCAGCACGTTGTGCGGCCAGACAACCTTGCAGAGAAGCGGTGGCTGGCGTTGGCAGGTTCCAAGCCTGGGAGACAACGTCCTGCTGTGCGTCCGGGCGAAGCGATGAGGCAGAGGAGCGGAGGGACGAAGAGAGGTAAGTCCGCCGCCGGGTAATCCACCTGTGCACAGGGGAGGCTGATAGGAGATGATGAGAAGATGATTGAGAGCTTACGTGTCCTTAGCGAGGATCAGCAGGCTTGACAAGAAGGTAGCTGCTGGGGAATATTCATGTAGGGAGACAGACGACTCCAGGCTGTAGCTCAGGGCAGGATGGAATAAATATTGGCACACTAACGAGGACGCAGGTGTGCGCGCAGCTGAGGCGGCAGCCCGTGAGCCGCGGGTGATGACACAATGTGGTTTTTTTCCTGGCTGTGGCACATCGGACCAACTCTTTACCCTCTCAAGAATCCTTGAGGGTTCATGGGAGTTTGCCCAACCATTTTACATGTGTTTTGTGGACTTGGAGAAGGCATTCGACCGTGTCCCTCGTCGTTTTTGTGTGTGTGGGGGGGTGCTTTGGGAGTGTGGGGTATCGGGCTTGTTGTTATGAGCTATCTGGTCCCTATACGGCCATTGTGAGAATTTGGTTTGTATTGCCAACACTCGCTTGGACTCATTTCCAGTCAGAGTTGGACTCCACCAGAGCTGCCCTTTGTCACAGATCCTGTTCATAATTTTTATGGACAGGATTTCTAGGCACAGCCAGGGAACGGAGGGTGTTATGCTTGGTGACCACAGGATCTCATCTCTGTTGTTTGCAGATGATGTTGTCCTGATGGCTTCATCCAGCAATGACCTACAGGTCTTACTGGGACAGTATGCCGCTGAGTGTGAAGCGGCTGGAATGAGAATCAGCACCTCCAGGTCCAAGTCCATGGTCCTCAGCTGGAAAAAGGAGGATTGTTCTCTCCGGTTTGGGGACAAGCTCCTGCCCTAAGTGGAGGAGTTTAAGTACCTCGGAGTCTTATTCATGAGTGTGGGGAGAATGGAGGGAGAGATTGACAGATGGATCAGGGCAGCAACTGCAGTGATGCGGACGTTGTACCGGTCCGTTGTGGTGAAGAGGGAGTTGAGCTCTAAGGCAAAGCTGTCAATTTACCAGTTAATCTACGTTCCTACCCTCACCTATGGTCATGAGCTTTGGGTAATTCAATTCAATTCAATTCAACTTTATTTATATAGCGCCATTTCACAACAACAGTCATCTCATAGCACTTTCAGCTGTAGGGGGAAATCCCACAGTTGCAGAAAGACCCCAGCAATCAGGCGATCCCCTGTGAGCAAGCGCTTGGCGACGGTGGAGAGGGAAAACTCCCTTTTAACAGGAAGAAACCTCCAGCAGAACTAGGCTCAGGGAGGGGCAGTCATCTGCTGCGACTGGCTGGGGGATGAGGGGATAGAGAAGATGAAAAGAACAGACATGTAGAGAGCAAACAGCACGATGGGGACTCAATCTATGGGAGAGAACAAACAGATGTTAATGACCAGCAAAAAAAAAAATATTTCATTGAGAGTGAAGAAAGGAGTGAGGCCCAGTGCATTATTGGAGGTCCCCTGGCTGACTAAACCTATTAGCAGCATAACTAAGGGAGGGTTTAGAAACACTTGATCCCTCCCTAATTGTAGGCTATATCAAAAAGGAAGGTTTTAACCCTATTCTTAAAAACAGAGATCGAGTCTGACTCCCGAATCCAGATTGGCAGCTGGTTCCACGGGAGAGGAGCTTGATAACTGAAGGCTCTGCCTCCCATTGTACTTTTGGAGATTCTAGGTATTACAAGTAATCTTGCATTTTGGGAGTTTAGTGTGTTAGGATAATACGATAGTATCAGATCTTTTAAATAAAAAGGGGCCTGATTGTTTAGAGCTTTGTAAGTAAGAAGAAGGATTTTAAACTTAATTCTAAACTCTATGGGAAGCCAATGAAGGGAGGCCAGAGCCGGAGAGATATGATCTCTCTTTCTAGTACCTGTTAAAACTCTTGCTGCAGCATTTTGGATCAGCTGAAGACTTTTTAAAGATGTTTTAGGGCTACCTGATAATAAAGAATTACAATAATCTAATCTAGAGCTAACAAAAGTGTGGATCAGTTTCTCAGCATCACTCTGAGACAAGATGCTTCTAATCTTGGCAATATTACGCAAATGATAGAAGGCAGTCTTAGAAACAAATTTAATATGTGAATTGAAAGACAGATCTTGATAAAAAATAATTCCAAGGTTCCTCACAGAGCTATTAAGAGAAAGAGTAACCACACCCAAACTGAAAGTTTGATTTGGAAAGGTATTTCTAAGGTTTTTTGGACCAACAAGAATGACTTCAGTCTTATCTGAATTTAATAGCAGGAAATTACAAGTCATCCAAACTTTGATTTCCTTAAAGGGCCTATATCATGCTATTTTAAGCCTTTCAGAGTAAACTATATGCATGTATGTGATAGTATATTACCTTTGGTACACTGGAGAATGAATTTCTTATGAAATATGAGTTATTTTCGCAAGCCCGGAAGTAAGATGCCTCGATCTCTGAGGATCCGTCTCTCCTTCTTGTGGCTGCCGCCCATTTCATGACGTAACCCCTGAGCAGGCTGCTGCAGCGTGTCGCTGGGTTCCACCCACGAAAACAACATCTACAGTAAACTTTAGAAAAGATGGATGAGCATGTTGAACTCTTTAGCCTCCTGTTATTATTTTATCCTATAATATTATTCTTATGTAGTGCATGGTTAATCACGTTTAATATTATGATTTTAGCCTCTGCATTCTGGTCTATTTTGACCATTTCTGACGAGTAGGCTCTTCTTTAGGAAGGCTGAACAAACTCCTAAATCTCTCACAGCCAAAGACACATTTACGCCACTTAGAAGACATTGTCTTATGTAAAAAAGCAAACAGTTGTTGTCACTGAGCAGATTAGGTGCGAGAGAAACTACTTCTTCACAGCGTCAATGCTAAAGTGAAAGAGTTTTGCCAATCACCGCTCCGTTTGCTGTGCAGAGAAAGTGGGTGTGTGTGTTAGCCTGGGGGCGGTACTGGCAGCACAGGCACTTCCTGGAGTGGGCTGCTCACCCACGTTCATACGTATGAACGTGGGGACCCAGTCATTATCAGGGACAGGACGGAGCAGCAGCTCAGAGAGCAGGGTTGAGGAGGAATACTCAGAGATGCATGAATGGAGCAAAATACCACTTTGGGGGTGTTTTTGGTGAGGAATTAACATTATAACATGCTTAAAAGCTCAAAAAAGTCGATTTTGAATGATATAGGCCCTTTAAGACAAGCTTCCAACTTGGCTAATTGATTACTATCATCTGGCTTCATTGACAGGTATAATTGTGTGTCATCTGCATAACAATGAAAATGTATACAGTGCTTTCTAATAATGTTGCCTAACGGAAGCATATATAAACTGAAAAGAGTAGGGCCTAGCACAGATCTCTGTGGAACTCCATGACTGAGCTTTGAGTTGAAAGAAAACTCATTATTGACATTGTGGAGAATGGTGAAGGACGAGGCTGAGTTTATTTCTCAAGTCGGTTTTATTCACATTCGCCAACATCTTCCAAACACAGAAAAGAGAGTGAATCTCCCCACATCTGTCCCTTTTATACCCAGGACATCAAACATACAGTCACATGGTACTTAATCCCAGTCACAATGTAACTTTCCCCCGATCTTAACTCACTCCACCTCCCAATCTCTGGCCACTGGGAGAAATCCCCCAAGGCTATCTCTTTGCATGCCAAAGACTAAACTTTCACACCCTCGTGTTATCTCCAGAACGGCTCAGTCCTTTGTTCCGTCTCAGATGTGAAGCCTAAGGTGGTATACGTATGAATCATACAATCATATACATATGTGCATATATGTGTGCCACATGACCCCCCCCCCCCCCCCCAAACGTCTAAGATGGAACAAACGTAATAACAGTTTGCAAGTCATGGTAAAATTACTACACATCAGTCCAAATGTCGCTTGGGCCTCAGTCGCCTCCCATATCTGCTGTAAGCGGGCTTTACCACCCCTGCGGCGTCTTCCTGCTGTGGAGCTGCTGCCTGAGGATTAGAACTGTTAGTCAATCTCTGTGGGTGTTCTGGGGAATGCTCTCTAGGGGGTCTGCCGCGCCGAGGAGCCTTAGCCAACTGCACAGTTTCGTCAGCTACCACAAAAGCGGGTTTGAGCCTGTTTATGCCAATCATTTCTTTTCTGCCCCCCAAATCTAGCAAAAAATGCTTATCCCCTGTTTCCAGCACTCTATATGGTCCATCATAAGGTGGGCGTAAAGGTGGGCGATGGGCATCATGTCTGACAAAAACAAACTCTGCATTTTTTAAAGCCTTAGGCACAAAAACACGCGGAAAACTGTGGTGAACGGGGCCAGGTAGCGTGCTCGGGCCCGTGCTACTCTGTAACCGCTGAGCTGGGGAGCACTCTGGCGCCGGATTATCTGGGAGAAATTCCTCGGGCAGCCGAAGTGGCTGTGCGAAAACTAGCTCAGCTGGGGAGGCTTCTAAATCCTCTTTAGGTGCAGAACGCAACCCCAATAAAACCCATGGTAGCCTGTCCACCCAATTTGTATCCGTAAGCGACGCCCTGAGAGCTGCCTTCAATGACCTGTGGAAACGTTTGCATAACCCGTTAGCCTGCAGATTATACGCGGTTGTGCGGTGAATCGTCACCCCCAGGCTGCGGGCCATTGCTGACCAAAGTTCGCAAACAAATTGCGGGCCTCTGTCCAACGTAATGTCCGACGGAACTCCAAAACGCGCTACCCATGCTGTTAAAAATGCGCGCGCCACCTCCTCGGCTGTGGTTGATGACAGTGGGACCACTTCCGGCCAGCGCGTGGTGCGGTCAACCATTGTCAGAAGGTGTGTGCACCCCTGTGACGGCGGGAGGGGGCCTACGAGGTCCACATGAACATGATCAAACCTCTTAGCCGGGATGTGAAACGGCTCCAAAGGAGCTCTTGTGTGCCTGTGTACCTTGGCTCGTTGACCTGATCCGCGGCCATGGCTACATAATCTATCCCTACGCGGACTGGGGCCGCGCGCACTTCCGCGTCGCTAACCTGATCCACGGCCATGGCTGCAAAATCTACCCCTGCGCGGGCTGGAGCCGCCACGGCGTGTGAGAGGCAGTCTGCCACTACATTAAGTTTACCCGCTACATGCTGGATATCGGTAGTAAACTCCGAGATCACGGCCAGCTGTCTCTGCTGCCGGCCCGACCACGGTTCTGAAATCTTGGCCATCGCGAAAGTCAGCGGCTTGTGATCAATGAACGCGGTGAAACTGCGTCCCTCCAGCCAAAACTGGAAGTGGCGAATGGCCAAGTGGAGAGCTAATAACTCCCTGTCGAATGCGCTGTATTTTCGTTCACTATCGCGCAAGGTCCTGCTGAAAAAGGCGAGCGGTTGCCAAGCTCCTGCTACATACTGTTCCACGACCGCTCCTATGGCCACATCTGACGCGTCAGTGGTGAGCGCTATGCGTGCCATTGGGTCTGGATGTGCCAACAACGCAGCGTTTGCCAGGGCTGTTTTGACTTACGCGAATGCGCGCTCTCGCTCCGTAGACCATTCGATTTTGTTTGTGGGTTTTTGTTTTTTTAGTGCAGCATACAATGGTTGCATGAGCTGCGCTGCGTGGGGGAGGAAACGGTTATAAAAATTCACCATTCCCAAAAACTCCTGTAACGCTTTGACCATTTGAGGCTGGGGAAAATTTGTTATTGCGCGCACTCTGTCGGGCAGAGGAACCGCTCCTTCTGGAGAGACGCAATGCCCCAAAAAATCAATCTGCGCCACCCCGAACTGACTCTACGCTGGGTTGATTATTAACCCGTGCTCTGCCAACCTCTGGAAAACTGCTGTGAGGTGGTTTTCGTGTTCGTCTTCGGATGCGCTGGCTACCAATATGTCGTCCAGGTAGATGAACACGAAGGGGAGGTCGCGCAGAACCGCGTCCATCATGCGTTGGAACATCTGCGCCGCGCCTTTAAGCCCAAATGGGATGCGCAAAAACTCAAAAAGCCCGAAAGGAGTTATTACCGCTGTTTTGGGTATGTCCTCAGCGCACACTGGGACCTGGTGGTAACTGCGTACCAAAGTCTATTTTAGAAAAAATGTGCGCCCCCGCCAAATGAACTGAAAAATCTTGGATGTGCGGGATTGGGTAGCGGTCGTGTGCTGTAGCGTTGTTCAACCTGCGAAAATCACCGCAAGGTTGCCACGAGCCATCAGCTTTTGGGACCATGTGAAGCGGTGAAGCCCATGGGCTCTTCGAACGCCTGATGATGCCCAACCTTTCCAGGTTGGCGAACTCCTCGCGCGCTATGGTCAGTTTAGCTGAATCCAAGCGCCGAGCTTTTGCAAAAACGGGTGGGCCGGTGGTAGTAATAAAATGTTCCACCCCGTGTTTAGCCACGGTCACCGAAAATGTTGGAACCGTGAGTGCTGGGAACTGAGTGAGGAGTGTGTGGAACTTACCACCTGCAGCTGTGACGTTGGCTTGTGCTGTTGGCGGGGCCACTCGAGCTGTACAGGGAATAGAATAAAAAGAGAGTGCATTAACCAGGCGTCTGTTAGCAAGATCAACTAACAAACCATGTGAGCACAAAAAATCAGCCCCTAACATGTTGAAATTGACTGCCGCTATGACGAAAGTCCACTCGAATGCACGGCCGTGTAAAGACAGAAGCAGAGTCCTCTCACCGAAGGTCTTAATCGCCGAGCCGTTCGCTGCTGACACCCTGGGGCCACTGGAAGGCGCCAGCCGATCAGCGTAGGAAGGTGTGAGATGAAACTCAGCTGGGAGCCTGTGTCCACGAGGAAATTCATCCCCGAGCGTGCATCCTTCAGGTAGAGCAGCTTATTCTCCTCTCTGAGGGCCGCAGCTGCTACCGACCCCCGGTCTTGGTGTTTTCCCGAGCGCTTGAAATGGCACGGTGGAATGCACTTGCGTACCCTCTCTGCGAAACGGTGATGGTAGAAGCAAAGGACGTCGTCTGCTCCGTGTTTCCTTGCCCCTGCCACCGCCATCGTTGGTGAGTCTGGTGCTGCAGCCTCTGGCCCCCTGCCATCTCCGGACGTTGTGCCTAGCTCCGCTGCCGCGGCCGTAGCCGCACACTGTTTATTGGCTTTGACGAGTCGTTGCGCCTCCTGGCCCAGCTCGTGGTAGTCTTGCCGGGCCAACAGTGGTGAACTGGCCAGGGTCACTCTCACCGCTGACGGTAGGGTCCTGAGGAAAAGGTGGGTGAAGATGAAGTTATCATCCTCGGAGTCTCTCAGTCTCAACATCTTCCCCATCAGGTCTGCAGGTCTGTCGCTCTCAAATTCAGTCAGCGCCAGGAGCCCTTCTGCTCACTCCTCCACCGAGGGGGTGAAGTAACGGATGAGTGCAGCCTTCAACGTGCTGTACTTGTCGCTGTCCGGCGGGTGGTTGATCAGGCTCTCCACTCGCTGGGCTGTGTGGTTGTCCAGCATTGCAACCACATGGTAGAACTTTGTGGCGTCTACCGAAATCCTCCGGAGGTTGAACTGCGCCTCGACCGCGCTAAACCAGGAGCGCAGATTGTTCTGCCAGAAGTCCGGTAGCTAAACTGTGGCTGCATCCATTTGGCTGGCTCCTGATGAGTCTGGCTAGGGAGAATTGCTTCAGCTCATAATACGTCTAAGGGTCACCAGTGTGGAGAATGGTGAAGGACGAGGCTGAGTTTATTTCTCAAGTCGGTTTTATTCACATTCTCCAACATCTTCCAAACACAGAAAAGAGAGTGAATCTCCCCACATCTGTCCCTTTTATACCCAGGACATCAAACATACAGTCACATGGTACTTAATCCCAGTCACAATGTAACTTCCCCCCGATCTTAACTCACTCCACCTCCCAATCTCTGGCCGCTGGGAGAAATCCCCCAAGGCTATCTCTGCATGCCAAAGACTAAACTTTCACACCCTCGTGTTATCTCCAGAACGGCTCAGTCCTTTGTTCCGTCTCAGATGTGAAGCCTAAGGTGGTATACGTATGAATCATACAATCATATACATATGTGCATATATGTGTGCCACAACATGAACAAACTGGAACCTATCAGATCTAAACCACTAAACCACTGCAATGAAGTTCCATTAAGTCCAACACAGTGTTCTAATCTATCAAGTAGAATATTATGATCAATAGTATCAAAAGCTGCCCTAAGGTCTAAAAGGACAAGTACAGAAATAAGTCCATTATCAGATGCAATGAGGAGGTTGTTAGTGACCTTCGCTAAGGCTGTTTCAGTACTATGATGGATTCTAAACCCAGATTGAAACTCTTCAAGTAAACCATTTCCCTGCAAGTGGTCAAATAATTGAGCAGCAACAACTCTTTCTAAGATTTTTGAAATGAAAGGGAGATTAGAGATTGGTCTATAGTTAGCTAAAGCTCCTGGATTGAGCGTTGGCTTTTTGAGTAAGGGTTTAATTACAGCCGTTTTAAAAGCCTGTGGTACATGGCCTAAAGTTAATGAAGAATTGATTATATGAAGAATAAAGCTACCAATAAGTGGGAAGACTTCTTTAAATAACCTGGTAGGAATAGGGTCGAAAAGACAAGTTGAAGGCTTGGGTGAGGAAACTATTTTGTCTAACTCTAAAAGGTCAATTGGACTAAACTCATCAAGACAGATATCAGTTGAAGGAGTTATAGTAGTTACTGTATTTAAGTTAACGGTGGGAAGAATCTGATTGATTTTATCTCTGATGGATGAAACTTTATTATTGAAAAAGTTCATAAAGTCCTGACTAGTAAACTCTAAGGGAATGCTAGGATTGACAGAGTCCTGACTCTTTGTCAACCTGGCTACAGTACTGAAAAGAAACCTGGGATTATTCTTGTTCTCTTCTATTAATGCAGAATAATAACTTGTTCTAGCTTTTCTAAGAGATTTTTTTATAAATTAAAAGGTGATTTCTCCAAGCTAAATAGATTTCATCTAAATTAGTGGAGCACCATTTTCTTTCTAATTGACGAGTCTTCTGTTTTAAGTTACGAGTTTCTGTGTTGAACCAAGGAGTTAGAAATCTCTTAGACTTTTTCTTTTTAAGGGGGTCACCAAGTCTAGAGTCTGATGCAGAGAAGCTGTAACACTATCTACCATGCTATGAATTACAGAATTAGCTTATTTCTGTTGTGTTGACACATGGCATAGAGGAAACAATCTGCATAAATTTGGAGACAGCATCATCTGAGAGGCATCTACTGTAGTAATATTTTTCTTTAGGCGCCAAATAGTCAGAAATAGTCAAATCAAAGGTTAACAGACAATGGTTTGACAGTACAGGGTTATGAAGAGACACTACCAGATTTTCTATTTCTATGCCATATGTCAGAACAAGGTCCAACGTATGGTGGAGATAATGAGTAGAATTTCCTACTTTCTGAGAAAACCCCATCGAGTCTAATATTGAACTAAATGCCATATTAAGGCAATCACTATCTACATCTACATGTATATTAAAGTCCCCTAAAATAATTATTCTATCTGATTTCAGCACTAAATCAGCTAAGAATTTGGCAAATTCGGATAATAATTCTGAGTAGGTTGATGGAGGACGATAAACTATGGCAAATAAAATTGGGTTTAGCCTAAAATTGCTAAAATGCCCAATACTGAGGACCAGGCCCTCAAAGGAATTACAATATATAATATATTACATTCACTAGTAATTTGGAATGGTAAATTGTTGCTACTCCTCCTCCATGACCAGAACTTCTGGGATTTTGACAGCTTAAATAACCAGAGGGAGTTGATTTATTTAAACCAACATAATCCTCTTGCCCTAACCAAATCTCTGTAAGGGATATTAAATCAATCTGATGATCAGTTAACAGATTATGGACTAACAGAGACTTGGGAGTTAGATACCTAATATTTAATAAACCGCATTTAATTTTTAAATTATGAAGAGGAACAGAGGCCAAATCATTCAGTTTAGAGGCTTCATATTTAATTTGAGTTTTACCAACTTTTTGTTTAATCACTTTGGGATGCTTATACATTTTTATTTGCTTTGGAGGGAGCAGACAATGATTCTCTGATAGGGAAGACAGGGGCTAAGTTGAGGGGTGGCGGATGAAGAGGAGCTGCAGAGAGGTGTGTAAGACTGCGACTCTGCTTCCTGGTCCTAACTCTGAGTTGTCACGGTTTTGGAAATTTGGATAAAAAAGATGCCAGATTGTTAGATAAATGAGACGCACCATCCAAAGTGGGATGAACGTTGTCTCATCTCATAAGACCAGGTTTTCCCCAAAATGAGCTCCAATTGTCAGTGTAGCCCACGTTGTTTGCAGGACACCACACAGACAGCCAGCAGTTGAAGGATGACAAATGGCTAAACATGTCATCACTGGTCAGATTGGGGAGGGGCCCAGAGAATACTACAGAGGCAGACATTGTTTTGGCAAAGTCACACATCGATTCCACGTTAAGTTTTGTGACTTCCGACTGCCGGAGACGGATGTCATTAATGCCGGTGTGAATAACAATTGTGGAATATTTACAGTTACTTTTAGCCAGCATTTTCAAATTTGACTCGATGTTGCCTGCTCTGGCCCTAGGAATGCATTTGACTATGGCCGCTGGAGTCTTTAGGTTCATGTTTCTGACTAGAGTCGCCAGTGATCAGAGTTTTTTCCTCAGCGGGTGTGTCGCTGAGCGGGGAAAAACGATTAGAAACGTGAACAGGTTGGTGGTGAACCGGGGCTTTGCGGCTAGGCTTCCTTCTCACCGTCACCCACCCAGTCTCCTCGTTGCTGAGGAGGACCGGAGGACCGCTAACGGGTCGCCCTAAGCTAGCAAGCTCCTCTGATCGAAAGAAAGAATAAAATCACGGATACAAGTGGCTGAAATGAGCTTTCTTCGTAGGATTGCTGGACTCACCCTCAGAGACAGGGTGAGGAGCTCAGTAATCTGGGAGAGGCTCAGAGTAGAACCATTGCCCCTACAGACTGAAACGAGCCAGTCGAGGTGTTTGGGCATCTGATCAGGATGCCTCCTGGATGCCTCCCATTTGAGGTATTTCAGGCATGTCCCACTGGGAGGGGACCCCGGGGCAGACCCAGGATTCGCTGGAGAGACTACGTCTCCCGCCTGGTCTGGGAACGCCTTGGTATCCTCTCTGAGTCTGGGCTTCTCTGCTTGAACTGCTGCCTCTGCGACCCAGACCTCCGGAAAAGAGGTAGAAGATGGATGGATGGATGTTTTCTGTTGTTAAAGCTTCTATCTGTTTTTGGCTGAATTCCAATGAATCCCAGAGCGCTTGGAATTCTTTATGGAGAATTTCCACCAAGGATATACAGGCGTTGAGACTGGACAGTTTCCCATCTATGGAGTCTAAGATACCTGCCCAGTCTTTACCAGGTGATGGAGCAGTTTCTGGGGAGTCTGAGTCCCCTGGTTGGCTCCCTTTGGAACATGGAGTCAATTTGGAGTTAGCTGCTGTGATGGGAATAAGAGTTTTCGGCTACCCCATAAAAAATTTCTGCAAGGACTGCTTGATGAAATGCTCCAGACAACCAAAATCTTCTGCAGTGTCCTCAAGATGATGATGAAAAGTGGTTTTTCATCATTTCTATGGCTCCTCCTCACCAGAGTAATGACAGCCATCTCTAAGAAAACAATTTGCACCTACTTTTTAAAGGTATTAAAATAGATGTAACGACGGCAGCTACAATTTGTTTTAGCTTTAGTAAATCCATTTGTGAGTGCTCAGTGAATTTATTTGAATCTGCCCTGTCTAGTATTTTGCAAGAATGAATCAGTTTACACAATTGTTAGAGCAAAGGTAAGGGCCACACATTTCACAATCTTTCCTATATTACTTCTGGTTGTCTCTCGGGAGCTGAGGAAGACAATGCGTTGTGCCATCACCAGTGAATGCACATGTGGCTTTGGAGTCCAAAGTTTGAAGCACACATGCGGTTGCAGGTAGGACATGGAATACCAGTGGTCAGGTCTGCAGTGGATTCAGCTTGGTGGCGCCAATCCCATGCAGCTGCAAGGCATTGGCGGCGGACATCTTTGTAAGAGATGACTGCCTTTCTTGTTCGGGCACACCAGCTGGTTCTGTTGGCTGCTGCAGTCTCGAGCTGTTGGGGCTGAAGGCCGGCCCATTTGATATTGACTTTGAGGTTGTCTTTGAACTTCTTCTTTGGGCAGCCCTGCTTGCGGCGACCTTGTGCCAGCTCCCCGTAGAAGAGCTGATGTGGGATTCTGGATTCTTCCATGCAAATGACATGGCCAGTCCATCGAAGCTGAGTTTGGAGGATCTTGGCTTCGATGCTTGTGGTGTTGGATCTGTTCAGGACTTGGTTTGTTATGCGGTCTTGCCAGTGTATCCGTATGATTGACAACAGGGAGCGTGTGTGGAATTGCTCCAGCTTCTTGATGTGCCTGCGGTATATAGTCCAGGTTTTACACCCATACAACAGTGATGTCAGTACGACTGCATTGTACAGCTTCAGTTTGGTTGAGAGGCGAATGTTTTTTATGCTGCAAGACCTTGGTGTGTAGTCTGCCCATTGCTTTACTGGCTTTCTGTACCTTTGCTGTGACCTCCTTGTCTAGGGATGCATCATTAGAGATGTGGTGCCCAGGTACTTGAAGGTATCAACATTCTTCAGCTGTGTTCCATCAATGGTGATGTTTGGCTCTTGGCGGACACTATTCGGTGCAGGCTGGAAGAGGACCTCTGTCTTCCCGAGGATGATTGTCAGGCTGAACATCTTGGATGCTACCGAGAACCTGTCAACAATTGTCTGTAGGTGGTTCTCTTCGTGGGCCATCAGAGTGCAGTTGTTGGCAAACAGGGCTTCTGCTATGCGCCTCTCCAGCACCTTTGTTTTTGCAGCAAGACATTGCAGATCAAACAGTGAGCCATCCAGGCGAAATCTGATGTAGATACCAAGCTCAAAGTCTTTGACAGCATGAAGTAATACTTGGATGAAGAAGAGATTGAACAGCACTGGGGCAAGGATGCAGCCTTGTTTTAAACCATCCAAGATGTCATATCTCTCAGAAGGTTCACTGTCGGACAGTACTTCACCAGTCATGTTGTCATGAAATAGCCTCATGAGCATGGTGAACTTTGCTGGGCATCTGAGTTTGTGGAGGATGATCCACAGTGCGTTTAAGCTGACTGTGTCCAATGCTTTTGTCAGATCGATGAAGACTGCGTAGATGTTCATATTCTGCTCAAGGCATTTCTCTTGAACCTGTCTCACCACAGAACCCATGTCAACAGTGCTGTGATCAGGCTGAAAACCACATTGTGATTCAGGGAGGTTCTTCTCTGAGACTGCCAAGATTAGTCTGTTCAGGATTATTCTGGCAAGGATTTTTCCAGCTATGGAAAATAGGGATGTACCCCTGTAATTCCTGCAGTTTGCACTGGAGCCTTTGTTCTTGTACAGGGTGACTATTATTGCATCACGGAGTTCAGCTGGCATTTCTTCCTCTTCTCATATACTGGTAAGAACACTGTGAAATGCCTGAAGAGCCTTTTCGCTAAGTGCCTTGTACACTTCTGCAGGGATACATCCCTGCCGGGTGCCTTGCCACAGCTCATCTGCTTGATGGCTTTCCTGACTTCATCCAGGGATGGAGGGTCATCAAGCTCTTCAGTGGCTGTCTGTTGTGGAACTTGATCCAATGCAGCCTGTTTAACTGTGGATGGGTGGTTCAGAAGTTGGTTGAAGTGTTCCCTCCATCTGTTGTTGATGGCAGCTTTGTCCTTGATGAGCATGGCTCTGTCTGTGGACAGCAAGGGGGCAGAGCCAGATTTTGAGGGACCAAACACTGTCTTAATGGAGCTGAAAAACTGCTTTGAGTTGTTGGTATGAAGCCTTGGATCTCATCCGCTTTCTTTTTCCACCACTGGTTGTGCATGTTTCTTATTTCTCTTTGAGCCATGGCCTGGTATGACTTAAATCTCTCCTTCTTGGGAATGGAGCCTGGCTCATTCTGCCATTCCATGAACGTTTTGTTCTTCTTGGCAAGCAGGTCAGGGATGGCGCTGTTGTTCTCATCGAACCAGTCTTGATGTTTCCTGCTCTTTAGGCAGAGCACTGACTTCACTGTCTCAGTCACCACTTCTCTGAACTGGTTCCATTTATGTATTGGGTCTCCAGTCACTGGTCCATTGGCAGACAACTTTTCATCCAGGTTTGTCTGGAACTCATGGAGGTAGCGGGGTTGTTGGAGTCTGGCCGTGTTGAAGGCAGTATGAATAAGTTTTGGCCATCTGGGGTGGTGTGGAGTTATGTGCAGCTTCAGGGTGGAGCGGACAAGCCTGTGATCCATCCAGCATTCTGCTCTTTGCATGGCTCTGGTGATGAGGACGTCCTGAATGTCACATTGACGGACAATGGCGTAATCTATCAGATGCCATTGTTGGGGTCTGGGTTACATCCAGGTAGTCTTGTATTTGTCGGCCATTCTGAACACTGTTTGTGATGACGAGGTCATACTCCGCACACTTGCTCAACAGTAGGAGGCCATTGTTGTTCATCTTGCCAACACCGTGTCTACCAAGTATCCCTTCCCAGCAAGCATGATCGCTGCCAACTCGGGCATTAAAGTCTTTGAGCAAAATGAGCTTGTCGTTGGCAGGAACAGAGTTCACTAAGGAACTGAGGTTGGCATAGAACTGCTCAATTGTTTCTTCTGAGCTTGTTAGGGTTGGCGCATACATTATGCACTGCCGATGGTTGCATGATGCTTATGGCTGGTTGGTAGGCGGAGCTTCATAAGCCTCTCATTGATTCCTATGGGTAAGTGTGAGAGTTGTTTCATCAAACTGGTTTTGACAGCCAGACTAACTCTGTGGATCCAATCCTCAGTCTGTGCCTTGCCTTTAAAATAATGTGTAGTCATTACTGGGTTCTGTGATGGAGCCTTCCTCTGCAAGTCGAGTTTCACTTAGGGCTGCAATATCAATGTTGTAGCATGATAGCTCTTTGGCAACCAAAGCTCTTGGCCTTTGGGATCTTGCTGTGTTGTCTCTGTCCTTGAGGGTACGGACATTTCACGCTCTTAAGAGAAGCTTTCTTTTTCTGTTCTTCTGTTATTTTCGACCGCATGAGTAGGTGATCTGCCGGCCGCGGTAAACTGGCCAGATGCTGTAGGGCAGACAATGTCTAGGCCACCTTTTCTAGGCCCCTCCCATACTTGGGTGAGCAGTGCTATCCCTAAATAGGGTTGCCCAGTCACCCTGGATGCTGCCAGACTCCTCTGCTGCCCAGGGTACAGAGAAGAATGACCCCTGGTCCACCTGCATGCAGGATTATGACTGCAACTGCCAGTGATAACCTCCACCTGTTGTTTCGCCATTCCCCCATTGCCATAGGACTTGATGAAAGATGAAAGCACACAACGTAACCTGTGCGTGAGAGATATTATAGTGAAAAAGTGTCATACCCGGCTCTAGGGAGCCGGGCAATCAGAGCCAGGGACAAGCCAGTGAGTCGAGATGTTTTATTAAGGGTGAGGGATAAGGGATGAGGAGAGCACAGATACTCATGCAGACGTACACTCACAGGTTGCACAGCGCAGAGGTAAGCAGCTCGTACCGGACGTGGGGGTAGCAAGACGTACATACTCACAGCGGGATACAAACACAGGAATGCTGCAAGAGGAGTATAAGCTGACACCAGACGAAGGGGCTTCAGCTTAGCAATGTGTTTATGTCGCAGCCCCGAGTCATCGAGGCTGCTCCTATTTATCCTCATTGGCAGCGCCCCAGCTGATGAAGACTAATTGGCCCCAGCCGTCCATAATACTGCCAGCTGGGGGCCAGCTGAGACGCTGCTCAATGGGAAGCAGGGATGAGGGAAAACATGGGCTGAGTGCTGAGACGGCATCTCAACCCATGGTGACAGAGCCCCTCCCTCAAGGTCGGGCTCCTGAACGACCAGGAACATCCCAGCCCCCCCCCCCCCCCCACCTAGGGTGGGAGGAAGGGAGGCGGACCGGAGGGGAAGAAGCCAAGGGAAGGACAACACCAATGGGGCAATGTAGGGTAGCGGGAAAGAAAAACCCAAATACAATACTGACAAAACAGAATAATTAACCCAGGTACAGATGGGGAGAAGAACTGGGTCAGCACGCCGGTTACATACTACCCAGAGAGTACCAACCATGCGTGACCCAGAGCAAGGAAAAAAGAACCACCAAAAAGGTACAGGGCAAAAAATGCTGAGTACGGTTAAATAAAGGGGAACCTATACACAGTGCTAATTTAAGTACATACACACAGTCACCAAGAAAAGTGAGGGTGACTGGAACAAATGACAATTATAGAGCATGGTGTTACGGAAAACAAGGCACATGACTCTAATGAACCAACAGGACAAAAAAGAAATACTGAGTGCAGGCAAAGAAAAACCCACACACACGAATATATAAATACCCAGTCACCTAAAGAAATGAAAGTGACTGGAATAAATGGATAACTGCAGAGCATGGTGTTACGGAAAACAAAACATAACTCTACAATACAAAAAACGAGGCTAAAAACATGGCACAAAAAGTAAAATGCTGAGCATGAGCGATGGAAAACACAGCACTATAAAAACGAATCCACCAACAGGACAACACATTACACCCGAGTGACCTTAACAAAAGAAAAAGTGACACCCGAGGTGAATGGCAGGCAGAGTCCAAAAATGGCCGAGATGGCTCCGGAGATCTCCCCGCCCATTGTCCAGCTGGCGAATCAGGGGAAGAGAAGTGTTCGGACGGCGAACTCTGGACCCAGATCCCAGGAATCCAGTCCACCGGCAGCCGAACCAGGCTGCCCAGAGGGAAACACAGACCAGTGGGGGGAACCAGATCACCGAACCGAAAGTTCTGTGGGTCGGGTCGTCGACCCGCATCACTCAACCACCAGGACCGTTGAGACGGGCGAAGGATCAGAGCGGATCCCGGTGGAAGAGGCTCAGGGGAGAGCCGATGACGAGGGCGGCGGGCGTCAGGCCGCAGGAAAACGGCCACCTCCTCACCGGACCTGGACAATACTGGGGCAGCACCCACGTCGGACCCCGATCGGGCCTCAGGCGAACCCACGTTGGACCCCGACTGGGTCTCGGGCGAACCCACGTTGAATACTGCACCAGAACCGACCTCCAACGTTGAACCCGGACCCTCCAGCACCACGAGGAACAGCAACTCCTTGCCGGTGACCCTGGAAGAAGGCTCAGAAGAGAAAACAGAACCGGGATCAGGATCATCGGCAGCGCCAGAACCCGGCGAGACGAGCTCAGACGCAGCGGACGGCTGCACCCTGCTCGTCTCCCCTGGAGATAGGCTGAAGTGCTCGGGGATAAAAAGAGAAAAGAAAGGAGAGCACTCGCCTGATCTCGGGTTCTGACGCCGTCCAGGACTGCGAAGATCCAGGATCCGTCGTCAGGAGGTCGTTGTCAGGCTCCCATCTAGCCGCGTCGGGCCCCGCAGCCAGCACGATGGTCAGCGCAGCTTGAGATCCCTCCAGCTCAGGTAACCCCGCCAACGATCCACTCGGCGTGAAGCCAGAAGAATCTCGTCCCGCCGGACCGAACCGCTCCTCCGTGGAGACCCGAGGACGCTCAGTCGTCGGCGTAGACTCCACGCAGCAGTCAGTCCCCCTCCTCCGTCCGCAATGTAGCTGCGGAACCACAGGCCCTCTCCATATCCCACCACGTTGACCCGGAGCCGGGGACCGCTCGGCGGAGAGAGACACAGAGGATGCGGGATTAGGCATACAGGTTACAGCAGGTGGGGAGAGTTCAGGGAGCTGCGAACCCTGAACTTCTCCTCCAGGGATGTGACAGAGCAAATCATTAAGCAGGTGTGAAAAAACAATGACTTGCCTGCCCCCTGGAGGTTGAGTATCGCCTGCTGTAGTGGAATCTGCTTCTTCCTCTCCCCGCCCGGCGATAACGGAGGACCCCCCGGGAATTCGTCTGAGGGCCGCTCGCGTTGTCTCCAGCAGAGAGCTCACCAGGCCGGGATTCCAGGCACACACAGCGGTCAGGAAGCGCGTCGAGGAGGAGGGGGAAACAGCCGGGGTGAGCCAGCCCGAATGTCCAGGAATGACAGCGGGGGAACGAGGCTCAGGGGACGAGGCTGTAGAGTCTCCACACTGACGAGGCGAAGGGATGACAGCTGCGTGGGAGGAACGGTCCTGACGATGACCCAGAACTGGATCCGGACGAGGTTCGTGCAGAGGTGACTCGGCGATGTGATGACGACTACTCCCAGGGGGCGAAGCGAGGGGGAAACCCAGGATTCGCCGCTCCAGATCGGAGATCGAGACGAGGAAGGCGTCGAGCACGGGAAAGCTTCGTAGCCCTGAAGTCCTCACCATCAATCTCACTGCCGCCGCCACATGCCTGAAGGTGGTGACAGGAAACACAGTAGAGCTCGCGACAGCCACTCGACCCCGGACATAACTGCTGTCAGCTGCGGCTCCTTGAAGGGAATCCCGAGTGACGTGGCGCAGGTCGGGGGAAGTCCTCTGGTTGGCGCGAACTCCCGGACTGGAATAGCGGCAGGAACGGGACTCCGAAGCGGGGAAAGACGTCGCCCACTTCGACTCCCTGCCGGGATTTCCATCCACCCCGTGGAGCTTCTCTCGCTGTGTACCTGCAGCGTCTATCCTGGCACTGTCCTCCAAATGGTACAGAGAGTGAGGGTGACAGTCCAGGAGTTCCTCAGCACGGCCCGGATGCCAGCGTCTCGCGTTGGAGGCGTCGTGCAGGGTGAAGAACGTCCCGTCGACAGCCTCCGAGATGGACCTCAGCTCGTCGCCCTGGCGCCGGAAGTGACTCCTGGGAAACGGCATGCTAGCAGCGCTGACACCCGGACAGAAAGGTACATTTCCACGGCGACTCACGGCCGCCGGTAGCTCTTCTGGCTGCGACATACTGTCATACCCGGCTCTAGGGAGCCGGGCAATCAGAGCCAGGGACAAGCCAGTGAGTCGAGATGTTTTATTAAGGGTGAGGGATAAGGGATGAGGAGAGCACAGATACTCATGCAGACGTACACTCACAGGTTGCACAGCGCAGAGGTAAGCAGCTCGTACCGGACGTGGGGGTAGCAAGACGTACATACTCACAGCGGGATACAAACACAGGAATGCTGCAAGAGGAGTATAAGCTGACACCAGACGAAGGGGCTTCAGCTTAGCAATGTGTTTATGTTGCAGCCCCGAGTCATCGAGGCTGCTCCTATTTATCCTCATTGGCAGCGCCCCAGCTGATGAAGACTAATTGGCCCCAGCTGTCCATAATACTGCCAGCTGGGGGCCAGCTGAGACGCTGCTCAATGGGAAGCAGGGATGAGGGAAAACATGGGCTGAGTGCTGAGACGGCATCTCAACCCATGGTGACAAAAAGTTGTTGCATGGAAACAATCCCACTCTCTCGGCCTCAGAAGTCCAGGTCCAGTGGCATGGAAAAAGCGTTACGTCTGCGGACTTCTTTGGCTGCAGTGGATGGCCAGGTCTTCTTTTGTGCGCCGACGTGCCCTTCGCAATCCACAGTGCATTGCTGCAGTGTGGCAAAGGTAAGGTCCACACACTGCAGTCTTTCCTATATTACTAATGAAATGGTAAGTCAGATTGCTGCTGTGGTTTGGCTGCACACTGCTCTGTCTCTCTCATTAATCATCTCATTCCCCACAGCTGTTCTCATCACTTGCCGGCAATCACCACACTCTTCAAATGGCCCCAGCATCCTCCTCTCATCAGGAGATCATTAGACTATTCCATGCCATCCTCCGACGTGTGTGCAACCAGAACCTCTCCTCTAACCAACCAAACAGGAAAGTAGCATGTAAATACTGCTATTTGTTCCCCTTATTCTCTCCAGGACCCCCAGGCAGACCATGGACCTCAACCCAGGCAGATTGGATCCTCACTCTTTGGAAACTGCACCTGGACCCTCTCTACCCAATTCTCCCGGCAGTGCATTTAAAGGGTGATTTAATTTAAGGACCTGTCACACCTACAGTGGTGTGAAAAAGTGTTTGCCCTTTCCTGATTTCTCCTTTTTTGTATGTTTGTCACACTTCAAAGTTTCAGATCATCAAAGAAATTTAAATATTAGACAAAGATAACACAAGTAAACACAAAATGCAGTTTGTAATTGAAGGTGTTTATTATTAAGGGTAAAAAAAATCCAAACCTACATGGCCCTGTGTGAAAAAGTGATTCTTCCCCCCGTTAACACATAAATTAACTGTGGTTTATCACAACTTTGGAAAGCTGAGTTCAATTTTCTAGCTATTTCTAAAGCATTGGGACTCCAGCGAATCACAGTGAGAGCCATTATCCACAAATGGCAAAAACATGAAACAGTGGTGGACCTTCTCAGGAGTGGCCGGCCGACCAAAATTACCCCAACAACACAGCAGTGACTCATCCAAGTGGTCACAAAACCCCACAACAACCTCCAAAGAACTGCAGGCCTCACTTGCCTCAGTTAAGGTCAGTGTTCATGACTCCACCATAAGAAAGAGACTGGGCAAAAATGGCCTGCACGGCAGAGTTCCAAGACAAAAACCACTGCTGAGCAAAAAGAATATAAAGGCTTGTCTCAGTTTTGCCAGAAAACATCTTGATGATCCCCAAGACTTTTAGGAAAATACTCTGGACTGATGAGACAAAAGTTGAATTTTTTGGAAGGTGTGTGTCCTATTACATCCGGCGTAAAAGTAACACAGCACTTCAGAAAAGGAACATCATACCATCAGTAAAATATGGTGGTGGTAGTGTGATGGTCTGGGGCTGTTTTGCTGCTTCAGGACCTGGAAGACTTGCTGTGGTAAATGGATCCATGAATTCTGCTGTCTACCAAAAAATCCTGAAGGAGAATGTTTGGCTGTCTGTCCGTGACCTCAAGTTGAAGCGCACTTGGGTTCTGTAGCAGAACAATGATCCAAAACACACCAGCAAGTTCACCTCTGAATGGCTTAAGAAAAACAAAATGACTTTGGAGTGACCTAGTCAAAATCCTGACCTGAATCTGATTGAAATGCTGTGGCATGACCTTAAAAAGGCAGTTCATGCTAGAAAAACCTTCCAGTGTGGCGGAATTACAACAGTTCTGCAAAGATGAATTGGCCAAAATTCCTCCACAGCGCTGTAAAAGGCTCATTGCCAGTTATCGCAAACGCTTGATTGCAGTTGTTGCTGCTAATGGTGGCCCAACCAGTTATTCGGTTTAGGGGACAATCACTTTTTCACACAGGGCCATGTAGGCTTGGATTCTTTTTCCCCTTAATCATAAAAACCTTCATTAAAAAACTGCATTTTGTGTTTACTTGTGTTATCTTTGTCTTGTAGAGGATACCTTTCACAGACGAGACTGAGTTTATTTCTCAGGGTTGGTTTATTGAGAGGTCACATCCTCTAACAAGCACAGAATCTCAGAAAAGAGGAAGAGCAATCGTCTCCCACAGTTCTTATATTCTCCAAAGTCACAAATCCCCCAACATCAAATCACACACCCCCAACCCACAGTCCTTTAGTAAACATCCAGCCCCCGAGGCTCCTTGGCGTCTCCATTGTCTCTTAACCTTCTAGCCTCCAGGGCTCCTGCTGGGACATTCTCTCCAACTTCCCATCTCCTGCAAGGCCAACTTCACACCTCCCGTAGGTCTCTGCAGGGTCAGGTCCTCTTTGTCCATTAAGACGTGAAGCTTCTAGAATATGCACCATCATGCCTACTAGGTGTATGTGGGGAATATGGATACAATATATGCGCCCTAAATATGCGCCATATAACCCCCCCAAACGTCTAAATAAGGACAAAGTACACCCCAATATGAAAAAAAGTACACCCCAATATGCATAGAATCGTCTCATAACACACAGAACAGCAAAAAGGCACAACATATCACACTTCCGACTGCTTGGGCTTCAATCTCCTGCCATATCTGCTGTAAGCAGGTTTCGATCTGCCTGTAGCCGTTTCTTGCATCTGTGGATTAGAGTCGTTAGTACCTCCTTGTGAAAGCTTAGAAGAGTGTCTCCCCGGTGGCCTGCCGCGGCGGGGGGCCCTGGCTAACTGCACTTGTTCATCAGCCAACACAAAAGCGGGTTTGAGTCTGTTAATGCAGACTAATTCCCTCCTGTCACCCAAATCGAGCAAAAAATGTTTTTCCCCAGTTTCCAACACTCTGAATGGTCCATCATAAGGTGGTCTTAAACCTGGCCTCTGAGCGTCATGTCTGACAAAGACAAATTCCGCGCTCTTTAAAGCTTTAGGCACAAAAACGCGTGGGAAACTGTGATGAACTGGGCCGGGGAGGGTGTTTGATCCCGCGTCGCTCTGCAGCAGCTGAGCGGGGGGGCGATTTGGTGCGGGGTTCTCTGGAAGGAATTCGCCTGGTAACCGGAGGGGTTGGGCAAAAACTAGCTCAGCCGGAGAGGCTTGCAAATCTTCCTTAGGTGCTGAACGCAACCCTAATAAAACCCATGGAAGTTTATCAACCCAATTTGTGTCTGTGAGAGCCGCTCTGAGGGTTGCTTTCAATGACCGGTGAAAGCGTTCGCACAAACCGTTGGCCTGGGGGTTATATGCAGTCGTGCGGTGAATTTTCACCCCCAGACTGAGTGCCATGGATGACCAGAGCTTGGAAACGAATTGGGGTCCTCTGTCAGATGTTATGTCAGACGGGACTCCAAAACGCGCAACCCAAGCCATTAAAAACGCACGCACAACGTCCGGGGCGCCCCGTGGAGACATCGCAGATTAGAGGAGGCATACCTATTTGATGCACCCTGTGCTCCAGCCTTAGCTCTGTTGGCCCAGACTGGAGCGCGCACACATCCGCATCGTTAACCTGCTCGGCGGCCATGGCTGCGTAATCCAAGCCCACGCAGACCGGGGCTGCGAGCGCTTCCGCGCCGCAAGCCTGGCCTGTGTCCACAGCCACTGAGTCTGCCCCCTGGGGGCCTGGCGCTGCAACTGCACGCGAGAGACAATCTGCCACTACATTGTGTTTGCCCGCCACGTGTTGAATGTCGGTGGTAAACTCCGAAATCGCGGCCAGCTGTCTCTGCTGTCAGCCCGACCAAGGCTCTAAAATCTTAGCCATTGCAAATGTTAATGGTTTGTGGTCTACAAACGCGGTGAAATGGCACCCTTCCAGCCAGAACTGGAAGTGGCGGATGGCCAAATGCAGGGCTAAAAGCTCCCTATTGAACGCGCTGTATTTCCGCTCATTATCGCGCAATGTTTTGCTGAAAAACGCAAGCGGTTGCCAGCTCCCTGCTACCAGTTGCTCGACAACCGCCCCAACTGCTACGTCGGAAGCGTCCGTGGTTAGCGCCATGTGAGCTGCTGGCACCGGGTGTGCCAACAACAGAGCGTTCGTGAGGGCCGACTTGACCTGGGAGAAAGCGCGCTCCCGTTCCGGGGACCACTCGACCTTATTTGCAGGCTTTTGTTTCTTTAGTGCCGCGCACAGTGGGTGCATGAGCTGTGCCGCGCTGGGGAGGAAACGGTTATAAAAATTGACCATCCCCCCAAATTCTTGCAATGCTTTAACTGTCTGCGGTTGGGGAAACTCTGTTATCGCGAGTACTTTATCGGGCACCGGGACCGCTCCTTCTGGAGAAACGCGGTGCCCCAAAAAATCGATTTGCGCTACCCCAAATTGGCATTTCGCTGGGTTAATTATCAGCCTATGCTCTGTCAGCCTCTGAAAAACCGCTGTGAGGTGGCGTTCGTGTTCGCCTTCGGATGCACTGGCTACCAAAAATCATCCAAATAAGCGAACACAAAAGGGAGGCCGCGCAACACCGCATCCTTCATGCGTTGGAACGTCTGTGCGGCGCCCTTGAGGCCAAAAGGCATGCGCAAAAACTCGAAAAGCCCAAAGGGGGTTATTACTGCCATTTTGGGTATGTCTTGAGCGCGGACTGGGACTTGGTGATAACTGTGCACCAAATCTATTTTGGAAAAGATGCGCGCCCCCGCCAAATGTGCCGAAAAATCCTGGATGTGCGGAATCGGGTAGCGGTCGTGTGCTGAAGCATTATTTAACCTACGGAAATCACTGCAAGGCTGCCACGAGCCGTCATCCTTGGGGACCATATGCAGGGGTGACGACCAAGGGCTGTTAGAGCGTCTAACAATGCCCAGTTTTTCCAAGTTGGTGAATTCCTCGCGCGCGATGGCCAGTTTAGCTGGGTCCAAGCGCCGAGCTTTTGCAAAAACAGGGGGGCCAGAGGTAGTTATGAAGTGCTCGACCCCGTGTTTGGCTACTGACGCTGAAAATGTTGGGACCGTGACTGCTGGGAACTGATTGAGTAGTGCATGAAACTTACCACCCGCAGCTGTGACATTGGGATGTGCAGAAGGCAGGGCCACCCGAGCTGTACAGGAGATAGAGTGGAAAGACCAACTAATAAACTGTTTGAGCATAAAAAATCAGCACTTAGCATGTTGTTGCTAACTGCAGCTACGACGAAAGTCCACTCGAAGGTGCAACCGTGGAAGGATAGGAGGAGCGTCTTCTCCCCATAGGTTTTGATCATCGAGCCATTTGCCGCTAGCACCAGGGGTCCGCTGGAAGGCGCCAGCAGGTCTGCGTAGGAAGGCTTGACAAAACTCAGCTGGGAGCCTGTGTCCACCAGGAATTCCTTCCCTGAATTCGCGTCCGTCACGAAGAGCAGCTTGTTCTTCGCGCCGAGAGCAGCAGCTGCTACCGACTCTCGGTCTTGGCGTTTCCCTGGCGCTTGTATTGGCACAGTGGGATGCATCTGCGCGCCCTCTCGGCGAAACGTCGATGGTAAAAGCAGAGGATGCCGTCCGCGCCGCTTCTCCTGGTCTCTGCCGCTGCTGACTTCAGTGGGTCTGGTGCTGCGGCCTCTGGTCTCCCCTCGTCTCGTGGGGGTGCATTCAGCTCCGTTGCCGCCGTCGTGGCTGCGTGTCGTCTATGGGTGTCGACGAGCCACTGCGCCTCCTGGCCCAGCCCGTGGTAGTCACGGTCATTGAGCAGCTGTGAGCTGGCCAGGGTGACTCTCACTGCTGGTGGTAGTGTTCTGAGAAAGAGGTGGGCGAAGATAAAACTGTCGTCATCTTCGCCTCTCAGGTTCATCATCCTCGCCATCAGATCTGCCGGCCTGTCTGCTTCCCCTTCTGTTAGCGCCAGAAGTCTCTCTGCTCTCTCTCCCTGCGAGGGAGTGAAAGCTCGAATGAGGGCGGCTTTCAGTGCGCCATACTTGTCGTCCTGGGGCGGGTGGTTGGTCAGGCTCTCCACCCGCTGCACTGTGAGGCTGTCCAGCTTCGCGACGACATGGTAGAGCCTCGTTGCATCCGCCGAGATTCCCCGAAGGTGGAACTGCGCCTCCACAGTGGTAAACCAGGAGCGCGGGTTATGTTGCCAGAAATAGGGCAGCTGTAGTGTGGTAGCTGCGTTAACCCGGTTGGCTCCTGAAGAGTCCGGTGCGGGAAGATCGTCGCCACCGGCCATAGTTTGTCGTAGGTCACCAGTGTAGAGGATGCCTTTCACAGACGAGACTGAGTTTATTTCTCAGGGTTGGTTTATTGAGAGGTCACATCCTCTAACAAGCACAGAATCTCAGAAAAGAGGAAGAGCAATCGTCTCACACAGTTCTTATATTCTCCAAAGTCACAAATCCCCCAACATCAAATCACACACCCCCAACCCACAGTCTTTTAGTAAACATCCAGCCCCCGAGGCTCCTTGGCGTCTCCATTGTCTCTTAACCTTCTAGCCTCCGGGGCTCCTGCTGGGACATTCTCTCCAACTTCCCATCTCCTGCTAGGCCAACTTCACACCTCCCGTAGGTCTCTGCAGGGTCAGGTCCTCTTTGTCCATTAAGACGTGAAGCTTCTAGAATATGCACCGTCATGCCTACTAGGTGTGTGTGGGGAATATGGATACAATATATGCGCCCTAAATATGCGCCATAGTCTAATATTTAAATTTGTTTGATGATCTGAAACATATAAGTGTAACAACCATCCCCCCCCAAAAAAAAGAGAAATCAGGAAGGGGGCAAACACTTTTTTATGCCACTGTAGACGACAGCATTTGCCAAACGTATGAAAAATTTGGCGAATACACTGGCCTACGTGGAATCAGTTATGGGTAACTTTTGTATAAGTTAAGAGCACTCTGAAGAATGCTGAAGCATGCTGGTATACGGAGTTGTACACAAGCTCCTCTGAAAATTTTCAGCATGCTGAAAATTTTTCAATGTATCCAGCGTATGGCTAAAATGTCCCGCATAAGTGGAGCATAAGCTGTAGGGAAGTTATGCATTCGTTCACACATACTACTTGTAAGCGACTCACAAGTTACTCGTAAGTCAAAATATGTTTAGATAAATGTCTAGGCACCCAAAACTTATTTCTAACATATGAGTAATGCTCTTTGAACCCATGTGTAACTTACTGAACGGGTTTCTAACTTACAGTTACCCTATAATGGTGTATTTGCGGCATTTGTTCACAGGAAAAACCCATACAGAGCTCAGGTGCTGCCTGCAACGCACACACACACACACACACACACTGGCGGGGATGTGTCTGAGCACTTTCAAATAAAGATCCAAACCACTGTTTAGCCCTCCTTACCATGTTTTTTTTTTTTTTTTACCTTTGACTGCAGTCTGTACCACCAGCTGTTCAGTGCTCTTCTGATGGATATGCCAAAATGTCAGAACACCAGAGGAGGTGGATCCAATCAGCTGATCGCCCGAAGCATGGTGCTCAGCTGTTTTGCATGATAAATCCCACTTTGCTCTCCCTTGGCTGTGGCTCCTGGCAAAAGCACACTCCATGCATTATCTTGGTTTTTTTTCACTTTATTGAAAATAAACCTTTTTTTATCGCTATCAATTCATGTGCCTTTGAGCCAGGTTCTGCCAGCTGTCATCTGACATTCGTGAGGTGTCACATCAGCTGTTTTAGGTGTGACCGACCTGACAGATTTGACAGCTCGGCTACAGTGCTGAAAAGAAACCTGGAATTATTCTTGTTCTCTTCTAGTAATGCGGAATAATAACTTGTTCTAGCTTCCCTAAGAGATTTTTTATAAATTAAAAGATGATTTCTCCAAGCTAAATAGATTTCATCTAATTTAGTGGAGCACCATTTTCTTTCTAATTGACGAGTCTTCTGTTTTAAGCTACGAGTTTCTGTGTTGAACCAAGGAGTTAGAAATCTCTGATTAGACTTTTTCTTTTTTAAAGGGCCCACCATGTCTAGAGTCTGATGCAGAGAAGCTATAACACTATCTGCCGTGCTATCAATTACAGAAGGAGCAAGCTCTCCATAGCATATCTCCATTGTGTTGACACATGGCATAGAGGAAACAATCTGCTTAAATTTGGTAACAACATCATCTGAGACGCATCTACTGTAGTAATATTTTTTCTTTAGGAGCCAAATAGTCAGAAATAGTAAAATCAAAGGTTAACAGACAATGGTCTGACAGTACAGGGTTATGAGGAGACACTACCACATTTTCTATTTCTATGCCATGTGTCAGAACAAGGTCCAACGTGTGGTGGAGATAATGGGTAGAATTTCCTACTTTCTGAGAAAACCCCATCGAGTCTAATATTGAATTAAATGTCATATTAAGGCAATCACTATCAACATCTACATGTATATTAAAGTCCCCTAAAATAATTATTCTGATCTGATTTCAGCATTAAATATGCTAAGAATTCAGCAAATTCGGATAAAAACTCTGAGTAGGCGGAGGGAGGAAGACAAACTATGGCAAATAAAATTGGGTTTACCCTAAAATTGCTAAAATGCCCAATACAATTGTTCATGCTGCCCACGCTCAGAGGAGAGGTCATCCACTGGCTGCACATGTCCTGGCTCACCTGCCACTCAGGGGTGGCCAGAACCCTCTCCCACCTCAAATGCACCTTCTGGTGGCTGGCCATGAATAAAGACGTCTGCGAATACATCAAGGTATGCACCCAATGCTCCACGAGGCAGTCCCTTACCACCCCCCTAGCCAGGTTACTCCAACCCCTCCCTACTCCTGGTTGCCCTTGGTCCCACATTGCGATGGACCTCATCACCGGTCACACTGATCATCACCGGTCACACTGTCATTCTCACCATCATTGACACGATTTCCAAAGCTGCTCACTTCATTCCCTTTCAGAAACTACCATCAGCAAAGGAAACAGCTGATCTGTTAACGACACACATGGTAGGGCTGCATGGCATTCCAGCTGACATTGTCTCTGACCAGGGTCCCCAATTTTGCTCCAGAGTCTGGTGCACCTTCTGCAAAACCATTGGGGCCACCGTCAGCCTTACTTCCAGCTACCATCCCCAGTCAAATGGTCAGTGTGAACGAGCCAACCAGGAGTTGGAAGCAACCCCACGCTGCATCACAGCCACCAACCCCACCTCATGGAGCTCCCGCTTTCCCTGGGTAGAGTATGCCCACAATACCATCACCTCTGCCGCCACAGACTACTCACCCTTTGAAGCCTCATTGGGTTCCAACCCCCCACTCCTCCCCGTCACCGAGAACGACATCACGGTGCCTTCCATGTTTCATTACATTTGGAGAGATCGCCGTGTCTGGAAGGCCACCAAGGCGGCACTCCTATGGATGGCAGACCAAAACATCAGATGGGCAAATCGACGGGGGAGCATGGCACCCACCTACACGGTCAGACAGAGGGTATGGCTTTCCATCAAAAACATCCCACTCAAAACTGATTCCAAGAAACTGTCCCCCCAGCACATTGGTCCATTCCCCATCTCTGAAATAATCAACTCTGCCTCTATTCAAATCATGCTCCCTCCTTCCCTTTGCATCCATCCATCCTTCCACGTCTCCCATCTCAAACCTGTTTCCGCCAGTCCACTGTGCCCTCCATCCAAGCCACTTCCTTCGCCCAGAATGGTTCATGGCAGTGTGGTATAGAAAGTAAACACGATCATGGACGCTCATCTCCGGGGTTCTGGAGTCCGGTTCTTAATCGACTGGAAGGGTTATGGACCGGAGGAACGATCCTGGACTCCGGGGTTCTTTGTCGAAGATGTCTGCCTCATCCAGGACTTTTACAAGAAACATCCTGATAAACCTCGTGTACCAGGGGTCGCCCCTTGAGGGAAGGGTACTGTAGTGGTTTGGCTGCACACTGCTGTCTCTCATTAATCACCTCATTCCCCACAGCTGTTCTCACCACCTGTCGGCAATCATCACACTCTTCAAATAGCCCCAGTATCCTCCTCTCATCAGAAGATCATTAGACTACTCCATGTCGTCCTCTGACATGTGTGCAGCCAGAACCTCTCCTCCAACCAACCTAACAGGAAAGTAGCACGTTAATGCTGCTATTTGTTCCCCTTAATCCAGGACCCCCAGGCGGACCATGGACCCCAACCCAGGCGGGTTGGATCCTTGCTCTGTGGAAACTGCACCTGGACCCTCTCTACCTACTTCTTCCATAAGTGCACTTACCAACGTTTCCCTAACCTGTTCTCCCATTTTCCCTGAAGCACCTGATTCTACCTCACCAAGAACTTACCTGTTCTCATCCTCCTGCTTCCATGCTGTAGTCTCCTGCCATCCCATTCACCGCCCCACCTCAACTCAGCACCTGTAAGCAAACAAAGCAGTCATTATTATCATCCACCTCTGATTATTATCAAACTTACCTTATAACCTTTCCTCCCCTACAGGGTTGCCAGACTCCTCGCTGCAGCTAATCACTTTCACTTAATAAAGATACTTGTTAAACGGTACTTGTTCTCTCTGTTGCTTACTTTTGGGTCTGTTATTGTCAAGTCATGTCAATTGTCAAATTTTTTGCAGGTGCTATCGACTTTGCGCATGTTTTAGTACCCACAATCCTCGATTTAACCAGGCCCCATTTAAACAAAAAGCCAAATGGGAATAGTTCTCTCTCACTGCAGTATAACACAGCCTACAGTGTAAGGTTGTCATGGTTTCTTTGCCAGATTATTACCTATTATTGTGTATGCTGTATTTGTTGTCACCAGAATCATATCATCCATCTAGGTTCTAATGGGATGAGACACAGACTACTGGGCAAGTTCTCTTTCCCTACCCACCTTCATGAAATTCTAATTACTACCTTCATTACCGTAATGAAGGTAGTATACAAAATGCTCAAATTACTTTCTGGGGTTACATGTAACATAGTTTTGTTACTCATATAATTCATTACTTATTTTCCTTTTGAAAATCTGCAGTGTTTTTGAGTTTTTAGACTCGCTACCACACAGCTGTGTAGCCTTGGACATGAATTCCAGCTCAACAAGTGTGTGTTACATGAGTTTTGAAACAGAAAGGCAATTAAGTTGTAGAAGTATTCTTACTGATGGTTTCAGATTAGGTGAGATGTTACTAACATCAACTCTTTGTGCAATAAGGGACAGTTAACTCAACACATTTAGAAATACAACTCTGCACTGTACATTGGGTTTTAACAGAATAAAAGGAACAGATTTCTATTGTGTGCAAGTGTGAACTTTTAAACCTTACCAAGCACTTCAAAATGTTATTCCCCCATTGATGCAGTACCTTCTCACAATGTGGTTTTAATGTGCATTTGATAAGTTGCAGAGCCTTATAAGATGCTGCTTCAACACAGCCAACCCCCATCAAAGGAGTACTGCTGAAAAACAGCAATGATATGACAAAGCCATGGATATACAAAGCTCTATTTAATCAAGTTCATTTGTAATCATTAAATCTCAGAAGCCTCTGTTTTATATTGAATCAGCCTGAACTTGAAGTTCTCAGATTTCTATTTTGAGAAATCTTAGAAATGGTGACCAAAACTCCAGGAATCATATGACTTGCATTATGTTAGCTCTTGGAAGGTATTTAGCTTAGACCTACACATGATCCAAACAAATCTTGCTGTTTTCTGTTCTAAAAGCAACAAAGACATATGACTGAAAACATTGGGTAGAATGGCACAAAAATCTATCCAACTTCCACCACTTATCCAGGGGTCCGGGTCGCAGGGGCAGAAACACTGGAGGGCAGACCCACATGGCTCCTTTGGGTACACTGGATCCTTGCTGTAACCTTTTAATGGGGGATCTACTGGACTGCTTTTGATCTGGCCCTTCACCCAGGAATAATTTGCCTTGTTGACAACGTAGTGTTATGTCTGAAATAAGCGAGCCGTGAGCCATCTTATACCAAGCAATGAACTAAACTTTATTTGAGAAATAGTTAATATAAATACACGGGCGGTAGCCCGCCTGACGTCATCCTCTCTGACAGCAGATGCCAGCTACAGGAAGCCCCAAGGAACAAACCCTCCCAAACTCACATATCACATCCCCCCACCCCCCGAAAAAACAAACAAACCCAGAATTCTCCCCTTTTCTTTTTTAAAAACACAAATTTCAGAACAAAAGCCTAACTGGACACTGGGGTAGACTGCCAAGGTGCCCGCGTGTTGAGGTGGATTATTCTGTCACCTTTACCAACACATTCTAGCTAGCCAAACCCCACAATAAAGTGGCTCAGATGACCTGGCCTCTGTCGAACCCTTGCTGAGCACCTCACTGGCTGTGGCCCTGCTGCTGGTCCCACCACCTGCTCCCGGATGTCCTCTAGCCCCATGTCAGCAAAGTCCCAACTTGTGTCCATCATGTCCATCGACACCCTCTGACTCTGGATTGGCGGCGATTTCCTGAGATGGCTAGTGTGCCACCGTGACCTGTCGGACAAGCGAAATGTGGCTGGACACAGCTGTGCCGTGATCTGTAGTGGTGCCATCCAGAATGACTGTAGCCTATATGTGTGGTTAGGGCGCCTGATCCTGACCCAGTCCGACACTGCGAGCTCGTGTCCCTTCGTCTGGTGTTACCTGTCGAATCGCTGCTTCATTTGATGTTGTTTGATGTTGATGTCTGTTGTTTGATGCCCCCTCGGTGATGATCTGTCGACTAGAGAGGTCATTGAAGGAGGGTCGCAAATGGTCCAGAGGGAGGTGTAGTTCACGCCCCAACATAAGCTTTGCTGGCAAACACCCTGTTGTGGCGTGGAGAGTCGCCCTATAATAGAGTAGTGTACTTTGAAGAGTGTCAGAGAACTGAAAACCGTCAGCCAGGTGCGCCTTCAGCCCATTTTTTTAGGGTCTTGTTGAATCGTTCCCCCCTCCCCCCCTCATTTGCCTGTGGATGGTAGAAAGCAGTCTTTATGAGTTCCACACCACTCTCACGCAAAAATGCCTCAAACCCCCTGAGATGTATTGTGGGCCATTGTCCGTCGTAATGGTGTCCGGAATACCCCAACAAGCGAACAGTGAAGTGAGGAAGCTAGTGATCACGTTGGTTGTGACTGGTCACCTCTGGCCATTTTGAGTGCAGATCGTAGACTACCAGCAGAAAATGTCCATTTGCAGAGGCCGTGTGCAGCTCGTCGCAGATGTCCAACTGGATGTGTTTCCAGGGGCAGGTTTAGTTTCCCCACTCTACAGGTACGGCATGCAGTCCTTCACCATAACTTCTATGTCCTTGTTAATGCCCGGCCACCAGACCGAGTCCCTGCAGCGCTGTTTCACTCTTACCACCCACAGGTGGCCCTCATGAAGCATGGACAAAACGCGAGCTCACAATGACTCTGGGACAACTGTACAGTGTCCTCTCGCCAGGCATACAGTACATTGTTCAAACAGCTCAACTGATCCTTGACCCTGTGAAAAGGTGTCAGCTCCCCCTGCATGTTCGTGGGCCACCCCCCCCTTCCCGGACGAACGAACGTAGTAGCGTTAAAGTCGGATCCTCCTCAGACTCTGCCTGGAGTTCCTGGAGAGACACGGCATTCTGGAGGAGATCATGTAGCACATTGATCAGCTCTGCCTCCAGGGGGTCGCATTCGCCATTTTATTAGGCACTGGGTGTGGCATGGGACTGGAGGTCCGCCACTACATTTTCTGTGCCCGGGGTGAACTGGGTGGTGAAGTTGTATGTCTGCAGCCTTTCAGCCCACCTGTGGATGTATAGGAATTTTGTCCCAATCCAGACGTTTCCAGCAATGTGTTCAGGACTCTGTGGTCTATTGGTAGTATGAAGTGTTGCCCATAGAGATAAATGTACCAGCGATCACACACTCAAACACATGCGAGTGCTTCTCTTTCATCCACTGCGTACTACTACTCCGCCGCTGTGAGGGATCTCAATGCAAACGCCACTGGGCGTTCTGTTCCATTTTAGAGCTGAGACATGACGGCACACACCGCAGACCCTGACGTGTCACGTCACGAAAGTGGGACACCGTGGGTCAAAGTGGGCCAGCACCGGTGGAGAATAAAGCTGAGACTTCAGTTTAGAGATGGCAGCTGAACAGGCCGGAGTCCACTCCCACGGTGCGTCCTGCTTCAGGAGGGCACGCAGTGGCTCTATTGTTTCCGAGTAACGGGGAATGAAGCGCCCATAAAAATTTGCCATGCCCAGAGACAGTGAAATTTGTGCGGAAGTTGTGGGGTCCAGAAGTTGTAGGACCGTCTCCACATTTGAGTGCAGAGGGCTCAGGCCCTCAGCGGGCAGATGAAACCCTACAAACACGATGGCTTCAGCTGCAAAAATGGCACTTTTCCTCATTGAGCGTGACACCCTGGTTCAACAGTACCTCCATTACCCTCCCAAGGCGCTCGTCGTGGGCAGCTCGTGATGCACCGTGTACCACAATGTCATCCAGAAACACCATCACACCTTTAAGGCCCATGAGGATTGTGGCCATAATTTTCTGGAAACAGCTCGGGGCAGAGCTGAGGCCAAAAGGCATGTGAGTGTATCTGAAAGAGCCCATTTGAGTCACAAACACCATCAGGTTACAGCTAGCCGGGTGGATTGGTACCTGTAAGTAACCTTGGCACAGGTCCAGCTTTGAAAACACCCTGGAATCACTGAACGCAGCTGTGAGCTCTTCCATCATGGGCAGGGGGTATTTATTCAGAATGACTGCTTTGTTAACCATCCTGAGATTGATGCATGGTCGTATGTCGCCTGATTTTTTCTTTGCCACTATGATGTTGGAGATCCATGGTGAGGTGTTCACTTTCTTGATGATGCTGGTGTCCAGAAGATTTTTATTTAAGACGTAACGTCGTCCCGCAGAGTGAGGGATAGTTGGCGAAGAGGTTGGATTTTGGGTGACACCTTTGGGTTGATGAGCGGTCGGTGGTTAAAAGCAGCTATGCAACCTAGGCCTGCAAATAGTGCTGGCCAGCGGTATTGCCAGCCTGGTGAGATGGTTAGCTCCGCAGAGCCCGTTGGGTCCATGATGGAGAACCCAACTCGCCCAATAAGTCAATGCCTAACAAGTGGGCCCCCTGGTGTGAAACCTGGAAGGTGAATGCTGGAATTGTTTTGGGCCACACGACACTGAAAAACTAACCATTCCTGCCATGCCAGTTTTCACATGTCCATAGCCGAACATATTATCAGCCCTTGTGATAATCGTCTTTTTTGGGAAGAGTCTTCTTACCATGGCCACGCTCAACATAGACCGTGTGGCACCTGAATCCACCATGAGCAGCAGATCGACCCCATCCAGTTGCACAACATACCACTTTAGTGGCCAATTTTGGGCACTTGCTACACATACTGTGGCTACATCTGTAGATTTTGCATCGGTCTTCTTGAGGGCAAAGGGACAAACTCTAGCTAAATGGCTAGCTTGTCTGCAGTAATAACATTTTCTTCCTCTAGCGGGACAGACGAATGAGCTTGTTTGGTGATAACGGGAACCACAGTCGCCTCATGGCGTCTGGTCTCCCGCTCCTGCTCGTGCCACGGTCTGTGAAAGTCTACCCTAAGCAGTTAGCAGCATTGCTATGGGCCTATCGTTGAGGGGTTGTTTTGAGGTCTAATTGCTTGTTAACTAGTAGTTACTTCGCTAGTTGGATTTCAGATTCCATCTGGCTAGCCATTTGCATCACCTGACTTAGCATGAAATTGTCCTCTGCTAACAATAGCTTCTGTTTTAGCCACTCATTTGTGCCGTATAAGATAAGATAAATAATAATAATAATAATACATTTTATTTGAGGCGCCTTTCAAGACACTCAAGGACGCCGTACAATAAAAACAAAGAATAAAACATATTTAAAAACACATCACAAGTACAGAAAATCACACAGAATAAGCCTTAGTAAACAAAAAAGTCTTGAGATGGGATTTGAAGGTGGAGAGTGAATTTAAATTCCTGAGGTCCGGTGGGAGGGAGTTCCAGAGGCGGGGGGCAGTGCAGCTGAATGATCGAAGGCCCATGGTGGTCATACGTGCAGAAGGGACAATGAGATTGATGGTATTTGATGATCTAAGAGTTCTGGATGGTATATGAACGGAGAGGAGTGCAGCCAAGTATGGGGGGGCGAGGCCATGGAGGGCTTTGTAAGTGAGAAGGATGATTTTATAGTCAATGCGGTGTTTGATGGGGTGCCAATGGAGGTGCTGCAGAACCGGGGTGATATGATGGGTGAATGGAGTTCTAGTAATGATCCGGACCAGGATAGCGGTGCTGGCAGGGGTGAGGGAGGGACGGAGACGGTTGATGTTACGTAACTGAAAAAATGCTGACCGGGTGACATTATTAATATGGGATTTGTAGGAGAGGGTGGTGTCCAGGATTACCCCAAGGTTTTTGACTTGAGGGGAAGGGGAAACAGTAGTATTATCAATAGTGATGATGATATTGTTTGACTTTGAAATGGTGGATTTTGAACCGACTAAAAGGACTTCTGTTTTATCACTGTTAAGTTTAAGAAAGTTGGAAGAAAACCAGGAAGTGAGTTCATGGAGGCAGTCACAGAGGGAGGTGGAAGGGAGGTTGGAGATAGGTCTGGAGGAAAGATATAGCTGGGTGTCATCAGCGTAACAATGGAATTGAATATTAAATTTACGGAAAATATGACCAATAAGAAGAAGATAAATGATGAAAAGAATTGGACCAAGGACTGAACCTTGGGGGACACCAGAAGAGATGGACGATGGCTGGGATGTGTATGATTTTAACTGGATGAATTGGGAGCGATCAGAAAGGTAGGATGTGAACCAGTTTAAAACAGTACCAGAAAAACCAAGATAAGAAGAAAAACCAAGATAAGATAAGATAAGCCTTTATTAGTCCCACAATGGGGAAATTCCAGGATTGCAACAGCACAGGGATAGCAACACTTAGAGCAACAATCAGAAGGCAAGAAAAAACAAGAGCAGCTAGTATACATATGTACATATTACTATAAATATATATATATATAGACACACAGTGCGGAGCATTGTGGTTGGTGGATGTGCAGCAGAAAGTCTAAGCTCTCTCTTCGCGGATGCGGCGGGCCAGCTGGATGTCTTTGGGCATGATGGTGACCCTCTTGGCGTGGATGGCGCACAGGTTGGTGTCCTCGAAGAGACCCACCAGGTAGGCCTCACTGGCCTCCTGCAGAGCCATGACGGCGGAGCTCTGGAAGCGCGGGTAGGTCTTGAAGTCCTGAGCGATCTCCCTCACCAGGCGCTGGAAGGGCAGCTTACGGATGAGCAGCTCCGTGGATTTCTGGTAGCGACAGATCTCTCTCAGAGCCACGGTACCGGGCCTGTAACGGTGAGGCTTCTTCACTCCGCCGGTGGCCGGAGCGCTTTTCCGAGCAGCCTTGGTGGCCAGCTGCTTCTGGGGCTTTTCCTCCAGTAGATTTACGGGCGGTCTGCTTGATTCTTGCCAAGAACCAAGGTGTATGGTATGGTAGCTTGTCACGGATTAGCTCATCTTCCAAAGGCCCAAAGGTGCACATGCTCACTAAGTTACGGAGCTCCGTAACATAATGTTGTGTAGACTCACCTGCTTTTTGGTAGCGGTTGATGAATCTGCATCTTTGAGTCGTTATATTACACCTTTCGCTGAAAAATCTGTCCATTAGACCCACGCAATTGTCCAGAGAGTCTGTACGGCCCAGAGTGAAGCACCCGCTATCCTTCCTCGCCTAGACAATGAATGAGGACATTCTTCTGTCTCTCTTCGTCGGCGTCATCCAGGCCAGTCACATTGACATAGTTTTTAAACAAGTCAAGCCAGCGGTGCCACGGTGTAGCTGGCACACCCAGTGACTCCAGAAATGGAGGTGGTGGTCCTGCGCATCTCCCATGGTTTTATCTCTCGTCGCCAAATATTATGTCTGAAATAAGTGAGCCGTGAGCCATCTTATACTGAACAACAAATTGAACTTTATTTGAGAAATAGTTAACATAAATACATGGGCGGTAGCCCACCTGACATCTATAACATAGGGAATTGTACCTTGGGGGTTGCCGTAGCCTGGTCTGGGGGGGGTGGTGTGATGTCAGGCGGACTACGGCTGGGCATTTAAATATAAGAGTTCTGGTTAATAATGAAGAGAGAATGTTCCTTCCAGCTCTCCTCTGGCTTGTTGTTATTTCGGGACGTAACAATTGGCAACGAGGATAATAATGGCAGCGTGCATTGGGCACATGCTGTTTTTCTGGAGCACCCAGGTTTACCGACTGTGTCATGGCCTCAGTGGAAAAAGAGTTTTGAGGCATTCGTGACAGCAGTGGGCCTGGACTCAGCCAGCGAGGAAAGGCAGAATAGTGTTTTACTCGATCACCTCGGCACCAAGGGACAGAGGATTGCTCTTGGTTGGTGCCGGGATGTCTCACTGGAGGAATGCATGAGGTTGTTGGACGGAGCGTTTGGCGACCCCTCCATGGTCTCAGAGAGCTGGTGGGGATTCTTCCAGAGACGGCAACGGAAGGGTGAGTCGCTAAGCTCTTTTCTGCTGGAACTTCGTCATGATTAAGCTGACAGCTCATGTGCACGATGCTAGCACAGGATAGAATCACACAAGGGGGAAACGTTCAACAGTTTATTAAATGTAGAAAACAGCGCACAGTTAAAAAAACAGCCCCTCGCCAGAAGATCCAGTCTAAAGCGAGAGCTGTCAGTGGAGAAGCAGAGAAGGGAATATGGGCGAGCCAAATTGCCACTTACTCGGGACTCCAAGGGAGGACCGGCAAGACTCCTGAATTAGGAGCTTGCCTGAATTAGGGCAGTATACCCAGACGAACCAGTGTTGACTGCGCGGAGGAGGCCTCCTTAAATACGCTGGCTGATGAGCGGGTGCAGGTGTGTTCTCTGCCTCAGGTGCAGTGATGAGTTAGTGGACATGCGGCAGGACGGGAGGGGCACACTCTCACTGCCCATGACAGGGCCCCCCCTTCTAGGAGCGCCTCGTGGCGGTCCAAAAGGCTTCTCTGGGTGAGTTCGGTGGAAGACCTGGAGCGTCCAGAACCCACGATGAGGGGGTCCAGGATCATTCCTCCGGGTCATAGCCTTCCCAGTCTACCAGGTACTGCAATCCCCGGCCCCGACAGCGAACATCCAGAATCCGGTGGACCGTGTAGGCAGGGTGACCGTCGATGATTCAGGGAGGAGGAGGTGGCTTGGGGGGGGGGGAGTGAGAGAGGATTGACCGAGAAGGGTTTAATGTGAGACACGTGGAAAGTGGGGATCACCTGTAGAGTGGGAGGGAGCCTCAGCTGCACCGACGCGTCATTTACAATCCGGGAGATGGGATACGGTCCCAGAAAGTGGGGAGACAGCTTCTTAGATTTCTCCTTCAGAGGAATCTGACTCACCGCCAGCCAGACTTGCTGTCCCATGGTGTATTTGGGAGCCAGGACCCGCTTCCTGTCAGTGGCGGCCCAGGTGCATTCCATGGTGCGTGCCAGGGCAGCCCGGGTAGCCCTCCAGACAAGCCGGCAGCAACGAGCATGGGCCTTCATGGACGGAACCGCCACCTCCCTCTTGGTCATGGGAAGAAGAGACGGGGTGTAACCCAGGCATGCCTCGAATGGAGTGAGTCTGGTGGCCATGGAAATGGCCGAGTTGAGGGAATACTCCACCCAGGTTGGGTGTGAGCTCCAAGAAGCCAGGTTTTCGGCTGCTACGCACCGCAGGGTGGCCTCCAGGGACTGATTGGCGCGCTCTGCTTGCCTATTTCTCTGAGGATGATTCCCGGAGGAGAGACTCACTGAAGTGCCCAAAGTCTGACAAAAAGCCCTCCAGACCTGGGACGTAAAATGTGGACTCTGGTCAGACACAATGCCAATGGGGATGCTGTGAACCCTGATCACGTGATCTGTCAATAGGACCACCATCTCCAAGGCTGAGGGGAGCTTTGGGAGGGCCACCAAATGCCACCAAGGGAGTCTAAGATAAGATAAGATAAGATAAGCCTTTATTAGTCCCACAACGGGGAAATTCCAGGATTGCAACAGCACAGGGATAGCAACACTCAGAGCAACAATCAGAAGGCAAGAAAAAACAAGCAAGCAAGAGCAGCTAATATACATATGTACATATTACTATAAAATATATATATACACACACACACACACAGACACACAGTGCAGACCATTGTAGCTGGATGGAATAAATATATGAATATATGAACACACAGTGCAGAGCATTGTAGCTAGATGGAATAAATATGTAAATATATAAACACCCACAGTATGGAGCATTGCAGCTAGGTGGAATAAATATGCAAGTATATAAACACACACAGTGCGGAGCAATGTAGCTAGATGGAATAATATGTAGATATATAAAAACACAGTGCGGAGCATTGTAGCTAGATGGAATAAATATATAGATATATAAATATAAACACACCCAGTGCTGAGCATTGTAGCTAGATGGAATAAATATGTAAATATATAAACACACACAGTGCAGAGCATTGTTGCTAGGTGGGATGAAACAGCATAACCGTCTATTTAGTTATCCTACATGGTATGATTATGTGCCCATACATATTCTCACCCTCCATAGCGACCGGTATGTTCCTAGTTGTATGCCGGAGAGGACCATTGTGTAAGTCTATTGCATCTTTTGCATTCAAAAAAAACAAAAAAACAAAAAACTATTAGTTTGTTACGTCTTTTGCTATCTCTGCGAGCAGCCCTGCTTAGGTTGTACAGTCTGACAGCCGTTGGTAGGAAGGACCTACGAAACCTCTCGGTTGTGCACCTGGGATGATGTAGTCTGCTGCTAAATGAGCTCCTCAGTGCATCCAGTATGTCCTGCATAGGGTGGAACTCGGACTCCAGCAGAGATGACAGTTTAGCCACCGTCCTTCTCTCTCCTATCTCCTCCATCGGATCAAGGCGTTGCCCCAGGACAGAGCTAGCTTTCTTAATCAGTTTGTTCAGTCTCTTCCTATCGGCTGCAGTAATGCCACTGCCCCAGCAGACCACTCCAAAAGTGATGGCTGATGCCACCACCGTGTCATAGAATGACTTCAGCAGCGCCCCTTGTACACCAAAAGACCTGAGTCTCCTCAGCAGGAACAGCCTGCGCTGTCCCTTCTTGTAGAGTGCGTCAGTATTGTGTGACCAGTCTAGTTTATTGTTCAGATGAATACCCAGGTACTTGTAGGATGTCACCATCTCGATGTCTGTTCCCTGTATATTTACTGGTGCTGTGAGGGGCTGCCCATGCCTGCGGCAGTCCACCACCAGCTCCTTAGTTTTCCTCGCGTTGATCTGGAGGCAGTTCCGATGGCACCAGTCCACAAAGTCCTGGATAAGCCCTCTGTACTCAGCTTCATCTCCGCTGGAGATGAGACCAACGATCGCAGAGTCATCAGAGAACTTCTGTAGATGGCAATGTGTTGTGTTGTGTGAGAAGTCCGCAGTATAAAGAGTGAACAAGAAGGGAGCCAGCACCGTTCCCTGGGGGGCCCCCGTGCTACTGATGATCGTGTCGGAAACACAGTCCCGGGTTCTCACAAACTGAGGCCGGTTCGTGAGGTAGTCCAGGATCCATGATGACAGGTGCTGGTCCACCCCTGCGCGCAGCAGCTTGTCCTTCAGGATCATCGGTTGGATGGTGTTGAAAGCACTGGAGAAGTCAAAGAACATGATCCTCACCATATTCCCGGGCTTCTCCAGGTGGGACAGAGAACGGTGAAGGAGGAAGATCACCGCATCCTCCACCCCAATGCCATGCTGGTAGGCGAACTGGAGTGGATCCATCGCTGGTTCCACCAGGGGGCGGAGATGAGCAAGGAGCAGTCTCTCCAGGGTCTTCATCAAGTGGGACGTCAAGGCCACCGGTCTGAAGCTGTTCAGGTCTTTGGGGTGGGAAGTTTTTGGTACAGGTACCACACAAGATGTTTTCCACAGCTGTGGTACCCTCCCCAGTTTCAGGCTCATGTTGAAGATATACGTCACAATCCCACACAGCTGGTCTGCACAGGACTTGAGGACCTTTGCGCTGATGCCGTCCGGTCCCGACGCCTTCCTCGCCTTGATCTTCCTCAGCTCCGTCCTCACCTGGGTCTTGGTCAGGGTCAGGATGGGGGGCTGTGTGTTGGGAGTGGGGGGGGTGTCGGTGGAGTGGGGAGTGGGTAGCAGGACTTGATTTCTTAGAGGCAGCAGTGGTTGTTGTGCAGACAGGGGGGAGGGCGGTTGGTCAAATCTATTGAAAAACAGATTCAGGTTGTTCGCCCACTCCCTGCCCCCCGTGGCCTGGGGGGAGGTATTCTGGAGCCCCGAGATGGTTTTGAGGTTTCTCCAGACCCCGCTGATGTCGCTCTGTTGCAGCTTGTCCTCCATCTTCTTCCTGAAGCTGTCCTTGCCTTCTCTGATCTTTCTCCTCAGCTCCCTCTGTACGGACTTCAGCATCTCCCTGTTCCCCGACCTGAAGATCCTCTTCTTCTCTCTCAGAAGTGTTTTTATCTCAGGGTTGATCCAGGGTTTGTTGTTTGAGTGACGCCGTATGGTCTTGGTGGGAACGGATTTGTCCACACAGAAGCTGAGGTAGCCCGTGAAGGTGTGAATGAGGCCATCGATGTCCTCACCATGTGGATCGCAGAGCTGCTTCCAGGCAGTGGCTTCAAAACAGTCCTTTAGAGTGTCCATTGTCTCCTCAGACCATAACTCCACAGTGTGCATGGCCGGAGGTTGTCTGTGCACTAGGGGTTTGTACACCGGTCGGAGATGAACCAAGTTGTGATCCGATCTCCCAAGTGGGGGGAGTTGTGATGAGGTGTACGCCTCCTTAGTGTTTGCGTAGAACAAATCCAGTGTTTTATTGTCTCTAGTGTGGCATGTGACATACTGGGTGAAAGTGGGCAGAATGGGAGACAGTGAAACGTGGTTGAAATCGCCTGAGATGAGGAGAAGAGCATCTGGGTGTTCTGTCTGCAGCCTGCTGGTTACTGAATGGATGACGTCACGCGCTGTCCCAGCGTTCGCCGTCGGATTTGCATAAACAACAATGCAGATCACGTGTGAGTGTTCTCTCGGGAGATATGTAGGCCTCATGCTAACAGCTAGCAACTCAATGTCTTTGCTGCAGTGTCGTTGTTTAACAGTGATATGTCCCGGTCTGCACCAGTTGTTGTTAACATACATGATCACTCCACCGCCCCTAGTTTTGCCACTCTCTGGTGTTCGGTCAGCTTGTATCGTGTGAAAACCCTCCAGCTCAATGTTAGCATCTGCTGCTAGTTCAGTTAGCCACGTCTCAGTAAACAAAAGGAGAGAGCACTCCCGGTAAGTGCTATCATAACGGGAGATAGCCGCTAGCTCATCTAACTTTCCCAGTATCGACCGTACATTTCCCATGACAACAGATGGAAGGGAGGGTCTGTACCTTATATTTTTTGTCCTCCGCCTTACTCCAGCCCGGCAGCCGCGGCGTTTTCGCCTCAGTTCTCTCGGTATGTCGAGTTTTTCCAGTGGGACCGGGTGGCGGTTAAATGCTAGCAGCTCTTCCCTGTTATATCGTATCCTGCTATAAACAGTGGCTCCGTCCACCGGCTCAGGAGACATTTGGGATGATCTGTGTGTCCGTGATATAAGTGGGGTGAAAAAAAAAAAAAAAAAAAAAGTGATCAAAAGAGAGAGGAAGGGAAAAAAAAACTCGGAATCGAGCCGCTGTTGCAAAAGGCAGCCGACTGGTGTGGCGCCGAGAGGATAAAAAAAAAAAAAAAAAAAAAAGGCAAGACAATCAGACAATCAGAAGGCAAGAAAAAAAACAAGCAAGCAAGAGCAGCTAATATACATATGTACATATTAAGATAAGATAAGATAAGATAAGATAATCTACCTCCCTGGACTCAAACTGGCACGATAGTGCGTCCGGCTTGACATTCTGGGCGCCAGGCCGGTAAGTGATAGTAAAATTAAACCACTGGAAAAATAAAGACAAGCGAGCCTGCCTGGTGTTTAATCAGTGGACCGACCCCAAGTATTCTAGATTCTTGTGGTCAGTCCACATGATGATGGGGTGAATAGCACCCTCCAACCAATGTCTCTACTCCTCCAGTGCCAACTTAATGGCCAGTAGCTCTCTGTCCCCTATGTCATAATTTCTCTCGGCTGACGTAAGCCGACGACAGAAATATGCGCATGGGTGGAGCTTCTGATCCGCGCTGCGACAGCACAGCACCAACCCCCGTGTCAGATCCGTCCACCTTGAGGATGAACTGGAGCTGCGTGTTGATCTGTGCCAAGATGGGTGTGTTCGTGAACAGGCATTTTAATTTATTAAATGCTTGCTCCGCTTCCTTGATCCAACGAAAAGGGACCATAATGGAGGTCAGCTGAGTTAAAGGCAGTGCCACCCCACTATAGTTCCTTATGAACCGGCGATAAAAGTTTGCGAACCCGAGGAAGCATTGGAGCTTCTTACAGGAGTGAGGAGTTGGCCATTCCAGCACTGCCTTCACCTTGGCTGGGTTGGCAATCAGTCTCCCCTCGGCTACTATGAAGCCCAAGAAGGTGGTAGATGTAGTTGAGAACTCGGACTTCTCGGTTTTGACGTAGAGCCAATTCTCCAAGAGCCATTGCAGAATGGCCCTTACATGGGCTTCATGTTCTTCTGGTGAGCGGGAAAAGATTAAAATGTCATCAAGATACACAAACATGTATTGATACAGCATATCGCGGAGGACGTCGTTAATCAACCGCTGGAAGACGGCAGGGGCGTTAGTGAGCCCAAAGGGCATCACAAGATATTCAAATTGCTCCTGGTGTGTCTTAAATGCCGTCTTCCACTCATCGCCCTCACGAATGCGGACCAAATGATACGCATTCCTGAGATCCAATTTGGTAAACACCCGTGAACGCTGAAGGAGCTTGAACGCTGAATTCATTAAGGGTAAAGGGTACTTGTCCTTAATGGCAATCGCGTTAAGCTCCCGGTAGTCGATACACGGGCGCAGCGAGCCATCCTTCTTTCCAATGAAAAAGAACCCGGCTCTGAGAGGAGCCGAAGATGGCCGAATAAAGCCGGCATTCAGGGACTCAATATACCTCTCCATCGATTCCCTCTCCGGCCCAGAAATGCTGTATAGCATAGCAGCTTCCGGTTCCGGCACCACACGAGTTGGCTGCCTTTTGCAACAGCGGCTCAATTCTGAGTCTTTTTATCTTCCTTCTTCTTTCTGATCCGGTGATAACTTTCTGATCCGGCACACCTTTCACTCTATATATATCACGGACACACAGATCACCCCAAAGGTCTCCCGAGTCGGCGGACGGAGCCTCTGTTTACAGCAGGAGACGATACAGCAGGGAAGAGCTAGCTAGCACTCAACCGCCACCCGGTGCTAACAGAGAAACTCGACATACCGGGGAACTGAAGCGAAAATGACGCGGGTGCCGGGCTGGAGTTTAGGCGGCGTGCAAGAAATATAAGACAGAATAATAAAGAGCGATGGCAAGAACCAAGCAGACTGCCCGTAAATCTACTGGAGGAAAAGCCCCCAGAAGCAGCTGGCCACCAAGGCTGCTCGAAAAAGCGCTCCGGCCACCGGCGGAGTGAGGAAGCCTCACCGTTACAGGCCCGGTACCGTGGCTCTGAGAGAGATCCGTCGCTACCAGAAATCCACAGAGCTGCTCATCCGTAAGCTGCCCTTCCAGCGCCTGGTGAGGGAGATCGCTCAGGACTTCAAGACCTACCTGCGCTTCCAGAGCTCCGCCATCATGGCTCTGCAGGAGGCCAGCGAGGCCTACCTGGTGGGTCTCTTCGAGAACACCAACCTGTGCGCCATCCACGCCAAGAGGGTCACCATCATGCCCAAAGACATCAAGCTGGCCCGCCGCATCCGCGGAGAGAGAGCTTAGACTTTCTGCTGCACATCCACCAACCACAATGCTCCGCACTGTGTGTCTATATATATATATACAGTATATATTTATAGTAATATGTACATGTGTATACTAGCTGCTCTTGTTTTTTCTTGCCTTCTGATTGTTGCTCTGAGTGTTGCTATCCCTGTGCTGTTGCAATCCTGGAATTTCCCCATTGTGGGACTAATAAAGGCTTATCTTATAGCCGACTGGATGGCAGCCTCGCTCCCGGGATGAGGTCTATGGCACAGTCATAAGAGCGGTGAGGCGGCAGCGACAATGTTCTAGACTTGCTAAAGACCTCTTCAAGATTGTGATAAGCCCAGGGAACGAGGCTGAGATCCGGCAGCTTGACCGGAGAGAGAGAGATGGATAGAGAGGGGGAGCACTCCACTGAGCACATACAATGGACCATACAAAAGGGGCTCCAGGAGGAGATGGTGTTTTGGACCCAGTTAATCATAGGGTTATGCCTCCGGAGCCATGGATACCCAAGGACCACCGGGGAAGATGAAATAGGGAGAACAAAAAAGTTAGTTCCTCCCAGTGGTTCCCGGAAAGGAGGATGGAGATCGACACCATGCTATGAGTGACTACCGGGACCTTCCGGCCAGATATGGTTGTGATTCTCTGTTCACGGGGCAATTTACGTGTGTGAATACTGACCTGCTTAACAAATTCAGCAGATACAAAATTACCCTCCGACCCTGAGTCAACCAGTGCCTTGACCCTCCTCTCGACCCCCGGCAGCTGTACGAGGGCCGGAATAGACAAATTACCGGGGGGAATGTTTTTAGTCCCACCCATCAGACCCCCCATGGTTACCGACGGGCTGTGTCTTTTGGCCGCTGGCGGCATTCGTCCAGGCTGTGGTTCAATGAACCCCAGCGCGGGCATGTGCCGGCCCTTCGTCTTCGCTGGCACTCATCATCGGAAAGATGCCGAGAGAGCTCCATCGGCTTGGGCGGAGAGATGGCGCCGCCAGTGTCAGTAGTCATGCCGGGCTTGTGCATGGCGCCCGGGCGAGAGGAGGCCTCGCGCTCCCTCGCGCGCTCCCTTGCGCGCTCCCTTGTGCGCTCCCTTGTGCGCTCACGGTGCTGTCAGTTATCCAACCCAACAGCTTGAGCTGTTAGATCATCGAGGGTGTTAGGGACAGGGGGAACCTCCAGTTCGTCCCGCAGCTGTTTGTTCAACCCGTGGAGGAATGCATTGCGCAGGGCAATTTCATTCCACCCCAAGTCTGCAGCAACAAGTCGGAACTCCACCAAGTACTCGGCTGCTGACCGGGTACCCTGGAGGAGTGTCAGTAGGTGGCTCATCACATTGCCCTCACTCTCAGACCGATCGAACGTGCAAGTGAAGGCGTCAACAAATTGGCTGAAGGTATAGCGCTGCCCCTCGGAGTTGTCTAACGTGGAGCATGCCCAATCAAGGGCTCGGTCCTTCAATAGCAGCATAAAAAGCTGTATCTTGGCTGTATCCCCCGGGTACTCCTCCCTGACCTGCTCCAGATACATATGCACCTGAAGTAAAAAACTCTTACATTTCTCCACCTTCCCCGCGTACTGGGTAGGCGTGGGAATGGTAGTGGTATGCTGCACCGTAGCATGGGAAGCAGGCTGAGGAGGTGGAGCTGGGGGAGACGATTGAGATCAAAGCTGGATAAGGTTCGATACCTGTTGTGTCAGTACAGCGAGCTGGTGCTTGGTTGCTGACAAGTGATCCAGAACTGACAGCTCCTGTGACAAAGCACCGGCTGAGCTATCATGCAGGCTGGCTCATTCTGTCATGATTAAGCTGACAGCTCACGTGCACGATGCTAGCACAGGACGGTACCACACAAGGGGGAAACGTTCAACAGTTTATTAAATGTAGAAAACAGCGCACAGTTAAACAGCCACTCGCCAGAAGATCCAATCCACCTGTGGAGAGAAAGTGAGAGCTGATGAGTCCTGGATTCAGGACCTTTTTGCAGTGGTTGATTCCCTGCTGTAGATCCAGGTGGATCTTTTTGCAACCTTGACAGCTGTGAAGGCCATTGACAGGACATTTATGGCGTGGTTTCAGGCAGATGATCCGCTCTCCGTTGTGTAGTCACACTCAAATTATTGCTTGCTGAAATGAAGCCGTCAGCATCTTCACAATGTCCCCGTGATGGCAATCTGGGCCCCTCCTGCCTCAGTCTCCTTTTACACTCCGCCTGAGATTTAAGATAGTGAGAGAAAGCTAGAAGAGGAAGGAAAAAAGAATATAGGTCTCGCTTGCAAAATCAAATGGTGTTTTGTTTTTATTTTTCTTACAATTATATTTCAAAATGATTAAAGCAGTAGCACACAGGACCGCTTTTATTCTCTTAGTTTTAAATAAATGGTGCATCAATACAATATATAACAATTTGATCTGCACATTGGTTAGTTATTCAATCTCCTCAATGAGTCTCCTGGTCTTTTCAACCTTCAAACAGTGTAGTGTGCTAAGGTCACTCCTCTTCACACACATACACTCATTCAGTGGATAATCAGGCTTTACTCCAAACTTGACCAGATTTGCAAATGTATTATCAGATCATATCGGTTAATCAATCAATCAAAGCTATATTTGTATAGCTCTTTTCATACAAAAATTAACCTAGAGTGCATAATAGATAACAGATCATTAGGATTAAGACAAGAACATTTAACGTTGTTGTGGTGATCCACGCTGTGTGCCCTTTGCTCTAATTATTTCCACAGCTGTGCGCACACCTGCTCCTCCTAATCAAGCAGTCGTTATTAGGAGTGCCACCCTGCAATCTGCACAGAGACGGCAACGCTCCTCCTGGGTGAAGAACTCCGTGCTTGAGTCTTCCCCTTCCTTCTACCAGGGAGTTTTGCCTCCCTCATCTCAATGCCCTTCTACTCATCACCTGGGAGTCTTGTCTCCCCAACTCTACCGTAAGTGTGACAGAGATCATCCTGCGCAGTTCGCCCCACACGGGACACGAACCCGCGACCTCTCAGTCAACTACACAGTTCGAGCATGGGAGACACAGCACGATCGCGCTGAGCTAAAGGTCCGACCGGTAGCTCAGCGCTACCATCTGGGGGCTCACAGCACCACTTTGGAACTGAGGTCATCAGCGCAGTTCGCCCTACACAGGACACGAACCCGCGACCTCACAGTTAACTACACAGAGACACACACAGCACGATCGTGCTGAGCTAAAGGTCCGACCGATAGCTCAGCGCTACCGATACTGTATGAGGCTTTGGGAGGGAGGTTTACTAACGTTCTACGCCGAACAGTACTAGTTGGCATCCGTTACACTCTCCCCCTTAAACCTCACTCCCATGCCGGGTTCACGGCACCATTGTGACAGAGATCATCCTGCGCAGTTCGCCCCACACGGGACACGAACCCGCGACCTCTCAGTCAACTACACAGTTCGAGCATGGGAGACACAGCACGATCGCGCTGAGCTAAAGGTCCGACCGGTAGCTCAGCGCTACCATCTGGGGGCTCACAGCACCACTTTGTAACTGAGGTCATCAGCGCAGTTCGCCCTACACAGGACACGAACCCGCGACCTCACAGTTAACTACACAGAGACACACACAGCACGATCGTGCTGAGCTAAAGGTCCGACCGATAGCTCAGCGCTACCGATACTGTATGAGGCTTTGGGAGGGAGGTTTACTAACGTTCTACGCCGAACAGTACTAGTTGGCATCCGTTACATAAGCATCTATTAGAAATTCTCCTTTGCACCTGCTTTCTCCTCTCCTTCCCTGTGCGCAGGTGGACCTACCTGCGGGTGGACCTCCTTCTCCTCCTGGCGGCGGACCGGATCATACCTGTGAACTGTGGGCACCTCTCTTTCCCTCAAACTGGTGAGCCAGAGCATTCAGCATGCTTTTCCACTCATTCATTGTCACTGTAATTACCAGCACAAGAACCACGTCACGGCAGTGGGACTCTGGTACTAGCGCAGGACAGACACCTCTTCTGAGCCTAAACTACTTCTCGCATGCTTTAAGATCATCTCAGTATTCTTGCCATTCATCTGAAAAGCGAAGAGCTAATCCACCTTTCTCTCTTCTCATTTCAGGGATGCCAGACTCATCCTGCTCTGCACGCTCCGGTCCTCACAGCCCCACACACTCAGACACACACACACACACACACACACACACACACACACACACACACACACACACACACACACACACACACACACACACACACACACACACATTCAATAAAAGATCATTGTTGTATTTGAGCCTGTGTCTGCTTCTGGGTTTGTCTGAAATCATGTCAGTACGTCTCTGTCAGGAAAACCCAACAGACAGTGCTTTTGCACAAAGACTTAACATCATGGAGACTCGATTAGATCAATTAACATACCAGCAGCAAGTGATCTTAAACCAGCTGACTGTAAATGGCGCCGGAGGCAGGGTGGCCGTACCAGCAGCAACTCTCTCGTGTCTTTGTGTTTCTATCTGTTTATACTTGTATATAGTGTGTCTCTTATTAACCAGGGCTCTGTAGGAATACTCGTATTAAGACTGGACCAACTTTTTATCTATGTTAGCCCAGTCTTTCTCTAGTTTTCTTTTCTTTTTCTCTTCCTCGGGCAATGGAGATCAACAGAGGTGGGGGCGGATGCATTGTTTACACAGGCGAACAGCTGATTGCGCTTAGGCCGGTGCCTGGAGCGCTGCGGCCGGCAGTGAAGCCCCTCATCCTGGATGAGCTGAAGAGGAGACGCCGCAGGCGAAGGGCTAGAGTGAAGGTGAGGAGGAGGAGGAGGAAGCATAATCCGGCTGTACCGATGGTCATCACCGGGAACGTGAGATCACTGGGAAATAAAACAGATGAGCTTACAGCGCTGGTCAGGACGCAAAAGGAGTATCGTGAGTGTAGTATCATGTGTTTTACGGAGATATGGTTACACTCACAGATCCCAGATGTGAACGTAGCAATACCTGGCTTCAAGACTATACTGGGGGACAGAGACGTGAAAAGCAGCAGGAAAAAGAGAGGAGGAGGATTGGCACTTCTTGTTAATGAAAGGTGGTGTCATCCTAGACCCATTTATGTGAAGGAAAAGTGCTGCAGCCTGGACATTGAACTGCTGGCTGTTAGTATGAGACCTTATTATATGCTACGAGAAACGAAGTGCACTTTAATTGTTATTGTCTACGTCCCTCCATCAGCTGACACAGTGGTGGCCTGTGACATCATCAGCTCCACTGCGGCCACATTATTGGAGAAGCATCCGGATGCATTCATGGCCATCACAGGTGATTTTAACCATGTCTCAGTGGGAAAAACACTACCAAACTTTCACCAGTTTGTTGACTGTCCCACCAGAGAGAACAAAACACTGGAATTTCTGTATGCCAATGTCAGTGATGCATATAGTGCCACAGCTCTACCCCCCATTGGCAAATCGGATCGCTGCATGGTCATGTTAACACCCAAGTATGTCCGCCTTGTGCAAAGGCAGCCTACTTATACACGGACTGTGAGGAGGTGGACACAGGAGGCTGCTGATGCACTACAGGACTGCTTCGAGACGACAGACTGGAGCGTATTGTGTGAACCACATGGGGTGGACATAGACAATATGACTGACTGCATCACAGAATACATTAGAATCTGTGAAGACATGACCATGCCAGCTCAGACTGTACACTGCTTCTCCAACAACAGACCATGGGTCACCAGTGACCTGAAAGCACTTCTCAAGAAAAAGAAGAGAGCTTTTAGGGCTGGACACAAGGAGAAGCTGAGGGGAGTGCAGCATGAGCTGAGAGAGATGCTGAGGAGGTGCAAGGACAATTATAGGAGGAAGTTGGAAGATAAACTCAGGCAAAACAACACTAAAGATGTGTGGGAGGGAATGAAACAAATAACTGGGTGCAAGGGGAGAGTCGGGCAGCCATCTGGGAGCCAGGAGAGAGCTGAGGAACTGAATCTGTTTTTTTAATAGGTTCAACTCACAGTCTGTCACCCGAGCAACACAACCAGACCCCCACGCACCCCTCCCCACCCACGCTCCCGTGCAGAACCTCTCTCCATCTCCCCCCTGCTCCTCCTCAGGGGGCACCAGGACCCTCCCTCACTTCACGGTGACTACAGATCAGGTGGAGAAACAGCTGGAGAGACTCCGTCAGTGGAAGGTTTCGGGCCCTGACGGCATCTCTGCAAGGATCCTGAGGACCTGTGCCAACCAACTAGCTCCAGTACTGAAACACCTGTACAACCTGAGCCTGAGTCTGGAGAGAGTACCGGTGCTGTGGAAGACATCCTGCCTGGTTCCTGTCCCCAAGAAGTCATCTCCATTGGATTTGAATGACTACCGACCAGTTGCCCTCACATCTCATGTGATGAAGATCCTGGAGAGACTGGTCTTAGCCCACCTGAGGCCGCAGGTGAAGACGTGGCTGGACCCTGTGCAGTTTGCATATCAGCCCCATTAAGGAGTTGAAGATGCTGTCATCTACCTGCTGCAACGAGCCCATCTGCACTTGGATGGTGGAGGAGATACTGTGAGAATCACTTTTTTTTTATTTCTCCAGTGCCTTTAACACCATCCAGCCACTGCTACTGGGTGAGAAGCTGTGGGTGATGGGGGTTGACAGCTCTGTGATCTCCTGGATTACTGACTACCTGACAGGCAGACCACAGTTTGTCCGGCTGGGCAATGTCTTGTCTGGAGTGGTGGCTAGTGATACGGGAGTTCCACAGGGGACTGTGCTCTCTCCTTTTCTTTTTACCTTATACACTACAGACTTTCAGTACAACACTGAGTCTTGCCACCTGCAGAAATTCTCTGATGACTCAGCTGTTGTGGGGTGTATAAGAGGAGGAGAGGAGGGGGAGTACAGAGCACTGGTAGACAGATTTGTGGAGTGGACGGAGCAGAATCACCTGAGGTTGAATGTCAGCAAGACCAGAGAGATGGTGATTGACTTCAGGAAGAGGAAGACACCTTCTCAGCCACTGCAGATTAGGGGGGAGGATGTGGGAGTGGTTGAGGACTACAAATATCTGGGTGTCAGGATCAGCAGTGGGTTGGACTGGAGATCCAACACTGATGCTGCGCACAAGAAGGGGATGAGCAGACTCTACTTCCAGAGAAAGCTGAGATCCTTCAACGTGTGCAGCAGGATGCTGGAGCTTTTCTACCAGACTGTTGTCACCAGCGCCATCTTCTTTGCTGCTGTCTGCTGGGGTAGCAGTATTAAGGCCAGAGATACCAACAGACTTGACAAGATTATCAAGAGGGCTGGCTCTGTAATTGGTCTCAGACCGGAGACCTCTGAGACAGCAGTGGAGAGGAGAACACTAAATAAACTGCGATCCATCATGGACAATCCTGATCACCCCCTCCACCACACACTAGATAGACAGCGAAGCACTTTCTCCAGAAGACTGCTACAGCTTCGTTGTCGAACGGCCAGGTACAGGAAATCTTTCCTGTCACATGCAATTTCACTGTACAATAACTCACTATGATGTTGTATTCTGGTCATAGCTATGCTGCCACACTGCACCTTACAGACTAACTGGCACCTCACATTTTCACTCTGCTCCTGATAGTCCTTCTTTGTGCAATGGGATGATTCATGTGTTTATACGGGTCATCATATATTAAGCTATGATGTATATAGGTTTTCTATAGTCGTGTTAGTTTTACTTTCCATGGGTAATCCGTCTGTCTGTCATGTGTGTGTTTCTGTTGTCTACTGTCATGCTGCTGTTACACTGTAATTTCATAGTTTGGGATCAATAAAGTACATCTATTTATCTATTTTATCTATTTAAATTAATTCACTGCTCAATCAGCTCACCCTGTCCTCTCCATCTGCGTCCAGGGGGCTGGCTGGGTTGACCAATCCTACACAGCCTCTGACGCTACACTCCCAGCTTACCTCTGTTCCCACTCTCACCCATTTTAGTGGTAAGTTAGGGGAGGCTCAGGGTTTTCTGTTGCAGTGCAGTATTGTGTTTCAGCGTGTATCGGGGGATTTCCCCACTAATAACAGTCAGATCAGCCATGTGGTAAACCTGTTGGAGGGGCGGGCCTTAGTTTGGGCTAGTGCCACCAAGGCCCATCCCGATTACTCCAGTTATACTTATGATCGCTTTGTTTCCAAATTTTCAGAGGTATTTGACCATTCTGACCGTGATAGTGTCTACATCACCCGTTTACTTAATCTCAAGCAGGGGGTTAAGTCAGTTGCTGACTATTCAGTTGATTTCCGGGTGGTTGCGGCAGAGGTTGGGTGGGAGGATACCTCTCTCTGTCGTATTTTTGCTTGCAGTCTTAGCCCTAGCCTGCGGGATGAATTGGCCCGGGTGGAGAAACCCTCCAAATTGAATGAGTTAATCTCCCTAGCCATTTGTATTGATAACCGGTTAAGGAAACGAGCTAGCCAGCGTCGCCCCTCTTATTGCTTGGGCGCTCAGCTTCGCCATTCTCCTCAGTCTCCCCTCCTGGCCCTCACCCCCCCTGACTCCCCCGAGGCCGAGGAGCCCATGCTGGTGGGCCAGTCTAAGTTGTCTCCGGTGGAACGACAATGCCACCGCGACCTCGGTCTGTGTATGTATTGTGCTAGAGCTGAGCACGAGGTCGCTTCTTTCCCTAATCAGTTAAAAGGGGGAGTCCGTTTGTCATAGTAGGGGACTAATGGATGGTGAGAAGGCCAAATCCCTTACACGCTTAATGTTACTCATTCGCTTCCAGCATACCCATACTGAAATATCCACTCATGCTCTTATTGATTCTGGGGCTGAGCAGATTTTTATTTCGGAGAGTCTGGCAACCTGGCTGGGGCTTCCATGTTGCAACCTGAAGACACCTTTGAAGCTGATCGCTCTTTCCAAGATGCCCCTCACCATTGTTACTAAGCAGACTGCCCCCGTTTCTGTGTTGGTGTCAGGTAACCAACGTGAGAATATCAGGTTTTTTGTGTTGTCTGTGACTGCCCCCCCTGTCATTCTAGGTTACCCCTGGCTCAAACTTCATAATCCCACGATTGACTAGCAGACTGGGAGAATCATTTCATGGAGCACCTTTTGTTTAAGTGCTTGTTTACAGTCTGCTGCTTGTTCTCCCTCTGTGTCCCTGTGTTCCCCTACCACACACCTACCTAATCTCTTCTCAGTCCGGCCTGAATACCACTACCTGGCTCCAGTCTTCAGCAAAGCGAAGGTTCTGTCTCTACCCCCCCCCCCCCCCCATCGGCCGTATGATTGTGCCATCAACCTTTTGCCGGGGGCTCCGTTACCTTCCAGCTGGCTGTACAGCCTCTATGCTCCGGAGCGGGAGGCAATGGACAAATACATCAAGGAGTCCTTGAGCTCAGGTATTATCAGACTCTCTTCCTCGGCAGCGGGAGCTGTTTTTTTTTCGTGGGTAAGAAAGATGGCTCACTCAGACCCTGCATCGATTTCAGAGAACTTAATTACATCGCTGTCAAGGATAAATACCCTCTACCTCTCATTAACACTGCCTTCGACTCTCTCCAGGGGGCCACTGTGTTTACTAAGTTAGATCTTCATAATACCTGCCACCTGGTTTGGATCAAAGATGGGAATGAGTGGAAGACTGGGTTCTGCAACTCCTAGTGGTCATTTTGAGTATTTGGTGATGCCGTTTGGGTTAACTAACGTGCCTGCTGTGTTCTAGCGGCTCATCAATGACGTGCTGAGGGACTTTTTGGATTAATTTGTGTTTGTGTACCTTGATGATATCCTCATTTTTTCTCATTCTCTGGAGGAGCATCGGGTGAATGTCAAACGGGTCCTTCAGCGCCTTTTGGAAAACCAGCTGTACGTCAAGGCCAAGAAGTGTGAGTTCCATGCCGCCTCCACCACCTTCCTGGGGTTTGTCATCTTCCATAAGAAGATCATAGTGGACCCGGAAAAGGTAAAAGCTGTAGTGGAGTGGCCAGTTCCTTCCTCCCGTAAACAACTGCAGCAGTGTTTGGGTTTCACTAATTTCTATCGGCGGTTTATCAAGAACTACAGTATTATTGCTCTACCCCTCACCCGTCTCACTTCCACCAAGATGCCTTTCTGCTGGACCGAGGAGGCTGAGGCAGCATTAAATCTGACCCCCCCCCCCCATCCTGGCTCAGGTGGACCCCTCCCTGCAGTGCTTGGTGGAGGTGGACACCTCGGACTTCAGGATGGAGGCAGTGTTGTCTCAGCGCTCTCCCGCCGATGACAAGGTTCGTCCCTGTGCCGCCTTCTCCCGTCGTCTGTCACCGGCTGAAAGGAATTATGATGTGGGAGACCAGGAGTTGCTGGCTGTCAAACTGGCTTTGGAGGAGTGGCGCCATTGCAGCACGGGGTAGTAGCACGGGGGCCCCCCAGGGAACGGTGCTGGCTCCCTTCCTGTTCACTCTTTATACTGCGGACTTCTCACACAACACAACACATTGCCATCTACAGAAGTTCTCTGATGACTCTGCGATCGTTGGTCTCATCTCCAGCGGAGATGAAGCTGAGTACAGAGGGCTTATCCAGGACTTTGTGGACTGGTGCCATCGGAACTGCCTCCAGATCAACGCGAGGAAAACTAAGGAGCTGGTGGTGGACTGCCGCAGGCATGGGCAGCCCCTCACAGCACCAGTAAATATACAGGGAACAGACATCGAGATGGTGACATCCTACAAGTACCTGGGTATTCATCTGAACAATAAACTAGACTGGTCACACAATACTGACGCACTCTACAAGAAGGGACAGCGCAGGCTGTTCCTGCTGAGGAGACTCAGGTCTTTTGGTGTACAAGGGGCGCTGCTGAAGTCATTCTATGACACGGTGGTGGCATCAGCCATCACTTTTGGAGTGGTCTGCTGGGGCAGTGGCATTACTGCAGCCGATAGGAAGAGACTGAACAAACTGATTAAGAAAGCTAGCTCTGTCCTGGGGCAACGCCTTGATCCGATGGAGGAGATAGGAGAGAGAAGGACGGTGGCTAAACTGTCATCTCTGCTGGAGTCCGAGTTCCACCCTATGCAGGACATACTGGATGCACTGAGGAGCTCATTTAGCAGCAGACTACATCATCCCAGGTGCACAACCGAGAGGTTTCGTAGGTCCTTCCTACCAACGGCTGTCAGACTGTACAACCTAAGCAGGGCTGCTCGCAGAGATAGCAAAAAGACGTAACAAACTAATAGTTTTTTTTGAATGCAAAAGATGCAATAGACTTACACAATGGTCCTCTCCGGCATACAACTAGGAACATACCGGTCGCTATGGAGGGTGAGAATATGTATGGGCACATAATCATACCATGTAGGATAACTAAATAGACGGTTATGCTGTTTCATCCCACCTAGCAACAATGCTCTGCACTGTGTGTGTTTATATATTTACATATTTATTCCATCTAGCTACAATGCTCTGCACTGGGTGTGTTTATATTTATATATCTATATATTTATTCCATCTAGCTACAATGCTCAGCACTGGGTGTGTTTATATTTATATATCTATATATTTATTCCATCTAGCTACAATGCTCCGCACTGTGTTTTTATATATCTACATATTATTCCATCTAGCTACATTGCTCCGCACTGTGTGTGTTTATATACTTGCATATTTATTCCACCTAGCTGCAATGCTCCGTACTGTGGGTGTTTATATATTTACATATTTATTCCATCTAGCTACAATGCTCTGCACTGTGTGTTCATATATTCATATATTTATTCCATCCAGCTACAATGCTCTGCACTGTGTGTCTGTGTGTGTGTGTGTGTGTATATATATTTTATAGTAATATGTACATATGTATATTAGCTGCTCTTGCTTGCTTGTTTTTTTTTTTTTTTTTTTTTTTTTTTTCTTGCCTTCTGATTGTTGCTCTGAGTGTTGCTATCCCTGTGCTGTTGCAATCCTGGAATTTCCCCGTTGTGGGACTAATAAAGGCTTATCTTATCTTATCTTATCTTATTGGCTAGAGGGTGCTTCCCAGCCTTTTGTCATTTGGACCGATCATAAGAACCTGGAGTACCTCAGAATGGCCTAACGACTGAATTCCAGGCAAGCCCGCTGGTCCCTGTTCTTCGGCAGGTTCAACTTTACTATCACCTACCGCCCGGGGTCTAAGAACACCAAGTCCGTCAGGTTCAGGTTCAGGTTCAGGTTACTTTATTTGTACCCGTAGGTAGATTTGTTTTGCAGTCAGGTGACATCCATATTTACAAACCACAGTTACATTCAACATGAACACGAACACAGGCACACATGTAGCTGACTGTAAACAGGATAAAAGTGCTCAAGGCTCCACCAATCAGGACATAGGACAAAGAGATAAGAGAAAAAACAAGGAGATAAGAGAGAAGGGTCATATTAGAAAGTTAAAGACTAGTCAAAGAGGTTAAAAACTCAAAAGTCTAAAACCCAATAAAAGATTTAGAACCCCAATAAAAAAATCCTACAAAAATAAGTAAATATAAAACAAAAATTAATAAATGGGTAACTAAATTATGTGCAATATATTGCTACATCTTGTTCAATTCTTTAACAACAGCAGGAACAAAGCTGCTTTTGTAGCGCTGGGTTTTACTTTTTGGGACAGCAAACCTCCGTCTGGAGGGAAGAAGCTGAAAGTGGCAGTGAAAGGGTGGGAGTCATCATTTAAAATGGAGGTAGCAATCCTCTGTACCTGTCTGGTGTACAGGGATGTCAGGCTCAGCTGTGACTCACCAAGCAAACGACTGGACCATCTAACTACCTGATCCAAGGATTTCCTCTGTTTCAGTTTTATCTGACCAAACCATGACACTAAAGAAAAGGATAAAACAGATTCAATAAAAGCCCGATAAAACATTGTCATTATGGTTCGGTCAGTTTGGAAGCGTGCAAGTTTCCTTAAACAATGCAAATGTTGCTGACCCTTTTTGCACACCCTTTCACAGTTCTCTTCAAAGTTTAAATTACTATCAATAATCGTCCCAAGATATTTGTAGGATTGTACACATTCGGTGGTCTAGCCTTTTAGTACAGTGACTTCGTGCCTGGGAGTTTTCCTCCTATAGTCAATAATCATATCTTTAGTTTTTGTCTTATTCAGCTGCAGGTAGGAATCCTCACACCAGTGAACAAAATCATCAACTACTGGGCCGTGGCCACTCTCACCATCCTGGAGGAGACTGACAACAACTGAATCATCAGCATACTTTATAATGTGTCTGCTGTCATGTCTGCTCCGACACATGTTTGTGTACAGGATGAAGAGTAGTGGTGACAACACACACCCCTGAGGAGAGCCAGTAGAAGAACACTTTTGGTCAGACAATGTACCATTGACCCTTACTCTCTGTGTCCTGTTGGTTAAAAAATCCAGGATCCAACCCATCAGATTATTACTCAAATCAAATTGTTGCAGGAGCCTTTCAACTAAAATATGAGGTTGGATTGTATTAAAGGCAGAAGAAAAGTCCACAAATAAAAGCCTGGCGTGTATCCCATTAAAATCCAGATGTTTAAAAAGCATGTTAAACAGAGTGACAGTGGCATCCTCCACTCCTCTGTGAGGCCTGTAGGCAAACTGCAAAGGATCCAATGCGTGCTCACTCTGCTTTAGGACCTCAAATCTGACCAGTTTTTCAAAAATTTTCATTAAAATTGAAGTCAAAGCAACTGGTCTAAGGTCGTTTACCGTTTTAGGGCAGCTGGATTTTGGAACGGGGACAACCACAGCATCTTTCCAGATCTTAGGCACATGTTGTGTCTGTAAGGACTTATTGAAAATGTAGTGAAATATAGGACTCAGCTCATGTGCACAGGACTTTACCAAGCGCCCACATATATTATCAGGGCCCTGACTTTTGTTCACTTTTACAGCACAGAATGCCCTTTTAACATCCTGCACCTCAATATTAAAATGCTGATTGTCTTTGAGTTTCTGTTTCAAACCTTGGGTTTCTGTGCTAAAATCAAAAGAGTCAAAACAACCATAAAAACATCTAAGAGCATTAGCCAGCTCTGTGTCTGAACTAAAACCATCTAAAAACACACAATTACTGCACTCTGTGCTCTGAAGGCCTGCAATAGTTTTCATACTGGCCCAGGCTGAACCAAGTTTCTTTGTTGCCATCTTGCTTTCCAATTCTGATTTATAATTCTGTTTTGCTCTTAAAATTTCAGCCTTCAGCTCTTTTGTGGTAGCCTGCAGCTCAGAAACAACCCCCTGTTTAAAGGCAAGTGCTTTCCTCTGTAAGCAGGATTTAACTTATTTTGTAACCCATGGCTTGTTGTTGGGATATATTTTGACACGTTTACGTGGAACGATCATGTCTCTGCAGAACGCCATGTATGAGCATGTCACGTCCACTAAAGAGTCCAAATCTTCTCCGCAGGCCAGTGTGAACACCTCCCAGTCCGTACAGTTAAAACATTCCTGGAGGCAGTGCACTGAATCCTCTGTCCACACGTTTATGTCTCTGGTCTTCGCCTTGTCTCTTCTGAGAGCAGTTTTATATGTGGGCAGCAAATGTACACAGTTGTGATCTGAGGATCCTAAAGGAGGAAGGGGAATAGATTTATAGGCCCTCTCAATGGATCCATAGCACAGGTCCAATGTCTTTTTTCGCCTGGTTGGCGAGACATACTGATAACAGTTTTTAAGTGTCTTCTTTAAAGAAACATGGTTAAAATCCCCAAGGATAAAATTTGGAGCCTCTGGGGAAATCGACTGCAACCGCTGTACCACATCAAAGATGGTGCTGGAGGCGGAGTCAGCATCTGCTCTCGGGTGAATGTACACAGTCGTTATGAAAAGTTGGGGGAACTTGCAGGGCAGATAAAAGGGGCGTACCGATATGGACAGAAGCTCCACATCGGGTGTACAGATGCGCTCTCTGACCGTGACAGATGTACAGTACTGTTTATTACTGTACTGTATAAACATACGCCGCCCCCCTGACGTTTCCCCGTTACCTCTTCCTGCCAATCTGAGCGAAGTGGGGCTCCAAAGCCGTCAATACACAGGTCCGCATCCCAGTCATGCGCCGTAAGCCACGTCTCCGTGTAAGCCATGACACAGCAGTTCTTGAAATCCTTCTGATATCGTACATTCCCTTGAATTTCATCCACTTTATTTCTCAGGGATTGTACGTTCCCCATAATAATGGAAGGAAGAGGAATGCGGTTAAGTTGATGCCTCCTCAGGTTTAATCTTACGCCTCCACGCTTTCCTCATTTCCTCCTCTTGTCTCTCTTTTCATCATTGTGTCCATGAAAATCTCTTAAAATAAAGTCCGGCAGTTGTGGCATGGACTCAAACACAGATGCTACATTATCCATGTTTTTTTTTTCCACAATATCTTTATTGAACCTTTTTTTTTTTTTTAACAAACATGATACAAACAATCAAACACTAACGCTAAAGTACTACAAAAAAAAAAAAAATGCACTAAAAACACCAACAACCACCAACAAAATCAAGTCTTCAACAATGCTCCTCTGTTTAGTCTAGACAATCCAATACATAAGTATACATATTATGTTCACCAGTTTGGAATTTACAAGGTCCACACACATCATTCACCTTCTTCTTCAAGAGTTATGTTTAAATTTTTTACATAATCAATAAAAGGTCTCCATATATTCTCAAACACAATTTCCTTTGATTTCAGTATATATGTTATTCTTTCTAATGGAAGGTTTGTTAACATCTGTCTTAACCACTGAGTCACATCTGGTCTATGAGTCTTTTTCCATAATAGTGCAATACATTTTTTGGCATTAAGCAAACTGAGGTCTATGAATGTTCTTTCACTTTTATTAAAATTATGCTTTTCTGGGTACAGACCCAACAAAAACAGTTTAGGATTCAGTATGATTTGTTTTGAGATTATTTTTTCAATTGTTACCCTCACCTCTTCCCAAAACATTCTTATTAATCTACATTCCCATAAACAATGAAATAGGGTTCCTTTACTTTCCATGCATTTTGTGCATGTATCTGGTATATTTTTGTTATATCTATTTAACTCCTCCGGTGTAACATACATCCGCATTAACCATTTGAAATGTATCAATTTAAGGCGTGCATTTATTGATTTGGTTTGAGCTTCTGTACAAGCCAATTCCCATTGTTCCTCCGAAATTTCAATTTGCAGATCTTCTTTCCAGTAGTTTAATCTTTTCAGTGAATTTTCACTTGAAGATAGTGTCAATGAGTTATAAAACTCTGAAATAATACCCTTTCTTTTACTATCTTTCATCATCATTTTTTCCAAGGATGAATAAATAGGTCGAGTGAGAGCTTTATTTTGATTTGATCGAATAAAGTTTCTAAGTTGAAGATATTTAAAAAAATGTGTTCTATTAAGATTAAATTTGATCCTCAGCTCTTCAAAAGACATTATGTTGTCTGCACATGGCAAATATAAATCCTGAATCTTTTGTATCCCTTTTAAATTCCATACTTTAAATACAGCGTCCACTCTCCCTGGTTTAAAATATTGATTACCCCATATTGGACTAAATTGTGACAATAACTGTGGTTCTTTTAAATAGTTTTTAGCTTCACACCATATTTTGATCATATGCTTTACAAATGGATTTTTAACTTGTTTTTGTAATTTTTTTGCCGAATCTGAGTATATGAATATGGGAAGAGGTAAAGGTAAATTGTATGATTCCATTTCAGTCCAGTGAGGGAGATCATTTGATGAAAAATAATATGTCATAGACCTCAGTTGTGCCGACCAATAATACAACATAAAATTTGGACATTTCAGACCTCCACGATCAAATGGTAAATATAATAAAGACAGACGTAATCTAGCCCTCCTGTTGTTCCATATAAATTCCACTAACTTTTTTTTTATTCTTGAGAATAGATCTAAAGGTGGTGATAAGGGAATGTATTGAAATAAATAAAGTATTTTAGGTAAAATATTACTTTTAAGTATATTGATTCTCCCGATCATCGACATTGGTAGTGACATCCATCTCTGAGTTAACTCATTGATATCTGACATTAAGGCTTCATAGTTGACGCTGGCGACTGATTCTAGCTTAGGCATAATTTGGATTCCTAAATATTTAAACTGATTTACAACATTGAATTGATTTGCCTCAGGGGCTGGGTAATTTCTCTGGGTCTCATTTAGCATTAATATTGAAGATTTAGTTTTATTTATTTTATATCCTGATATTTCCCCAAAATTCTTTATTAAATTCAACAAGGTTGGAATTGATTTTTTTAGATTCGACATAAACAAAATTATATCATCGGCGTACAGGGAGATTTTATGTTCTGTTGGTCCAACTTTAATTCCATATATTTGTGAATGTAAACGTATCGCTATCGCTAAAGGTTCAATTGCCATAGTAAACAGTAAAGGTGAAAGTGGACAGCCTTGTCGACATCCTCTATTGATTTTTATTGGTTTTGAAATATTGTTATTTGTTAGGATTTCTGCTGTAGCATTATTGTATATTATTTGAACCCATTTTATGAAATTATTTCCAAGTCCAAACCTTTGTAGGACTTCAAAAAGAAAGGGCCATTCAACTCTATCAAAGGCCTTTTCGGCGTCCAATGATAGGAGAGCTGTATCCGGTGCTTCTTTATTAAAATAAATAATATTAAATAGTCTTCTTACATTATGGAAGCCTTGTCTACCCTTTATAAAGCCATTCTGATCTCGATTAATAATATTTGGTAAAATTTCTTGTATTCGTCTTGCTAAAATTTTACAGATTATCTTAAGGTCGGCGTTTAATAGGCTTATTGGTCTCATATTTTCACATTTATTAGAGGGCTTACCTGGTTTTGGCAGCAGTATAATTAAGGCATTATTTATGTATGATGGTAAATTATTATTTTGAAATGCTTCTAAAACCATTTCCAAAAAAGGTTTTATTAATTTATTCTTAAATTTTTTATAAAGGTCAACTGGAAGACCATCTGGTCCTGCACTTTTTCCTGATTTCATATTATCAATGGCTAGCCCAACTTCTTCTTGACTAATTTTAGACTCCAATATCTCCCTGTTTTCATTTGGTATACATGGTATAGATAGTTCGTTCAAAAACCCATTTAGTTTTGTTAAATCAGGTTCATTTTTGGTATCATATAATTTTTCATAGTAATCTCTAAAGGCTCTATTAATTTCTAAAGGATCTATAACTACCTGTCCGTTACTTATAATACTGGTAATTGGTGTTTTAATTTCCAATTGTTTAATCTGCCATGCTAATAATTTTCCTGATTTTTCACCTTGTTCATAAAAAGATTGTTTCAATCTTAGAAGACTCGAGGCAGCTCTATTCGCTGATTTTTTGTCGTATTCAGCTCTCAAAATCAGTAATTCATTCTCCAACCTTGGGTCACTTCCTGCATACACTTTTTCCTGAAGACTTTTTATTTTATGTTCCAATTTAGCTCTCTCCTCTCGAGTCTTCTTAGATTTTGATCCTGTATAACTAATAATATGTCCCCTAATAAAAGCTTTGAAAGCCTCCCACTTTACACATGCTGATGTTTGTGTAGTATTGATGTCAAAGAACTCGTCTATCTGTTTTTCTATATACTTGACAAATTCCTCATCCTGAAGCCATTTATGCTGAAATTGCCATCTACCTGATTCCTTTGTCAATTTTTTATCTACATATATTAGACAACAGGGTGCATGATCAGAGATCACGATGTTATCATAAAAGCAGTTTTGAATCTTGGACCTTAATTCTGTGGAAATCAAAAAATAATCAATACGTGAGAATGTCTTGTAGGTACTGGAATAACAAGAATAGGCTTTAACTTGTGGTTTCATTTCTCTCCATATATCTAACAATCTCAATTCTTTCATAAAATGATTAATAGTCATCCTACATCCAATGTGCGTACAATCCAGTCCTGTTGATCTATCCACACCTGGATTCAATGTACAATTAAAATCCCCTGCTATTATATGTTGCCCTGTAAGTGATGATAAGATGAGAAATAAATTAGCAAAGAACTTCTGATCATCTATATTGGGACCATATAAGTTCACAAGATTTATATTTTCTAATAGCAAAGAACCTTGAATGATTACATATCTTCCAAATTTGTCTCCAATTACATTTTTCACTTGAAAAGGAACTGATTTATGTATGAGAGTCATAACTCCCCTGGCTCGGGATGAAAATGAAGAGGTGAATACACTTCCCTGCCATCTACTCCTAATTCTTTTAACATCCTCCTCTATCAGATGAGTTTCTTGTAAAAACACAATTCTTGAACCCATGTCCTTTATTTTATTCATAACTTGTTTAAGTTTTTTTAAATTTTGTAGACCTCTGCAATTCCATGAAGTTAAATTAAGATTCACACTTTGGTCCATGATCAATAGAGAGTTTGGGATTACCTTGCAGTGTAAACATGCTCATACAGAGAAGCAAAAACATGAGTGGTTGAACATTCATCCTACAAACTACACACAAACAAATTTCCCCTTCCCACACTTGTGGCAAACCCCCCAAAATCAAAAGAAAAATTCTGTCTCCCGATATAGCCATCGACCGTTCCACACCCACGAGGATCAGCCTAAGCCACTCCTTCTCCATCCTCCCAATCATCCTAACTCTACTGCTTTTAATGACGTAACATTAACTCTCCTCTGTAGTTTTCCAACTTAACTCCAAAATTTTTAACAACTTTGTACATCATAGTTTGTTTTTTTTTGTTTGTTTTGTTTTTGTTTTGTTTTTTTAATATATAATACAATCTATATTTTGTAAACTTACTATTTACTTCAAGTCAGTCAGATGCCTGTGCAAATGCTTAATTATTCTACCTTATATTTTGTTCATGCTTAGCTCCCACCAGTCTCTTCTTCTTCTTTGATCTTCTTGATGAACTCCTGCGCCTCCTCTGGGGTCTTGAAGATGTGGGTTCTGCCCTCATACGTGGTCAGCAGTCTCGCAGGATAGATTACACCATGACGAATCCCAAGGTTGCGCAGCTCCTTACGTACGGGATCAAACTGCTTCCTCAATTGCTGGATTCCTGTGGCCAAATCTGGGTAGAACCGCACCTGCTGGTCCTGGTGTTTAATCTCTCCTTTTTTAGCTCGTGCAGCGTTGAAGATCTTCATCCTGTCTCTGTTGCTAAGAAACTTCATAATTAAGGTCCTCGGCGGTCCCTTATCTCTCCGTGGGCCAATACGATGTGCTTTTTCCAGAACCACTGCTGATTGCAACTCCTCGCTGCCCAGCACCTCCGGAATCCACTTTTCCAGAAAGGAACATACGTCCCGACCTTCTGATTCCTCTGGAAGACCCACCAGCCTCAAATTATTCTGTCTCGACCGAGATTCCAAATCCAAAATATTATCTTCCAGAGATTTATTTTTTTTTTCCAAAGTGCGCACCTTTAATTGAAGACGGGTGACGTCATCTTCAGCACTAGCGAGACGGAGCTCCATCTGCGCCGTTCGTTCTACACAGTCACCCAATTCCTTTCTTATTCCTTCCAACGCTGTCATAATCCCATCAAATCTAGAGGAAAAGTCCGCTCTCATTGAACTCATGGCAGCCATCAGCGCATCTGCGCCATTCCCCGCAGATATCGCAGCGTTGCCAGCCTCCTCCGCCATATATGGAGTTTTGTTTACTGCGTCACAGACCTGAAAGTCCGTTAATTTGGACTGTTTCGGCGGCTCGCTTTTTCCTTTTCCTGGTTTTCCAGCCTTAGGCTTCGCCGACATATCTTCGCCCAAATGCTGGGATACGTTCTGTCCCAAATGAGAGAGTTATTTGCCGATTTTTTTTTTTCCAGGAGCAGAGCAGAGCGAGACACGTCCGTCCTACGTGGCAGCCATAACCGGAAGTGTGCATTATCCATGTTTAAATGAAGTAACATATCTCTGGAATACTGTATTCTTCCCGGCATGATCGCGATTGCGCTTACCTCCAAGACAAAGAGCCGGTAGGAAAAAAAAGACAAAAACAAGGAGGAGATCCATACTGATATAACCAGGGAGCCCTTCGTTATATAGTCCACAAACATTCAAGGACAAAAACGACACCGAGAATTACGTTGAAACACATTAAAATGCATAAAAACAAAGACACAGACGTTAAACTTTTTTCACCCACTGCCGGTTGATGCATGCGCATGCACCCATCATGTGGAGTGTGGAGGAACAAAATAAGTTCAGGCGAGACACGGCGAGCTGAAGGTTTATGAGTTTTATTCCACCATCATCATGAGACACACTGCAGCATTGTGTGCTGTGTGTCAGCTCTTTTACAATGCATGGCACATTAGCATATCAATTGTCATCTAATACACATCGGTCAATACACATGATTAGCATGACATTGGTTGGCTCGAGGACGCAATCATACAGTCCCGTCTGACTGCTTCCTGTGGTTCCCTGTCCACATGTAAATTGTCCTCTGCTTCTTCCAGCCCTGCTGCTGGGTGTGAAGAAAGCTCCAGAAGAATGTCCCAGAGGAATGTCTCCCTGCTGCGTTTAGTGTCACCACACCAGGCCCCCCCCAAACACCCAGAAAGGGCTGTGACCCCCCTCCCCCCCGTAGTTTGGCTCCAGCTCCGGTAGAACTGTCGGAGGACATGCCAGTCTGTGGGGGGGCGGGGGAGGGGTGGAAAGGGCAGTGTTCTCCGCTCAGAGTTCCAGCACGTTGAACGGCCGTGGATCATGGGCGCATGGGCCGGTGTGTTTCGTGCGTAATGGAACAAGACGGCGATTGGTTGGCTTAGGAAGTGAGGTGCGGGAAAAGCTCTGTGCAGGAAGAGAGGGAGGGGGATGGGAGTAAGCGAGTGCCGGCTTGGGACGACAAAGGTGCCTGGGCCGCACAAAAATTGCGTGTGGATCCGTGATGGTGAGGGACTGTCCCGTTAAACGTGGCGGAAATCCACAGCGGCTGTGGAAAAAATTATATCTCAGACTTCTCTCTTGTTTTGATACAGCAAGGATGTGGGGAAGGCAAGCGGCCAAATTCCCCAAGGATGCGTAGCAGCTGTGATAAACTGAAGCAGTGTCAGAGACTCGGCAGTTTGGCTTTAGGTGCGGGAAGCAGCCCTAAAGTCGCGCTCTCCAGACAGTTTTCCCCTGACGTGGATGTGACGGCACCACATCCTATTGTTTCCCCCTCTTGCATTGTTGGCATGCTCTCTTGGGACATTAAGAAGAAGGTCAGGAGAGCGCAAGAGACCGAGCCCAACCCGGGTGGGGGTCTGGCGGGTCGGATGTATGTTCCCTCTTCAGTCCGGGGTGAGGTCATTGATTGGTTGCACTCCTCCAAGGTTATGTGTCACCCCGGGATTGCTCACACCATTGGCCAGCTACAAAGGACCTTCTGGTGGCCATCGTTGCAGAAGGACATCAGCGAGTTCCTTCGAACCTGTCTTCAGTGTGCTACTTGTAAGTTGTCCTCTCCTCTCCCATCGGGCCTGTTACATCCCCTCTCCATTCCCAGCAGACCCTGGTCCCACGTTGCCTTGGACTTTGTGACCGGTCTTTCCCCCTCTGCTGGTCACACCGTCATCCTTACCATTGTGGATCGGTTTTCGAAGGCGGCCCATTTCAGCCCTCTTCGGAAGCTCCTGGCGGCCAGGGAGACAGCTGATCTTCTCATCCTGCACAGGGTGCGCCTTCATGACATCCCTGCGGACATTGTTTCAGACCGAGGACCTCAGTTCATCAACAAGATTTGGCGAGCTTTCTGCAAGGCTATTGGGGCTATCATCCACAGAGTAATGGACAAGGCAGCTCTTCAGCGCATGGCGAGTCGTAACACTGAGATCGCCAACCGCCGCAGGACTCCGGCCCCACCCTACTGGGTTGGTCAACAGGTATGATTGTCAACCAAAAACATCAACCTGAAGACTGCATCTAAGAAGCTCTCTCAGTGCTTCATTGGCCCTTATCCTATTACCTGTATTGTCAATCCAGTGGCTGTCTGTCTGGCTCTTCCCCCTTCTCTTCGTATCTGTCCCACTTTCCATGTATTCCAGGTGAAGCCATTTGTCTCCAGCCCTCTGTGCCCCCCTCCCAGACCCCCACCACCGCCGTTGATGGTTGATGGTGGTCCAGTGTACAGCCATATCCTGGACGTCTGATGCAGGGGGTGTGGTCTACAATATCTGGTGGACTGGGAGGGGTATGGTCCAGAGATAAGGTCCTGGGTGCATTCCTCCTTTGTGATGGACCCACAACTCATCAGGGAGTTCCACCGGACACACCCGGACAGGTTGGATCAGCTGATGAGAGGCATCCCATGGAAGGGGGGGGGGGGTCCTGTGGTGAACTGCGCTGTGTGCCCTTTACCCTAATTATTTCCACAGCTGTGTGCTGTTGTTAAATAATATTTCTTTCATTTTCTGTCTGCTGTCACTTTAATCTTGTAGAAATTAAAATTTATCTCACCAATAGAAGAAGGATCTTCTTAGTTTTATTTTGTTTACTGCTTTTACTTACTGTATATACAACCATATTGTCATGATCCTGGGGCACGGGGGTGCCCAGTTTCCAGTCTAGTTTAATGTTTTTCTGTCCGCTTGTTCCTTGTTTTCATGTCTGTTGTATTTTGTTCCTGTTTTTATTTTTGTCATTTTGCATCTGTAGTATTATTATGTACATTTTGGGTTCTGTTGTGTTTGTATCTTTATGGTCTCCGGTTGTGTTTTATTTTGACAGCACTGCATAGCTTCCAGCTGTCAAACTGTTTGGAGCTGCACAGCTGCTATTCATTCTGTTACTCATGGATCTACACCTGTGTCTAATTATGTATTGCATATAAGGGCACGACAAACCTCTGGGGTTTGTCGTGCCCTTCTACCATGTGTACCCGTCCTCAGGAGCTGTTGTCTGAGTGTTTTGGGTCCCACTGTCAAGGAGACTTGGAGAGCTCCGTCCAGGTGTGTTTCCTCCCTGTTTCCAGCTGTGAGCCCCGCTGCCTTCAGGAGAGCTCCGGCTGGATTCCGCCCTTGGCCAAGCGTCCCCTGGCTTCCATCCCCCTGAACATTGAGCCTCGCTCTCCTCCAGCATCTACCATGTTTGTATTTGTTTGTTACACCTTGCACTTCATGATTTAGTTTTTGTATGTTAACGTTTTTGTCTGTTTTAATTAATGTTAATAAATGTGCAGAAACCACAGTGCGTTTGGTGTCCTTCAATAGCCCTTGAAGAGGGCCGTTCACGACACATATCTCCAAATACTTACCACTTACCTGTATATAATCTAAACCCAATTTATTTAAAATGTATTATTGTGCAAACAATGTTATGTTTCAGCGGCAGACATGACAAGGCAAGCTTATAGGTTAGTCAATGACGGGATGGATTAAAGGTGGCAGATTAAGCTCAAGATTTCAGTCAGTGTTCATGCAACCAGTAAGAGTTTACCTCAAAGAAAAATAGACACTTCATTACCTGCTTGATGGACCCTTGGTCTGCATTTTCCTCAGACATATAATGAATGTTTAAACCAGTAATTTTCTAGATTTCATTTACCCACAATATACTCACCTTTTATGTCAGTATTTAACTTTCTTCAGCTTTGTTTTTTCCTGTGTTTACCAATCTGTTAAAAGGTCATTAAATTCATCAACTTTGGTTTAAATTCAACAAAGTTCCTCATTCATCTTACCAAGTTATCAATGGATTCAGTGAAATACCCTGTTGATTTACTAATTTATTAATTTAAAAATTCCTATTTTTATCAGGCATACAAAAATTATTTCTGAATTAATTCTGATAGGAATTTAGGAAGCTATCCCATCCCCCATCAGTGCAAATTAATTTCAGCTGGTTAAGTCCAGACTGATAGTCTTTAAAGGGCCTATATCATGCTATTTTAAGCCTTTCAGAGTAAACTATGTGCATGTATGTGATAGTATATTACCTTTGGTACACTGGAGAATGAATTTCTTATGAAATATGAGTTATTTTCGCGAGCTACTTTTCCAACCCGGAAGTAAGATGCCTCGATCTCTGAGGCTTCGCCTCTCCTTCTTGTGGTTGCCGCCCATTTCATGACGTAACCCCTGAGCCGGCTGCTGCTGTGTGTCGCTGGGTTCCGCCCACAAAAACGTAGAAGACATTGTCTTACGTAAAAAAGCAAACAGTTGTTGTCACTGAGCAGATTAGGTGCGAGAGGAACTACTTCTTCACAGCGTCAATGCTAAAGCGAAAGAGTTTTGCCGATCACCGCTCCGTTAGCTGCGCTGAGAAAGTGGGTGTGTGCGTTAGTCTGGGGGCGGTGCTGGCAGCACAGGCACTTCTTGGAGTGGGCGGCTCACCCACGTTCATACATATGAACGTGGGGACCCAGTCATTATCAGGGACAGGGCGGAGCAGCAGCTCAGAGAGCAGGGTTGAGGAGGAATACTCAGAGATGCGTGAATGGAGCAAAATACCACTTTGGGGGTGTTTTTGTTGAGGAATTAACATTATAACATGCTTAAAAGCTCAAAAAAGTCGATTTTGCCTGATATAGGCCCTTTAAAATAAGATAAGATAAGATAAGATAAGATAAGATAAGCCTTTATTAGTCCCACAATGGGGAAATTCCAGGATTGCAACAGCACAGGGACAGCAACACTCAGAGCAATAATTTAGAAGATAAGAAAATAAGAGCAGTGAATATACATATGTACACATAAATATATAAATATATACACTCACCGGCCACTTTATTAGGTACACCATGCTAGTAACGGGTTGGACCCCCTTTTGCCTTCAGAACTGCCTCAATTCTTCGTGGCATAGATTCAACAAGGTGCTGGAAGCATTCCTCAGAGAGTTTGGTCCATATTGACATGATGGCATCACACAGTTGGCGCAGATTTGTCGGCTGCACATCCATGATGCGAATCTCCCGTTCCACCACATCCCAAAGATGCTCTATTGGATTGAGATCTGGTGACTGTGGAGGCCATTTGAGTACAGTGAACTCATTGTCATGTTCAAGAAACCAGTCTGAGATGATTCCAGCTTTATGACATGGCGCATTATCCTGCTGAAAGTAGCCATCAGAAGTTGGGTACATTGTGGTCATAAAGGGATGGACATGGTCAGCAACAATACTCAGGTAGGCTGTAGCGTTGCAACGATGCTCAATTGGTACCAAGGGGCCCAAAGAGTGCCAAGAAAATATTCCCCACACCATTACACCACCACCACCAGCCTGAACCATTGATACAAGGCAGGATGGATCCATGCTTTCATGTTGTTGATGCCAAATTCTGACCCTACCATCCGAATGTCGCAGCAGAAATCGAGACTCATCAGACCAGGCAACGTTTTTTCCAATCTTCTATTGTCCAATTTCGATGAGCTTGTGCAAATTGTAGCCTCAGTTTCCTGTTCTTAGCTGAAAGGAGTGGCACCCGGCGTGGTCTTCTGCTGCTGTAGCCCATCTGCCTCAAAGTTCGACGTACTGTGCGTTCAGAGATGCTCTTCTGCCTACCTTGGTTGTAACGGGTGGTTATTTGAGTCACTGTTGCCTTTCTATCAGCTCGAACCAGTCTGGCCATTCTCCTCTGACCTCTGGCATCAACAAGGCATTTCCGCCCACAGAACTGCCGCTCACTGGATATTTTTTCTTTTTCGGACCATTCTCTGTAAACCCTAGAGATGGTTGTGCGTGAAAATCCCAGTAGATCAGCAGTTTCTGAAATACTCAGACCAGCCCTTCTGGCACCAACAACCATGCCACGTTCAAAGTCACTCAAATCACCTTTCTTCCCCATACTGATGCTCGGTTTGAACTGCAGGAGATTGTCTTGACCATGTCTACATGCCTAAATGCACTGAGTTGCCGCCATGTGATTGGCTGATTAGAAATTAAGTGTTAACGAGCAGTTGGACAGGTGTACCTAATAAAGTGGCCGGTGAGTGTATATACACAGTGCGGAGCATTGTAGCTAGATGGAATAAACAGCATAACCGTCTATTTAGTTACCCTACATTATATACTGGAGGGGACCATTTGTGTAAGTCTGTTGCGTCTTTTTCATTCCATACTATTAGGTCGTCACGTTTTTTTTGCTATCTCTGTGAGCAGCCCTGCTTAGGTTATGCAGTCTGACAGCCGTAGGTAGGAAGGACCTGCGAAACCTCTCGGTTGCGCACCTAGGATGATGTAGTCTACTGCTAAATGAGCTCCTCAGTGCGTTCAGTATGTCCTGCATAGGGTGGGACTCGGACTCCAGCAGAGATGACAGTTTAGCCACTATCCTTCTCTCTCCTATCTCCTCCACTGGGTCAAGGCGTTGCCCCAGGACAGAGCTAGCTTTCTTGATTAGTTTGTTCAGTCTCTTCCTATCGGCTGCTGTAATGCCATTGCCTCAGCAGACCACTCCAAAAGTGACGGCTGATGCCACCACCGTGTCGTAGAATGTCTTCAAGCGCACCCCTTGTACACCAAAAGGCCTGAGCCTCCTCAGTAGGAACAGCCTGCGCTGTCCCTTCTTGTAGAGTGCGTCGGTATTGTGTGACCAGTCTAGTTTATTGTTCAGATGAACACCCAGGTACTTGTAGGATGTCACCATCTCAATGTTTGTTCCCTGGATGTTTACTGGTGCTGTGAGGGGTTGTCCTTTCCTGCGGCAGTCCACCACCAGCTCCTTAGTTTTCCTCGCGTTGATCTGGAGGCAGTTCCGATGGCACCAGTCCAAGAAGTCCTGGATAAGTCCTGTGTACTCAGCTTCATCTCCGTTGGAGATGAGGCTGACGATCGTAGAGTCATCAGAGAACTTCTGTAAATGGCAGTGTGTTGTGTTGTGTGAGAAGTCCGCCGTATAAAGGGTGAACAGGAAGGGAGCCAAAACCGTTCCCTGGGGAGCCCCTGTGCTATCAATGATCGTGTCGGACACACAATCCCGGGTTCTCACAAACTGTGGTCGGTTAGTGAGGTAGTCCATGATCCATGATGACAGGTGTTGGTCCACCCCTGCGCGCAGCAGCTTGTCCTTCAGGATCATCGGTTGGATGGTGTTGAAAGCACTGGAGAAGTCAAAGAACATGATCCTCACCGCGTTCCTGGGCTTCTCCAGGTGGGACAGGGAATGGTGAAGGAGGAAGATCACTGCATCCTCCACCCCAATGCCATGCTGGTAGGTGAACTGGAGTGGATCCATCGCTGGTCCCACCAGGGGGCGGAGGTGAGCAAGGAGCAGTCTCTCCAGGGTCTTCATCAGGTGAGACGTCAGGGCCACTGGCCTGCAGCTGTTCGGGTCTCTGGGGTGGGAAGTCTTTGGTACAGGTACCACACAGGATGTTTTCCACAACTGTGGTACCCTCCCCAGCTTCAGGCTCAGGTTGAAGATGTGCTCCACAATCCCACACAGCTGGTCTGCGCAGGACTTGAGGAGCTTTGCGCTGATGCTGTCCGGTCCCGAGGCCTTCCTTGCCTTGATCTTCCTCAGCTCCGTCCTCACCTGGGTCTTAGTGAGGGTCAGGTTGGGGGGCTGTGTGCTGGGAATGGGGGGGCTGTTGGTGGAGTGGGGTGTGGACAGCAGGTCTCGATGACTTGAGAGGCAGCAGTGGTTGTTGTGCAGTCGGGGGGGAGGGCGGTTGGTCAAACCTATTAAAAAACAGGTTCAGATTGTTCGCCCACTCCCTGCCCCCCGTGGCCTGGAAGGAGGTATTCTGGAGCCCAGAGATGGTTTTAAGGTTTCTCCAGACCCCTCCGATGTGTTGCAGCTTGTCCTCCATCTTCTTCCTGAAGCTGTCCTTGCCTTCTCTGATCTTCCTCCTCAGCTCCCTCTGTATGGACTTCAGCATCTCCCTGTTCCCCGACCTGAAGATCCTCTTCTTCTCTCTCAGAAGTGTTTTAATCTCAGGGTTGATCCAGGTTTTGTTGTTCAAGCAACACCGTATGGTCTTGGTGGGTACGGTGTTGTCCACACAGAAGTTGATGTAGTCCGTGATGGTGTGAGTGAGGCTATCGATGTCCTCACCATGTGGATCACAGACCCGCTCCCAGGCAGTGGTTTCAAAACAGTCCTTTAGAGCGTCCATTGCCTCCTCAGACCATAACTTCACCGTGCGCATGACTGGAGGTTGTCTGTGTACTAGGGGCTTTGTACACCGGCAGGAGATGAACCAAGTTGTGATCCGATCTCCTGACAGGGGGGAGTGTCATATCCCGAGCGCTTTTGTCCGCGCTCGGGTTATTCCTCATCCCTGTCAGGGTTTTGACAGCAGGTGTCGTCACTCGGGTTTCCCGGGCTCTGATTGGCCAGACGCTCGGGGGCTCTCCGCTGTCAGAGCCTGAGCAGCTGCGCCGCATTGTCAATCATGAGCAGCTGGCTTTAAATGGCAGTGCGAGTGAATTGGACTCTGCGGCTGTCTCGTCAAGAGTCTTATGACTTTCCCCTGTTTCCTTTTCGACATGCTCCCTGGGTTCCCCGACGTATCCCTCTGCATGTAAGTCAACCTGTTATCATAGGAATGGTACTTCTCCCTAGCTAACATTCCTTGCTATTACGGCAGACGAGAGCTCCCCGTCTCAGCCGTTACCCTCTCCTTGTTTCTCGTTAATATTCCTTGCCTTTGCGGCGAACGAGAGCCCCTCGTCTCAGCCGCCAACTCCTTTTGTGTGTTCATGTTGTTGTTGTGTAACGAAGCCTACGTGGCTAGTTGTTTTGTACACCCAACCCTGTACAACACAAATAAAGAACTGAATTGCAACTTACTGGACTGAGGCGTCTTATGCTGGCTTGTGAGGGCCAGCCGTGACAGGAAGTGGTGATGAGGTGTACGCCTCCTTAGTGTTTGCATGGTCTGTGAATATCAGATTGTCACACCACAAAGAACTCATGATGGGTAGAAGCAAAGCGCTTTCTCTAGACCTTAGCAACCAAGATTTGACAGAGGAATCAAAAGAATTATCAGAAGAGCTATCCAAGAGCCAAAGACCACTTGTGGAGAGCTCCAGAGAGACCTGGAGTTAGCAGGTACTGCTGTTTCAAAGAAAACAATAAGTAATGCACTCATATGACATGGGCTCCATGCCCGTTCACCTCGCAAGACTCCATTGCTGAAGAAAGAGCATGTTGAAGCTTGTTTGAAGTTTGCTGTACAACATTTGGGCAAGCCAGTAAAATACTGGGAGAATATAGTCTTGTCAGATGAGACGAAAATTGAACTTTTTGGATGCCACAACATACAGCATGTTTGGAGGAGAAATGTCACTGCACATCAGCCCAAAAACACCATACCAACAGTCAAGTTCGGAGGTGGGAGCATCATAGTGTTGGGTCGTTTTTCAGCACATGGTACAGGCAGACTTCATATAACTGAAGGAAAGATGAATGGACAAATATACAGACACATCATTGATAAGAACCTGTTGTCATCTGCCAAGATGCTGAAGATGAAACAAGGGTAGACATTTCAGCAAGACAATGATCCCAAACACAGATAAGGAAACTCTCAGCTGACTCCAGAGAAGGAAAATAAAGCTGCTAGAATGGCTCAGTCAGTCACCTGCCCTGAATCCAATTGAAAATCTATGGAACGAACTGAAGATCAGAGTTAATAGAAGACACCCACGGAACCTTCAAGATTTGAAGACAGTTTGTGTGGAAGAATGAGCTAAAATCACTCCTGAGCAATGCCTGCACCTAGGCTTGTCTACTAAATATTAAAGGAATTTCACCAAGTGTGTTCAATATTTATTCCATGTGTCATTCCACTTTATTAAATATAACTTGTTTTGTGAACACAGTTGCCTTGATTTCTTTGTATATATGGTTTACTTGAGTTGTTACTAATATCTGGTGAAAATCTCAGGTCAATGGCTCCATCAAAAGTATGTTTAATGAGAAAAATGTTGATGTTGTGGGGGACACAAGAGGACATGGCACTTCCACCCAGGACAAGGAGTTGGTGAAGGAGAAGGTAGTCAGAAATGATAATGGGGGAAAGGCGAGAAGAGCCAGCTAAGGGTGCCAGAGCGCTAGGGGGTATAAAGCCAAAGAAAGATGTGCCTTCCGCCCCCGCTGTGCCAGGTTCACACCTGAGGACACAGGGGTGCGAATGTATTGTATCAAGACCTGCTCTGTGACGGTATGTTAATGTGTATGTGGATGTGTGTGCATGTTTCACAGCTTGTATGTTAATGTGTTTACCCTGGGTGCCGGAGGTGGGAATAAAGTGTATAAGAGAGTTCGCTCTGGCACTCAGATTCAGTCTGTCATGTTTGATGGAGGAGAATAAAGTTGGTGTCATCAGCTCGTGGTCTCTTCTGATTCCTTCCTCCACATTGGTGACCTAGAGACGAATTGAAACATGGACTGAGCACCACCACGAAGACACTCTCGCTGGAGGCTCCCACCACTGTATGCGCTGCGGCAGTCAGACTCCCGGACTTTTGGCTTCACAACGCGACCGCTTGGTTTATTCACATGGAAGCCCAGTTCCCCCTCCGCGGCGTCTCAACAGATGACACAAAGTACCATCATGTGGTGGCATCACTGGATGCGCGCGTCACGTAGCAAGCCATGTCTATTCCAAGACCCACCAGTCCAAGGAAAATATGATGCTCTCAAGCAGATGCTGCTGCACTGTTATACCCTTTCGGATGGGAAGAGGGCAGAAAGGCTCCTTGCACGCTCGGAGTTAGGAGACAGATCAGCTGTGGAACTTATGGAGAACATGCTCGCACTAGGCATTTGGCATTTGACCACGTCCCTCGTGGTTTTTGATGGGGGGTGCTTCGGGAGTATGGGGTATTGGGCTTGTTGTTACGAGCTATTCGGTCTCTGTACGACCGTTGTGAGAGTTTGGTTCGTATTGCCAACACTCGGTCGGACTCATTCCCAGTGAGAGTTGGACTCCGCCAGGGCTGCCCTTTGTTAATGATCCTGTTCATAATTTTTATGGACAGGATTTCTAGGCGCAGCCAGGGAATGGAGGGTGTCATGCTTGGTGACCACAGGATCTCATCTCTGTTGTTTGCAGATGATGTTGTCCTGTTGGCTTCATCCAGCAATGACCGACAGCTCTTGCTAGGACGGTTTGCCGCTGAGTGTGAAGCGGCTGGGATGAGAATCAACACCTCCAAGTCCGAGTCCATGGTCCTCAGCCAGAAAAAGGTGGATTGTCCTCTCTGGGTTGGGGACAGGCTCCTGCCCCAAGTGGAGGAGTTTAAGTATCTTGGGGTTTTATTCACGAGTGAGGGGAAAATGGAGCGAGAGATTGACAGACGGATCGGAGCAGCATCTGCAGTGATGCGGACGTTGTACCGGTCTGTTGTGGTGAAGAGGGAGCTTAGTTCTAAGGCAAAGCTGTTGATTTACAAGTCAATCTACGTTCCTACTCTTACCTATGGTCACGAGCTTTGGGTAATGACCGAAAGAACAAGATCGCGGATACAAGCGGCTGAAATGAGCTTTCTCTGTAGGATTGCTGGACTCACCCTCAGTGATAGGGTGAGGAGCTCAGTCATCCGGGAGAGGCTCAGAGTAGAACCGCTGCTCCTCCACGTTGAAAGGAGTCAGTTGAGGTGGTATGGGCATCTGATTAGGATGCCTCCTGGACGCCTCCCACTTGAGGTGTTTCGGGCATGTCTCACTGGGAGGAGACCCCAGGGCAGATCCAGGACTCGGTGGAGAGACTATGTCTCCCAGCTGGTCTGGGAATGCCTTGGTATCTTCTCTGAAGAGCTGGAGCAGGTGGCTGGGGAGAGGGAAGTCTGGGCTTCTCTGCTTGAACTGCTGCCTCCGCGACCCGGACCTCCGGAAAAGCGATAGAAGATGGATGGATGCTCGCACTAATGGGTAAAGACAATAGATTTTTCCTGTTTACCCACCTCTTCCTCAGGAACCTACCAGCTATAGTGCGGGTGATCCTCATTAACTCGCCACTGCTGGCAGCCAGGAGCTACCATGTGCTGGCAGAAGAGGCAGTCCGATTCATCCTGGCAAACAAGGCTCTCAGCGGGCATGCAGTGACACCGGGATCTCCAAAGGAATCCAGCGAGGTTGAGGAGCCGATGGTGGTGGCAGGGACGGCCACCCGGAGACACGGGGCCGAGACGCTGTGTTTTTATCACCACCATTTTGGCAAGGAAGCGCAACATTGTCTGCCACGGTGAAACTTCAAGAAAGCCGGGAAACGAGACAGCCAGCGGTTGGCAGCAGCTGCGACCGCTGGTGACAGGGAGAAGCTGCTATTCATCACAGACACACGTTTTGGGAGATGTTCTCTGGTGGACTCCGGCTCCCAGAAGAGCCTCATTTTGCCAGTCAGCGTGGACTGGTTGGCAGAAGGCAGCGGCCCAGCTCTTACGGCTGCCAACGGATCCCACATCAGGACATTTGGAGAAAGGACGGTGATTGTGTGGTTACACGGATGCAGTTACCAGTGGGACTTTGTGGTAGCTGCATGTTCGATCCCCATCTTAGGTGCTGATTTTCTGTGTGCTTACTGATTGCTTGTTGATGTTGCAAACAGACACTTAGTGGACGCTGTTTCTTTTTCCTCCTTGCCCTGCACAAGTCAGGGAGTTGGGCCACCAACACACGCTAGCATTCTAGCTCCAGGGGGTAAGTACCAGCGTTTGCTTTTTGAGTTTCCAGCACTCACAGTTCCCACCTTTTCCGCTGCGGTCACCAAGCACGGGGTCAAACATTTTATCTCAACGAAAGGTCCACCTGTGTTCGTGCGCCCTCGCCACCTGGATGCAGCTAAACTAGCCAGCGCGTGAGGAATTTGCTAACTTAGAGTGACTGGGCATCATTAGGCGCTCCAACAGCCCTTGGGCATCTCCGCTGCACATGGTGCCCAAGGCTGATGGGTCGTGGTGGCCGTGCAGTGATTTCTGATGCTTAAACAACACCAGAGAACATGACTGGTATCCCATTCTGCACATCCAGAATTTTTCCATGCATCTGGCCGGGATGCACATTCTTTCAAAAGTGGATCTGATCCGCGGGTACCACCAGGTCCCGGTTTGTGCAGAGGACGTTCCTAAAATGGTGGTAATAACTCCTTTTGGCGTTTTGGGGTTTTTACGCAAGCCATTCAGGTTAAAAGGAACAGCACAAACCTTTCAAACAATGATTGGCGCGGTGCTCCGTGACCTGCCTTTCGTTTTTGTCTACTTGGACGACGTTTTGGTGGCTAGCACGTCAGAGGAGGAGCACCTTGCTCACCTCAAACAAGTTTTCCAACAGTTGGAAGCGCATGGGCTTATTGTTAACCCAGCAAAGTGCCAGTTCGGGCTGCCAGTGATTGATTTTTTGGGCCACTGCATCTTGCCAGGCGGCTCGATCCCGCTGCCAGATAAAGTGTGCGCACTGTTGGATTGTCCGTGTTCACAGACCATGAGGGCGCTGCTGGAATTTTTGTGGATGGTCAATTTTATACAGCTGTTTTCTCCCCCAGGCAGCACAGCTGCTACAACTGCTGTATGGCGCGCTCAAAAAAAAAAAAAGAAGCCCACGGATAACATCGACTGGACCAAGGGAGAATTTTTGCCTGAGAGCCCTGTGCCCAGGACCATCCCACCCACGCACCTTTTTTCTGGTGCAGGGGCTACCAGTGTTCCGGGCCCAGCTTATGTGTTGGCAGATGAACAGGTGGTGCTGGCTCAAGGTCCCCAGCACGGGTGACTGCCTACAGTGGCTCCACAGGTTTGTGTTTCCCCAGCAGAGAATGGTTTGTATGGAACTAACCCTTTTCCCTCCCCACCCTTTCCACCCACCTTGAGAAGAAGGAGTTTCTACCAGCCCGGTGGCTCCACGCTGCAGCCACTATAGGCGCTTGCTCAAGCCCAAAAGTCCAGAGGGATAGGACCCCTTCTGTGTGTTCGGGAAGGGGTGCTGTGTGGGGGACACAAGAGGACATGGCACTCCACCCAGGACAGGGGGTTGGTGAGGGAGAAGGTAGTCAGAAATGGTAACGGGGAAAAGGCAAGACGAGCCAGCTAAGGGCACCAGAGCGCTAGGGAGTATAAAGCCAAAGAAAGATGTGCCTTCCGCCCCCGCTGTGCCAGGTTCACACCTGAGGACACAGGGGTGCGAATATATTGTATAAAGACCTACTCTGTGACGGTATGTTAATGTGTATGTGGATGTGTGTGCATGTTTCACGGCTTGTATGTTAATGTGTTTACCCTGGGTGCCGGAGGTGGGAATAAAAGTGTATAAGAGAGTTCGCTCTGGCACTCAGATTCAGTCTGTCATGTTTGATGGAGGAGAATAAAGTTGGTGTCGTCAGCTCGTGGTCTCGTCTGATTCCTTCCTCCACAGTGTGTTCAATACTTATTTTCCCTGCTGTAAGTCAGGTTGAGAATGAACCTAATAAAACACTGAAATCTTTAAACGCTCCTGTTGATCGATTTTATGCTATGTTAAAGTGAACTGCATGTGACCTGATTAACAGTAGAAGCCAGGACATAATCCGTCACAGCAGATGTGGTGAAGATTTGGCTTAGCACAGACTATTCTAGCTGAAGCTGTATTAGAGTATCAGCCCAAAAAGGGAAGGGGGGCGATAGTTCACCTTTAAATCTTGGCAACATGCAAAGCTCTGAATGACAAACAGAAAGAGAGGAAACCTGGACTCATCACATGCCAAATCGCTGGTATATATTTTGTCCTGCTTTGGCCCTTCTATCATGAAAAGGCTGTTTTCATGCGCTGCCTTCAGTTAAATCAGTCTGTTGTGCAGTATATTATGACGGGCGTATTTTTAAAATATGACCATTCTTTCGAACTCAGATCATCTGTTTGGGAATAAACACAGTAAAAAGAGCCAAAAACAAGAACATCGGTTATTCTGATTTCCTTTACTATTGCTGTTTTGGCAGCCTGCATGACATGGCAGCAGTTTCTAGTTTTGCGCCTGACAGGAGGCATTTTGCAGAGATCAACTGAAAAAGATATGAAAACATTTTTTTTTTTTAAATTTTGTTAGGTTATTACTGCATGTTGCGCTGTTTGCCTCTGGTTGTTAATTCATAGATGTTAAGAGATGAACACCAGCCATTTCCTTCACACTAAGACCCTGATGAATTATAATGTGTTTCCTTTAAGAAGATTTTAAATTGCAATACTGCTTCCACTGTTCTGCTGTGCCTGTCCTTATGTGACCTCGACAGTGCCAGGCAATATGACTTCAAAGGCTAGGGCGTTCGTGTAATTACACATCTGTCGGGTATTTTTTTAAATCCTCCCTTTATCCTTACCCCCCATTTTTACAGTGTAAAATATTTACTCAGGTCAGTTGTAATCACAGTGGACACTGACACGCACACATCCTGCCACGCCCACAAACTCTACCATACTATATTTACCTCAGCAAAAAGGAGAAAAGCTTCACCCAAGCGTCGTCTTTGGCTTGGCGCTTTTCAACACATGAGGGGAAGCATCAAGGCATCGTATTGCCAGAGGTTTGGTTGTCATCTTTCTCCTCCACAGAGAGGTGCACCCTGTCATTTAACCACATTCCCAAGATCCCCAAGATTATATAATGTGAAACCATACACAGCTCTCGTTCCTCTTTTGGCTTTTACTATATATAACAACTATGTTGTACATCCTTTGCATATTGTACTTTTCCTGAAACCATGCAGCACCAATGAGTGCATGGCGCTTGTTTAATGTAGCTTGTCCTAAATTGACCTGAGAGTGTCCACAGTAGCGTTTCCCACACACAAAGCCCCAAACGGACCTCAAACTTCTCTGCCATATGATTAAGTACGCTGGAAACCACTCAACGCACGCTGTAGTGAAACCCCAAGCACCTCACCACCCTGCATGCTCCTTGTTCCAGCCAACGTCGTCCCATGTGACCGAGAGTGACAGCTGCGCCTTTGCTTTCTCTGTGATTTCAGCCTTGGGATTTGACCATAAATTAGGTTCTCATGTGAAGGGGAAAAAACATTAACCCTACACTGATGTAACCCCTAATTATAATTGATGCTTTTCCAGGGATTCTGACCAAGATGTTGCACTGGAGACTTCACAGATGGACAGTGTGTGGGAGACAATTTTCAACGCCACAAATGATTTTTAAAATTTCAGGTGGCATTTTTAGGACAAATGCAGTGGATGATATACTGTATATTGGGGTCACCAACTGGCAAACTCTGATCTGGATCCAAACCCCAAGAGTCCTCCGACCAGACCCCGAAGGCCTTTGATACAATTTGGAGGAAAAAGGAGACTGTTTTATTTTGGTGGGAAAAAAAAGCAAAAAAAAGTGGAACTGAACTGCTACATCGGCGACCGCCCGGACAGATTATGGCACGAGCCCTTGGGCGCTCTCCTGCTACAGACTCCCCTCTTCGCTGTCCCACTCATGCCACTCTCTGCATCTCCAGCCGCTCCAGAGAGTATGCAGTGGGTTGCAAAATCAGGTTCGCTGCAGCACCCCCCCCCCCCCCCACACACACACATGCGCACACACACACAAAGCTGACAGCCAGGACATCCACCCTGGACAGACCCACTTCGTTTCAGGTCTTAACCCACAAAAAGAAGCGCTGTTGTGGAATTTAATGTATTTACTGGGGCACTTATTCCTCTATTCTGCCAAGAGTAGTCCATGCTGGGATGCAGAGGTGGGGTCGCTGGTTACGGAGGCCCTTTTCGTAGCCTCCAATATCATGTAAAAACTCAGTAAAAGTTCTACCTCCCCTCTTCCTGTAACCATGGAGTTACAGCTCCATCCATGCTGTAACAGAGTTTACTGCTGAGATTAAAAAAAAAATGTCAGAGGAATTCTGTTGTGTGGAATTATATTTTATGTCCATTTTTTTGTCTTACAGTTTGAAACATTTTTTTTCTGGACTGGAAATATTGTCTAGAGGTGGACTTTTTGTGAAATTTTTTTTTTTTTTTAGATATTAATCTTTATTTTTTTTTTAAGTGCAATACAATTTAGTTTGTGTTCTCTTGTAAAACATTTTTAGGATTTTTGTTGTAGATTTTAGAATTTTAGACATATTTATTTAGAGTCAACAAACACATCAAGTGTTCTCCTGTATTATAACATGTTATATTACATTTTGTTTGAAATTGAACAAAGAATTAATTTTAATTTTTTCGTTTAAAAATTAATATACAGTGGTGTGAAAAAAGTGTTTGTCCCCTTCCTGATTTCTCATTTTTTTGTATGTTTGTCACACTTAAATGTTTCAGATCATCAAACAAATTTAAATATTAGACAAAGATAACACAAGTAATCACAAAATACAGTTTTTAAATGAAGGTGCTTATTATTAAGGGTAAAAAAAAAATTCAAACCTACATGGCCCTGTGTGAAAAAGTGACCCCCCCCCCACCCCCGGTAAAACATAAATTAACTGTGGTTTATCACATCTTTGGAAAGCTGAGTTCAATTTCTCTAGCCACACCCAGGCCTGATTACTACCACACCTGTTCTCATTCAAGAAATCGCTTAAATAGGACCTGCCTGACAAAGTGAAGTAGACCAAAAGATCCTCAAAAGCTAGACATCATGCTGCGATCCAAAGAAATTCAGGAACAAATGAGAAACAAAGCCATTGAGATATATCAGTCTGGAAAAAGCTATAAAGCCATTTCTAAAGCTTTGGGACCCCAGCAAACCACAGTGAGAGCCATTATCCACAAATAGTGAAAACATGGAACAGTGGTGAACCTTCCCAGGAGTGGCCGGCCGACCAAAATTACCCCAAGAGCGCAGTGACGACTCATCCAAGAGGTCACAAAAGACCCCACAACAACATCCAAATGACTGCAGGCCTCACTTGCCTCAGTTAAGGTCAGTGTTCATGACTTCACCATAAGAAAGAGATGGGCAGAAATGGCCTGCATGGCAGAGCTCCAAGATCAAAACCACTGCCGAGCAAAAAGAACACAAAGGTTTGTCTCAGTTTTTCCAGAAAACATCTTGATGATCCCCAAGACTTTTGGGAAAATACTCTGTGGACTGACGAGACAAAAATTAAACTTTTTGGAAGGTGTGTGTCCCATTACATCTGGCGTAAAAGTAACACAGCATTTCAGAAAAGGAACATCATACCAACAGTAAAATATGGTGGTGGTAGTGTGATGGTCTGGGGCTGTTTTTCTGCTTCAGGACCTGGAAGACTTACTGTGGTAAATGGAACTATGAATTCTGTTGTCTACCAAAAAATTCTGAAGGAGAATGTCCGGCCATCTGTTTGTGACTTCAAGCTGAAGCGCACTTGGGTTCTGCAGCAGGACAATGATCCAAAACACACCAGCAAGTCCACCTCTGAATGGCTTAAGAAAAACAAAATGAAGACTTTGGAGTGGGCTAATCAAAGTCCTGACTTGAATCCGATTTAGATGCTGTGGCTGTCATGGTCTGAGTGCTGATTCTGTCCGCGCTCGGATCATCCAGTATTTTCCCCGCTCCTCTGTCTTGTTTTCCTTATGGCCGTTCAGGGCCTTTATTTTGACAGTGTTACAACGGGGTTTCCGGCTGTCAAAGCCGAGTCATGTTGTGACAGCTGATTGCCATTTCCTCTAATTACATTCTCCATTATTGATTGTGCTCTATTTAAGGGAGCAGCTGAGGTTACTCCTGGCTGCGACCTCGCTTAACGTTGGTTCCTTACAACGTTCGGCTGGAGTCCCTAACCCCAGTCACCCTCTTGATCCTGCTTGTTCTCAGTAAGTTTACTCCTTTGCCTGAGTGTGTCATTACTGTGCCTTAGCTGTAACTCTTGTTCGTGTTTTTGCCCCATGTGGCGGTTTATTTTGTCATTATAGTCTCTTGTTAATAAATATGCAAACTCATCGGCTGGCTTTCGGCGTCTTATTGATGGCTTGTGAGGTCCATTGTTGACAGTGGCATGACCTTAAAAAGGCGGTTCATGCTCGAAAACCCTCCAATGTAGCTGAATTACAACAATTCTGCAAAGATGAGTGGGTCAAAATTCCTCCACAGTGCTGTAAAAGGCTAATTGCCAGTTATCGCAAACGCTTGATTGCAGTTGTTGCTGCTAAGGGTGGCCCAACCAATTATTAGGTTTAGGGGGCAATCACTTTTTCACACAGGACTATGTAGGTTTGGATTTTTTTCTCTTAATAATAAACACCTTCATTTAAAAACTGCATTTTGTGTTTACTTGTGTTATCTTTGTCTAATATTTCAATTTGTTTGATAATCTGAAGCAGTTAAGTGTGACAGACATACACTACCGTTTAAAAGTTTGGGGTCACCCAGACAATTATTTTGTGTTTTCCATGAAAAGTCACACTTATTTACCATCATGAGTTGTAAAATGAATAGAAAATATAGTCAAGACATTGACAAGGTTAGAAATAATGATTTGTATTTGAAATAATAATTTTTTCCTTCAAACTTTGCTTTCGTCAGAGAATCCTCGATTTGCAGCAATTACAGCATTGCAGACCTAGCATGATTGCACAAGGGTTTTCTAATCATCCATTAGCCTTCTGACGCAATGAGCAAACACATTGTACCATTAGAACACTGGAGTGATAGTTGCTGGAAATGGGCCTCTATACACCTATGTAGATATTGCACCAAAAACCAGACATTTGCAGCTAGAACAGTCATTTACCACATTAGCAATGTATAGAGTGTGTTTCTGATTAGTTTAAAGTTATCTTCATTGAAAAAAAGTGCTTTTCTTTCAAAAATAAGGAAATTTCTAAGTGACCCCAAACTTTTGAACGGTAGTGTACAAAAAAAGAGAAATCAGGAAGAGGACAAACACTTTTTCACACCACTGTAGAGCTAAAAGCAGCTAAAACATGAGCTCAATAAAATAATGTGTGAAAGCAAGATAAAGGATATTGGCCTGTCTGGAGACAGCAGTGGTCTTCTGAAAGAATGTCCAGGAAAGGATGACAGTTCTTAAAAGCACATTTTGAGATGAATTTGTCCTTGTGTCAGATTTCTCTTCCATTTGTTTTAATAAAAGATGTTGGAAGTAAATTCATGGGTCATTGTAAATACTTTGCTTTAAAAGGGTTAAGATGTCACTGTTATGTCCGCAAACCTGGAATGAAGATGGATGAGGATGCTGTCCTCAAACTGAACTTTACTACAAGAAAGTAGCATAAGCACATGCACACTCAGCACACCTGCAGTCTAGCTGTAACCCTGTCCGTAGGAGAACACGACTTAGTATAGCATGCAGTGAGATGGCAGATCGCCCAATAAATATCAGTGGTGACGTCAGCTGCAGGCCGTGTTCTACTCCAAATGTTCCACTTGTTCATACCACCCCCCCGCAAAAAAATGCAGAACACAATCTAATCAATAATCAGGTCATTTGTTAATTAGCCCTCCCCAATTTGGCATGTTAATAAAACCACATTATCAACATTTTTTATCTAAACACACACACTTCAACAGTACTATTTATTCAAAACATTCAACATCCAACTTCTTTTTTTTCCCAAAGAACCTTGGTCAGAACTTAGAACTAGGGTCTGTGGATAGACCACTGCTGGATCCAGTGCGGCTGGGTGGGTTATTCTGCTACCTTTTCAGCCACGCTCCTACCTGAAGTTTTTTTTTTTTCACAGTCTTCCATGGGGAAAGCAGTTCTGCTGGAGGGGCCTTGTTGCGGGCCCGTGGCAGACACATCCCTGGAGCTGTTGGACCCCCGGGGCCAGGGCCAATCTTCATGATGCTGGGGCTTGGGTCCCACAATGCAGCAGTTGACTCCTGCAAAGCCTTGCCATCTGGAGCAACCACCTGTACATGCTGTAATTGGTTTGCGTGCTAAACCGTCTGTCAGTCTGAAGCACGCTGATCCCAGTTTCGCCCCGATCCTCAGCGGCGCCTGTTGTCTTGCCGGCTGTGGCCCAGTCAGTCGCCATCCCGGTCTCTCGCCGGTGCGAATCTGAACCCAGTCCATGACCTGGAGCGGTGCCTTGCTCGATTTTGTGTGTTGTTGTGATCCCGTTGGCGCTGCATGATCATCCAGTTTGGGATGTGACCCTTGTTATGGTGTTTGTTGCAGACCCTTCACCCGTTGTCACCGCCGTTGAGCCTATAGGCTGAGGCTGGGTGTGGGTATGGAAGATGTCCAGTGTCTCTCCCATGTCGTTCACTGTGGCAGACTCTTCACCCGTCAGCTTGATTGTAACCGCTGTAGCCTGTTGTTGAGCGTGGTTATGGAAGCAGTCCAGTTCTCCTCTCTCCCTTCTGAAGTGCTCTGTTGTGCCACATCATGAGCAGTGTCTGTGCCCGGTTGTTGTTGCTGTGCCTCGGGGCTTTCTGCGTGCACGGGCTCCCTCTCCTGCAGCTCCGGTCAGGTGAGGGATGGAGGCGAGTCCGGCCGCTGCCCCCCTCCCTGGCAGCTCTCCTCCTGAGTGCGCGGGGTGGATAGTTTGGTGTCAAAGCTGCCTTGAATTACCTTGAATTACCTCATCCCACACCATGCCATCATCGAGGCCCGTTGTGCCCCAGTTGCCGCACCCGGACCATTCAAACCCAGCACTGTCTCAGATAGCGAAGCCCAGTCTGCAGATGAGGTCACATCCCATAATGTCGTCACTGTGTGCCGTTACTTGGAATGTGAAGTTGTACACAATCTTAGACTTGTAGTAGACCATTAGCTCAACTGTTCTATTACAGAATCTGTGACCCCGTCACCATACAGCTCTGCTGGGTTCTTCTTAATTTTGTGGTTGGGGGAAAATTTATTCACCGTGGCCCAGTTCCAGTTTAACATCGACCTAACTGCCACCGTGTCGAGCAGTAGCAGTAACGCCACACCATCTAATTCAACCATGCCGTATGTGTAACCATTGATGTCAAGGCTTATTGCATGAATGGTTGTTGTTGGTGGCCAGCTTGGCTTACTTGATGGGTTCCATGGCGCCGGCGACCGGCACACTCTGGCAAAATGGTTTAAGCGTCCACACTTGTTACAACGTTGTCCTCTCGCCGGGCAAAAACGTGCTCTGTCCTGGTGCGTCAGGGATCCACAGCTACCACAGATGGGGCTTCTCGGAGTGGTCCTTCAGTTAATGGCGTTTGTCTCGTACTCTTCGGCCGTGTCTTCACAATCCTCTGTACCCATTGCGTTAGCTAGCGTCGTCTGTCTGGGTAGCTTCTGTATCTGGTGCCCACTTAGCTCCGTTGCTAACTTCTCTTTTGACTCAAGCTGGAACACTAGCTCTATTGTGCTAGCTAGCATCATGTCATTTGGCGCCGTTAGCATCTTAGCTCTTAGCCTTGGGTTACACTTGTGCTCAGCTAACTGGTCCTGCACCATCTCGTCTTCCAACAGTCCAAAATGGCACATGCTAGCCAAATGTCTCAGGTTGGCAACACATTGTTGTGTGGACTCACCAATTCTTTGTTGCTGTTGGCAGAATCGAATCTGTCGTGCTACCACGTTGAACGGTGTAGCAAAATAGCTAGCAAGCAGTTCAACAACATCCACATACGACTCTACTGGACCCAGCGTGTCAAAAATCCCTGACCTTCTATGCTGAGGTTGTGGACAAGAAGTGCTCGTTTCCTTACTTTATCCAGTTTTCCCAGGTCCAACGCTACAACATAGGTCTCAAACGTGTCCAGCCATCATGGCCATGGGATAGTTGGTTCACCTGGAGACTCGAGGAAAGGCTTTAATCTGAAACACGCGTCCATGGTTCGAAGTTCTTGTCGCCAAATGTTATGTCCACAAACCTGGAATGAAGTAGCATAAGCACATGTACACTCAGCACACCTGCACTGTACCTGTAACCCTGTCTGTAGCAGAACATGACCTAATATAACATGCAGTGAGATGGCGGATCACCCAATATATATCAGTGGTGATGTCAGCCGCAGGCTGCGTTCCACTCCAAATGTCTCACTTGTTCATACACCACAGTCACACAGTAGGAGGGAAAAATCTTGAATAGAAAAAAAAAGTGCATCAAGATGCATTGAGAATGGTTTCAGAATCAAGTCGGAGTTCTGAATCATAACTGAATCACGAGGCGCCTAAAGATTCTCACACAGGAAAAATAGTGGAGGCCATAAGCTGCAGCTAATAGGGATCCTAATAAATAAACAAAACCTTCGGCTGGGGAGGAGGACTGACTTATTGGACCTTTTGCAGTTTTATTTGGTGACCCCTGCTGTATATGATTGGTTAGGATTGTTGGATTACTTTAATGTCAAAGGAAAACTCAACTTTTTGTACTGATATCAACACTAAAAGAAAAACTACAAACTCAAGGTCAAAGGGTTTTTTTTTTCTGTTAAATTAATCTCCTATCCAATTAAAATTGAATTCAGATGTAGTTTACTTTGAATGCTTGGCATTCTCAAAGACATGCAGTAGCCTATACAGCTCTGGGAAAAAAAATAAGACACCACTGCAAAATCTTTCCTAAAAAAACAACTCAAATTCCAAGTCAAAATATCATCATTTAGGGCCTTTATTTCCAGAAAATGACAACTGGCCAAAACAACAAAAAAAGATGTTTTTAGATCAAATAATGCAAAGAAAAGAAATTCATGTTCATTATTAAACATTACAATTCTCAAAGTAACCACCAAAAATCAGGGTCAAACGCAGGCAGGAATACTGTGTAAAATGATGATTTATTAACAAAACTTAGAACAAATGAATGACAGCACGTGGGCTGAAGCCGAACAGAAGCAGAAACGACAGATGGACATGACTTCTCACTGACAGGACTGACAAAGAGACATAAAAATGATGTCACATGAGACTAATGCAGAAACGGACTAAAAGAGACAAGGAGATAATTACAGAATGCCAAACAGGTTAAAATGATCAGGGTCAATCAGAGACACAGGTCAGGCAGGGCAGTACAGACAATCACACCAGGAGCTAAATATTAATGAAAATGATAAACCTAATCCAAATCACCGGGACAACATAAGACACATGAAAATGAAAATAAAAACCTGATGACAACACAGACTGGGGCATGATAGGGATGAAAAATTAAACACAAAGAAACAAAATAAATTGAGGGCAAGGACATGGCTGAACTCATGCCCTGAAGATGCAAAAGCAAAAAAACAAATAACAACAGGACAAGAGCACAGCCATGTCCAGCAGTGCCATGAGGGCCCTATGGTCTGTCCACAGTATGAAGCATCATCCATACAGGTACATGTGCCAGCGTTCACACGCCCAAACACATGCCAGAGCCTCCCTCTCCCCCACTGAGTACTTCTGCTCGGCTGAAGTGAGTGACCTCGAAGCGAATGTCACTGGGCGTTTGGTTCCCCCTTGAAGTTGGGACAGAACGGCTGCTACTGCTGTGTTGGAAGTGTCGCATGTCACGAATGTGGGGCTCTGTATGTCAAAGTGGGCAAGTGGTGGTGGAGAGATGAGCTGTGTCTTCAATTGGCTGATGGCAGCGGAGCATGCTGGAGTCCACACCCAGGGTGCATCCTGCTTCAGGAGGGTGCACAGTGGCTCTATTGTCTCTGAGTAATGGGGAATGGAGCGCCCATAAAAGTTCACCATACCCAAAAAGGATGAGAGCTGTGTGGGGCATGATGGTGTGGGTAACTGCACTACTGCCTTGATGTTTGAGTACAGGGGGCTCTGGCCTTTGGAGGTCAGGTGGAAACCTACGAACTCGATGGTCATTGCGCCAAAGATGCACTTCTCCCCGCTGAGTGTGAGGCTGTGTTTTGCTAGCACCATCATTACCTTATCAAGGCGGGCATCGTGGGAGGCTGATATTGCGCCGTGCACCACAATGTCATCCAAGTACATCATCATATCTGGGAGACCGGCGAAGATGGTAGCCATGATTTTTTTGAAAACAGCTTGGGGCAGAACTGAAGCTGAAAGGCATGTGGGTGTACCTGAACACTCCCAAGTGGGTGACTAAGGCTGTTAGGTTGTTGCTGTCTAGATGAAGGGGAACCTGTGGGTAGCCTTGGCAGAGGTCCAGTTTGGTAAAAACTTTCAAGCCATGGAACACCACTGTTCCTCCATATAGGCAGATGATATTTGTCAAGGATCACCGCCCTGTTCACCATTCTGAGATCAATGCATGGTCGTAGATCATTTTGGTGACACTGTCGAATCAATGAGCAGTTGGTGTTTGAATGAGGTGAGGCATCCCGGTCCCGCGAAAAGTGCCAGCCAACGGTGCTGCCAGGATGAGGAAACTGTCAGAACGGTAGAGCCCACTGGGTCAGTGATGGAGAAACCCAGCATGCTGATCAGGTCAATGCCCAGCAGATCGGTGCCCCAGCGCATTACTTGAAAGGTGAATGACGGAATGGTTTTAGGGTCGCAACGTACAGAAAAGGCAACCGTCCCTACCATGCATTCTGATGTGCCTGTAGCCAAATAAGTCCTCCCCATTAGCTGTGATTACCTTCTGGGGAAACAGTTTCCTGACTGTAGTCACGCTCAGAAAAGACCTCGAGGCTGCCATATCCAACAGCAGCACATCAGCACCATCCAGCTTCACGGTGCACCATTTGAATGGCCACCTTTTGGCACCGACTGCGTGAATGGCGACTGGGCTTGATAGGCAGACCTTTGAATTTGCGAAGGTTGAGGGGCAAACTCTAGGGGCAAACTCTAGCAAAGTGGTTGAGCTTCTTACAGCGGTAATATTTCAGCCCTCTGGCTGGACCTTCAGGTGAACTGGACGAAGACTAAGCTAATGTATGTTGGCGACGGACCGGACCCATCCCCATTACAGCTTGGGAATGATGCCGTCGAATTTGTCAATTCCTTTGTGTATCTGGGCTCCACAGTGACCAACAATGTGGACATGAAACCAGAGATCAATTGCAGATGTGACCTCACTGCATCAGCCGTGCATGCACTATGGAATCCTCTCCGGCGCCATCGTTTAATCTCCCGAAAGATAAAACTCCACATATACAATGTGTCAGTCCTCTTCATCCTACTGTATGGGTCAGAGACATAGCCACTGAATGAGACTCTGGCCTTGAGAGTGGATGGGTTTCATAATCGGGCCCTCAGAACCATCAAGAACATCAGGTGGCCCCAGCACACATCTAATGACGTGCTCCGAGCCCGCACACATCAGCCTGCAGCATCCCACTGTATTACACAGTGGCGTATCCACTGATTTGGCTATGTTCTCCACCTCCCACCAGAACATCCAACAAAAGCCATCCTCATGTTTGACCCCAGGGCCTCAGCGTGGAAAAGACCTCGTGGCAAGCCACGCAGAAGAAGGTTCAATGTGATGGAGAGAGACCTCCGACAGATCAGAGTCGCTGCTGACGACACAGAGGAGCTGGCCCCAAACCGGCAATGTTGGCATGCACTGGTTAACCTGATTGGCTCTATGCATGGTGATGGCCACCCAGCCCTCACTCCACAGGAGTAGTAAGTAAGTAAGTAAGTAAGGCTGGGCATCCAGGTGATTGAGTCTGTTGTCTAGATGAACCCAGTCATTGCAGGGTAGGCATTCACCCATGTTGTCCCGTTTCCTACCCTTCTTCTTCTGGTTGTAGCAGGGAGATGCGGGATCAGAGCGCTGGGCGACAGTGGTGATGGCCTGTGTTCGTGGGGTTGGACGGGGGGCTTGTTTGTTAGGCGGTGTTAGCTACATTGATAGCTGGATTGGCCGGTTCCATTTGAGACACCATTCTCACAGCCTCGTCTAATGTCAGGTCATCCTCTACCAGTATCATTTGCTCCCATAGCCACTCACTCCGAGCATGTTCCGTTGGCCTGTCACATACCAGCTCTTCCTCTAAGTGGCCGAAGGCACACGTGCTAGTCAGGACATGGAGCTTGGTGACATACTGATGGACTGTCTCATCCTCATGGTGGCAGCGCCGGTTAAAAGCAATTCTTTGAGCCATGAGGTTACGTGTGTTAGTGAAATGTCTGTCTATCATAGCAACACAGTCTTCCTATGTGCTTGCGGGGCCGAGAGAGTGAAACACATGCTGCCCCTCTTTACCAAGACTGTGGATTAGCACCCCCTTTATTCTCTTGTAGCTAGCATCGTTTAGACCAGGAGCAGTGATAAAAGCCTGGAATTTCTCGTGCCAGCAGGGCCAAGGGATTGGTGGCTCACCTGGTAGAGCAAGGAACAGTTGCATGGGTTGTATTATTGCTGTTTTTTATCCTCGTCGCCATTGTTGTGTCTAAGAATGAGGCGCTGACAGTGGACGTGAACTGAACTCTCCTTTATTCAACACACAACTGATTATTACAGATAGATGGCACCGCCCTGCACCACGGCCATTTCACCATGTGATGACGTCACCTACGGTGAGCCACAACATCCAAACATTGCAATAGTGTCCCAGCTAGAGCTTGAAGAGGCTGCCCAGTTAGCATCACAGCAATGGGCCCCGGTTCGTGTTCCCCATAGTCAGCTCCACTGGTACAGCCTGTTGCCCCAGCTGTACCACTTCCCCATGTGGTACCCCATGTCTTCTCAGGAGGGCCCCAAGGTAGATGCTGCAGGACAGTAGAGCACCACAGCGTGCTGACCCAGCAGTAAACTCAGTTTGCCGACGACGGCTCAAGTCCGCTGCACTCAGATGTGGACACAGCCACTCCCTGCCTTGCAATGCATGCTGAGCAGAACCCAGTAGAACCTGAGCAGCTGCAGGAGTCCCAGACCACATCCATGCAGGACCTGGAGCCGCCATAGGTGCTCCAGACTGCATCAACACAGGACCCGGAGCTGGTCCTCACGCAGTACAAGTATTCTCGAGCTGCTGTCTCATCGCAGGAGATCTGGTCCACAGTCAAGCAGGACCCCGGTGAATGATGCCAGCCATTAGCGCGTCTTGCCGCCGATGAGAATGTCATGCTGCTGCAACCACAACCAGCATCAGAGGAGAGAAAGCATAATCCGGACTCGTCTCAGATCCTCACCCAGCATAAGCCTCATGGAGCCACCGTACAGCTGCAGGAGAGAGAGGTTGTGGCTGAGTAGGACCCCGCAGAACAAAACCAACCTAGACAGTGTCCTGCCAGTGGTGAGACCATCACGCCGCCACAACAGCAACCAGCATCAGGGACGAGAGAACAGCAGCAGCGCCGCATTAAGCCCACCAGGTCAGCGCTCATGGTGCTCGATTGGGTTCGGATCAGTTTGGATCTGAATGCCCAGAAGACCTGCAGATGCTCCTGTCACCTTCGATGCAGATTACTGTGCAGTTGAGGCCAGCCACCTTCCAGATGGCCGATAGTTCGAGATGGCATGCCAGCCGTCTGTGGAAGGTAAGAGCAGCAGCTGCTCCGGATCATGACGTGACGCTGGATCTGACCCAGCCAGAGTGGGACCCAGACTGGGACTTTGCTGAAGAGAGAGCAATTCAAGCAAGGGGGCACCCAGTTCCTGGGCACCCAGTGCCTCCAGGGCCGTGCCCACCGCGAGCTTGCCAGAGGCCCCCTGAAGTTGAACTGTAAAGTGACTCTGTTTTGAAATGTTTAGGCAGAGCATGGTTGACAATAGTGGCAGAAAAACCTACTCAACCATGCAAGGTTTTACCGTAAGTTTACCTGGTTGCCCAGGTTCTTACAATGGTTCAAAAAGGTAATGATTATGGTGTATGGAACCTGAAATGGTTTATGGTTTGGTTTGAAAGTTAATACTACCATGTTATGCTATTAACATCAAACAAATATGCGTAAGGTAACATTAGCAATTGATTGTATTTGTCATCATGCAATATGCCACAACCACGGTTAACCATCACCGGCTAAGTTCTGGCTTTTCACAGGTTGGGGGGGGGGGGTTGAATGTGGCAAACTGATGTACCATCATGCACGTCACAGATGTGGTCACACAGGCACTGATGATGTCAAAATGCTGTGACTATATTAGACAGCATATTAGGGAGTCTTGGTCTTTGGTACTCCACCTCTAGCCTGCCTACTTGCCTGTACCCCTGTATTGTTAGCTTGTTGCTTGTTCCACTTGTTGCTAGCTTCGGTCATTAAAGCTAACCTTCAACACCCAGAACATATCCGCTGGTCCTTGCTTCCAGACATACCACGAAAACCGTAAGGCGGCCATATGAATGCCATAGGAACAATGTAGGAACAAAACAAAGAAAACAGATTTTTTCTCATAAAATTGTAGAGGACTGCATGCTTGTGCAAGTCCATAAAAACAGACCACAATGAAATGCTGTTGCTTCTAGAAAATTACATTTACTTCTCACTTTTCGTGATGCATAGGACAACACGATGCAACACATCGGCAAAGATGTTGTGCCTTTCCCCTGAAGATGTGTGCAATGTGTGAATTTAGCCTTCTACAGCTGCCCTGACCCAGCAGAAACCCAGCTAAATCTGGCCAAAATTGCCAGAATAAACAGATAAAACTTTTATCCAAAGGATAACAGTTTTCTTTTTGACCACAACATTTTTGAAAAATTTCAATCTGTTTTTAGGACAAACCACAGTAGTGAGACAGCCCTTTTAAAAATTGCTAATGATATCAGGAGTAACATGGTCTCCCACAAACTGTCAGTTCTGGTGCTGCTGGATCTCAGTGCTGTCTTTGATACAGTAGATCACCACATTTTATTAAACAGACTCAAACACCTGGTGGGCTTCTCAGGTACAGTTGTTGAATGGTTTCATTCCTATCTCACAGATCGTCGCTATTTTGTAAGTATGGATACATGTTCTTCAGCAATTCACAAAATCAAGTGTGGTGTACCCCACAGTTCAATTTTAGGGGCAATACTTTTTAATCTTTATATGTTACCACTTGGGGATATTATCAGGGGACATGACATCAATATTCACAGCTATGCTGATGATACACAGCTGCACATTGCCACATCTCCTGATGACACAAAGCCAATTAATGCACTTTTGAACTGTATTTTAGATATAAAGTCATGGATGGCAGAGAACTTCCTACAGCTCAACCAGGACAAAGCAGAAGTTTTAATCATTGGTCCTGAAGACAAGAGAGAGAAACTTTTACCCAAATTGCTAGGTCTAAAACCTACACATTGTGTCAAGAACCTGGGCGTTCATCTAGACTCTGACTTTAATTTTATTTCACACATTAAAAATGTAGCAAAAATCGAATTTTACCATCTTAGGAATATAGCCAGAGTCCACCCTTTTGTCTCTCTTGCCAGCACGGAGGTCTTGATGCATGCTTTTATTACCAGTTGTATAGACTATTGTAGAACCCTGCTCTCTGGTCTTCCTCAAAAAAGAATATCACATCTCCAACTGCTCCAAAATTCAGCTGCATGAGTGTTGACGAGGACCAGGGGGCAGGCCCATATTACACCAGTTTTAGAATTGCTGCATTGGCTCCCCATGAGTTTTAGGATCAATTTTAAAATTCTCTTAATAGTTTTTAAATACTTCTATGGTCTTGGGCCTTCTTATCTATCTGAACTGCTTTTATCTTATGAACCCTCATGGACCCTGAGGTCCTGTGGTACTGGCCTTTTAATGGTTCGCAAAGCCAACACTAAGACCTTTGGTGAAGCTTCCTTTCACTATTATGGTCATCATATGTGGAACAGTCTGCCAGAAAGCCTCAGGGCTGCAGAGTCTAGATGCTTTTAAGAACGGGCTAAAGACCCACCTTTTTAATGTGGCTTTTAACAAACCTGTTTAACTATTATTGAAGTAGTCATTTATGTTCCATTGTTTTATGTTCTTGGCACCATTTGTTTTTAGATTTTCTCATCTTTTCTTATTGATGTGTTTTAATTCAGTTTTTAATTATGGGTTTTTAGTTCCTGTTTTTGTGTGTTCTTAGTTTCTTTCTGTACCTTTTTAAATTTGTCTTTTAACAAACCGTTTATTATTGAAGTAGTCATTTATGTTCCATTGTTTTACATTCTTCTTAGCTCCATTTGCTTTTATATTTTCTTATTTTAATGTGTTCTTAGCTCAGTTTATAAGTATGGGTTTTTAGTTCCCTTTGTTCTATGTGTTTTTAGTTTTATCTTGTATTTTATGTGTTTTAGCTCCAGCGTTTTCTTAGTGGAAACCCTCATGCCAGATGCAATCTGGCCCATTTGCAGGGGTGCTGGTCTTGTGGGTCGCTCTAGCTTGGGTGGATGGGGGCTTTATGCCACTGCCTACAGCTGTGGTGTGGGCCCCGTCCTGTCCCGGTTGGGGTGGCCTCTGTGGCACGCTCTATGGTTATGGGCTGTGTAGTCTCCCAGCATGGGGTCTCCACAGGATGGTTGCTCCCTCACATGGTGCCTCGGTGCCTAGCAATGTCTCTTTTATTTTATATGTGTGTTGTGGAGAGCGTGGAAAGATGAGGCTGAGTTAATTTCTCAAATCAAGTTTATTCACGTATCTCCAACATCCTCTAAACAGAAAGAGAAAGCATCCCCCCACATCCGTCCATTTTATACCTCAGGACATCAAAGCACACAGTCACATTGTCTTTTAATCCCAAGACACAATACATCTTCTTCCAGGTCTTCTCCCCTCCACCCAACGTCACCGGTGGTCAGGAAATCCCCCAAGGCCATCTCTTTACATAACAAGGATCACATTTCACATCCTCGTGTCATCCCTAGGAGACTCAGTCCTATTGTTCATTCTGAGACGTGAAGCAACAGTAATATACATCTGAAGTCTATGAAACTCATATATGTGTCCCACATGACCCCCCCCCCCCCCAAACGTCTAAGATGAAACAATATAACACAGTCTGCATCTCATAATAAAATCACAAAAAATCAGTCCACATGCTGCTTGGGCTTCAATTGTCTGCCGTACTTGCTGTAAGCGGGCTTTACCACTCCTGCGGCGCCATCCTGCTGGGGGGCTGCTGTCTGGGGGTGAGAACTGTTAGTCAATCCCTGTGGGAGCTCTGGGGAAAGCTCCCTAGGGGGTCTGCCGCGCCAAGGGGCCCTCGCCAACTGCACAGCTTCATCAGCCATCACAAAAGCGGGTTTGAGCCTGTTTATGCCAATCACTTCCTTTCTGCCCCCCAAATCTAGCAAAAAGTGTTTATTGCCCATTTCCAGCACTCTAAATGGTCCATCATAAGGTGGTCGCAAGTTTGGGCGATGGGCATCATGTCTGACAAAAACAAACTCCGCATTCTTTAAAGCCTTAGGCACAAAAACGCGCGGAAAACTGTGATGAACGGGGCCAGGAAGCGTGCTCGATCCCGTGTCACTCTGCAACAGCTGAGCAGGGGAGCACTCTGGCACAGGATTAACTGGGAGAAACTCGCCGGGCAGCCGGAATGGCTGCGCAATAACTAACTCGGCTGGGGAGGCTTTTAAATCCTCTTTAGGTGCAGAATGCAACCCCAATAAGACCCATGGTAGCCTGTCCACCCAATTTGCATCCGTAAGCGACGCTCTGAGGGCTGCTTTCAATGACCTATGGAAACGTTCGCATAAACCATTAGCCTGCGGGTTGTACGCAGTAGTGCGGTGGATCGTTACCCCCAGGCTGCGGGCCATTGCTGACCAAAGCTCGGAAACAAATTGAGGACCTCTGTCGGACGTAATATCCGACGGAACTCCAAAACGCGCTACCCATGCTGTTAAAAACGTGCGCGCCACCTCCTCGGCTGTGGTTGATGCCAGTGGAACCACTTCTGGCCAACGTGTGGTGCGGTCCACCATTGTCAAAAGGTGTGTGCACCCCTGTGACGGTGGGAGGGGGCCTACGAGGTCGACATGTACATGATCGAACCTCTTAGCCGGGATGTGAAACGGCTCCAAGGGAGCTCTCGTGTGTTTGTGTACCTTGGCTTGTTGACAAGCCAGGCAGGCTGCTGCCCACTCCTTAACCTGTTTGCGCAGGCTTGGCCATACAAATTTCTCTCCTACCATTTTGACCGATGCACGCACCCCTGGGTGCGCCAGAGAATGAATCGAGTCAAAAACGCGGCGGCGCCACGTGGTCGACACCACCGGACGCGGTCGTCCCGTGGAGACATCGCAGATTAGGGGGGCATACCATTTTGCCGCACCCTGTTCTCCAGCCTTAACCCTGTTGGTCCAGACTGGAGCGTGCACACGTCCACGTCGCAAACCTGATCCGCGGCCATGGCTGCATAATCTATCCCTACGCGGACTGGGGCCGCGCGCACTTCCGCGCTGCTAGTCTGCTCCGCGGCCATGGCAGCATAATCTACCCCCACGTGGACTGGAGTAGCTACAGCGCGCGAGAGACAGTCTGCCACTACATTTAGTTTACCCGCTACGTGTTGAATATCGGTAGTAAACTCTGAGATTGCAGCCAGCTGCCTCTGCTGCCGGCCTGACCACGGTTCTGAAACCTTGGCCATCGCGAAAGTCAGCGGCTTGTGGTTGATGAACGCAGTGAAACGGTGCCCTTCCAGCCAGAACTGGAAGTGGCGAATGGCCAAGTGGAGCGCTAACAACTCCCTGTGGAACGCGCTGTATTTTCGCTCGGTATCGCGCAAAGTCCTGCTGAAAAAGGCGAGCGGTTGCCAAGCCCCGGCAACCTGCTGCTCCACGTCCGCACCTATGGCCACATCTGACACGTCAGTAGTGAGCGCTATGCGGGCCGTTGGGTCTGGATGTGCTAACAATGTCGCGTTTGCCAGGGCTGTTTTGACCTCCGAGAATGCGCGCTCCCGCTCCGGGGACCATTCGATTTTATTTGTGGGTTTTTGTTTTTTAAGCGCAGCATACAGTGGTTGCATGAGCTGCGCTGCGCGGGGGAGGAAACGGTTATAAAAATTCACCATTCCCAAAAACTCCTGTAACGCTTTGACCGTTTGTGGCTGGGGAAAATTTGTTACTGCACGCACTTTGTCAGGCAGAGGAGCCGCTCCTTCTGGGGAGACGCAGTGCCCCAAAAAGTCAATCTGTGTCACCCCGAACTGACACTTCGCTGGGTTTATTATTAACCCGTGCTCTCCCAACCTCCGGAAAACTGCCGTGAGGTGATTTTCGCGTTCGTCTTCGGACGCGCTGGCTACCAAAATGTCATCCAGGTAGACGAACACGAAGAGGAGATCGCGCAACACCGCATCCATCATGCGTTGGAACGTCTGCGCGGCGCCTTTAAGCACAAACAGCATGCGCAAAAACTCGAACAAGCCAAATGGAGTTATTACCGCTGTTTTGGGTATGTCCTCGGCGCGCACTAGGACTTGATGGTACCCAACAACTAAGTCTATCATGGAAAAAATGCACGCCCCCGCCAAATGGACAGAAAAATCTTAGATATGCGGGATTGGGTAGCGGTCGTGCGCTGTAGCGTTGTTTAACCTGCGGAAATCACCACAAGGTCGCCATGAGCCATCAGCTTTAGGGACCATATGAAGTGGGGAAGCCCATGGGCTTTTCAAAGGTCTAATGATGCCCAACTTTTCAAGGTTGGCGAACTCCTCGCGCGCTATGGTCAGTTTAGCTGCATCCAAGCGCCGAGCTTTTGCAAAAACGGGAGGACCGGTGGTAGTAATAAAATGTTCCACTCCGTGTTTAGCAACGGCTGCTGAAAATGTGGGAACCGTGAGTGCTGGAAACTGAGTGAGGAGGGTGTGGAACTTACCGCTTGCCGTAGCGACATTGGCTTGTGCTGTGGGCGGGGTCACTCAGGCTGCACAGGGAATAGAGTAAAAAGAAAGTGCATTAACCAAGCGTCTATTAGGAAGATCAACCAACAAACCATGCGAGCACAGAAAATCAGCCCCTAACATGTTGAAGCTCACCGCAGCTATAACAAAAGTCCACTCAAATGTACGACCGTGTGGGGACAGGAGCAGCTTCTCACCGAAGGTCTTAATGCTCGAGCTGTTCGCTGCTGATGCTCCGTGACTCCTGGGGCCTGCCAGCCGGTCAGCATAGGTTGGCATGATGAAACTCACTTGGGAGCCTGTGTCCACGAGGAATTGCCTCCCTGAACGCGCATCCTTCAAGTAGAGCAGCTTGTTCTGTTTCCCGAGGGCCACGGCTGCTACCAACCCCCGGCTCTGGCGTTTCCCGAGCTCTTGAACTGACACGGTGGTATACACTTGCGTGCCCTCTCTGCAAAGCGGCGATGGTAAAAACAGAGGTCGTCTCCTCCGCGATGTTTGGCCTTCACCGCCGCCGTCGTCGGTGGGTCTGCCTCCGCCGCCTCTGGCCCCCTGCCGTCCCCGGCCGTCGCGCCGAGGTCTGTCGCTGCTGCGGTGGCCACGCGCCGTCTGCTGGCGTTGAGAATCCTCTGTGCCTCCTGGGCCAGCGCACGGAAGTCCCGCCGGGCCAACAACTGTGAACCGGCCAGGGTTGCTCTCGTCTCTGACGGTAGGGTTCTCAGGAAAATGTGGGTGAAAAGGAAATTGTCGTCGTCTGAGCCTCTCAGCCTCAGCATGTCCTCCGTCAGGTCGACGGGTGTGCTATCTCCCAAGTCGTTCAGGGCTAGGAGCCTCTCCGCTCTCTCCTGGGCTGAGGGAGTGAAACGCTGGATGAGCGCAGCCTTCAACCCGCCGTATCTGTCGTCGGCGGGTGGGCGCTCCACCAGGCTCTGCACATGTCGAGCTGTGCGGTTGTCGAGCTTGGCAATAACGTGGTAGAATTTCGTGTCATCTGCCGTTATTCCCCGGAGAGCGAACTGAGCTTCGGCCAAGTGGAACCAGGAGCACGGGTTGTCCTGCCAAAAGTCTGGTAGTTTGACTGAGACTGCGTTCGCCTGGCTGGTTCCTGGCGAGTCCGGCTCGATGGAATTTCTTCCGCTCATGATACGTCTTCGGGTCACCAGTGTGGAGAGCGTGGAAAGATGAGGCTGAGTTAATTTCTCAAATCAAGTTTATTCACGTATCTCCAACATCCTCTAAACAGAAAGAGAAAGCATCCCCCCACATCTGTCCATTTTATACCTCAGGACATCAAAGCACACAGTCACATTGTCTTTTAATCCCAAGACACAATACATCTTCTTCCAGGTCTTCTCCCCTCCACTCAACGTCACCAGTGGTCAGGAAATCCCCCAAGGCCATCTCTTTACATAACAAGGATCACATTTCACATCCTCGTGTCATCCCTAGGAGACCCAGTCCTATTGTTCATTCTAAGACGTGAAGCTACAGTAATATACATCTGAAGTCTATGAAACTCATATATGTGTCCCACAGTGTAAGAGAAGTAGGAGGTGATGTATATGCCTCTGTGTGCGTGCGTGTGTGTGTGTGTGTGTGTGTGTGTGTGTGTTTTGTGGGTATATTTATGGGAGGGTTGGAAGGAGTGGGATGCATCATGTAAATATATGTAACTAAATGTGTCTTGTGGGCCTCAGGTTATTTCACACCTTAGACAGAGACAATGAATACACATGGGAGAACAATGCCCAAGTGGGTGAGAGGGTGTTGAATGAAGTGTAGTGTAGATGTCATGCTATGTAGGAGGAAGTGCCTTGAACCTTGTGAAGTGTGACTTGATATAGAAAGAGGAATGCTTGATGTGACCAGTCAGTCTGTTCTTTGCTTGTGAGATGTGTGTAATAAATCGTCTGAAATGAATATGCCTCTTCATTTACACACTCCACACTGGTGACCCAAGACGTATTATGGAACACGAGGCAAGAACCCCGGAGCCGGCCCGGTCGGGAAGCCCCAGAGACGCTGAAGCCAACCCGCAGACAGCCAGGACTGGAACCCCCAGCAACACGTGTGCAGTTTCAGTCAAGCTACCGGATTTCTGGCAGCACAACCCGCGCTCTTGGTTCCACCACACCGTATCCCAGTTCGCCCTCCGGGGAGTAACAGCAGACGACACCAAGTTCTACCATGTGGTAGCAGTGCTGGACTCCCGCACAGCCCAGCAGGTAGCGAGCCTGCTCGATCAGTCACCAGCCAGCAGCAAATATGAGGCGCTCAAGGCTGCGCTCACCCGGCAATACACGCTCTCGGAATGTGAGAGAGCGGAGAGGCTCCTGGCGCGGATCGAGTTAGGAGATGGGTCGGCCGTAGACCTGATGGAGAAGATGCTGGCGTTGATGGGCACGGGCGACGGGCACTTTCTGTTTGCCCACCTTTTCCTTTGGAACCTGCCAACAGAAGCAAGAGCGGTTCTAGCCAATTCGCTGTTGCTGGCCGTGCAAGACTACCGTGCGCTAGTCCAGGAGGCAGACCAGATCATCCTCACCACCAGGGCGATCACAGTCAACGCGGCGGCAGCGGAGCCCAGCGAGACAACCAGGGGAGGCGAGGAGCCACCGACGGTAGCGGCAACGGGGGCCAAGGAGCGCCAGAGAGACACGCTCTGCTTCTATCATTGCCGCTTCGGAGGGAACGCGCGCAGATGCGCACCACCGTGCCACTTCAAGCTCTCGGGAAATGCCAAGGCTGGCAGTCGGTAGCAGCTGCGACCGCCGGTGAAGAGAACAAGCTGCTCTACGTGACGGACTCGCGCTCGGGGAGACGCTTCCTCGTCGATACCGGAGCCCAGAAGAGCGTCATCCTGCCGTCCTACGCTGACCGGCTGGCAGGACCTAGCGGCCCCGGAATGGTGGCAGTAAACGGCTCGGAGATTAAGACGTTCGGTGAGAGAACACTGACCTTATCTCTACATGGCCGCTTGTATGAGTGGACTTTTATCATAGCAGCACTGTGTTGCCCACTCCTGGGCACTGGGCACTGGGTTGCCCGCTCCCGCTCCTTTCTGTGTGCACATGGTTTACTTGTGGATGTTGCTAACAGGCGCCTGGTTAATGCACTGTCCTTTGAATCTCTCCCCTGTATAGCTCGAGGGACCCGGCCAACAGCACAAGCCAGCGTCACAACTCCAGGCGGTAAGTTCCACACACTGCTCACTCAGTTCCCAGCACTCATGGTCCTGAGGTTTTCAGCGGCCATCGCTAAACACGGGGTGGAGCACTTTATCACCACCACCGAGCCGCCCGTTTTTGCAAGACCTCGGCGCTTGGACATAGCTAAACTGGCCATAGCGCGCGAGGAGTTCACCAATCTGGAAAGGTTGGGCATCATCAGGCGATCAAACAGCCCATGGGCATCCCCGCTACACATGGTCCCTAAGGCTGAGGGATCGTGGCGATCGTGCGGTGATTTCCGCAGGTTGAATAACGCCACAGCACACGACCGCTACCCAATTCCCCACATACAGAATTTTTCCGTTCACCTCGCCGGAGCGCGCGTTTTTTCTAAAATAGACCTGGTCCGCGGTTACCACCAGGTCCCAGTGCACACGGAAGATGAACCCAAAACAGCGGTAATAACTCCGTTTGGTTTATTTGAGTTCCTGCGCATGCCATTCGGGTTAAAAGGCGCAGCACAGACATTCCAGCGCATGATGGATGCAGTGCTGCGTGACCTCCCGTTCGTGTTCGTCTACCTGGACGATATCCTGGTAGCCAGTACGTCCGAAGACGAAGACGAAACCCACCTCAGGACGGTTTTCCGGAGGTTGGAGGAGCACGGGTTGATAATCAACCAGGCGAAATGCCAGTTCGGTGTGACGGAGATTGATTTTTTTGGGGCACCGTGTCTCTCCGGAAGGAGCGATCCCGTTGTCCGACAAAGTGCGCGCTTTTTTAACAACATGGGTGGCGCGTTTTGGAGTCCCCTCGGACTTTACGTCCGACAGGGGTCTGCAATTTGTTTCCGACCTCTGGTCCACGATGGCCCGCAGCCTGGGTGCAGGAATTCATCGCACAACCGCGTACAACCCACAGGCCAATGGGTTATGCGAGCGTTTTCATAGATCACTGAAAGCAGCACTCAGGGCTTCACTGACGGATGCAAATTGGGTAGACAGGCTGCTGTGGGTCTTATTGGGGTTGCGCTCCGCGCCAAAAGATGACTTGGAAGCTTCCCCGGCAGAGCTGGTGGCTAGACGCACGAGCTCTAGCAGAGCATGCACATGAGCTTCCATCAACGGTGACTGGTTGATGGACCGGTGACCAAACAATAAACCGGTGACCAAACAATAAACCAGATCGGCGGCAGGGGCTAGAAAAACTGGGAGGAGGTCCGTGGGGCTGATTATTGTGGCTGGCGACTTTAATCAGTGCAATCTGAGCCACGATCTCCCCCGCTACAAACAGTTTATTAAATGCCCCACCAGAGGATTAAACACACTGGATCACTGTTACACCACAGTGAAAGACGCATATCGCGCTGTCCCTCGAGCTGCGCTGGGATTATCTGATCACGTGATGGTTCACCTCATTCCCACATACAGACAGAGATTGAAGCTCACTAAACCTGTTGTGAGCACTACGAAGATACGGACCAGTGATGCTGAGGAGAAGCTGGAAACGTGCATGGAAATATCTGACTGGGGCATGCTTAAAGGAGCCACGCATGATCTGGATGAGTACACGGACACTGTGAACTCATATATCCACTTTTGTGAAGAGAACATTCTTCCATCACGCACCAGGGTGAGTTACTCTAATGACAAACCCTGGTTCACAGCTAAGCTCAGACAGATCAGGAAGGAGAAGGAAGCAGCGCTGAAAAGTGGAGACAGGGACTGCTACAGGGAGGTTAAATACCGGTTTAACAGAGAGCTGAAGAGGGCTAAATCTGTGTACTCAGAGAGACTCCAGCAGCAGTTCACTGCTAATGATTCGGCTTCCGTGTGGAGAGGACTGAGGCAAATCACCAACTATCGACCTAAGGCTCCTAAAGGTCAGGATGACAAAGCCCTTTGTCAGAGACTGTCCCAACACTATGCCCGTTTTGACACCTCGTCATCTGTGTCCAACTCCCCCCCTCCCTCCAGCTCCACAGCCTCCACATTCCCTACTTCATTTAAGGCACCCCCCCCTCCTCCCCCCCTCCCCTTATCATCAGTGAGCAGGATGTGCTCAAACAGTTCTCCAGACTGAACCCGCGCAAGGCCCCCGGCCCAGACGGCGTGTCTCCCTCCACCCTGAGACTCTGTGCGAAACAGCTGGCTCCTGTATTCACAGACATTTTTAACACCTCCCTTAAGTTATGCCACGTGCCGTCCTGCCTCAAATCCTCCACCATCATCCCTGTCCCCAAGAAGCCACGGATCACTGGACTTAATGACTACAGACCTGTAGCGCTCACCTCTGTAGTCATGAAGTCCTTTGAGCGCCTGGTCCTGTCCCACCTCAAGTCCATCACCACCCCTCTCCTGGACCCGCTGCAGTTTGCCTACCGAGCCAACAGGTCTGTAGACGATGCAGTCAACCTGGCCCTCCACTCCATCCTGCAGCACCTGGACTCCCCGGGAACCTACGCCAGGATCCTGTTTGTGGACTTCAGCTCCGCATTCAACACCATCCGCCCCGCTCTGCTCCGGGACAAGCTGTCCCTGCTCAACGTGCCTGACTCCCTCTGCAGGTGGATCATCGACTTCCTGACGGACCGGAGGCAGCATGTGCGGCTGGGAAAGACTGTCTCAGACTATACTAGCATCAGCACCGGATCACCCCAGGGCTGTGTACTTTCCCCCCTACTCTTCTCTCTTTACACCAACTCCTGCACCTCCAGCCACCAGTCTGTCAAGTTGATCAAGTTTGCGGACGACACCACCCTCATCGGGCTCATCTCCAACGGCGACGAGTCCGCCTACAGGAGAGAGGTGGCCCAGCTGGCGTCCTGGTGCAGCAATAACAACCTGCAGCTGAACGCTCTGAAGACAGTGGAGATGATTGTAGACTTCAGGAAAGTCACTACTCCTCTGCCCCCCCTCACCCTCTCAGGCTCTCCCATCACCACTGCTGATTCCTTCCGCTTCCTAGGCACTACCATCACCAGGGACCTCAAATGGGAGCTGACCATCAGCTCACTCATCAAAAAAGCCCAGCAGAGGATGTTCTTCCTGCGGCAGCTGAGGAAGCTCAAGCTACCCACCAAGATGTTAGTGCAGTTCTACACAGCCATCATCGAGTCCATCCTCACCACCTCCATAACCGTGTGGTACGCAGGAGCCACTGCCAGGGACAGACTAAGGCTGCAGCGCGTCGTGCGCACTGCTGAGAAGGTGATCGGCTGCAAGCTCCCATCTCTCCAGGATCTGTACATCTCCAGGACCCGGAGGCGTGCTGGCCGGATCATAGCCGATCCCTCACACCCTGGTCACGTACTGTTTGCCCCCCTCCCCTCTGGTAGAAGACTTCGGTCCATCCAGACTAAAACCTCCCGTCACATGAACAGCTTCTTCCCCTCTGCCATTAGACTGCTGAACACTAAGTGACTCTCGTGCACCATGTACAGCAGCTCAACCAGACTCATGTCAATCATCACTGTTTTCTTCCTGCATTACCGACTGCACTATATAGTTCTCCACAGTATCTGCTGCTGGCTAATATATATTTTAACTGTTGACCAGTATCACTTAATCTTATCCTACACTTTATTACATGTATAGTTTATTTCTCTTATCTTATCATGTTTAATGTTGCAGCATTGTACCGAGACAAATTCCTAGTTTGTGTACTACATGAACAATGGCAATAAACCTGATTCTGATTCTGATTCTGATTCTGACTGCATTGTCACCATGTCTAGAACTTCATTTGGTCAGTCTGCTTTCTCCATAAAAGGGGCAAACTTATGGAACTCTCTGCCAACTCACTTAAAATTGGAGACAAATGCCAACCTCTTCAACAGAGGCGCTAAAGATTGGCTAAAATCCCACCAGCAATGTGTGCATGTCTAATCTGAATTGTGTTTGTTGTGATCATGGATCTCTTGCTCTATTTATAATTTGTAATGTATTTGTAAATTTAATTAACTTGTAAATTTTGTTTGTACAGCCTAATTTATGACCTATATAAGCCACCTATGGACTGGTGTTGAGAATTAGCACTTGTGCTATATACACCTATGCAAAACATCTGGTCTCTCCTTGTGATTGTACTAATGTAATTTGTTATGTCCATATTAAATAAAATAAATAAATAAATAAAGACAGCTTGTTTTTGCGCAGCCCCTATGGCTGCCCGGGGAATTTCTACCAGACAATCCTGCGCTGGGCAGCTCCCCGTCTCAGCTTTTGCAGCGTAGCGCAAACACAGGCACGCTGCCGGGCCCTGCCCACCACAGTTTTCCGCGTGCCTTCGTGCCTAAAACTTTGAAGAACGCGGAGTTCGTCTTTGTCAGACACGACGCCCACCACCCTCCATTGCGCCCATCCTATGATGGACCGTTCAGAGTGTTGGAAACAGGGGATAAGCATTTTGTGCTAGACTTGGGGGGTAGACAGGAGAGAATTGGCATAGACAGACTCAAACCAGCCTTTGTAGTGGCGGATGAGCAAGTGCTGTTGGCGAGGGCCCCTCGGCGTGGAAGACCCCCACGGAGACCTCCCCAGGGGAACGATTCATCAGAGCAGCCACACGGACAGAGTGAACCCCCCCCCCCCCTCCACGGCTCACCCGTAGTCGGACACACTCCCAGCAGCCTCCCACCGGCACAGCAGTGCCACAGAGGCAGTAAACCCCAGTTACAGCAGATATGGGAGGAGACTGAAGCTGAAACAGCATGTGGACTGATGTTCTATTGTTCTATCTAAGATGCTGGGGGGGGGGAGGCGGTGTGGGCCTCAGGTTATTTCACACCTTAGACAGAATACACATAGGAGAACAATGCCCAAGTGGGTGAGAGGGGGTTGAATGAAGTGTAATGTAGATGTCATGCTGTGTATGAGGAAGTGCCTTGATCCTTGTGAAGTGTGACTTGATATAGAGAGAGAGGAATGCTTGATGTGACCAGTCAGTCTGTTCTTTGCTTGTGAGATCCATCCATCCATCCATCCATCCATCTTCTACCGCTTTTCCGGAGGTCCGGGTCGCGGAGGCAGCAGTTCAAGCAGAGAAGCCCAGACTTCCCTCTCCCCAGCCACCTGCTCCAGCTCTTCAGAGGGGATACCAAGGCGTTCCCAGACTAGCTGGGAGACATAGTCTCTCCACCGAGTCCTGGGTCTGCCCCGGGGTCTCCTCCCAGTGGGACGTGCCTGAAACACCTCAAGTGGGAGGCGTCCAGGAGGCATCCTAATCAGATGCCCATACCACCTCAACTGACTCCTTTCAATGTGGAGGAGCAGCGGTTCTACTCTGAGCCTCTCCCGGATGACTGAGCTCCTCACCCTATCTCTGAGGGTGAGTCCAGCAATCCTACGGAGAAAGCTCATTTCAGCCGCTTGTATCCGCGATCTCGTTCTTTCGGTCATTACCCAAAGCTCGTGACCATAGGTGAGAGTAGGAACGTAGATTGACTGGTAAATCGACAGCTTTGCCTTAGAACTAAGCTCCCTCTTCACCACAACAGACCGGTACAACGTCCGCATCACTGCAGATGCTGCTCCAATCCGTCTGTCGATCTCTCGCTCCATTTTCCCCTCACTCGTGAACAAGACCCCAAGATACTTAAACTCCTCCACTTGGGGCAGGAGCCTGTCCCCAACCCGGAGAGGACAATCCACCTTTTTCCGGCTGAGGACCATGGACTCGGACTTGGAGGTGCTGATTCTCATCCCAGCCGCTTCACACTCAGCGGCAAACCGTCCCAGCAAGAGCTGTAGGTCATTGCTGGATGAAGCCAACAGGACAACATCATCTGCAAACAACAGAGATGAGATCCTGTGGTCGGCCCCGAGTACCTCAAGGCCCTGGATGTTGTTGGGTTGTCATGGTTGACACGCCTCTGCAACATTGCGTGGAGGTCGGGGGCAGTGCCTTTGGCATGGCAAACCGGGGTGGTGGTTCCTCTCTTCAAAAAAGGGGACCGGAGGGTGTGCTCCAACTTTAGAGGGATCACACTCCTCAGCCTCCCTGGGAAGGTCTATGCCAAGGTACTGGAGAGGAGAGTCCGGCCGTTGGTCGAACCTCGGATTCAGGAGGAGCAATGTGCTTGTGAGATGTGAGTGTGTAATAAATCGTCTGAAATGAATATGCCTCTTCATTTACACACTCCACAGTCTACTGTTTTTATCCATGTAAAGCACTTTGCACAGCATCTAATGTTTGAAAAGTGCAAGACAAATAAAATTTGATTGATTGATTGATAGAGAACATTCTCCACAACAAACATGGCATGTCAAAGGTTTCCACTTGGTGGGTGCCACGGCTTTTGACGCCTGATCAAAAGAACACCAGGCTAGTCACGTCACAGGCAAACCTGGCACTTTTTGAACCAAATCCATCTGGTTTCCTTGAACGTTTCCTCACCCAAGATGGGTGTTGGGTCCACCATTTTGAGCTAGAGACCAAACAACATTCTAAGCAGTGTAAACACCCCTGTTCTCCACCTCCAAAGAATGCCAAGATGGTGTCATCAGCAGAGATGGTGATGGCCTCCATCTTCTGGGATGCAAAGGGCATTTTGTTCATCGATTACCGTCAGAAAGGCCAAACTATCAATGGAGAGTACTATGCCAGTTTGCTGAGGCAGCAGCGGAAAGAAATAAAGTCAAAACGACCTGGAAAGCTGACAAAAGGGGTGCTGGTCATCAGTACAATGCTCCTACACACAAATCTGTGGTTGCAATGGCTGCTGTGCGTGACTGTGGCTTTGAACTGGTTGATCACCCCCCTTATTCTCCTTATTTGGCACCATCTGACTATTTTCTGTTCCCCAACATGAAAAAAACATTTGGCTGAGATGCAGTATGGAACCAATGATGAGGTCATCTCTGCTGTTCAGGACATCTTTGAGGATCAAGAAGAGAGCTTCTATACTGCAAGGATCCAAACGCTGCAACACCGATGAAAGAAGTATGTGGACTGAAGGGGAGATGATGCTGAAAAATAAACCACATTTGGTCAAATTTGACCACTGCATCATGGTCAGCCTATGAACTTTTCAGCCCTCCCCCCCCTTCCCCCTTGTGTGTGTGTATACGCACTAGATATTCGGCTTTTGGGTGAAATTTCAGAATGCACCTAAACTGTACTATAACCTTTACAGGTGAACTTAATTTGACCTTCTCTAACCTTTTGAATGCACATGTCCAACTGTTCAGTGTTTCAGTACTTTTTGCACACCTTGCTGTTCTCTAACAAGGTGCTTAATGGCAAAATTCATAACAAATGTTTGATTCTTGAATTGACCAATAAATTTTCTGGTTCAATAAGAACAGTCTTCTTCATCATGCTGTTCACATTTTGACATGAGACCAAGACAACACCTAACAATTGATCAACATTACCTCGCCATTGCGAGGCTTCAAACAGGATGCTCTCCGAGGGAAGTGGCCACTGAGCTTACAGTCTCACAGTGTCATCAGCAGGTTGCAATAGAGATACAGAGAGACTGGAAGAGTCACAGAAAGGCATAGAAGTGGATGTCCTTTGGCCACATCCCACGCTAATGAACGCTTCCCTGCGAACGGTGTCCTGCAGAACCAGATGATGAATGCCATTCAACCCCAGGCACATTTAAGAGAGGTGAGAAGCACCTAAGTGTCACGTCGGACAATTCGAAGCCATTCATATCAGCGTGGTCTGCGTGCTAGACGACCTGCAAGGGTGCCTGACCACACCACCAGGCACAGGTGTCATTGTCTTGCATGGGCCAGGGATCACTTATGCTTGACAAAGCACCGTGTGGCCTCAGTGCTGTTCTCTGATGAAAGCCGATTCATGCTGAGCAGAAATGGTGGCTGCCGACAATGTTTTTTTTATCAGAATCAGAATCAGAATCAGAATCAGATTTATTGCCATTGTTCATGTAGTACACAAACTAGGAATTTGTCTCGGTGCAATGCTGCAACATTAAAACATGATAAGATAAAGAGATAAACTAAAAAACTTAAAAACTAAAAACATGCAATAAGTGTAGAATAATAATAATAATAATAATAATAATAATAATAATAATAATGAGTAATACTAGTCACAGCAGTTTTAAATAAATTAGCAAGTAGCAGATGATGTGGAGTACCACATAGTGCAGTCGATAATGCAACAGAAAAACAGTGATGAATGACATGAGTCTGGTTGAGCTGCTGTATATAGTGCACGAGAGTCAATAAGTCACTTAATGTTCAGCAGTCTGATGGCAGAGGGGAAAAAGCTGTTCATGTGCCGGGAGGTTTTATTCTGAATGGACCGAAGTCTTCTACCTAAGGGGAGGGTGGCAAACAGTACGTGACCAGGGTGTGAAGGATCGGCTATGATCCGGCCTGCACGCCTCCGGGTCCTGGAGATGTACAGGTCCTGGAGAGATGGGAGCTTGCAGCCGATCACCTTCTCAGCAGTGTGCACGACGCGCTGCAGCATTAGTCTGTCCCTGGCAGTGGCTCCTGTGTACCACACGGTTATGGAGGAGGTGAGGATGGACTCGATGATGGCCGTGTAGAACTGCACTAACATCTTGGTGGGTAGCTTGAGTTTCCTCAGCTGCCGCAGAAAGAACATCCTCTGCTGGGCCTTTTTGATGAGGGAGCTGATGGTTGGCTCCCATTTGAGGTCCCGGGTGATGGTGGTGCCCAAGAAGCGGAAGGAATCTGCAATGGTGATGGGAGAGCCTGTGATGGTGAGGGGGGGCAGGGGGGTTGTGACTTTTCTGAAGTCCACAATCATCTCCGCTGTCTTCAGAGCGTTCAGCTGCAGGTTGTTGTGGCTGCACCAGGACACCAGCTGGGCCACCTCTCTCCTGTAGACGGACTCGTCGCCGTTGGAGATGAGCCCGATGAGGGTGGTGTCGTCTGCAAACTTGATCAGCTTAACAGACTGGTGGGTGGAGGTGCAGGAGTTGGTATAAAGGGAGAAGAGTAGGGGGGAAAGTACAAAGCCCTGGGGTGATCCGATGCTGATGCTAACAGAGTCTGAGACAGACTTCCCCAGCCGCACATGCTGCCTCCGGTCCGTCAGGAAGTCGGTGATCCACCTGCAGAGGGAGTCAGGCACGCTGAGCAGGGACAGCTTGTCCTGGAGCAGAGTGGGGTGGATGGTGTTGAATGCAGAGCTGAAGTCCACAAACAGGATCCTGGCTTAGGTTCCCGGGGAGTCCAAGTGCTGCAGGATGGAGTGGAGGGCCAGGTTGACTGCGTCGTCCACAGACCTGTTGGCACGATAGGCAAACTGCAGCGGGTCCAGGAGGGGAGTGGTGATGGACTTGAGGTGGGACAGGACCAGGCGCTCAAAGGACTTCATGACTACAGAGGTGAGCGCTACAGGTCTGTAGTCGTTAAGTCCAGTAATCCGTGGCTTCTTGGGGACAGGGATGATGGTGGAGGATTTGAGGCAGGTCGGCACGTGGCATTGCTTAAGGGAGGTGTTAAAAATGTCTGTGAAGACAGGAGCCAGCTCTTTCGAACAGTGTCTCAGGGTGGAGGGAGACACGCCGTCCGGACCGGGGGCCTTGCGCGGGTTCAGTCTGGAGAACTGTCTGTGCACGTCCTGCTCACTGATGACAAGGGCAGGGGGGGGAGGAGGAGGAGGGGGGGACCGCTTTTGATGAATTAGCGGCCGAGGAGGCAGTGGAGCTGGGTGGAGTGGGGGAGTTGGACACAGCTGACGAGGTGTCAAAACGGGCGTAATGTTGGGACAGTTTTTGACAAAGGCCTTTGTCATCCTGACCTTTAGAAGCCTGAGGCCGATAGTTGGTAATTTGTCTCAGTCCTCTCCACACAGAAGCCGAGTCATTAGCAGTGAACTGCTGCTGGAGTCTCTCAGAATACACAGATTTAGCGTCTCTTCAGCTCTCTGTTAAACCGATATTTAACCTCCCTGTAGCAGTCCCTGTCTCCACTTTTCAACGCTGCTTCCTTCTCCTTCCTGATCTGTCTGAGCTTGGCAGTGAACCAGGGCTTATCATTAGAGTACCTCACCCTGGTGAGCGATGGGAGAATGCTCTCCTCACAAAAGTTGATGTATGAGTTCACAGTGTCTGTGTACTCATTAAGATCATGTGTGGCTCCTTTAAACATGTCCCAGTCAGTTATTTCCATGCATGTGTTCAGTTTCTCTCCAGCTTCACTGGTCAATTTCTTCGTGGTGGTCACAACAGGTTTAGTGAGCTTCAGTCTCTGTCTGTATGTGGGAATGAGGTGGACCATCACGTGATCAGATAGTCCGAGCGCAGCGCGGGGAACAGCGAGATACGCGTCCTTCACTGTAGTGTAACAGTGATCTAATGTGTTCTCACCTCTGGTTGGACATTTAATAAACTGTTTGTATCGGGGGAGCTTGTGACTCAGATTGCTCTGGTTAAAGTCGCCAACCACAATAACCAGGGAGTCCGGGAAAGTCCGCTCCGCATGTTGGATGTGATCTGCGAGCGCGCGCTGAGCCTCGCGCGCGTCCGCGTCGGGAGGGGCGTACACAGCGATCAATACGAATGAAGCGAACTCCCGAGGGAAATAAAATGGCTTGCAGTTAATGGAGAGAAATTCTAGGTCGGGAGAACAGTGCCAGGAAATCACAGTTACATCAGAGCACCAGCTGCTGTTAATGTAAAAGCATACTCCTCCTCCTTTAGACTTAACGGAGAGCTCTGTGACGCGATCAGCACGAAACAGCTGAAATCCCTCAAGGCTGATGGCGCTGTCCGGAGTAGAATCATTAAGCCAAGTCTCAGTAAAACAGAGGGCGGACGAATTAGCGAGGTCCTTAAATCGCATCAGCAGTCTCAGTTCGTCTACCTTGTTAGAGAGAGAGCTGGTATTGGTCAATGTTGGAGACGTCAAGGAGAGCACTATGCATCAGCCACTGTCACCAGACGAGCCTTTGGTGGTGGTGGTGTTACAGACTGAGCAAGTGTGTCTAGTCAATCCAGAACGGCTCTACACCTTGTGAATGTTACAGTGACAAGCCAGTACTACCTGAACAACATCATTAATCCAGTCATTGTGCCCCTGCATGAACAACACAGCCCTAATTTCATCTTCATGGACAACAATGCTCCAGTTTATCAAGGTCGCATCATTAGGGAATGGCTGCTGGAGGCTGGGGTACCTCAAATGGAGTGGCCTGCACTTTTTCCAGACCTGAATTCCATAGAAAACCCATGGGATCAGATGAGTCGCTGTGTAGAGAGTAGTAACCCTGCACCCCACAACCTCAAAGACTTGAGGGCCGCCCTTTAAGAAGAGCGAAATGCCATGCCTCAGCAGATAATAAGTTGACTTGTGAACAGCATGAGACGTTGTTGTCAAGCTGTAATTGATGCTCAAGGGCACATGAGAAGTTATTGAGACACTGACATTTTTTGTTGTGGTATAACCACCACTATTGTTGGCTTTTGTTTCAATAATTTGTTTGAGATGTGGAAATCACCATTGCATGCTTCTACTTAAATGCCCTGTTTTCATGATATAATATCACTGTAGCATGAACTTTTTACATTTTCCATAACTTTCACCTGAAAGCCAAATATTCATAACTTTTTGTGAGTCGTGTGTGTGTGTATATACTGTATATATATATATATATATATATATATACAGCTTTACCAAACAGTCCCGCACTGATCTCTCACCCGCTCCTACTTATGCTCCTCAGACAAGTGAAAGCAGGTGGAGACAATTAGCCAACTGTCACCACCTAGGGCCACCCTGGTCTGCAGAGGAGGAGAGAACGAGTTAGCAGCAGCTCACCTGAGAACCTCCGGAGGGCTCGCTCCCCGGACACCACAGTGCCCTCCCCTCAAGATGCGCCTCCTGGTGTCCACTTAGGTTTGTCCGGATGAGCCCTGTGGAAGGCCCAGACCATCCCATGGTCAAAGATATGTGAGCAAGGGACCCACGACCATTCCTTGGGGCCGTATCCCTCCCAAGCCACCAAATACTGCAGACCACGGCCATGCCGACGGGCATCAAGGATCTAGCAGACTGTGTAAACAGTGTGTCCATCGATCATCCTAGGGGGAGGTGGGGGTTTGGACGGGGGCAGAGGGGGCTGGATGCGATGGGTTTGAGTTGGGAGGTATGAAACACCAGGTGGACCTTCAGGCTGTCAGGCTGTTGGGGAGCTTTAATCGGAATGAGACATTGTTGACTCACTGAACAATGGGGAAGGGTCCGATAAAGCATGGAGAGAGCTTCCTGGAATCAGTTTTCAAAGCCAGGTTCCTCGTAGATAACTAAACTTGCTTGCTGATGGCATATTCCGGTGCTGCTGATCTCCTCCAGTTGGCAAAGTTGGAGTTCAATTCAGTAGATCTCAGAAGGGCACCCTGAGTCTCCCCCAAATGCGTCTGTAGGGGCATATTTCGTGTTGCACAGAAGGGACTGTTATCTCCCGTTCCAGCATCGGAAGGAGGGGTGGGGTGTATCCCAGCGAAGCTTCGAATGGTGTGCACCCTTTGGCAAAGGAGATGGCATCGTTGTGGGCGTACTTAACCCATGCCAGCTGAGAGCTTCAGATGGTGAGGTTGTGGGATGCTAAGCACCGCAGGATCCCTTCCAGAGATTGGTTGGCATGCTCACACTGCCCGTTGCTTTCTGGGTGATATCCTGATGCGAGGCTGACAGATGTACTCAGGGCTTTGCAAAAGGCTCGCCATACCTTCGAGGAAAATTGCAGGCCTCTATCAGACATGATGTCCATGGGGATTGCATGTAGCCAGACAATGTGGAGTGTGAGCAGGTTGGCAGTCTTGGAGGCAGAAGGGAGCTTGGACAGAGGGACAAAGTGTACAGCTTTGCAAAAATGGTCAGTAATAGTGAGGACAGTGTTATTACTGTCAGAGGGGGGTAAACCAGTCACAAAATCCATAGCAGTGTGGGACCATGTGGGGCTGGGGATTGGGAGGGGGTGAAGCAGACCAACAGGAGGAGAGGACGAGGATTTGTTAGCGGCACAAATATTACAACACTTGACATAGTCCCTGACATCCCTTCTTAACGTAGGTCACCAGAAGGCTCGCTGGATTAACTCACAGGTTCTCTTGCCCCCTGGACGACATGCAGACTTTGAGGTGTGCCCCCAGTGAATCATCCTCCCCCTTAATTTTGAAAGGGCATAGAGCCAGTTGTGGGGTCCGCCCCAGGGCTCGGCTTGGAGATCAACTGTTTGCTTGATCTCCCACCCCAGAGCTCCCACCACACATGCTGCTGGAATAACCGTTTTAGCCGGTGGAGGCTCTGAGTCCACTGAAACTGGTGTTAAAGGATGTCAGGTTTAATGTTATGGGACCCTGGCCTGTATGTAATCCTAAAGTTAAATCATTTAACAAATAGCGCCCACTGAGCCTGGCGAGCATTTAGTCTATTAGGCGACTGGAGATATTCCAGATTTTTGTGATCTGTTAAGACAATAAATGGTTGCACAGAACCCTCCAACCAATGCCTCCACTCCTCCAGAGCTAGTTTGCCAGCAGCTCGCGATCCCCCACATTATAATTTCTCTCTGTGGGGCTCAAGTGCCGAGCAAAGAGCGCAAGGGGGTGCAGTTTGTTATCCGTGGCAGAGCGTTAAGAGAGGACTTCCCCCACCCCACTGTCCGAAGCGTCCACTTCTACCACGAATTGAGCCTCTGGGTTGACCTGAGCTAGCACTGGAGCCTCCGAGAAGCATTTCTTCAGGGTGGCAAAAGCATTTTGGGCTGCCACAGGACAAGAAAAATGGGTCTTTGTAGATGTTAATTGGGAAAGAGGCAGGGCAACCTTACTGTAGTTTCTGATGAAGCGAAGATAAAAGTTTGCAAATCCCAGAAACAATTTGTAACTGTTTGTGGTTTTGGGGAGTGGGTCAGTCCACCACTGCATTAATCTTTTCTGGGTCCGCTTCCAGCTGCCCTTTAGAAATAATGAACCCCAGAAAGGAAGTTGAGGTCTACAAGAACTCACACTTCTCTGCTTTAACAAAAAGCTGGCTTTCAAGGAGACGCTAAAGGACTGCCCGAATATGTGCTGTGTTCTTCTGAGGAGAGCGCGAAAAGACCAAGATATCATCCAGGTAGACAAATACAAAAACACCAGTCATGTCCCTGAGGACATCATTATTCATGCTTTGGAATATAGCTGGAGCACTAGTGAGGCCAAAAGGCATAACCAGATACTTGAAGTGTTCCAGGTGTGTTTTAATGCTGTTTTCCATTCATGGCCCTGGCGGATCCGAATGAGGTGATATGCATTGCGTAAGTCTAGTTTGGTGAAGATGGTAGCTTTTTGGAGCAGTTCAAAGGCAGAGTTCAGGAGGAGGAGTGGATATTTATCCTTAACAGTTATGTTATTCAGCTTCCTGTAATCAATACACGGCTGCAAGATGCTGTCCTTTTTCCCCACAAAGAAAACCCCAGCTCCCGTTGGTGAGGATGAGGGCTGAATTATACCTGAACTTAAGGATTCTTTAATGTACCTCTCCATCACCTCTCTCCAGGCCCGATAAAGTATAGAGGTGGCTCGATGGCAGCCGTGCACCTGGGAGGAGGTCAACAGCACAGTCATAGGGCTGATGATGCGGGGGCAGCGCAAGGGTCCTCAACTTGCTGAAAACCTCTGCTAAGTCATGAAATGCCACAGGTACATGACAATCGCCTCGTCCAGAGAGGGAGTGAGGGGTTGAGATGGGGTGCAAGCAGCCGATTGTAAGCAGGCTACAAAACAGAAATTACTCCAGGCAGAAATACAAAGCTTAGGCCAGTCAATAGAGGGATTATGTAACTGTAACCATTGAAACCTGAGGATGACCGGAGAAGATGAGTTAGGGAGGACATAAAATTGGATTTCCTCCCGATGATTACCTGATAACAAAATTGAAACTGGAACAGTTTGAGCCACCATGGATGTTAGGGGTCGCCGGAAAGCGTTACCAAGGCTAATGGGAAAGGGAGCTTACGTACGGGGATACCCAACTTAGTGACAACAGCCTGAGAAAAAAAATTCTGTTCCGCCCCAGAATCGATTAGAATGTCAACGGACGACTCGGAATGTGAAACCTGAATCAAAGCGGAGACAGAAAAATGTTTACACCGCGTTCCAAATTATTATGCAAATGGGATTTTTGTATCAAAAACATTCAATTTTTTGTTTTTCAATAAAATTCATTGATGGTATTGTGTCTCAGGGTTCTTTGAATGATGGATATCAGTCTCAGACACCTGTCATAATTAGTTTGCCAGGTGAAAATGAAAGGAAAACTGCTTAAGAAGGATGTCCCACATTATTAAGCATGGCACAGGTTTCAAGCAATATGGGAAAGAAAAAGGATCTCTCTGCAGCCGAAAAACATCAAATAATGCAATGCCTTGGACAAGGTATGAAATCATTAGACATTTTACGAAAACTTAAGCATGATCAATGTCCATCCATCCATCCATCTTCTACCGCTTTTCTGGAGGTCCGGGTCGCGGAGGCAGCAGTTCAAGCAGAGAAGCCCAGACTTCCCTCTCCCCAGCCACCTGCTCCAGCTCTTCAGAGAGGATACCAAGGCATTCCCAGACCAACTGGGAGATGTAATCTCTCCACCGAGTCCTGGGTCTGCCCTGGGGTCTCCTCCCAGTGGGATGTGCCCAAAACACCTCAAGTCCGAGGCGTCCAGGAGGCATCCTGTTCAGATGCCTAAACCACCTCAACTGGCTCCTTTCAATGTGGACGAGCAGTGGTTCTACTCTGAGCCTCTCCTGGATGACTGAGCTCCTCACCCTATTTCTAAGGGTGAGTCCAACAATCCTATGAAGAAAGCTCATTCAGCCACTTGTATCCGCAACTTCATTCTTTCGGTCATTATCCAAAGCTCGTGACCATAGGTGTGGGTAGGAACGTAGATTGACCGGTAAATCAATAGCTTTGCCTTAGAGTGTAGCTCCCTCTTCACCATAACTGACCTGTACAATGTCCGCATCATTGTAGATGCTGCTCCAATCCATCTGTCAGTCTCTCACTCCATTCTCCCCTCACCCATGAAAAAGACCCCGAGATACTTAAACTCCTCCACTTGGTGCAGGAGCTTGTCTCAAACCCAATCCACCTTTTTCTGGCTGAGGACCATGGTCTCGGACTTGGAGGTGCTGATTCTCATCCCAGCTGCTTCACACTCAGCAGCAAACTGTCCCAGTAAGACCTGTTGGTCACTGCTGGATGAAGCCAATAGGACAATATCATTTGCAAAGAACAGAGATGAGATTCTGTCACCAAGCATGACACCCTCCATTTCCTGGCTGTGCCTAGACATCCTGTCCATAAAAATTATGAACAGGATCAGTAACAAAGGGTAGCCCTGGCAGAGTCCACCTCTCACTGGATATGAGTCCAACCGAGTGTTGGCAATACGAACCAAGCTCTAACAGCAGTCATACAGAGACCGGATAGCTCATAACAACAAGCCCGATGCCCCATACTCCCGAAGCACCCCCCACAAAAAACAACAAGGGACGAATGCCTTCTCCAAGTCCACAAAACACATGTAAACTGGTTGGGCAAACTCCCATGAACCCTCAAGGATTCTTGAGAGGGTAAAGAGTTGGTCCGATGTGCCACGGCCAGGACAAAAACCACATTCATCTTTCTGAATCTGAGGTTCGACCAACGGCCGGACTCTCCTCTCCAGTGCCTAGGCATAGACCTTCCCAGGGAGGCTGAGGAGTGTGATCCCTCTAAAGTTGGAGCACACCCTCCGGTCCCCTTTCTTGAAGAGAGGAACCACCACCCCGGTTTGCAATGCCAAAGGCATTGCAAACCGGGGTGGTGGTGCCAAAGGCACTGCCCCTACCTCCACGCAATGTTGCAGAGGCATGTCAACCATGACAGCCCTACAACATCCAGGGCCTTGAGGTACTCAGGGCGAATCTCATCCTCCCCTGGGGCCCGGCCACCAAGGAGTTTTTTTAACCACCTTGGGAACCTCCGCCCCTGTGATGGGTAAGTTGTCCCCCTCATCCACAAGTCCTGCTTCCTCTGTGGAAGGCATATCAGTGGGAATGAGGAGATCCTTGAAGTATTCCTTCCACCGCCTGACTATATCCCCAGTTGAAGTCAGCAACGCCCCATCTGCACCATACACAGTATGGACAGGGAGCTGCTCCCCCCTCCTGAGCCACCGGACAGTTTGTCAGAATCTCTTCGAGTCCGACTGAAAGTCTTGCTCCATGGCCTCTCCGAACTCCTCCCACACCTGAGTTTTTGCTTCTGCAATCACTCAAGCTGCATTCTGCTTGGCCTGCCAGTACACCTCAGCTGCTTCCAGAATCCCACAAGCCAACCAAGCTGGATAGGACTCCTTCTTCAGCTTAATGGCTCCCCTCACCACTGGCATCCACCACTTGGTTTGGGGGTTGCCACCACAAGATGCACCGACAACCTTGCGGTCATAGCTCTGGGCCACTGCTTCAACAATGGAGGTGGAGAACATGGCCCATTCAGACTCCATGTCTCCAGACTCCCTCGGAATGTAGTCGAAGTTCTTCCAGAGGTGGGAGTTGAAGACCTCCCGGACAGAGGCCTCAGCCAGATGTTCCCAGCACACCCTCACTATACGTTTGGGTCTGCTGGATCTGAATGGTATCCTCCCCTGCCATTGGATCCAACTCACCACCAGGTGATGATCATTTGACAGCTCTACACCTCTTTTTACCCCTGATGACATGATAACAAAATCGATCGTTGACCTGCGATCTAGGGTGCCCTGGTGCCAGGTACACATATGGACACCCTTATGCTTGAACATGGTGTTCATTATGGACAAACTATGGTTAGCACAGAAGTTCAATAAACTTGGGTTCAGATTGGGCAGGCTGTTCCTCCCAATCACCCCCTCCAGGTTTCACTGTGAGGCCGACTACGTCTAGCCGGTATCACTCAACCTCATGCACCAGCTCAGGCTCCTTCCCCACCAGAGAGGTGACAGTCCATGTCCCAAAAGCCAGTTTAGGAAGCCTAGGATCAGACTGCCAATGTCTCTGCCTTCGACCGCCACCTGATCCACATAGCACCGGACCCCCATGATCCCTCCTGCAGGTGGTGAGCCCACTGGAGGGCGGACCCATGTAACTCCTTCAGGCTGAGCCCAGCTGGGTCCCATGGGCAGAAACCCAGCCACTAGGTGCTAGCCATTGAACCCCTCCCCCAGGCCTGGCTCCATGGTGGGGCCCTGCTAACCCATATCGGGGGGTGGTGGTGGTGGGGGGGGTACACTGAATCCTTGTTCTAACATTCATCATTCATCATGAAAGTCTGTTGGGTCGTTCTTAGTCTGGCTCTTCAACCAGGACCAATTTATCTTGGGTGACCCTACTAGAGGCAAACTTCCCCAGACAACATAGCTCATGGGATCACTAGGGCACGCAAATCCCCCACCACAATAAGGTGACGATCCATGAGGGGTGATCATCATACTGTGAAGAAATTTGTTGCTGATTCAGAGTATAGACGGGTTCATGCAGATAAAGGCATAATGAGGAAGGTTTCTGCCAGACAAATTCATTAGAGTTTGTGGTGCATTACTGCACCTGGCAACCTCCCCCTCTGGTGGCCAAGATTTTTTTCAAGAAAATATTCAGTTTAGATGTCAGAGATTTCCAAGGCTATAACTTGAAAGTGGTAAGAGATAATGGCTTACTGTCAATTAGAAAGATGTAAAATATGATCTAAAGTTTGAGATAGGAGTAAATTTACACATCTAATTTGCATAATGTGATGCAGCCATAACGAATTACATAACTTTTGGTCAAAAGTGGACTTTGCACATAGTTACACAAAGGATGGTTTTGTTTTGGGTTTTTTGTTATCTTATCTTCAAAGTATATGAACCAGAACATTAGTACAACAAACAAAGAAATTCATCAGACTTACCGCTGGCCAGGCAGCTGGTTTTGTCCATTTCTGTCATCCACGGTCCATATTTTGTCATCTGTCATTTTCGCTCTCTCTCCCACATCCAGAAACTCTTATGATTTTTTCCACCTCAATTTCGCTTGCATTTCACTGCAATTTAGCACATATAAAGTGTCGAACCGGCACGCGATTGTTCTCTCCAGTCACGTGGAGTTCCAGTCGATTGCAGATGAAAAAGAACCAGCTCCGGCAGCAGAAGGTTTGATTATTTCCCTTCAGAGGCTAAATAATCTCTTTTTAGCATAATAGTAGGCAAGATTTGAGGAGGAACACACTCCTCCTTTCCTCCATTGTGGCTGACTGTGTCCATCCATTTTGGACTGTGGAGGAAATGAAGGAAGAAGGGTCACATCACTCACCACTGAAGACCAATGAAGTATACATGTCTGCCATTTTGTGACGGGGAATGCTTTGTACAACTGGGCATTTTTTATGGTTTATGGACACATCACATGACAGGTGCCAAACTGTAACATAGACAGCGGGGGCGCTGTTGTATTATTAAATCCGCTATGTTTAAGGGTTTTTAAGACAGCAGCTGCTTAAATACCATTACAAAGCAGCAAACAGGTATTTAAAGCTGCTGGTGCCTCTGGAGTTCCACAAACCTCAAGGTGTAGAACCCTCCAGAGGCTTGCAGTTCTGCATAAACCTACTATTTGGCTACCCCTAACCAATGCTCACAAGCAGAAATGGTTGCAGTGGGCCCAGAAATACATGAAGATTAGTTTTCAAGCAGTCTTGTTTACTGATGAGGTGCTGTGCATTCCTGGATAGTCCAGATGGATGGAATAGTGGATGGATGGTGGATAACCAGCACGTCCCAACAAGGCTGCAACATCAGCAAGGAGGTGGTGGAGTCATTTTTTGGGCCGGAATCATGGGGAGGGAGCTGGTAGGCCCCTTTAGGGTACCTGAAGGTGTGAAAATGACCTCGGCAAAGTATATAGAGTTTCTGACTGACCATTTTCTTCCATGGTACAAAAAAACCCATGTCTTTCGTAGCAAAATTATCTTCATGCATTACAATGCACCATCTCATACTACAAAGAATACATCTGTGTCATTGGCTGCTATGGGCATAAAAGGAGGGAAACTCATAGCGTGGCCCCCATCCTCCCCTGACTTCAATCCTATTAAGAACCTTTGGAGCATCCTCAAGCAAAGGATCTGTGAGGGTGGGAGGCAGTTCACATCAAAACAGCAGCTGTGGGAGGCTATTCTGACATCTTGCAAAGAAATTCAAGCAGAAACTCTCCAAAAACTCACCAGTTCAATGGATGCAAGAATTGTAAAGGTTATATCAAAGAAGGGGTCTGATGTTAACATGTAACTTGGCCTGTTAAGATGTCTTTGATTGAAATGGCTTTTGATTTCAGTCAATATGACCTCCTAATACTGCAAATTCAACAAATGAGGATTTTCAGTTCTTTACAACCAATAAAATGTTTTAGTTAGTTTATTGGTTTATTTGTCAGGGACCATGTACAGAAAAAAAAAAAATAAACACAGGGTAAAGATGCTCTGTGCCAGATTATAGCATTCTCACTAATTTCCATCTGTAGTCCCTGAGTCAAGCAGGAAGATATTAAAAGAAAAACAGCACATATAGAAAGCAATTAAGGTTGGGTTTTAGAAACTGTTGACCCTGAAACAAGCAGGGACCTAAGTTTAAAGGTAAAAAAATAAGAGAGACGGCACACATAAAAAACAATTTAAGAGCACAATTTCATAATACCATTTAAGGGAAAGAGTCAGTGCTGGCAGGCTTGATTATGTCATGATTAATAGTATAGACAGCCCATGTGCAGAGTGCAACAACAGGAGAACAATCCAAACACACAAGAACACGTTTAAGAGTTTTATTAAATTTCAAAAGGAACTGGAGCACAGCTAGAGAAAACATCACTCACCAGAGGAAGTGGCCTGTGGAGAGAGAGACGAGAGCTGTTAGTGAGGAATGGAGACCAGGCAGTGAGAAAACTAGATTGCCACTTACTTGGGCTTAACAGGCAAACCACCAGGAACCCCCAGTTGGGAGAGACGAACCAGCAGGATGAAGTGGGTAGTGATGAGGTTGATAATGTCTGACCGGGTGGAGAGTAGTAACAGCTGAGTGTGGATGATGGGGCAGGTGAGTGCACACAATCCCCTAAGACACACCCGCACAGATGGCAGCAACCTGGAGAAAAGGAGAGACAAGAGAGGGTGAGTGTGAGAACTTCACCAAACACACATAACAATATTTGCTTCGATTCAAGATGAGGCAGTATACCCAAATGAGCCAGTGCCGAGGCACCGAAGAGCAGATCCTTATAAGCGCTGGCTGAGCAGAGGCAGCGGGTGTGTCTAATCTCCCAGTTGTGATGATTGCCTGAGGAGAAAATGGGAAGGAGGGGGTGTGTGCTCACCAGAACATGACAGATTACTTAAAATCCATTTTTTGGTCTCTGTGGTAAAGTTCCTGTAATTTGTTCTGGTCTTCAAAGCAGTGGGGAACTTGTTCCATTTTGTTATAGCTTTGTATGAGAATGCTGATTGTCCAAAAGGAGTTTTACGTAGGAGAATGCAACAATGCCACCTAGAGGAAGACCTGGTTACTCTGGTATTTTGTTCAGAAGTCAGGTACACAAAAGTCTTAAGGGGCGAGGGTTCAGAACCATGGATAATTTTAAAGATTAACCATATATTTGCATACATGATCATATTTTCAAAGCTTAACATTTTGTGTTTGGCAAGTATACCACAATGGTGATACTGTTGTGTCTTCTTATCCAGAATTTTGATGGATTGTTTATACAGGGATTCCAAGGGTTTCAGAGTCGTACTATTGGCTTGTGACCAGCAAGAGAAGCAATAGGTGAAATGTATCAAAATCATGGCATTCAGAAAGATTTTTGATGCTTTTAGAGTGAGTGAGTTTCTGATGCAACGAAAGTTTGCAAGGTTATATTTCAGAGTGCGGCTCATCCGTTTTATGTGCTTTTTAAAGCTGAGCGTGGGCTCTAATGTGACACCCAAATACTTAAACTCTGTTACATTTTCTATATTTGCTCCATTTACAGTTATAGTTGGATAGTGCGTATGATTTTGTTTGCTGGTAAAGTACATGGTAGCTATTTTCCCTACTTTCACAGTGAAATTCATGGTTCCATTTACCACAGTAAATCTTCAAGGTCCTGAAGCAGCAAAACAGCCTCAGATCATCACACTACCACCACCATATTTTACTATTGGTATGATGTTCCTTTTCTGAAATGCTGTGTTACTTTTATACCAGATGTAATGGGACACACCTTCCAAAAAGTTCAACTTTTGTCTCATCAGTCCACCGAGTATTTTCCCAAAAGTCTTGGGGATCATCAAGGTGTTTTCTGGCAAAACTGAGACGAGCCTTTATATTCTTTTTGCTCAGCAGTGGTTTTCGTCTTGGAACTCTGCCATGCAGGCCATTTTTGCCCAGTATTTCTTATGGCAGAGTCATGAACTCTGATCTTAACTGATTCAAGTGAGGCCTGCAGTTCTTTGGATGTTGTTGTAGGGTCTTTTGTGACCTCTTGCATGAGTTGTCGTTACGCTCTTGGGGTAATTTTGGTTGACTGGCCACTCCTGGGAAGGTTCACCACTGTTCCATGTTTTCGCCATTTGTGGATAATGGCCCTCACTGTGGCTCGCTGGGGTCCCAAAGCTTTAAAAATGGCTTTATAACCTTTTCCAGACTGATAGATCTCCTTTACTTTGTTTCTCATTTGTTCCTGAATTTCTTAGGATTGCAGCATGATGTCTAGCTTTTGAGGATCTTTTGGTCTACTTCACTTGGTCAGGCAGGTTGTATTTAAGTGATTTCTTGATTGAGAACAGGTGTGGCAGTAATCAGGCCTGGGTGTGGCTAGAGAAATTGAACTCAGCTTTCCAAAGATGTGATGAACCACAGTTAATTTATGTTTTAACATGGGGGGCAATCACTTTTTCACACAGGGCCATGTGGGTTTGGATTTTTTTTTTACCCTTAATAATAAACACCTTCATTTAAAAACTGCATTTTGTGTTTACTTGTGTCATCTTTGTCTAATATTTAAATTTGTTTGATGATCTGATACATTTAAGTGTGACAAACATACAAAACAATGATAAATCAGGAAGGGGGCAAACACTTTTTCACACCACTGTAAATCAGTTTTTAGCCATTTTTTAAGAGCTAAATCCCTTTTTTTTCATGAGATTCCATATTTTTCATTCAGCCAAGGTAGAGCCTGTTTTCTCTTGTCCTTAGATAGTGCTGTTATTTTATATTTTGACATAACTTCTTTGATTGTTGATATCATATTTTTACATGTCTGTTCAAAGTTTGTATCACAATTTATTTCACTCCACTTTACGTGCTGTAACTCATTTTCAAATGTTCTATGTTTTTCTTTGGTATGCACGAGATATATTTTCCACCATCAGTAGGCTTTTTGTCTCGTGATTTTGACAGTTTGCGTACTACTAAAGTGAGATTACGATCAGGCATGCCAGTAATTAGATATTTTAGGGATTTTTTTGGTATGCGGTCAGGTTTGTTGGTAAAAATCAAATCAAGGAGAGTTTGAGATAAAACTCTCATTCTAGTTATCTTAGTTGGGTTACTGATCATCTGATCCATATGAAACTTTTTGGTGATGTCCTTTAATTTCTGTTTGTGTGTTTTACAAAACCAATTTAAGTTGAAATCACCCATGAAGATTAACTCTATGCTGCCAAACTGTCTCAGTACATTTGATAGACAATTAAAGAATGTATCCTTAGAGAATGGAGGTCGATAGAACACAATCAAAGCAAAAGACATTTCTGGTGATAGTACAACTTTAACTCCAACACATTCCAGCATATTTTCAGCAATGTCAAGTTGTGTGTGAAACACACCAACATGCAGGGGATAGTGCAGCACGACGGCAACGTCTCAGAGCCATTCATCATACACAGCGGAGTGAAACAGGGCTGTGTACTTGCGCCAACCCTCTTTGGGATTTTCTTTGCTATGCTCCTGAGGCATGCCTTCAGCACAGCAACAGAGGGAATCTATCTGCACACAAGATCTGATGGCAGGCTTTTCAACCTCACCCGCCTGAAAGCCAGAACCAAAGTACGCGAGGCTCTAATCAGAGACATGCTGTTCGCAGACAACGCTGCAGTCGCAACCCACACACAGCAGGAGCTTCAGACCCTGATGGACCGCTTCTCCCAGGCATGCAAGGACTTCGGGCTTACCATCAGCCTGAAGAAGACTAACGTCTTGGCGCAAGGCACGGAAGCACCACCAACCATCACCATCGATGACTACGAGCTGGAGGTCGTGAATCAGTTCACGTACCTGGGGTCCATGATCAGCAACAACCTCTCCCTTGATACAGAGATCGACAAGAGGATTGGAAAATCAGCCTTCACACTCGCTCGCCTCACCACACGAGTGTGGGAGAATCCCAAACTCTCTGTCAAGACGAAGATGGCAGTGTACAACGCCTGCGTCATCAGCACACTGCTCTATGGGAGTGAGACGTGGACAACAACCCGGCAGGAAAAGAGACTGAATTCCTTCCACTTGCGCTGCATTCACCACATCCTGGACATATCCTGGCAGGACAAAGTGCCCAACACAGAAGTTCTGTCCCGCGCCGGCCTTCCCTCCATGTTCACTCTACTCAGGCAGCGCAGGCTCCACTGGCTAGGCCACGTTCACTGTATGGAGGATGGCAGAATCCCCAAAGACGTCCTCTACGGAGAACTGAAGACTGGCAGGAGAGACGTTGGCCACCCACAGCTGCGCTTTAGAGACGTCTGCAAGAGCGACATGAAGGCCCTGGAGATCAACACAGAGCGCTGGGAGGACCTTGCAACGGACCGCTCCAAATGGAGAGGCACCCTGACCAGACAGCTCAAGGTGGGTAAAGAGAGACTGACTGCTGCAGCAGATGAAAAAAGGACCCGCAGGAAGAACCGCCACAGACCCAGCAGCACGGAGACCATCCACAAGTGCGACCTGTGTGACAGGGACTGCCATTCGCGCATCGGCCTGTTCAGCTACAGGCGATGCTGTTCCAGCAGAGTAGACGTTTAGGATTCTCTTCCATGGTCATCATAGACCGACGGAGGCCGATGACAAGTTGTGTACACTGACAACCATCCTTTACATAAATCATGACTCCTCCTCCCCGCCATGTTTTCTGTCTCGTCTATAGGTATTGTACCCTGGTACACTGAAAAGAGCTGGAGGTGTTGGTGGGGTTAACCAGGTTTCTAAGAGGCATAGTTAGTCAAGATTAGAATTTGTCAATAGTTGTATTTGTTCTGTTTTAGAGACAATGTTCCTAATATTGAGATGACCTTTTGAAACTCTGTTGTGCATAATAATTTGGAACAGTGCATTTTGATTTTATTTTTATTTTTGCAAAAAAACAGTTATCATTGGGAGGTTTGTTCAATAAAATTTGAATTATGCTCTAATGGTTGATGACTTGAACATTATTCTGATTGTCATTTGCATCGACAATTTAGGAAAATCAGAGACAAATAACATTTGCATCATAATTTTGAACGTGGTGTAGAGGGATTAGGGGCATTAGGAATGTTCACGCCTGACAGGCCCCATATCATCACTGCCGGGCCGAGTCTTTTGGCTGTCTAGAGCACATGGAATAATAATGACCCATGGCCCATGGCATGGTTAGTCTCCCTTCGGCAGCGGCGTTCCGCCGAAGGGAAGCAAACCACTCCAATAATCATGGGTTCAGGTGGCGGTGAAGACGAAGAAGGTGACAACGTAAGAGGTGATGACAAGGGTGGAGAGTGGGCACCTGGCGTGGATTTGCGCTCCTGGGCCTGCTCTCGAATACAGTTATCCAAATGTACGGCGAGTGAGATTAGTTCATCTAGCGATGATGGTTCCTCCTGAGTGACGAGTTCATCCCTAAGATTAGAATTCAGGCCATTCCTAAAAGCTCTGTGCAGCGCAATGTCATTCCAGCCAGACTCCGCCGCCATCACACGGAATTCTACAGAAAAATTGTCAACGGACCGATTGCCCTGCCGGAGGGTTATCAGGCAGGTGGACGCATTTCCTTCGCTCTCCGAGTGATCAAACACATGTGTGAACTCTCTCAAGAACTATGGGAAAGTATAGGAGTCATAATCAGGCCCTTCCATTAATGGCTGAACCCAGGCAAGCGCACGGTCCTTGAGGAGCATGGCTATGAACCCAATTTGGCTGTTATTGTCGGGGGAAAACGCTTGGGCAGTACTGAAACACCAGCTTACACTGCAGAAGGAAACCCTTACATCCCCCCGTCTGTCCCGCATATGGAACTGGCATGGGGATCACGGCACATCAACTAGGCGGTGATATGGGAAGTGGGACAGCTGCAGCGGTGGCCCCGTTGGAATTCACTGGAGCAGCGAGATGGGCTAACTGTTCTGTTACTGTCATAAGCTCAGGTTCAGGTTCAGGTTACTTTATTTGTACCCGTAGGTAGATTTGTTTTGCAGTCAGGTGACATCCATATTTACAAACCACAATTACATTCAACATGAACACAAACACAGGCACACATGTAGCTGACTAAAAACATGATAAAAGTACTCAAGGCTCCACCAATCAGGACATAGGACAAAGAGATAAGAGAAAAAACAAGGCGATAAGATAAAATAAAATTAATAAATAGGTAACTAAATTATGTGCAATATATTGTTACATCTTGTTCAACTTTTTAACAGAAGCAGGAACAAAGCTGTTTTTGTAGAGCTGGGTTTTACTTTTTGGGACCGCAAACCTCCGTCTGGAGGGAAGAAGCTGAAAGTGGCAGTGCAAAGGGTGGGAGTCATCATTTAAAATGGAGGTTGCAATCCTCTGTACCTGTCTGGTGTGCAGGGATGTCAGGATCAGCTGTGACTCACCAAGCAAACGACTGGACCATCTAACTACCTGATCCAAGGATTTCCTCTGTTTCAGTTTTATCTGACCAAACTATGACACTAAAGAAAAGGATAAAACAGATTCAATAAAAGCCTGATAAAACATTGTCATTATGGTTTGGTCAATTTGGAAGCATGCAAGTTTCCTTAAACAATGCAAATGTTGCTGACCCTTTTTGCACACCCTTTCACAGTTCTCTTCAAAGTTTAAATTACTATCAATAATCGTCCCAAGATATGTGTAGGATTGTACACATTCAGTGGTCTGGCCTTTTAGTACAGTGACTTTATGCCTGGGAGTTTTCCTCCTAAAGTCAATAATCATATCTTTAGTTTTTGTCATATTCAGCTGCAGATAGGAGTCCTCACACCAGTGAACAAAATCATCAACTACTGGGCCGTGGCCACTCTCACCATCCTGGAGGAGACTGACAACAACTGAATCATCAGCATACTTTATAATGTGTCTGTTGTCATGTCTGCTCCGACACATGTTTGTGTACAGGATGAAGAATAGTGGTGACAACACACACCCCTGCGGAGAGCCAGTAGAAGAACACTTTTGGTCAGACAATGTACCATTGACCCTTACTCTCTGTGTCCTGTTGGTTAAAAAATCCAGAATCCAACCCACCAGATTATTACTCAAATCAAATTGTTGCAGGAGCCTTTCAACTCATTATTAAATTATTAATATTAATTACTCATTATTAAAGGCGGAAGAAAAGTCCACAAATAAAAGCCTGGCGTGTGTCCCATTAAACTCCAGATGTTCAAAAAGCATGTTAAACAGAGTGACAGTGGCATCCTCCACTCCTCTGTGAGGCCTATAGGCAAACTGCAAAGGATCCAGTGCATGCTCAATCTGCTTTAAGACCTCAAATCTGACCAGTTTTTCAAAAATTTTCATTAAAATTGAAGTCAAAGCAACTGGTCTAAAATCATTTACCATTTTAGGACAGCTGGATTTTGGAACGGGGACAACCACAGCATCTTTCCAGATCTTATGCACATGTTGTGTCTGTAAGGACTTATTGAAAATGTAGTGAAATACAGGACTCAATTCATGTGCTCAGGACTTTACCAAGCGCCCACATATATTATCAGGGCCCTGACTTTTGTTCACTTTTACAGCACATAACACCCTTTTAACATCCTGCACCTCAATATTAAAGTGCTGATTGTCTTTGAGTTTCTGTTTCAAATCTTGGGTTTCTGTGCTTAAATCAAAGGAGTCAAAACAACCATAAAAACAATTAAGAGCATTAGCCAGCTCTGTGTCTGAATTAAAACCATCTAAAAACACATGATTACTGTTCTCTGTGCTCTGAAGGCCTGCAATAGTTTTCATACTGGCCCAGGCTGAACCAAGTTTCTTTGTTGCCATCTTGCTTTCCAACTCTGATTTATAATTCTGTTTTGCTCTTAAAATTTCAGCCTTCAGCTCTTTTGTGGCAACCTGCAGCTCAGAAACAACCCCCTGTTTAAAGGCAAGTGCTTTCCTCTGTAAGCAGGATTTAACTGATTTTGTAACCCATGGCTTGTTGTTGGGATATATTTTGACACGTTAATGTGGAACGATCATATCTCTGCAGAAAACCATGTATGAGCATGTCACGTCCACTAAAGAGTCCAAATCATCTCCGCAGGACAGTGTGAACACCTCCCAGTCCGTACAGTTTAAGCATTCCTGGAGGCAGTGCACTGAATCCTCTGACCACACGTTTATGTTTCTGGTCTTCACCTTGTCTCTTCTGAGAGCAGTTTTATATGTGGGCAGCAAATGTACACAGTTGTGATCTGAGGATCCTAAAGGAGGAAGGGGAAGTGATTTATAGGCCCTCTCAATGGATCCATAGCACAGGTCCAATGTCTTTTTTTGCTTGGTTGGCCAGGAGACATACTGATAAAAGTTTTTAAGTGTCTTCTTTAAAGAAACATGGTTAAAATCCCCAAGGATAAAATTTGGAGCCTCTGGGGAAATCGACTGCAACCTCTGTACCACATCAAAGATGGTGCTGGAGGCGGAGTCAGCATCTGCCCTCAGGTGAATGTACACAGTCGTTATGAAAAGTTGGGGGAACCCGCGGGGCAGATAAAAGACGCGTAGTGATACGGACAGAAGCTCCACATCTGGTGTACAGATGCACTCTCTGACCATGACAGATGTACAGTGCTGTTTATTAATATATAAACATACGCCGCCCCCCCCTGACGTTTCCCCGTTACCTCTTTCTGCCGATCCGAGCGAAGTGGGGCTCCAAAGCCGTCAATACGCAGGTCCAGGTCCCGGTATGCGCCGTAAGCCACGTCTCCGTGTAAGCCATGACACAGCAGTTCTTGAAGTCCTTCTGATATTGTACATTACCTTGAATTTCATCCACTTTATTTCTCAGGGATTGTAAGCTGTTAGGTTTAAAAGCCCAAATGCTGCTCTATAGCATCTAAGCAAGGTGACTGCCCACCTGTGGTGGCACTCGCTGTTCTGCAATGATACGGAATACAAGGATCCAGGCGCGAGAACAACCACAGAGGGGGAGTGAGACCAATGAACGTGATCAAACAATATTTTATTACAAAACCAAAATAATCTTTTTATCAGTGAAGGCCCATCCTCACCACCGGAAAACAACCTTGGGAAGAGAGAGACAATGAACTGATACGTTTGTGTGGGGGGGGGGGGGATGAGTAATTTGGCAGAGAGGTGAATAACTTACTGTGGCGGGGCAGTGCCCAGCAGGTGAGGAAACCAGCCAGAGATTTTATTCCAATAGTAGGATGATGTCCGGGATTCCCAGGCTGAGGTGCCCATGCCAATAGCTACCGATGCTGGATGCAGGTAGGCATTTCCCCAGGGAATGAGCCTGAACCAGATCAAACAGAGAAGCTGAGATGTGTTCTTTTCCTGAACTCACAGATTCCAAATGTGGGTGTTGAGACGTGGCATGAATGAAGGGGAGAGGAGCCAGGCCGGCGAGGAAGATGGTGCAGGCAGGTGAGCGGGCATAACCAGGGTGACCACAGACAGACAGTGGCAGACAGCTTTACCAAACAGTCCCACACTGATCTCCTCTCAACTACTCCTACTTATGATCCTTAGACAAGTTAGAGCAGGTGGAGACAATTAGCCAACTGTCACCAATTAGGGCCGCCCTGGTCTGCAGAGGAGGAGAGAGAGAGTTAGCAGCAGCTCACCTGAGAACCTCCAGAGAGCTCGCTCACCAGACACCACAGGTATGGTAGTGGCTTCATGAATGGAACTGTGTAAGTAAGAGTGCGTAGTGCACAACACCCAGTTGAACACACAATTGAGTAAAATGGCCCAAGGATTATAGAAAATATACATAGTAGTGGTTTCACGGATGGGTCAATATACATGAAAGTGTGGAGTGCAAAGACAGATGTGTTACTGTGTTAATTAAAAGACGCTTCAGAAGGAGTATACATTCAAACAAGGAAAGAAGCAGACTTGTTCAATGTGGCACAGTTTAAAGCCAAGAGTAAGACATCGATAAAGGTAGTAAGAGAAATGCTCTTTGCTGGCAACAGTGCTCTAGTTGCACATAGTGTGGAAGATATACAATCTCTAGCGGAGAAATTTGCAAGAGCAGCTAGCCGATTCAGCCTCCAAATCAACATCAAGAAGACAGAGTGCCTTTATCAACCACCAAAGTTCCAATTATCAACATCACTACCAGAAGAGATCGACATTGGTACAGAGCCACTAGTCAAGTGCAAGACTTTCAAGTATCTAGGGAGTACTGTTTCAGAGAATGCTAGACTGGAGGATGAACTATCTCTCAGAATGGGAAGAGCGAGCGCTGTGTTTGGAAACTTGAGGGAGAGACTGTGGAACAATCGACATGTGTCTATCCGTGTGAAATACAAAGTGTACAGAGCGACAGTACTGGCTACTCTATTGTATGGTGCTGAAACTTGGATTGTCTACAGAGTGCAGGTGAAGAAACTCCACGCGTACATGATGAGACACCTTCAAGTCATAATGAACATCTCATGGAAAGACAAGATAACCAACATAGAAGTGTTGAAATGAGCTGGTCTACCATCGAGCCAACGAGCTGGTCTACCATCAATGGAGGGCATGCTAATACAGATGAACCTGAGATAGCTCGGACATGTTGAGAGGATGGACCACCAGCGTCTCCCTCAGCAGTTACTCTTCTCACAGTTATGCGAGGGCAAACGCAATCAGGGTAGACCAAGGCTCAGATTTAAAGACACTGTAAAAAGAAACTTGAAGAAGTTGGACATAGACAGGAGTTCCTGGCAGTGGAAGGCTAAGGACAGAGCTGTGTGGAGGAATCTGATCAGAACTAAATGAAACAGTCATTGTCGCCCACGACAGACTGCTATGATGATGAAAAAGGTCCTCAGTTCTGTAAATGTGAGCATTCCGGGGGCGGGGGGGGCTCTTACTGTTTGCAGTTCGGATGGCCCAAGGGAAGAAACTGTCAATCTGGAGGTGTGGGACCTGATTCTGATTGATCTGAACTGTCGTCCGGAGGGAAGCAGGTCCAACAGGTGGCAATTTTTCTGAGAATCTGAATTTCCCTCAGTACAAAACAGTCTTTCTATCTTTAACATATAAAAAGTTAATTATTACTATTTTTGATATACGGAATAAAACACGAACATGATATTCCTCGATGATTTATTGTACCATTTGCATTTTTTTTTTACTGCAGACCATGGCATTTTTTGTAGTTTAACAAATTTTGCACTGTGTAGTGTGTACTTACTGTATGTGCTTGTGTATCTCAGTAAATTACAAATGTGATGAGTTTTTATTTATTTTTAAAACTATTATCAATATCATCTTTTTTAGTTATATTACAAAAAACTAACTTTTATATTCTAATTTACTGAGATGCACTAGTAGACTGTTTTAACAGGAAAATCAGTTGTAAACTGCTTCATCTGTTGCATGTTAAAGATTATCACAGTACCCCGGCAATCCAGGCAAACCCAGTATGATCTGGGCTCCCTCTGATGTCTGATAGGTTATGCGCGCTAGTTGACCCTGTAAGCAATGTGAGTCCTTGGTCACCTCATCTCAGCAGACATTTGAATAAGAAATGCGGATAAACATGCAATGAAGTACATGTCACCGTCACCACGTCACAGCACAGAGAGTGGAAATGAATCAGAGAGCTGCCTATCATTATTCTGAGAGATGATATTACTTTTGAAGTTGCAGCAGATAACTGTGTCTTCAGCAATGACACAAATATCACAGCAGCTCAGAGTGACAGTGAGCTGCTGTCTGACCATCTCTAACTGCTGTGAAGCCAACGCCGGCCTGTCCTGTTAATGCAAACCCGGCTCCTCTGCTGCTGTGTGTTGAAATGTTATCTCAGTAACTTGGGTCCGGTCTGCTTTCTTGTCTAGTGGGGGAGTGGGGGGTGGGGTGGGGCAGTGGGGATGTTTTTTTGCGCTCGTGTAGTTTTTTCCTTGCTTCGTCTGTTTCTCTGCCCTGCTGATTTGAAGCATGCAGCTCTCCGATGTAACCCGGAAGGGTGAGGTTTTTTTGTTCTGCACACCACATGCACTTTGGGGGCTTGACATCTTTTTCTGCTTTTTCTTAAGTTTCACTTGAAAAGCTGCAGTGGGTGACCGTGTGCACCCCCGCCTGGATGGCGTCATCACTACATTTCATAGAATAAGCTCCCGTTGAAAAGGACTGCTGAGTTTATCGATTAATTGACAACTAATTTAATTTAGTTGATTAAATTCTTATCGATAGTTAATAAAAAGTCAATTAATCATTAACACCCCCCCACACACACAGTGGTGTGAAAAAGTGTTTGCCCCCTTCCTGATTTCTCCTTTTTTATGTTTGTCAGACTTAAATGTTTCAGATCATCAAATTTAGATTATTCATTTAAATATTAGACAAAGATAACACAAGTAAACACAAAATGCAGTTTTTAAATGAAGGTGTTTATTATTAACGAGAAAAAAAATACAAACCTACAGTCATGTGAAAAAATTAGGACACTCCATTAAATATTCAGTTCTTTATTAAAACATGCTCACATATCTGTGTCTAACCTTGTTTTTGTTTTTATTTGCATCTTTTAACATTTATTTTAGCCATTTTATTTTAGCCAGGCCTGATTACTGCCACACCTGCTCTCAATCAAGAAATCACTTAAATAGGACCTGCCTGACCAAGTGAAGTAGACCAAAAGATCCTCAAAAGCTAGACATCATGCTGCGATCCAAACAAATTCAGGAACAAATGAGAAACAAAGTAATTGCGCTCTGTCAGTCTGTAAACGGTAATAAAGCCATTTTTAAAGCTTTGGGACTCCAGCGAATGACAGTGACAGCCATTATCTACAAATGGTGAAAACATGGAACAGTGGTGAACCATCCCAGGTGTAGCCAGTCAACCAAAATTACCCCAAGAGCGCAGTGATGACTCATCCAAGAGGTCAGAAGAGACCCCACAACAACATCCAAAGAACTGTAGACCTCACAGAGGAGTGGAGGATGCCACTGTCATTCTGTTTAACATGCTTTTAGAACATCTGGATTTTAATGGGACACACGCCAGGCTTTTATTTGTGGATTTTTCTTCCGCCTTTAATACAATCCAATCTCATATTTTAGTTGAAAGGCTCCTGCAACAATTTGATTTGAGTAATAATTTGGTGGGTTGGATTCTGGATTTTTTAACCAACAGGACACAGAGAGTAAGGGTCAATGGTACATTGTCTGACCAAAAGTGTTCTTCTACTGGCTCTCCTCAGGGGTGTGTGTTGTCACCACTACTCTTCATCTTGTACACAAACATGTGTTGGAGCAGACCTGACAACAGACACATTATAAAGTATGCTGATGATTCAGTTGTTGTCAGTCTCCTCCAGGATGGTGAGAGTGGCCACGGCCCAGTAGTTGATGATTTTGTTCACTGGTGTGTGGATTCCTACCTGCAGCTGAATACGACAAAAACTAAAGATATGATTATTGACTTTAGGAGGAAAACTCCCAGGCACAAAGTCACTGTACTAAAAGGCCAGACCACTGAATGTGTACAATCCTACAAATATCTTGGGACGATTACTGATAGTAATTTAAACTTTGAAGAGAACTGTGAAAGGGTTTGCAAAAAGGGTTAGCAACATTTGCATTGTTTAAGGAAACTTGCATGCTTCCAAATTGACCAAACCATAATGACAATGTTTTATCAGGCTTTTATTGAATCTGTTTTATCCTTTTCTTTAGTGTCATAGTTTGGTCAGATAAAACTGAAACAGAGGAAATCCTTGGATCAGGTAGTTAGATGGTCCAGTCGTTTTCTTGGTGAGTCACAGCTGATCCTGACATCCCTGTACACCAGACAGGTACAGAGGATTGCTACCTCCATTTTAAATGATGACTCCCACCCTTTGCACTGCCACTTTCAGCTTCCTCCCTCAAGACGGAGGTTTGCTGTCCCAAAAAATAAAACCCAGTTCTACAAAAACAGCTTTGTTCCTGCTGCTGTTAAAGAGTTGAACAAGATGTAACAATATATTGCACATAATTTAGTTACCTTTTTATTAATTTTATTTTATATTTACTTATTTTTGTAGGTTTTTTATTTGGGTTCTAAATCTTTTATTGGGTTTTAGACTTTTGAGTTTTCAACCTCTTTGACTAGTCTTTAACTTTTTAATATGACCCTTCTCTCTTTTCTCCTTTTTTTTTCTCTTATCTCTTTGTCCTATATCCTGATTGGTGGAGCCTTGAGTACTTTTATCATGTTTATAGTCAGCTTCATGTGTGCCTGTGTTTGTGTTCATGTTGAATTTAATTGTGGTTTGTAAATATGGATGTCACCTGACTGCAAAACAAATCTACCTACGGGTACAAATAAAGTAACCTGAACCTGAACCTGAACCTGGCCTCACTTGCCTCAGTTAAGCTCAGTGTTCATGACTCCACCATAAGAAAACAAAAATGGCCTGCATGGCAGAGTTCCAAGATGAAAACCACTGCTGAGCAAACAAAACATAAAGGCTCATCTCAGTTTTGCCAGAAAACATCTTGATGATCCCCAAGACTTTTGGGAAAATACTCTGTGGACTCACGAGACAAAAGTTGAACTTTTTGGAAGGTGTGTGTCCCATTATATCCAGTGTAAAAGTAACACAGCTTTTCAGAAAAGGACCATCATACCAACAGTAAAATATGGTGGTGGTAGTGTGATGATCTGGGGCTGTTTTGCTGCTTCAGGACCTGGAAGACTTGCTGTGGTAAATGGAACTATGAATTCTGTTGTCTACCAAAAAATTCTGAAGGAGAATATCTGGCCATCTGTTCGTGACCTCAAGCTGAAGCGCACTTGGGTTTTGCAGCAGGACAATGATCCAAAACACACCAGCAAGTTCACCTCTGAATGGCTTAAAAAAAGTAAAATGAAAACTTTGGAGTGGCCTAGTCAGAGTTCTGACCTGAATCCGATTGAGACACTGTGGCATGACCTTAAAAAGGCGGTTCATTCTCGAAAACCCTCCAGTGTGGCTGAATTACAACAATTCTGCAAAGATGAGTGAGCCACAATTCCTCCACAGCAAGGTAAAAAGACTTATTGCTGGTTATCGCAAATGCTTGATTGCAGTTGTTGCTGCTAAGGGTGGCCCAACCAGTTATTTGGTTTAGGGGCAATCACTTTTTCACACAGGGCCATGTAGGTTTGGATTTTTTTTCTCCTTAATGATAAACACCTTCATTTAAAAACTGCATTTTGTGTTTATTTGTGTAATCTGTCTAATATTTAAATTTGTTTGATGATCTGAAACATTTAAGTGTGACACAAAAAAAACGAGAAATCAGGAAGGGGACAAATACTTTTTCACACCACTGTATATCATCAGTTTTTTAAAATTCATTTATTATTATTTATCGAAACATTAACCTTTAGAATCAAAATATAATTATTGCCCAGGATTGTCTACCTACGTGTGATAGTGTTAATAAATATGTGCAAAGTTAACTTATGGGTTCAAAAGTGTTGAACTCTGATGCTAAAGGTCATGAGTTTGCTTCCTGTCAGATGCCACCTGTCGTTCTCATTTGGTCACGTGGTGTCATCACCAGGATCCTGAATGATAATTTTAATTTAGAAGATAGAACTCCTTAAAGCTTAAAAGTAGCCCCTAAAATTGGATGTACTGGTGGTGACTGATAGCCCAGAAGAAGAGGTGTCAAATGCTTAAATGTATCTCTCTGAAATGGTGACAATGTCCAAGTCTGGTGTGGGAATATGTGATGAATAAATTAAACACGTTTCTTCTTGGTTAGTCATATACTCATTCCAATTAGTCTTTAAAAACTTAGACTGATGGTATCATGGAGTTCTCCACATATCTGAAATGATTTCCTTATGTGGACACAAGCTTTGTTCCTTGTGCAATCACACGTCCTTTTTGCTTCACTTATTTCTGAATCCATTTTTTTTATATTGAAAGATGCCCCATGGTATAATTCTATTTGAGATAACCTAACATGACATTTCCTGAACAGTTCTCAAAATATAACTGTTAACTTCACAAAATGGACCTTTAAACTCTGACAAAATTTTACTGGACCAATAACTTTCAATAGTAACGCCACAGTTTATGGTCTAAATGTCTGTCTTGTCCTGATTTTCAAACACAGAATTTAATACATGATTTAGTGATCTAAATAACATATTTAGTTTGATTTGTATATTTCAGTCCACAGTTTCACTAATGCACCTTTAATTCCTCTAAAGATTGACAAAATTTGTCTGTGCGGTCTGCATCCTGGCATTCCCAGTGCTGACAAATATTTCTAAATATTTAGTGAATATTTTTCATGTGTTTGATGTGCCCCCATGCAGTGATTCATGCCCCTAACAGACGTCATAAGGAGAGATATTTGACTGACTGTGATGACCCAATGTCCTCTTGTCTCTGGGTTCCAGATAGCTCTTATTAATTCCTGTCCCTTGACTTCCTAAGCAGTGCACTGTGTCTCCGGCAGTGCCCGAGTGTTGACTGATGTCATTGGTGAGTCACAGGCACTTTACATGCAGAGATGGCCACTCTGGATTTTGAGATTGCCAGATGCAGGAAGATTATTTACTGTCATAGAAATTGTGTCCATGTACAGTGGGGAAAATAAGTACTGAACAACAACATTTTTCTCATTAAACATATTTCTGATGGAGCCATTGACCTGATTGACCTAATCACCAGATATCAGTAACAACCCAAGTAACCCATATATACAAAGAAATCAAGGCAACTATTTTCACAAAATAAGTTATATTTAATAAAGTGGAATGACACTGGGAATAAGTATTGAACACATAAAGAAAAAGAGGTGCAAAAAGTCATAAAACGCCAAGGAATCAGTTGAAATCCATCAGAATTTAGTAAGCCATCCCATCCCCCATCAGTGCAAATTAATTTCAGCTGGTTAAGTCCTGACTGATAACCTTTAAAAAGGTCTGTGAATATCAGATTGTCACACCACAAAGAACATTATGTTTTGTAACAACAAAACATTATGTTTTGCAAAACATAATGATGGCATTGGTTACAGGTGCATTTCTGAACTGCTGAATGTTCCAGTGAGCACTGTTGGAGCCATCATTTGGATGTGGAAAGAACATCATTTTACCATAAACTGGCCATGACAAGGAGCTCCTCGCAAGATTTCTGACAGAGTCAAAAGAATTATCAGAAGAGTTATCCAAGAACCAAAGACCACTCATGGAGAGCTCCAGAAAGACCTGAAGGTAGCAGGTACTGCTGTTTCAAAGAAAAAAATAAGTAATGGACTCAACTGACATGGGCTCTATGCCCACTCACCTCACAAGACTCCATTGCTGAAGAAAAAGCATGTTGAAACTCATTTAAAGTTTGCTGCACAACATTTGGGCAAGCCAGTAAAATACTGGGAGAATATAGTCTGGTCAGATGAGACGAAAATTGAACTTTTTGGATGCCACAAAACACAGCATGTTTGGAGGAGAAATAGCACTGCACATCCCATCATGGTGTGGGGGTGTTTTTCAGCACATGGTACAGGCAGACTTCATATAATTGAAGGAAAGATGAATGGACAAATGTACAGAGACATCCTTGATAAGAACCTGTTACCATCTGCCAAGATGCTTAAGATGAAACGAGGGGAGACATTTCAGCAAGACAATGATCCCAAACACACAGCCAAGGAAACTCTCAACTGGCTCCAGAGAAGGAAAATAAAGCTGCTGGAATGGCCCAGTCAGTCAAACTGAAAATCTATGGAACGAACTGAAGATCAGAGTTCATAGAAGACACCCACGCAACGTTCAAGATTTGATGAAAGTTTTGTCATGTTCGGGGTCATTTACCCCGTCCATGACCTGTGGCTGTAGGTTTTGATTACTGCTTATTAATTCCAGCTGGCAGATTGAGCCTTGCACTCTGCCAGCCCTACAGTCACGCCTCCTCCTCACCATTCACCAGCTGCATGGTATCACACACACACACACACACACACACACACACACACACACACACACACACACACACACACACACACACGACACTCTTTCACACTGATTCATCTACTGTTTGCCATGCACCTGTTTCCACTTGCCGCTCATTAGTATCTGGGGGTACTTCTGGCCAGCAGTGGAAACACTCAATGCGTTGGCATCAGTCAGTCTCCCTGGGTTGACATGGCTCGCTCTTCCATGGACTACCATGTTGTTTTCCCGAGCCTTTCCACTCCAACATTAGTGTAAGTCTGTTCTTTTATTATTTTCTGCCCTTTTTCTCTGCTGCCAGTTCCGTCCTGGAGCGCGTGGGGCTTACCTATGGAGCTTGTAGCTTGTCACCTTCGCCATACCATTATTGCTACTAATCGGACAGTGTTATGGACATTTTGTGCATCAGTTTCCTTTGTTAATAAACACGTTGACCTTCACTGGCGTTTGGGCTTGTATTAATTGATTTGTGTGTGTGCATTTACGCTCACACGACAAGTTTGTGTGGAAAAATGGGCAAAAATCACTCCTGAGCAATGCCGGTGTCTAGTTTCTCCATACAGGAGGCATCTGGAAGCTGTTATTACCAACAAAGGCTTTCTACTAAATATTAAAAGAATTTCACCAAGTGTGTTCAATACTTATTCCCTGTGTCATTCCACTTTATTAAATATAACTTGTTTTGTGAACACAATTGCCTTGATTTCTTTGTATGTATGGATGACTTGGGTTGTTGCTGATATCTGGTGAAAATCTCAGGTCAATGGCTCCATTAGAAAAATGCTTAATGAGAAAAATGTTAACGTGTTTTATACTTATATTCCCCGCTGTAAAAGCTACTCTTGGGCTTTGATGAGGACTTATATTTAAATTTTACTTCAAAGCCTGATTAACTAAAGCAGGGGTGTCCAACCATGTGCCATGGAGAGCCAAGACCCTGCAGGTTTTCTCTTCTACCCAGTCTCTTCAGCAGGTGTTTTCACTTATCAGCAATCCGTGGGAAGAAGTTCACAGAAATCTGCTGTTGAAGACACTGGTTGGAGGTAAAACCTGCAGGGTCTTGGCTCTCCATGGCACATGGTTGGACACCCCTGAACTAAAGGTTTGTGATTACTAAGATGTGCAAACTTAACAACACGTAAAAAAAAAAAAAACACTAAAAAATCTGAGCATATTAATTTACTAAGACCATGCACGGAGGCCCTTAAACTGAGTAAAATAGTGAATGATATGGATTTGTACCTTTGTACATGCAAAGTGGGGCAAATGCAAATACATTACTGCGATGTAGTCTTTTTTATCTATTTGAAAAACAGGTGCAAACTGCTTGCATGATAATGCTTGCTGTTAATAAGGGGAGGAGGAGGAGTCAGAAAAAATGAAAACGTGTTGAACTGGTTTGTTTACTATTTTTGTTTGCTTGGAATGATAGAAGAAAAAAACTTTTTTAAGCAAAAACATTTAAGGCAAACCAAACACAACAATTAACAAAAGCAAATATTCATAATCTACAGTTGCATACAGAAAACAGCATCTGATTATCTTACTGCTGCTTTTGCTGTTGGCACTTCCCTCCCCACTGTACTCTAGCTGCATTCACACCAGGATAGTCCGGAGGTCTCGGTTCAATTGGGGGGGGAATGGTGAGAATTTTCGCACTTTCATTTGGTTTGGTTTGCATTCACTCTGCAGCGACCCAAACTGCCTGGATATCACGCAATTACAACAACTGCTAGTTTGAGGTGCTGTAGCCAAAGCCACCACTAATCAGGAAGAAAAAATCTCGACAAAGAAGAAAAATCCGGCTCATGGATTGGCCAGGACCGAAAACAGAAATCCATTCCCTTCAGCTGGGTTGTTTGTCCACCACAAACGAGACTTTTTTTTTTTACTTTTCTCCTCAGCTTTTTCCAGTAAAAGGATTTCTTGGATCCATGCGGTTGTCTTTTTTGTTATTTTCTACCCAAAATGCGCTATGGTAAATACCACTTCCTCTTCTCAGACTACGTGTTGCTATGGTTGCACAAACACCAAGGGGCACGTCCGCCCTTTGGTCCCCTGGATAGTCCATTTGCATTCACACTGCAAGCGAAGCATACAGACTTCATTTACGAGTGAACTGAGACCCCCGTTTTCAGGTGGACCAGACTTCATTTGTTTGGTGCGCACCAGAGTTCAGACGGCACCAAATGAACCAAACTATCTGCAGATAGTCCTTTGGTCCGCCTCAAACAGTGGCTGTGTGAATGTGCCCCAAGTATAGCAAACTGGTCCACCAGAGATATTAAACCCACCTGTGCTCCCCCTTGAGGAGGGAGGACAGCTGAGTGTACCATAGGATGGCTAGGATGAAGTGAACTGTGCTTGTTTCAACATTTTCATGACTGGGCATGGTGCAAGCCAGACAGACACTGAGCCACACCCACAAGGTTCCACTAACACTGAATAACTGAACACAGTTTTCAAAATAATATTAATTTATATGAATATACTGATCAAATTTTAGAATTGGTGTTGATATTGATATTTATGGTTATATGGAGAAGGGACTGGTACTTCAGCGAGACTGCCACATCCAGGTGGATGCCCTTGAATTTCCCTCTGGGATTAATAAAGTATACCAGTACCAATACACCAATACCGATACACTGACATTCCAACAGTTTTTTTTCCTCATTAAAACTGTCTGATCCCATTCCTCTCTCCCGCTGTCAGTTTGCATTTGCAGCCTCACAGAGTTTCTAGGTATATTAGTTAAAAATAGCAAAATTCATAGTTGTTTCAGTGAAAATGGTGGTTAAAAAATAAAACTGCTCTTCTTAAATCTTTCTGACTCCATCTAACTGCACATAACTGGAATCTACAGAACAATTGTACTTCTTGCCATTTAGTGACAGCTGCAGTCCAACGGTTATCAAATGTGTCAGCAGGCAAATAAAAAAGTTCTTAATGTAGTGCATATGTGAACCAGGATAGTTTAAAAAAAAAAAATCAGCTACAATCCCGATAGTACCCCATTACTGCTCACTGTCTATAGCAATGCTGTTTACTGTTCTATGAATTGGTCTGCAGCTGTGCTCTACTGCATCTACAGGAGTGCAGCAACAAAGTTTGGGGCCCAATAAGGGCAACAATGAATGTGACCCCCTTATACCCTATGCCACCCTAACATCTTAAAAAAACATGTTTAATCAAACTGAATACAAAATGAAACTAAATAAAAATGAAAGTCTATATTTCTTGTTTTAGAAGCATTGACTTGCGATCCATTTTGAATATGGTAATTATTCTTCTGTTGGCTGCTCCCTTTAGGGGTCGTCACAGTGGATCATCTGTCTCCATCTAACCCTACCCTTTGCATCCCCTTCAGTAACACCAACCTTCTCCATGTCCCCCTTCACTACATTCATGAATCTTCTATGTGGTCTTTTTCTTTGCCTTCTGCCTGGCAGCTCCATCCTCAACATCCTTTGTCCATTATAGCCACTATCCCTCCTCTGCACATGTCCAAACCATGTCAGTTTTGCCTCTTTTACTTTGTCTCGAATCCGCTCAACCTGAGCTGTCTCTCTGATATTGTAGAGGGTGCGAAGGAAAGGATGTGGAGACGAGGCATGAGCGTAGGTCGGCACAGATTCTTTATTGACCCTCTAACATGAATACAGCCTGTTGACCCCAGCGTGGCCGCTGGGGCCCAGTTAGTCGTGATGAGAGTAGAAGTGTAAGAGTGAAGAGAGAGAGATGAGGAAGAGCCGCTCTTTTATACCGTCATACAGACAGAGAGAATGCATGGCACATTAGCATATCAACTGTCATCTAATACCATTGGTCAATACACATGATTAGCATGACATTGGTTGGCACCAAGCTGTATGCATTCAGTCCCGTCTGACTGTCTCCATGGTTCTTTTGGTTGTGTGTCAATTGTCCTCTGCTTCCTCCAAGCTCACTGCTGGGTGTGAGGAAAGCTCCAGAAGAATGTCCCAGAGGAATGTCTCTCTGCTGTGTTTAGTGTCACCACAATATACTCATTTCTGATCTTGTACCTCCTAGTCACTCCCAGTGAAACTCTTAGCATCTTCAGCTCTGCCACTTCCAACTCCACCTCCTGTCTTTTCATCAGTGCCATCATCTCCAAACCATACATCATAGCAGGTATCACTACTGTCTTGTAAATTTTGAATATGCAAATTTATTTATTTATTTATTTTTTTTTTCAAGAAGTGGCCCTTGAAAGAGCTTTTAAGGATCTGATGAATGAAGAAAATTAGAGCAAGAGGGCAGGTGGGGAAAAAATGTGGATCAGGAAGTTCAGAGGATTAGTAAGATGGAAGTCAGGGCAGTTATGAAGAGAATGGAAAGCGGAAAAGCAGTTGGTCCTGATAACATACTTGTGAAGGTATGGAGATGCTTAGGAGAGCTGGCAGTGGAGAGGATGCCTGAGGAATCCAGACGAAGTATCATTGTCATAATCTAGGATAAGAGCACCATTCCCTCTCACTACTCTGCAGCATTCTCTCCCTAATTAGGTGCAGCTGCTCTAATCACACCACCTACCGCTCATTATTGGTCTGCCTATAAAGGATCTGGAGGAGCTGCTCCAACTTGTGGGATTGTCAGACTATTCCATGCTGTGATTGCCATTCCAGCACCTGAGTAGCGCTACACCATGTCTCTTTGCCCTGTTGCCTCTCTGCCTCAAGCTCCCTTCTGTGGGATTCACGTAAGGATGCACATTCCAATTAACTCCTTTCTTAATACTCACCTGCATACAGGTTCCCTTCCTGAACTCCTCCTGGTGGACTCGTAGTGACGGACAAATGAAGCTTTCTCAAGCACTGAAGCTTGTACTGGAAAAGGTTTCATTACTTCAAGCTTTTCAACACAGTCCTCTTTGATACCATCTGGTGGCCAAAAGTGAACTGCTTCATGGTTTCCCACTCTCGAGTTGAGAGCTTCTGTTTATTATTACATGACAATTCTCTCTGATGTCGGGCTATCGTCATGGCACTTTGAACATTTTTTTTTTTTTTTTTTAGAAATAATGGTAAATAATTTTGATGAATAGACTTTCCTTGGTTAAATATGTGCCATGGTGTGAGCTCCCTTTGATGTTTGTAAACATAATAAAAACATATATTAATGTACAACACAATCTTAGAATAGCTTGGGAGTATGCTTGTGCTGTAAGCTCCCTGCCTCCCACATGCTTATGTAATTAACCAGTGGACAGGTATATTTTTATATACAGTAACTTATACTGTAGGTAGAGTAATTTTTTTTGACCTGGGGGAAAGTGCTTATGAACTGGGCAGTGTAAATGCTTATGAACTGATAACATGAACACATAATGCAGATATGGTTATTCTGTTTGGTTTTTACTCAAGAAAAAGATTTGTCCCACGGTGCGTGGGCTGAGTCTGTTTCTCTTCTTGGAGATGATTTCTCCTGCCTTAGAGAAAATCCTCTCACATGGAACTGATGATGAAGGAGTGCATAGAAACTGCATTGGAAGTTTATACAGGTGTGGGTAAACAGCCTTCCTCATTGCCCAGAAGTGAAGTGGATCCTCCATCCGGTGCTACGTCAGTTCATTCATTCTTGGCACAGACCAATTTTCACGTTCCAACTGTACAGCCCTGTCATCAAGCTATTTAAAGATTATTTTTTCACATTAATGTGGCCTTGTAATGTGCTCACCTATATATATGAGAGAAAGAGAGTGGGAGCAAGGGAGAGAGATAATATTTTTCAGATAACATAAAAACACAAACCAAAAAACAAACAACAACAGAAAGCTACCAAACCTACCTGACTGACCAAAATCAATTCAAAATATTGCCACATGGCAGAATGTCCTCTCTTCCTTGCTGGCTCCATGTCTCTCACGCAAAATCTCCACCAAAACACACCACAAATCCTGCCAATACTTCACTTTCTTAAAACCAATGAGTCACTGATCATGTGACTCTGGCCAAACAAATCAAGCCTCAGAAGCAGTGTTTCTGAACAACTGTGCTGTTTTTTTTGGACGCATGCTCCAGAGCTTCGGATTCATCCAGACCATCACTATGGACTTGGACCTCTCCCAGGTGGACTCTTCCTGGAAAAGGCAATGCGGACATTACAAGTAAGCTTGCAAATCATTCCACTAATCATCTCTCCTCTTCAGCCTGAGGTGGTCTGAAGTCCTCCTCATCAGCCACACTCTAATCCTTGTGTTTCCATGCCACTGCCTACTGAGGGTAGCTGTCTCCACTGGTCTTCTCATCGTCAGCTAATATACCTGCCAGAGTAAGAGGATTCATTATTACCAATACTACAATCGTTCACCTGTAAGAAATTCTCAGTACTTCTCTCCCCTTTTCTTCCACAGGGCTGCAAGCATACCCACACTACACAAATATTGTTTTCTCTGTTCAAGAAGGTTACAGCCAGATTTTGTCTCTGCAGTGGTTTGTGTCAGTTTCTGGGTCCAGAAAAAAAAAAAAAATCATGTGGTACGGTACTGACTTTCAAGAAAAATGGGTAATGAACTGTAGTAACTCCAGAGCCATAAATTAAAGGGTACCTGTCGGGCGGTGCACTATGCAGTGGTTGTTTCGCTCTCGGAGCTCAATTGTCATAAACTACAACCACCGTACGAGCTTGTGCCTCATTACGGGTCCATAAACCGATTAACATTTGTGTTTGTAGCCCAACTGTCTCTGCTAAGCGCTGTAGCCTTACTGACTATTCCACAGGCAGGCACAGGAAGCAAAAACAAAACCACCATTATCAAAATAAAAGCCTGCTTTTTTGCTTCACTGCAACAGATACTGGAGTCAGTTTGTCTTGGCCTGTCCTTGCCACTGATAATACCTCTATCTGCCAAGAATGTGTCGCTAGTCCAACAAAAGCTAGCGGTACTCAAATACTTTGCAAGCAGTTTCATGAAATGGTCAGTCAGAGAGCAACTCATTCCGGCTCGGACATCGCCCGGGTTGACAAGGTCAGGAGTTCCTGGCAGCACGGAAGGCGAATTACAGAGCTGCATGGAGGAATCTGATCAGACCTAAATGAAACAGTCATTGTCGCCCCCGACAGACTACTATGATGATGATGATGAGTGAATTTTAATCAATAGCTATTTCAAAGGATCAAATATGATACTAGTGGTTCTGTCCGGTAATTTTGGTCATGATTCTTTCTCAAATACACGCGTTTCAAGTCACTGCTCTGTCAGTCAGTCATGGTCAGGGACATCTTGCTTCCTCCATGGGCTGTTTCAGCACTGGTGGTGACACACTGTTGTTGCTTTGTGTGATTGACTGGGCTGCAGTATAGCAGTCAAACAAGTTTTAACAACAGAATTTTATGTAATTTCTTACAACCATGTACAAGCAAATCTACCTACAAATAATTTAATGAAATAAAATTCTAGTATATCAAGATTTATTCAATGTGTTCTGAAGTTACTTGATTGGGAACTTGCCTGTTCATCAGGTCCCCTTCAGCTGCTGGTCTCTGGAGGTACCTGCGGATCATGCTGTCGATGAAGGCCATTTCCAAGGACGGTTTGTGCAGTATATATTTGTGCAGATTTTCTGCTGTTTTCAACTCAGATCTTGAGCCATTGAGCATCTGGTGAACACATTTACTCGTCTGCGGTAAACATGTTTACTCATCCACGGTAAAGCCGGAAACAACGATTGTACGTCACTTTCGGCTGGCGATGGTTGCTCCCCATTGGTTTTGACCAAGCGGTTTTCATGGGATAAAATTATTCAGTATACTGACTCTAGGGGGTTATTTTTTCTGAATAAATGCATTTGGGGTTTATAAGTAATATCTAAAGCACAATTAATGTTGTTATAATTGTGATGATCAGGCGAGTGTGTTCCCCCTCCCCTCCTGTTCCTGTTTTCTCGGCTCCAGAGTATCAGCTACACCTGCGTGATTACACACCTGCTGCGTCCTAATGACCCAGCATATTTAAGAGCCAGCATGTGGAGAACTCATCGCTGGATTGTTAGGTTTGCCACCACGAAAACGTCTAAGCCTTGTTATCTTATTATCCTTTGGTTGACCTGTGTTTTCACTCCGCTTTGTCTTCCTGTCTCTCAGGTTTGCTGCCACTTGTGCGGTGTGTACTCCGGAGCTGGTCACGCTCGCCTGACCAAGAAGACGCCGGACGTCCACCCAGGTCACCGTCTTCCCCCTGTTCCCCTGGTCCATGCAGAAGTTCCCTGCCGGACTCCTCTGCTCAAAGAGTAAGAGTGCTTTCCCATTATTATTCTCCTCTTTGGACGATTCTGTCCCTAATAACCTCTTTCTGCTCTTTCTCCGTAGGCTATGTGCGCTTCATGGGGTACTGGTTTATGTGTCATTTAAATGTGTGTTTTTGTGTTGTGCTTTTCCTTAGTTCTGCACCTTTATTTAGAGTTGTGTGTTAGTTTTGATTTTACAATAACTGGTGAATTTTTACATCTGAGTCTAAGTGTTTGCTCTAGCAGCTCTGCATTTGAGCTTCACTTGCCCTGAATCATGACAATAATGACCAGTACTGGTTTCCTTTAATCAGCCACACTATGAAGATATGGGAAAGAGTTGTTTAAGTCAAGTTAAGATCAATGAGTAGCAGTATGGTTTCTTGCCAAGAAAGAGCACTACAGATGCAATGTTTTCTTTAACAGTGATGGAGAAGTATACGGAAGGTCAGGAGTTGCACTGTTTCTTTGTGGATCCCGAAAAGGCATATGATAGGGTACCAAGAGAGGAAGTGGGGTACTGCATGAGGAAATCAGGAGTGGCAGAAGCATGTGAGGGTGGTTGGTGCAGGACAAATTTGAGGATTGGTGTGCTGTAGGAGTGACAAATGGCTCCAAGGTGGGATTAGATCAGGGATCGTCTCACACCCGCTTTTTATTTGCCGTGGTGATGGACAGGCTGACGGATGAGGTCAGGAAAAATTCTCCTTGGACTGATGTTCCCAGAGGACAATACGATCTGCAGTGAGAGTGGGGAACAGGTGGAAGAAAATCTGGAGAGGTGGAGGTATTCACTAGAGAGAAGCAAGACAGAATGCATGTGAATGAGAGAAAGGCAGGTGTAATGGTGAAGCTGCAAGGAGTAGAGGTAGTGATTGTAGAGTTTACCATCAAAAACCTGGGGTCAACCATCCAATGCAATAGGCAGTGCACAAGAGAGGTGGAGAGAATGCAGGCTGGGTGGAGATGAGTGTCAGGGGTTATTTCACACATACAGATTAGTTACCAAGGCTCTCCAGGACACTGGACATCCATTGCACAACACTGTTCAGGAGTCACAGCATCTTGGACGACAGAGGTTAACATCTCGCTGGTTTTTTTCTTGTCAAGTAGCCACCCTATTGGGCCTCAGTTTCAATGTCCTGCAAAGATGGAGAAAAGCCTGGCAGCACATCCCCAGACCAGCTCAATTTGATGTGATTCCTCGGATGAAGCTACCACGAGGAGCAGAGCTACCTAGGAGAGAGTAGGTCACTCTCAACCGACTACGCTCTAGAGTAGGCTGCTTCAAAGCCGATATGTTTCCCTGGGGGCTACGTCTATCTCCAGCTTGCACATGCGGTGCAGCACAACAGACAGCCCAACATATCCATGACTGTCCTGTCTTCAGCCCATCTGAGCATGTAGACTTAAACGAACCTCACCCTGCCACTAGAAGATGGCTCCAACTTCTGCACAACACTGCTGAGTGTCTCATATGCAAGAAGAAGGGGTTATTTGAGACAGAAGGATAACAGCTAGAGTGACAGTGTGGTGATCTGAGTGCTGATCCCGTCCGCACTCGGGTTACTCAGTATTTCCCCTTTTCCACCATTTTATTCAGGGGTTTGTTATTAGGACCTCTCTAGGGCTCTTATTATGACAGTGTCACGGCCGCATTTCTGGCTGTCAAGACGAGCCGGCGTCGTGACAGCTGTTTGTCATTTTCGTTGATCACATTCCCCTTTTCTGATTGGTTTTGTTCTGTATTTAAGGGAGCAGCTGAGGTTTACTCCTCGCTGCATCCTACACATTCAAACACCTCCGTGTTGTTGGACTGGAGTTCCTATCCCCAACTTCAGTCTTCCTTTTGTGCCTTGGATTCTTCGCTGCTCATCTTTGTAAGTGTTTTTGTACAGCGCAGGTCCCGTCCTCACTGCACCTCCTTGTTTGTTATCAGTGTCTATTATTTTGTGCCTTAGTGTATGTTTGTGTTTTTGCCCCATGTGGCTGTTTATTTTATCCTTTGTCCTTTTTGTAAATAAACTAGGAAACTTATTCGGGCTCCTGGCGTCTCACTAATACCCCGCAAGGGGCATTCATGACAGACAGAAGGTTGATAAGACAGTAACGGGGAAAAAAGAGTACGACCACAGAAAACATTCTTGAATGTAGTGAGGGAGGACATGGAGAGGGTTGGTGTGACAGAAGAGGGTGCAAAGAATAAGGTGAGATGGAGGCAGATAATCTGCTATGGAGACTGCAAAGGGAACAGCCAGAAGAAGAATTTGAGACCCAATATTTATTTAAATACAGCCACCTCCACTTGTTTGCATGTCAAATGCACAGGCCTTCTTAGTAAACCACACCACATCGGGGCTGCCAGAACTCTGAGTTCTCTAGTGTCTGTTTATTGCTCTTACTATCTGCACTTACCCTGGATTTACACAGATTATGGATCTGGTCTGTTATGGCTGCAATATGCACTCCGCAGCATCTAGTTCCCATTCTTGTCAATGTTCTAATCATCACCTAGTCCGGACCACTGTGGAATGAATCCGGCTCATTGGATTTGGATCGCTAATGAAACGCAACAAGTCTATTTTTTGACAGATGCTGGATCCAATTCACAAGGAAGTGCTGCGGTATCTCACGGTATTTAATAACTGTTGGTTTATTAAAAATGATTTAAGGATTGTCTGTTATTTTCTGAGGTCTACTCCTTCACCACTGTGTTGGAGAAGATAAAACTTTAACATAACATACAGACACTTCATAGAATTAAAATTAACGGGCTACTTTCGTATTATTTAGAGCACAAAAATCCAGGTGGAGAGCCGCTACATCACGCGTCCTTGTTATTATCACGTGGTCGCAATCTGTTCATCTCGGTCTCATTCGGGTCTTTCTTGAGATCTTGTGTTATTTTATATAATTCTCACGCGATGTTGTATTTCAAACCCTGCTCTGATCCATGCTGGATCAAAGCACAAACTGAGAGGGTGGGGACTGCCACAAGGCTCCGGACTGCAACGGACTGCATCCGGAGTCAGTATAAGTCCAGGGTTAGCCTTAGCCAGAATCCTCTTTGTGTGTGTGTATATACAGTTAAGTTATTCTCATGCCAGTGGCGCAGGGCGGTGCTTATCTCTGTTCCATTACCTTAGGCCACACATCTACTGTATGTAGTGGAAGCTACAGCGGGGGGTCAGTCCTCTGGTAGCTCTATGTATTAACTTTCCTTTCCCCATTGTATTATGCTGTGCACCAAGCTAGAAGGCAGAAAGTACCATTTTTACCTGGTCTTTGGTATGACCCGGCCGGGATTTGAACCCCGGCCTCCCAGTTGTGGGGTGGATGCTCTACCAACTAGGCCACTACCCTGGTATATATATAAACAACGATTGTACGTCACTTTCGGCCGGCGATGGCTGCTCCCCATTGGTTTTGATCGAGTGGTTTTCATGGGATAAAATTATTCAGTATACTGACACACAGTTTTTTCTGCATAAATGCATTTTGGGTTTATAAGTAACACCTAAAGCACAATTAATGTTGTGTAATTGTGATGATCAGGCGAGCATGCGCTCCATCCCCTCCTGTTCCTGTCTTCTTAGCTCCGGAGTATCAGCTACACTTGCGTGATTGCACACCTGCTGCGTCCTAATGACCCAGCATATTTGAGAGCCAGCGTGTGGAGAACTCATCGCTGGATAATAATAATAAACACACACACACACACACACACACACACACACACACACACACACACACACACACACACACACACGTGTGTGTGTGTATATATATATATATTATGTATATATTATATATGAGTAGTGTTGGTGTTATAGCGTTAATTGCCCATTAACGCTTTGCCCCATTAACGGTGACAAATTTTGTGATCACAGTTAACCACAGTTAACGGCAGAAAGCGTGAACAGTGCTTTTTTTTTGGCCTAGCTGCACTCCATACCGAAGCTGCTCTAGCCATACAGACACTGTGCCACCATGCAGACATTGCGAAGTCAAACAACCTGGATCACAGCCATGGAAATCCCTAAAGCACTGTCATGTTTAAGTTTACAATATTATCTGTTGGAGCTCTCACCTGAATAATTGTCACAGCCTCCTCCAAAACTTTACGTGGATGTTGGGTTGTTCTTCTTCTCTGGAAGCCAGCTAGACAGCTAGCAGTATAAACAGCTACATGTTAGGTTGTAGACACTCGTCTCTTTCATCCTCATAGCTTTAGATCCAACTGTCGGTAGGTGAGTACCAGTCTAAAAAAAAATTCTCAAGCTGTGTTCAAAATGTCCATTCACTTCCACGCCCTGTTTTTGCGGCGCTGTGGGTGACGTCACGGGTGACATAGTTGCTTGTTTATATTTACAATTTTTCTGCTAAAAGGGAAATTGTGTCTGTTATGACACACAAGGTCAATTATTTGTTGTTGAGCTGCTTAAAAGCAGTGGATATTTGCTATGGGAGTGTTGATGCTGAGTTGTGTTGCAGTGACGTTATTAAGCCCTGGCATTCTGTTGTTTGCACATGCAGTAGTACTTCAAGTATCTGGGCAGCACCATCTCATGCAATAGATCCCTGGACAGTGAAACATCAGCAAGGATCCAGAGAGCAAGCCAGGCATTTGGAAGACTCCGTACCAAAGTCTTGCAGCACAAAGACATCCATCTCGCCACCAGGCTCAAGGTGTATAGTGCTGTGGTCCTATCATCACTGCTGTATGGCTGCGAGACATGGACCCTGTACCGCAGACACATCAAACGGCTGGAACAGTTCCACACACGCTCTCTGCAGTCAATCACGCGGATATGTTGGCAGGACCGCATTACCAACCAGGAGGTCCTCGACCAAGCAGGCCTTACAGGCATCGAAGCCAAGATCCTCGGGCCCAGCTTTGATGGTCTGGTCACGTCATCCGCATGGATGAGTCCCGAATCCCCAGACAGCTCTTCTACAGAGAACAGGCACAGGGCAGTCACAACCAGGGTCACCCAAAGAAGAGGTTCAAGGACAACCTCAAGGCAAACCTCAAGTGGGTAGACCTCCAGCCGCGAGAGCTTGAGGCCACTGCAGCTGACAGAATTGCTTGGCGTGTTGCGATAAGGAGGTCCATAACAACATTTGAAGACGACCGCTGCCAACGCCTTGCAGTGGCACATGATCAGCGACACAAAACGTCTTCCACCGTTCTGACAGCTGGCGTTCCATGCCCGACCTGCAACCAACTGTGCGCTTCGGACTTCGGTCTCCGAAGCCACATGCATGTCCACAGATGACTGGAGAAAAACATGCGATTAACGTGTTATTAATCACGATTAGCTCAACATTCCAAAAGATTAATCATGATTAAAAATTTTAATTGTCGGACACCACTAATATACAGTATATATATATAAAATACTGTATACCACTAATATACACCATATAATATACACCACTAATCAGTCCCTCCAGGATTTTGTGGGATGTTTTTTTTTATGATTGTTGAGGCCCAAAAAGTTTGAATTTGTGAGCGCTTTTTTTAAAAGATGCGATGTTTTGAGAGGTTTTTTTTTTGCACTAAAAGTTGTGGGAAGAATTACAAATTTTAAACATGTTTTTTTCCAGTTTACTGCAGTGATATTCTATATAACAATACAAGAAAAACACAGGATTGTCAAAAATTTCCCATTACAGTGATTTGTAAATTAAGCAGAAACTTCTGCTATACAGAAAAACTCTTTTGTGCAGCAGCAAATATAGACTTTAACCCAATATCCATTACAGCAGCTAAATCGCATTGAATGCATTTTAAAGAGTATAGATTTGGAAATTATTGGCAGTATCTTCATTTGAAAACTCCCTACGGTCCCCAACAACTTGGTACCGAGCGGAGAGAAAAGAGAAATAATTTATTCTGTCGCTTTGTATTGTCTTTTGGAGTCTGTGTTTTTCTAAAAAAAAATACAACAGACAATATTCTCTCTCTTTCCGTGCTTAACTCCTTCCTGTCTGTCTGCTGCGCATCTTGACACACACACACCTGTCTCATCAGACACACATATTTCATTTACAGGATGGGGGTGGGGGGTGTCCGTGCTGCTCTCAAACTGCTCTCAAAAGAGGCAAGGTGGAGACGAGAGACATTGATGTGTGGACAGAAGATTCAGAGCACAGCCTCCAGGAATGCTTTGACTGTACAGACTGGGAGATGTTCATAATGGCCTGCGGGGATGATTTGGACTCTCTGGCTGAGCTCACATGCTCATACATGGCTTACTGTCAAAATAAGATTGTTCCACGTAAACGTGTCAAAATATATCCCAACAACAAACCATGGGTTACTAAATCAGTTAAATCCTGCTTACAGAGGAAAGCACTTGCCTTTAAACAGGGGTCTGTTTCTGAGCTACAGGTTGCCACTAAGGAGCTGAAGTCCGAAATTTTAAGAGCAAAACAGAATTATAAATCAGAGTTGGAAAGCAAGATGGCAGCAAATAAACTTGGTTCGGCCTGGGCCAGTATGAAAACTATTGCAGGCCTTCAGAGCACAGAGCGCAGTAATCATGTGTTTTTAGATGGTTTTAATTCAGACACAGAGCTGGCTAATGCTCTTAATTGTTTTTATGGTCGTTCTGACTTCTTTGATTTCAGTACAGAAATCCAAGATTTGAAACAGAAACTCAAAGACAATCAGCACTTTAATATTGAGGTGCAGGATGTTAAAAGGGAGTTCTGTGCTGTAAAAGTGAACAAAAGTCAGGGCCCTGATAATATATGTGGGCGCTTGGTAAAGTCCTGTGCACATGAACTGAGTCCTATATTTCATTACATTTTCAATAAGTCCTTACAGACACAACATGTGCCTAAGCTCTGGAAAGATGTCGTGGTTGTTCCCGTTCCAAAATCCAGCTGTCCTAAAATGGTAAACGACTTTAGACCAGTTGCTTTGACTTCAATTTTAATGAAAATTTTTGAAAAACTGGTCAGACGTGAGGTCCTAAGGCAGACTGAACATGCATTGGATCCTCTGCAGTTTGCCTACAGGCCTCACAGAGGAGTGGAGGATGCCACTGTCACTATGTTTAACATGCTTTTTAAACATCTGGATTTTAATGGGACACATGCCAGGCTTTTATTTGTGGACTTTTCTTCCGCCTTTAATACAATCCAACCTCATATTTTAGTTGAAAGGCTCCTGCAACAATTTGATTTGAGCAATAATCTGGTGGGTTGGATTCTGGATTTCTTAACCAACAGGACGCAGAGAGTAAGGGTCAATGGTACATTGTCTGACCTAAAGTGCTCTTCTACTGGCTCTCCTCAGGGGTGTGTGTTGTCACCACTACTCTTCATCCTGTACACAAACATGTGTTGGAGCAGTCATGACAACAGACACATTATAAAGTATGCTGATGACTCAGTCATTGTCAGTCTCCTCCAGGATGGTGAGAGTGGCCACGGCCCAGTAGTTGATGATTTTGTTCACTGGTGTGAGGATTCCTACCTGCAGCTGAATACAACAAAAACGAAAGATATGATTATTGACTTTAGGAGGAAAACTCCCAGGCACAAAGTCACCATACTAAAAGGCCAGACCACCGAATGTGTACAATCGTACAAATATCTTGGGACAATTATTGATAGTAATTTAAACTTTGAAGTGAACTGTGAAAGGGTGTGCAAAAAGGGTCAGCAAAATTTGCATTGTTTGAGGAAACTTGCACGCTTCCAAATTGACCGAACCATAATGACAATGTTTTATCGGGCTTTTATTGAATCTGTTTTATCCTTTTCTTTAGTGTTATGGTTTGGTCAGATAAAACTGAAACAGAGGAAATCCTTGGATCAGGTAGTTAGATGGTCCAGTCGTTTGCTTGGTGAGTCACAGCTGAGCCTGACATCCCTGTACACCAGACAAGTACAGAGGATGGCTGCTTCCATTTTAAATGATGACTCCCACCCTTTGCACTGCAACTTTCAGCTTCTTCCCTCAAGACGGAGGTTTGCTGTCCCAAAAAGTAAAACCCAGCGCTACAAAAACAGCTTTGTCCCTGCTGCTGTCAAAGAGTTGAACAAGCTATAAAAATATATTGTACATATTTTATATTTACTTATTTTGTATGATATCACTTGGGTTCTAAATATTTTATTGGGTTTTAGACCTTTGAGTTTTTTAACCTCTGACTAGTTTTTAACTTTTAACTTTAATACGACCCCTCTCTCTTACCTCTGGTTTCTCCCTCATCTCTTTGTCTTTTTATACCCTGTTTGATGGAGCCTTGAGTATTTTTATCATGTTTATAGTCAGCTTCATGTGTGCCTGTGTTTGTGTCTATGTTGAATGTAATTAGTGGCTTGTAAATATGGTTGTCACCAGACTGCAAAACAAATCTACCTACGGGTACAAATAAAGTAACCTGAACCTGAACCTGAACCTGAACAGGTTTAAAGCACAATGACAAGATGCAGTAATGATTTTACCTCTAAAGTTGTATGAAATGATCAAACACTGGCTATAGTGGTAGATTTGCTCGTTTGTTTGTGCTCTTATGGAATCTCTCCTCACGTGCGCTCCCGCAACGGGGTGCTTTTGGGGCAGGCAAATGTTTTCAACACAAACCCCCGTGTGCTTCGTACACGCAGTCAGGACAGAGACGTGGCGAGACGTCCACCGGCAGGCTGGGGGAGACGGAGGAAGGGACAGTGTTGGAAACCTCACGGGTGAATGTTTTTTCTTTTAAATCGCACACTGCTTTTTTGCTGGTGTTCCATTTATACTCACTGTAAACACGAAAGTGAACGTGGTGCAGTGGTGCATTTGATTGGTTAGACTGAGCATTGTGGTGCCACTCAGAGACAAATTTGATTGGTGAAATTGGTGGAAGTTGACGAGGATTGTCCAAAATTGCGGGAAAGTTGCAAGGTCAGGCAATAGTTGCGCTGATTGGCTGATTTCGCGTGAATTGACATGATCGCAACATCACGAAATCCTGGAGGGACTGACAAACATATATATGTGTGTGTGTGTGTGTGTGTGTGTGTGTGTGTATATGTGAGCAAAGGTGTAATCTGCTAGGCATTTCTGCCTGCTGCACCTCCGCCAGTGCCGCTGGGCCAGCCACAGGGTCGTCAGCTGGGAGCCACCCTTCCTTGATGTTTCACCCCTTTAATCCCAGAACCTGTCTGGGTGGTGGGGCAGTGGTAGGGACGTCTCCCTGTGGCCAGCCCTAAAATCCTCAGTTACCCCACTTGGGATCTTTCCTTCTGAGCCACAGCCAGAAGCTCCCTTTTTCTGCCTCTTCATCCAGTTCCCTGAGTGCCTTTTTCTGCTTGAACCCAGTAATTCCAAGGACTTTCAACAGATGCTAGGTGGATTTTCCAACAAAGCCCCTGCAGCCGACTTCTTGCAGATATATACTACCGTTCAAAAGTTTGGGGTCAATTAGAAATGTCCTCATTTTTGAAAAAAAAGCACTTTTTTTTCAATGAAGATAACTTTAAACTAATCAGAAATACACTCTATACATTGCTAATGTGGTAAATGACTATTCTAGCTGCAAATGTCTGGTTTTTGGTGCAATATCTAGATAGGTGTATAGAGGCCCATTTCCAGCAACTATCACTCCAGTGTTCTAATGGTACAATGTGTTTGCTTATTGCGTCAGAAGGCTAATGGATGATTAGAAAACCCTTGTGCAATCATGTTAGGTCTGCAATGCTGTAATTGCTGCAAATGGAGGATTCTTTGACGAAAGCAAAGTTTGAAGGAAAAAATTATTATTTCAAATACAAATCAATATTTCTAACCTTGTCAATGTCTTGACTATATTTTCTATTCATTTTACAACTCATGGTGGTAAATAAGTGTGACTTTTCATGGAAAACACAAAATAATTGTCTGGGTGACCCAAACTTTTGAACGGTAGTATATACAGTATATATATATATATATATATATATATATATATATATATATATAGTATGTATATGTACATCGCTACTCAATAAGACAGACGAGCTAGCGGCCATGTTCCGCTACGAGAGCGTCTTCAGAGAGATTAGCATGATGTTGTTTACTGAGACGTGGCGAACAGAACTAGCAACAGATGCTAACATCGAACTGGAGGGTTTCCATGCAATACAGGCAGACCGGACACCAGACAGTGGGAAGGCAAGGGGCGGAGGAGTGATAATGTATGTCAATAACAGATGGTGTAAACCGGGACACATCACGGTTAAGGAGCAACACTGCAGCAAAGACATTGAGTTGCTAGCTGTTAGCATGTGGCCTGTTTATCTCCCAAGGGAATACTCACACATGATCATGCAGATCATGTGTGATCTGTTATTTATGCAAATCTATTATTTATGCAAATCCGATGGCGAACGCTGGGGCAGTGTGTGACCCCATCTACTCAGTCACTTGCAGGCTTCTGACAGAACACCCAGATGTTCTCCTCCTCATCTCAGGTGATTTTAACCATATCCCACTGTCCCCCATTCTGCCCATGTTCACCCAGTATGTCACATGCCACACCAGAGGCAATAAAACACTGGATTTATTCTATGCGAATACTAAGGAGGTGTACACCTCATCGCCACTCCCCCCACTCGGGAGATCGGATCACAACTTGGTTCATCTCCTGCCGGTGTACAAAACCCTAGTACACAGACAACCTCCGGTTATGCGCATGGTTAAGATATGGTCTGAGGAGGCAATGGATGCTCTAAAGGACTGTTGTGAAATCACTTCGTGGGAGCAGCTCTGCGATCCACATGGTGAGGACATCGAAGGCCTCACTCACACCATCACGGACTACATCAACTTCTGTGTGGACAACACCGTACCCACCAAGATCATAAGGTGTTGCTCAAACAACAAACCCTGGATCAACCCTGAGATAAAATCACTACTGAGAGAAAAGAAAAGGATCTTCAGATCGGGGAACAGGGAGATGCTGTAGTCCATACAGAGGGAGCTAAGGAGGAAGATCAGAGGAGGCAAGGACAGCTTCAGGAAGAAGATGGAGGACAAGCTTCAACAGAGTGACATTGGCGGGGTCTGGAGAAGCCTCAAAACCATCTCTGGGCTCCAGAATACCTCCTCCCAGGCCATGGGGGGCAGGGAGTGGGTGAACAATCTGAACCTGTTTTTTAATAGGTTTGACCAATCGCCCTCCCCTCCGCCTGCACAACGACCACTGCTGCCTCTACCGTCATCAAGACCTGCTGTCCACCTCCCCTCCACCAACACCCTCCCACTCCCAGCACTCAGCCCCCCAGCCCCAACCTGACCCTCACTAAGACCCAGGTGAGGGCGGAGCTGAGGAAGATCAAGGCAAGGAAGGCCTCGGGTTCGGACTGCATCAGCACGAAGCTCCTCAAGTCCTGCGCAGACCAGATGTGTGGGATTGTGGAGCACATCTTCAACCTGAGCCTGAAGCTGGGGAGGGTACCACAGTTGTGGAAAACATCTTGTATGGTACCCATACCAAAGACTTCCCACCCCAGAGACCTGAACAGCTACAGACCAGTGGCCCTCACTTCTCATCTGATGAAGACCCTGGAGAGACTGATCCTTGCTCACCTCCGCCCCCTGGTGGGACCAGCGATGGATCCACTCCAGTTTGCCTACCAGCATGGCCTTGGGGTGGAGGATGCAGTGATCTTCCTCCTACACCATTTCCTGTTCCACCTGGAGAAGCCTGGGAACACGGTGAGGATCAGGTTCTTTGACTTCTCCAGTGCTTTCAACACCATCCAACCGATGATCCTGAGGGACAAGCTGCTGTGCACAGGGGTGGACCAGCACCTGTCATCATGGATCCTGGACTAGAACTCAGAACTCAGAACTCAGAACTCAGAAAAGATTTATTGCCAAGTACATTCACAGTAAATAACTGATAAATATACAAGGGATTTGACCTGACACTGAGAACGACATAGTTGACATTTTCAGTGACGCGGCAGCGTCAGTGACGCGCCTGTCAGCAGAATGGGAACAGGAAGCAATGGGGGAGAAAAGGATAAACACAATAGGAGAGAGAAAAAACCATTGTTTGTCAGAATACAGGTCATATATATGATCAATATTATGATTACAAGAAAAAAACTCTCAATGCACAAGTAGCAGACAATAGAATCCATACAAAGACACAAAGAGAGCAGTGAATGAGTAATCTTCACATCAGTATAGTGAGTCAGTGTGAGTGAAGGTGTTGAGTGAGGGTGTTGATATCAGTTAAGGACAACAAAGTCTCTTCAGCAGCTGATGTTATGTCTACCGTCTGGCAAAGGCGTGTGTCCTTGGCACAGCAGATGGTATAGTTTGCCAGACAGCTGGCTGTCCTTGAGAGTCAAATGCTGCCCATGTTATGAAAACAAAAACTGCAGATAATCTGGAGGACTGTGACTGTGAGGGCAGGTCGAATAGGTCGAATAGTACTGACTTCAGAGAAAAAACTTTATATTCTCTTACAGATTCAGTGCTTAAATCCTTCATGGCTGGACGTTGAAATTATCATGGACTACCTCACTAACCGGCCACAGTTTGTGAGAACCCAGGATTGTGTATCCGACACAATCATTGGCAGTACGGGGGCCCCCCAGGGAATGGTTTTGGCTCCCTTCCTGTTCACCCTTTATACTGCGGACTTCTCACACAACACAACACACTGCCATCTACAGAAGTTCTCTGATGACTCTGTGATTGTTGGCCTCATCTCTAATGGAGATGAAGCTGAGTACAGGGGACTTATCCAGGACTTTGTGGACTGGTGCCATCGGAACTGCCTCCAGATCAACGCGAGAAAAACTAAGGAACTGGTGGTGGACTGCCGCAGGCAGGGACAACCCCTCACAGCACCAGTAAACATCCAAGGAACAGACACTGAGATGGTGACATCTTACAAGTACCTGGGTGTTCATTTGAACAACTAGAAAAGCACTCGGAGAGCGCAGACCTCCGCCAAGCGGCACAGTTCCCCCCATACAGTGTTTGTGTGTACGTTTTCAGATTCCCTGAGCATGAAAAGATATGAGTAGCAATTGGATTCACAATGATTCTTTGTTTATTTGACATGGACAGTGCAATAAACAGACAATTAATGAATGACAATCAATGTGATAGTGATAGGATTAGTGGCTCAGTAGTGTAAAATGGGGCTATAAGGGACGGCGGGTTAATAAGGGACACTTTTGTGGGAAATGTTTTAAATGTAATTGTGCTTTTTTTATTTTGAGCAGGACGCTGAGTTGTGTTATTGTCAAATATCCATGAATCCTTCATCAAATCTAGGCGGAAGGAAAATTAAAAAAGCAGAATTACATTTAGAAAAGTGTCCCATATTACCCCGCCGTCCCTTATAGCCCCGTTTTACGGTAGTAAAAGCATTGCCTCCTTGGCGGAGGTAATAAACTGAAGTGTTGGTGTGTCCATTTCCTCCACTGACGGATGCAGATTGGTTAGACAGGTTGGCATGGGTTTTTATATTATATTGGGGTTGCGCTCCGCGGCAAAACAGAATTTAGAGTCTTCCCCGGCAGAGAGGTCGTTTTTACGCAGCGTCTATAGCTGGGCGGGGAATTTGTGGCAAATAATGGGGCGGCGGACAGGTGTCCGTGTCAGGTTTTGCAGCGTGGCGCAAAAGCAGCCACGCTGGCATGCCCAGGCCAGCAGTGTTTTCCGCGTGCTTTTGTGCCTAAAACGTTGAAGAACGCGGAGTTTGTGTTGGTCAGACACGACAACCAGCGCAATGTGCGCAGCGCCTATGGCTGGCAGAGGCACGCTGGGGGTCCGAGGGCAGCAGTGTTTTCCGCATGCTTTTGTGGCTAAAACGTTGAAGAAGGCGGAGTTTGTGTTGGTCAGACACGACGCCCAGCGGCCTCCATTGCGCCTGCGCACATGTTGAAAATGGCCCTATGTCACAGTGTGGAAAAATGCTTTAAAAAAATTCCTGTACCCAGACGGTGAAGCGGATCACCCCCAAAATTTAATCAGTTCTTCCTTGTACCATTTCCAACAACGCCTGAAAGTTTCATGCAAATCCGTCCAAGACTTTTTGAGTTATCTTGCTAACCAACAGACAAACAGACAGACAGACAGACAGACAGACAGACAAACACACAAACCCTGGCAAAAACATAACCTCCTCCTGGCCTTTTCGGCCTGGCGGAGGTAATAAACTAGACTGGTCACACAATACCGACACACTCTACAAGAAGGGATAGCGCAGGCTGTTCCTACTGAGGAGGCTCAGGTCTTTTGGTGTACAAGGGGTGCTCCTGAAGACATTCTGCGATTTGGTGGTGGCATCAGCCATCACTTTTAAAGTGGTCTGCTGGGGCAGCGGCATCACAGCAGCCGACAGGAAGAGACTGAACAAACTGATCAGGAAAGCTAGCTCTGTCCTGGGGCAGCGCCTTGACCCAGTGGAGGAGATAGGAGAGAGAAGGATGGTGGCTAAGCTGTCATCTCTGCTGGAGTCCAAGTCCCACCCTATGCAGGACATGCTGAACGCACTGAGGAGCTCATTTGGCAGTAGGCTACATCATCCTAGGTGCGTGACCGAGAGATTTCGCAGGTCCTTCCTACCTATGGCTGTCAGACTTTATAACCTAAGCAGGGCTGCTCACAGAGATAGCAAAAAAAAAAAAAATGCTATGACCTAATAGTACTGAATGCAAAAGACGCAACAAACTTACACAAAATGATCCCCCTCCAGTATACAACTAGGACAATATCAATCTCTACAGAGGGTGACAATATGTATGGGTACATATTCATACTATGTGGGGTAACTAAATAGACTGTTACGTTGTTTATTCCATCTAGCTACAATGCTCCGCACTGTGTATGTATATTTATATATTTATGTGTACATATGTATATTCACTGCTCTTATTTTCTTATCTTCTAAATTATTGCTCTGAGTGTTGCTATCCCTGTGCTGTTGCAATCCTGGAATTTCCCCATTGTGGGACTAATAAAGGCTTATCTTATCTTACACACACACACACACACACACACACACACACACACACACACACACACACACACACACACACACACACACACACTCCAGCAGAACCAGGCTTAGAGAGGGGCAGTCATCTGCTGCGACTAGCTGGGGGGTGAGGGGATAGAGAAGACGAAAAGAACAGACATGTAGAGAGCAAACAGCACGATGGGGACTCAATCTATGGGAGAGAACAAACAGATGTTAATGACCAGCAAAAAAAAAAAAAAATTCATTGAGAGTGAAGAAAGGAGTGAAGCCCAGTGCATTGTTGGAGGTCCCCCGGCTGTCTAAACCTATTAGCAGCATAACTGAGGGAGGGTTCAGAGACACATGATCCCTCCCTAATTGTAGGCTATATCAAAAAGGAAGGTTTTAACCCTATTCTTAAAAACAGAGATCGAGTCTGACTCCCGAATCCAGATTGGCAGCTGGTTCCACAAGAGAGGAGCTTGATAACTGAAGGCTCTGCCTCCCATTGTACTTTTGGAAATTCTAGGTATTACAAGTAATCCTGCATTTTGGGAGCATAGTGCTCTGTTAGGATAATAGGGTAATGTCAGCTCTTTTAAATAAAAAAGGGGCCTGAATGTTTAGAGCTTTGTAAGTGAGAAGAAAGATTTTAAACTTAATTCTAAGCTCTATAGGAAGCCAATGAAGGGAGGCCAGAACCGGAGAGATATGATCTCTCTTTCTAGTACCTGTTAAAACTCTTGCTGCAGCATTTTGGACAAACTGAAGACTTTTTTAAAGATGTTTTAGGACAACCTGATAATAAAGAATTACAATAATCTAATCTAGAGCTAAGAAAAGCGTGGATCAGTTTCTCAGCATCACTCTGAGACAAGATGCTCCTAATCTTGGCAATATTATGCAAATGATAGAAGGCAGTCTTAGAAGCGCATTTAATATGTGAATTGAAAGACAGATCTTGATCATAAATAACTCCAAGCTTCCTCACGGAACTGTTCAGAGAAAGAGCAACCACATCCAAACTAAAAGTTTGATTTGGAAAGGTACTTCTAAGGTTTTTGGACCAACAAGAATGACTTCAGTCTTATCTGAATTTAATAGCTTAAATTTTTAAGTTATTAAATTCAGATAAGACTGAATTTAAAATAAAAAATTTTTATTTTTAAGTTATGCCCACTGCATTTATATTTTGGTTCTGTGAACGCTAGCATAGAAAATTCCATTAGCACATTGTTTGACCTGCCTGACCTAATATTGCAAATTCATTGCACTGTCCTCTCTTGATCCATGCTTGTTCACATGGTCCTGGTTTTGCCCACATGGATCTCATATGCCAGACCAAATGAAGCAATTCTCAGATCATTACATCTCTGTTGTTGTAACCACTTCACCCTGTTCAACAGAAGAAAATGTTCCTCTGATGCAAACCATCATTCTGTCTTCATGTCTTCAATGTAATCCTGCTTTTTTCCCCCCACTTTCTTTTACATTCTCATCAGGGCTTTGATGCTCTGTAGACACTGAATTAAGTGAATAGCTATGCTCCCACAGTGTAAAGTTATTGAACTCCTTATTCTCAGACTACGGTTTCATTCTGGAAACCTGATAAGATTCTAATATCGCACTGCCTTAGGCCTCACAGTGAGATTTTAGTTTATGAAATCACATTTTACGGTGCTTATCCATAAAAAACAACATGGAATATTTTATTATCCATACACCTAATGATCCATTTTTATGTAATGGTGGTGCTTATTCACAAATAATGAGCTCTCTCTGTAGTGAGGAAAAAAGCGTCTGTAGCACAGATATAAAATTCACTCAGAGAGTGTGACACACACGTGACAGGGCCAGTGTCCAAACAAAACAATGATGTGCTGCCTGGGACAGAGGCGACGGAAAAACAGCTTGTTCTGGTTAGATGCTGACCCGTGTGTGTCCCCCACTGAAGCAAGAACCGCCAAGAGTTGACAGTGGTCCCGCCGCTTGCAATATAACTGCGGTGATCTGCGGTGCGTGCCTCGCCCTAATTATCCTTCACAGCTGCGGGCACACCTGCTCTCACTCATCTAGCACGCTTTATAAGGAACGCAGTGCACAGTAGTCAGCACCGAGACGCCAATGCTTTCTCCCAGGAAGACCTCCTCCCTAGTGTCTTCCTCCATCTCAGATCACCTGCTTCTCGTCACAGGAGTTCCATCTCCCCGACACAACGTAAGCCTTCTCAGAGCTTTTACCTGCACCTGCTTTTCTTTCCCTTGTTCCCTGTGCACAGGTGGACCTCCCTTTCCTCCTGACTGTGGACCGGACTTCAGCTGTGAAAGGCGGCTTTCTCCCTTCGCAAATTGGCGAGCTGGAGCACACGTCACCTTCACCCAAGCTGCACTGTAAATGCTCCGCACCTAAGATGAGCCTTTATTAGTCCCACAACGGGGAAATTCCAGAAATTCCACCTACACTACAGCTTCACAACAGGGTGCTGGCCTGATATTGGAAAGTCATCTCTTTGGAGCTGGATTATCTTTTAGCTGCCGTAAGAGTGCTAGAACTCTAACATCATTACCTGCCAGCCTGAAGCTAACTCTCCTGTCTGGTTGTTGTTCCAGGGTTGCCAGACCTGTCCTGTCGTCACGCTCCTGCTCGCACTACACTCCACTCCCACAGCACCAATTCACACGCGCGCACACACATCCACTCTCACTCAAAAGATCATTATTGTTGTTCGAGCCTGCGTCTGTTTCTGGGTGTTTCTGAAAACCATGTCAGTACGTCTCCGTCAAACCCCAGCAGACGGTGCTTTGGCACGCCAACCTAACACCATGGAGGCTCGGTTAGACCAATTAACTGCACATCCTTGATTTGTGCATCCATTCTTTTCTCTTTTTTTTTTTTTTTTTTTTTTTATGCCACATTCTGACCCTACCATCCATGTACTGCACCAGAAATTTACTGACTAGGGATACTTTTTCAAATCTCCTGTTGTCCAATTTTGGTGAGGGAATGTAAATTGTAGCCTTAGTTTTCCTGTTAACTGACAAGAGTGGAACAAGTTGAGGTCGTCTGCTGCTGTAGCCCATCTGATTCAAAGGTCAAATGCCCTCAATCAAATGTACATAAGACAGTTGATTATTCATTCACTGGTAGTATTTCAATGCAAAGATTTTTTTTTTTTTTAATCAACCTGAATGTGATCATACAGTATGATCACATCCCACAACAGGTTTGAGCTTGTGCATGCAAGCTTTCAAGTCACTGCAGACTTGTGATGCTGCAGAGAAACCTGACTGTAATATCAGATTATACTGAGCAGTGCAATCTTTCAGATGTTTATTTTTAGTGTTTTAATGATTTACTTTAAAGGGTGAGACTGCTTTTAGTAATTCTAAATATTCTCTACACATTTGTCACTGCAGCAAATATTAAAATGGAGTTAAGATGGGCTTGTTAAGCTAGTTATTTGATGGAATGGAGAAAAGTGAATTAAACTTAACTTCTGAAATATATTTTGCTGATTGAGCTCAGGGTTTTTCCAGTTTTACTATATACATCTGTAATATAGGGAGTCAGCTCCTGTGAGTACTGTTAAAATGGTATATTTATTCAGTTTTATGTATTTGATTATCCCTTACAAATTATTGGTGAACTCACTGGTAAATCACAACAGAGCTTTGTGTACATAGAATCACGTGACCCAAGGTGATTATGCTGCTACTGGGTTTTTTAAAAAAACAAAACAAAAAAAAAACTGCTCCATATCTTAAATTCTACTGTACACACCAGAGAAGGTGTGGGGAAAAGATTTGATTTTGCCATGTGCATTTCTGCACAAGCTGGCCAGGTGCCAGAGAGCTATACAAATCTGAGCCAATATGCACATCAGACAGCTGTGCTGGAGGGGACTCTTTCTGCACTTAAATAGTAGGTAATAAAATCTTGTCTGACAAGTATGCTTTAAAAAGACAAAATGGAAAACCTTTAACTGAAACAAACCGATTTAGATTATAATCCTCAGATTGAGATTAGCTGTTCAAACCAAAGGTGCTGTACAGCATTGATCTTCAAAACGTGGTACATTGCATTTAAAGTAACCCTTGAGGTTTCCATGCAACGCTAATATATTTTTCACTTCTCTTATAGTATTGGACCCCGGGAGTGAGAAGCAGCCGTGTGCCACGGAGTTCAGGCAGTCTCTGTGCTGGAGCTCCATGCACCTTGGATGAGGGTACTGCGAGGTGCCTGAGGCAGCGAGCGGCGCTGACGAGTAGGCTTCGGTTTTCCCCAGAGTGCGCAGGGCGAGTTGTCCAGTAACCAGAGGGCTGGTGGTTCGAATTACGTTTTTCTTCAGTTTGAGTCTCTTCATTTGTAAAGGACATTTCAAGGTAAGACGGCTGTATTTTATATTAAACTATTTTCCTTCTTGCAATACTCTTAACTTTAGTGTGTGTTTTTAAACTTGCTCGTTTGCAATAACTCAAGCCATCCATTTCAAAGTGAGATGCCGGTTCCACGTTGTCAAAGCCATGAAGGGCTTAAATGACATTAACAGCCAGTTTAACCTCTGGATTATCTTAGTGACTTTGAGCCTTTTGTGGTATACTGACTTGGCTGTTTTATACAAAGGTGGACTCTAAAACACTTGAGACTTTTAACTGGAACAGCAACCCCTTAAAGATGAAGCCGAAGCAAAATTTTTAACATTTTGTATGGAATCTGGTCCGTCCCATGAGTGGTAATTGGAATGTTTGAGTGCAGGTGATCTGCAGATCACCTGCACTCAAACATTCCAAAGATTTTTATTCTTAAACGCTCCCAGTTGTTCAGATTGTTTTTGTTAAAGTCTTAAGTTGGTTGCAAATACTCTGCTTGTTTGAATTGAGATCCAAATGCGATCAAATGAAATTGTATGTTAAATGGCATATTGTATGACAGTGTAGTTAGAAATGTACTTTAAGTCAGTTAACATTCTTAAAATGATGTCTTAAACTCAAAGCAATCAGAAAGTGGCCATAAGGACTAGAAGAGAAGCGCGGGAAAAAAAATCAGCAAAATTTAAAACTGTCATGGGTTTAAGTTCCCCTGAAGTTTGTTTCCTGAAATTGTGACTTAAATTAACCATTATAATTCAATAAGTGACTCCGTGAAACACTCATGGCTGCTCTGTTCATTCAGACCAGAAAATTCACGTTATCCTATTAAATCAAAGGGAATCTTCATTCTTTTGCGTGTTAACAGGTCTGAGGAGTTGGTTCCTGGCCAGCAGGTCAGTTGGGGGAGGGGGGAAATCAGTGCTGCTGTTAAAGCCATGTCACCCTTTAACCCTTTGGCTTCCATCTCGGCAGCAGCTCTGTTTGAATTGTCCTCAGAAGGGAACATGTAAATTGACGGAGGTGTGAAGTTTGGCCCAGCTGTTCCCACTGATGTCGGGGGGGGGGGGGGGGGTAAATCTGTTGGGTGTCATGTGTTTACTCTTCCTGGATTATTTCTGCAGCGGGGATCACCTGTTCCTCTTCTCCTTTTCCCTGCTGATTAATGCAGATCTGCAGAATTTAACACCTCCAAACACCACCGCTTGGTTCCTCCTCACGGCTGTCTTTTAAAAAATGGCCAACACTCGCCAGTTTATCACATCCTTTTTCCATGTAAATTAGGAACATTCTTTTGTAAATGTGAGGATTTTTCTCATAAATTTGCAAGATTTTCCTGCAGCGTTAGCCATTTTACTCAGAAATGTGCAGCTTCTTATTTGAAAATTTACAGCTTATTATTCATGATTTTGCAGCCTTTTCCTCATGAATTTAGAACTTTTATTACTCTTGAATTTGCAGTTTAATAAAAGGCTTAAATGTGCAGCATTTTACTCAAATCTTATATCTGCAGTGTTTTTAGGCTGTAAACAGTTGGAAATTTACACCTTTGTCTTTTTGCTCAAATTGGCAGCTTTTAAGTGAGACTTGCATCCCTTTTTTTGGGGGGGGGGGTCAGGCATTTTCTTTCTTGCTACCGGATAACCATGAAAACCAGTACTACCTGTCATGGGTCAGGCCGTTGGCAACAACCAGCATCCCCGCCCTTCCGAGGGCGTGGAGGGTGAAACGGGGCATCCTGGCAGAACTAAACATCTGCCACAGGTCTGTGGTGGACCACTCCCAGTTACACAGGGTGAGACTGGACACCTGGCAGAAACGCGTCTGTTGCAAGTCTGTGCTGGACTGACAGCCAGTGCATTGTGACATGCACTACACAAAGAGCAGAGATGAACAAACCCATCTGGTCAGTCACTGCAACAGATACTGGAGTCAGTTTGTCTTGGCTTGTCCTTGCCACTGATAATACCTTTATCTGCCAAGAATGTGCTGTTAGTCCAGCAAAAGCTAGCAGTACTAAAATACTTTGCAAGCAGTTTCATGAAATGGTCAATCAGAAAGCAACTCATACCGGCTTGGACATCGCCCGGGCTTACAAGGTCTGCGTTTATCTGGTCACACTCCGACAGGCAGCAAAAAGTAAACTTGGAGCAGGAAGACAAGAGGGAAAACGGCAACCTTGTGTGTAGCAGAATGGAATGTACGCACTCTGTTGGACAGAATAACATCACAGCGCCCAGAAAGACAGACCACACTTGTGGCCCTGGAAATGAACAGGTACAATGTAGACATAGCTGCACTTAGTGAAACAAGATTGCCTGGATATGACAGCTTGGAAGACCATGGGTACATCTTCTTTTGGAGTGGGAGATCAACTCAAAGGAGAGAAGCAGGAGTGGGCTTGGCAGTTAGAAAGATGGCAGCAATGCTTGAGGAACCAGTGCCAATCAACAACAGTATGACTGACTTCCACTACAGCGGAAGATGTATGCCACTCTCATCAGTGTATATGCCCCAACAATGACCAACACAGCAGAGGTGAAGGAAGAGTTCTACAGTGACTTACGTGAGACTATCAAGCGTGTACCAACTGACAGGCTGATACTTGTTGGAGATTTTAATGCCAGAGTTGGTTTGGACACCGGGAAAGGAGTGCTAGGCAGTCATGGAGTAGGCAAGTGCAAAGCTAATGGAGAATTTCTACTTGCACTATGTTCAGAGTACAACCTTGTGATAACACTGTAAGCACAAGGACACAAGACATGGATGCACCCAAGATCCAAGCACTGGCACTTATTAGACTACATCATAGTCAGGCAGAGGGACAGGAGGGATGTATTGGACACCAGAGCAATGAGAAGTGCAGACTGTGGCACTGATCAAGTTGTGCTGAGATCTAGATTGAGGATTTGGAGACCAAAATGGCACTGCAGGACAGATGCGAAGCCACCACGGAAGCTAAACACTAGTACACTGAAAGGCCAAAAGAAGCAGGAAGAACTTACACAGGAAATGGATGAAAACTTGAAAGACTGGGACAGCAACAACTCAGAGAATCCCATAGAGAAATGGGCAACACTGAAAGATGCATCACTCAGTCTGATACACCTTATTAGGCTACCCTGAGAGGAAACGCCAAGATTGGTTTGAGCATGATGAACACCTGAAGAAACGACTAGAAGTGAGGAATACAGCTAGGCAGGAAAACCTACAGTGTAACACAAGGTCGAAGAAGAAATACTCAAAGGCTCAGAGTGAGCTACAGAAGTACACCAGGGAGATGAAGTCCAACTGGTGGGATGAAAAAGCGGCAAAACTTCAAACTGCAGCAGACGGGAAGGACATGAAAACATTCTTTACAGGTTTGAGAGAAATCTACAGCCCTAAACCAAGAGGATTGATCCAGCTAAAGGCTATGGATGGTGAAACTCTTTTGCAGGAGAGAGAAGATCCTGGACAGATTTGCAGACCACTTTGACAACTACTAAACAACCCTGGAGATCTTACTGAAGAGGCTAAAGAAGCTCTAGTGCAGCGACCAGCTGTATAAAGTCTGGATGAACCACCAAATTTTGAACTAATGGCAGCTATCAGGACAACACAGGATGGTAAAGCTCCAGGAAGAGGAGGAATTCCAGCAGAAGTGTGGAAATTTGGTGTTCAGCTAACAAATTGCCTGCACAAGATCATCAGATGGGATGCCCAGAAAGTACCTCAAGACTGGAAGGATGCAAGTTTCATGCCTTTGTTCAAGAAAGGTGACAGGAAAGATTGTGGAAATTACCAAGGTATATCACTGCTAGCCACTCTTGGTAAGATTCTCTCGTGTACTAAACGGACTCAGTGAACACATCTCACAGAATGTACTACCAGAAACCCAGTGTGGCTTTAGAAGTGGAAGAAGCACAATGGACATGATTTTCTGCTTGAAACAGCTTCAAGAAAAGTGTATTGAACAGAACATGTTGCTTTATGTAGTCTTCATAGACTTCAGTAAAGCCTTCAATACTGTTTCGCAACAAGGAAAAAAATCCAGAAAATTGAAGGATTTTTAATGAATTAATTGGTAAATTCCTTGGTAAAATAAGTATTTGGTCAGGAACAAGTTTATCTCAGTACTTTTTTATATACCCTTTGGCAATGACAGAGGTCAATCGTTTTCTGTAAGTCTTAACAAGATTTTAACACTGTTGCTGGTATTTTGGCCCATTCCTCCATGCAGATCTCCTCTAGAGCAGTGATGTTTTGGGGCTGTTGCTGGGCAACAGACTTTCAACTCCCTCCAAAGATTTTCTATGGGGTTGAGATCTGGAGACTGGCTAGGCCACTCCAGGACCTTGAAATGCTACTTACAAAGTCACTTTCATTGCCCAGGCAGTGTTTGGGATCACTGTCATGCTGAAAGACCCAGCCACATTTCATCTTCAATGCCCTTGCTGATGGAAGGAGGCTTTCACTCAATCTCACGATACATGGCCCCATTCTTTCCTTTACACAGATCAGTTGTCCTGGTCCCTTTGCAGAAAAACAGCCCCAAAGCATGTTTCCACCCCATGCTTCACAGTAGGTATGGTGTTCTTTCTCCTCCAAACACGACAAGTTGAGTTTTTACCAAAAAGTTCTATTTTGGGTTCATGACATTCTCCCAATCCTCTTCTGGATCATCCAAATGCTCTCTAGCAAACTTCAGACAGGCCTGGGCATGTACAGGCTTAAGCAGGGAGACGTCTGGCACTGCGGGATTTGAGTCCCTGGCAGCGTAGTGTTACTGGTGGTAGCCTTTGTTACTTTGGTCCCAGCTCTCTGCAGGTCATTCACTAGGTCCCCCCATGTGGTTCTGGGATTTTTGCTCACCGTTCTCGTGATCATTTTCACCCCACAGGGTGAGATCTTGCATGGAGCTCCAGATCGAGGGAGATTATCAGTGGTCTTATGTCTTCAATTTTCTAATTGCTCCCACAGTTGATTTCTTCACACCAAGCTGCTTACCTATTGCACATTCAGTCTTCCCAGCCTGGTGCAGGTCTACAAATTTGTTTCTGGTGTCCTTTGACAGCTCTCTGGTCTTGGCCATAGTGGAGTTTGGAGTCTGAGGTTGTGGACAGGTGTGTGTGGGTTTTTTTTTTTTTTTTTTATACTGATGAGTTCAAACAGGTGCCATTAATACAGGTAATGAGTGGAGGACAGAGCCTCTTGAAGAAGTTACAGGTCTGAGAGCCAGAAATCTTGCTTGTTTGTAGGTGACCAAATGCTTATTTTACCAAGGAATTTACCAATTCATTAAAAATCCTTCAATGTGGAGTCCTAATTTGTGGAGGAGACTTAAATGCCATCATGAAGTTGACACAAGTGTTAAGACAAAAACATGTAACAAGGTTCATAAGAACCTCACTGGCAGAAATGGGTATGGTAGATATATGGAGGGACCTGCACCCACTCAAGACTATACACATTATTCAGCAGTTCATAAAGTACACTCTAGAATAGATTACTTCCTTATGAATGAAGGTGACAGACACAGGGTGAGATATTTAAACAATAGAAAACGACAAACATGGAAACTTAATGTAGGACTATTAAATGACGAGAAAGTTAAACATGAGTCTGTGAACATGTTGCAAGAAGGCGAGGCAGATTTCTATTTTCAATTAATCCAATTTATTCAAATTTACAAGTAATCTCCAGTCTCTCAGCAAAATCATCTGACAGTCTTTCAAAACAAAATGTACTTCCTCAGCCAAGAAGCATATCAAGCAATAAGAACTCTACAATCAGCAATGCAATCCAATATCATCAATGACATCTTTCTCTATCTCACACCTGTTGTATAATGGACAAGATAATAGAGGTGATTAGCCCTACCATAATCCCTGGTAAAACAATCATCATATTCCTATTCTAAACACATACCCACTAACATCTAAAAATTCTTTCCCCAACCATACACAATGTAAAAAACACACAATAGCAATATAAATGGTTCAATAAATAACTTTAACCCCTATTTACAAATATTAAACCACCCCTCTAACTTACCATACATGTTTGCTCCCTGCTGGTGTCCTATATAAGGCCCTCAACCCCTAACGGAGTCTTTTGCCTGGACACCCACAGGAAGCATGTTGGCAAAGGTATGTGCAATAAATCCTTTAACAATTTTACCAAATTCTTAATCATACTAGTTATCTCCCAGGGCATTCAAATTAACAAAGACAAATCCTAAACTATGTGCACCTTAACAATAATACTGACATTACAATACAACCAGACATACAGTGGTGACATCCCATCGTCCAAGTATATCAGAGAATGATAATGGAGAAGTGGACCCAACAATACTATGGGATGCACTTAAAGCAGTGTTAAGAGGTAAATTAATTGTTGAATCAGGAAAAGCAAAGTCTAAACTGGAATCATATGAACAAAGATGAGACTGAGGGAATTGGAACGTAAACATCAAAACACAAATGACCCAAAAATATATCAAGAAATTAAGGAAGAAAAAATAAAGATGAAAAAATACAAATGGATGAAATTGAAAGGAAAATATTTAAAACAAAAATATTATGAAACAGGGCAAAAGGCCACAAAACTGCTGGCAAAATGGTGAATAATGTATATAAGATTAAGGACCCCATCACAAATAAATCCAGTTACCCCAGAAAACATTGAAGAAATATTCTATCAAGAACTCTACTCGCAACCTGAAGAGACAAATGTTAAGGATATTAAAGTTTCTATGCACATTGGACTTGCCATCAATAGCTTTTCATTGGTTTCCTAACAGCAGAAATGACACAAAGATGTGATTAAGTCACTAAAAAATGGTAAATCACCAGGTAGTGACTGATACAGTCTGAGTTTTATAAACTGTTTAGAACTCACACCACAGCTCCTAAAATAATTTAATTGGACATTAAACAACAAAATACCTCCATGGAACAAAGCCATTATTTCAGTTCTTTTAAAGCCAGGGAAAGATGGGGAACAATGCAGAAACTATAGGCCAATCTCTTAAATGTGGATTATAAAATATAACAATTGTCTGTAAACAAAGACATTCTTGACGGAATTGATGGAGGATGATCAAACTGGTTTCAGAGGGACACCAAACATCAGGAGAACAATACACATAATCAAATACATGAAGAAAAAAGCGCAGTAATGAGTTTGGACGCAGAAAAAGCATTTGATAGGGTTAATTGGATGTTCCTATAGTGCTGGAACACTTTGGATTTAACAAAGTCAGACACTATCAAAAACCTGTGGCAAGAAACAGTAAATGTACAAAGATCAGCTAGGCAGGGATGCTGCCTATCACTCACCTTGCTCTGTTCATAGAGCCACTGGAATCAAGCGATGCGACAAAATGAGAAATTAAAAGGTAACCATAAAGGGAGCAGAAAACAAGATTGGGCTGTTTGCAGACAATATTATAGTTTACCTTGAACAACCAGATGAATCAATAATGGAAATGATGGAAAATTCAGGATACAAGATAAACAAACACAAATACTGACATTCCACTATAACCACTAACACCAAAAACATGTAGGTTTAGGGCGCACGCAGCGACCAGTGGCTTATCACCAGACTGCAAACCAAATCTACCTACAGGTACAAATAAGTAACAAAAAATAACCCTTTAAACCAGATAACTGATAAGATCCAACTAAACTGGAAACAAAAAGATAAAATACCTTGGAGTGAACACTTAAAGATTTAAGCAAAATCTATAAAGCAAACTATGATGGGTTAGAACAAGAAAAAGATATTGATAGATGGTCAATCTTAAACATGGATCTGAATTCAAAAATTAAGAGTCAAAATCGGCATACAATCTAGACTGCTTTACCTCTTCCAGGCTCTACCAACAGATTCCTGGTGCCCAGTTCTCAAAGTGGGACAGGATGATATCGATTTGTTTGGGGAGGTAAAAAGCAAAGAGTGAAAAACTCTAATTACCAAAAGAGGCATGGGCCTACTGAGTCTAAAGGAATATCACTACTCGGCACAAATAAGACATCATATGTTGGTGTGACAGAGGATACGAGGAAAAATGGAAAAGGAAATTGAGGGACTCCCAATACAAAGCATAATGGGAGATAAGGATGCATATAAGCAAATCAAACGGACCCAATCACTAAATTTACTTTGGAACTGTGGTATGAAATGGTACAAAAGTATAATAAAGGTGGACAAACTATTGAAATGGGTAGCATTTGACAGTCAGCTTGAACCGGCAAAGCAAGCTGGTGGATACAAAAATCTGAACAAGGGAATCACAGCATGGGACAATATGGGGGGGAAAGATTTCGGGAGTTTTGTAAACATGAGGAGAATTTAAACTAGAAAAATCTGAATTCTGCAGATGAGAGATTTATGAGGAAGATTAGACATGGCCTCCACAGATGTGAGCGAGATACAATTCATTTTAAGCTCATATGCAGGAAATGATTTCAAAGCTATATCAAACTTACGGCAAACATTCAAGTAACTATATAAAAGGAGAAATGGGAGAACTAAATTTAAACATAACAGAAGAAAACTGGCAAATATGGAAAACACAAGTTCAAGGACATGGGAATTTGGATAGAAAAACCTGATTCACTATTTCATTACACCACAGATCCAAAGAAAATATACAATACCAAATTTATGTGCTGGAGGGGCTGTGGGGCTCAATGCAGACCACTCACATGTTTTGGAAATGCTGCAAAATCTCATCATTCTGGAAATCTATACATCTGACAATACAGAGGATATTAGGATATAATATACCAATGAACTGTAACCTGATGTATTTATGTGATCTTAAAAGACAACATAATACAGGCTGAGGACAGATTTAGTTAAAATCATGCTAATTGCATGTTAAAAAAAAAAAAAAAACCCTCACAAAATGGCAATCAGAAGTTCTTCCTGACCAAGAGCAAAGGACAGACATTGAGGATATACATTTAATGGAAAAACTAACATATCAACAAAGAATGCAAGGACAACATGGAAAAAATGGTGGAAATGGACACTACAAAGTGCAACAACAAGACAGAAATTGAAAGAATAACCAGACACTGGAAAAACCAGAAGAATTAAGAGATGGAAACTAAAAACTTGATGCTCCAACATTTGTCCCCCCCTTTTTTTTTCTTCTAGCTCCTTTTTTTTTATAGACTGATCTGAATGTAATATGCATGATGAATAAAAATCAAAGTTACAAAAAATCCTTCAATGTGATTTTCTGGTTTTTTTTTTTTCTGTTGAGGCATACCTATGATGAAAATTGGAGACCTCACTCATCTTTTAAGTGGGAGAACTTGCACAATTGGTGGCCGACTAAATACTTTTTTGCCCCACTGTACAAGGAAAGAAGCAGACTTGTTCAATGTGGCACAGTTTAAAGCAAAGAGTAAGACATTGATAAAGGTAGTAAGAAATGCTCTTTGCCGACAACAGTGCTCTAGTCGCACACAGCATGGAAGATATGCAATCTTTAGTGGAGAAATTTGCAAGAGCAGCTAGCCAATTCAGCCTCCAAATCAACATCAAGACAGTGCCATTATCAACCTCACTACCAGAAGAGATCGGCATTGGTACAGAGCCACTAGTCAAGTGCAAGACTTTCAGGTACCTAGGGAGTGTGGTTTCAGAGAATGCTAGGCTGGAGGATGAACTCTCTCAGAATGGGAAGAGTGAGCGCTGTTTGGAAACTTGAGGGAGAGACTGTGGAACAATCGTCATGTTTATCTGTGTGAAATGCAAAGTGTACAGAGCAACAGTACTGGCAACTCTATTGTACGGTGCTGAAACTTGGACTGTCTAGAGTGCGGGTGAAGAAACTCCACACGTATGTGAGGAGACACCTTCAAGCCATAATGAACATCTCATGGAAAGACAAGATGACCAACATAAGTGAAACAAGCTGGTCCTCCATCAATGGAGGACATGCTAATACAGATGAACCTGAGATGGCTTGGACATGTTGAGGATGGACCACCAGCGTCTCCCTCAGCAGTTACTTTACCCAGTTATGCAAGGGCAAACATAATCAGGGTAGACAAAGGGTCAGATTTAAAGACACTGTAAAAAGAAACTTGAAGTTGGACATAGACAGGAGTTCCTGGCAGTGGAAGGCTAAGGACAGCTGTGTGGAGGAATCTGATCACACCTAAATGAAACTGTCATTGTCGCCCACAACAGACTGCTGTAGTAGTAGATTAGTTTATTTGACAGGGACAGTGCAATAAACATAGACAATTAATCAAAGACAATCAATCTGATGTGTTGCACATAGAGTGTATAGCAGGGGTGTCCAACCATGTGCCATGGAGAGCCAAGACCCTGCAGGTTTTCTCTTCTACCCACTCTTCAGCAGGTGTTTTCACTTATCAGCAATCAGTGGGAAGAAGTTCACAGAAATCTGCTGTTGAAGACACTGGTTGGAGGTAAAACCTGCAGGGTCTTGGCTCTCCATGGCACATGGTTGGACACCCCTGGTGTATAGCTATTAGCTAATTTGCAACTCTTGTCCCTGGATGGGCTTTAGAAAAAAGAATCAAGATAAAAATATACACAATAACCACATACATCAATGCAGAAAAATTATAAATACACAAATATAACAGCCTGACTCACATTTAACACATAACATAACTCACATTTGCCTATTTCAGGCCTTCCTCCCTCCGTCACTCACTATAAACAAACATTTATTCCTTCCCTTCATTCACTCTCACTTTGCAGACAAATAATTCATACATGAGTACATTCTTGTTTATTTCAGCCAGTTTTTAACATTTTTAGTGAATGTTTTAAAGTCCGTTATTTTAATTTCATTTGGCATTGTGTTCCAGATGTGACTGCCCTTTATAGAGAAAGCTGTTTGTCCAAATGTGGTTCTGCGGTGGAATATTTTAGTTATTGTTAACAGAACTCCTGGTGGCTCTGCTGCTGTCCTGTCTTTGGACAAAACCAGCAAGTGGCTCGGGTGCTGATTTATGGAAACATTTGAACGTTAATTTCAGAAGACAGAGGTCAATGAAGCTCTCAAAACTCAATAGGTTGTATTTTTTTTAAAACATTACAGTGATGCCACCTAATGGGCTTTTTGTCCAAGATTTTTAGGGTTTGATTATATAATGAACCTACAGTATGTCTTATTGTGGAAGGGGCTGCTTGAGCCCAGACTGTCAAACAGTGTGATATGAGAAAAAACCATAGAATGCATATACAGTGCAGCTGCTTCGTAAGGTATGTAATATCTAATTAATTTAAAGCAGTTCAGATTTTTTTTTACGGTTTTTGAAATTTTCTTTATATGAAGATTAAATTTGAGTTGAGGATCTAGTACAATGCCAAGGTATTTGAATTCTGTAGCTAAACTGATGTCATGATCATGTATATTAACTTTAAAATGTTGCAGGTTACATTTTTTGATTGAAAAGCACATTGAGACTGTTTTCTGAAGGTTCAGCAATGATATAGTATTGGCAATTTCTACTTCAGAAGTTTCTTTTTGCCATCTTATGTTCTGTGTAAATGCTGGGGGTGAGATGTAGGCATGGTTATGTAAATTATAACTTCCATCTGCCAGATTTCAGTGAACAATGTACAATGAGACTGACCAGATAAAAACAGATACTATATTTTTATATCTAAATCCACATGAACTGCTGCTTGAGCCCCTAATTCCCCCCCCCCCCTGCTCCATTGAGCACAGACCTCACCACAACAAGTACAACTTGGTCTCTTCTCCAAGTAGTTTCAGGTTAGTGTTTTAAGGCAATGTCTACAGGTACTCGTATCTGTAGACACTTCCATGTTTCAATTGCCCTACACTGTGGCACTTTGGGTTGCTGTTGTGTAGTTGGTGTTTTTTAAATGAGGGGGAATGGGTGTTGTGGGCAGATCATTAATTTAGCATATGATGTAAAGGTAATTTCAGTACAAATCTGCAAGAGTAAAGGTGCAAAACTATGATAAAAGATGCCAATTTACAATTTAAAGTCACAAATACAAGTGAAGTTTTGTGAGAAACTTTCAAATGCCAAAACCCTCCATTTCTAAGAAAAGTTAAACATTTAGAACAAAGTCACACATTCAAGGAAAAACGGTGCCGATTTTCTATATCATTTTAATGTTTTTATATTAACTTTTTTCTCTCAAGGTCAAATTCATTTGTAATCTTTAACATTTTTCTTGGAAAGATAACTATATAAAAATTCAACTTCTCAGCAAATTTATTACTGTAATAAATTTAATACTTTCATATAAATTTGCCATGTTTTGTGATAAAATGTTACCTTTTCTCCACAAATTTACACTATACTTTCAACTTTTTTTTTTCTATAAAATTTGCTACTTCTCAAATTTTCATTGTTCTTGTAAATTTGCTCCTATCCTCTCACTGATATAGAGTATCCATAAAGTCTCTTTTCAATTTAACAAATTTATTTCAAAACCAATAGACAAATCTCTGGAAATTATTATAGAATGAAAAGTAGATATTGAAGTTTTTTGCCTCATTTAATACACCTCTATAAAAGCACCATTTGTTGCACATAGACTGTACTTGATTTCTTGCCATGTTCCCTTTATCCAACAGTCTGTCTCCATAAATTTCTTGTGCCATGCACAAATTGACAGACATGACAGTCAATGTCCATACTTAATCCTGTAGTTTTGCTGTCTGCATATCGATTTTGTTTCAATAAACCATGATACACTGACTTTTTTTAAGGGTCTATTTAACAGAACCCATTTCATCAACGGGGTACCAGAAATGCACAAATGCAATGTGATTAACCACTGAGTACATAGAATAAATGTGATTTACATATCTCATTAATTGCTTTTGTAATTTTTTTTTTTTTTTTTTAAATTGACAAGACTTTGTGGACACCCTTGTACTAAGTTGTCCTGTATAAATGATCCTTGCCATCTTTATGGGGATGGAGGGTGACAGGTTAACAGAGGGGAAGATTTTAGATTATTTTACTGAAAAGTGGAATGGCCTTATTTTTTTGCAATAATTATTTAAATGGAGACTTAATTTATTGAAAGAAACGCCCTTTCCAGAGTTTTGCAAAGACTTATTTTAAACAGATTTATTTCTTCCATGGAAGCTGAAGGTGTAAGAACCTGGAGGAAGCAGCTGAAGCAGGATCCACCTGGATTTGGAAGAAATAAGCAGTGCTTGTGGTGTAGCCAACCAATTGAGCACATCCCCAGACATGGGTGACGTGGGCCCATCCCCCTTTCAAAGTGGTACTAGGAATAATGGGTCGAAACCACTGGGGGCTCCTAGCTGAGGACTCAACTAGATGAAACGGGAGTGGAGTATGTCAGCCCATCATGCCCTTTTTTTATGCAAATACATAATTAATGATGAAGACCATGGTCTGTGAGTTGATGTTAAAAAAAACTATGGGGTAATATCTCCATGAGTATAACATGAGGTATTAAAATAAAATTGCTATACCAAGTGCAATAAAATTTGCACAACTATACTGTATGTAACTTTACTTTTTAGGTTTTTTTTTTGGGGGGGGGGGGTTGTGCACCTGGCCCTGAGATGTCGGTGCACATCACTGATAGGTCAGATGTCACAAATGCCCCTCCAGGGCAGAGAGGAGACTCACACACTGGACTGAGTTTGTGATAATCTCTTAGTGCACAAAATAACTCAAGTCACAAAGACACCTGGTAACTGACGGAAAACAAAATGTCAAACTTCCTTCTGGAAGGACTAGACAATAGTCAAGACCACCAAGGAATACCAGGAGCAGCTGCCTTAAGGCATAATGCAAAAGAAAACGGGTGTGGATACCAGAGCGGGCAGGAGAAAACAATGATTAATAATTTGGACCAGCTGGGAGCAATGAGACCGGGGCTGACGAGGACACCACCCACATGGAGCAAAAACCCGGAAGTGCCATTGACGGCTGTCAACCCAGAGGGAAAATGCAACAGTAAGGGATATAAAGAATAAAATGTCAACAAATACAGACTAGGAAATACAAAATAAGAGTAACAAAACTATGACATAAATAGAAAAATAAACGGTGAGAAATACAAAAACCAAAAGTTGTAAAATACAACAAATAGAGAAGCCATAAGACTGAGCATGGTGGAAACCTCCAGTGCTCAGCTCATGAGTCCCCCTCTCAAAGGGTGGGCACCAGACACCCAGGGAACATCAAAAATGAAGCTGACCCCCCCCCCAAAAAAAGTTATGACAATAACCGACCCAGGTGGGTGGTGGGGGCAACAGGCTAGGAGGGAACAACACAAAACCCCACTCAAGACCCACACCAGGCAAAACCCCAACCACCTAAGCCCCCTGGATTGATGAGCTGGACAGTTTAGGCGGGCGGACAAATTCCCAAGCCCGGCAGATGGCATGATGGTCAGGTGGCCTACCAGAGAACGTGGGCCACCCAACCCCATGGCAGTCTGTCAGGTGGTCTGCCAGAGTTCTTTAGCCACTTAAACAGATGGTCCAGGAGGTGGCTGCCCAACGGGAAGAACCAGATGGGGAGGGGGAACCCACGACAGCCTCTAGCGGGGGAGGGGGAACCCACGACAGCCTCTAGCGGGGGAGGGGGAACCCACGACAGCCTCTAGCGGGGGAGGGGGAACCCACGACAGCCTCTAGCGGGGGAGGGGGAACCCACGACAGCCTCTAGCGGGGGAGGGGGAACCCACGACAGCCTCTAGCGGGGGAGGGGGAACCCACGACAGCCTCTAGCGGGGGAGGGGGAACCCACGACAGCCTCAGTGATCTCAGACTGGGACAGTGCAACACCTGCAGTGGCTCTGGGTTGGAGCATAACGCCCACAGCGGACCCACACTGGAATGCAGCACCCACAATGGTCCCAGGCTGGGGCACAGCACCCATGGAGACCCAGAGTGAAGAGGTGCTGCAACCACAGAGGTCCTGGGCTGGGACAGAGCACCTGTGATGACTTCAGTTAATGGGGAAGCAGCACCCATGGAGGCCCAGGGCTGGGATGGAGCACCCGCAACAAACTCAGTGGGAGGAGCTGGACCCACAGAGACTTCTGGCAAACCTGGACAATTGTCGGTGACCCTGGGGAAAAGCTCAGACGGGAAAGGCAGAAAAACAGGGTCACTGGCAGCACTGGAGCCCAGCGAGGTGAGCGTAGGTGCAGCTGATGGCTGCACTTGGCTCTCCCAAGAGCCAGACAAGACCTCTCCAACAGAAACGATGAAAACAAAAGAGCACTTGCCTGAGCTCAAGCTCCACCGCCATCCAGGACTCCATCGATCCAGACGATGATGTCTCAGGCCTGGCCCTCTGGAGGTCCAGCTTGGACTCTGCTGTGGCAGCCCCAGCAGCAGGCATGATGATCAATGCAGTCCTGGGACCCCCAGTGATATGACCTACACAGGTGGCTCGCCCAACGTGGACAGGTCGTCTGCTTCCTGCTGGTGCTGGATCCTGTTCGGCTGAGGCCAGGGGCCACTCCATCGTTAACACAGGTTTCAGCTTGGTGGCAGTGTTCTCCCTCCATCTAGGCTGCGGGGCTGGGACCAGGTCCTCCAGAGCCGCAGGCTCCTCCATCATCCAGCGGCTCAATCCTGGGGCCAGCAGACACTTAAGAGGGCAAAGGAGGAGACATGGAGAGGGCAGGTGAGAAAATGGCTGCAGTAGGCAGTGAGAACTCAGGGGACTTCAAACACTGAGCCTCATTACCGGTAATCAGGCAAGGCGTATTATCAAAATGTTGGAAAATGAAAATACACTTGCCTGTGTTCCCGGGGCATGATATATCCTGCTGTAGCTGGTCTGGAGTCACCCCTCTCCATGGCTACAGTAGACATGGGCCCCGCAGTGGATCATGGAGGAGCTGCCTCTGCTAACATGGAGATGGGTGGAGCCAGGGAAGAAGCGACTGGCCCCTCAGCAGGGGGAAGAATTGCCGAGGAGGGAGAGGCAGCAGAGGAGTAGGCTGACAGAACAGCCGGAGAAGAGAACCAGAAGAGGGGACTGCAGCAGGAGTCTTCGACTCTGAAGAGAACTGCTGCCTGAGAGGTGGGGATGTTCCTGACAGTCTGGATCTGGATGGTGGCATCATGGAGGTGGGTGAGGAGACGGTGGGACCGGGGATGCCTCCCCATAAGCGCTGACTTCTGCTTGTTTGGGGAGCTCCTCTCCCTACCACTGCTCTCCTTCACAACTCCGCCATCAGCATGATCCTCTCTATCCCCTCAGCATGCTGTGCGAGCTGAGGGCACCGGCGAGCAGCTGCCTCCAAGGCCCAGGTACGAGAGAACGTCTTTAGAAGTAAGGGCTCCATGAGCATTGGAGATTGTCCTATAAACCTCTCACCCCAGGCTCATTGGGTACACACGCCCGCCCATAGAACTTGAGTAGTCAGGGACCATGCTGACAGCTCCGGGAAAAATAGGAAAAGTAGCAAAAAAGCACAGACCCACAGCAGCTGGGTCACAAACTGGCAGCAGTCTTCTGTCACAACTGTCCCTCCGGGGCAGAGAGGAGACCCACACACTGGACTGTGAGCTTGTGATAATTTATTACAAATGCACAAAATGACTCAACGTCACAAAGAGATGCACCCAGTAACTGAGAAAACAAACAGCTTTCTTCTGGAAGGAATAGACATCAGTCAAGACTGCCGCAATGAATATCAGGAGCAGCAGTCTTAAATAAGGCATAATACAATAGAAAGCAGGTATGGCTATCAGAGTGGGCAGGAGAAAACAATGATTTGGACCAGCTGGGAGCAATGAGAGGGGAGAGGCCAGGGCTAACGGGACACCGCCCATATGGAGCAAAAACCAGAAGTGCCACTGACAGCTGTCAACCCAGAGGGAGAACAAAACAGGGATATAAAGAATAAAATGTCAACAAATACAGACTAGGAAATAAATGCAAACTAATACAAAATAAAAGGGTAACAAAACTTTGACATAAATAGGAAAATAAGAAACGGTATGAGGAAATGCAAAAATCAAAAGTCGCAAAATATATACAAATATAGAGAAGCTATAAGACTGAGCATGGCGGAAACCTCCAGTGCTCAGCTCATGACAAGATATATACTGTATATATATATACAGTAAAGCAGAATTTCTTGTAAAATGTTAGAAACTAGGCACAGACAAATACCAGTTTGCACAAACAAAAGGGTGTGAAGACAATTAGGAAACAATAGCTCTAGCCAAAAAACCCAGTGAATAGGCAAGGGTGCAAGCACATTGACATTAGTACCATTTCGGAGTGAGATTGGATACAGGAGGGGGAGAGAGTGGGTGGGTCCAGGAGTGCGAGAGTGACGGAGTGCGTGTGGGCATGTGAGAGCATGAGTGTACATGCATGGGAATGGGTGTGTGCTGGTCAAGAGGTGCTGGATTGAGGGGGTAGTGCCTCTTGGCTGCATAGGCTCCCCTGGATGGGGGGAGGGGTGTGTGACTTATTTGGGCGTGGCGGTCCCCAGGGTGTGTGGTGGTGGCACTGGGGTGGGGGCAGGCCTGCTGTGGGGGTGCCTGAGGGGGTTCACGCCAGGGGCACTGGCATCCTGGGGGCTGGCGTTGGCCCCGCTGGGGGGTTGGCCAGTCCGGGGGCATGGGCCCACTGCGCCGACCACCTGGCTGCCCAGCCTCCCGGCAGTCCTCCTTGGGCAGATGCCTGGCTCTCTTGGGGCTTGTTGGCCTTGGACATTTGTGCTGTGGGCTGGTGGCATTGTCCTGCTTGCTCGGGGTTTCTGTGGGGGAAGGGGGGAGGTTGCTGTGACCGGCCGCCGTCTTCGTATGTTTCCTGACAAACCACTTACATGCACATACTTATTTTGCGCACACACACACACACACACACACACACACCCCTCTCCTTTAACAGGTGCGGATAACAGACTCATGTTGAGACCTCTTCGGTGGAAGAAGCGGTCTGTCTTCTGTGTGGTTTTTTTTTTTTTTGCCTTTCTGTTCTCCTTTTTCTTTCCCCATTCCCCTCCTGTCAGGTCCTTCATGGGTAAAACGATTTAAATAAAGCATTAAGTTATTACAAGAGTTTACAACAAAATACAGCACATATGTACTGTAAAGATCTTTTTGGCACAATAAAGGAAGCTGATTTCTGTTCTGCTCACCTAGCTGCCTGACAGGACGGGGGGGGGGGCATCATTTCATTAGAAACTGTAAACTATAGAAAAGCGGCCCTGGAATATTGTCTTACTGAGAAAATGGTTGCTGATGTGATGACATAGCCAGACACCAAGCAAAGGTGTGAAAGGTTTAAAAGTTAAAGGGTTACACAGGTTTTGTTTGGCACTTAAAAGTGTAGAACGATTTGTTCTGATAAAGGCAAAACGAGAAACCTAAATGTTATGTTTTCCATGTATACCAACTGAGCTAAGGTTGAGTGGGGGTGTTGAGATTTATTCATTTTCATCATTATTGTGTAATTGTTGCTATGATAGTATGTCTAAACATGATATATTCACATTACCTAGCTCCCAGTCTGAGTCTTTAAGTGTTTAACATTGTCGTTTTCTTCTTTTTAGATTGGTGGTTGGCAACCAGCCTACAGGTACATTACTGCCACTGACTTGATCATCATTCCACATCCTTGCACAAGGAGTTCTGAACAACTGTGAAAAATTATCCGTCCTTGGACTGTCCTCTCAGGCTTCATATACAGTTAGGCCCAGAAATATTTGGACAGTGACCCAATCTTCATGATTTGGGCTCTGCATGCCACCACATAGGATTTGAAATGAAACTACAATGGAATTGAAGTGCAGACTTTAAGGTTTAATTCAAGGGGTTGAACAAAAATATGATTAAACATGTAGGAATTGTAGCTATTTTTATACAAACGCTCCTCATTTCAGGGGCTCAAAAGTAATTGGACAAATAAACATAACCCTAAGTAAAATGTTACTCTTCAATATTTTGTGGAGAATCCTTTGCAGGGAATGACTGCCTGAAGTCTGGAACCCATGGAGATCAAACGCTGGGTTTCCTCCTTTGTGATGCTTTGCCAGGCCTTTACTGCAGCTGTCTTCAGTTGTTGTTTGTGGGTCTTTCAACCTTAAGTTTTGTCTTGAGCAAGTGAAATGCATGCTCGATTGGGTTGAGATCTGGTGATTGACTCGGCCATTGCAGAATATTCCACTTTGCTTTAAAAAACTCCTGGGTTGCTTTTGCAGTATGTTTTGGATCATTGTTCATCTGTACTGTGAAGCGCCGTCCAATCAACTTTGCTGCATTTGGCTAAATCTGAGCAGAAGGTATATCCCTATACACTTCAGAATTCATCCAGCTGCTTCGGTCTTTTGTCACATCAATAAACGCAAGTGACCCAGTGCCATTGGAAGCCATGCATGCCCATACCATCACACTGCCTCCATGTTTTACAGAAGATGTGGTGTGCTTTGGATCATGAGCTGTTCCAATTCTTCAAACTTTCTTCTTCCCATCATTCTGGTACAGGTTGATCTTAGTCTCACCTGTCCATAGAATGCTGTTCCAGAACTGGGCTGGCTTCTTCAGGTGTCTTTTGGCAAAGTCAATTCTGGCCTTTCTATTTTTGAGGCTGATTAATGGTTTGCACCTTGTGGTGAATCCTTTGTATTTACTCTCATGAAGTCTTCTCTTTATGGTAGACTTAGATACTGATACACCTACTTCATGGAGAGTGTACTTCACTTGAGTGCGCTTGTTCTTCACCATGGAAATTCAATTCAACTTTATATAGCGCCATTTCACAACAAGTCATCTCATAGCACTATCAACTGTGGGGGAACCCCCACAATTGCAGAAAGACCCCAGCAATCAGGCGCTCCCCTGTGAGCAAGCACTTGGCGACAGTGGAGAGGAAAAACTCTTAACAGGAAGAAGCTTCCAGCAGAACCAGGCTCAGGGAGGGGCAGTCATCTGCTGCGACTGGCTGGGGGGTGAGGGGATAAAGATAAGAGGATTCTGCGATCATCCACCACTGTCTTCCGTGGACGTCCAGGCCTTTTTGAGTTCCCAAGCTCACCAGTGCACTTTTTGGTACATTCTGAGGAAAAAAAAACTGATTTGGCCACTTCTAACATTTCTGCTATCTCTCTGGATTTCTTTTTTTTTTTTTTTTTTTTTTTTTTTTGCTTCAGGATGGTCTGTTTCACCTCCATTGAGAGCTCCTTTGACCACATGTGTTCACAGCAACAGCTTCCAAATGCAAACACCACACCTGGAATCAACTCCAGACCTTTTAACTGCTTAATTGATGACAGGTTAATGAGGGAAGAGCCCATGCAGCTTTTTTTTTTTTTTATATATACAGCCTTCTGAGTCAATTGTCCAATTACTTTTGGTCCCTTGAAAAAGAGGCGGCTACGTATTAAAGGGCTGTAATTCCTAAACCCTTGCTCCAATTTGGATGTGAATACACTCAAATTACAGCTGAGTCTGCACTTTAAGCCCATATTGATTATATAATTGTATCCTGAATATGTTCATAAACAGCTAAAATAACTTGTCACTGTCCAAATATTTCTGGGCCTAACTGTATATGGTAACTACTGTAGGTGTTTAATGTCATTCCATTAGTCTGTGTGTTGTGCCGAGCAGCCAAGAGGAGTTGCAACTGAGAGCTGGATTTTACTCCTCCACATGTAAATGGTTCAATAAATGTTCCTGAGGATGAGAAGTGTCCAGCTTTGCTTATTTCTCCACCAACCTGAAGACCACTGACAACTCGGCCCTTCAACAGTTTCTGAAATATTCAGACCAGCCTTTCTGGCACCAATAAACATGCCGTGTTAAGTCACTTAGATCACCTTTCTTCCCCATTCTGATACAGACTTTGAACTAGCTGGTCTTGATTACAACCATATACCTAAATGCTTTGAGTTTCTGCAATTTGACTGGTCAATTAGATCAGATGTGCACAGACATTTTGAGAGGTTATTGCTCTAACCTGAAATGATTGTAAAAATGAATCTATGACAAACATTAAGTTCATGAGGAAAAAAATTAAAATTTATGTGGAAAAGAGTGGTGTTCAATTATAATAAATGAATGTATAACAAATTCTAAATGCACTGCATTCATGAGAAATTAAAAAATAAAATTACAAGAGAAGTAACATTCAAAAAAAGAAATGGGGGGGAAAATAGAGGAAAAGTTGCAAAGTTAAGAAGTGCATTTATGAAAAGACTACAAAATCAAAGAATTTGAGCAAAAACGGGCTCAAATTTTTATGAAGTGTCCAGATTTTAAGGAGAGCCTTTAATTTCAAGGGGAAAAAAGACAGCTCAGGCACAGTAGTTAGCACTGTGGCAGCACAGTAAGGTCATGGGATTGATTCGATCCCACCCAGTGACGCTTCTGTGTGGAGTTTGCATGTTCTCCCCGTGTCTACATGGGTTTACTCCAGGTGCTCCGGTTTCCTCCCACAGGCCAAAAACATGCAAGTTAGGTTAAGTGGAGACTCTAAAGTGGCCCTAGGTGTGAATGGGGAAGGGATTGGTACCATACCGTGGCTACCTCATCCATCCAGTTGGATACCCTGAATTTCCCTATGGGGATTAATAAAGTATACAAATTTAAAAAAAAAAAGAAAAATAATTTTAAACATGTCAAAACATTGCCAATTCATGAGTGTTCCAAAATTTGAAAATTCCAAATTTACAAGGAAAAAACTAATTTAAAAAATGCAAATTTCAGAGAAAAAATTAGATTTGAAAGAGTCTCAAAGTTACATAAAAATTGAGAGAAGCAAGAAAAACAGAACCCTGCAAATTTACTATTATAAAGAGACATGCCTACAAAAAGCTAGAAGTTATTTTTTTCCTTTGATTTTATCTCTGGAGGGGTAACTCAAAGACCTGCTGATGCCCGGGTAACAATATCTTGTACCTGTGCATGTCCTTGGATTAGCTATAGCTGCATTAACAAGAAGCTGAACAGGTGTACGTACCTACTGTATTAAAGTGGCCAATGAGTGTATAATCAACTGTGGATGAAGAATAAGAATACAGATTAAACACTTCTTTCTGATTACACAGATGAACAACACAATACTACAAGATAAAATTGTAATAAAAATATTAAATATGCAAAAATGAACACAACCTGATCTTAGTTGACTTTTATGCTGTCTATAGGCCTGAATTCAAATCTTCCTCTGGGTGCGCACAGATGGGGTGGGAATTAGTTAAATACCATTAGTGCAATCCGTCAAATTGACGTATGGCTCTGGAAATTTTCCTTCATTGCTAAAAATTACCAGTTAATGGAGATTTCTTGGTTAATGTAACCTCAGTCTGGCACGTATAGTGGTGTGAAAAACTGTTTGCCCCTTCCTGATTTCTCATTTTTTTTGTATGTTTGTCACACTTAGGCCCCCGCATATATCGCTGCTCTGATTCAGCCCTACAGTTCGACCCGCAGCCTGAGATCCTCAGGACAGCACTTGCTCATGGTCCCTCGCACCTATTTTGCTACCAGAGGTGACAGGTCTTTTAAAGCAGTAGCAGCACACTTGTGGAATGACCTCCCTCTGTATCTTCGAGCCATGGACAGTGTGAGTTTTAAAACCCACCTGAAAACATTCTTGTTTAAACAGGCATTTTAATCCAAGATTGACTGTAGGCTGTTACCACCTGACTGCATAGTGTATTTTTTGTCTTAGTTTTAATTGTATTTTAACTGCATCTTAAATGTATTACTGTATTTTAATTGTATTTTATTGCATTTTAAATTATATTTTAGTTGTATTTTAACTGTTTTGTGTTGCACTGTAAAGCACTTTGTGACTATATGTCTGTGCAAAGTGCTATATAAATAAAGCTTACTTACTTACACTTAAATGTCTAAGATCATCAAACAAATTTAAATATTAGAAAAAAAAACAAGTAAACACAAAATGCAGTTTTTAAATGAAGGTGTTTATTGTTAAGGGGGGGAAATCCAAGCCTACATGGCCCTGTGTGAAAAGGTGATTGCCCCCTAAACTTAATAACTGGTTGGGCCACCCTTAGCAGCAACAACTGCAATCAAACATTTGTGATAACTGGCAATTAGTCTTTTACAGTGCTGTGGAGGAATTTTGGCCCACTCATCTTTGCAGAATTGTTATAATTCAGTCACACTGGTGGGTTTTCAAGCACAAACCACCTTTTTAAGGTCATGCCACAGCATCTCAATTGGATTCAAGTCAGGACTTTAGGGCACTCCAAAGTCTTCATTTTGTTTTTCTTAAGCCATTCAGAGGTGTACTTGCTGGTGTGTTTTGGATCACTGTCCTGCTGCAGAACCCAAGTACGCTGGAGTTTGAGGTCACAAACAAATGGCTGGACATTCTCCTTCAGGATTTTTTGGTAGACAGCAGAATTCATAGTTCCATTTACCACAGCAAGTCTTCAAGGTCCTGAAACAGCAAAATGGCCCCAGACCATCACACTACCACCACCATATTTTACTTTTGGTATGATGTTCCTTTTCTGAAATGCTGTTACTTTTACGCTGGATGTAATGGGACACACACCTTCCAAAAAGTTCAACTTTTGTCTCATCAGTCCACAGAGTATTTTCCCAAAAGTCTTGGAGATCATCAAGATGTTTTCTGGAAAAACTGAAATGAGCCTCTGTTCTTTTTGGTCAGCAGTGGTTTTTGTCTTGGAACTCTGCCATGCAGGCCATTTTTGCCCAGTCTTTTTCTTATGGTGGAGTCATGAACACTGACCTTAACTGAGGCAAGTGAGGCCTCCAGTTCTTTGGATTTTGTGGGGTCTTTTGTGACCTCTTGGATGAGCTGTCACTGTGCTCTTGGGGTAAGTTTGGTTGGCCAGCTACTCCTGGGAAGGTTCACCACTGTTCCATGTTTTCGCCATTTGTGGATCATGGCTCTCACTGTTGTTTGCTGGAGTCCCAAAGCTTTAGAAATGGCTTTATAACCTTTTCCAGACTGATAGATCTCAATGACTTTGTTTCTCATTTGTTCCTGAATTTCTTTGGATTGCAGCATGATGTCTAGCTTTTGAGGATCTTTTGGCCAACTTTACTTTGTTAGGCAGGTCATATTTAAATGATTTCTTGATTGACAACAGGTGTGGCAATAATCAGGCCTGGGTGTGGCTACAGAAATTGAACTCAGCTTTCCAAAGATGCGATAAACCACACTTAATTTATGTTTTAACACAAGGCGGGGGGGGGGGGGGACTTTTTTTACACAGGGTCATGTTGGTTTGGATTTTTTTTTTTACCCTTAATAATAAACACCATTTAAAAACTGCATTTTGTGTTTACTTGTTATTTTTGTCTAATATTTAAATTTGTTTGATGATCTGAAACATTTAAGTGTGACAAATATACAAAAAAATTAGAAATCAAGAAGGGGGCAAACACTTTTTAACGCCACTGTATATACCCATGGAAAAACCGACGTATGCCATCCACGTGAGTCTGTACAAACCTCTCGTGTGACACAAGTATTGCTTACTTGTGCTGTGTCCCATCTCCCACGGACGTGGTGTGTGTGTGTGACTTACACAGGTAGTAAGACTATATCAAGAAATGAGAATGAATTTCATGTCTGTCATATGATCCCTGTTTGCAAGGCCATCTTATGTGGACCCTGTGAGGTGCAAGACACACTTAAAACTCTCAAGAACTTCATGCAGCCTGTCCAATACCCTTATGACATTCAAATCCTCCACCACCCCAGAAAATTGCAGCTGACGTACAATTTCTAAATTTGTATGTCCAGTTGTGACCCAGGCTTAACTAATAGCAGCAAACCTTACTTGTTACTGTTATTTTAAGTACCCACAAATGTGCACTTAATGAGTGAAAGAAGTCAGTCAGCAATCCAGCTGCGAAATTCAAATGCTGGAGTGAGGAACAGTGGGTTTTGAACCATAGTTGCCTCCAGGACAGTGCAATTTTTGGTGCGGTTTACAATCCACCTCCCACTTTCTGTGCTATTTGTATTTAAGAGCTTTTGAAATGATGAAATTGTGTAAAAGTCCACAATGTGACCAACTCCAAGATGCTACATTTGGTTGTATTCTGAGGTGAGGAACTAAAGTTAAGTTCCTACATTTTATTTGGAAGACTTTTTGGTAAGGGTACATGACTGTAAAAGAACCCAACAGGTCTTCTTTAAGGTTGAAGTTTAACATTTGAAAAACTTGAAAGGTTCTTAACTCAGACTGCACAACAGTGGTTAGCTTCACATGACATAATTACACACTGTGTTACTGTCATGTATCTGAACTCAGGTTTTCTCTGAGTTCAGATCCTCACTTTTTCCAAGTTTGATTGTCTGTGTCATTATTTTGTGGTTAGTTTTTGTATATTTATTTGGGTTGTGACAGAGTCCTTCCTCACCAGACTCTCCCCACTAGCTGCCACTCTGCTTTCTGCCTGCTCGGCTGTGGCAGCTTGGTAATTAGGTCACAGCTCGCCTGTGTCTCACACCTGTAGCTCATGAACTTGGGTGTATTTAAGCACTGGCGTTCCACCTTGTCAGTGCAGCTAAATTGTTGGGTCAAGAATGGTTTTCTCCTGCATGATCTTTACGCAGATCAGCTCTCTGTTTCCTCCTAAGTCAAGCTGGCTCAGGAGAGCTACAGCCTCTGTTTCTTGTTTGCCTTTTGTATGCACAGCAGCACTATTTTGGACTCTTTTTTTTTGTTCTTTTTGTTATTAAAATGCACAAACTTCATCCAGCACGTGGGCTCATCTTTCTGCTCCGAAGGAGCACACATGACAGTTGCAGCCAGTGCCAAAGTTTAGCTCACTATGCAGTTGTTCAAGTACAATACTGATGTTGTTTCGCATATCCTTATTGCCATGAAACATCAATCAAGAACACACTCGGTGGTCATGAGACTAAGCGTGGTTTATCACTGAGCTCAGGCTCTTAATTTATTTCTGAATATTTTCTGTATTTTTCCAGCCTTCTGTTGTTTTCCTGTGTTTTGAGTTATGTTTTCTAGATGGTTTATGTCCTTAATATCATTTTTATTTTATCAGCCTCTGTAGATAATTATATTTTTGTTTCTGTATGACACAAGTGCCTTACCTTTCCTTCCAGATACCTCCATCCTGTTATTTTCTCACTCTGATCTTCAGTCGTCCCAGCTGTGAGTTATTGTCTAATTAGGTCACCTGCCCACTCATGCTGCCCGCACCTGCCGCCCATTGTGTCATCTTCTTCCCCAAACTATTTAAAGACTGTCAGACTGCCTTTTCACTGCAGCAGTCTTAATTGTCCTCTCTTTGCATTCAGAAGCCCGAATCCTGCTCTGGTGAATTTACCTGAGAAATCCCAGTCTGTAAGTGTTTCTGTTTGTTTTTAGATTTTGTTTTTGTGCACCTTAGAACTTTGTTTTTTCTGTAATAAATTCAACAAACTGCAGTTGGCACGTGGGTCTGTCTCTTTCTGCCCACAGCGACTAATTCATGACAGAAGACTGCCGCCAGTAATAAGACCTAGCCGCTGCAGTTCTTTGTTTTGCTTTTTTTTTTTTGTGTGTGTTTTTACTCATCTGTCTGGCGGAGCAATTATGTCTCCAGCAGGCAAATCTGACAGGAGGAGGAAGAAGTGGAGTCGGGATGAGCTGGAGTTTGTCTCCATGACTGAGGACATGGCAGCCGGCACTCGGAGCTGCTTATCCCGAGAAGATGAAATGCTGTGTTGGGGTGGAGTTGCCAATCTGGAGGTCAAACCTAGAGTGTGCTTCCATCCCCGGGTGCTGAGTCTCTCTCTTCCTCCACTACCGCCACAACCATCAGCCTCCTTGCCGGAGCCAGCCTCCCAATTGTCAGTGCTCTTTCCACCAGAGCGGGAAGAGCACTGTGGATACAAGCTGGTATTCAGGGAATGCAGGTGGAAAGAAGGCACTGGGAGATGCTGTTCCACTCAATGCCATGGATCACCATCTGCTCCGCCGGCGCCATCCACCTCCAGACTGCCGGAGGAATACTCCTATCTCTCGGGCAGCAAATTCCCCTTCGCCAAGGCAGAAGCCTCCCTCAGCAGTGCGCACTCAGTGTTCTTTGTCTCTGGCTGAATCGTCAGCTCCTCCCCTCTGTGCAGCTACTGTTCTTTGCTTCTCCTTGGTGCTCTCATCAACTGCCAAGAGGTTGCCTGTTTTTTTTTTTTTTTTTCCCCCGGCTCCGCCTGCTTCCATGCCCACTGGGGCTGCTCCTCCACGATCCTCTGAGGAGCCTATATCCACTGTAGCCATGGAGAGAAACGATACTATACCCGCTGCAGCAGGCAACATCGAAATCTGGGAACACAGGCAAGTGTCATTTCATTCCCCTTCATTTTATAATATACCTTGTCTGATTCCCGGTAGTGAGGCTCAGGGTTTGCAGTCCCTTGAGTCCTCACCACCTGCTGCAACTATTAACTTCTCACCTGCCCTCTCCATGTCTCCTTTCACCCATTTGTCCACCAGTCCTGGAACTGAGCCTGTGGCTCTGGAGGACCTGATTCCAGCCCCACAGCCACATAATGGACGGAGGGAGAGTGCTGAATCTGAGGTGACGCCTGCGCCGTCCAAGGAGAGTCCCCAGGCTTCAGTTAAGCAGGATGCAGCAGCAGCAGGGAGCCAACCTCCTGCTGCCATGCAGGGTGAGCCACCTGCGTGGGCCACATTGCTGAGGGGTTCTAGGATTGCACTGACCACCATACCTGCTGCAGGGGCTGCCACAGCAGAGTTGGAGCTAGATCTTCAGAGAGCTAGGCCTGAGACACCATCGCCTGGATCGACGGAGTCCTGGACCTCGGTGGAGCTCGAGCTCAGGCAAGTGATCTTTTGTTTTTCTGCTGTTTGTTTTGGAGAAATCTTGCCTGGCTCTTGGTGAGGAGAGTCGGGTGCAGCCGTCAGCTGCGCCTGAGCTCACCTTGTCGGGCTCCGCCGATGACCCTGTTTCTCTGCCTGTTTTGTCTGAGCTTTCCCCCAGGGTCACCGAGGTATTTCCTGATGTGCCATATGTCTCCGTGGGTCCAGGCTCGCTGTCTGAGATCACCGTGGGTCCAGCTCCCTCTGCTGAGGTTATCATAGGTGCTCCGTCCCAGCTCGGGACCTCCGTGGGTGCTGCTTCCCCTCCTGCTGAGGTTATCATGGGTGCTCTGTCCCAGCCCGGGACCTCCATGGGTGCAGCTCCTCCTCAGTCCGAGTCTCCATGGGTGCTGTGTCCCAGTCGGGGACCGTCGTGGGTGCTGCACCTCAGCCTGAGACCTACTTGGCTGCTGTGTTCCAGTGTGGGCCCGCCATGGGCGTTACACCCCAGTCCGGGCCCACCGAGGTTGCAGCCTCACTCTAGCCCAGAGCCACCACAGGTGCTGCTGGCCAGTCCAAGGGCATTGTGATTCCCCCTCCTCTACCAGATGCCATTGTGGTTTCCCCTTCTCGGCTCTCCTTCCTTTTGTTGGGCCTCCCTGTAGGGGAACCGCCTCCTGGGCCACCTCTCCTACCCAGGTGGCTAAAGAACTCTGGTCGGCCGCATGACGGACTGTGCCGTTGGGTGGTTCTTATTCTCTGGTAGGCCACCCGACTCAGACCACCTTACCGTCGGTCAGGCCTGGGACTTCGGTCGACCACCCGAACTGTTTAGTTCTTTGGCCTGGGGGGCCTAGGGACTTGCGGGTCCTGAGCGGGGTGTGTTTTTGTTCCCTCCTAGCTGCCCCCCCACCCTGGGTGGTCCATTGTTATACTTTTTTTTGGGGGGGTGGTGGTGTCTTTTTTCTTGTTCTTTTTTGGTGCTACCTTGGGGTGTCTGGTATCCACCCCTTAAAGGGGGGGGGGAGGCTCTGTCATGAGCTCTGTCATGAGCCTTAGCTTGGTTTATCACCAAGCTCAGGCTCTTAATTTATTTCTGAATATTTTCTGTATTTTTCCAGCCTTGTGGTGTTTTCCTGTTTTGAGTTATGTTTCCTAGATTGTTTATCGTTCTATTAGTTGTTTATATCCTTCATATCATTTTTATTTTATCAGCCTCTGTAGTTAGGAGTTATATTTGTTTCTGTATGACACGAGTGCCTTACCTTTCCTTCCAGACACCCCCATCCCGTTATTTTCTCACTCTGATCTTCAGTCTCCGCAGCTGTGATTTATTGTCTAATTAGGTCACCTGCCCACTCATGCCGCCTGCACCTGCTGCCCATTGTGTCATATTCTTCACCAAACTATTTAAAGACTTTCAGACTGCCTTTTCACTGCGGCAGTCTTAATTATCCTCTCTTCACATTCAGTAGCCCGGATCCTGCTCTGGCAAATTTACCTGAGAAATCCCACTCTGTAAGTATTTCTGTTAGTTAGATTTTGTTTTTGTGCATCTTGGAACTTTTTTTCTGTAATAAATTCTACAAATTGCAGTTGGCATGTGGGTCTGTCTCTTTCTGCCCAGAGGGGCAAACTCATGACACTCAGAGTGCATGAAACTACACATTTCTTAAAAATTACAGAAGTTTGTTGGATTTTACACTAACTGAAAACACTCACTGAGCAGCCCTTAGCTTTGGGAGAAGTAATATTGTTGGTGTGCTGGCTCTGATAGTCTTGCCACTGGAGAACATGTCACATAAGGGCTTTAAGATGGAACCTGTCTTTAGTAATTTGTACAAAAGTGTGTGTGAGATGGATGGATTTCTTCTTTTCACCTTTTCTGGATCTTCTAACCTGAACAGTTCAGTGCAATGTCAACTGTCTGCAGTGAGCAGATATTTAATAAAATATCACCTTGGGGACAAACTCATGGAGTTTTGCCCAAGCTCACATATTAAGATATATGGTCTTTAAACTTGAGCTAGTTTCAACAAAACACTTGTTCACCTGTGATGCTCAGCACTGACATGAAACTTGGCAAGGACATTTGGGGAACAAGCTCAGCCTGACACTTTAGTTTTCACATGACACAGAAAATAATATCCTTAGGCAACATAATTTGGCATGTGTGATAACCAGTGCTGTAACGCCACTACTTTTGCAATAACGTGTTACAAAATTACTGTTTAAAAATTCAGTAATGTGTTAGTTACTGAAATTTAATCAGATGTGTTATTCGGTACTTTGATATGGATATATATTTTTAGCACAAATAAATATACAAACTGGGCTGCACGGTGGCGCAGTGGTTTAGCACTGTGGCAGCACAGTTTTACCCTCGGCCGGGGGACCGCGGGGATCATGAGATCGTGGGTTCGATCCCAGCCCCCGACCAACAGTGAGCTGTGTGGAGTTTGTATGTTCTCCCCGTGTTGCCCGGGTTTACTCCGGGATTTCTCCGGTTTCCTCCCGCACACCAAAAACATGTAGGTTTAGGGCGCTCGCGCACGCAGCGACCAGCAGCCGGTGGCTTGTCACCAAACTGCAAACCAAGTCTACCTACGGGTACAAATAAGTAACAAAAAAAAAAACCTGAACCTACCGTAGCTGAGACGTAGCGGTCACTGGATGTGACCTGTTACGAAAAGCCAGGCTCTTCATTACTTTGGGCGGAGGAAGAGATGAAGCTACTTTTTTTTTTTTTTTTTTTTGTGGAAATACATTTCCTTTGTCGCAGTTGAGGACAAAATATTGGTTGGTTACAAACTAAGTGGCAGTTGAGTCCTACCATGGGCAGCTTTAGGCCCTTTTAGGGGTGCTGCAGCACCCCTAAATGCGTATTTGAGTCCACCTGTGGTAAATTCAGTTGATTGGACATGATTTAGAAAGGCACACACCTGTCTATATAAGGTCCCACATTTGACAGTGCATGTCAGAGCACAAACCAAGCAAGAAGTCAAAGGAATTGTCTGTAGGCTTCCGAGATAGGATTGTTTTGAGGCACAAATCTGGGGAAGGGTACAGAAGTTTCTGCTGCTTTGAAGGTCCCAATGAGCACAGTGGCCTCCATCAAATAAATGGAAGAAATTCGGAACCAGCAGGACTCTTCCTAGAGCTGGCCGGCTATCTAAAGTGAGCAATTGGGGGAGAAGGGCCTTAGTCAGAAAGGTGACCAAGAACCCGATGGTCACTCTGTCAGAGTGCCAGCGCTCCTCTGTGGAGAAAGGAGAACCTTCCAGAAGGACAACAATCTCTGTAGCAATCTACCAATCAGGTCTGTATGGTAGAGTGGCCAGACGGAAGCCACTTCTTAGTAAAAGGCACATGGCAGCCCACCTGGAGTTTGCCAAAATATTGACACATTTCTTCCAAGGTTGTCATAGCCAGGAGTGGTACTGGGGTTAAGCTCCCAGTGCTCATAAAATGCTCCTTACGGCGTGCGTCTCGAAAAGCCTCTGACAACTAAGTCCAACTCCTAGCCTGCCCGTGTGGTTTAGTCTCTAAGCCCGGCGGAACTGCTTTTACTAATAGGAGAAGGGGCGAGGGCGGCTCACTGGCGCCTTAAAACCAAATGCTTCGGGTAGATGGTGGCTCGTCAACCTGGGAAGGTAGCCCATCTAGGGGAAGGTAAACCCTGATTTCAAACCTCCACTGCCTTGCGGCACACCCGGTCACAGGAAAGGCTTCGGGAGTCAACCCTGAGGAAAAATCCGGAGTCGGAGCCCCTAAGGCAGTTCTCTGTTGTGCTCAACATCGTTCTGGCAGCTCCTGCGACGGCGCTGGTGCCAAACTATAGCAGCCCTGCTGTTCCTTTGGATTCATCAGTGACGTGGAGAGGGGGGACATGCTGCATGGGTAACATCTTGTCCTCCATATCTTCCTGCCCAGGCTTGAATCCTACCAACGCCCAACGCTGGAAGGTAGAACACCGGTGCGCATCGGCCTGTTCAGCCACAGGCGGTGCTGTTCCAGCAGAGTAGACGTTTAGGATTCTCTTCCATGGTCATCATAGACCGACGGAGGCTGACGACACATTTCTCCTAAAATTTTGACACATTTCTCCTATTGTATCTCTTGCTGGTCACAAGCCAGTAGTATGACTCTGAAACCCTTGGAATCCCTGTATAAGCAATCCATCAAAATTCTGCATAAGAAGGCATGACAGTATCACCATTATGGTATACTTGCCAAACACAAGATGTTAAGCTTTGAAGATATGATCATGTATGCAAATATATGGTTGGTCTTTAAAATTATCCATGGTTCTACACCCCCGGCCCTTAAGACTTTTGTGTACCTGACTTCAGAACAAAATACCCGAGTAACAAGGACTTCCTCTAGGTGGCATTGTTGCATCCCCCTACGTAAAACTGCTTTTGGACAATCGGCTTTCTCAAACAAAGCTTTAACGGAATGGAACAAGCTCCCCACTGCTTTGAAGACCAGAACAAATTACAAAGACTTTTCCACAGAGACTAAAAAATGGATTTTAAGTAATCAAGCCTGCCAGCATTGACTCTCCCCCTTAAATGGGATTTGAAATTGTAATCTGAAATTGCTTTTGTGTGCCGCCTCTACCTTTTTTACATTTTAAACTTACTCCCTGCTTGTTTCACACTCAACAGTTTGAAACCTGACCTGAATTGCGTTCTATATATGGTGGTTTTCTTTTAATATCTTCCTGCCTGCCTCAGGGACTACAGATGGAAATTAGTGAGAATGCTATAATCAGGTACAAAGCATATTTACCTTGTATTTAATGTGTTTTTCTGTACATGGTCCCTGACAAATATCCCAGCCCCCGACCAACAGTGATCTGTGTGGAGTTTGCATGTTCTACCCGTGTCTGTGTGGGATTTACTCCGGGATTTCTCCGGTTTCCTCCCACATGCCAAAAACATGCAAGTTAGGTTAATTGGCATCAAAACTGGGGATTCTAAATTGTCCTTAAGTATGACTGTGAGAGTGAATGGTTGTCTGTCTGTCTGTGTTGGCCCTGCGATGGACTGGCGATCTGTCCAGGGTGTACCCTGCCTCTCGCCCAAAAGATGCTGGGATAGGCTCCAGCACCCCCCCCCCCCGACCCGAAAAGGATTAAGTGGAAGAAGATGGGTGGATGGATGGTCCCTGACAAATATACCAATAAACTAAAGGTAAAGGCACCTGAAAGACTCTCAGACCATGAGAAACAAAATTTTCTGGTCTGATGAGACAAAGACTGAACTCTTTGGTGTGAATGCCAGGCATCATGTTTGGAGGAAACCAGGCACCACTCATCACCAGGCCAATATCATCCCTACAGTGAAGCATGATGATGGCAGCATCACGCTGTGGAGATGTTTTTCAGTGGCAGGAGTGGGGAGACTAGGCAGGATAGAGGGAAAGATGAATACAGCAATGTACAGAGACATCCTGGATGAAAACCTGCTCCAGAGCACTCTTGACCTCAGACTGGGGCGACGGTTCATCTTTCAGCAGGACAACGACACTAAGCACACAGCCAAGATATCAAAGAGTGGCTTCAGGACAACTCTTTGAATGTCCTTGAGTGGCCCAGCCAGAGCCCAGACTTGAATCCAATTGAACATCTCTGGAGAGATCTGAAAATAGCTGTGCACCGATGCGTCCTATCCAACCTGATGGAGCTTGAGAGGTGCTGCAAAGAGGAATGGGCGAAAAAGTGAAGCACTGTGAATACTTTCCGGATGTACTATAGTAGCTCTAATTTGTCTGCACGTGAATTTCTAGTGTATTTCAATGAAAAGGTTGAGGATATCAGTAACAACTACTCAGTCTTTCAGCAGTGATGTGGATTGATGTAGGGCCATATATGCAGGTGATGGTTTCCCTCGCTTTAGCAGCTCTTATTAAGGTTGTCATGGCAACTCAAAGTACAACCTGGATCCTCTGCTGGTCTGGGTTGTTAAGGAATTATGTTCAACACTAGGGCCTTATGTACTGAACATTCTTCATTAATTGTTTTCTTCAGGAGTTTTTCCAGCTTGTTTTCAAACTGCACTGGTCAAGCCCTTATTTAAGAAGCCTAGACTGGATGCGGACTTGTTGACAAATTACAGGCCAGTGTCAAACCTTGCCATTTTGTCAAGTGTTTGAAAAAGTAGTTTTTGTAAGGGTTTCTGTCTGCTCTGAGTGTCACTCCCTCTCCCTTTGATTGGTCTCCCCTGCAGCCCTGATCACACCTGCTGCCAATTTGGGTTACCCTTTATAAGGGAGGTTCTCTCATTGCTCTGCCTGGTTGCGTAGACTTACAATCTGATCACACTCCTGCCTGAATCACTGTACTCTTGTCTTGCCTGCTGTGCGTTTAACCTCTTCTTCCTGCGTGACACTTGGACCTTGTTTGCCCCGTTCTGCCTGCTGTGCTCTGACTACTGTAGCCTTCGGATTTTGGATTAAGGATTGAATTTGGATACTTTGACTGTGCACTCTCCCTTCTCTTCATCACTCAACAAAGTAAGTCGACTTACCAACGTTGTATTCACTGTTCCTGATTCCTCTGACCCCTTCTCCCAGGCCTGGTCAGCCTTTTCAACACCTCACCTCTGCCAACCAGTCTCCCAGCTCAGAGGATTCCCCACACTGTGCCCGCTGTCACTGTGGAAGAGCCTGTAAGCATAAAGCAACACAAGCAGCCATTATCTATTATTCAGCATTCTTACCCCGTCTCTGCTCCTTCCCACAGGGTTGCCAGATCCCTGCTGCACTACTTCACTATCACTAATTATTGTAATACAGGTTATTCTTCACAAACTGTGTCTCCATCCATGTTGCTTTTAGGTCTTTGCCTTGTGAACCCTGACCGTTTCAAATCAACTTTTACATGACTTATTAACAAACAACCTTTTTGAGCCATTCCAGTCTGTGTTAAGAGCATTGAAACAACCATTACAAAGGTGGTGAATAATTTGCTACTCAAAATGGATTCCGAATTATCCTCTGTTTTATTGTTGTTGGACTTACACGCTGCTTTTGACATAGTGGACCATCAAATATTATGGGACAGACTGGGGAACTATTTTGGCATCTCCGGTCAGGTCCTCCAGTGGTTAAAGTCATACTTGTTAGAAAGATTTCACAGTGTTCTGTATAATAACGCTCTCTCTGAGCCCTGTGATGTGAAGTATGGGGGTCCCATAGGGTTCTGTCCTGGGTCCACTGCTTTTTTCCTTATACATGGCACCATTGGGTCAGACTCTGCATTCATTTGCAATGAATTTTCTTTGTTGCACTGTTAGAAAAATATAAATAGTGAAGATTAGTTAGATATTAAACAAAGTGCTTGCATACACATATCTCTTAGATTCACACATATACCCACACACACATTCTGATGTGTTATAATAAATAGTGAAGATTAGTTAATTAGATATTACACAAAGTGCTTGCATACACATATCTCTTAGATTCACACACACACATCCAAAAAGTGCTTTAGCTCTACACACATACACACATGCACACACACATAATGACTTCATAGAAAAGTCTTTGTTCTTGTTTCCATATATGGGCATGTGTAAGACTGAAGAGAAAACATGGACGCTGAGAGGAAATCATAAAGGCAGGAACAAGAGGGGAGCCATCTGGATGCCAAGTGGACAGTTTGAAACAATGGACATGTATTGTGGGAAAGCCATGCCCACTAATGGCAAGTCTTTATATAGCTGTGACTTCCTGTGTTCGAGGTCTTTTTCCAGCAGAGGGGGCTGGAAGGATCCATGGCAGTGTGACTCCTCCTTGTGTGTTTCAATAAAGTTAAAGGCCAAATGTCACGTAACAGGGTACTTTAAATATCTTGAAACTAGATATAAAAGGGAACCGATCCGTTCGGGTCTTGGTGCATATGCTTCAGTAACAACGGAATATTCGTTAATTTAAAACTGCCGCGCTTGGCCTGACACGGCCCCTGGAATCGCCTGGGGAAGAAGGCGGAAGTGACGAAATAGATTGTACCCTAGTTTGATGCTTGGGGTATTTCAATCGATTGTTTATATGGAGACTGGAAGGTTGAAGTGAGCAACAAGAAAGGGAAAAAATTGGATATTTCACCCATACCTTAAAACGGGACTATCAGGGACAGCTGGGTAATAAGGGACACTTCTCTGGGAAATGTTTTCATACCTGTCAAGTGAGACGTTTTCGCCGTACTTCAACACCGTAAAAAGCGGCTATAAGGGACGGCGGAGCAACAAGGGACACCTCTCTGGGAAATGCCCCAAATGCAACTCGTGTTGTTATTGTCAAATATTTTAAGGATTCATGGATATTTGACAATAACAACACAACTCAGCGTCCGGCGCAAAATAAAAAAAAAAAAGCAGAATTCTGTATTTGTAAGGCGATCTCTCTCTGTTCCGCAACCGCTGCACAGCTGAAAGTGTTAAACCATTGTCCTAATGACTTCTCATTGTAGTAAGAATAGCTCCCGCTGAGCGATCTGCCCGCCCCGACAATCAGACTAATGATTGAGTCCACACTTCGAACAGTAGTGATAATAGCTCCCGCTGAGCGATCTGCCCGCCGCGGCCATCAGACTGATTGAGTCCACACTTCTCATTGTAGTGATAATAGCTCCCGCTGAGCCATCTGCCAGCACCAGCTGTGGGGGATCACACACAGGACGTGCTCCTCAACACACTCAATTTTTTTTCCCGTATATTTTTCTTTTGGGCGTACAGAAATGGCAATACGCCCGTTTTTGCTAAAATTGCATTTTCCCCATATTTTCCTTAAAATATTTGACAATAACAACACAAACTACATTTAAAACATTTCCCAGAAAAGTGTCCCCCACCACTCCGCCGTCCCCCACAGCCGCGCTTGGCACCAAAATACGGCGAAAACGTCTCACTTGACAGGTATGCGCCTCCATTTTCATATTGATCTGGTCAATTTCTTGACAGCAGTGGCTCTCCTCCACTGTAATAATAATGGCTTCCGAAAAATCAATATTTATGGGGCGCCCTCGACAGACCCCCTTCGGCTTCGCAATTCTGGAGGCGATTAATGTCCGGTTCAATGACATTTTCCACTGGTTCTGCTTTCTGGTCATCGTTGGAACTGTTGTCATCAGACAAAGCATCTGATTCCGTCTCGGACGGCTCGAACCTGTAAGGTTCTATGCCTCTGTCACTGTCTGAACCACTGACAAAAAAAAAAGACGAAAAAAAAAAAGACAAAACTAAACTAATTTGTTCACAATCGCTGTCACTTTCCGTCATGATTGTCCAATGTTGATAAGTGTGAATGTGGATAGGCAGGGCAGCCAGGGTACAACTGGTGATGTCAAAAACATGGGCGTGGTCTGGACTGGCTGTCACAAGCCAGCAAGCAAGGTGGGGCCTTCACCTGGTGTATTTTGTGCAATTATGTAAATACAGGTGGGTGATATGGTCTCCGGTATGAATATTTGGTTTAAGCTATGTGTATTTTATCTAAATTCGTTGTCATTTAGAAAAAAAAATTACGTGACATTTGGCCTTTAAGCTGAGAAATAGTATTTCTTCTGTGATTATTGGTTGGCTAACTGAAAAGATTCTGTGAACTGTCTAGAAAATTATTTTTTTACAATGGTGGTGGAGAATGTGGGCAGTTTACCAGCTACTTTTGGAAAAAAGAAGATAAACGAGACAAAGCCTTTGCATGTTGCAGACAATCAGGGCCCGCTGATCAGAAGGTGAGCAGAACCTCTTCTAAAATCTCTGTAGGATTGTCTCCGACATTCAGTTAAAATAAGTCTTTGGTCCTGTTTTTAAATTCTATTGGAAAAACTTCATATAATGTTATATTTTGTGGCTATTTTCTATGATTGTAAGAACACGCAGGGAGTCTTAAGCATGCATGCATTCACATGTTCGGGACAGATCAAAGAGCCGCTTTTTTATAAATAAGGAAGATTTGCAATGCAAGAACTTTTTTTTTTATATCCATTAGTGAGCATAAAGTACTCGAATACATTATAAGACTCTCAAACTTAATCAGTGAGAGTAATGTAGAAATAATTGCAAGACTCTCAAATTTAATCAATGAGTGAGTAAAAGGATTAATTCTATTACAAGACCTTTAATAACATCTTTTTTTATTTACCTTTTGTTCTTATTAAAGACAAAAATAGAAAGATGTTTTTACTTTCTTTACATGTTTTGACTGTTCACTGCAGCCTTCATCAAAAACAAACCCCACAGAAGAAAAGAAAAAAAATGCTAAAAGCCCTTCTTAAACCCCTATTAGAAAACAAAAAAATCACAAAGGACGCATACGAACACCTGATACCCACAGCCAGCATCACCTCCCGGATCTATGGAACCCCCAAAATACATAAGGATATCCCACTGCGACCAATAATAGGCAGCATCGGATCAGTTACACACAGCTTATTAAAAGCCCTGGTTGAAATCATCAAACCCCTCCTTGGACTATCAGAATACCACTGCAAAAACTCAGAAGAGCTCAAGTCAAAGTCAAAGTGCCTTTATTGTCATTCCATTGCTAAAAAAACAATGCAACGAAATTGAGATACTGCTCGCTAAAACAAACTATCACATTCACAGTTCACTCATGCATTTAACCACTTGCGCTCCGTTGTTCCGCGGGCGGGCAAGTCTCTGCGTCCTATGACGCACGAGGGCGCACAAGAGCGCGCTCGTGCGCATGACGCATAATAAGGATATTGATGGTGGTGGTGTAGGTGGTGTGCCCTCCAAGTGCCACTGGAAAAAAAAATCTGCAAACACAGCCGCGAACAGATTAGTTCATCTGATTGACCTCTCATTCGACTAATAAGAGCCTTGAACTGGGTTTCTGAAACCTTGAAGAACCAATGAATGAAAATCTAGGAAGGAGGACCTGTGAACGCAGGAGCCAATTGAAGCACAGAAATTCTGGCTGGGTGAAGAGAGATTTACTGTTGCAACAGATGAAAACAAAGGACGCTGGACGAATCTACTACAGACCCAGGCTCACCCAGCAGCATGGAGAACACCCACAAGTGGGACCTGCACTCATTCCAGCAGAATAGACGGAGGCTGACGACAAAAGTCGTAAATCATTCGCCAAAACGGCAATAATGGAATTATGTTGATCGGGATCCACGAGCGGAGTAGCGTCGCGTTCGTCTGACAATGGGGGAAGAGATGTTCGCCGCGACTCTGCTGCTTTGAAGAGGTAAGGTGTTATAAGCTAAATTATTATTTATCCCTGAAAACTGTAATCCAAAAATGACTTTGGACCGATCGGTACATTACAAGTGTACTGCGCACGAAGTGCGTGCGCCACGATAAACGGTTCATTTGCCGTGTTCGGACCGTGAACGCCCCCCCCCCCCCCGCTACAGAAGAGGGCCATCGCTACATGATGGAATAGACTGATATGCTTCCCCCCGCGAACCGGGGGGCGTTCGGACCGTGCCCCCCCCCCGCTCCTCTTCTGCAGCGGGGGGGGGGGGTGTCACCTGGCAGCAATCAGCTGACTCTTCTGATGAAGGCTGCAGTGCAGTTGAAACATGTAAAGAAGGTAAAGACATCTTTCTATTTTACTTTTGTCTTTCAAAGGGAAAAAAAAAGGATAAATAATTAAAAGAAGACAAAATGAACCTGTTTGACGTACATAGAGAGATTGTTTTTTTTGCCAAAAAATTCAAAGTGTTTTCTTTTAAATGAGACCAACCCCATGAAGATGCTGCAAAGGGTTGAATAACAGCTTTCGATTTACTTTGGGCATGTTATTTTTTTTGGCATTTTTAGGAAAATTGCCCGGAGTGCAAGTGGTTAACATTCTCATAATTACAACAATAAATAATGCTTAAAACAATAATACCTAAAAAGTTGAATACAATATGTACATAGCAATAATAAAAACATACTGAGCGATAAATAAGACCAGCTTATACACACAAGGTTATTGCCACAAATTAACCTAAAATAGCATAAAATAACATCACAGTCTGTACGTGTTACATAAATCCGTTCAAAATACGTACTGCTGCTGGGAAAAACTATGATTAAACCTGGTAGTCCGGGTTTTAAGGGATTGTGGGACACATATGCACATATGTACATCACTTCATGCCTCATATGTATACCACTTTAGGCTTCACATCTTAGATTGAACAAAGGACCGGGTCTCTTTGGAGATAACAGGAGGATGTGAAAGTTTAGGCTTTGGTATGCAAAGAGACGGCCTGGAGGGATTTTCCTGGCCACCAGAGGCTGGGGGTGGAGGTGTTAAGATCTGAAAGAAGATGGATTGTTACTTGGGATTAAATACAATGTGACTGTGTGCTTTGAAGTCCTGAGGTATTTAAAGGATGAATGTCTGGGTTTCTTTCTCTTTCTGTTTTTGATGTTGGAAGATGTGAATAAACCTGACTCGTGAGATGAACTCTGCCTCGTCATTTTCACATTTTCCACACTGGTGACCCTAAGACGTATCATGAGTGAAAGAAATTCCCCCGAGCCAGCCGGGTCAGGAGCTCCCAGCCAAGAGTATGCCGCTACCGTCCAGCTACCGGACTTTTGGCGAGACAACCCACGCTCCTGGTTCCACTTGGTCGAAGCACAGTTCGCCCTCCGGGGGATAACGGTAGATGACATGAAGTTCTACCATGTGATTGCCAAGCTCGACAACCGCACGGCGCGGCATGTGCAGAGCCTTGTGGAGCAGCCACCGGCTGACGATAAATACGGCGGGTTGAAGGCTGCGCTCATCCAGCGCTTCACTCTCTCAGTCCAGGAGAGAGCGGAAAGGCTCCTGGCTCTGAACGACTTGGGAGATGGCACGCCCGTTGACCTGATGGAGAACATGCTGAGCTTGAGGGGCTCAGACAACGACGACTTCATCTTCACCCACATTTTCCTGAGAACTCTACCTTCGGCCACGAGAGCGACCCTGGCCAGTTCGCCCAGCGGGACTTCCGCGCGCTGGCCCAGGAGGCGCACCGGATTCTCAACGCCAGCAAACAGCGCGCGGCCACCGCGGCAACGACGGAGTTCGGCGCGACGGCTGGAGATGGCGAGGGGCCAGAGACGACGGTAGCAGACCCACTGACGACGGCGGCGGCGGGGGCCAAGGATCGCAGAGGAGACACCCTCTTTTTCTACCATCGCCGCTTTGCAGAGAAAGCACGCAAATGTATACCACCGTGCCAGTTCAAGCGCTCGGGAAACGCCAAGACCGGGGGTCAGTAGCAGCTGCGGCCCTTGGTGAAGAGAACAAGCTGCTCTACTTGACGGATGCGCGTTCGGGGAGGCAATTCCTCGTGGACACAGGCTCCCAAGTGAGTTTCATCACGCCTACCTCCGCTGACCGGCTGGCGGGTCCCGGAGGTCATGGGGCGTCAGCAGCGAATGGCTCGGAGATTAAGACCTTTGGGGAGAGGAACCTGCTTCTGTCCCTACACGGCCGTACATTTGAGTGGACTTTTGTCATAGCTGCAGTGAGTTTCAATATGTTGGGGGCTGATTTTCTGTGCTCACATGGTTTGTTGGTTGATCTTGCTAACAGGCGCCTGGTTAATGCACTTTCCTTTTATTCTATTCCCTGTGCAGCCCGAGTGACCCCGCCCACAGCACAAGCCAACGTCGCAACGGCAAGCGGTAAGTTCCACACACTGCTCACTCAGGTCCCAGCACTCACGGTTCCTACATTTTCAGCAGCCGTCGCTAAACATGGAGTGGAACATTTTATTACTACCACCGGACCGCCCGTTTTTGCAAAAGCTCGGCGCTTGGATTCAGCTAAACTGACCATAGCGTGCGAGGAGTTCGCCAACCTGGAAAAGTTGGGCATCATCAGGCGTTCGAAAAGCCCATGGGCTTCCCCGCTTCACATGGTCCCGAAAGCTGATGGCTCATGGCAACCTTGCGGAGATTTCCGCAGGTTGAACAACGCCACGGCGCACGACTGCTACCCAATCCCGCATATCCAAGATTTTTCGGTTCATTTGGCGGGGGCGCGCGTTTTTTCTAAGATAGACTTGGTCCGCGGTTACCATCAAGTCCCAGTGCGCGCTGAGGACATACCCAAAACAGCGGTAATAACTCCGTTTGGCCTATTCGAGTTTTTGCGCATGCCGTTTGGGCTTAAGGGCGCTGCGCAGACGTTCCAACTCATGATGGACGCTGTGTTGCGCGATCTCCCCTTCGTATTCGTCTACCTGGACGACATCTTAGTAGCCAGTGCGTCCGAAGACGAACACGAAAACCACCTCACGGCAGTTTTCCGGAGGTTGGGAGAGCACGGGTTAATAATCAACCCAGCGAAGTGTCAGTTTGGGGTGACGCAGATTGATTTTTTGGGGCATTGCGTCTCCCCAGAAGGAGCGGTTCCGCTGCCTGACAAAGTGCGCGCGGTAACAAATTTTCCCCAGCCACAAACAGTCAAGGCGTTACAGGAGTTTTTGGGAATGGTGAATTTTTATAACCGTTTCCTCCCCCGCGCAGCGCAGCTCATGCAACCATTGTATGCCGCACTAAAAAAACAAAAACCCACAAATAAGATTGAATGGTCTCCGGAGCGAGAGCGAGCATTCTCAGAGGTCAAAACAGCCCTGGCAAACGCTGCATTGTTAGCACATCCAGACCCAACGGCCCGCATAGCGCTCACTACTGACGCGTCAGATGTGGCCATAGGGGCGGTCGTGGAGCAGCATGTAGCCGGGGCTTGGCAGCCACTTGCTTTTTTCAGCAGGACTTTGCACGATAGTGAACGAAAATACAGCGCATTTGACAGGGAGTTGTTAGCCCTCCACTTGGCCATTCGCCACTTCCAGTTCTGGCTGGAGGGACGCCGTTTCACCGCGTTCGTTGACCACAAGCCGCTGACATTCGCGATGGCCAAGGTTTCAGAACCGTGGTCAGGCCGGCAGCAGAGGCAGCTGGCCGCAATCTCAGAGTTTACTACCGATATTCAGCATGTGGCGGGTAAACTGAATGTAGTGGCAGACTGTCTCTCGCGCGCCGTGGCGGCCCCAGTCCGCGTAAGGATAGATTATGCAGCCATGGCCGCGGATCAGGGTAGCGACGCGGATGTGCGCACGCTCCAGTCTGGACCAACAGGGTTAAGGCTGGAGAACAGAGTGCTGCAAGACGGTATGCCCCCCCCCCCTAATCTGTGATGTCTCCACCGGGCGACCGCGTCCTGTGGAAACGGCCGTGTGGCGCCGCCGCGTTTTTGACTCGATTCATTCTCTGGCGCACCCGGGAGTGTGCGCGTCGGTCAAAATGGTGGGAGAGAAATTTGTTTGGCCGAGCCTGTGCAAACAAGTTAGAGTGTGGGCAGCAGCCTGCATGGCTTGTCAACGAGCCAAGGTACACAGACACACGAGAGCCACCTTGGAGCCGTTCCACATCCCGGCTAAGAGTTTCGATCATGTTCACGTGGACCTCGTAGGCCCCCTCCCGCCGTCACAGGGGTGCACACACCTTCTGACAATGGTAGACCGCACCACGCGCTGGCCGGAAGTGGTCCCACTGTCATCAACCACAGCCGAGGAGGTGGCGCGCATTTTTAACAGCATGGGTAGCGCGCTTTGGAGTCCCGTCGGACATTACGTCTGATAGAGGTCCCCAATTTGTTTCCGAGCTTTGGTCAGCAATGGCCCGCAGCCTGGGGGTAACGATCCACCGCACAACCGCGTACAATCCGCAGGCTAATGGGTTATGCGAACGTTTTCATAGGTCATTGAAAGCGGCTTTCAGAGCGTCGCATACGGATGCAAATTGGGTAGACAGGCTACCATGGGTTTTATCGGGGTTGCGTGCTGCACCTAAAGAGGATTTAGAAGCCTCCCCGGCCGAGTTAGTTTTTGCGCAGCCACTTCGGCTGCCCGGGGAATTTCTCCCAGATAATCCTGCGCCAGAATGTTCCCCGACCCAGCGGTTGCAGAGTGGCATGGAATCGGGCATGCTGCCTGGCCCCGTTCACCACAGTTTTCCGCACGTTTTTGTGCCTAAGGCCTTAAAAAATGTGGAGTTTGTTTTTGTCAGACACAATGCCCATCGCCCACCATTGCGACCACCTTATGATGGACCATTTAGAGTGCTGGAAAGAGGGGATAAGCATTTTTTGCTAGATTTGGGGGGCAGGAAAGAAAAGATTGGCATAAACAGGCTCAAACCCGCCTTTGTGGTGGCAGACGAGGATGTGCTGTCGGCCAGGGCTCCTCGGAGCGGCAGACCCCCTAGGGGACATTCCCCAGAACACCCACAGGGATTGACTAACAGTTCTCACCCTCAGACAGCAGCTCTCCAGCAGGATGGCGCCGCGGAAGTGGTAAAGCCCGCTTACAGCAGATACGGGAGGAGACTGAGGCCCAAGCAGCACGTGGACTGATGTGTAATATCATGACATGCAGACTGTTATTCCGCTGTTCCATCTTAGACGTTTGGGGGGGGGGGTCATGTGGGACACATATGCACATCACTTCATGCTTCATATGTATACCACTTTAGGCTTCACATCTTAGATTGAACAAAGGACCGGGTCTCTTTGGAGATAACAGGAGGATGTGAAAGTTTAGGCTTTGGTATGCAAAGAGACGGCCTGGGGGGATTTTCCTGGCCACCAGAGGCTGGGGGTGGAGGTGTTAAGATCTGAAAGAAGATGGATTGTTACTTGGGATTAAATACAATGTGACTGTGTGCTTTGAAGTCTTGAGGTATTTAAAGGATGAATGTCTGGGTTTCTTTCTCTTTCTGTTTTTGATGTTGGAAGATGTGAATAAACCTGACTCGTGAGATGAACTCTGCCTCGTCATTTTCACATTTTCCACAGGATCTGTACCACTTTCCTGAGGGGAGCAAGTGAAAGAAATCATGGCCTGGATGAGTGCAGTCTTTAATAATGGCCGTAGCTCTGTTGAGGTACCGAGACCTGGAAATCTCTTCCAGACAAAGGGAGAGAACAGCCAGTGATTTTTTGCGTAGTCTCGATCACTCTCTAGAAGGCTTTGCGGTCTGCTGCTGAACAGCCCTCATACCAAACCGTGATGCCATATGACAAAATGCTCTCAATAGCAGAGCGCTAAAATAAAACCAGCAACTGTGCATTCAGGCCATTCCTCTTGAGGAGCCTCAAAATGTGTAGACGTTGTTGAGCCTTTTTTGTCGTAGCTATGGTGTTAACTGCCCAGGTAAGGTTGTGAGAAATATGAACACCCAGAAACTTAAAAGCCTCCACCCTCTCCACACACTCCTTGCCTATATATAGAGGAGGCGGCTCACTGCTATGCTTCCTAAAATCAATAATGAGTTCTTTTGTTTTTTGTATTCAATAGCAGATTATTATCTGAGCACCATCTCACCAGTTTCTGGACCTTATCTCTGTATGCAGACTCATCTACTCCTGATATGAACCCTACTACTGTTGTGTCATCTGCAAACTTCACTATGTTTGTGGGATGAACAGGTATGCAGTCATATGTGTACAATGAATACAAAGTGGAGCTCAACACACAGGCCCTGTGGCGAGCCTGTGTTAAGCATGACTGTAGAGGAGGAATGGGGTCTGAGTCTAATAGTCTGTGTTCGGTTTGTTAGGAAGTCCTTAATCCAAGTGTGAGTAGGCAGACCAAGCTGAAGCAATTTAGTGATGAGAATGCTGGGAATAATTGTATTAAACGCCGAGCTATAAACCACAAACAACATTCTTACATAGCTCCCCTTGTCTTCTAAATGGCTGAATGCCGAGTGGAGAGCTATAGCAATAGCATCTTCAGTGGATCTGCTCCGTCTGTAGGCAAACTGGTACCGATCAAAGTCTGGGGGGAGACTAGGCAAAATATGTTTCAATACCATTTTCTCAAAGCACTTCATAATAATGGGTGTTAATGCTACTGGTTGATAGTCATTCAGACTGCTGATGATATGTTTTTTTAGGCACAGGATAATGACTGCAGATTTTAAACACTGTGGAACAAAGGCTGCCTTAGACAAATTAAAAATGTCAGTCAAAACAGAGCATAGCTGATCTGCACATGCTCTGAGCACCTTTCCTGGCACTCCATCGGGACCAGTAGCTTTTCTCGGATGAACTGCTCTCAGTGTCTGTCTCCCCTCATGATCCTGCAGGGTAAGCACATCAAAGCTGGCATTCAATAATGTCAGTGGGTCTGGGCGAGGTGTATTTGCCTCAAACCGTGCAAAAAGGCAGTTCAATTCTTCTGCCAGTGAGGCGCTGATGTCACTGGAAATGATGCTGCTGCCCTTATAGTTTGTGATATGGTGAAAGCCTTGCCATACTGGTCTCGAATCATTATCAGAAAAATGGTCCTGAACTTTCCTCTTATAGGCCTGTTTAGCCTCCTTAATACCTTTCTTCAGATTAGCCCAGGTGGTGCTATACAGATCTGTATCCCCTGACATGAAGGCTGTATCATGGGCTCTGAGGAGTGCCTGGACTTCTTTTGTCATCCAAGGCTTCTGGTTAGGAAAAAAACCTAATGCGTTTTTCCACAGTCACCTGGTTGATACAGTAGGTGATGTAGCATAATACAGTCTGTGTGTACATTTCCAGATCCTCATTCTTGAATAAATCCCATAAAGTGTTTGAAAAACAGTCCTGCAGCTGAGAAAGAGCTCCCTCAGCCCATGCTGTGATGTTCTTTATAGTAGGTCTAGCAGTTCTCCTGAGGGGGGTGTATGCTGGGATGAAGAGCAATGATAGATCGTCTGACGGGCCAAGATGTGGACACGGCACAGCTCTGTAAGCATGCTTCAGGTTTGAATACACTCGATCAAGACAATTCTTTCCCCTAGTGGCACATTTCACATACTGTGTGAAATTAGGCAGCACAGTTTTCAAGCATGCTTGATTCAGCTATAATGTGAACACCCTCAGGATAGGCCTGCTGCTGTTCATTTATAACACTGTACAAATGACTAAGGGCTGCTTTAGTATTTGCATCAGGAGAAATATAGACCACTGTTATAATAACCACTGTCAGTTCTCTCGGAAGATAAAAAGGCCGACATAAAACTGACATTGTCTCTAGATCAGGAGAACAGTAAGTGTTAATAATACGACTGTGATTAGTCCAAGAATTATGAAGAAAAATGCAGAGACCTCCCCCTCTCTGTTTCCCGGATTCCTCTGTTTGGTCCATACGATGAAGTGCGCGTTCTGGTAGCTGCACTGCAGCATCGGTGATCAGCAGGTGGAGCCAGCTTTCCGTTAACAACAGCACACAGCAGTCTCTTACAGTTTTACTAGTTGCCAGCTGTAGCTCTAAATCATCCATCTTGTGGACGATGCTTCTGGCGTTGGAAAGAAAATGCTGGGTAGCGGAGATCTATGCGGCTGTCTCTTTCGCCTCGCTAGCAGGCCCGACCGGCATCCCCGCTTTTTCTTTCTCTCCCTCCTCTGTCTGCGTTGCTTCCCAGGACTGACAACAATCCATGGTGATCCTGCTGGTCTACAGATAGCCTCCGGTATGTTTTGTGTGTTCTCAAAAACCTCTGAGGTTCAGGACCTCTGATCGTCACTTCCTTGTGGTAACGTCTCGTCACTTCCTGTTTTGCTGTCTGCCTGTGTGGTTTGCTCTCCAGCCACTAGCTAGCCACTAGCTATGGCTACTACCTCTCTTTCCTCTCCTCCTCTGGTGTGCTCTCTCTGTCAGATGTTTAGCTACACCTCTGCCTCTTTTAGTGATAACGGTAAATGTAATAAATGTTGTCTTTTTGAGGCGCTCGAGGCGAGGTTGTCTGATTTGGAATCCCGGCTCCGCTGCATTGAAACACCGTCTGCGCCAGTTAATCTCGACGGACGCCCATTAGCTGCAGCGGAGCTAGCTAGCTTAGGTCCCACTGTCAGCGGTTCCCCGGCTCTCCTCAGCAGCGAGGAGACTGGGTGGGTGACGGTGAGAAGGAAGCCTAGTCGCAAAGCCCCGGTTCACCACCAACCTGTTCATGTTTCTAATCGTTTTTCCCCGCTCAGCGACACACCCCCTGAGGAAAAAACTCTGATCATTGGCGACTCTGTAGTCAGAAACGTGAACCTAGAGACTCCAGCGGCCATAGTCCAATGTATTCCTGGGGCCAGAGCAGGCGACATCGAGTCAAATTTGAAAATGCTGGCTAAAAGTAACTGTAAATACTCCACAATTGTTATTCACGCCGGCATTAATGACATCCGTCTCCGGCAGTCGGAAGTCACGAAACTTAATATAGAATCGGTGTGTGAGTTTGCAAAAACGATGTCTGCCGCTGTAGTATTCTCTGGGCCCCTCCCCAATCTGACCAGTGATGACATGTTTAGTCGCTCGTCATCCTTGAACCGCTGGCTGTCTGTGTGGTGTCCTAAAAATGACGTGGGCTACATTGACAATTGGAGCTCTTTTAGGGGAAAACCTGGTCTTATGAGACGAGACAGCATTCATCCCACTTTGGATGGTGCTTCTCATTTATCTAACAATCTGGCATCTTTTTTATCCAAATTTCCAAAACCGTGACTACTCAGAGTTGGGACCAGGAAGCAGAGTCACAGTCTTACACGCCTCTCTGCAGCTCCTCTTCATCTGCCACCCCTCAGCTTAGCCCCTGTCTTCCCCATCAGAGAATCGTTGTCTGCTCCCTCCAAAGTGAATAAAAATATAATGTATAAGCATCCCAAAGTGATAAAGCAAAATATTGGTAAAACTCAAATTAAACATAAAGCCTCTAAATTGAATGATTTGGCCTCTGTTCCTCCTCATAATTTAAAAATTAAATGTGGTTTATTAAATATTAGGTCTCTAACTCCCAAGTCTGTTAGTCTATGATCTGTTAATTGATCATCAGATTGATTAAATTTCCCTTACAGAGACTTGGTTAGGGCAAGAGGATTATGTTGGTTTAAATGAATCAACTCCCTCTGGTTATTTAAACTGTCAAAATCCCAGAAGTTCTGGTCGTGGAGGAGGAGTAGCAACAATTTACCATTCCAAATTACTAGTTAATGTAAAGCAAAAAACATGTTATAATTCCTTTGAGGGCCTGGTCCTCAGTGTTGGGCACTTTAGCAATTTCAGGTTAAACCCAATTTTATTTGCCATAGTTTATCGTCCCCCATCAACCTATTCAGAATTTTTATCCGAATTTGCTGATTTCTTAGCTGATTTAGTGCTGAAATCTGATAGAATAATTATAGTAGGGGACTTTAATATACATGTGGATGTACAGTAGATAGTGACTGCCTTAATGTGGCTTTTAATTCAATATTAGACTCGATTGGGTTTTCTCAGAAAGTAGGAAATTCTACTCATTACCTCCACCATACATTGGACCTTGTTCTGACATATGGCATAGAAATAGAAAATCTTGTAGTGTCTCCTCATAACCCTGTACTGTCAGACCATTGTCTGTTAACCTTTGATTTTACTATTTCTGACTATTTGGCTCCTAAAGAAAAATATTATCACAGTAGATGCCTCTCAGATGATGCCGTTTCCAAATTTATGCAGATTGTTTCCTCTATGCCATGTGTCAACACAACGGAAATAAGCTATAGACAGCTTGCTCCTTCTGTAATTGATAACATGGTGGATAGTGTTTCAGCTTCTCTGCATCAGGCTCTAGACTTGGTGGCCCCCTTAAAAAAGAAAAAGTCTAATCAGAGATTTTTAACTCCTTGGTTCAACACAGAAACTCGTAGCTTAAAACAGAAGACTCGTCAATTAGAAAGAAAATGGCGCTCTACTAATTTAGATGAAATCTATTTAGCTTGGAGAAATCATCTTTTAATTTATAAAAAATCTCTTAGAAAAGCTAGAACGAGTTATTACTCTGCATTAATAGAAGAGCAAGAACAAGAACAAGAATAATCCCAGGTTTCTTTTCAGTACTGTAGCCAGGTTGACAAAGAGTCAGGACTCTGTCAATCCTAGCATCCCCTTAGAGCTTACTAGTCAGGACTTTATGAACTTTTTCAATAATAAAATTTCATCCATCAGAGATAAAATCAATCAGATTCTTCCCACAGTTAACTTAAATACTGTAACTATTACAACTCCTTCTATTGATGTCTGTCTTGATGAGTTTACTCCAATCGACCTTTGTGAGTTACACAAAATAGTTTCCTCATCCAAACCTTCAACTTGTCTTTTAGACCCTATTCCTACCAGGTTATTTAAAGAAGTCTTCCCACTTATTGGGAGCTTTATTCTTCATATAATCAATTCTTCATTAACTTTAGGCCATGTACCGCAGGCTTTTAAAACAGCTGTAATTAAACCCTTACTCAAAAAGCCAACGCTAGATCCAGGAGCTTTAGCTAACTATAGACCAATCTCTAATCTCCCTTTCATTTCAAAAATCTTAGAAAGAGTTGTTGCTACGCAATTATTTGACCACCTGCAGGGAAATGGTTTACTTGAAGAGTTTCAATCTGGGTTTAGAATCCATCATAGTACTGAAACAGCCTTAGCGAAGGTCACTAACGACCTCCTCATTGCATCTGATAATGGACTAGTTTCTGTACTTGTCCTTTTAGATCTTAGTGCAGCTTTTGATACTATTGATCATAATATTCTACTTGATAGATTAGAACACTATGTTGGACTTAATGGAACTTTGTTGCAGTGGTTTAGATCTTATTTATCTGATAGGTTCCAGTTTGTTCATGTAAATGATGAGTTTTCTTTCAGCTCAAAGCTTAGTCATGGAGTTCCACAGGGATCTGTGCTAGGCCCTACTCTTTTTAGTTTATATATGCTTCCGTTAGGCAACATTATTAGAAAGCACTGTATACATTTTCATTGTTATGCAGATGACACACAATTATACCTGTCAATGAAGCCAGATGATACTAATCAATTAGCCAAGTTAGAAGCCTGTCTTAAGGAAATCAAAGCTTGGATGACTTGTAATTTCCTGCTATTAAATTCAGATAAGACTGAAGTCATTCTTGTTGGTCCAAAAAACCTTAGAAATTCCTTTCCAAATCAAACTTTCAGTTTGGATGCAGTTACTCTTTCTCTTAATAGCTCTGTGAGGAACCTTGGAGTTATTTTTGATCAGGATTTGTCCTTCAATTCACATATTAAATTTGTTTCTAAGACTGCCTTCTATCATTTGCGTAATATTGCCAAGATTAGGAGCATCTTGTCTCAAAGTGATGCTGAGAAGCTGATCCACGCTTTTGTTAGCTCGAGATTAGATTATTGTAATTCTTTATTATCAGGCTGTCCTAAAACATCTTTAAAAAGTCTTCAGCTGATCCAAAATGCTGCAGCAAGAGTTTTAACAGGTACTAGAAAGAGAGATCATATCTCTCCGGTTCTGGCCTCCCTTCATTGGCTTCCCATAGAGTTTAGAATTAAGTTTAAAATCCTTCTTCTTACTTACAAAGCTTTAAACAATCAGGCTCCTTTTTATTTAAAAGATCTGATACTACCGTATCATCCTAACAGAGCACTACGCTCCCAAAATGCAGGATTACTTGTAATACCTAGAATCTCCAAAAGTACAATGGGAGGCAGAGCCTTCAGTTATCAAGCTCCTCTCCTGTGGAATCAGCTGCCAATCTGGATTCGGGAGTCAGACTCGATCTCTGTTTTTAGGAATAGGGCTAAAACCTACCTTTTTGATATAGCCTACAATTAGGGAGGGATCATGTGTTTCTGAACCCTCCCTTAGTTATGCTGCTAATAGGTTTAGTCAGCCGGGGGACCTCCAGTAATGCACTGGGCCTCACTCCTTTCCTCACTCTCTATGAAATATATATTTTTTGCTGGTCATTAACATTTGTTTGTTCTCTCCCATAGATTGAGTCCCCATCGTGCTGTTTGCTCTCTACATGTCTGTTCTTTTCTTCTTCTCTATCCCCTCACCCCCCAGCCAGTCGCAGCAGATGACTGCCCCTCCCTGAGCCTGGTTCTGCTGGAGGTTTCTTCCTGTTAAAAGGGAGTTTTTCCTCTCCACCGTCGCCAAGTGCTTGCTCACAGGGGATCGCCTGATTGCTGGGGTCTTTCTGCAACTGTGGGGGTCCCCCCTTCAGTTGATAGTGCTATGAGATGACTGTTGTTGTGAAATGGCGCTATATAAAGTTGAATTGAATTGAAAAACTGCTGTAACAGCAGACTTTTCTTGAAGTCCAATATTTATCAGCTCAGTACGACTGTACACAAATCCAGCTTCACACGGTCCAATATCCAAAAACAGCATATATACAAGCAAAAGTAGGGAGCAAAGAGCCGCTGCGCAGATGCACACTGCCATGTTTTTTAGCTGGAACAAGAACTCAAAAATATGAATATAGAATCAGACGAGATCCTCATTTCACAAGATGTCATTTCATTATTCACAACGACCCCTGTGATGTCACACTACACATAGTGCAAGAACGCCTCAGAAATGACAGAACCCTAAAAAAGATGCACCACTCTCACAGCTGACGACATATTTGAACTATTGCAATTTGTTGCAAAATCCACCTATTTTCAATACAGAGGAAAAATCTACAGACAAGAAGGATTTGCAATGGGAGACCCACTATCAGCCATCATGAGCAGCTTTTTCATGGAGGATCTGGAAAACAAAGCCATCAACACAGCACCCACACAATGTAAACCCACCCTCTGGAAGAGATACATGGATGACATTTTGGAGAAAATAAGGAAAGGACACACACAAGAACTCACTGACCATCTGAACAGCACAGACAGCACTGGGAATATAAAATTCACACATGAAGAGGAAGAAAATGGCACCATAGCCTTTCTGGACACAAAAATCCACCACAACGATGATGGCAGTATAAAAATCACAGTGTACCAACCCACACGGATCAATACCTACTATGGACATCAGAACACTCCACAGCACACAAACTATCAGTTGCCAGGACGTTATACGAACGGGCCACAATTATCACAGACCAAGAAGACAGACAGGAGGAGGAAAACCACAAAAAAACATGCACTCATACGCTGCCAATATCCAGCATTGGCCATAAACAAAGGGAAACAGCAAGTCAAAAACAAAGGAAACAAACTGGAAACGAGACACAGAACAAAAGCCAAAATCAAAAACCAGGACACCATAACTATACCATACATCCGAGGAATAACAGAACCAATTCAAAGGATCATGAAAAAATACAAAATAAACACAGCAGTAAAACCTCACAAAAAATTAAGACAGTTATTAATACACCCCAAGGACAAAATAGAACAAGACAAAAAATGCAAAGTAATATATGAAATATCATGCAGATCATGCAACAAAACCTACATTGGAGAAACCAGAAGATCATTCACCACAAGGAAAAAAGAACACCAGAAGGAATGTGAGAAAGAAGCACAAGGACGCCTCAGAAGATCACAAAAAGAAAAGGCAGAACAAGAAACAATATCAGCTATATCGGATCACTGCAAAAGAAATGATCACATCATGGACTGGGACAACGCAAAAATTATTGGATCAGAGAGCAACAGACATAATCACTGGATCAGGGAGGCTATAGAAATCAGGAAGAGGGGAAAAGACAGCATGAACCGGGATGAGGGGGCCTTTATGCTTTCCCACACTTGGGACTACATTCTCCAGAGACCATTGGACAGCGGAAAGCGGGGCCGGTTCAATGGATCTGACAAATCTGCTGGGCTGGCCCCGTCTATGAAAGTCAGCTGATAAAATGACACCACGCAGCAATCAGCTGACACTTCTGATGAAGGCTGCAGTGAACAGTCAAAACACGTAAAGGTAAAAACATCTCCTTTCTATTTTTGTCTTTAATAAGAACAAAAGGTAACTAATTAAAGAAGACAAAATGAACCTACTTGAGTTTAAATAACATCACTGAGTAAAAGTATTGATTGTAATAATTTATGGTACATCATGCGATCTTAAAATACATCACTAGTGAGCGACTGTCCATAATAATAAAGATAGCTTGTTAAAATCAGTATAGGACTGAACTTGATGATATGAAACCTCTTGTATTGGTGACCGGATGCGGCCCAGTGAAAGTTTTCCTCTACATAAAGTTAAGCTAAGAGAAAAAGAGTATATGCAAATTCAGTGAGGCAAGGAGAGACACACTCAAAATACACAACAGCCTCTGTATACTGTATATTGTTCATATGGTGCAAGCTGATTCTGTGAATCTTGTGGGGATAAATGTGTGGTTTGAGAATGAAGAGGGCTGTAAATATCTACTCACTCTTTTTTTCCCATAGTGTATATATTTAAGCGATTTAACTAAAAACAGTGCACTTTTAGCTGTGCAGTAAGGCGAGTCTGTGTCTTTGTTCACAAAAAGGGGGGGGAATTCACCCCCACTCGCCTGTGTGAGCTGAGTTTGGATTTAAAACATGATAAAGTTACTGAGAGGAGATTATTTAAGGCAACAGCGTTAAAATGGAGCACCAAGTTAAAGTTGTAAGATTATTCTTGCATGTTTACAGCTAAATTTAAGGAGACGACACTCCAGTTTCTTTGAAAAGAAAAACAAGGTGTGGTTTGTGGACAATAGGCTTTGTGGCCATGTTGCACGTTCACATTTGCGCGCGACTGAAGCAGCCACGTGGCATTCAGTGTGCATGTGCGTGTAAACGCCATCTTGAAACGCCTTCAAGTGACATCACTGTGGCTCCTCCTCCTTGAATGCAGAAGGAACTGCCTCCATCTTGTGGTCAACTATAAGAATTGCATTCTTTCATAAATTTACCTCCAAATCAAACTTCAAATTTTTTTTTAAAATAATTTTGGGGACCTTAGTATCTCTCTGGCCGAAAGGAAAGCTTTAAGACCGTGCGCATGGCAAAGCAAAGACCTCCCACGCCAGCTCTATAGTGGGTTTGACGCAATGAGGCAGAAGCTACCCAGTCAGCTGGAGAGTGAAGAGGTTCAACTTCAATCTGGGCAGAGGAGAGAATAAGCAGATTTATTCCTAATTATAAAAATGATTGTGTTGTAGTGAAAATCCTAGGTTGAGAATATATAAAAATGGGGTAATTTAAAACACTACTGAAGAAAAAAAAAAGGAAAAAATAAGGAAAATAAATGTTGTGGAGATGTGCATGTATTGGTGAAGTAAATTTTGTATTCTGAGAGTGGACAGAAATGGAGAAGGGAGTTTGGTTTTAGAGAAAATTTGAAGGCTGATGAATTTGAAAGTTTTGTGCAAGATGTAAGGGAAAAGTATGGAGAAGATTGGAAAAAGAGAAGAAAGAAATGTAAGAATGAGAGACTGACGCTGCAACGGTGAGATGAAAAAATAATAAACAAGAAAAAAATGAAAAAGAAAAAAGACGCTGTTTAATGGTTTGTCTGCTTCTGTATTAATCCTAGATGATGGTGGTGGCTGTGGTTGTGGGCCGCCTCCCTACCCCAGTGACAATGTGAGTTCCTCTTCAGACCCTCTTGAATTGTCTGCGGCCATTCCCCCTCCACGCCATCGCCTAATGACCCCCTTCTCCCTCCGTGACTACAGTAAAAGAATTTAAATCAAAAGGATATTGAGAGATGGGACAAAGATGATCAAACCAACCACATGTAAACAAAATAAATTATATTGTTGTTTTTCCATTTACTTTTCTGATAGCATCTCAAATATTGAATCTCTTTCAAGAACATTTTAGTGTTAATCTGTGTAAATCATGCACATTTTGCCAGGAAGCTTAGTACTAACAAGTCACTCCAGACTCAACAAACTGCTCATAAGTTCTCCAAGCATGTGTAAAAAGCATTTGTGAATCATCTGTAGTCAGCACGTGTTCACGAGAATTGAAGATTGAATAACTGATGCTTAAAACTACCGCTAAAGTCACGTTCCACAATAACACCAGCAGTTTCATTTACTAAAAGTCTAAGAGAGAGAAACAGAAGAGAGAAAACAAAACACCAAATCTGGAATTGTCCTGTGTGAGAGGAAAAAATCAAATTAGTGGTGGCAGGAGAGTTTTCTGACATAAAGACACAGCATAAGCCTGAATGTAAGTTGTAAAACCATTTCTACTGTCTTGGAACGGCATTATTTTAAACAACTATGGCATAAAATATACCTAAAATTGGATTTCAGATGGGTGTCGTAATCTGCTTTCAAAACTGTACATATCCATATTGCACTGAGCTGAGACTCCCCCACTTTGCAGAGCATTATGACACATTTCAACAATTTGGGTTTAGAATGTGTGTGTAAAAAGCAATAAAAAAATACTCGAGCTAAAATTCACAGTATAGAATAGAAATAAAGATTGCTTTTCCCCTTAATTATCCAACTCTGCATCCTAACCAAGAAGCAAGGTGCACGCTTCATGTCAAAGCAATAAAAATCAGAACTATACTGCTCAAAAAAATAAAGGGAACACTTTGAAAACATATCAGATTTTAATGGGAAAGGCTAGTCCAGCTTACTCAGATTAAAAAGTGTTCCTTTAATCTGAGTAAACTGGACTAGCCTGCCACAATTTTGATATCCAGCTTATTTTTTCCCATTAAAATCTGATGTGTTTTCAAAGTGTTCCCTTTATTTTTTTGAGCAGTATATATCCATCTGATCCTGTGTTAGTTGATCAATTAGCAGGACAAGACATTTCTCGCTGCACTGTCCTACAGAATAATGGAGCAGTGTGTTCTTATGTTACTAGGGAAACATTTTGAATCTTTTTGCATCTAACATGATATGGAAGTAGATGAAATAATAATGTTTAAATCATCCTTAATTATAACCTAAATCAAAGTATGAAATCTAGTTTATAGGGATTAAACTTCTAAGACTTGATTCAGATAAATAAAATATAGTTATTTAGTGAAAACTAAGCTTAGAATAACAGCAAACTAGTTACACAAATGTCCCAGCTGGTCTGGATCACTTGTAAACCTTGTCTGACATCGTACTAAATTTCAAGATATTAACAGATTGGTGTTGGGGATCTAGGTATGAAAAGAAAATAAAAAATGTAAAGAGAAACCTGCACTTACTTATGTGATGGCTGACCCATGGGAGTCTGGGGCTCCCTATGAATCTTTTTTTTTTAATTAAGGAAGCCAGAAGGGGGAGGGGGAGGACAGCAGTGGAGGAGGAGGGGCCGTGGCCGAGGAGGGAACGCACCCCACAATGGAAACTGAGTGATGGTAAGACCGGCCGCTGGGAGGAGGAGGAGCCCATGACCCACATGCACTACGACAGAACTGGACTGTATGATTAACACTAAAACAGATAAGAGGACTCACTCCTACAATATACAGAAAATTAGCAGAAAATTAGTTTATTAGAAAATTATTAGAAAGGTGCATGTAGATCAGTAATTGCAGGTAATGACATTCAGGGCTTTACAAAGTCAGAAGGAAAAGTAACAGATCTGCAAATGGCAAACTAACAGTAGAATACCTATCAAAATCTGCAAAAGTAAAGGATCCTATTATCGGTAACATTGTTGAAGGGTGGTACATCGTGTCAAAGGTTACCCACATGTTGAGGAAGTAAACATAGTTTCTGAGATTTCCAAATTGAAATACTGATACTCACTCGACCTGGTCATGACGAACCATGTTGAGTGATATCACAACATTTTACATCCATAGTTCCTACTGATTGGCAATCTCCAAATCAATATCATTGTACCATGTACTATAGACAAGTGAACGGATCTGATCCAAATTATGAACAAACGTTTTTTTGCAAATCCATCCTCCAGATTGGTCATAAAAACCTTGTACAGGTCACCAAGGGGTTATGTGGAAGCATCCATTGTCTTATCTGTTGAGGATAAGAGACATTTTAAACAATGGAGGGTTCCACACATCTCACTGGTCAGACCCAAACACATGGATTGGAAAAATGTTGGACATTTTGTCACCTCTGCTGAGGAATATAGCCATCCATGGGGAGCCAACATCTGACCTTAAGATAGAATATTCTCCTAAATTAGAAACATATGCATTGTCACTTAACTGGATAACCACAGCACAAAAGGCTGTGCACAATTGACACCCAGAAATCTCCTACATGACCAAACATAACATTAACAGATGAGAGGATGAACAAATCTGAAGCAAATTCTAAATTCATTATGGTAAAAAGACAAAATAGATGTTGGTCTAACAAATTGGAGCAGAGTATTTCATTGCAACATCAAAGTTACACTATAGGGAATATCCTCTCAGTCCAGAAGCTCAAAAAAGTGTTTAACAGGCCACAAAAGAGCTAAAAAAGCAGCAAATGTCATGGTGTCATGCACAGCCTCCCCATTCCTGTGGGAAACATCCTGATAATGCAGGACCTGAACTTAATAAAGTTATAATTCTTAGTGCTTATTGTGAACCAGGATCACACACATTGTTAAAAAAAACAAGAACTCCAAATGCAATTTTTCACAGTGGTAGTCATTAGCAATGCATTGTTAGAATAACAGTACACCCAGATCATCAGTTCTGGTTTGCATTCATATTTGAAAACAAAAGTACATATTTACCAGACTACCACAGGGTTACTGTGAGTCTCCTACAATTTTTTCTCTGGCAATGTCAGCAAATCTTGCACATTTTATACCTCCTAATAGAAACCAGTTGCTCCTTTATGATATATTGCTGGCATCTCCTGATAAAGAAATATGCAGACAAAACATATCTCTGCAGGCTGGAGTCTATGGGTGATTAAATAAAGGTGCTGTGTTTAATCAAAGTTCCCAAATTTATACCTGACTAAAGGGTAAACCCATCTTCCCACAAAAATTATTTCACTATTTTGCTACTTGAACACATAGACTTTGTCATGTGTTCAAGGTAGGGGTGGCGTTATTGGTTATTAGTTATCACAGCCTTTGGGTTTAAAAATTGAAAATTTTGCTGCAAAATTTTGCCAATAATGTTTAATTTGTGCACAAAATAATGATCAGGACGATATCAAGACCAGAGAAGGGTAGTTTTCCATCATCAAAATAACCATTTCAGAACATTTGCGTGGACTTCATTGAGCAAACCAAATGTGAAGGGAAAAGATATTGTTTAGTTATAGTGGATATGGTTACAGATTATTTCACAATTAGGGAAAGTGTTAAATAGTGATTTGAAACACCATGCAGCATATCACCCACAGTCTGCAGGATTTGTGGAACGCCATAACAGGACCATTATAGAAAGATTAAGAAAACAACGGCAGGAACAGGGAAGAATTGGATTTATTGTTTACCTTTGATACTATTTTATATGAGAATAGTGCCTACAAAAGAAGGTTTATCTACATTTAAGTTTATATGAAAGCCTTAATTAGTACCCCCTCTTAGACCATTTAACTCAAAAGATGAAGAGATTTGGTTTAGCAGATTACATGTTAAGAATGTTGACTCAAAGAGATTCTGTTAATGCTATTCTTCCTAGGAAGGAACACACAGGAGGAATCATCACCATAAAACCCAGAAACCAAGTACTTACAAAAACTGTTAAAAGAAGACCTGGTCAGAAGCCCCCCTTAGCAGGGGCCATATAAGGTAATATTGCCAATTCCAACAGCTGTAAAAGCACAAGGCAGAGACACTTGGGTACACCTTACACACTAAATTATTATCAAAACAAACCATAGAAGCTATAGGGAAAAGCCATAGACAGTGTTGCTGTGTGGAGGAAGTCTGGGGCTACAAAGAGGGTCAGGTATTTTAGCTGACCTGATTGTCTCAAACCTTGGTGAAGAATTAAGAGTCCACTGCAGTTTTTTGAATGGCTCATATGTGTGTTCCTCGTGCTTGTCCTTGTCGTAGTCCTCCTGATATGGTTGTTGTGCAGCTCAGTAGCTATTTTAAAAGGTAACTGACAAATCAATAAACATTGACAATAAGGGTAAAGGGACACCACCCGCCATAACATGCACTGAAGATAAAACTTGTGTAGTCTAGTTTAACTTTTGTGATATATATAATGCGCTTCTCAACACTGGTGGACCAGTACTCTGCGGAGATCTGTCACAAGCAGCAGAACCTCAACAAGAAAGTCAGGGTGCTGAACCATGCTATTCTGAAGGCTGCAAATGAATCTATACCTCGGGGAGCCAGAAAGAACTACAGGCCTTACTGGACAGAACAGCTCCAGCAGCTTGAAGACAGTGTGGCAGAGGCAAGGAAAAAAGTAGAAGCAGATCCTACAGTAGAAAACAACATTGCCCTGAAGGCGGCCACTGCAAAACACAGGCAGACATTTATACAGGAAGCTCGAAAAAGATGGCAAGAAAAGACAGAGCAGCTCAACTTGGACAAGGACGGCAACAAACTTTGGAAACTGGCTCAAGCCCTCAACGACGAGAACAGCAAAAGCTCGCCGATCACAGTACAGGCAGATCAAGAACTGCTGACTGGCAAGAAAGCAGCAGACTATTTCATCAACCAGTATGTGAAGACGAGCCATCTTCAGATTCCACCAGAGAGAAGAAAGGTTGTCAGAGGAGCCCAGCGAATTCATCAGAACGCACAGATTGAACCAGTGATGAACTCACCATTCATTCTCAAGGAGCTGGAGGATGCAATGACAACACTGAAGCTGAAAAAAGCCCCTGGGTCTGACAAGATCACAAATGAAATGTTGCTGAACCTTGGCCCCAAAACCAAGAAGAAACTTCTGCAGCTTTTCAATGACAGTTGGAGATCAGGGACTGTGCCTCAGATCTGGAGAGAAGCCATGATGATTCCAGTGCACAAAAAAGGCAAAGATAAGTTGAAGGCTGAAAGCTATCGCCCCATAAGCCTTACAAGCTGCATAGGAAAGCTGCTAGAGCGTCTCATCAACACCAGACTCATGTGGCACTTGGAAGGAAAACAACACATCGGCCCAGAGCAAGCAGCCTTCAGGCAGAACCGGTCTACAGAGGACCAAATAACATACATCTCTCAAGCCATAGAAGATGCCTTCCCAGAAAAAAAGCACACCCTCGCTGTATGGATTGACCTAGAAAAGGCGTTTGACAGGGTATGGAAAGATGGCCTCAAGCTGAAACTGCGCATGTGCGGTATCGCTGGGCGCATGTACAAGTGGATTGCCCAATACCTGCACAACAGAAGAGCCAGAGTCCAGGTCAGACAGTACTCCAGCAAGAAGAAGGTGTTGAGGGAAGGAGTCCCACAAGGAGGAGTGCTCTCCCCAACACTCTTCCTTGTATTCATTAAGGACATCATCCAGAGTTTGCCAAGGAACGTACAAGGTGCCATCTATGCCGATGACCTAGCCCTCTGGTGCAGTGAGGAAAGCATGGTGACTGCAAACTACAGAGTGCAGCAAGTTCTCCGGCTGATCGAGGCATGGACCAAGTCATGGCTTGTAAGCTTAAATGAGAGGAAGACTACATACACCGTCTTCACCCTGTCCACCCAACCCCAGAAGGTGAAACTGCAGATCAACTCCCATGAGCTCCAGGCTGAATATGCACCCACATACCTCGGGATCACCATGGATCGCAGACTGAGTTGGAAGAACCAGCTGCACAAGAACCAGGCAAGAGCAAAGATCAGGATGGCCCTAATGAAAAACCTGTCAGGAACAGACTGGGGTGCAGACCAGGGTGTCCTGAAGAAGCTCTATGTGGGGAGGATTCGGCCTGTTCTTGAGTATGGCATAGCAGCAACCTCAACAGCTGCCAAAAGCAACACTGAGAAGCTGGACAGACTCCAAAACCAAGCCATGCGAATGATGACAGGAGCCATGCGCAGTACCCCTATCAAAGCGCTGGAGACAATAACAGGCCTTGCACCACTGGAAGACAGAAGAAACGTCAAGGTACTGACCCAGGCCGCCAAATTCAAAAGACTGGAAAACCATCCCATGAAGGACAGACTGAACAAGCCGACAAAAGGGAGACTTAAGAGATCGAGCTTCATCCACCAGAGCAGGACACTTGAAAGGAGAGACCCAGAACTGATGGACCACATACCCACACCAATACCACCCATAGCATCTGTTCCCTCCTGGAACCGACAGAACTTCCCAGCCATACACACAGACATATCGGGCATTGGGAAGAAAGGAACACAGTCAGACCAAGAGAGGAAGTCGCTGGCCCTGGAGTTCATTCAGTCTGCCTACCCTAAAGAGCAGTGGACTCACGTCTACACAGACGGCTCTGCCATGGAAGCAACCAGGAATGGCGGAGGCGGCGTGTACATCAGGTACGCTGACGAGGAGACCCACATTCCCATTGCGACTGGAAAGTACGCCACCAATTTCAGGGCTGAGGCAGAGGCCCTGAGAACAGCAGCGACCCACGTCAGGGAACATCAAGACAAGGCACACAAGCGGGTTGTCATCTTCACTGATGCCCTCTCTGTCTTGGATGCACTTCAGGACCCCCGACGCAAAGAGCTGAATGAACTCACCCTCATTCTGTCTCAACTAGCAACACAGGTGAACGTATCACTCCAATGGATTCCTGCCCACTGTGGAATCTATGGAAATGAGACGGCTGACAGACTTGCTAAGGAGGGTGGGCAGCAAGACCAGGAAGACAGGCAGATCTCTTACAGTGAGGAGAAAACCATTATTAAGGCCCTGTCTCACAAGAAGTGGCAGCAGCAACACCCAAACTTCTGCAAGGATGACAACTACTATAGTCTGAGCAGGGCTGACCAAGTCGTTCTGTTCAGACTCCGAACTGGACATAACAGAATGCATGCTCACATGTACCAGAAACTTAAAGTTGGACAATCGGACAGATGCCCATGTGGTACTGCCCAAATGACTAGCGAACACCTCCTCCAAGACTGCCCAGACCACGCTGCACTCAGACGAGCTACGTGGCCTGACCCCACATCACCGAACCAAAAGCTGCACGGGGACCTCCGCAGGACGGCAGCATTCGTCAGGGCAGCTGGTGTGACCATCTAGCGATCGACGAAGAAGAAGAAGTGACCAGTCCATGCAGTATGAATCTGAGTCTGTGATGTATGAAAAGAGTCATAATTACATGTGCACTTCTCCATGTAACTGGGCTGATGTGTTCAGTCACATAAGGCCCGATGACTCTTAAACTGGACAATATTATGCTGGAGTAAATGTACTTGGGAAAAGACCCCTTAGAGAGCGTAGGCATGGTCAACTATTCATCCTAATCCTAATTGTGAAGCAACTAGAAAAGCACTCATAGAGCGCATACCTCCGCCAAGGCTCCTTCCGTTTGTCATGGATCACCTCCAAAATGTAATGGGTTTGTGTGTAGGCCTATAGCCACTTGTGGTGAAAATGGCATCAAAGTCTGTCCATCAGTTTTGGAGTATTGTTGCTAACACACTGTGAGAAGATAAGAGCCTTGGCTGAGGTATGCATTCTCAGATCATCACCAACATATAATGGGTTCCTCTCTAGCCCAAGAACCACCTCTGGTGAAAATTTCATCCAAATCCATCCAGTAATTTTTGTGTAATCCTGCTGCACAAATACAAACAAAGCCCTTGGTGGAGGTATGCACTCTCAGATCATCACCAAAATCTACTCATCTGTTCCCCGTGCCATTACACACTTTTCCTGAAAATTTCATCAAAATCCGTTGATAACTTTTAGAGTGTTATTGCTAACACACTGTGAGAAGATAAGAGCCTTGGCTGAGGTATGCATTCTCAGATCATCACCAAAATGTAATCATCTATTCCCCGTGCCATTACGCACCTTTCCTGAAAATTTCATCAAAATCTGTTCATAACTTTTTGAGTATTGTTGCTAACACACTGTGAGAAGATAAGAGCCTTGGCTGAGGTATGCATTCTCAGATCATCACCAAAATATAATGAGTTCCACTCTAGCCCAAGAACCACCTCTGGTGAAAATTTCATCCAAATCCATCCAGTACTTTTTGTGTAATCCTGCTGCACAAATACAAACAAAGCCCTTGGTGGAGGTATGCTCTCTCAGATCATCACCAAAATCTAATCATCTGTTCCCCGTGCCATTACATACCTTTCCTGAAAATTTCATCAAAATCCGTTCATAACTTTTAGAGTATTATTGCTAACACACTGTGAGAAGATAAGAGCCTTGGCTGAGGTATGCATTCTCAGATCATCACCAAAATGTAATCATCGATTCCTCGTGCCATTATGCACCTTTCCTGAAAATTTCCTCAAAATCTGTTCATAACTTTTTGAGTATTGTTGCTAAAAATTTAAATAAATAAATAACTAGAAAAGCACTCGGAGAGCGCAGACCTCCGCCAAGCGCCACAATTCCCCCCATACAGTGTTTCTGTGTACGTTTTCAGATTCCTTGAGCATGTAAACATATGACTAGCAATTGGATTCACAATGATTATTTGTTTATTTGACAGGGACAGTGCAATAAACACACAATTAATCAATGACAATCAATCTGATAGTGATAGGATTAGTGGTCCAGTAGTAAAAGCATTGCCTCCTTGGCGGAGGTAATAAACTGAAGTGTTGCTGTTGTGTCCATCTCCTCCACTGACGGATGCAAATTTGGTAGACAGGTTGGCGTGGGTTTTATATTATATTGTAACGTGCTGCTCGACATGGCGACGTCCCACCGGGAGGTTCGAACTCACGCCTCCTGCTCCGGAGTCCCGCACTCTACCTGTGTGGCCAATAGGGTCAACCCACTTGGCAAGCCAAGTAGGGTGCTCATATTGAGTTCGCTACAATATTATTTTTTGGGGGGTTGCGCTCTGCGGCAAACAAGAATTTAGAAGCTTCGCCGGCAGAGAGCTCGTTTTTGCGCAGCGCCTATGGCTGGGCGGTGAATTTCTGCCAAATGCGCAGCTCCTATGGCTGGCCGGGGAATTTCTGCCAAAGAATCCGTCGGCGGACAGCTGCCCGTGTGAGGTTTTGCAGTTGCACGCTGGCGGGCCCAGGCCAGCAGTGTTTTCCGCGTCCTTTTGTGCCTAAAACGTTGAAGAACGCAGAGTTTGTGTTGCAGACACGACGACCAGCGCCCTCCATTGCGCCTGCGCACATGTTGAAAATGGCTGTATGTCACAGTGTTGAATGAAAAATGCTTTAAAAAATTCCTGTATCCAGACGGTGAACCGGATCACCCCCAAAATTTAATCAGTTCTTCCTTGTACCATTTCCAACAACGCCTGAAAGTTTCATGGAAATCCGTCCAAGATTTTTTGAGTTATCTTGCTAACCAACAGACAGACAGACAGACAAACACACACACAGACAAACGCCGGCAAAAACATAACCTCCTCCTGGCCTTTTCGGCCTGGCAGAGGTAATAATAATAATAATAATAATAATAAATAAAAAATATATAAACACACACAGTGCGGAGCATTGTAGCTAGATGGAAAAATATGTAGATATATATTATTCATATATATTATTCATATATATTTACATATTTATTCCATCTAGCTACAATGCTCCGCACTGTTTATATATATATATTTATATATTTATTCCATCTAGCAACAATGCTTCACACTGTGTGTTTATATATTTACATATTTATTCCATCTAGCTACAATGCTCCGCACTGTGTGTGTTTATATATCTACATATTTATTCCATCTAGCTACAATGCTCCGCACTGTGTGTTTATATATTCATATATTTATTCCATCTAGCTACAATGCTCCACACTGTGTGTGTTTATATATCTACATATTATTCCATCTAGCTACAATGCTCCTCACTGTGTGTTTATATATTTACATATTTATTCCATCTAGCTACAATGCTCTGCACTGTGTGTTTATATATTCACATATTCATTCCATCTAGCTACAATACTCCGCACTGTGTTTATATACTCATATATTTATTCCATCAAGCTACAATGCTCTGCACTGTGTTTATATATTTATATATCTATCCCATCTAGCTACAACGATTCGTACTCTCTCTCTCTCTCTCTCTCTCTCTCTCTCTCTCTCTCTCTCTCTCTCTCTCTCTCTCTCTCTCTCTCTCTCTCTCTCTCTCTCTATATATATATATATATATATATATATATATATATATATATATATATATACTCGCTGCTCTTGTTTTTTCTCTTGCCTTCTGATTGTTGCTCTGAGTGTTGCTATCCCTGTGCTGTTGCAATCCTGGAATTTCCCCATTGTGGGACTAATAAAGGCTTATCTTATCTTATCTTATTAGTATCATCAGCAAATAATATTATTTTTAATAATTTAGAAACTTGGAATATATCATTTATATATATGTTAAATAATTTGGGGCCCAATACTGACCCCTGGGGAACCTCACAGGCAATTTCCATGCATCCAGGCAGATATTCTCCCATCTTCACAAACTGTTGTCTCTCAGATAAATAACTTGTAACCCAGTTCGGTGCCATTCCCCTAATACCATACATTTGCAGCTTATCAAGAAGTATTGAATGATTTATTGTATCAAATGCTTTTCTAAAATCTATAAATACACCAATTGCTTATTTTCCTTGATCTAATGCATTTATTATTTCCCCTGTTGCTTCCATTATTGCCAATGATGTTGTACTCTTTGCTCTAAATCCATATACAGTAGATTCTGATTAAGCAGATCATATTTATTTAAAAAAATCCTCTAATCTGTTGTTGAAAAGTTTTTCCAGAATCTCTGAAAATTGTGGGAGGAGCGATACTGGTCTGTAGTTTGTGTAGTGGTGTTTATTTCCTTGCTTGAATAATGGTATTACTTTTGCTATTTTCATTTTCTGCGGGAATGAGCCAGTTTGAAAAGATAGATTACAAATATATGTAAATGGTTTTAATATACTATCAACAGTTCTTTTTACTAGTGCCATATCAATACCATCACAATCAGTAGATAATTTATTTTTACATTTTTCAACAACAGATTTTACCTCTAGTTCATCCACTGCTGAGAGAAAGACTGACCGAGGGTTATTTCCAATCAATGTCTCTCTCACAGTGTCTCTTCCTTGGTTTGTAATTTTTGCTGCCAACTCTGGTCCAACATTTACAAAAAAAAATATTCATTTTATTTACTACCATGTTCTTATCTTAATTATCACCACAGTTATCAGTAAATTACTCTGTTGAATTGAATTAACCATATCGCGGTGGACGTCATTAATGAGTTGTTGGACAATGGCAGGGGCGTTAGTGAGACCAAAAGGCATAACGATGTACTTAAACTGCCCCAGGTGAGTTTTAAAGGCCATCTTCCACTCGTCCCCCTCGCGAATACGGACTAAATGATGTGCATTGCGTAGGTCGAGTTTGGTAAACACCCGCGTGCATTGAAGGAGCTCAAATGCGGCGTTTATCAGAGGCAGAGGATATTTATCTTTAACGGTAATAGCATTTAATTCTCGGTAGTTGATGCACGGATGCAGAGATCCATCCTTCTTACTGACAAAGAAAAATCCTGCCCCAAGAGGAGCCAAGGAATGCCAAATGAGGCTGGCGTTCAGTGAATCCTTAATATATCTCTCCATTGCTTCCCTTTCCGGGCCTGAAATGCAATAGAGCCAGCTGGACGGCAGCCGCGCACCTGGGAGGAGCTCTATAGCACAGTCATACGAGTGATGAGGTGGTAAAGAGAGCACCCTCGACTTGCTAAAGGCTTCCCCAAGGTCATGATAGACCTCAGGTACGAGGGTGAGGTCCGGCAGCTCGGCTGAAGGGGAAGAGATGGATAAGGATGGCTAACATGCAGCTGAACTTAAACAAGATGCCAAACAATGCGGACTCCAGGAGGAAATTGAATTCTGTATCCAATTAATAATGGGATTATGCCTCCAGAGCCATGGGTACCCTAGGACCACCAGGGAGGAAGAATTTGGGAGGATGAGGAATGACAACTCCTCCCGGTGGTTCCCAGAAAGAATGCTGTGCATTTTGTTACTGAGGCCACATTTTTGCCTGATAAAGTGGTGACATTCAGTGGGGTGGATAGTTTAGAATACCCATCTCCTGCACGAGCTGGGATGAAACAAAATTCTGCTCCGCCCCTGAGTCAATTAAAGCCATAACCCTCCTCTCGACCCCCGGCAACTGAATAAGGGCCGAAATAGATAGATTACCGGGGGGATGAAGAAAGGTCCTGCCCGTCAGACCCCCCACGGCTACTGATGGGCCGCGTCTTTTGGCATCAAGTGGCAATTATCCAACTTGTGCTCTAAAGAGCCACAATACATGCAAGCGCCAATCCTCCTCCACCACTGGTGCTCCTCTGGGGTCAATTGGACCCAGCCAAACCCCATCGGTTCGGAGGAGGAGTCGGCTCCACATGAGTCAGTAGCCTGGACGAGCACGCGGGTGGGAAGAGAATTTGTGCTCCTTTGCATGCTCGCGGTAGCAGTTATCAAAACCGACAGCTTGGTCAATTAAACTGCCCAGAGATGAGGGAACAGCATGAACCGCCAGGCCGTCGGAAGTTGGCATTTAAACCCAGGAGGAACGTGCTGTGTAACACAACGTTGTTCTATCCAGAGTCCACCACGACTACCCAAAACTCCACTGAGAAGTTGGCTACAGACTGGCTTCCCTGGCGGAGAGACAAAATGCGGCTCATAATGTTGCCCTCACTCTCCGTGTGGTCGAAAGTACGAGAAAATTCAGTGACAAAGCAATCGAAGGTATAGGTGGGACCCTCCGGACTGTCGAGTATGGACCAAGCCCAACTGAGGACTCAGTCCCACAGCAGGAGAGTCAAGAAATGAATTTTGGAAATCTCGTTCGGATACTCCCTGCCCACATGGCCCAGATAAAGCCGAACATGACAAAGAAAGTCCTTACATTTCCCCACCTCCCCCGCGTACGGGGCAGGTGAGGGAACGGAACTTGTTTGGCGCACGGTGGAAGAAATAGGGGCCGCAAGTGGAGCGGAGGAAGCCGGAAGAGGAATATGGGCCAAATGCTTGGTGACAGTGTCCAGTTGCTGCGTAATAGTTTGCCGCATTGAGTGAGCGCGGCCACCTGTCTCTCTGTGACATCTAAGCAATGAAGAGCGGAGTGTTTCGCTGATGCAGCTCCCGTTGAGCTTACGTTATGGCTGGCTCGTTCTGTCAAATTGATAGAATGATAAGCTCACATGCAGGGAACCACACCAGAGAAAACACTCACGACACAGAGAAACAATGTTTAAATAGTTTACTGATTTCAAAAACAGAAAGTACTGTTATGGAAAACGTCACTTGCCAGAGGAAGACTAAGCCTGTGGGGAGAGATGAGAGCGAATTAGTGGAGGAAGGTGGCTAAGGAAGTGAGTGGTCTAATTACCACTTAGGTGAGCCAAGCAGAGAGCCCAACAGAGAGAGACCCAGCAGAAATAAACGAACCAGCGGGATGAAACTGGCATGAAACAGGTAGGGAAGGAGCTGGGTAGTGTCTGACCGGGTGGAGAAGGCTGCTGAAGTGGGATGAGGTTGCTGGGGCAGGTGAGTGCACAACAATCCCCGAAGACACATCACGCAGATGGCAGCAGCCTGAGAAAAGCAGAGGAATTAATTAGGTTATCCTTGACTGGAAATTGCTTATACTTGCTGAGGCAGTATACCCAACGAGCCAGTGCTGAAGTCTCCACTTGGTGGTCTTTTATGCGCTGATGAGGCAGAAGTGGCAGGTGTGTCTAATCACACAGGTGAAGTGATTACCTGTGAGGTCGGGGAAATTCTTCTCAGGAAGGAGGGAGAGTGTGCTCAGCTGAACATGACAGAATGTTGCTGCATTCTCTGTTGTAGAGGCTTTATTGAAAAAAAAAACAGTACATGCTGCTGGTGTATGCCAGTATCTCATGTTAGCTCAGCAGGGGGAGAGCGACAAGGATTCAAGTGACAAGGACAGTCAGGTTTAATATCATGTCTACCAGTGTCTCTGCAAGAAAAAATGTTGGTATTGACAATATGCCTATAATGACTAAAGCATGATTTAACAGTTGAAAATTGTGTAAATACATTTATTGAAAGTTTTTTAAGTTTTTATTTTTGATACTGAAATTGTAATACTGAATGTTTGTAAATTATGACTCATTTCTATGATTGTCAAAGGTAGCAGAAATGAGGTGAGAATTTTTCCTGTATAAATGCACAAAGAATGAAGACAGAAAAGAAATTGCATTACAATGATTACTCATGAAAGTATGTACCGCTTATAGGTTTTTCACTCATTACACATGAGAATAACATCAGGTGTCTGATACCTGTTAATTATAGTTATTGACTCCATAAAATGGAGTCAAGAGAGAAAAATTGTTAGAATAATATAAATAGTGAAGATTAGTTAGTAGATATTACACAAAGTATTTGCATTCACATATCTCTTATATTCACACATATACTCACACATACATTCTGACATGCAAGTCAAATGCTCTCCCAACCACACATAAACACCAGTTGCTTACACACATAATAACTGCACATGCACACACACATAATAGCTTCACAGGAAAAGTCTCTGTTCTTGTTTCCATATATAAGCATGTGTAAGGCTGAAGAGAAGACAGCTGGACAGGATGAAGTCATAAAAAGAGCTTACCTACTATGAAACAATAGACATGTATTGTTGGAGAGTGGTTGTGATTCACCCACCAACTCAGAAGCTATATGTAGGAGGGACTTCCTTTGTTCGGGGTCTTCCCAGGACAGAGCTGGGAGGATCCATGGCCATATTGACTCCTTGCATGGGCCAATAAAGTTAAGTTGAGAAACAGTATTTCTTCTGTGATTATTGGTTGGTTAACTGAAAAGATTCTGCTAACTGTCCAGAAAATTAATTTTTACAGCACAGATGATCTATAGTTGTACATGCCATTGGCCGTAGATGGATCTAACACACACAAACTTGGGGCATGTCTGCCTGTTTTTAAGGGCTGGTTATCAGCAAATTTCCTGTTTCTTAACTCAGCCAAGACAGAAATGATTATTACCTCTGCCAGGCCAAAAAGGCCAGGAGGAGGTTATGTTTTTGCCAGGGTTTGTGTGTTTGTCTGTTTGTCTGTCTGTCTGTCTGTCTGTTGGTTAGCAAGATAACTCAAAAAGTCTTGGACGGATTTCCATGAAACTTTCAGGCCTTGTTGGAAATGGTACAAGGAAGAACTAATTAAATTTTGGGGATGATCCGCATCACCGTCTGCATACAGGAATTTTTTAAAGCATTTTTCCACACTGTGACATATGGCCATTTTCAACATGTGCGCAGGCGCAATGGACGGCGCTGGGTGTCATGTCTGACCAACACAAACTCCGCCTTCTTCAACGTTTTAGCCACAAAAGCATGCGGAAAACACTGGTGGCCTGGGACCGCCAGCCATAGGCGCTGCGCACATTGCGCTGGTCGTCGTGTCTGACCAACACAAACTCCGCGTTCTTCAACGTTTTAGGCACAAAAGCACGCGGAAAACACTGCTGGCCTGACCCCGCCAGCGTGCCTGTTTTTGCGCCACGCTGCAAAACCTGACACGGCCACCTGTCCGCCGCCCGATTATTTGCCACAAATTCCCCGCCCAGCTATAGGCGCTGCGTAAAAACGACCTCTCTGCCGGGGAAGATTCTAAATTCTGTTTTGCCGCGGAGCGCAACCCCAATATAATATAAAACCCACGGCAACCTGTCTAACCAATCTGCATCCGTCAGTGGAGGAGATGGACACACCAACACTTCAGTTTATTACCTCCGCCAAGGAGGCAATGCTTTTACAACCGTAAAACGGGGCTATAAGGGACGGCGGGGTAATATGGGACACTTTTCTAAATGTAATTCTGCTTTTTTAATTTTGCTTCCGCCTAGATTTGATGAAGGATTCATGGATATTTGACAATAACAACACAACTCAGCGTCCTGCTCAAAATAAAAAAAGCAGAATTACATTTAAAACATTTCCCAGAAAAGTGTCCCTTGTGGGGAGACTTGAATAACGAAACCGAATTGCCTTTCATTCCAGTTTATTCAAGTAATCATTCCACTGTCTGCTCTCATTCCTGAGCAGCGAACAAAGAGGGTGAACACACCAAAGTTCTCCCTTTTAAACATTCTCACATCAACCCATTTCCCTCATAGGGGAATTCACACATCTATATCAAAATCCTTTTATTCACATCCGTTAACTTTCTATTTACATAACTCCCCCTTCTCTCCTCTCGAGCCTCAGCGGTCAGGAAGTCTTCTGTCCCCTGTTCTCCGCAGGGGGTCCAGTCTCTGTGGCTCCGCACCGCAGGGGGCTGCAGCTCTGTGGTTCTCCTTCATCGTGAGATTAAATCACATATGCAGTGTCCAACATATACATGTCTAACAACACAGCCATATAACCCCCCCCAAACGATGAAGAACAGACTAATTCCTAAAATTTAATAGCACCCTACTCATTACTGAATAATCAACACCAACATTCAGTCTGTGCGCCGCTTGGGCTTCAGCCGTCTGCCGAATCTGCTGTGAGAGGGCCCCGCCTTGCCTGCGGCGCCTTTCTGCTTCGGTTCTGTTGACTGAGGAAGAGAGTGATTATTTGTCCCTTGCGGGGGCCTGCCTCGTCGAGGCGCCACCGCGACCGGTACAGATTCGTCCTTCATGACAAAAGCAGGTTTTAGTCTGTCAATACTGACTGTCTCTTTTCTGTCTCCAAAATCTAGCACAAATTGCTTATCACCTGTCTCCAGCACTCGAAATGGCCCTTCGTAAGGCGGTTTGAGCGTTGCTTTTAGGGCTTCGCGCCTGACAAAAACGAAGTCGGCATTTTTCAAAGCCTTGGGGACGAAAACTCGTGGAAAAGCGTGATGAACCGGACCCGGGAGCGTGTCTGCTCCCGTGCCGACTAACGGTCCCAGAGCAGAGAGAGGTGGGGGCTCCGGGTGCTCTGGTAAAAACTCGCCCGGCAGCCTCAGAGTTTGTGCGAATACCAGCTCCGCTGGGGAGGCGTCTAAGTCCTCTTTAGGCGCAGAACGCAACCCTAATAAAACCCATGGTAGTTTATTTACCCAATCTGCATCCGTGAGCAACGCTCTGAGTGCTGCCTTCAAAGACCTATGAAAACGCTCGCATAAACCATTAGCCTGAGGGTGGTAAGCCGTAGTGCGGTGAATTTTGGCTCCTAAGCCGTTGGCCATCGCTGACCACAGCTCAGAGATGAATTGCGGTCCTCTATCGGACGTAATGTCCGACGGAACCCCGAAGCGCGCCACCCAAGCCGTTAAAAAAACGCGAGCCACCTCCGCGGCCGTGGTTGTCGCAAGTGGGACCACTTCCGGCCAACGTGTGGTGCGGTCCACCATTGTCAAAAGATACGTGAACCCCTGTGATGCCGGTAGGGGGCCCACAAGGTCGACGTGCACATGGTCGAACCTTCTGGCCGGAATGTGGAACGGTTCTAACGGGGCTCTTGTGTGCCTGTGAATTTTGGCCCGTTGACAGGAAATGCAGGTTTTTGCCCATTCCTTCACGTGCTTGCGCAGGCACGGCCAAACAAACTTTTCCGCCACTAGTTTCACCGACGCGCGCACCCCCGGGTGCGCCAGTGAGTGGACCGAGTCAAACACACGGCGGCGCCACGTGGCCGGAACCACCGGACGTGGGCGCCCCGTCGACATGTCACAGATCAGGGGGGGCATACCGGTTTGTAAACACTTGCTCTCCAGCCTCAACCCTGTTGGTCCAGACTGGAGCGCGCGCACGTCTGCGTCCGCCCCCTGGTCCGCTGCCATGGCTGCGTAATCTATACCCACGTGCACCGGGGCTGCGCGCGCCACCGTGCCACTCTCCTGCGGCGCGGTCACGGTGGCCCGTTCTGCCTCTGCGCGTGTTGGGGTCGTGAACGCGCGTGAGAGACAATCCGCTACTACATTGAATTTGCCCGCGACGTGCCTAATGTCAGTGGTAAATTCCGAGATTGCGGCCAGCTGCCTCTGCTGCCTGCCGGACCACGGATCTGAAATTTTGGCCATGGCGTATGTGAGCGGCTTGTGGTCCACATAAGCGGTGAAGCACCGTCCTTCCAGCCAGAACTGGAAATGGCGAATAGCCAAATGCAGCGCCAACAGTTCTCTGTCAAACGCGCTGTATTTTCGTTCAGCCGCGCTTAAAGATTTGCTAAAGAAAGCCAAAGGCTGCCAAACTCCGGCTACCTGTTGCTCAATAACGGCCCCTATGGCTAAATCTGAAGCGTCTGTCGTCAGCGCGATACGTGCTGCAGGGTCTGGGTGGGCCAGGAGCGCAGCGTCAGCCAAGGCTTTTTTAACCTCTGTGAACGCGCGCTCCCGCTCCGGGGACCATTCGACCGCCTGGGTCGGTTTTTGTTTTTTGAGCGCGGCATATAACGGTTGCATGATTTGAGCTGCGTGGGGCAGGAATCGGTTATAAAAATTCACCATCCCCAAGAATTCCTGTAGTGATTTGACCGTTTGTGGACGGGGAAAATCCGCTACCGCGCGTACTTTCTCTGGTAACGGAACCGCTCCCTCCGGGGAGACGCGGTGACCCAAAGAATCGATCCGCTCGACGCCGAACTGGCACTTGGCTGGGTTAACTATTAAGCCGTGCTCTCCCAGCCTCCTAAAAACTGCTGTGAGGTGCGTTTCGTGTTCGTCCTCTGAAGTACTCGCGACCAAAATGTCGTCGAGGTACACAAACACGAAAGGGAGATCGCGTAACACGGCATCCATCATCCGCTGAAATGTTTGCGCTGCCCCTTTGAGACCAAACGGCATGCGTAAAAATTCGAAAAGTCCGAACGGGGTTATTACCGCTGTTTTAGGAATGTCCTCCGGTTGGACCGGGACTTGGTGATAGCCGCGAACTAGATCAATCTTTGAAAAAATGCGCGCCCCCGCCAGGTGCACCGAAAAATCCTGAATGTGCGGGATGGGATAACGATCGTGCGCCGTAGCGTTGTTTAGCCTGCGGTAATCCCCGCACGGTCTCCAGGAGCCATCGGCTTTTGGTACCATGTGCAGCGGCGAAGCCCACGGGCTCTTCGACCTACGAACGATGCCCAGCCTCTCCAGGCTGGCGAACTCCTCGCGCGCAATGGCGAGCTTAACTGCATCCAAGCGCCGAGCTTTTGCAAACACGGGAGGACCAGACGTGGGGATAAAGTGTTTCACCCCGTGCTTCGCGACCGTCGCTGAAAAAGTGGGCACAGTGAGCGCTGGAAATTGGGTGAGGAGTGTGTGAAACTTACCACCTGCTGTAGCGACGTGGGTCTGTACTGGTGGCGGGGACACTCGAGCTGAACAGGGGAGAGAGTAAAAAGAGAGTGCATTTACCAGCCGTCTATTAGCAAGATCAACTAACAGATTGTGTGAACACAAAAAATCCGCGCCCAACATGTTGAAACTCACCGCCGCTATTACAAAAGTCCATTCATATGTGCGGCCATGTAAGCACAAAGGCAAGGTCCTTCTCCCGTAGGTGTTGATGTTCGAGCCATTTGCCGCTGTAGCTCCGCTACCGTGGGGTCCAGCCACCCGGTCCGCGTATGTTGGGGTGATGAAGCTCACTTGTGCTCCGGTGTCGATGAGGAACTCTCGTCCGGAGCACGCATCTGTGATGTAGAGCAGCTTGTTGCGTTCTCCGAGGGTCGAAGCTGCTAGCGACCCCCGGTCTTGCCGTTTCCCGAACTCCTGAAGATGCAGGACGGCACACACCTGCGTGCCTTCTCTGCGAACCTCCGATGGTAAAAGCAGAGATCTTCTCCTCCGCTGTGTCGTGTCCGCGCCTCTGCCGCCGGGCTATTGGCTCCACCTCGTCGCGGCCGTGCTGCCGCCGTCGTCGGCCAGTCTGGTTCTGCCGCCCCTGGCTCCCCGCTGTCTCGGGTCGCCGCTGTGGTTGCTTGCCCGCCGCAGGCGTCCAGGATCCCATCTGCCTCCTGGGCCAGCTCCCGGAACTCCTCCAGGGTGTGACACTTTTTGCCGGCCAGCGTGCTTCTCGCATGTGCCGGGAGGTTGGAGAGGAAGATGAACTGAAAAATGAAATCATCGTTGTCCAACCCTCTCAGCTGTATCATCTCCTCCATCAGGGCGCTCGGCCTGTGTCCACCTTGGTCTAGCAAAGACAGGATCCTCCTCGCCCTCACTTCAGCCGAGGGGGTGAAAAACTTGATGAGGGTGGATTTCAGCTTGCCGTACCTGTCGGTCGCGGGTGGCTGCTCCACCAAGCTCTGCACGCACCGAGCTGTGCTGTTGTCCAGTTTAGCGATGACATGGTGGAACTTAGTGTCATCCACCGTTACTCCTGCGAGCGCGAATTGCGACTCTGCTTGCAGAAACCACGACCGTGGGTTATCCTGCCAGAAATCAGGCAGCTTAACGGCCACTGCGCTCGCCAGCTCTGAGCGCTGTGAGTCCGGGACCCTGAGAATTTCTTCGTTCATTCTCAACGTCGTCAGTCACCAATGTGGGGAGACTTGAATAACGAAACCGAATTGCCTTTCATTCCAGTTTATTCAAGTAATCATTCCACTGTCTGCTCTCATTCCTGAGCAGCGAACAAAGAGGGTGAACACACCAAAGTTCTCCCTTTTAAACATTCTCACATCAACCCATTTCCCTCATAGGGGAATTCACACATCTATATCAAAATCCTTTTATTCACATCCGTTAACTTTCTATTTACATAACTCCCCCTTCTCTCCTCTCGAGCCTCAGCGGTCAGGAAGTCTTCTGTCCCCTGTTCTCCGCAGGGGGTCCAGTCTCTGTGGCTCCGCACCGCAGGGGGCTGCAGCTCTGTGGTTCTCCTTCATCGTGAGATTAAATCACATATGCAGTGTCCAACATATACATGTCTAACAACACAGCCATACCCTTATCAATCCACCGTCCCTTATAGCCCCGTTTTACACTACTGAACCACTAATCCTATCACTATCACATTGATTGTCATTCATTAATTGTCTGTTTATTGCACTGTCCATGTCAAATAAACAAATAATCATTGTGAATCCAATTGCTAGTCATATCTTTTCATGCTCAGGGTATCTGAAAACGTACACACAAACACTGTATGGGGGGAACTGTGCCGCTTGGCGGAGGTCTGCGCTCTCCGAGTGCTTTTCTAGTTATAGTATATATAATTACTGGACCAGAGAGGCTCAGCCATCTTTGATGGTTTTACTCTGTGATGACTTATTCTTTCCAGAGACAGTGCTAGGAACCCTGGAGTGCTGTTTGATAGGACACTTTCTTTTGACTCTCATATTAAACAGGTCGCTAATGAATGAATGAATGGATTCTTTTGTTTAATGTGTAAAAATGAAGTATTTGTATCAAATTTAAAAAGGACAACTGAAGAATAAACAGATAATTAAATAAACACATGTTGGTTAAATAAACACTAGAAGTGCCAAGATGGACTGACAGACCTTTGGGGTTTTATTATGTGACTAACTTTGTTTTAACAAAATTTACAGGTCTCTCAGTCCACGACTTTTACTAAAAATATCTGCTTTATGTTTTCTGAAATCTTGGATGTAATAAAATTAAACATACAGAATTTCAGAGCACTTATTCCTTGGACTGCTGCTGAGACTGCTGTCATTTAGACCACAGCTGATCACCGCTACAGCCATACAAGGAATTATGCCAGTAAAAGGAATTACTGTGATGTTTCAATTTTACGCATTGCTTTTGTGGGTCTGTGTTTTTTTTAATGTTGTTGTCAGTGTCAGTATTACATTGTGTATCTTGATCTGGGAGGGAGAATTAGAGTAAACAAGAGTGAAATGAATCACCATTTTATGCACCAAATAGCAAAAAGAAACAATTATGGAAATATGAAAAGAAAAAAAATGAAGAAAATCCACAATGCGGAAAGGCTTTGGCACTTTTACAAGACCTGAGTGAGGGGGAGTCTGATGGATGGACATGTTTCAGACTTCAGTGATGAGGACTGTGTTGAAGATGAAAGCTCCCAACTCAGAGCCTGAACATCCACAGAAAAGAAAAATGTTACTGTCCACTGACACATCTGTATGTCCACTCCAGGTAGGATGGGCTACACAGACATTAGGCATATTTTATGAATACAAATTCATTTAGAGTAAGCAAATAAAATGACTCCCCTGAATAGAGAATTATAGCCTAATCCATTCCTATTAATCTCAACAGCGCAACCACCGGATGCTCAACCTCTACCTTCTGCTGTCCAGTTAAGCACCACGCTAATGTCTGTGAGACCGTTGAGGCCAAGGGTCTCCAACCTGGGGCCCCTGGAACGTTTAGGTTTCTGTGGGAAATTTTCTAATTTCACTTCTTAACTGATCCAAACATTACAAATAATTTTCCATTGTTATGCATGGGTGCAAAGGTGACAAAAGACGTCTTGCTGCAGGTCTTTTGCAGTCAGTCAAGGGTTTTTGAACACCTGCCTCCTCAGAACTCTGGTGACACTTTAAACTTGTGAACTATGCTTCCAACTGTATCTCTAGAACCATTCAGTGCCTTTGTTATCCTTTTGTATCCTTTTACTTGTTTGCGCAAGGCAATGATCTCTTCTCTGAACTCTTTGGATAATTCTCTTGACTTATCCATATTTCAAACATGCAATCAAACATCACCGTCAGCAGTTCAGGTATTTGAGACGCTTTATGTCAAGCACACCTGATGCAACCAATGGCACCCTTGAATGGTTGCTTCAGATATGCTTGAAACCACACCTGATTTTCAGAATCAGAATCAGAATCAGGTTTATTGCCATTGTTCATGTAGTACACAAACTAGGAATTTGTCTCGGTACAATGCTGCAACATTAAACATGATAAGATAAGAGAAATAAACTATACATGTAATAAAGTGTAGGATAAGATTAAGTGATACTGGTCAACAGTTAAAATATATATTAGCCAGCAGCAGATACTGTGGAGAACTATATAGTGCAGTCGGTAATGCAGGAAGAAAACAGTGATGATTGACATGAGTCTGGTTGAGCTGCTGTACATGGTGCACGAGAGTCACTTAGTGTTCAGCAGTCTAATGGCAGAGGGGAAGAAGCTGTTCATGTGACGGGAGGTTTTAGTCTGGATGGACCGAAGTCTTCTACCAGAGGGGAGGGGGGCAAACAGTACGTGACCAGGGTGTGAGGGATCGGCTATGATCCGGCCAGCACGCCTCCGGGTCCTGGAGATGTACAGATCCTGGAGAGATGGGAGCTTGCAGCCGATCACCTTCTCAGCAGTGCGCACGACGCGCTGCAGCCTTAGTCTGTCCCTGGCAGTGGCTCCTGCGTACCACACGGTTATGGAGGTGGTGAGGATGGACTCGATGATGGCTGTGTAGAACTGCACTAACATCTTGGTGGGTAGCTTGAGCTTCCTCAGCTGCCGCAGGAAGAACATCCTCTGCTGGGCTTTTTTGATGAGTGAGCTGATGGTCAGCTCCCATTTGAGGTCCCTGGTGATGGTAGTGCCTAGGAAGCGGAAGGAATCAGCAGTGGTGATGGGAGAGCCTGAGAGGGTGAGGGGGGGCAGAGGAGTAGTGACTTTCCTGAAGTCTACAATCATCTCCACTGTCTTCAGAGCGTTCAGCTGCAGGTTGTTATTGCTGCACCAGGACGCCAGCTGGGCCACCTCTCTCCTGTAGGCGGACTCGTCGCCGTTGGAGATGAGCCCGATGAGGGTGGTGTCGTCCGCAAACTTGATCAACTTGACAGACTGGTGGCTGGAGGTGCAGGAGTTGGTGTAAAGGGAGAAGAGTAGGGGGGAAAGTACACAGCCCTGGGGTGATCCGGTGCTGATGCTAGTATAGTCTGAGACAGTCTTTCCCAGCCGCACATGCTGCCTCCGGTCCGTCAGGAAGTCGATGATCCACCTGCAGAGGGAGTCAGGCACGTTGAGCAGGGACAGCTTGTCCCGGAGCAGAGCGGGGCGGATGGTGTTGAATGCGGAGCTGAAGTCCACAAACAGGATCCTGGCGTAGGTTCCCGGGGAGTCCAGGTGCTGCAGGATGGAGTGGAGGGCCAGGTTGACTGCATCGTCTACAGACCTGTTGGCTCGGTAGGCAAACTGCAGCGGGTCCAGGAGAGGGGTGGTGATGGACTTGAGGTGGGACAGGACCAGGCGCTCAAAGGACTTCATGACTACAGAGGTGAGCGCTACAGGTCTGTAGTCATTAAGTCCAGTGATCCGTGGCTTCTTGGGGACAGGGATGATGGTGGAGGATTTGAGGCAGGATGGCACGTGGCATAACTTAAGGGAGGTGTTAAAAATGTCTGTGAATACAGGAGCCAGCTGTTTCGCACAGAGTCTCAGGGTGGAGGGAGACACGCCGTCTGGGCCGGGGGCCTTGCGCGGGTTCAGTCTGGAGAACTGTTTGAGCACATCCTGCTCACTGATGATAAGGGGAGGGGGGGAGGAGGGGGGGGTGCCTTAAATGAAGTAGGGAATGTGGAGGCTGTGGAGCTGGAGGGAGGGGGGGAGTTGGACACAGATGACGAGGTGTCAAAACGGGCATAGTGTTGGGACAGTCTCTGACAAAGGGCTTTGTCATCCTGACCTTTAGGAGCCTTAGGTTGATAGTTGGTGATTTGCCTCAGTCCTCTCCACACGGAAGCCGATTTTTAAAGGTGTGCTCTTCTGAGTAATTCTATTTTGGGGGTTGAATAATTTTGAGACAGCAGTAGTCACTGAAAGTAGGACTTAATGTTGAATTTGGATAAAATCCTTCTAATTTTAATTTTACTGAGCTATTTTTTTTTTTTTTTTTTTGCTATTAAAGCTATTAAACTGTTCTTGTGTATTTTGTTTATTGCAAACACCTGAAAAAATTAAAATTTTGCCAATAAACCTAAAATGCAGTGGGGGTTGAATGATTTTGATTGCAACTGTATAAATGGGCTGTATTTTTTTTAACCCAAGGACTGTAGCACAACCATCGAATTATATTTTCCCATTTGTAAGTGGCAGGTGTAAGACCCACCCCCTCACTCACTCGATTTGCTTCATATTTGGGCTTAAATAAATGACCCCAAAGGCTATTGACTGGTGACCAGTGACAGCAGAGATTACGTACAGTACAGTGGCAAGTCGGAGAAAGGATGTAAAATTCAAGTCAGCTTTATTTATATAGCATCATTTCACAACAGTCATCTCATAGCACTTTCAACTGTAGGGAAAAACCCCACAATTGCAGAAAGACTTCAGCAATCAGGCAATCCCCTGTGAGCAAGCACTTGGCGATGGTGGAGAGGAAAAACTCCCTTGTAGCAGGAAGAAACCTCCAGCAGAACCAGGCTCAGGAAGGGGCAGTCATCTGCTGCGACTGGCAGGGGGTGAGGGGATAGAGAAGAGGAAGAAAAGAACAGACATGTATAGCGTAAACAGCATGACGGGGACTCAGTCTATGGGAGAGATCAAACAGATTTTAATGACCATTTCATTGAGAATAAAGAAAAGAGTGAAGCCCAGTGCATTGTTGGAGGGCCTCCTGCTGTCTAAACCTATTAGCAGCATAACTAAGGGAGGCTTCAGGGGCACCTGATCCCTCCCTAACTATAGGCTATGTCAAAAAGGAAGGTTTTAATCCTATTCTTAAAAACAGAGATCGAGTCTGACTCCCTAATCCACACTGGCGGCTGGCTCCAAAGGAGAGGAGCTTGATAACTGAAAGCTCTGCCCCCCATTGTACTTTTGGAGATTCTATTTATTACAAGTAATCCTGCATTTTGGGAGCGTAGCGCTTTGTTGGGTTGATAAGGTACTATCAGATCTTTTAAATAAAAAGGGACCTGATTTTTTAGAGGTTTGTAAGTGAGAAGAAGGATTTTAAACTTAATTCTAAATTCTATGGGAAGCCAATGAAGGGAGGCCAGAGCCAGAGAGATGTGAACTCTCTTTCTAGTACCTGTTAAAACTCTTGCTGCAGCATTTTGCATCAACTGAAGACTTTTTAAAGATGTTTTAGGACAGCCTGATAATAAAGAGTTACAATAATCTAATCTAGCACTAACAAAAGCATGGATTAGTTTCTCAGCATCACTCTGAGACAAGATGCTCATAGTTCGTCGGCCTCTGTCTGTCTATGATGACCATGGAAGAGAATCCTAAACGTCTGCTGGAACAGCACCGCCTGTGACTGAACAGGCCGATGCGCGAATGGCAGTCCCTGTCACACAGGTCGCACTTGTGGGTGGTCTCCGTGCTGCTGGGTCTGTGGCGGTTCTTCCTGTGGGTCCTTTTTTCATCTGCTGTAGCAGTCAGTCTCTCTTCACCCGCCTTGAGCTGTCTGGTCAGAGTGCCTCTCCATTTGGAGCGGTCCGTTGCAAGGTCCTCCCAGCGCTCTGTGTTGATCTCCAGGGCCTTCATGTCTCTCTTGCAGACGTCTCTAAAGCGCAGCTGTGGGCGGCCAACGTTTCTCCTGCTAGTCGCCAGTTCTCCGTAGAGGACGTCTTTGGGGATTCTGCCATCCTCCATACGGTGAACATGCCCTAGCCAGCGGAGCCTGCGCTGCCTGAGTAGAGTGAAACATGGAGGGAAGGCCGGTGCGGGACAGAACTTCTGTGTTGGGCACTTTGTCCTGCCAGGATATATCCAGGATGTGGCAAATGCAGTGCAAGTGGAAGGAGTTCAGTCTCTTTTCCTGCCGGGCGTATGTTGTCCACGTCTCACTCCCATAGAGCAGTGTGCTGATGATGCAGGCGTTGTACACTGCCATCTTCGTCTTGACAGAGAGTTTGGGATTCTCCCACACTCGTGTGGTGAGGCGAGCGAGTGTGAAGGCTGATTTTCCAATCCTCATGTCGATCTCTGTATCAAGGGAGAGGTTGTTGCTGATCGTGGACCCCAGGTACGTGAACTAATTCACGACCTCCAGCTCGTAGTCGTCGATGGTGATGGTTGGTGGTGCTTCCGTGCTTTGCGCCAAGACGTTAGTCTTCTTCAGACTGATGGTAAGCCCGAAGTCCTTGCATGCCTGGGAGAAGCGGTCCATCAGGGTCTGAAGCTCCTGCTGTGTGTGGGTTGCGACTGCAGCGTCGTCTGCGAACAGCATGTCTCTGATTAGAGCCTCGCGTACTTTGGTTCTGGCTTTCAGGCAGGCGAGGTTGAAAAACCTGCCGTCAGATCTTGTGTGCAGGTAGATTCCCTCTGTTGCTGTGCTGAAGGCATGCCTCAGGAGCATAGCAAAGAAAATTGGCGCAAGTACACAGCCCTGTTTCACTCCGCTGCGTATGTTGAATGGCTCTGAGACGTTGCCGTCGTGCTGCACTATCCCCTGCATGTTGGTGTGAAATGATTCAATGAGGCTTTGCAACTTTGGTGGGCATCCTATCTTTGGCAGGATCTTGAAAAGGCCCTCTCTGCTGACCAGATCGAATGCTTTGGTGAGGTCGATGAAGGCGACGTACAGGGGCATGTTCTGTTCTCTGCATTTCTCCTGGAGTTGGCGGATGGAGAATATCATGTCTACCATCGATCGCTCAGCGCGGAAGCCACACTGAGACTCGGGGTATACACGTTTGGCAAGCTTCTGTAGACGAACGAGAACAACTCGTGCGTAGACTTTGCCAACAACGCTGAGGAGGGAGATGCCCCTGTAGTTGTTGCAGTCGCTTCTCTCCCCTTTGTTTTTGTAGAGGGTGATGATCTTGGCGTCCCTCATGTCCTGTGGTACGGCACCTTCCTTCCAGCACTGGCAGAGGACGTCATGCAATGGCAGCAGTAGGGCGGTCTTGCAGTGCTTGATCAGGTCGGGGGGTATGCCGTCGTTGCCGAGTGCCTTGCCAGCGACCAAGCTATCAATGGCCTTGCTGAGTTCGTCGACGGTTGGCTCGGCGTCAAGTTCGTCCATGGATGGCAGGCAGTCGATGGCATCAAGGGCTGACGGTGTCACGGTGTTCTGTCTAGAGGTCGGAGTAGTGTTCCACCCATCTCTCCATCTGATTGTTCTTTTCTGTGATCATCTCCCCAGTGGAGGATTTGAGGGGGGCCGTCTTGCTCTGAGTCCGACCAAGTGCTTTCTTGATGCCATCGTACATACCACGGATGTTCCCTGTTATGGCAGCGGTTTGAATGTCTTGGCTGAGCTGAGTCCAGTACTCGTTGGCACAGCGCCGAGCAGTCTGCTGAACTTTGCTTCTCACAGCCCTGAGAATCTGGAGATTCTTCTCGTTTGGGTACTTCTTGTACTCAGCAAGTGCTGAGCGCTTGGCTTCAATGACGGGGGTCATCTCGGTCAACTTGGCATCAAACCAGTCCTGTGACTTCGAGGTCTTCCTCCCAAAGGTAGCCAAGGCTGTGTGGTGGATTGTGTTTTGCAGCTCTTCCCACTTCTGCTTTGCAGATTCTCCTTCTTGTGGTACACCAAGTTCCTTCTCAAAGGTGGAGGCAAACTGCTCAACAAGTTCTGGTTTTGCTGGTGTCAATCTGTGCCTTTCCAGGCTGTCTAGCATGATGGAATTTCTTCAGCTGCAGCTTGACCTTGCAACACACCAATGAATGGTCTGTGTCGCAATCTGCACTCTGGAACGAACGGGTGATTAGCACGTTCTTCAGTGAGGTGCGCCTGGTCAGGATCAAGTCCAGCTGGTGCCAGTGCTTTGAGCGCGGATGTCGCCAGGAAACCTTGTGTTGGGGCTTGGTCTTGAAGAACGAGTTTGTGATGCACAGATTGTGATATGTGCAGAACTCGAGCAGCCGCTGTCCGTTGTTGTTCATTCTGCCCACGCCAAATGGTCCAAGACAGGAGGGCCAGGAGTCATGGTCAGCACCCACTCTGGCATTGAAGTCTCCAAGGAGAATGAGTTGTTCAGAGTTGGGGATGATCCTGACAGTTGTTGCGAGATTCTCGTAGAACTCGTCTTTTGCCTCTGGTGTGGCTGTCAGTGTTGGGGCATACACACTGACGAGGGTGACTGGGCCTTGAGTGGTGTTCAGGCGGAGGGTGAGGAGTCGTGCAGAGCCATTGCTGCCTGGTTCCACCATCTTCAGCAAGGTGTTCTTCACTGCGAAGCCCACTCCGTGTTCCCTGTGTTCGTCACTGCCCTTTCCCTGCCAGTAGAACGTGTAGTCCTTCTCTCTCAGTGTGCCTGCATCAGCCAACCGTGTTTCCTGGAGAGTGGCGATATCCACTCCCAGTCTCTTCAGCTCATTATTGATGATGGCAGTCTTCCTGGTGTTGTTGATGTCCTTGAGGTTAGCAGCGAGTCCTGTCATCATAGTGCGGACATTCCAAGTTCCCAGTTTTAGAGTTGGTCTCTTTTGTTTTTTTTGTCTTGCCTGGTGCGAAGGTTCTCAGCCTGCTGTTCGGACTTCTCATCATCCCCATGCACCCGATGAGGAAAGCAAGCTGTGGCGGGACAACACCTTATTGGCTGGGGGCTGCCCAGCTTGAGGTGGGTGGTAGCTGTCCAGTGAGATCCGATGATCCCTCCCACCATTGGGAACAACCCCTGGCGCCGCGCTCTACGCCAATTGAGCGGTGGCTTATAACCGGTAACTGTCATTCCCCGTGTTTTGTCTAAGCCAAAGGCAAAGCTGGAGTGTCCTCTCCAGCGATCCGGTGTTCTACCTTCCAGCATTGGGCGTTGGTAGGATTCTAGCCTGGGCAGGAAGATATGGAGGACAAGATGTTGTCCATGCAGCATGTCTCCGCTCTCCACGTCACTGATGAATCCAAAGGAACAGCAGGGCTGCTACAGTTTGGCACCAGCGCTGTCGCAGGAGCTGCCAGAACAATGTTGAGCACAACAGAGAACTGCCTTAGGGGCTCCGACTCCGGATTTTTCCTCAGGGTTGACTCCCGAAGCCTTTCCCTTGACCGGGTGTGCCGCAAGGCAGCGGAGGTTTGAAATCAGGGTTTACCTTCCCCTAGATGGGCTACCTTCCCAGGCTGACGAGCCACCATCTACCCGAAGCATCTGGTTTTAAGGCGCCAGAGATCCGCCCTCGTCCCTTCTCCTATTAGTAAAAGCAGTTCCGCCGGGCTTAGAGACTAAACCACACGGGCAGGCTAGGAGTTGGACTTAGTTGTCCGAGGCTTTTTGAAACGCACGCCGTAAGGAGCATTTTATGAGCACTGGGAGCTTAACCCCAGTGCTGCTCCTGGCTATGACAACCTTGGAAACAAGACGCTCCTAATCTTGGCAATTTAACACAAATGATAGAAGGCAGTCTTAGAAACAAGTTTAATATGTGAATTAAAGAACATATCTTGATCAAAAATAACTCCAAGGTTCCTCACAGAACTATTGAGAGAAAGAGTAACCACATCCAAACTAAGAGTTTGATTTGGAAAGGCATTTCTAAGGTTTTCTGGAGCAACTAGAATGACTTCAGTCTTATTTGAATTTAATAGCAAGAAATTACAAGTCATTCAAGCTTTGATTTCCTTAAGACAAGCCTCTAATTTGACTAATTGATTACTGTCATCTGGCTTCATTGACAAGTATAACTGTGTGTCATCTGTATAACAATGAAAATGTATGCAATGCTTTCTAATAATATTGCCTAGCAGAAGCATACATATATAAACTAAAAAGAATAGGGCCTAACACAGATCCCTGTGGAACTCCATGACTGAGCTTTGAGTTGGAAGAAAACTCATTGACATGAACAAACTGGAACCTCAGAATCAGAATCAGAATCAGAATCAGGTTTATTGCCATTGTTCATGTAGTACACAAACTAGGAATTTGTCTCGGTACAATGCTGCAACATTAAACATGATAAGATAAGAGAAATAAACTATATATGTAATAAAGTGTAGGATAAGATTAAGTGATACTGGTCAACAGTTAAAATATATATTAGCCAGCAGCAGATACTGTGGAGAACTATATAGTGCAGTCGGTAATGCAGGAAGAAAACAGTGATGATTGACATGAGTCTGGTTGAGCTGCTGTACATGGTGCACGAGAGTCACTTAGTGTTCAGCAGTCTAATGGCAGAGGGGAAGAAGCTGTTCATGTGACGGGAGGTTTTAGTCTGGATGGACCGAAGTCTTCTACCAGAGGGGAGGGGGGCAAACAGTACGTGACCAGGGTGTGAGGGATCGGCTATGATCCGGCCAGCACGCCTCCGGGTCCTGGAGATGTACAGATCCTGGAGAGATGGGAGCTTGCAGCCGATCACCTTCTCAGCAGTGCGCACGACGCGCTGCAGCCTTAGTCTGTCCCTGGCAGTGGCTCCTGCGTACCACACGGTTATGGAGGTGGTGAGGATGGACTCGATGATGGCTGTGTAGAACTGCACTAACATCTTGGTGGGTAGCTTGAGCTTCCTCAGCTGCCGCAGGAAGAACATCCTCTGCTGGGCTTTTTTGATGAGTGAGCTGATGGTCAGCTCCCATTTGAGGTCCCTGGTGATGGTAGTGCCTAGGAAGCGGAAGGAATCAGCAGTGGTGATGGGAGAGCCTGAGAGGGTGGGGGGGGGCAGAGGAGTAGTGACTTTCCTGAAGTCTACAATCATCTCCACTGTCTTCAGAGCGTTCAGCTGCAGGTTGTTATTGCTGCACCAGGACGCCAGCTGGGCCACCTCTCTCCTGTAGGCGGACTCGTCGCCGTTGGAGATGAGCCCGATGAGGGTGGTGTCGTCCGCAAACTTGATCAACTTGACAGACTGGTGGCTGGAGGTGCAGGAGTTGGTGTAAAGGGAGAAGAGTAGGGGGGAAAGTACACAGCCCTGGGGTGATCCGGTGCTGATGCTAGTATAGTCTGAGACAGTCTTTCCCAGCCGCACATGCTGCCTCCGGTCCGTCAGGAAGTCGATGATCCACCTGCAGAGGGAGTCAGGCACGTTGAGCAGGGACAGCTTGTCCCGGAGCAGAGCGGGGCGGATGGTGTTGAATGCGGAGCTGAAGTCCACAAACAGGATCCTGGCGTAGGTTCCCGGGGAGTCCAGGTGCTGCAGGATGGAGTGGAGGGCCAGGTTGACTGCATCGTCTACAGACCTGTTGGCTCGGTAGGCAAACTGCAGCGGGTCCAGGAGAGGGGTGGTGATGGACTTGAGGTGGGACAGGACCAGGCGCTCAAAGGACTTCATGACTACAGAGGTGAGCGCTACAGGTCTGTAGTCATTAAGTCCAGTGATCCGTGGCTTCTTGGGGACAGGGATGATGGTGGAGGATTTGAGGCAGGATGGCACGTGGCATAACTTAAGGGAGGTGTTAAAAATGTCTGTGAATACAGGAGCCAGCTGTTTCGCACAGAGTCTCAGGGTGGAGGGAGACACGCCGTCTGGGCCGGGGGCCTTGCGCGGGTTCAGTCTGGAGAACTGTTTGAGCACATCCTGCTCACTGATGATAAGGGGAGGGGGGGAGGAGGGGGGGTGCCTTAAATGAAGTAGGGAATGTGGAGGCTGTGGAGCTGGAGGGAGGGGGGGAGTTGGACACAGATGACGAGGTGTCAAAACGGGCATAGTGTTGGGACAGTCTCTGACAAAGGGCTTTGTCATCCTGACCTTTAGGAGCCTGAGGCCGATAGTTGGTGATCTGCCTCAGTCCTCTCCACACGGAAGCCGAATCATTAGCAGTGAACTGCTGCTGGAGTCTCTCTGAGTACACAGATTTAGCCCTCTTCAGCTCTCTGTTAAACCGGTATTTAACCTCCCTGTAGCAGTCCCTGTCTCCACTTTTCAGCGCTGCTTCCTTCTCCTTCCTGATCTGTCTGAGCTTAGCTGTGAACCAGGGTTTGTCATTAGAGTAACTCACCCTGGTGCGTGATGGAAGAATGTTCTCTTCACAAAAGTGGATATATGAGTTCACAGTGTCCGTGTACTCATCCAGATCATGCGTGGCTCCTTTAAGCATGCCCCAGTCAGATATTTCCATGCACGTTTCCAGCTTCTCCTCAGCATCACTGGTCCGTATCTTCGTAGTGCTCACAACAGGTTTAGTGAGCTTCAATCTCTGTCTGTATGTGGGAATGAGGTGAACCATCACGTGATCAGATAATCCCAGCGCAGCTCGAGGGACAGCGCGATATGCGTCTTTCACTGTGGTGTAACAGTGATCCAGTGTGTTTAATCCTCTGGTGGGGCATTTAATAAACTGTTTGTAGCGGGGGAGATCGTGGCTCAGATTGCACTGATTAAAGTCGCCAGCCACAATAATCAGCGAGTCTGGAAAACTCCGCTCTGTGTGTTGAATGTGATCCGCGAGCACGCGCTGAGCTTCGCGCGTGTCCGCGTCGGGAGGGGCGTACACAGCGATCATTATAAAAGAAGCAAACTCCCGCGGGGAATAGAAGGGCTTGCAATTGATAACAAGAAATTCCAAGGCAGGAGAACAGTGTTTGGAAATTACCGTTACATCAGAGCACCAGATGCAGTTGATGTAGAAGCAGACTCCGCCTCCTGTGGTCTTGCCGGAAAGCTCTGTGTCACGATCAGCACGGAAGAGCTGGAAGCCGTCGAGGCGCAGCGCGCTGTCCGGTATATTTTCCCGGAGCCAGGTCTCAGTAAAGCAGAGGACAGCTGAGGAGGCGAGGTCCTTAAAACGCATCAGCAGTCTCAGTTCATCCACCTTGTTAGAGAGAGAGTTGGTATTGGACAGAAATATGCCAGGCAGCGCCGTTCGCGAGCCTCTCCTGCGAAGTCGCACGAGAGCGCCCGCTCGTCTTCCTCTCTTCCGCCGTCTCACTTTCCGAGCCAAACAATAAACCAGATCGGCGGCAGGGGCTAGAAAAAAAAACCTATCAGATAAATAAGATTTAAACCACTGCAACAAAGTTCCATTAAGTCCAACAAGGTGTTCTAGTCTATCAAGTAAAATATTATGATTGATAGTATCAAAAACTGCACTAAGGTCCAAAAGGACAAGTACAGAAACAAGTCCATTATCAGATGCGATAAAGAGGTCATTAGTGACCTTCACTAATGCTGTTTCAGTACTATGATGAATTCTAAACCCTGATTGAAACTCTTCAAATAAACCATTTCCCTGCAAGTGGTCAAATAATTGCATAGCAACGGCTCTTTCTAAGATTTATGAAATGAAAGGCAGATTATAGATTGATCTATAGTTAGCTAAAACTCCTGGATCCAGCGTTGGCTTTTTAAGTAAGGGTTTAATTACGGCAGTTTTAAAAACCTGCAGTACATGATTATTTGAAGAATAGAGCTACCAGTGAATGGGAAGACTTCTTTAAATAACCTGGTAGGAAATTATTTTATCTTATTCTAAAAGGTCAATATGAGTAAACATATCCAGATATCAGGTGAAGGAGTTGTAGTAATTACTGTATTTAAGTTAACGGTGGGAAGGATCTGACTGATTTTTTATCTCTGATAGATGAAATTTTATTATTGAAGAAGTCCATAAAGTATTGACTAGTAAGCTCTAAGGGAATGCTAGATTTGACAAAGTCCTGACTCTTTGTCAGCCTGGCTACAGTGCTGAAAAGAAACCTTGGATTATTCTTGTTCTCTTCTATTAATGCAGAATTTTAAGTTGTTCTAGCTTTCCTGAGATATTTTTTATAAGAAAGAAGTTGATTTCTCCAAGTTAAATAGATTTAATCTAATTTAGTGAAGCACCATTTTCTTTCTAACTGACAAGTTTTCTGTTTTTAAGCTATGAGTTTCTGTGTTCAACTATGGAGTCAGAAATCTCTGATTAGACTTTTCCTTTTTTAAAGGGGCCACCATGTATAGACTCTTGATGCAGAGAAGCTGTCACACTATCTACCATGATATCAGTTACAGAAAGAGTAAGCTCTCCATAGCTTATCTCCATTGTGTTGACACATGGCAATGAGGAAACAACCTGCTTAAATTTGGTAATAGCATCATCTGAGAGACATCTACTGTAATAATATTTTTATTTAGGTGCCAAATAGTCAGAAATAGTAAAATTAAAAGTTAAACAGACAATGGTCTGACAATACAGGGTTATGAGGAGACACTACCAGACTTTCTGTTTCTATGCCATATGCCAGAACAAGGTCCAGTGTGTGGTGGACATAATGGGTAGAATTTCCTACTTTCTGACAAAACCCCATAGAGTCTAATATTGAATTAAATGCCATAGTAAGGCAATCACTATTTACATCGACATGCATATTAAAGTCCCCTACTATAATTATTTTATCCGATTTCAGCATTAAATCCGCTAAGAATTCAGCAAATTCAGATAAAAACTCTGAGTAAGCTGAGGGAAGACAATAAACTATGGCAAATAAAATTGGGTTTAACCTAAAATTGCTAACATGCCCAATACTGAGGACTAGGCCTTCAAAGAAATCATAACATGTTTTTTGCTTTACAATAACTACTTGAGGATTTAGGTTGCAAATCCACACCATCTGCATGCACCCTCTGGTGGCGAAGATTTTTTTCAAGAAAAAAATTCTGTTTAGCTATCATAAATTCCAAAGGCTGTAACTTGAAAGTGGTAAGAGATAATGGCTTACTGTCAATGAGAAAGATATAGAATATGATCCAAAATTTATGATAGGAGTAAATTTACACATCTATTTTGCATAATGTCACGGCAGCCACGTCAGATTAGTGTTGTAGTTCTCGAGACCGGTCTCAAAGTCATTTTCACTCGGTCTTGCCTTGGCCTCGGACAAAACGGTCTTGGGATTTTAAATCAAGAACTTTACTGATTTATTGTCCACACAGTTATGATTGCAAACAGATACCCCCCTTAAATGTAGCAATAAAGTAATTTGTGAGTTTAATTTTATGTTACTATTAGTTGCAACCCTCCCCCTTCACACAAGTGGGAGAAGACGAGAGGAAATGGAGAATGGAGGCTCTGTGGTGGGAGCAGAAATGTCGGAAAACTCTTCAGTTATTAAGTTCGATTTTCAACACCACAAAGAAATTGTAAAAGGACATGCAAACAAACAACAGTGTGCAGATTCTGCAGTACACAGCTAACAGAAACAGCTGGAGCTACAGTCACCTTCTACCGGCACCTTGAAAGGAAACTTAAAGAAAGGTAAGCTAATGTTAAGTTTGGGCTGGCATTAGCAAAGCTAGCTCCCTGTGCTACAACTCTTAAGAAAGTTCCTCACCTAAGATACATTTAGCATAAATTAGCTTATCGACCCCACAATATATTAGCTACCTTGTGTAGTTTTCCAACAAATCCTGTGTTTCAGGACATGCTAATACTTGCTAACAGTAATTTGCCCCCTCGTTAAATGCTTAAACTAACCTAACAAACCCCAGTTGAAACTGACGTTAGACATATTGATGACTGTGACTAATGTTAGTGGATTATTGATGTGTCGTTAGTGACTGAGCCGGGGCTTGGGGCTTGTCTATAATTTTATTTATTTACTTAGCTAGTTTAATTTAGTAATGGTCGAATGATGTGTTGTGCCAGCAACAGGCACTCCATTGACCAAGAAAACATATTTTCCACTTAAACTTTACTGCTATTTTTCTGTGCAGGTTATTTTGGTTTAATATGTCTTCATTTTAAGTGATATCTAACTGCTATTTGTGTTTAAGTTCACATGATTGACCTTAAAAAAGGCTCTGTATGTTCCCATATTTAACTGGGAATAAAAGTGGTACATTCTGAGTGATTTGATTTTGAATAGTTGATTATTTTACTTAAGAGACATTATTTACCTTATTTGGAATTTGAATACAATACAGATCAAATATTACTTTGGCAAATCTTTTTTTTTTTTTTATACAGTGTGCTCTAAGAAAAATGAGCTGTTAAGCCATATCACATGTAGTGGCAGAGAATAAAATAAATCTAGTCACTTCTTTAAAATTTTAGGGTTTTTGTACTTGAGTATTACCCATTTATACTCCTTTATACTCAAATTCCAACGCATGTTGGAGAGCCAGTATTGTAACTTTTACTCTGTTACATAAATCTGACAGTTTCAGGTATTTTGCAGAATCAAAATAAAGATTACTGCAACAAAATATACTGTAGTTTAAACATGTGTTATAGATTAGTGCTGTATAAACTCAAACACAACCAAATAATTATGACTTACAGCTTTTTGAAATAATTGATGATTTTCTAATTCTTTGAGATGCAGTAGTGTGTGTGTGTGTGTGTGTTAGCATGTGTGTGTACAGACACACAGACACACAGACACACACACACACATATATATATATATATATATATATATATATAGATAGAGAGAGAGAGAGAGAGAGAGAGAGGGTGGCTATCCTGAGTTCTTTAAATAAAGTGGTATCTCTACTTAATCCTTTTTTCAAATGTTCTCTTTCAGACTTAAATCAAACAGAAATGTCAGTACTTGAATTATTAAAATAAATCTCTGCTCTGCAATATTTCAATGGTCACAACCTCAAACAAACAAACAAACAAACAAACAAAGAAATATTAGAGAATGGGAAATGTTAAAGGGGCCCTTTAAACCTTAATTAAAGGAAACTTAAAGCCGGCAAAAATTTTTGTTTTTTGAACAAAAGTTTTTATTCACCTCACGTCACGCCCCTTTCCAGAGAACCCTTGACCTTAAGCTCACTTCTCATTGGATTAGAAAATAAACAATACAGAAAAAAACATACATTTGTGGTGGACACACATATGTGACCTGCTTTGTGACTCACATTTTAGATCAGAACAAAGGCAGAGCTTCCTTGGAAATTACAGGAAGCTGCAAGGCTTGAGACTGTGGGGGAGTAATTAAGGATTAAAGAGGAGATGCATTGTGACTGTGAATTTGAATGCAACGTGGTCTGTGAGACATGCGACTTGTGAACTGTAAGAGTCCTGAGATTTAAGGACGAGAGTTTCCTGTGTTGGTCTCTTTCTTCTTTGAGATGTTGGTGATGTGAATAAAGCTGACTTGAGAGAGAACTCTGTCTCGTCATTCCCACATTACCACACTGGTGACCCAAGACGTATCATGCAAGAGGAGAATTCCCCCGGGCCAGCCTCGTCAGGAGCCCCCAGCCAAGCGAATGCCGCTACAGTCCAGCTACTGGACTTCTGGCAGAACAATCTGCGCTCCTGGTTCAACGCGATTGAGGCGCAGTTCAACCTCCGGGAGATATCGGTAGACGCCACAAAATTCTACCACGTAGTCGCAAAGCTGGACAACAACACGGCCCAGCATGTGGAGAGCCTGATTGACCAGCCGCCGGACAGCAACAAATACGGCACGTTGAAGGCTGCACTCATCCAGCAATTCACCCCCCCCCGGCGGAGGAGCGAACAGAGAGGCTCCTGGTGCTGACGGAGTTGGAAAATGACATGCCCGCGAACCTGATGGAGAAGTTGTTGAGGTTGAAAGACTCTGACGATGATCACTTCATTTTCACCCACCTCTTCCTCAGGACTCTACCGTCAGCAGCGAGAGCGACCCTGGCCAGTTCGCCACTGTTGGCCCAATGGGACTACCGCGCACTGGGCCGAGATGCGCAGCGGATTGTCAACGCCACCAAGCGGCGCGCGGCCACGGCCGCTGCAGCGGAACTCGGCGCGACGACCGGAGATGACAGGGGGCCAGAGGCAGCGGTACCAGACTCACCGACGACAGCGGCGGCAGGGGCCAGGGAACGCGGATCAGACGTCCTTTGTTTCTACCATCGCCGCTTCGCAGAGAGGGCACGCAAATGTGTACCACCGTGCTAGTTCAGGCGTTCGGGAAACTCCAAGACCGGGGGTCGGTAGCAGCCACGGCCCTCGGGGAGGAGAACAAGCTGCTCTACTTGTTGGATGCACGCTTGGGGAGGCAGTTCCTCGTGGACACAGGCTCCCAGTTGAGTTTCATCACACCTTCCTACGCGGACAGACTAGCAGGTTCCAGAGGTCCCGGGGTGACAGCAGCGAATGGCTCGGAGATTAAGACCTTTGGTGAGAAGACTCTGCTTCTGTCTCTACGCAGCCATACATTTGAGTGGACTTTTGTTGTAGCAGCAGTGAATTTCAATATGTTGGGGGCTGATTTTTTGTGCTCACATGGTTTGTTGGTTGATCTCGCTAACAGGTGCCTGGTTAATGCACTTTCTTTTGATTCTATTCCCTGTACAGCGCGAGTGGCCCTGCCAACAGCACAAGCCAACATCACAGCTGCAAACGGTAAGTTCCACACACTGCTCACTCAGTTCCCAGCACTCACGGTCCTCACATTTTCGGCAACAGTCGCTAAACACAGGGTGGAGCATTTTATTGCCACTACCGGACCACCCGTTTTTGCAAAAGCTCGGCGCTTGGACGCAGTTAAACTGGCCATAGCGCGCGAGGAGTTCGCCAACCTGGAGAGGTTGGGCATTATCAGGCGTTCAAACAGTCCGTGGGCTTCCCCGCTACACATGGTCCCGAAAGCTGACGGATCATGGCGACCTTGCGGGGATTTCCGCAAGTTAAACAATGCTACAGCACACGACCGCTACCCAATCCTGCATATCCAAGATTTTTCTGTTCATTTGGCAGGGGCGCGCATTTTTTGTAAAATAGACTTGGTCCGCGGTTACCACCAAGTCCCAGTGCGCGCTGAGGACATACCCAAAACAGCGGTAATAACTCCGTTTGGCCTATTCGAGTTTTTACGCATGCCATTTGGACTTAAAGGGGCTGTTCAGACGCTCCAACGCATGATGGACGCGGTGCTTCGCGATCTCCCTTTCATGTTCGTCTACTTGGACGATATTTTAGTAGCCAGCGCGTCCGAAGACGAACACGAAAAACACCTGGCCACAGTTTTCTGAAGGTTGGGAGATCACGGGTTAATAATCAACCCAGCGAAGTGTCAGTTCGGGGTGGCGCAGATCGATTTTTTAGGACACCGCGTCTCCCCCGAAGGAGCAGTTCCGCTTCCTGACAAAATGCGCGCGGTGGCAGATTTTCCCCGGCCGCAGACGGTCAGGGTGTTGCAGGAGTTTTTGGGAATGGTGAAATTTTACAACCGTTTTCTCCCCTGCGCGGCGCAACTCATGCAGCCGCTGTATGCCGCGCTCCAAAAAAAGAAACCCGCGGATAAGGTCGAGTGGTCCCTGGAGTGGGACCAAGCGTTCTCGGAGGTGAAAGCAGCCTTGGCAAAGGCTGCGTTGTTGGCACACCCAGACCCAACGGCCCGCATAGCGCTCACCACTGACGCATCAGCTGTGGCCATGGGGCGATCGTGGAGCAACATGTAGCCGGGGTTTGGCAGCCCCTCGCCTTTTTCAGCAGGACCTTGCGTGATAGCGAACGTAAATACAGCACGTTCGACAGGGAGCTGCTGGCTCTCCATTTGGCCATCCGCCACTTTCAGTTTTGGCTAGAAGGATGCTCTTTCACCGCGTTCGTTGACCACAAACCGCTAACGTTCACGATGGCCAAGGTTTCCAAACCGTGGTCAGGCCGGCAGCAGAGACAGCTGGCCGCGATATCAGAGTTTACCACTGATATTCAGCATGTGGCGGGCAAACTCAATGTAGTGGCAGATTGCCTCTCGCGCGCTGTGGCGGCCCCAGTCAGCGTAGGAGTAGATTACGCAGCCATGGCCGCGGAGCAGGTTAGTGACGCGGATGTGCGCGCGCTTCAGTCTGGACCAACAGGGTTAAGGCTGGAGAGCAGGGTGCTGCAAGACGGTATGCCCCCCCTAATCTGCGACGTCTCCACTGGACGGCCGCATCCAGTAGTACCGGCCACGTTATGCCGCCGCGTTTTTGACTCGATTCATTCTTTGGCGCACCCCGAGGTGCGCGCGTCGGTCAAAATGGTAGGAGAGAAATTTGTGTGGCCGAGCCTTCGCAAACAAGTTAAAGAGTGGGCAGCAGTCTGCACGGCGTGTCAAAGAGCCAAAGTACACAGTCACACGAGGGCTCCTTTGGAGCCATTTCACATTCCAGCCAAGAGGTTCGATCACGTTCATGTGGACCTTGTAGGCCCTCTCCCGCCATCACAAGGGTACACACACCTTCTTACAATAGTGGACCGCACCACGCGCTGGCCTGAAGTTGTCCCGCTGGCATCAACCACGGCTGAGGAGGTGGTGCGCGCATTTTTAACAGCTTGGGTGGCGTGCTTCGGCGTTCCGTCGGACATTACGTCTGACAGAGGCCCTCAATTTGTGTCCGAGCTTTGGTCGACAATGGCCCGCAGCCTGGGTGTCACAATTCACCGCACAACCACGTACAATCCGCAGGCTAACGGGTTGTGCGAACATTTTCATAGGTCATTGAAAGCAGCTCTCAGAGCGTCACTGATGGATGCAAATTGGGTCGACAAGTTACCGTGGGTGTTATTGGGGTTGCGTTCTGTGCCTAAAGAGGACTTAGAAGCCTCCCCAGTGGAGCTCGTGTTTGCGTAGCCACTCCGGCTGCCCGGGGAGTTTCTCCCAGATAACCCTGCGCCAGACGCCTCCCCGTCTCAGCTGTTGCGGAGTAACATTGAATCAAGCATGTTGCTCGGCCCCGCGCACCACAGTTTTCCCCGCGTTTTTGTGCCTAAAACTTTGAAGAACGCAGAGTTTGTTTTTGTCAGACACGATGTGCATCGAACCCCGCTGCAACCGCCTTATGACGGACCGTTCAGAGTGCTAGAAACAGGGGACAAGCAGTTTTTGCTAGATTTGGGGGGTAGGAAAGAGAAAGTTGGCATAAACAGACTCAAACCCGCTTTTGTGGTGGCAGACAAGCAAGTGCTGTTGGCAAGGGCCCCGCGGCGAGGTAGACCCCCGCGGGGGGCTTCACAGAGTAATGTTTCCCCAGAACACCCGCAGGGACTGATAAAAGGCTTCCACCCCCAGACGGCAAACCCCCAGCGTGACGGCGCCGCAGAGACGTTGAATCCCAGCTACAGCAGATACGGCAGGAGACTGAAGCCTAGACAGCATGTGGACTGATGTGTATTGATACTATCACGGCATGCATGTTGTTATTCTCTTGTTTGTTCTAAAATGTTGGGGGGGCTTGTGTGGTGGACACACATTTGTGACCTGCTTTGTGACTCACATTTTAGATCAGAACAAAGGCAGAGCTTCCTTGGAAATTACAGGAAGCTGCAAGGCTTGAGACTGTGGGGGAGTAATTAAAGGATTAAAGAGGAGATGCATTGTGACTGTGAATTTGAATGCAACGTGGTCTGTGAGACATGCGACTTGTGAACTGTAAGAGTCCTGAGATTTAAGGACGAGAGTTTCCTGTGTTGGTCTCTTTCTTCTTTGAGATGTTGGTGATGTGAATAAAGCTGACTTGAGAGAGAACTCTGTCTCGTCATTCCCACATTACCACACTGGTGACCCAAGACGTATCATGCAAGAGGAGAATTCCCCCGGGCCAGCCTCGTCAGGAGCCCCCAGCCAAGCGAATGCCGCTACAGTCCAGCTACTGGACTTCTGGCAGAACAATCTGCGCTCCTGGTTCAACGCGATTGAGGCGCAGTTCAACCTCCGGGAGATATCGGTAGACGCCACAAAATTCTACCACGTAGTCGCAAAGCTGGACAACAACACGGCCCAGCATGTGGAGAGTCTACGGGCAGTCTAGCTTCTCTGCAGGACATCAGTAGATAAGGAGAATATCCTGTTGCATCACATTTTGAACTGTTGAAGGCATGGACAACATAGGGAATATGCCGACTCCACAAACACTTTTTTTTATGCCCCAGGGTCACGAGCATTGACAGCAAAGTGCGGTTGAACCTTTCAGGTTGAGGGTCCCCTTGCGGATGATATGGTGTTGTTCGGGACTTCCGTATCCCTAGGATCATCAAGAGCTTTGGTATCAATCAACTTTAGAAGTCTCTTCCCTGGTCAGAATGTATTCTGCTTGGCAGACCATAATGCACAAAGTACTTTTCCATCAGGATCTTTGCACAGTGAGGGCTTTCTGGTTTCGGGTTGGGTATGTCTGCGCATAATGTGTAAAATGATCTGTCACAACCAATACTTTACTGATGCCTTTTGAGTCTGGTTCCATGGAGAGAAAATCTATGCGTACCAGGTCCATAGGCCCACTGCTCACAATCTGCTGCAGGGGTGCAGCCTTCTTGCAAGGGGTTTTGCGCATGATACATTCGTCACAGTCCTTGACATACTGTTCAGCATCTAACGCCATCTTGGGCCAATAGAACCTACTCCGCAGAAGATCTGTCGTCCGCTCCACTCCTAAATGACCCATGTCATCATGTAGGGATTGCAGGACAGCCTCCTGGAACTCAGCAGATACTATGAGCTGGATTATTTGCTCTCCGGAGGGTTTCTGACTTATTCTGCAAAGTAGTTCATCTTTCATCACAAGACGGTCTTTTTCTCTCTTGAACAGACTCAAGTCAGTGCTTATCTCTGTCATTTGGCCATTTACCTTGCTGCATGGCATCCGTTGCCTTCCTTATGACATCATCAATCTGTTGTGCTTCTCTCAGGTCAGTTTTGGACAGCTGCCTCAAGGAAAGCAGGTCGAAGTGAGTGGGAAAAGCAAATGCATCAGGGATGCACTCAGGGGATGCTCCCAGTTGATCGACATATCTGGATGGTGGTGCAGATGGCTCTGTTATACAGATCCTCTGACAGATTGATTTCACACTGCTCTGAGGTATCTCCTCCCATTTTTCATTCTCAACTTTATTAGCCATGTTTCTGGACAGCAGGTCGGCATCAATGTTGGCTTTGTTGGGCTGGTACTGGATGTTAAAGTCATATATTGCTAAGGCCGCAAGCCACCCGTGTCCAGTTGCATTAAGCTTGGCTGTTAGCACTTATGTAAGTGGATTATTGTCCGTTCGGATGGTGAACTTGGCTCTGTATAGGTAATCGTGGAATTTATCCACAATCGCCCACTTAAGAACTAAAAACTCAAGCTGATGGACTGGATAACGCTGTTCAGTGGCACTCACCCTTTGGCTTGCAAAAGCCACTGGTTGGAGTCCTTCTGGGTACTCTTGATACAACACAGCCCCAAGCCCTTTCAAGCTGGCATCTGTATGCAAGATGTAAGGCTTGTTGGCGTCTGCAAATGCAAGGACTGGCACATTGGTGAGACACTGAATGATTTGATGGAATGCATTGGTGCAAGATTGATTCCACCGGTCTCCAAATGGCTCAGACTCTTTCAGGTAGGTCTTCAACTTCTCTTTGGCTGGACGTTTGCCTTTCTGAGTGGGGGCATACCCTTTGGTGAGTTCAGTGAGGGGTCTGACAATTGCTGAGTCGTCGGCCTCCGTCGGTCTATGATGACCATGGAAGAGAATCCTAAACGTCTACTCTGCTGGAACAGCACCGCCTGTGGCTGAACAGGCCGATGCGCGAATGACAGTCCCTGTCACACAGGTCACACTTGTGGGTGGTCTCCGTGCTGCTGGGTCTGTGGCGGTTCTTCCTGCGGGTCCTTTTTTCATCTGCTGCAGCAGTCAGTCTCTCTTCACCCGCCTTGAGCTGTCTGGTCAGGGTGCCTCTCCATTTGGAGCGGTCCGTTGCAAGGTCCTCCCAGTGCTCTGTGTTGATATCCAGGGCCTTCATGTCTCTCTTGCAGACGTCTCTAAAGCGCAGCTGTGGGCGGCCAACGTCTCTCCTGCCAGTTGCCAGTTCTCCATAGAGGACGTCTTTGGGGATTCTGCCATCCTCCATACGGTGAACGTGGCCTAGCCAGCGGAGCCTGCGCTGCCTGAGTAGAGTGAACATGGAGGGAAGGCCGGCGTGGGACAGAACTTCTGTGTTGGGCACTTTGTCCTGCCAGGATATGTCCAGGATGTGGTGAATGCAGCGCAAGTGGAAGGAGTTCAGTCTCTTTTCCTGCCGGGCGTATGTTGTCCACGTCTCACTCCCATAGAGCAGTGTGCTGATGACGCAGGCGTTGTACACTGCCATCTTCGTCTTGACAGAGAGTTTGGGATTCTCCCACACTCGTGTGGTGAGGCGAGCGAGTGTGAAGGCTGATTTTCCAATCCTCTTGTTGATCTCTGTATCAAGGGAGAGGTTGCTGCTGATCGTGGACCCCAGGTACGTGAACTGATTCACGACCTCCAGCTTGTAGTCATCAATGGTGATGGTTGGTGGTGCTTCCGTGCCTTGCGCCAAGACGTTAGTCTTCTTCAGGCTGATGGTAAGCCCGAAGTCCTTGCATGCCTAGGAGAAGCGGTCCATCAGGGTCTGAAGCTCCTGCTGTGTGTGGGTTGCGACTGCAGCGTCGTCTGCGAACAGCATGTCTCTGATTAGAGCCTCGCGTACTTTGGTTCTGGCTTTCAGGCGGGCGAGTTTGAAAAGCTTGCCGTCAGATCTTGTGTGCAGGTAGATTCCCTCTGTTGCTGTGCTGAAGGCATGCCTCAGGAGCATAGCAAAGAAAATCCCAAAGAGGGTTGGCGCAAGTACACAGCCCTGTTTCATGTCTACCATCGATCGCTCAGCGCGGAAGCCACACTGAGACTCGGGGTAGACACGTTCGGCAAGCTTCTGTAGACGAACGAGAACAACTCGTGCGTAGACTTTGCCAACAACGCTGAGGAGGGAAATGCCCCTGTAGTTGTTGCAGTCGCTTCTCTCCCCTTTGTTTTTGTAGAGGGTGATGATCTTGGCGTCCCTCATGTCCTGTGGTATGGCACCTTCCTTCCAGCACTGGCAGAGGACGTCATGCAATGGCAGCAGTAGGGCGGTCTTGCAGTGCTTGATCAGGTCAGGGGGTATGCCGTCGTTGCCGGGTGCCTTGCCAGCGGCCAAGCTATCAATGGCCTTGCTGAGTTCGTCGATGGTTGGCTCGGCGTCAAGTTCGTCCATGGATGGCAGGCAGTCGATGGCATCAAGGGCTGACGGTGTCACGGTGTTCTGTCTAGAGTAGAGGTCGGAGTAGTGTTCCACCCATCTCTCCATCTGCTTGTTCTTCTCTGTGATCATCTCCCCAGTGGAAGATTTGAGGGGGGCCGTCTTGCTCTGAGCCGGACCAAGTGCTTTCTTGATGCCATCGTACATACCACGGATGTTCCCTGTTATGGCAGCGGTTTGAATGTCTTGGCTGAGCTGAGTCCAGTACTCGTTGGCACAGCGCCGAGCAGTCTGCTGAACTTTGCTTCTCGCAGCCCTGAGAATCTGGAGATTCTTCTCGTTTGGGTACTTCTTGTACTCAGCAAGTGCTGAGCGCTTGGCTTCAATGACGGGGGTCATCTCGGTCAACTTGGCATCAAACCAGTCCTGTGACTTCGAGGTCTTCCTCCCAAAGGTAGCCAAGGCTGTGCGGTAGATGGTGTTTCGCAGCTCTTCCCACTTCTGCTTTGCAGATTCTCCTCCTTGTGGTACACCAAGTTCCTTCTCAAAGGTGGAGGCAAACTGCTCAACAAGTTCTGGTTGGGCCATCTTGCTGGTGTCAATCCGTGCCTTTCCAGGTTGTCTAGCACGATGGAATTTCTTCAGCTGCAGCTTGACCTTGCAACACACCAATGAATGGTCTGTGTCGCAATCTGCACTCTGGAACGAACGGGTGATTAGCACGTTCTTCAGTGAGGTGCGCCTGGTCAGGATCAAGTCTAGCTGGTGCCAGTGCCTTGAGCGCGGATGTTGCCAGGAAACCTTGTGTTGGGGCTTGGTCTTGAAGAACGAGTTTGTGATGCACAAATCGTGATATGTGCAGAACTCGAGCAGCCGCTGTCCGTTGTCGTTCATTCTGCCCACGCCAAAAGGTCCAAGACAGGAGGGCCAGGAGTCGTGGTCAGCACCCACTCTGGCATTGAAGTCTCCAAGGAGAATGAGTTGTTCAGAGTTGGGGATGATCCTGACAGTTGTTGCGAGATTCTCGTAGAACTCGTCTTTTGCCTCTGGTGTGGCTGTCTGTGTTGGGGCATACACACTGACGAGGGTGACTGGGCCTTCAGTGGTGTTCAGGCGGAGGGTGAGGAGTCGTGCAGAGCCAGTGCTGCCCGGTTCCACCATCTTCAGCAAAGTGTTCTTCACTGCGAAGCCCACTCCGTGTTCCCTGTGTTCGTCACTGCCCTTTCCCTGCCAGTAGAACGTGTAGTCCTTCTCTCTCAGTGTGCCTGCATCAGCTAACCGTGTTTCCTGGAGAGTGGCGATATCCACTCCCAGTCTCTTCAGCTCATTATTGATGATGGCAGTCTTCCTGGTGTCGTTGATGTCCTTGAGGTTAGCAGCGAGTCCTGTCATCATAGTGCGGACGTTCCAAGTTCCCAGTTTTAGAGTTGGTCTCTTTTGTTTTATTGTCTTGCCTGGTGCGAAGGTTCTCAGCCTGCTGTTTGGATTTCTCCTTATCCCCATGCACCCAATGAGGAAAGCAAGCTGTGGCGGGACAACACCTTATTGGCTGGGGGCTGCCCAGCTTGAGGCGGACGGTAGCTGTCCAGTAAGATCTGATGATCCCTCCCACCGTCGGGAACAACCCCTGGCGCCACGCTCTATGCCAATTGAGCAGTGGCTTATAACCGGTAACTGTCATTCCCCGTGTTTTGTCTACGCCAAAGGCGAAGCTGGAGTGTCCTCTCCAGTGATCCGGTGTTCTACCTTCCAGCGTTGGGCGTTGGTAGGATTCAAGCCTGGGCAGGAAGATATGGAGGACAAGATGTTGCCCATGCAGCATGTCCCCCCTCTCCACGTCACTGATGAATCCAAAGGAACAGCAGGGCTGCTACAGTTTGGCACCAGCGCCGTTGCAGGAGCTGCCAGAACGATGTTGAGCACAACATAGAACTGCCTTAGGGGCTCCGACTCCTTCACCACAAAACCACCACAAACCACAAGTTCACCACAAACCACCTGTAATACCCGCAGAAACCCAGGAAAGATCTTAAAGACTTCAGATCTGTAGGGTGAGGCCAGTTGATGATGGCCTTCACTTTTTCAGGATCAATGGCAATGCCGTCTGCGGATATTATATGTGCCCCACATATTTTACCTTTAGTTGGCAAAACTGGCACTTGTCTAGAGAAAGCTTTAGTCCCACCTCTTCAAGTCGATCTAATACTTTGAGAAGCCTCTCTTCATGCTCCTCTAAGGACTTCCCGAAAACTATCAGGTCAGCCAGGTAAACCAATACCTGGAGAAAGTTCATGTCCCCTATGGCTCTTTCCATCGATCGTTGAAACGTTATAGGTGCACCTGTGATATCTTGCGGCATTCTTTCGAATTGATAAAACCCTAGCGGGTAGATAAAGGCTGTTTTTTCTTTATCAGCTTCTTCTATAGCAATCTGATAATAACCAGACAATCGAGTGCATCGTCAATGCGGGGAGTGGAATATTTGTCAGGCACTGTTCGACTGTTCAGTGTTCTGTAGTCTATACACATTCTAATGCTGCCATTCTTCTTTTTAGCCACAACTATCAGAGAAGGGCATGGGCTACAAGACTCCTTGATGATGCCAGCCTTCAGAAGATCTTGCAGGTGCTTGCGTACATCTTCAATGTCTGCTGGAGCTAATCTCCGTGACCGTTCTTGAAAAGGTCTTGTAACTGATAATTGAATATGATGCTCAACCCCTTTTGCAAGTCCCACATCCCATTCATGGAGAGAAAACACACTGGCTCTTTCTGACAGCTTTTGTCTGAGTCTGGCTCTCCAGTGCTCTGGAATGGGTGAATCACCAAAGTCGATGAGGCTGGGGTCAAACTCTGTGGGGTTCACTTCAGACTTGGTCTTTGTGGGCAGGGTAGGCATCACAGGATCAGCAGAGCACAGATTTCCCATCACTGTCCCAACCTGAAGGACTGTCTCATACTGACTCATTGCGCACCAACACAGGGAAATGGTTCACACCTACCTCTGAGCTTGGCACTATCATGGGCTGCAGCAGCACACCAGCTGGGAGTGGGACTGTGGGTGAAGCCTCCACCATCAGCACCTCTTTGTCCAATGGTTTCACTAATTCCACGTGACACATGGCTCAACAGTCACTGCCAGCAGGTAAGGTCAGTGGGCCAGGGCCCATCCATTTCACACATCCAGCATCCTCTTCTCCCTCACTGGTCTTCTCACTCGTTTGTACTGTGTCATTAGTTCTGATACCCAAAGTCTGAGCGATATCAACCCCTGCAGTCTCTTTACAGAGTTTAGCCAACCGCTTAAAAAGACTAGCATTGGTCCCCAGGATTACAGGAATCTGGTCTGGGGTTCTTGGGCCAGGACAGATCAAGGCTAAAACAGAGAGTGATTCTTTAGAACCAGTGACACTTTCAGGGAACTCTAGATCTACTATGACATAGCTAAGGTAGGGGTAGTTGGTCTCACTTAACCCCCAGATGGCTAGGCCAGACACAGGATGAATTGGAACTTCTGACAGGTGCTGCTTGTACCTCTTTTCAAAGATAATGGTTACTTGTGATCCACTATTTAGTACAACATCACACTGATGGCCATTCACTCTCAAGGGGACAACTGAGGGGGGACCTATCAGCCCTTGTGGAATATTCCAGCCTGTTACTGAAGTCACTTCACTTTTCTTCACAGAGCAGACAGTGCTGGAACTTTTACTTTCTTGGCTAGGTGACTGTCCCTCTTTAGCTTTCTTGAGAGATTGAATGAGCTTTTGGATGACTTTTTTTCTGATTCTCAGCATTCTGACACTTACTGGCAAAGCGTCCAGATTCACCACATCTATAACAGATGCTTTCTTCTGAATCTCTGTTAAACTTGTTTGGCTTTCGGTTGCTTTGAACAGGTCTTGAAGGCTCTACACTTAGGCCACTGGCTGGGGTGTCAGAGACTTTGGCTGACATTTTTCTTTGTAATCTTTTAACTTGTTTCTTTTTTTTTTTTTTTTGTAACTTAGATTTTTATTCATTTTTCATCATATATAATGCATTCAGATCACATTCTACATTTAAAAAACAAAGGGGTTAGGGTAGGGAAAAAAAAAAATAAAAAAAAAATAAAAATAAAATAAAATAAAAAAAAAAATAATAAAAAATAAAAGGGGGGGGGGACAAATGTTGGAGCATCAAGTTTTTAGTTTCCATCTCTTAATTCTTCTGGTTTTTTCAGTGTCTTTGGTTATTCTTTCAATTTCTGCCTCGTTGTTGCACTTTGTAGTGTGTCCATTTCCGCCATTTTTTCTCCCATATTCCTTCTTGCATTCTTCGTCGATATGTTAGTTTTTCCATCATATGTATGTCCTCAACAATGTCAGTCCATTGTTCTTGGTCAGGAAGAACTTCTGATCGCCATTTTTTTGTGATAGTTTTTTTACATGCAATCAACAAGATTTTAACTAGATATCTGTCCTCAGCCTGTATAACATTGTCTTTTTTAAGATCACATAAGTACATCAGGTTACAGTTCATTGGTATATTATATCCTAATATCCTCTGTATTGTCACATGCATAGATTTCCAAAATGATGATATTTTGTAGCATTTCCAAAACATATGTGAGTGGTCTGCATTTTGAGCCCCACATCCCCTCCAGCATAAAGATTGGGTATTTGTATATTTTCCTTGAATCTGTGGTGTAATGAAAAAGCGAATCAGGTTTTTCCATCCAAATTCCCTCCATGCCCTTGAATTTGTTGATGTGTGTTGTGTTTTCCATATTTCCTGCCAGCTTTCTTCTGTTATGTTTAAATTGAGCTCTTTCTCCCATTTCTCCTTTATATAGTTACTTGTATGATTGTTTGTCATAAGTTTCTGATATAGTTTTGAAATAATTCTTATTTTATTTCCTGCATATGAGCTTAAAATAAGTTGTATAATCTCGTTCACATCTGTTTGGAGGTTATGCCTAATCTTCTTCATATAGTAATCTCTCATCTGCAGATATCTGAAAAATTCCGATCTTTCTAATTTAAATTTTCTCCTGATATTTACAAAGCTCCCGAGATCTTTTTTTCCGATATTGCCCCATGCTGTGATTCCCTTGTTCACCAGATTTTTGTATCCCCTATCTTGTTTTGCCGGTTCAAACTGACTGTCAAATGCTACCCATTTCAATAGTTTTATGTCTTCCCTTATATTATATTTTTGTACTATTTTATACCACAGTTCTAAAGTAAATTTAGTGATTGGGTCTATTTGTTTGATTTGCTTATATGCATCTTTATCCCCTATTATGCTTTGTACTGGGAGTCCCTCAGTTTCCTTTTCCATTTCTTTCCATTTTGCCTCATATCCCTCGTCGCACCAACATACGATATTTAACTTGTTTCTTTAATGCCACTACTTCAGTACTTTCACCATTTTCTGCTACGGGGCCCTGAGCAACTGGATCAGGCCCAATAGCACTGGCTACTCCTTGAGAAGGCTTTGTACTCAGGGAAGCAAACATTGACTTCAACTCCTTGATATCTGCTCTCAAGGACTGTATCTCTGTGTGCCGACTGTCCACATCACCATTGACATGTAGGCTATTCCTCTTCAGCTCAGATTTCAGCAAGCAGCTCTAAAAACTTAGGCAGATTCTGCTTTCTCTCCCTTAGCTTAAGCTGCACCAGCATGAGATCTGAATGTATGGCCCCCCGCAGTAACTGCTCAACTCGGGCAATATCCGCACGACTGGCAGGAATACCATCTTTACAAACTACCTTAGTGACGGACTGTTCCACCCACCTTAGGAAATCAGACAGTTTTTCATTTTTTTCTTGCTGCAACAGTCTAAACTTGAAGTAGAGGTCTTCACCTGACCAGCAGAGCCAAATGCACTCTCAATAGCATTCAAGCACTTAGAAGAGGTGATATCCTCCTTAGCTGTTTGTATGGCTTTTACTACAGCGAGAGCAGGTCCTCTAAGACATTCCATAATACGTCGGCGTTTTTCTTTGTTAGAGCAGTTGCTCTCTTCGACCATTAAATGGGCTTGTTCCAGCCATTGCTCTAATGCTTCTTTGCCTGTAGGTGTTGGTTGTCATAGCCCGAGTGTCGGTTCTGTCCACACTCGGGTCTTGTATCATATTTTCCTGGCTTTGACAGCAGAGGATTCCTTCTAGCTCCTTGGGCTCTTATTGTGACAGCGCCCGGGGGAGCTCCCTGCTGTCAGAGCCAGCAGCTGCGCTGCTGTCAAACTCAACAGCTGTGCTGCATCAGGGTCATTAGTTATCAGAGTTAAAAGCAGGTGCTTAATGCTCCCCGATGCGGCAGTCTCTGTTTCCCTCCGTTAATCACTGTTAACCGACTTGGGAATCTTCTGTTACCCATCTGTTAACGTTATCGTCTTGTAAGGTACGTTCGTTGAGACTTCACCTTCATTATTTCATCTGGCGCATCGGGTGCTCCCCGGCTCAGACGTACCCTTTCCTTGTGTGTAATCCTAGGTTTGTCCAACCCGCACTGTCAATAAACATGACTGCAAACTCACTGGTGACTGTGGCATCTTATGGTGGCTCGTGAGTGCCACCGTGACAGTAGACTGCCACCAGAACGCCCGGAGAAGAGGCGTCGCACGGAGACGCCATTCACCGTGAGTTTGCTGTATTGGACTATTTGTTCCTACCTGTCTGGGTGCCGTGTTGAAGCATGCCGTCGTGGAGGTCCCGCACTCTGAGGCAGGACGATGTCCTCGCAGATGCCCTCGAGCGCGTGGACGAAATCCTAATCACCGCCTCCCTCCTCGACTTCAACAGTGACGTGCCCCGGTACCTGGACCTAGCCGAGGACATTCTGAATCATGTTCCCCGCTTCGCGAATCATCCAGAGGTAAGTGTGAGGAAAGATGACATCGCTGCACAGCGCAAGATACTCCATGGGCTGGAGGGAAATCCCGGCAGGAACCCGAAGAGGAGGAGACGTCGCCCCTTGCTTCGGGATCCCGCTCCTGCCTCCGTTCCGGCCCAGGAGTTTGTACCATCCGGAGGTCTTTCCCCACCAAGCATGTCGTCACTCGGGATTCCCCCAGAGGAGCTGCAGCTGACAGCAATCAAGATCTGGGACCGGGTGGCTGCTGCTCGCTCCGCTGTGCATCCATCAGCAATTATGAAGCATGTGGTGGCGGCGGTTAGACTGGTGGAGAGGAGTCCAGAGTTGAGTTTGCCGACTTGCTCACCTCTGTTTCTGCACAGGAACGGCGATTTCCGGATCTCACCTTCGCCTCACCCCCTGCAAGGAACCGTCGTCACACCGGCTGTCAACCTCGGCTAGAATCCCATCTGGATCCAGTTCCGGGTCGCCGCAAGGGCTCAACCCCCCACACAGCTGTCACTCCTGCGCCTCGTCAGAGGGGAATCCCCGCAGCCTCATCTCCCCCCGGGCCTTCTTCTTCTGCTGTCCCGTCAGCGCTCCATGCCCGGCTAACTTCGGCTGTCGCCCCCTCCTCCTCGTCGCCTATCCCTGCTGCTGTGTATCTCGGGACTCCGTTTCGGCGAGCCCCATCCCGGAATCTTCTCGAGTGGCCCCACCTCATCTTCCCAGAGGGCCCTCTGTCGCCATCCAGCGGAGAGAAGGAGGAACGACGTCCCCCACAGCAGGAACCATCTCAACCCCTGGAGAAAGGCAAGTGCACGATAATTTCTCTCATCTCGATATTGTTCTGCCTTGTCTGACTCCTGGGGGTGGAGTTCGGTGTATGCAGCCCCCCGAGCTCCCTCCACCTGCTGTGGATGAAGTAATTAAACCTGCTGCCTCTGTGTTCTCCTCCGCCGAGCGGTCCACGACGCCAGGCCAGCGTCATCGGACGAAGAGGGCCCCTGCAGCGCGAGAAAGCCTGGATCCGGCCCTGCTGCTATGCCGCGGATGGAGGAGAGGAGCGGACTGCGGTCCGGAGCCTGAGCCGACAGTGAAGCGTCCCCGGGTCTCCTCACCAGAGCGGTCCGAGCCAGTGGGTCGAGGGTCCCCTGCCCCCACGCCGTACGGGTCACCGGCGTGGACAGCTGCGTGGGAGGAACCTCAGGCTGCCAATAACATCTGGTCAGCTGCGGAGCCCGACGCAGCTGAATCTGAGTCTGCTGACGAACGTCGCCCAGAACCTGGATCATCGGAGTCCTGGGTGGCAACGGAACCCGAGTGCAGGCAAGTGCTCCCTCTTCTGTCTCTGTCCCCTGTTGAGCATTTTTGCCTGCCTCTCGGGGAGGCGAGTGAGGAGCAGCCATCTGCTGCGCCCGAGCTCGTCTCGCTGGGTTCCATTGCTACCGGTGATGCTGATCCCGGTTTTCCTGTTCTCGAGCTTTGTTTCAGTGTCACCGGCATGGAACGGGTCGGTGTCACCGAGTTGGAGGTTCCAGGTTCGGGGGCGGAGATCGTCAGCGGAGCTGCACTGGAGGCCCAATCGGGGTCCATCGCGGGTGCACCGGAGGCCCAATCGGGGTCCACCGTGGGTTCGGTTCCGGCCCAATCGGGGTCCGACGTTGGTGCAGCACCAGCAGGTTCCAGGTTCGGTGAAGGAGCTGCAGATCCCCTGCCGCGGATGCTGGACAGACTCATCCCCTTTTTCATCCTCATCACCATCATCACCCTCCTCGTCCTCCTGAGGAGCGCAACCCATCTCCACCTGGGGCCGTTGGGGTTCTGAACGCTCCGCCCGGTTCCCCCTCGTCTCTCCCTTTTTCAGCGGGACCGCCGGCTACTTCTCCCCAACAGTTCTGGTGGGCTAGCGATGCGGGTCGGCCGCCTGAAGGACTGTCTCGCCAATTTGGCTTTCTGGGTCGGCCTCCCGACATTTTGGACCCCCTGTTTGGCGACCTGGTCCGGCCGCCTGAAACTGTCTGCTTCCAAGCATGGGACCGGGGTAGGCCGCACGAACTGTCCTTTTTCCCCCTCCCTGTTTTGTGGCCGCTTGATGCCGGACGGCCCCCCGAACTTTCTGCCTCCATCCCTCAGGGTCAGAACTCCTCTCTTCCTGGGGTTTCTCATGATGTCTGTGAAACTGTTGGGGTGTGCGGGGGGGGGGGGGGGGTTGATTTCTGATTTTTGTGGCTCACTCCTTGTTCGTAGCTGTATTTGGTAGTTTTTTTCCCTCCATCTAATGTCAATTTGTTGTTTACCCATATATGTATTGCCTGTGTGGTTCTGTTCTTGTTACCCACATTTAAGAGAGTATGGGTTTTTTTTCTGTCTCTATAGCCTTGTTGGTTCCCCTGTTATTATCTCGTTGTTGTTTTTTTTTTTTTTCTCTCTCTCCCTCCTGCCAGTGCCCCATCCGCCCACCCTAGGGGTGGGTGGGGGTGGGGCTTGGGTGTTACTTGGGCCGCTCAGGGGCTCGGCCTCGAGGGGGAGATACTGTCGTAGCCCGAGTGTCGGTTCTGTCCACACTCGGGTCTTGTATCATATTTTCCTGGCTTTGACAGCAGAGGATTCCTTCTAGCTCCTCGGGCTCTTATTGTGACAGCGCCCGGGTGAGCTCCCTGCTGTCAGAGCCAGCAGCTGCGCTGCTGTCAAACTCAACAGCTGTGCTGCATCAGGGTCATTAGTTACCAGAGTTAAAAGCAGGTTCTTAATGCTCCCCGATGCGGCAGTCTCTGTTTCCCTCCGTTAATCGCTGTTAACCGACTTGGGAATCTCCTGTTACCCATCTGTTAACGTTATCGTCTTGTAAGGTACGTTCGTTGAGACTTCACCTTCATTATTTTGTCTGGCGCATCGGGTGCTCCCCGGCTCAGACGTACCCTTTCCTTGTGTGTAATCCTATGTTTGTCCAACCCGCACTGTCAATAAACATCACTGCAAACTCACTGGTGACTGTGGCGTCTTATGGTGGCTCGTGAGGGCCACCGTGACATTGGTAATGGGCCAGAGAACACCCGGAGGCGGCGGTAGCTACTGTTTTCCCCTGATGGCTTCTCCATCTTTAACAGCACATCGCCAACTGCTCGAATGATTGACTCAGCAGAGCTACTGGATGATGCTGCACCTAGCAGAACTCTCAATAAATTTGGTGCATCTCCAGCAGGAGTTGAACATTTGACTGCAATGGTGATGGGCCAACTGATGTCGGTAGCTGGATCCTTGACTTCAGAGTGGATCTTGGTTGGGTCAGTTTTTTCTCTGCATTCACAAAGTACACTCAACCGATCCAGTTTGTTGTTGTTGTACATTGTCACTCTGACTCTCACTCGTCCCAGGGCCTTCACAGTCTCCAGCGTCTCTTCCACCTGGGCAGTCTCCACACCTTTGGGAACGAGCACCAATAACCCACTGTCTTCCTGTAGTGACTCACCTTGACACCACTCTCTGAGCCCTTTCACCAGCTCTGCATGCACCAACTGAATGTCCAATGTCATCTTTTTTAAACAACTACTGAAAGTTAACAAATGAATTAGGAACAAAATTTTCACATAGTTGACCTTTAAAGTGAACAGAGGAAAAAAGAGAAAAAAAAGAAGTTACCTACTAGTCCTTTAATGTTGCTATCAAGGATTAAAAAGAAAAATAATGGGCTTAACAAAATAATCCCAGTGGTGCCTCCATTTGATCTAGCGCCCCTTTGCTTGTCCAGGCATTAATAGGGGTGGCTATCCTGAGTTCTTTAAATAAAATGGTATCTCTACCGTTAATGTTGTGGTACTTTGTCTTTCAGTTTTGAATAAAAACAGGTATATAGCAAGACTCTTTCACCTTTTAAGTATTTACTCTTTAACTTAATTTCTTTAACTTTATTTCTTCTTGTCTAATCATGCAACTCAAACTCTAATGTGAATATTTACCTTTAAATAAACCCTTAAATCCTAAAGTTCAAACTCTTAATGATAAATGACCATTCAGAAGCAATGAAATGATTTTATAAAAAAATAAGAACTATTTATTTACACATCCAAATAATTAATCCTTTTTTCAAATGTTCTCTTTCAGACTTAAATCAAACAGAAATGTCAGTACTTGAATTATTAAAATAAATCACTGCTTTGCAATATTTCAGTGGTTTCAACCTCAAAAAACAAACAAACAAATAATAGAGAATGGAAAATGTTAAAGGGGCCCTTTAAACCTTAATTAAAGGAAACTTAAAGCCGGCAAAAATATATTCTAAATACCCCACAGTTTTCAGCATTGCAGGCCTGGCACGAAACTTGCCTGTGTGGTCTCCATCCCGTAATGGCAGCTCCTTCCCTCTGGACTAGAAATGATTTGGGCAACTCATGGGGTCAACGGGCATCAGCGTACATACAGCTCCTCTCCCTGGAATCCAGTGCAGTCGTCTCTTCCAAACACAGGAACATCAGGGCCATGTCAATGCCCCTTCTAGATTATGCAGACATCTTCAGCTCACTGTGTTAGCAGGCATACAGTCCACACACAGCTCGGTAGGATAAGCTTTCTTTGTTTCCCGTTAGGCTGAGCAGGATGGCAGAGTCCCGAACTGCTACTCCTCATTGGAATAAATTGTTCAACACAGTCCCACCGTCCAATATAATAACGTACAGAGCTCACTTGTTGTGCACCCTTGTTACTATATCACTTCCAAAACTTCAGAAACACATTGGCCATGTATTTCCCCAGTTGTAAGCTTCTACTACCAGCACACTCCTGCCATGGGCCGCTTGCCCTCTCTCTCTCTCTCTCTCCTCCTTTTTTTTTTTTTCCATTCTCCATTTTCGTTCACTCCACGTCACGCCCCTTTCCGGCCAACCCTTGACCTTAAGCTCACTTCTTACTGGCTTAGGAAATAAACAATACAGAAAAAAATACATTCCCATTTCTTTTGCAAATGTGTAGAAAGTTAAATATTCTTACAATATTTCCAGCTTTAACATCTCGGTTGTCCATCGATCCGATGATGACCATCCCTCATGTGTTAAGTCCTCTTCTTGTGTGAGCACGGAGATGCTCAATCGGCAGACACAGCTGCAGTAGGGGCAAGGAAACTGCCCAGGTAATAACACCTTTCTTTGTGCCCGTGCTTCAGCTACATCAGCTCGCCTCTTCTCTTCAAAATAGTCTTGTGCCTGGGTAGTGAGGGCGCGCCAGCCTAGCCTGTCCATAGCCCACAGCTCTAATTGTTTGGGAAGGATGCCAGTGTGTTTGATGTTGAGCTTCACGCAGTCTTTAAATCTTTTGTGTGGTCTGCCTTGGTTCCGCTTCCCAGAGCAGAGTTCGCTGTACATGAGCTGCTTGGGCAGCCTGTAGCCATCCATCCGGATCACATGACCAACCCATTGGAGCTGGGCTTTCAGAATCATGGCCTCGATGCTGGTCATCTCAGCTCTGTCCAGGACCTCAAGGTTTGTGACCCCATCTTGCCAGTGAATGTTCATGATCATCCGTAGACTTCTCATGTGGAACTCCATCTGCTTCAGGTGTTTTTTGTACACGGTCCACGTTTCACATCCATAGAGAAGGCTGGTGAGGACAACGGCCCTGTACACTTTGAGCTTCGTGTACAGCTGGATGTTGTGCTGGTTCAGGATATGAGCTCGGAGACAACCGAGAGCTTGACTGGCCTTGCAGATTCTGGCGTTGATCTCCTTATTCAGGCTGCCATCATTGCTGATGGTGATGCCAAGGTATTTAAAGTCATCTACCGTCTTCAGTTGGGTACCCTCGATGGAGATAGGGGGGGGTAGGACGGTGGAGGCGGGTGCTGGTTGGAACAGTACCTCTGTCTTGCCGAGGCTGATGGTAAGACCAAAAAGGCGGGAGGCTTATGCAAACTTATTCACGATGATCTGGAGATCAAACTCCGTGTGGGCCATGAGGGCACAGTTGTCAGCGAAAAGTGCTTCCAGGACAATCTTTTCTGTGACCTTGATCTTAGCCTTCAGTCGGCAGAGGTCGAACAGTGAGCCGTCAAGTCTGTATCACAGGTATACCCCAAGGTCCAAGTCTCTGGCGGCATGGTTGAGGACGCAAGAGAAAAAGAGGTTGAAGAGGACTGGGGCCAGAACGCACCCCTGCTTGACGCCGTTGCTGATATTGAATGGCTCCGATACCTCTCCACCTGAGAGAACCTGCCCAGTAATGTTGTCGTGAAACTGGCGTATGAGGTTTACAAACTTGTCTGGGCACCCAAGCTTGGATAGGATGATCCAGAGGGCCTCCCTGTTCACCGTGTCGAAGGCCTTAGTCAGGTCGATAAAGACCACGTATAAGTCCATATTTTGTTCTAGACATTTCTCCTGCACTTGGCGGATGGAGAAGATCATGTCCACGGTGCTGCGGTTTGAACGGAATCCGCACTGTGTTTCTGGCAGGTTCCCTTCAGAGATGTTGTTAATCAGTCGGTTGAGGAGGACCCGGGCCAGTATTTTTCCGGCAATAGATAGAAGGGAGATACCTTGGTAATTGCTGCAGTCCGACTTGCTACCCTTATTCTTGAACAGGGAGACAACAGTGGCATCCCTGAAGTCTTTGGGCAGTTGTTCTTCATCCCAGATGCTGGTGAGGAGGGAATGGAAGATTTCAAGGGCCACAGGACCGGCTGATTTGAATATTTCCGCCGATTCCATCCATTCCAGGTGCTTTGCCTGAATTGGTCTGCCTAATCGCCTTCAAGACTTTGTCCATTGTAGGGGGGAGGTCGAGGCAGTGGACAGTGGTTTTTTGTGGGATCAGATCGAGGGCGTGGGGGTCTACAGTGGAGGGCCTGTTGAGCAGGTAGCTGAAGTGCTCTCTCCATCGTGCATTGATGCTGCTCTTCTCCTTCAGCAGAGTTGAACTGTCTGCTGACAGGAGTGGGGTAGTACATGGCATGGCAGGTCCATATACTTCCTTGATGACGCTGAAGAACATCTTGGAATTCTGCATGTCGGCGTATCTCTGCACCTCATCTGCCTTCTTCTCCCACCATTCATTCTGCATCTTTCGCAGCGCTGCTTGTGCCTGTCTCTGGAGGTGCTTGAAGCGATCACGCTTGGAAATGGAAGTGGGGTCATTCTGCCACTCAACAAAGGCCTTCTGCTTGTCATCCAGGAGTGTCTTGATGTTCTCGTTGTTCTCGTCAAACAAGTCCTGGTGCACTCGTTTCCTGGGGCCGATGGTGGTTTTTGCTCACTCCGTCACCAGTGCTCTAAACTGTTCCCACCTTTGTGTTGGGCAGCCAGCCAGGAGTCCATGGGCAATCAGTCGGCCATCCAGATCTTCTGCAAATTCACTACGCCGCTGAGGTTGTTCAAGTTTGGCGACGTTGAACGCTGACCTGATGACTTTTGGCGTCTTGCGATGTGTTGGGGCAATATGCAGGGATAGGATGGATCTGACTAGACGGTGGTCTGTCCAACACTCTGCTCCGCGCATGGCCCTGGTGATCCTGACGTCACAGATGTCTCTCTGATGGCAAATGGCGAAGTCTATCAAATGCCACTGCTTGGATCTTGGGTGCATCCATGTTGTCTTATATTTGTCTGCTTGCCGGAACAGTGTGTTTGTGATAGCGAGGTGGTTTTCAGCACAAAGGCTCAAGAGTATCAAGCAGTTGGAGTTCAATTTTCCAGTGCCGTGTGGCCTCAGCACGCCTTTCCAGTTACAGCAGTCTGTTCTGACTCTGGCGTTGAAATCGCCTAGCAGAATGAGTTTGTCATTGGGGGAGTGTCCTTCACAAGGGTACTGAGCTCCTCATAAAAGGCTTCCTTCACTGCTGGTGAGAGTTGGGGCATACGCGCTGATGAAGGTAACGTGCCGGTTATGGTTAAGGGGGAAACGGAGTTTCATCAGCCGTTCATTAACTGACGTTGGTAGGTCAGGAAGTTGCTTGAGAACCGCTGTCTTGATGGCCAGTCCTACTCCATGGATCCTCTCTTCATTTTTGGCCTTGCCTTTCCAGAAGAAGGTGTAGCCACCTTTTAGTTTGGCCACAGATCCTTCTTCGGCTAGTCTGGTCTCGCTGAGGGCCACGATGTCAATGCGGTAGTGGGCCAGTTCCCTCGCAATGAGGGCTGTTCTCTCAGGCCTCGAGGAGGCATCTCTGTCCATGAGCGTGCATACATTTCACACACCAAGAATTAGTTTCTTTCTTCTTTGGTTTCAACCACTTGGGGGGTAGAACTGCCAGCCGCGGTATGTTGGCCAGTTGGAAGGGACAAGCATTTGTTTGGGACACATTTTCTAGTCCCCTCCCTCATGTGAGGGTGAGCAGTGCTGTCCTAAAGCGGCTGCTCAGTTGTCTGGGGGAACGCCGAACTCCACTGTTGTCCTGGGGTCAGAAGGAGAGCGACTATTGCCACCAAGCCGCCTGCATGCAGGGTTCAAGCTACAACTGCCAGTGGTCACTTCCACCTGTTGTTTCACTCGTTCCTCATTGCCGCAGGACTGTTGTAGGGCTGTGAGGACTAACACCCAAGAGGAAAACCTGTGAGGGAAAGTTTTTTAAAAGTGGGAAAGTCGATGCACAAGGGTAATCCCACTCTCTCGGCCTCAAAAGCCAGGATCTGGTGGTACGAAAAGAGCTGTCATGACCAGGGACTTCCTCGGCTGCAGTGGATGACCACAACGTCTATAGTGGCTTGCCGTGCCCTTGCGTTCCACAACACCTGCTGTCGCTGCCTTCATGACCGTTGGGACAAAAGATGACCTCATCCGCTCAATCTACCGACTACAGTCTTCACATACTTGGGTAGGCATACCCTGTTTAACTCACCGGAGGGTTTGAGGCCTGACTGGCTACCCTCACCTGGTTCAGCCCACCTGCCAAAGCGGTTTACTGGTGTGTGGCTGCTGCGCATGCTACAGCTTTGAGGAGCCACAGGTGAGAGTTGGGTGCCAGGTCGGAACCAATGTAGAATGAGCTGTCCTAAAAAGGACATGGCAAGCACCCCCTACAAAGGTACTATCCCTCCCCAGACACCCCAGACACCCCTTTTGCAAATGTGTAGAAAATTAAATATTCTTACAATATTTACAGCTTTAAGAACATAATATAAAAACAAAACACATTTCACATCATGTAAATAATAAAACACATGACACCAATCATGAAATTCCAGACTTTTTTTTCCCTTTTTTCCTTCTTTTTTTCTCCTTTTTTCCCTTTTTTTTCCTTCTGAAATTCCAAACTTGTTTGTTGTTTGTTTAGATAGTTTATTTCGAACACAAAAAATATAACAAAAAACAAGCAAATAGCAAATGCAATAACGTTACAGTATACACTGTTCGAAAGGGAGAAGGAAGAAGTGAACACTTATTAATTCCAACTCCTCTTTTCCATCGATACACCCATTTGAATTTTATACAAATTACCACCTTTAAGACCCCAAGTGCACTATATGTAACTTAGTGCACTATATGAAATATCTTAACTTAGTATATGAAATATCTTAACTTAGTGCACTATATGAAATATCAAACCATGAATACTTTTTAACCATTTTTATCTGCTATTTATTTGATTAATGAGCACATTCTATTTTGTATTTATTAACTTTTATTTATGAATCAATGAACTATATAGTCTATTTTTCAAAGGGCTACACACACACACACACACACACACATATACGTATATACTGTATATAAAACAATACTGTATGTGGTCTTGGTTTTGACTCGGTCTCGAACTGCCTTGGTCTTGGTCTCGAACCCTTAAAGTCTTGGTCTTGGCTCAGTCTGGTTTCGGTAATGTCTTGGTCTCGTTTAGTGCGGTCTTGACTACAACACTACATCAGATCACATAACTTTCGGTCAAAGTAGACTTTGGACATATTTACACAAAGGATTGTTTTGTTTTGTCTTGGTTTTTGTTTTTGTTATCTTCAAAATATATATAAACCAAAAAATCAGTAGAACGTAAACAAACTGATAAAAAACATCAGACCTACCGCTCGTTATGTGTCGCCATGCGTCCATGTGCTTGTTCGTGTGCTCACCCCGGTCCTTATTTTGTCTTCTGTCAGTCATTTTCGCTTTCTCTCCTACATTCAGAAACAATCACATTTATCTTCTGATTTATTCCACCTCAATTTTGATTAGTTTACGCTGCAGAACTGGCCGGATTCTCCTCTCCGTCACGTGCAGCTTTGTCAATGGCGGACGAAAAGTGTTCCGCTCCGGTCCATCTTGTGCTGTCCAGAAAGTAAATATTTCTCCTCAGAAGCTAAATAATCCCTTTTAGAATCATAGTTGGCAAACTTTGGAGCAAATACTTCCTCCCTCTGGAATATATGTTGCGCAATTGTTTTTACATCTCTTCTTCTGTGCCCCGGAAGTGATATCCGATTCGACACAGTTCTGGTTTTGCTGAACTCGGTCCTCCAGTGCAGACCTGTAAGCTATATGTGTCTGCCATCTAGTGATGTGAGTTTTACCAACTTCTTGTTTAATCACTTTGGGATGCTTATACATTATATTTTTATTTACTTTAGAGGGAGCAGACAGTGATTCTCTGATGTGGAAGACAGGGGCTAAGTTGAGGGGTGGCAGATGGAGAGAAGCTGCAGAGAGGCATGTACGACTGCGACTCTGCTTCCTGGTCCCAACTCTGAGTAGTCAAGGCTTTGAAACTTTGGATAAAAATGATGCCAGATTATTAGATAAATGAGACACACCATCCAAACTGGGATGGATGCCGTCTCACCTAATAAGACCAGGTTTTCCCCCAAATGAGTTCCTATTGTCTATGGAGCCCACATTGTTTGCAGGACACCACACAGACAGCAAACGGTTGAAGGATGACATGCAGCTAAACATGTCATCACTGGTCAGGTTGGAGAGGGGCCCAGAGAATACTACAGAGGCAGACATTGTTTTGGCAAAGTTACACACCGATTCCACACTACATTTTGTGACTTCCGACTACCAGAGTCGGATGTTGTTAATGCCGGTGTGGATAACAATTGTGGAGTATTTACAGTTACTTTTAGCCAGCATTTTCAAATGTCAAAAAGTGAAGGAGGGATTTTACCATGGTGGACGTCAGCTGCAATCAAGAGGATTTCTGACTTTCTCATCCCTTTGATGTGTTTGGAGGAAAAAAATGGAACAGACAGCATGATATTCATGCTGGTCTATGCTGGTCTATCCTGGTCTATGCTGGTTTGGTGTTGGTTTAGCTCAGGGGTGTCCAACCATGTGCCATGGAGAGCCAAGACCCTGCAGGTTTTCTCTTCTACCCAGTCTCTTCAGCAGGTGTTTTCACTTATCAGCAATCAGTGGGAAGAAGTTCACAGAAATCTGCTGTTGAAGACACTGGTTGGAGGTAAAACCTGCAGGGTCTTGGCTCTCCATGGCACATGGTTGGACACCCCTGGTTTAGCTGGTGAACCAGCATAGTATGCTGGTATGACCAGCTTCAAAACACAACAAATGTTGGTCTTCATGCTGGTGACCAGCATGCTGATCCATGCTGGTTTTTCCAGCAGGGAAAGGGTATAGATTTGGAAATTATGGCAGCGCCTTCATTTAAAAACGCCCTAACTACAGTGGTCCCCAACGACTCGGTACCGAGCGCAGAGAAAAAAAATAAAATTCTTTTGCTCTGTATTGTCTATTGCAGTCTGTTTTCTGAAAAAAAAAAAAAAGACAGAATATTCTCTCTCTTTCCATGCCTGACTCCTACCTGTCTGTCCATCTGTCTGTCTGCGCGTCTTGACACACACCGGGAGTCGTACCGGGAGGAGGGGCTATCCTTGGGGGTTTGCAGGGGGCACACATCAGTCCGTGTCCAGACTGGAGATTCACAGCTTTAAAGCTCATTGACAAGATGTAGTAATGATTTTACCCCCAAAGATGTATAAAATGTTACAGGATGTCTGGCTGTTGTGTTACATTTGCTCATTTGTTTGTGGTTTTACGGCATTTCTCCTTCCGCACGCTCCCACGACGGGATGCTTTCAGGCAGACTGACTTTTTTCAACACAAACCTGGCACATTGTACACACTGTCAGGACAGAGATGTGGGGAAACATTCACCGGTGGGCCAGGGGAGACAGAGGAAGGGACGTGTGGGTGAGTGTTTTTTTAAAATCATACACTCTGTTTTTTGCTGATGTGTTCCTTTAATCTTCTTCTTCTGCCTCATCCTTCATATGTGAAGTTCACAAGCCCTATGACGCCATGATCTAAACCCATTTCTGTCTCTTGCCTTTTGTTCTGCTGATGTAAGATTAGTGTTCAACCATACTTTTATGTTTGTTTTCCAGTCTGTCCATGGCCTTCCTCTTTTCCGTGTTGTGGGTTCATGATGTAATATGTCTTGGAACAAACTAACATCCGTATGTCATTTGGTGCCCTAAGAATAATAGCTTTCTTTTCACTATTTTTCCAAATAGCTCTCTCCACTCCAAGTTATTGTAGTGTATTCTCGTTTGTTCACCGTTGCATCAGTTTTGTCCTTTTCTGATTTTCTGGTCGTCCATTCTTCACAGCCATACATCAATACAGGCCATATGAGCACTTTGGCCAGTTTAACTTTAAGATGGAGAGACACGCTCTTGTTTTTCCAGACATTTACGAGCTCTGCAGTCTTAGTCTTGGCCATTGCAGCACAAACTTTGATGTCCTTTGTATAGCTGGCATTGCTGGTTTTTATGGATCCCAGGTATTTAAACTTGTCAACTTCCTCTATGGTATTTCCTTACTTACCTGTACAAATGAAAGGGTCCAGAAGCAGCCTTTCTGTGGAGAGGACAGAAGGTATTTAAGGAGTTGCTTTTAGTCTATTAAGAAGATTGGTCAGTGTAGGAGCGTGCATGCGGCCTTAATTTTTGCTCTTTTGAGTTCAGATATGTTGAGTTTCATAGAGTTAATCTTTAAATTATGCTTTTTTAAAATTTTGGATCTGTTTTTGCACCTACCCTGATATCATTAAAGACTGTTAATTTGGGAAAAGTCTGTCTTCTGCCAATTCTTCAGCCACTCTGACGAGGCTACCCATCACATTCAGGTTGTTTGCTTGGCACCACAGCACAGATTCTCTACCTCTGCCCTGTATGCCTTCTCATTGTCAGTGATGAGCCCAACCAAGGTGATATCATCTGCGTACTTCAAGATGACAGTGGTTGGGTGGGTTGGAATACAATCAAAGGTGTACAGGGAGTACAGTAGTGGGCTAAACATGCAACCCTGGGGAGAGCCAGTGCTGAGAGACAGTGTGGAGGAATGGTGGGGGCCAAGTCTGACTGTTTGTGGGTGGTTGGCGAGAAAGTTTTTTATCCAGGAGCAGGTGTGTGTGTGTGGGGGGGAAGGGGGGTATGGAGGAGGCACAGTTTTTTGATCAGGATGATGGTATTGAAAGCTGAGCTGTAGTTCGCAGTGAGCATCCTCACATAGCTCCTTGAGTTCTCCAGGTTTCTCAGCACTCTGTGGAGTGTGGTGGTGATGGTGTCTTCCATAGACCGGTTCTCGCTGTAGGGGAACGGGTCGGGGTCGAAGGAGGGGGGGAAGACAGTCCCTGATGTATTGGGACACCAGTCGCTCAAAACACTTCATGACTACAGACATGAGTGCTATGGGTCTGTAGTCATTCAGGCTGTAAATTGGGGACCTTCTGGGGATGGGAATGATGGTGGTGGCCTTGAGGCAGGAGGGAACAGTGGCGAGCATCAGGGAGAGTTTAAACAGCTTGGAAAGGATCTCCGCCGGCTGGTCAGCACATGCTTTGACCACCGCTCCTGGGAAGCCGTTGGGGTCAGCAACTCTACGGGGGTTCAGTGCTCTTAGTTTCCACCTCACCTCGTGCACCTGTAGAGAGAGAGGGGAGAGGAGGAGGGGAGAATGAGGGAGGAGGTGTGCTGAAATTGGGCAAAGAAGCTATTAAGCCAGTGTTGCCAGAAGTACGATAATTATTGTATGTGTACAATAATTTTGCCCTCTGTACGATGTACGATCAATAATTTCAAAAAATCCCATAATGTACAATAATTTGACCCCTTCATTACATGGCTACGTTAATACATTAGCAAACACAATCAGCATACATACTACGTTTGTTTTTACGCATAATCTCATGTGTGTGGGCTGCGTGGAAAAGAAGACAGAAGACTTGTGTTGTAGTAGGAGAGAGGCAGCCTTGGATGGAGGTTAGTGATGGGATCCACAGTTCAATGAGATGTGCCGAGTCAAGCTAAAAAGATCCGTTATAAATAGTTGTACACCAAATCACTCAGTGCTGTACTGGAGCTCCAACTGTTTACCACTCACCGACCTGAGAGTCGGCTGAACCGAGTGAGTGGGGCTCAGGCAGGGGATTCAGCTGCTGATCCATGGCTTCCAGTACAGCTCCGGTGAGTGATTCAGTACAGTACATTCACACATAAAAACTAGTACACTCGATCGAATTGTCCGTGTATGTTACAGCACTGATGCAGGCACGGCAGATTCAACAAGTAAGCAACATCACGAGCAGGCTGAGAAACGAAATGGGGGTGGTGGGGAGCAATCCCCAGTTTTACTGGGTGGTTCAAACCTGTTGTTGGCATTAGTACTAAAACTTTGTCACTGCTGCAACATGCAAATGACTGCAAAAATGTCGCTGAATTGTGGTTCTCAATGAAACTGAAACTGGTTTCTGCTTCATTTATCAGAGAAATTTTAGTAGTATTTTAGGTGGATTGATTGCTTATCTATAATGTATAAACATAGTACTTCTCAAAATATTTATGAGGCAGGACCTTGATATATGATGATTCAACAGAAGGCCTATAGAAGATAGTTAATTATGACTGATATTTTGGGTCGTTCTGTACAGGCTCATCCTGTACTCCACAGGTAGAGGTGCTTTTTTCAACCGATCTGTTAGATTATTTCAAGGTAAAACTGTGTTATAGGCTGTAATATGCACAATCTGTGATAATGTGTTACTGAAGTAGATGGACCTGAGCCACGTCAGAATGAAAACTTGGTGTGTACGATAATTTTCCTCAAAAACGATAATTTTAAGCCACTGGTACGATACTTCAGCATTTCCCATCTGGCAACACTGTGTTAAGCTCCTCTGCCAGAGTGAGGCTGCTGTCTGATGTTGGGGGCCCTGGCCCCTGTAGTTCGTGAGGGCCTTCATGCCTCTCCACATCTGTCAGAGGTTATTGTCTGTGAGGAAGCCCTCCACTTTCCTTCTATAGACATTCTTGGCATGCTTTATGCCTCCTCAGGTTAGCTCTGGCAGTGCTGTACGGAGAGCTGTCCCTCTGCCTGAAGGCTGAGTTGCAGGCTCTAATCAGAGCCTGGACCTCACTGGTCAGCCAGGGTTTCTGGTTTGAAAAGACTCGGATGTGTTTGGTGGCTGTCATATTTTCTACACAGCATTTAATGTAGAAAAGGACAGACTCAGTGTAGGAGTCCAGGTCCTACTGTTCAAAGATGTTCCAGTCTGTGCAGCTAAAGCAGTCCTGTAGCTGGAGGAGAGCATTTTTAGGCCAGGTTTTAATTGTTTGGTTGGGGGTAAAGTCTTCCTCAGAGGGGTGTAAGCAGATATTAGAAACAGGGAGAGATGGTCTGATTGTCTAAAGTGAGGAAGTGGGGTGGCTCTGTAGGCATGCTTAATGTTGCTGTAAATATGATCCAGTGTTCTTTCCCCTCTTGTGGAACACTTAACGTGTTGGTGGAATTTGGGGAGTAAAGTCTTTAAGCAAGCTTTCTTAAAATCCCCTGCAATAATGTGGACTGTGTCGGGGTGATCTCTCTGCTGCCTGCTGATGATGCGCCGGAGGTGGCTAAGTGCTAAGCTAACGCTAGCATCTGGAGGACTTTAAACAGCTGTTACAATTACTGCCGTTAGCTTGCGGGGAAAATAGAAGGGCCTACACAGAAAGGACATAGCCTCCAAGTCCAGTGAACAGTGGCTTTGAATTATTCTGCTGTAATTACACCAAGTCTGAAGCACAAAACCACAGAGCCCACCACCCCTGCCCTCACCAGAATCAGTGCTGCGGTCGTAATGATGTGTAGTTCGGCCTGGTAATTCCACAGTGGCGTCAGGGATAAGTGGATGAATCCATGATTTGGTCACAATCAGAATACCACAGTCCCAAACTAGGGCTGCAACTAATGATTATTTTGGTAGTTGACTAATCTATTTTTTCGATTATTTCACTTATGTCTACCAGCCCAGCTTCCTGTTGGCATTGCTCCAGTTCGGGGCTCTAGGTCATGTTTTACCTTACCTGTTTAAGCCTGCACACCTTTGAAAATCACTTTGTTGTCAGTCTCTACCTTAATATAATGCAGCCAATTATAAAAAGTTCCCATAGCTAAAAAAAATATTGACCCATCAAATATGAGTTGGAAACTTGAACTTTACGGCTTAATCAGAAACGTTTGTAACAACACAATTAAATGATGTACAATGACCCGAAACACCCGATGACCACAGGTTACATCACTGATGATGTGTCTAGGCAGCACCGTAAGATGTGTGTCAAAATCAATTAACCTGGTGACAACAGTGACTTCTGGGAACAGGCCAGATGACTACCATGAAACAGTGGTGACAGCTGGAGAGACAGCTGACAACTGGAAAAGACAGCAACTGGGGCAGGGAGGGTTAGCTCCTTGAACTGCAGCTCCCATGAGGGAAGCACCCACAGTCGGCTACGGAAAGCTCAATAAAGATATACCCCCAGGGGTGCCTGAGAGGGGGGAAGAATGAGCACCCCACCAGGACAGATGCACAGGTCATCATCATCATAGCAGTCTGTCGGGGGCAACAATGACTGTTTCCTTTAAGTCTGACAAAATTCCCCCACACAGCTCCGTCCCTCGCCCTCCGCTGCCAGGAACCCCCGACCTTGCTAACCCGGGCAACATCCGAGCCGGTATGAGTTGCTCTCTGACTGACCATTTCATGAAACTGCTTGCAAAGTATTTGAGTACCACTAGCTTTTGCTGGACTAGCAGCACATTCTTGGCAGATAAAGGTATTATCAGTGGCAAGGACAGGCCAAGACAAATTGACTCCAGTATCTGTTGCAGTGACTGACCAGATGATAGGTTTGTTTATCTCTGCTCTTTGTGTAGTGCATGTCACGATGCACCGACTGGCAAAAATCCACCACAGACCTTGCTACAGAAGTGCTTATCTGCCAGGATGTCCAGTCTCACCCCGCGTAACTGGGAGTGGTCCACCACAGACCTGTGACAGATATTGCTTTTAGTTCTGCCAGGATGCCCAGTTTCACCCTCCACACCCTTGGAAGGGTGGGGTTGCCGGTTGAGTTGCAGGTATTGACCAAAATTACGGACAAATGATTACGAGTGCAGTGTGTAAGTGTGGCAAAGCCTGCAAAAACCTGCATGGCCTGAAGATCCACCAGGCCAAAATGAAGTGCCTAATTAGGTGGCAAGTGGTGCAATACACAGGTCTTCCACCTGGTGAGAAGCAGGAGGAGCCTGGCCTGGAATCACCCCACAGTGCCCAGTCCCTCCATGCTCCACAAAGCCTCCCTCAAACCGGGCATTCAAAACACCGACAGGTTAAGTGGCCTACCGCCAACAAGAAACAGGAGTGGTACCAATTTGATGAAGTTGTGGATTCGATTCTCGAAGCCTCATCCAGAGGGAATGCTGACCAGAGACTGCAGTTGATGTGCACTATACTCATCAGTATCGCAGCTGAGAGATTTGGAATTAAGGTGTGGCACTTAACAGCCAAACCAGGTGGACCAAACCGACGCAAGGGAAAAATAAGCCGGCTCCGGCAAGAGCTTTGTGTGCTTAGACGTCAGTTTAAGAACGCAAGTGAGGAGGAAAAGGTCGGGTTGGCAGAGCTCCGTTACATCACAAGGAAAAAGATCATTAACCTTCATTGAGCTGAGTGGCACAGAAGGAGAGGGAAGGAGAGAGCAAGAAAGCATACATCATTTATGGCAAATCCATATGGATTCACTAGGAAAATCCTTGGACAAAAGCACAGTGGGCGACTTTCCTGCACCCAGGAGGAGGTTGACAGCTACCTCAGGGCCAGCTACAGTGATTCTGAAAGAGAACATGATCTTGGTCCATGCAGTAACTTGATAACCCCACCAGAACCAACCATAGCATTTAACCTTAGGGAGCCATCGTTGAGCAAAATTGAGGAGGTTGTCAAGGCAGCTCAAACCAGGGGAGCCATCGTTGAGCAAAAGTGAGGAGGTTGTCAAGGCAGCTCAAACCAGCTCTGCACCAGGCCCCAGTGAAGTACCCTATGTGGTCTACAAGAGGTGCCCAAGACTTCTACAGAGACCATGGAAACTACTCAAGGTCATCTGGAGAAGAGAAAAAGTAGCACAGCAATGGAGATTTGCAGAGGGTGTTTGGATTCCCAAGGAAGAGAACTCAACCACCATTGAGCAATTCAGGAATATCTCACTCCTCAGCATTGAGGGAAAGATTTTCTTCAGTATTGTTGCCCGTCGCATGACAGAGTTCCTTCTTGGGAATGAGTACATTGACACAGCTGTACAGAAGGGTGTAATCCCAAAAGTGGCAGGCTGTATTGAACACAGGAATTGTCACACAACTGATCCATGAAGCTCAAGAAGACAATGGCAATCTGGCAGTACTGTGGCTTGACCTTGTAAACACTTATGGGTCAATCGCCCATAAGCTGGTGGAAATCTCACTTGTCCGGCATCATATTCCAGTCAAGATCAGAGACTTAATCATGAATTACTACAACTGCTTCAGCTTGAGAGTCACCTCTGGAACAGTACAATCTTCATTTCATCGGCTAGAGAAGGGAATCATCACCGGCTGCACTGTCTCAGTGATTTTATTTGCCCTGTCCATGAACATGCTTGTAAAGTCAGCAGAAGTGGAGTGCAGAGGTCCACTCACTAGATCAGGTATGTGACAGCCTCCCATTAGAGCATTTATGGATGATTTGACGGTGACCACAACATCAGTTCCAGGCTGCAGGTGGATCCTTCAAGGCCTTGAATGCCTCATTAGCTGGGGACAAATGGACTTTAAACCATCAAAGTCCCGAGCTCTAGTTGTGAAGAAGGGAAAGGTGTCTGATAAGTTTAGATTTTTCATCAGAGGAGTCCAGATCCCATCAATTACTGAGAAGCCTGTTAAGAGCCTGCGAACGGTTTTCAATAGTACACTGAGGGACTCAGCCACTCTTCAAGAGACCAGCTAATCAACTAGGAACCTGGCTTAGAGAGATAGACAAGTCAGGGTTGCCAGGAAAATTCAAGGCTTGGATTTATCAGCATGGCATCCTACCACGACTCCTCTGGCCACTGCTTGTCTATGACGTCCCACTGAGCACCGTTGAAGGCTATGAGAAGAAGATCAGCCGCTTCTTGCGTAGGTGGTTGGGCTTGCCTTGCAGCTTCAGCAGCATCGCCTTAGAAACAACAAGCTACGACTCCCCTTCAGTAGTCTGTCAGAGGAGTTCATAGTTTCCCGGGCAAAAGAAGTGATGCTGTACAGAGACCCTTGTGAGATCAAAGTCTCATTGGCTGGTATTCAGGTGAAGACGGGCAGGAAATTCAAAGCCCATGAAGTTGTTGAACAGGCTGAGGCATGGCTGCAGTTTAAAGAGTTGGTGGGGACAGTTGCAGCAGGGCGGGCAGGCCTTGGGAGAAGCCCAAGACCTCAGTACAGCAAGGCCCAGGGAAAGGAAAGACACCGGTTGGTCCAGGATGAAATCAGTGTGGGAGTGGGGGAAACACAAACCAGCAGGATAGTTGAAATGCACCAGCAGGGGGCATGGACCAGTGGGAAGAGGCAATGGAACGTAAAGTCTCCTGGTCAGAGCTCTGGAGAGCGGAGCCACATCGGATCAAATTCTTGATCCAGTCGGTGTGTGATGTCCTTCCGAGCCCATCCAACCTCTTCTCCTGGGGCCTGATAGAAGCCCCTTCATGCTCTCTATGCCAGCAAAGAGGTTCCCTAGAACATATCTTAAGTAGCTGCCTTAGAGCCCTCAGTGAGGGGCGCTATCGGTGGAGGCATGACCAGGTACTGAAGGCTGTAGCAGAGTCCATCAGTGCAGGGATCTCTTTCAGCAGGCAGCAGCACCCAGCAAGGCATGCCATACCCTTCATCAAAGCTAGTGAGAAGCCACAGCATTGCACAAACCCGTGGGTGGGGGGGGGGGCTTCTGGCAACAGCCAGAGACTGGCAACTGAACATCAGCTTGGGAAGACAGCTGAGATTCCCTGACAACATCATAATGACCACACTTAGACCAGACATGGTTCTTGTGTCAGAATCTTCCAAGCAGGTGGTCTTGTTGGAATTGACTGTGCCCTGGGAAGACCGGATGGAAGAGGCCTTTGAAAGGAAGAGGGCCAAGTATGGGGAGCTTGTCGGTGATTGCCGTAGTAGGGGATGGAAGACCTGGCTCTACCCCATAGAGGTTGGCTGTCGAGGTTTTGCCGGTCAGTCTCTCTGCAGGGCCCTCAAGCAGTTGGGGATCAGGGGGAGACTCAACAAGAAAGCCATCAAGAACATCACTGATGCTGCCGAAAGAGCATCATGATGACTCAGGATCAGAAGACATCTCGAGCCACCTAGACACAAGTCGGGGCTTGATCAACCCTGGCTGGGTCGCCTGTGAGAGGGTGTATGATGTACAATGACCCGAAACACCCGATGACCACTGGTTAAATCACTGATGATGTGTCTAGGCAGCACCGTAAGGTGTGTGTCAAAATCAATAAATAATAGATGTTAAAGTGTAAAAACTCAAATAGCAGCTCTGCTGCTCGATAAAGGCTGTTGCAACTGTGTGTTAAAAGCAAACTAGAGTAATATTCAACTTCATTAAAGTAAAAAAGAAAACAACAATGTAGTTCATCCTCTTTGAAACCTTGCTGGGTCTAGAAGTTTAAAAGTTTAATTAGGCTTCAGATGAAAATTAAAAGCACTTCTTCCAGTCCAAAATAAATAAAAACACTTTAAATATCAGTGCAGGAATGTGAGCCTTCACTACATATACAATGAAATACAGTCATGTGAAAAAATTAGGACTCCCCATTAAATATTCAGTTCTTTATTAATAAATGTTCACATATCTATGTCTAACCTTGTTTTTGTTTTTATTTGCATTTTTTAACTTCCATCCATCCATCCATCCATCCATCGTCTACCACTTTTCCGGAGGTTCAGGTCGCGGAGGCAGCAGTTCAAGCAGAGAAGCCCAGACTTCCCACTCTCCAGCCACCTGTTCCAGCTCTTCAGAGAGAATACCAAGGCGTTCCCAGGCCAGCTGGGAGACGTAGTCTCTCCAGCGAGTCCTGGGTCTGCCCTGGGATCTCCTCCCAGTGGGACGTGCCCGAAACACCTCAAGAGGAAGGCATCCAGGAGGCATTCTGATCAGATGCCCATACCACCTCAACTGGCTCCTTTCAATGTGGAGGAGCAGCGGTTCTACTCTGAGCCTCTCCTGGATGACTGAGCTCCTCATCCCATCTCTGAGGGTGAGTCCAGCGATCCTACGAAGAAAACTCATTTCAGCCGCTTGTATCCGCAATCTCGTTCTTTCGGTCATTACCCAAAGCTCGTGACCATAGGTGAGGGCAGGAACGTAGATTGACTGGTAAATCAACAGCTTTGCCTTAGAGCTCAGCTCCCTCTTCACCACAACAGACCGGTACAACGTCCACATCACTGCAGATGCTGCACTGATCCGCCTGTCATTTTCTCCCCTCACTCGTGAATAAGACTCCGAGATACTTAAACTCCTCCACTTGGGGCAGGAGCCTGTTCCCAACCCGGAGAGGGCAATCCAACTTTTTCCGGCTGAGGACCATGGACTCGGACTTGGAGGTGCTGATTCTCATCCCAGCCTCTTCACACTCAGTGGCAAACCATCCCAGTAAGACCTGTAGGTCATTGCTGGATGAAGCCAGCAGGACAACATCATCTGCAAACAACAGAGATGAGATCCTGTGGTCACCAAGCATGACACCCTCCGTTCCCTGGCTGCGCCTAGAAATCCTGTCCATAAAAATTATAAACAGGATCGGTGACAAAGGGCAGCCCTGGCTGAGTCCAACTCTCACTGGGAATGAGTCCGATCGAGTGTTGGCAATATGACCCAAACTCTCACAACAGTCATACAGAGACCAAATAGTTCATAACAACAAGCCCGATACCCCATACTCCCAAAGCACCTGCTGCAAAAAACCACGAGAGACGTGGTCGAATGCCTTCTTCAAGTCCACAAAACACACGTAAACTGGTTGGGCAAACTCCCATGAACCTTCCAGGATTCTTGAGAGAGTAAAGAGCTGGTCCGATGTGCCACAGCCAGGACAAAAACCACATTGCTCCTCTTGAATCCGAGGTTCGACCAATGGCTGGACTCTCCTCTCCAGTACCTTGGCATGTGGCATGGTACCTTGGCATGCTCCTACACACATACACACACACACATATATACGGTATATATTGTATATATGTAGTGTCATTTAGTGTCCTTATGGCCCATGGAAAGAAACTTGTTTCCTAATCTGCATGTTCTGCTCTTAGTACGCTGTACCTGGGCAGCGCGGTGGCAGAGTGATTAGCACTGCGGCAACACAGCAACTCAGCCTTGGCCGGGGGATCCTGGGTTTGATTCCAGCCCCCGACCAACAGTGACCTGTGTGGAGTTTGCACGTTCTCCCCGTGTCTGTGTGGGCTTACCTGGGATTTCTCCAGTTTCCTCCCACATGCCAAAAACGTGCAAGTTAGGTTAATTGGGATCAAACTGGGGATTCTAAATTGTCCTTAGGTATGACTGTGAGAATGAATGTTGTCTCTCTCTGTGTTGGTCCTGTGATGGACTGGCGATCTGTCCAGGGTGTACCTGGAATTTTTCATTTTTTTTTATGTACCAACCCCCACCTGGGATTTCCTTCTTTGTCATGGTTTTCCTTAGCAGTATTATAGCTTTGTATAATTATTTGCAGGATCTCTGCCAGTTTAACTGGCGAGGGCATTGGTTTTGATGATCCTGGCAAATATCCTAAATCCTGTAATTCAGTAGCCCATTTTTTAAACTTTCTTACTTCCTCTTTTCTTTCCCAATCATTTGTCCCTCAGTGACTTTCTGTGTCCTATCTACTGCTTCACCAACAGTAAGTGATGACTTTTCTGTAGTCATAATTACAGAACCTGTATTTAGTTATATGGAGGCAAAAGTTAATACTGTACACAACCCTATGGTCCAAACTCTGAATTTCAACTCTTTTCTGGGAAAGCAGCCTCTCCAAGCTTCTACCAGAATCCTAATGAAGCTGGCGGAAGAGCATATAGCCTGTGATACCAGTGGAAATTGTAAATTCTTTGCTTCTGGTAGACCCCCCAAGAAAATATTTATATTCCCCTGGTGTTCAGCCTTTATTTCCCAAGCCACAATGCAGAATTGCTCTCTCTTAGACAAACAGATGATAGGAATTCGGAATTAGAGCTAATCTCCTCTTCCTACACCAACTCTTGCCTTCAAACAAGAATACAGAGGGTAAACCACCCACATTTCCCCATAAAAATTACAAAAACACTACAGGGTTATTGTGTGCATTTCCCTGCCACTTCATTTGCCTATACTCTTGCTCTTAGTTTAACTTTATGTAGAGGCTACTTTCATTGAGCTGCGTCCAGTCATCAATACAAGCGGCAATGTATCATAAAGTTCAGTCCCAGACTGATTTTAACAAGCTATCTTTGTTGTTAAGGACAGTCATTCACTACTGATCTGTTTAAGATCTCACACTGTACCATAAATTATTACAATCATTAATACTTTTACTCACTCGTTGATGTTATTAAGTTCTTGTACTAAAACTCAATTAATACTTTTACTCACTTATTGATTAAATTTGAGATTCTTGTAATTATTCCTATATTACTCACTCATTGATTAAATTTGAGAGTCTTGTAATTTATTAGAGTTCCTTATTTGGAGAGATTTCTTGAATTATATATAGAGTGATGTTGTCAACCATGTGTGACTGAGATAGAGGAAAGTTGATAGAGTGATGACCTAAAGAATATAGAGTGGGACCACATAGAGTGTTATGGACATCATGTAGACATGGAAATCTCACTGTTTGAAGAAGAAGAAGAAGACTGTTCAGAACTCCTTATAAGAACTCCTTATAGAGTAATGACCAGATAGAGTGTTATAGACATCATGTAGACATGGAAATCTCACTGTTTGAAGAAGAAGAAGATGTTGTTCAGAACCCCTTATAAGAACTCCTTATACAAAGATATAGAGTGAAGAAGATGAAGAAGAGGTTGCCAACCGAGAAGAATTCTGACTTTTGATACATAGAGTGATGTTCACTGAGTGAAGTACGTGGCGGTAAGGACTACAGTGCCTGACCAGATAGAGTGATGATATAGAGTGAAGTACGTGGCGGTAATGCACCCGTAAGCTGGTTGCCAACCGCCAATCAAATCTAAAAGAAGGAGAAGAAGAAGACCATGCCTGATTATGGATATCTACAGTGATGATAGGCTAGAGCAGGGGTCGGCAACCTGTGGCTCCGGAGCCGCATGCGGCTCTTTCATCCCTCTGCTGCGGCTCCCTGTGGCTTTGGAAAATAAATAATGAGTATTTAATTAAAATGTATTTTATTTTAGTTCATTAGTTTTTAAAATGTAATTCTAAATTTGAAGATTATGGTGATCTTGTAAAATCTAAAAAAAAATGTGTTAAAGTTTAATCACCGTCAGCGAAAAGCAACACGAAGTCGGAAGTCGTCTCCCGCGATAACCCGGATGTGTTGTGTTCAAGCTACTGCTGTATTGTAAACAGCCCTGCGATTGGATAGTTGCAAACGATTGGACCAATCAAATGGCTCGTTGTATGCTTTTTCAAAGATTCATGGCGGCGTGTTCTCAGGGATGTGATTTTCTGTTAATTCGCCGAATTCCGCTTTATTTTATCTTCCAGGAAGATAAAGTACGTTAAGTACGTTAGCGGCTTGTGGTCCACGAATGCAGTGAAGCTGCACCCTTTCAGGCAGGACTGGAAGTGGCGTATGGCCACCGGTAATCAATATGGCCAGGTGGAGAGTCATTAACTCTACAACGGCTGTATGAGCTGGGCTGGCGCGAGGGATTAAACGGTAATAAAAGTTAACCATCCCCTTTTATGATTCCAAACAGTTTGAAATTGACAGTGCACAGTGGACATTGACTCATAACTTTTGAATATTTCTAAGACTTAGCTACATCAGTGATTGTGCAAAATGAACTGCTCAAGTCTCAATGGAGATTGAAACTGGTGATCTGAAATGAATGCTGAAATTATAAAAAGTAATGGTATGTTGGAATTTTATTTCTATTATGGAACAGATAAAATTAACTGATTTTGATTTGATCAAGTGTTAAAGCATGTGATGGATAATGCTTGTTGGAATATTTTAGGAATGCTATCTTCTTGGAACATAAGTCAATATTATACATTAATAAGTGGCATTCAGCTGTTTGTTTTATGTCATTTAAGCACAGTTCTGGTACTTAAAAATCATAAAAACCCAGGAGCTTTGGGGGGCTTTGCCCCCCTTGCCCCCCATCCCACCCCGGACCCCGCTGGGGGACTATGTCCCCCAGACCCCCTGCTGAATTTTCAGATAATTTCCCCAACCCCAAATCACATCGCTGGCTCGTGTTGGAATTCTGAGCTTTCGGTATTGTTTTCAGCGGAATTATAAGATTTTTATCGAAGGATCAGGAGTCATCATTGCTAGAAATAGCACTCTCCTTTCAACCCAATGTCAACCTTCAACCCAATGTCTTTTTTTTTTCGGAGTTCAAAATGTTTTTGTTGCATGCAGAAATGTAATTTTGTTTTCTCTGCAGGAGTTCCCTGATTTCATAAATGCAACACATTATAGTTTGTTTATACATAGCATAAAGGGAAAAAAGTTATATGCAGTGTTATTTCATTTTAAGTGTCAAAAGGGTTTTTGTGGCTCCCAGTATTTTCTTTTCTGTGGGAAACGGGTCCAAATGGCTCTGAGCGGTAAAGGTTGCTGACCCCTGACCTGGACAGATCGCCAGTCCATCGCAGGGCCAACACAGAGAGACAACCATTCACTCTCACAGTCATACCTAAGGACAATTTAGAATCCCCAGTTGATGCCAATTAACCTAACTTGCATGTTTTTGGCATGTGGGAGGAAACTGGAGAAATCCCGGAGTAAACCCACGCAGACACGGGGAGAACATGCAAACTCCACACAGATCACTGTTGGTCGGGGGCTGGGATCGAACCCAGGATCCCCCGGCCAAGGGTGAGTTGCTGTGCTGCCGCAGTGCTAACCACTTCTCCACCGCGCTGCCCACAACCAATCCACTAGTTGTCAAATTGAGAGTCTGGAGAACAAGTGAAGGATACAGATTTATATTATATTAATACATTTGAACAAGGAGCATTATGAGGAAACAGGATGAAACGTAGCTTCTTCTAAATAAAACTTTCATCTTTAATTTATGAAAATATCAGGAACTAAAGCTATGTGATCACTGTTGAAAGTAGGAGATGGGTGATATTTTTCAGATTTAAACAATTTATGAATGTGCTGATAATTAAAACTATGCAAAAATTATGGTCAGATATTCAGAAATTTATTTTTCAGCACAAAACAATTTATAATATATATCTAACATTTATTTCATGAATGAAGCTATATAAATGAAGCTATAAGCAGTTTTTTTCCCACTGCTGTAGTAGGAATTCATTAATGCCACATAATATTCAGAGCTATGTACAGTATATAAAAAACTTTATAAGCAGCATAATCTTTATTTTAAAGGTCAAATTGCCATTGCGGCTCTCAGACACGTCTGTTTTAGTCGGAGACGGGCAAAACGGCTCTTCGGCTGGCAAAGGTTGCAGACCCCTGGGCTAGAGTGAAGTACGAGGAGATGAAGAAGAGTGATGTCTGAAGATAGAGTTGAGGTTCAATTGGACACAGCAATGATGATTGAAGGACTACAGCTCCTGACCAGATAGAGTGATGATATAAAGTGAAGTACATGGTGGTAATGCACCTGTAAGCTGGTTGCCAACCGCCAGTCAAATCTAGAAGAAGAAGAAGGAGTTCCTTATTTATGCTCACTTGTTGATGTAAAATAAGTTCTTGCTGTCATGGTCTGCTCTGCTCATTATTTCCAGCTGCGTGCACACCTGGTCTTCATCACACCTGGCCTATTTCTACCGCGCTGCCCGAGCCTGCAGCGTGGAGATGTCTCACTGCGCTCCAGACGAGCTTCGTCGGCAAACTCTACAGTCTGTCGTAGTCTCAGCCCAAGCCTGCTTCCACCGTCGCCGGAGAATTCCTTCAGCTGCTCCCGTAAGCTCCAACTTTCTACTCACCTTGTCTTCCAGTCCCCTGTGCACAGGCGGAGTCCATGGCAGCGGAATCTTCCTCTCTTCCTCCTTGGCGGTGGATTCCTTCCCCTCTTCCACTACGCCAACGCTCCCTAGACACTCACCCGCAGAAGCTGCACTCTCTACAGAAGGGCACTGTCTTCCTGGCCGTAGCCGTCGTGCTGAACCTGAGCCTTTCACCATCTGCTCCCACAGTAAGCTACAGCGTAACTGTCTACCTCCAGCAGAGGCTCTCATTAACCATTCCTCTGTGTGTTCCTAGGGTTGCCAGGCCATATGGTGTCCCGCTCTGTTCCCTGCAGTTCCTGCCTGCACTTACACACACTGTGACGATGGGATGTCACCACTATTATGACTTATTGTTTGTGTGATGATATTTGTAATGGTAAATGTTATTATCTGTTAAAGTACACACATTTATTTGGGGATCTGTCTTTGTTTAATTTGAATGCCTTGGGAGATAATTGTATGATTAAGTATTTGGGTAAAATAAGGGATGAGAAGTTATTGCACATACCTTTGCCAATATGCTTCCTGTGGGTGTCCAGGCAAAAGACTCCTTCAGGGAGTTGAAGGCCTTTTATAGGACACCAGCAGGAAGGAAACATCTATGGTAAGTTAGAGGGGTGGTTTAGTTTTGTAAATAAGGGTTTTGAACTATTTATTGGACTATTTATATTATTATTGTTGTCATTGATTGTTATCTATTATATGTTATTTATATTGTATAGTGGAGAAAATATTTATGTATTTTAGAATTAGTGGGTATGTGTAAATGATGGAAGATTTGTTGTTTTACCTGGGATTATGGTAGGGGCTAATCAGCCCTAATTATTGCTGTTAGTATAAAACAGGTGTGATGATTGTGACAGAGAGTGGTAGTTGAGTTCACTGAGACATATCAAAGAGATCGTCGATCATTGCTGTAAAGCAGAGTTTTGAAGAATTGTGTCAGATGTCTGGACTATTTACTTGTGAGTTATAAATAAAATGGACTAATTGACAAATTGAAGCTCTGGCCTTGCTTCACTACGCACTGTTATTTGTCACATTTGGTGGCAGCGGTGGTCCGGCCTGTGGACGCCGTGGCGTTCGGTGGACGGAAGGACCCATGGCGAGAAGAAAGGTGAGGCAAGAGGAGCAGTCTGACCTGGACACGGGTATGGCGGCTGAGGACCCGGGAGTCAGCGGACTGGGCAAGCTCGAGGAGCTCACATGCCTGGTGAAATCTTTGGTGTGTTCGCTGACTCTCAGGGATCGCCAGATGGAGGAAGAAGCCGCTCGTCAGGAGCAAAAGTGGCAGGTGGTAGAAAATCATATTCATCGCAGGTGGAGGAATTGAGAGAGGACTATGAGAGCCGGGCTGAGCGTAGTGGTGACGAGGGCACTTCGAGGGAGGATCCTAGGGTAACGGCCAGTTGGGCCGGCCCGCGAAAGGATGATTTGCTGCTGCAGGTGCAGCCAGGGAGGCCACGAACGCATCACGAGCCCAGGCTGAACCCTCTCTCTCCCGAGGATGACATCGAGCACTACCTAGCGTCATTCGAGAGGATTGCTACAGTCTGCCGCTGGCGCAAAGAGGAGTGGGCTATTCATCTGGCTCCTCTACTCACAGGTAAAGCGCGGAGCGCATATGTTCTGATGGACATCATAGACACAGACAATTACGGGAAAGTGAAAGAAGCTATCTTAAATAAATATGAAACCACATCTGACACATATAGGAGGCGGTTTCGGTCCCTGGACATTCATAAGGACGAAACCCCTCGGGAACTATATGTACGTTTGAAAGACTTGTTTTATAAATGGGTGAAACCTATCAGTAAAAGACATTTCTGAATTATTGATTTTGGAACAATTTCTAAGGATGGTGAATCTGGAACTGGGAGTCTGGATACAAGAGCGGGACCCGAAGACTGCAGAGGACGCTACTCGTCTGGCGGAGGTTTTTCTGTCAGCCAGGTCCGGGAGCAGGAGAACTACTCTTGGCCGTGACAGATCTTTCACCACACGGAGTGAGTTTAATGAGGGTGAAAGGGGTGGTCCAGCTCGAAATAAGTTGTATTCCAGGCCCAGTCAGATCACGAATAGCAGATTTGATGATAGCAAAAAGTCACGTGCTGCAAGTAAAGATATACGCTGCTATCAGTGCAATAAAATCGGTCACACCCAATATTCATGCCCTGCCATAAAGAATGAGAAACCGTCATTGTTGTGCTCAGTTCCTAGACCCACTTTTTCAGCCTCAGTGCATAATGGAGTTTATAAAACAAAAGTGTTGCTTAATGGTCAGTGTGAAGAGGCCCTGTTAGATTCTGGTTGTTTTCAAACAGTTGTGCTACCTAGTTTGGTCCCTAGGGATTTGTGGAATGACTCAGGAATAGATATCAGTTGTGTCCATGGGGATAAGAAATTGTACCCGACCGCTGAGGTTTATTTAACAGTAGGGGGTCAAACTTATCTCCTTCCTGTAGCTCTTGTGCCTGATTTGCCGTATCCCGTTATTCTTGGCAACGATGTTCCAACTTTGTTGGACATCATACAACAGGTTAGAGAGGAACAAACGGAGGAGAGACAGGCAGGTGGCGCTGTTGAGCAGAGAGTAAACACACCTGTGGTTAAAAATTGTAGTATAGTGACAACCAGGGCACAGAGAGCACAGAGGGCTGCCAACACTCTTCAGGAGTTACCATTCTATGATTCTGAGATAGAGGCAGGCCCTATTAAGCAACCCAAATCCAAGGCTCAGAAGAGAAGAGATAAGGTGTTAGCTTCTGTAAAGAACCTGGGTGAAGAAACACCACAATTAAGCCAGTCAGTAGAGTTTGACATCCCTCCTGACATAGCTACATTGCAGAAGGCTGACCCAACACTTAAACCTTGGTTTGATAAAGTCTCGGAGATTGAGGGTGTGAAACAGGGTAGAATGGATTGTTTGGCTGAGGCCATGTATGTCATAAAAAAGGGCATTTTGTACCAGCAACAAGGTGAAGTTATGGCCATAGCTTTGCCACAGGACCTCACACCAAAAATTATGGAACTGGGACATGTTATTCCTTGGGCAGGTCATCTAGCATTTCAAAAAACTCTGCAAAGAATTGCAAGAAGGTTTGTGTGGCCGGGAATGTATACCCAGGTAAAGGACTTCTGCACGACATGCTCAGTATGTCAGATTACATCATCTAGGGGAGTAGCCCGTGCCCAACTGCAACCATTACCAATCATTGGAACACCTTTTGATAGAATAGGGATGGATGTAGTTGGCCCCCTAGAGAGAAGCTCCTCTGGTAATAAATACATTCTAGTAATTTGTGACTATGCTACTCAGTACCCAGAAGCCTTTCCCCTGAAATCTATCAAGGCTAGGCAGGTTGCCAACTGCCTTATCCAGTTGTTTTCAAGGGTAGGCATACCAAGAGAAGTTCTAACAGACTGCGGAACAAATTTTTTGTCAAAACTGTTGCAGCAAGTGTATAAGCTGTTGGGGATTAAGGGCATTAAGACTACCCCTTATCACCCTCAGACTGATGGACTAGTGGAGCGATTCAATCAGACTCTTAAAAATATGCTGCGGAAATTTGTTTCTGAAACGGGCTCAGATTGGGATCAATGGGTACCCTATTTACTGTTTGCTTACCGGGAGATGCCCCAGGCTTCAACAGGGTTCTCACCTTTTGAACTGCTTTATGGCCGTCAGGTGAGGGGCCCACTGGACTTATTAAAGGAGCACTGGGAGAGTCCACCGAGTGATCAGGACAATGTGGTCTCTTATGTGATTAAAATGAGAGAAAAACTGGATCGAATGACTGCTTTGGCTCAGGAACACATGAGGACGGCGCAGGCCAAACAAAAACTTGGTATGACAAGAAGGCCAGGAAAAGGGTTTTTCACCCAGGACAACAAGTTTTGTTATTGCTGCCCTCGTGTGACAGTAAGCTGTTGGCTCGATGGCAGGGGCCATATGAAATTTCTAAAAAACTAAGTTCAGTGACATATGAACTATATATGCCTGACAGGAAGGTGAAATATCAGACCTTCCATATTAACTTATTGAAAGAGTTTCAGCAGCCTGGCCATCAGCAGCAGCAACCTGCTCTTCAGGAGACACAGCATCTCTTGATCTGTGCGAAGGAAGTGGATGAGGAGAAGGAGAAGAGAACCTTCTCTTCCGGCACTTCAGAGAGAGCAGACGCTTTCTTCCCCTCTCCCTCCTAATCCTCTCCCCTCTGATTCCAGCTTGCAATGTTGCGTTTGTGTCTGTGTTTAGTTGCTCTTCTTCTGCTGAATCTTAATCTAAACGGAAATTATGGATTTGGAAGCGGCTTAAATGTGCTATTGTCACCACTTTCAACAAGAACCGGGCCAAGGGGGAGCCCAAGAATCGGAACCTGTTGAGTGTATGATTTGACTGGAGATGCAGAAGACATCTATTGGCTATGATCACAGGATTTCTATTTTTGGCTCTGGAGTTTCCTGGTGTTTCAGAAATTGAGGAAGGTGGAGAGCTGTTCAAAATGCAGATCCAGGCAAGCTCCTTCACCAATTCGACAAGTTGGGGAGTGCACGAGGCGGCATGGTGAACTGAATGGTGATTCAGATGGTGGAATACATCTTGAAGTCGCCAGTGCTCTCCAGAGAATGTTAAAGTTTAAGCCTGTACATGGAAATTATGAAGCACAGAATTGCATGGGTGAGGAAAATTCTATTCTCGGAGTGCACTGTGCAGATTTGACCTTGTCTTTGGTGCCCTGTTTACATTTACATTCCTCCTCGATGAAGATAAGCGGAAGGAGCGGCTCTGCTAACCCAAACAATCGACACAATCGCTGTTGTTTCAACAGAGTGGACTCTCTCAAGGACAGTGCACCATGTGTCTTCAACTCGCCACCTGCAAGCAAGAGAGAGAGAGACTCTGGACTTGCTTATAGATCACATGATTAACATCCATCCACTGTCAGGAGGCGCCCTCTGCTGTTCACTAGCGATTGACACACCTACACTACACTGCATACAACATTACAGGACTGATACACACACTGATATATAAACATACACTGACTCTCTCAACTCTTGTTTTGTGTGATCTATTGTCTGCTAATTTATATGTGCATTAGAGAGTTTTTTTCTAGGTAATCACAATTTTGGTCATATAATGAGCTTTATATAAGCTCATATAATGAGCTTTATTTTGATTAACAATGCTTTTTTCTCTCTGCCCATTGTGTTTCCCTCCCCCCCTTCCCCCCTCCCCCTCTTTACCCCCCACTGTATGACAGGCGCCTTGCATGGCTGCCGCGTCATTGGGTTGCGCTTATCTAGCGCGCCCAATGTCAAGTCAAATTCCTCGTATGTTTACTTGTGTTTCCTTGTAAACGTGCTTGGCAATAAAGTTCATTCTGATTCTGATTCTGATTCTGAACAATCCTTTCCCACAAACGTGTCAGAGCCTTGTTCATTTCAACTGTCTCATTTGCAGGTGGATCAGCGGAGAGAGTTAGAGACATTGTTGGATCCAGATTTGTTTCAAGAGAGACCTGGTTTCACTACATTGGTACATCGTAAGGTTCATTTGAAAGAGGAAGTTGTTCCACGTAGAAAATCATATAGGATCCCGGAACGATTGGTACCAAAAATGAAGCATGAAATTGATTTGATGTTGCAGCTGGGAGTGATTGAGGAGTCAGCCAGTGAGTGGTGTAGCCCGATTGTGCTGGTACCCAAAAAGGACGGCTCTTTGAGATTCTGTATTGACTTTAGATATCTCAATTCAGTGTCTAAGTTTGAGTCATACCCCATGCCCCGGATTGATGAATTGTTAGAGAAAGTGGGCAGGGCTAGGTTTATTTCTACTTTGGACCTATGTAAGGGGTATTGGCAGGTGGCATTGGCACCAGAAACAAGGGAACTTACAGCCTTTAAAACACCTTATGGCAGTTTCCATTTTAGGGTCATGCCATTTGGCCTTCAGGGGGCACCTGCAACTTTTCAGCGGCTTATGGACCAACTTTTAAGAAGGGTATCAAACTTTGTGGCTGCCTATTTGGATGACATGGTCATCTATAGTCAGACCTGGGAAGAACATTTGGTACACCTTAGGCAGGTCCTTCAGTTGATTAAGAAGGCAGGACTGACAATCAACCCACACAAATGTGCGTTCGGACAGCAGCAGGTGGAGTACCTGGGACATGTGGTTGGTCAGGGGGTCATTAGGCCACGAGTAGGTAAAGTGGATGCCATTCGGACCTACCCTGTACCCACCACTAAGAAGAGAGTGCGATCATTCTTGGGAATGGTGGGATGATATAGTAAGTTCATCCCCCACTTTGCTGAAAAAGCAGCAGTGTTAACTGACCTCACTAAGGCTTCAGCGCCAAATAAGGTAAAATGGACAGAGGAGTGTGACAGAGCGTTTGAGGATCTGAAGAGGGCTATTTCTGGGGAGAAGGTTCTCTACAGCCCAGACTTTGCTCGCCCATTCATTTTACAGACTGATGCTTCAGGGGTTGGCATTGGAGCAGTACTTCTCCAGGAGGAGAAGGGAGAGAGACACCCAGTACTGTTCTTGAGCCGTAAGTTGTTGGACCGGGAGACAAGATATTCTACGGTAGAAAAGGAATGTCTTGCCATGAAATGGGCAATAGGGTCCCTTAAGTATTATTTACTAGGGCATCATTTTGTATTGGAGACAGATCATCGGGCCTTACAGTGGTTGGACAGAATGAAGGACGTAAACAGTCATCTCACAGGGTGGTATGTGTCCCTTCAACCATATAATTTTACTGTTCGGTATGTGGTAGGGAAAACCAACCTTGTGGCTGATAGCCTCTCACGAGTACATGACTCCTAGAGTACTGTGCTCTCGGGAAAGGGGGGAGGAAATGTGACGATGGGATGTCACCACTATTATGACTTATTGTTTGTGTGATTATGATATTTGTAATGGTAAATGTTATTATCTGTTAAAGTACACACATTTATTTGGGGATCTGTCTTTGTTTAATTTGAATGCCTTGGGAGATAATTGTATGATTAAGTATTTGGGTAAAATAAGGGATGAGAAGTTATTGTACATACCTTTGCCAATATGCTTCCTGTGGGTGTCCAGGCAAAAGACTCCTTCAGGGAGTTGAAGGCCTTTTATAGGACACCAGCAGGAAGGAAACATCTATGGTAAGTTAGAGGGGTGGTTTAGTTTTGTAAATAAGGGTTTTGAACTATTTATTGGACTATTTATATTATTATTGTTGTCATTGATTGTTATTTATTATATGTTATTTATATTGTATAGTGGGGAAAATATTTATGTATTTTAGAATTAGTGGGTATGTGTAAATGATGGAAGATTTGTTGTTTTACCTGGGATTATGGTAGGGGCTAATCAGCCCTAATTATTGCTGTTAGTATAAAACAGGTGTGATGATTGTGACAGAGAATGGTAGTTGAGTTCACTGAGACATATCAAAGAGATCGTCGATCATTGCTGTAAAGCAGAGTTTTGAAGAATTGTGTCGGATGTCTGGACTATTTACTTGTGAGTTATAAATAAAATGGACTAATTGACAAATTGAAGCTCTGGCCTTGCTTCGCTATGCACCGTCATTTTTCACACACACCAACACACCATTTGTTGTTAATAAACCTAATTGTATCTATTCGGAGTCTGTGTTTTGTCACTGGGTTACTAAACCCTGTCAGTACATCTCCGCCAGAGCAACCCAGCTGACAGCGCTTTGGTGCACCGTGTCAACCACATGGAGATCCAAATAGATCAATTGGCTTATCAGCAGCAATCCATTTTAACCCAATTAGCTCGTGTCACTGACCGGTTAGACCGGCTAACTAGCTCCCAGTCTTTTCCCCAGGCCTTACCTATTCCCAACAGCTCCTGAGCTCCCGCTAGCTTATCTGCTAACCAACTCAGACAGGGGCCCCTGGCTCGGCTCACTCCTGTTCCTACCCCCAACCGCTTTAGCAGCAAACTAGGAGAGGCCAGGGGTTTCGTCATGCAGTGCGAGGTAGTTTTCCAGCGGGTACCTGAGGACTTCACTTCTGACCATAGTAAGATTGGCTACGTGATCAACTTGTAGGAGGGAAGAGCGCTAGCATGGTCTTATGCGGTGATGGCTAGGGCTAGTTACGCTAGTCTGACTTATGGCCAGTTTATCGGAGAGTTTAATGAGGTGTTTGACCATTCAGACTGAGACAGTGTGCTTACCTCTTGGTTGCTAAACTTGAGACAGGGTATCAAGGCTGTAGCTGATTATATTGTTGACTTCCGGGTAGCAGTTACCGAGGTGGGGTGGGAGGACGCTTCCCTCTGTAGCATTTTCATTAGGAGCCTTAGCCCTAGCCTTCGGGATAAGCTAGCTCCCCTAGAGAAGCTGACTAAGCTATCTGAGCTAATTTCCTAGCCATTAGTCTAGATAATAGGCTGAAGGAACGGGCGGCGGAATGTAAATCCTATGGTTGCTCAGGGACCCAGTACCATCACGCCCCTCTAACCTCCCTATTGGCCCTTCCACTTTCTGACTCCTCTGTGACCCTGGAACCTATGGTAGGGGGACAGTCTAAGTTGACTTTGGTGGAAAAACAGCGCCGCCGTGAGTTAGGGGTGTGCCTCTATTGCAGGAGTGAGGAGCATGAGGTAGCATCTTGCCAGCTTCGGCCAAAAGGGGTAGTCCGTGTGTCGTAGTAGGGGGACTCACGGACTCACCTCAACCTAACCCCCTATCTAGACTCCTTCTTCCCATCTGGTTCTTACATAAACAAACTGAAATTCCCACACAGGCTTTAATCGACTCAGGGGCAGAGCAAACTTTTATTTCTAGGGACCTGGCAACCCGTTTGAGGCTTCGCTGTTTCCCTCTTAAGTCTCCGCTACGGCTGATCGCACTGTCTAAGGCCCCCATGGCCATGGTGTCCCAGCAAACTTCCCCAGTGTCCGTCATTGTCTCAGGTAATCATCGGGAGGAGTTACAGCTCTTCGTGTTGCTGATTTCATCGTCCCCAGTCATCCTTGGTTTTCCATGGTTACACCTCCATAATCCCACTATTGATTGGCGCTTGGGTAGTATTAAATCAAGGAGTTCGTTTTGCCTCAGCGCCTGTCTCCAATCAGCCGTTTGCTCGCCGTCCATGCCCTTGGGGGCTCCCACCGCCCTGCCCCCCGACCTGTCTGGAGTTCCCCCTGAATATCATGACCTTGGAGCCATCTTTAGCAAGACCCAGGCCCTATCCCCCCCTCCCCCCCCACCAGCCGTATGATTGTGCCATAAACCTCCGCCCAGGAGCTCTGCTTCCATCTAGCTGGCTGTACAGCCTTTTTCCACCAGAGCGGGCAGCTATAGAGGCCTATATCAAGGAATCTCTGAGTTCTGGCATAATCCGTCCGTCTTCTTCGGCGGTGGGGGCGTTTTTTTTTTTTTTTTGTTGTTGGCAAGAAGGACAGCTCTTTGAGACCGTGTATTGATTTCAGGGAATTGAACAACATCACCATCAAGGATAAATACACTCTTCCCTTGCTTAACAGTGCCTCTGACTCTCTCCAGGGGGCGTCCTGGTTCACCAAGCTGGATCTGTGCAACGCCTACCATCTGGTGCGGATCCGTGAAGGAGATGAGTGGAAGACAGGTTTTCGGGCCCCTTGTGGTCATTTTGAATATCTGGTGATGCCCTTCGGCCTAACCAATGCACTTGCTGTATTCCAGCGGCTTATTAATGATGTGCTGAGAGACTTCCTGGGTGTTTTTGTATTTGTCTACTTGGATGACATTTTAATCTTCTCCCGATCTCTAGAGGAACACCAGGTGCATGTGAGGCAAGTGCTGCAGTGGCTGTTGGAGAACCAACTATATGTCAAGGCTAAAAAATGCGAGTTCCATGCCTCCAAGACATCCTTTTTGGGGTTTATCATCTCGCATAAAGAGATTCTCCCGGATCCTGGCAAAATTAAGGCGGTGGTGGAATGGCCAACCTCGTCCTCCAGGAAGCAGCTCCAGCAGTTCCTGGGGTTTGCTAACTTCTACCACCGGTTCATCAGGAACTACAGCAGCCTGGCCCTTCCCCTGACATGCCTCACGTCGACCAAGGTACCCTTCCAGTGGACTGAGGAGGCGGCTATGGCCTTTGCCGACCTCAAGAGGCAGTTCTCCGAGTCCCCCATCCTGGTGCAGGTGGATCCTAATCTTCAGTTTCTAGCGGAGGTGGACGCCTCGGATTATGGAGTGGGTGCTGTCCTATCCCAGCGCTCCCCGGCGGATAGTAAGGTCTGACCGTATGCCTTCTTCTCCCGGCGGCTGTCCCCTGCGGAGCGCAATTATAGTATCGTGACAGGGAGCTCCTGGCTGTTAAACTGGCACTGGGGGAGTGGCGCCATTGGCTGGAGGGGTCCTCGCAGCCGTACGTGGTTTGGACAGACCACAGGAACTTGGAGTACCTTCAGACAGCCAAGTGCTTGAATGCTCGCCAGGCCCACTGGTCCTTGTTTTTTGGACGTTTTGACTTTACCATCACGTACCGTCCCGGGTCCAAAAACACCAAGCCAGATGCCCTCTCCAGGCAATTCACCACGGATGCCTTTGACCCTGAGGATCATCCCGTCCTTCCTGCCTCCTGTGTTGTGGGCGCCCTCTTGTGGGGGATTAAGGATAAGGTCTGGAGGGTGCAAGAGACTGAAATGGACCTGGGTGGGGGGCCAGCGGGTAAGATGTTTGTCCCGTCGGCCATCTGGGGTGACGTTATTTACTGGGCCCACTCCTCTAAGTTTGCCTGCCACCCAGGAAGATGGCGCATGGAGGAGCTTCTGCAACATTCGTTCTGGTGGCCCTCTCTTCAAAAGGACGTCGGGGAGCACGTCCGTGCTTGTCTCCAGTGTGCCACCGGCAAGTCCCCATCAACTTCTCCAGCTGGGTTGCTCTATCTTCTCCTGGTTCTGGGCAGGCCCTGGTCCCATGTGGCGTTGGATTTTGTCACCGGCCTCCCTCCTTCCAACAACCACACCGTTGTACTCACCATAGTGGACAGGTTCTCCAAGGCGGCGCATTTTGTTCCCCTTCCGGGTCTGCCTATGGCCAAGGAAACAACGGACCTGTTGGTGCTACATGTGGTGAGATTGCACGGGATCCCCCTGGACATTGTCTCCGATCGGGGGCCCCAGTTTATCTGTCAGTTATGGAGGTCATTTTGTAACGCCCTTGGGGCCACGGTGAGACTGCCATCCGGTTACCATCCTCAAATGAATGGCCAGTGTGAACGGACCAACCAGGAGTTGGAGGCGGCGCTGCGGTGCATGGCATCAACCAACCATTGATCGAGTATGCCCACAACTTGACGGTTTCTTCAGCCATAGGTATGTCCCCTTTTCAGGCTTTGCTTGGGTATTCTCCCCCCTTATTTCCAGAAAAAGAGGGTGACATCGCTGTGACATCGGTCCGGGCCTACCTGAGATGCTGTCGGCGATTGTGGAGAGCAACCCGGGCTGCGCTGCACCGCACGGCTGAACGCAATTCCTCGGTGGCTAACCGCCACAGAACCCCAGCTCCTTCATACCAGGTGGGCCAGCAGGTTTGGTTATCTACTAAGAACATCAATTTGAAGGCTGAGCGCAGGAAGATGGCAAAACGTTTTATTGGGCCCTTTGCTATCTCCCGCATTATTAACCCCGAGTCTGTGCGGCTTGATCTCCCCCCCTCCCTCCGCATATGTCCCACTTTCCATCTCTCCCAAGTGAAGCCTGGGTCTTCCAGCCCCCGTGTCCTCCTCCCAGGTCTCCACCTCCTCCGAGGATGATAGACGGCAGCCTGGCGTGGGGAGTGACTGCTATCCTGGATGTCCGTCACCGGGGTCGCAGCCTGCAATACCTGGTGGACTGGGAGGGCTACGGTCCAGAGTCCAGGTCCTGGGTGCATCCCGCCTGCGTGCTGGAAAAAGATCTCATCAGAGAGTTCCATCGGACGCACCCAGGCAGGCTGGAACGACCACCCAGAGGCACTCGTTAGGGGGGGAGGAGTACTGTCATGGTCTGCTCTGCTCATTATTCCCAGCTGTGCGCACACCTGGTCTTCATCATGCCTGGCCTAATTCTACCGTGCTGCCCGAGCCTGCAGCGTGGAGCTGTCTCACTGCGCTCCAGACGAGCTTCATCGCCAAACTCTACAGCAGGGGTGTCCAACCATGTGCCATGGAGAGCCAAGACCCTGCAGGTTTTACCTCCAACCAGTGTCTTCAACAGCAGATTTCTGTGAACTTCTTCCCACTGATTGCTGATAAGTGAAAACACCTGCTGAAGAGACTGGGTAGAAGAGAAAACCTGCAGGGTCTTGGCTCTCCATGGCACATGGTTGGACACCCCTGCTCTACAGTCTGTCGTAGTCTCAGCCCAAGCCTGCTTCCACCATCACCGGAGAATTCCTTCAGCTGCTCAAGTAAGCACCAACTTTCTACTCACCTTGTCTTCCAGTCCCCTGTGCACAGGCAGAGTCCATGGCGGCAGAATCTTCCTCTCTTCCTCCTTGGCGGCGGATTCCTTCCCCTCTTCCACTACGCCAACACTCCCTAGACACTCACCCACAGGAGCTGCGCTGTCTACAGAAGGGCACTGTCTTCCTGGCCGTAGCCGTCGTGCTGAACCTGAGCCTCTCACCATCTGCTCCCACAGTAAGCTGCAGCATAAGATAAGATAAGATAAGATAAGATAAGCCTTTATTAGTCCCACAACGGGGAAATTCCAGGATTGCAACAGCACAGGGATAGCAACACTCAGAGCAACAATCAGAAGGCAAGAAAAAAAACAAGCAAGCAAGAGCAGCTAATAAACATATGTACGTATTACTATAAAATATATATATATACACACACACACAGACACACAGTGCAGAGCATTGTAGCTGGATGGAATAAATATATGAATATATGAACACACAGTGCAGAGCATTGTAGCTAGATGGAATAAATATGTAAATATATAAACACCCACAGTACGGAGCATTGCAGCTAGGTGGAATAAATATGCAAGTATATAAACACACACAGTGCGGAGCAATGTAGCTAGATGGAATAATATGTAGATATATAAATATATAAACACACCCAGTGCTGAGCATTGTAGCTAGATGGAATAAATATGCAAATATATAAACACACACAGTGCAGAGCATTGTTGCTAGATGGAATGAAACAGCATAACCGTCTACTTAGTTATCCTACATGGTATGATTATGTGCCCATACATATTCTCACCCTCCATAGCGACCGGTATGTTCCTAGTTGTATGCCGGAGGGGACCATTGTGTAAGTCTATTGCATCTTTTGCATTCAAAAAACTATTAGTTTGTTACGTCTTTTTGCTATCTCTGCGAGCAGCCCTGCTTAGGTTGTACAGTCTGACAGCCGTTGGTAGGAAGGACCTACGAAACCTCTCGGTTGTGCACCTGGGATGATGTAGTCTGCTGCTAAATGAGCTCCTCAGTGCATTCAGTATGTCCTGCATAGGGTGGAACTCGGACTCCAGCAGAGATGACAGTTTAGCCACCGTCCTTCTCTCTCCTATCTCCTCCATCGGATCAAGGCGCTGCCCCAGGACAGAGCTAGCTTTCTTAATCAGTTTGTTCAGTCTCTTCCTATCGGCTGCAGTAATGCCACTGCCCCAGCAGACCACTCCAAAAGTGATGGCTGATGCCACCACCGTGTCATAGAATGACTTCAGCAGCGCCCCTTGTACACCAAAAGACCTGAGTCTCCTCAGCAGGAACAGCCTGCGCTGTCCCTTCTTGTAGAGTGCATCAGTATTGTGTGACCAGTCTAGTTTATTGTTCAGATGAATACCCAGGTACTTATAGGATGTCACCATCTCGATGTCTGTTCCCTGTATATTTACTGGTACTGTGAGGGGCTGCCCATGCCTGCGGCAGTCCACCACCAGCTCCTTAGTTTTCCTCGCGTTGATCTGGAGGCAGTTCCGATGGCACCAGTCCACGAAGTCCTGGATAAGCCCTCTGTACTCAGCTTCATCTCCATTGGAGATGAGGCCAACGATCGCAGAGTCATCAGAGAACTTCTGTAGATGGCAGTGTGTTGTGTTGTGTGAGAAGTCCGCAGTATAAAGAGTGAACAGGAAGGGAGCCAGCACCGTTCCCTGGGGGGCCCCCGTGCTACTGATGATCGTGTCGGACACACAGTCCCGGGTTCTCACAAACTGAGGCCGGTTCGTGAGGTAGTCCAGGATCCATGATGACAGGTGCTGGTCCACCCCTGCGCGCAGCAGCTTGTCCTTCAGGATCATCGGTTGGATGGTGTTGAAAGCACTGGAGAAGTCAAAGAACATGATCCTCACCATATTCCCGGGCTTCTCCAGGTGGGACAGAGAACGGTGAAGGAGGAAGATCACCGCATCCTCCACCCCAATGCCATGCTGGTAGGCGAACTGGAGTGGATCCATCGCTGGTTCCACCAGGGGGCGGAGGTGAGCAAGGAGCAGTCTCTCCAGGGTCTTCATCAAGTGGGACGTCAAGGCCACCGGTCTGTAGCTGTTCAGGTCTTTGGGGTGGGAAGTTTTTGGTACAGGTACCACACAAGATGTTTTCCACAGCTGTGGTACCCTCCCCAGTTTCAGGCTCATGTTGAAGATATACGTCACAATCCCACACAGCTGGTCTGCACAGGACTTGAGGAGCTTTGCGCTGATGCCGTCCGGTCCCGGCGCCTTCCTCGCCTTGATCTTCCTCAGCTCCGTCCTCACCTGGGTCCTGGTCAGGGTCAGGATGGGGGGCTGTGTGTTGGGAGTGGGGGGGTGTTGGTGGAGTGGGGAGTGGGCAGCAGGACTTGATTTCTTTAGAGGCAGCAGTGGTTGTTGTGCAGTCAGGGGGGAGGGCGGTTGGTCAAATCTATTGAAAAACAGATTCAGGTTGTTCGCCCACTCCCTGCCCCCTGTGGCCTGGGGGGAGGTATTCTGGAGCCCCGAGATGGTTTTGAGGTTTCTCCAGACCCCGCTGATGTCGCTCTGTTGCAGCTTGTCCTCCATCTTCTTCCTGAAGCTGTCCTTGCCTTCTCTGATCTTTCTCCTCAGCTCCCTCTGTACGGACTTCAGCATCTCCCTGTTCCCTGACCTGAAGATCCTCTTCTTCTCTCTCAGAAGTGTTTTTATCTCAGGGTTGATCCAGGGTTTGTTGTTTGAGTGACGCCGTATGGTCTTGGTGGGAACGGATTTGTCCACACAGAAGCTGAGGTAGCCCGTGAAGGTGTGAATGAGGCCATCGATGTCCTCACCATGTGGATCGCAGAGCTGCTTCCAGGCGGTGGCTTCAAAACAGCCCTTTAGGGTGTCCATTGTCTCCTCAGACCATAACTCCACAGTGTGCATGGCCGGAGGTTGTCTGTGCACTAGGGGTTTGTACACCGGCCGGAGATGAACCAAGTTGTGATCCGATCTCCCGAGTGGGGGGAGTTGTGATGAGGTGTACGCCTCCTTAGTGTTTGCGTAGAATAAATCCAGTGTTTTATTGTCTCTAGTGTGGCATGTGACATACTGGGTGAACGTGGGTAGAATGGGAGACAGTGAAACATGGTTGAAATCGCCTGAGATGAGGAGAAGAGCATCTGGGTGTTCTGTCTGCAGCCTGCTGGTTACTGAATGGATGACGTCACGTGCTGTCCCAGCGTTCGCCGTCGGATTTGCATAAACAACAATGCAGATCACGTGTGAGTGTTCTCTCGGGAGATATGTAGGCCTCATGCTAACAGCTAGCAACTCAATGTCTTTGCTGCAGTGTCGTTGTTTAACAGTGATATGTCCCGGTCTGCACCAGTTGTTGTTAACATACATTATCACTCCACCGCCCCTAGCCTTGCCACTGTCTGGTGTTCGGTCAGCTCGTATCATGTGAAAACCCTCCAGCTCAATGTTAGCATCTGCTGCTAGTTCAGTTAGCCACGTCTCAGTAAACAAAAGGAGAGAGCACTCCCGGTATGTGCTATCATAACGGGAGATAGCCGCTAGCTCATCTAACTTTCCCAGTATCGACCGTACATTTCCCATGACAACAGATGGAAGGGAGGGTCTGTACCTTATATTTTTTGTCCTCCGCCTTACTCCAGCCCGGCAGCCGCGGCGTTTTCGCCTCAGTTCTCTCGGTATGTCGAGTTTTTCCAATGGGACCGGGTGGCGGTTGAATGCTAGCAGCTGTTCTCTGCTGTATCGTATCCTGCTATAGACAGTGGCTCCGTCCACCGGCTCAGGAGACATTTAGGACGATCTGTGTGTCCGTGATATAAGTGGGGTGAAAAAAAAAGACGGATCAAAAGAGAGAGGAAGGGAAAAAGACTCGGAATCGAGCCGCTGTTGCAAAAGGCAGCCGACTCGTGTGGCGCCGAGAGAAAAAAAAAAAAAAAAAAAAAAAAAAGCATAACTATCTACCTCCAGCAGAGGCTCTCATTAACCATTCCTCTGTGTGTTCCTAGGGTTGCCAGGCCATACGGTGTCCTGCTCTGTTCCCTGCAGTTCCTGCCTGCACTTACACACACCAACACACCATTTGTTGTTAATAAACCTAATTGTATCTATTCGGAGTCTGTGTCACTGGACCACTAAACCATGTCACTTGCATTAGTATTAATATTGTAATAGAGCTCCTGACGTCTCACCTGATGAAGACCCTGGAGAGACTCCTCCTTGCACACCTCCGCCCCCTGGTGGAACCAGCGATGGATCTTTGACTTCTCCAGTGCTTTCAACACCATCCAACTGGTGATCCTGAGGGATAAGCTGCTGTGCGCAGGGGTGGACCAGCACCTGTCATCATGGATCCTGGACTACCTCACAAACCGGCCACAGTTTGTAAGAACCCAGGATTGTGTGTTCGACATGATCATCGGCAGTATGGGGGCCCCGCAGGGAATGGTTTTGGCTCCCTTCCTGTTCACCCTTTATACTGCGGACTTCTCACACAACACAACACACTGCCATCTACAGAAGTTCTCTGACGACTCTGTGATCGTCGGCCTCATCTCCATTGGAGATGAGGCTGAGTACCGTACAGAAGACTTATCCAAGACTTCGTGGACTGGTGCCATTGGAACTGCCTCCAGATCAATGCGAGAAAAACTAAGGAGTTGGTAGTGGACTGCCGCAGGCAAGTACAACCCCTCACAGTACCAGTAAACATCCAGGGAACAGATAATAATAATAAGTTTATTTATAGAGCACCTTTCACAGACAGAGTCACAAAGTGCTTAACATGGTAAAAAACAAAATAAAAACACAGGCACATAAAACAGTAAAACAAAGTAGACAATAAAAGCACATAAAAATACAATCGGCACATAGTTAAAAAGCCAGGCTAAAAAGGTGGGTCTTTAGTTGCTTCTTAAAAACACCAATGGAAGGTGCAGATCTAAGTTCAAAAGGCAAGGAGTTCCACAGTCTGGGAGCAACAGCAGCAAAGGCTCTATCGCCTTTGGTTTTGAGCCTAGTACTAGGAACTACCAATAGATTCTGATGAGAAGACCTGAGAGACCTGCTGGGCTGGTGTAGAGAGAGCAGGTCACTAATATAAAAAGGTGCTTCTTCATGAATGGCTTTGTAAGTAAGAACAAGAACTTTAAAATCAATTCTATAATTTACAGGAAGCCAATGCAAGGAGGCCAAAACAGGAGCGATATGACAGAATCTACTGGACCTAGTTAGTAATCTTGCAGCAGCGTTCTGGACCAACTGTAGGCGGTGTAAAGAGGATTTACTAAGACATGTAAAAAGAGCATTACAATAGTCCAAACGTGAAGAAACAAAGGCATGAATAATGATTTCTAATTGAGTGTAGGAAAACAATGACCTAATTTTGGATATATTCCTAAGGTGGAAAAAACAACTCCGGGTCAGAGATTTGACATGCTGATCAAAACTCATCGACTGATCAAAAATGACACCAAGATTTTTTAGATTAGACCGTACGTTAGAGCTTAATGAACCAATGCTATTAACCAACTTAGGAATTAGATTATCAGGTGCTACAATAAGGACTTCAGTTTTATCAGCATTAAGTTGCAAAAAGTTACTAGACATCCAGTCCTTGATTGCAGACAGACAATCATGAATAATTTTTAAATTGTCAACATGGTCAGGCTTAAAAGAGAAAAGTAGCTGTAAATCATCAGCGTAGCAGTGATAAGACACACCTTTAAATTTGCTGATAATAGAACCAAGTGGCAGCATATATAGGGCAAATAAAAGTGGACCCAGAATAGAACCCTGAGGCACCCCACAGGTTAAAAGAGCTGAGTCAGATGAATAAGAGCCAACAGCCACGGAAAAGCTCCTACCAGAAAGGTAGGAGAAAAACCAATCCAGAGCTTTTCCAGAAATACCTACCCAATCTCTAAGCCTTTGTAACAAAATAAAATGATCAATAGTATCAAATGCTGCAGTAAGATCTAATAACACTAAAACAGAGCATTTGCCAGAGTCTGATGACATTAAAATATCATTTGACACCCTCAGAAGAGCGGTCTCTGTCGAGTGTTTCTGACGAAAGCCTGACTGAAATTTGTCAAAAATATTATATTCAATCAGAAAGTCAGTGAGCTGCTTGGCAACAACTTTTTCTAAAAGCTTAGAAATAAAAGGAAGCTTAGAAATTGGCCTGAAGTTTTTAAAAACAGATGGATCAAGGTTAGTTTTTTTTTTTTTAAAAGTAGCTGCACAACTGCATGTTTAAAATACGAGGGTACATAACCAGATTCAAGTGAACTATTAATGATATAAACCAAAGACGTACCCACTGAGCCAATTACCTCTTAACATTGAGGAAGGCAAAATATCTAAAACGCAGGAGGAGGATTTCATGGAGCTCACCAACACTAACAAATCCTCAAAAGAAATTGGGGTAAAATCACTTAAAAAGGCCAGTCTGTTAGGACAATCAAGGATTAGGGGAAAGGAATGAGTAAAACCAGCCCTAACAGCAGTGACCTTGTCAACAAAAAAGGAAAGAAACTTGTTACTGTCACGCCGCGCCGCTCATCAGCGGCGCCACCTGCACACACACCTGCTCATCATCAGCGGTGAGGGATATAAGCCGCCTCGCCCTGAGCTTCGGCCTGAAGCCGTAAACTTCTCATGCATCGCTGTGAGTTCCTTCACCTTCAGCTATTCTCCCGGGTAAGAAGCTCTTACCTCCTTTTCTCTCTCGAGTCTGCTCCCCTGTGCACAGGTGGATTCCCCGGCGGCGGACATCGCCTCTTCATCGCCTATTCCTCGCTGCTGCACCGAGCTCTCCAGGTGGCTGTCTTCCGGACCTCGTCCTTTGCTGTGCCAGTCATCTGTGCCCTCCAAGTAAGCTCCTCTCTCGCTTGCAAATCTCCTGTGTTGGTGTGTGCCCGTCACCCTTCTCCTTTTGCTTTTCCCATAGGGTTGTCCGGCTGTACGGCCTCCTGCCTCTGTGCCCAAAGCAGACGCCGCCACCAACACATTTACATCCCGCTGACACACATTCATTCACTCCTGTTGCTAATAAACTATTTGAACTTCTCTGAGCCTGTGTGTGTGCGTCTCCTGAGCCGTGCGTTATGTCAGTTACAGTCATTACATGAATAAACAGGGGGAGCAGAACTGACAGGATTAACTATACTGTCTATTGTACTGAAGATGATCTTTGAATTGTTACTATTGGAGGAGATGATGTTGGAAAAATAAGAAGTTCTTGCCATTTTTATCATATTGTTAAATTCAATTAACAGCTCCTTAAGGTACAATCGATGCACCTCAAGTTTAGTGGACTTCCACAGTCTTTCCACCCTCCGACATTTACATCTAAAACAACAGAGATCATCATTTAACCAGGGGGATGAATTAACAGCACGGACAGTCCTGGTTTTAAAGTGAGCAACTACATCTAAGATGCTTGAACAGTGTGAGTTAAAAGAGCAGACCAAGCTGTCAGTGTCGTCATCAGAGGATAAAACCACACTGCTGTCAAAGGCAGCAGAAAATTTCACAGCTGACAAATGGTCAATGACACGAGAGCATTTTACCCGCTTGCCAGTGTAACAGACTGATTTAACTGATAAATTAAAAAGAACACAAAAATGGTCTGACACAAGAAGCTCCTTAGTCTGAACATTATTCACATTAAGACCAAGTGTAAAAACAAGATCAAGTGTATTTCCTTTTATATGCGTAGGACCAGATAGACACAAAACAAAATTAAAAGATTCAATAGTACCCAAGAAATTCACAGCAAAACTGTCATTGGGATCATTAATATGCAAATTAAAATCTCCAAGTAATAAAATCCGCTCAAATTTAATAATAAAAGTTAAAAAATCACTAAACTCAGATAAAAGAGGCATAAACTCCTGGAGGGCGGTAAATTAAAACACAATAAAATGGGTTTGAGGAGCCAATTTTTAAAATCATCAGTTCAAACAATGAAAAAGTTCCATGGCTCACCGTCCGTGTAATGAAGCGGCGCCTGTTCACGGTGGCCAGACCGCCACCGCGGCCTGTCAATCTCGGAGCACAGGAGAAGGTACAATCCGGTGGACAAAGTTCAATTAAGGAGGTAAATTCCTCACTTTTCTGCCAGGTCTCAATAAGAAATAAAAAGTCCAGCCCTGTAGTAATAAATAAATCGTTCAAAAAGAATGACTTATTTGCGATGGAACGTGCGTTACCGCCAGCTGGATGGGCTCTGTCACAGCAGCAGTCTCGCCAGGAATGGGGGCCGGTGAAAGTTGACGTAGGCACCCGCTACCTGCAGGGGATTTGCTGGCTCGGAACAGGGAGAATGCCGGTTGGCACGGTAGAGCAGGAAAAACAGGCCGGAGAAATGATGGCCTCACTCCGGGCACACCCAAGGGCCAGGATCCAGGAAAGAGGCCAGCTGCAGAATTAGGAGAAGATGAGGCGGAGCGAGCGAGACGGCGAAGCCGAGCAAGCCTTCTGGAAATCACCGCGGCACCTGCACTTCTTCCCCGAGGTTTGGATCGCTTTCTGCCGGTATAACCACAGCAGGGATCCCAGGTACCAACGGGAAGTTGCAGACGCAGAGACCGATGGAAGAATCTTCCCTCCTGATTATGACAGCCAAACCCCACCATGGAAGATCGAATATCCAGCAGCACTTGGCGATCATAAACGATGGCTGATTGCACATGATCCAGACACAATAACACAATCAAAAACAGGACAAACAAGCAGAGACAACCAGCAGCCAGAAACACAGGCGGCGCGGCCATCTTGGACATCTGTTACCATAGATAAATATGGTAAATATGGTACCATACATCAATATGGATGTCACCATATTGAGATGGTGACATCCTACAAGTATCTGGGTGTTCATTTGAGCAATAAACTAGACTGGTCACACAATACTGACGCACTCTACATGAAGGGACAGTGCAGGCTGTTCCTACTGAGGAGGCTCAGGTCTTTTGGTGTACAAGGGGTGCTCCTGAAGACCTTCTACGATTCGGTGGTGGCATCAGCCATCACTTTTGGAGTGGTCTGCTGGGGCAGTGGCATCACAGCAGCCGATAGGAAGAGACTGAACAAACTGATCAAGAAAGCTAGCTCTGTCCTGGGTCAGCGCCTTGACCCGGTGGAGGAGATAGGAGAGAGAAAGATGGTGGCTAAGCTGTCATCTCTGCTGGAGTCCGAGTCCCACCCTATGCAGGATATACTGAACACACTGAGGAGCTCATTTAGCAGTAGGCTACATCATCCTAGGTGCGCGACTGAGAGGTTTTGCAGGTCCTTCCTACCTACGGCTGTCAGACTTTATAACCTAAGCAGGGCTGCTCGCAGAGATTGTAAAAAAAAAAACAAAACGTGACAATCTAACAGTATTGAATGCAAAACACAGACTTACACAAAATGGTCCCCTCCAGTATACAACTAGGACAATATCAGTCGCTACAGAGGGTGACAATATGTATGGGTACATATTCATACTATGTGGGATAACTAAATAGACTGTTATGCTGTTTATTCCATCTAGCTACAATGCTCCGCACTGTGTATATACGTATATTTATGTGTACATATGTATATTCACCGCTCTTATTTTCTTATCTTCTAAATTATTACTCTGAGTGTTGCTATCCCTGTGCTGTTGCAATCCTGGAATTTCCCCATTGTGGAACTAATAAAGGCTTACCTTATTCATGCTCACTAGTTGATGTAAAAAAGTTCTTGCATTGTGTTAATCTTCCTTATTCATGCTCACTAGATGATGGAAAAAAAGATCTTGCATTTGTATTAATAAAAACGGCTCACTGATCTGACCTGAACATGTGAATGCTTATGAGACTCTCTGCGTGTTCTTACAATCATAAAAAATAGCCACAAAATATAACATTATCTTTGTATTAAGTTTTTTCAATAAAATTTAAAAAACAGGACAAAAGACTTACTTAACTGAATACTACAGACAATCCTACAGTGATTTTAGAAAAGGTCCCCTGCTCACCTTTTGATTTGGGGCTCCGGATTGTCTGCAGTAACCAGCCAAAGCTTTGTGTCCCAATGTCCATCAATGCAGTTGGGTAACAGCCCACATTCTCCACCATAAACTGTAAAAATTCAAAATTAGGCAGTTAGCAGAATCTTTTTCAGTTAACCAATCATGACAGAAGTAATACTATTTCTCAGCTTATCTTTCATTGAAGCACGCAGAGAGTCAGACACAACTGTGGGTCCTTCGCAGCACAATCTGGTGAAAAACCCAGAACAACGGTTAAAGACAGATACATATAGCTTCAAGTTACTGGGCGTTCTCAGTAACTTTCCAACAAAAGTCTAGTCCTTGTCCAAACTGGTTCCAACTGGTGTTATTGTCACAGATGTTCCTCTCCTCAGCACTTTACGACTCCACATCCTGTTATCTGTTTCTTGTCTCTCCAGCACTAGGACTCCCACTTAATACATGCCCATATATGGAAGCAAAAGCAGATACAAGTGTCATGAATTGCCCGAGCGGCAGGAAGGAGAGACCCAGATACTGAACTGCAGTTTGTGGTATTTATTGAAAACGAAAACACAAAGTCCAAACAGTGCACTAACAGAAAAAAACCCCCAAACTGATCACAAAAGCAGACTTTCAAGTTGAGCTCACCAGAACATGAGCAGGGTTCTGGTGGAGACGATTGGAGAGACTCTGGCAATGAGGGAGCGAAATAACAGTCTTTAAATAGAGCTAGAAACAAATGAAACAAATGATGGCAGGTGGGGATACCATGAGTGGGCAGGAGGAAACAATGATTTCAAACTTTGATCAGCTGGGAGCAATGAGAGGGAGAAGACGGGTCTGACAGCTGACTGGAGCACTGCTCACCACAAAGCAAAAAATCCGGAAGTGCCACTGACAGCTGCAGCCCCGGGAAGAGAAAAAACACAACAGAATATGAATACAATGAGATAACAAATAAGGACAAGTAAACACAAACATATAAATAACAAAACTACAATGAACATAAATAGGAAAATAAATCATACTAAGAAACAATAAAGAATAAGTGAAAACCAACCAAGGATAAAATAACAGGAATAGAACTCAAAAATACAACACTATACAAATATGGAAAGAAAGGCAAAAAGACTGAGCACGGCAGAAACCCCCCCGTGCTCAGATCGTGACAAGAGCAATTTGGGAGTTTGAGTGCAGCTAAAGACATGTGTATGCAAGCACTTTGTGTAATATCTAACTAACTAATCTTCACTATTTATTTATTATAACAAGTACACTGTGTCATCTTCTCCACCTGAGAGAAACAATGACCTTTACTTAGAAATTTACACTTAGTGCTCCTGCTAGGATCACAGATGCTTTATTCCAAATCTGAACTTTCTTCACAAGAAAGTTCTTTGTGCTCCTGTTTTGGCTTACAGTCTTCAAAACTAAAAGCAGTCTGCAAAATAAGGTACCGGTATTATTAATAGTCCTCAAACCATCCACACAAACTGATACAACTAAGTGCTCACTTGGAAATTATTTGTAGTTCAGCATGCACACTACTTACAGGAATGTGGTCAAGCAGATGCCACTATTTAGTTTCATATGAGACATTTAAAATAGAGTCATCAGAAGCCAATGAGGATAACAATATAGCTTTTTATGGCCCTTGTCCTCAGCAGAGCAGTCATACCAGTCTCTTAAGCTCCATGACAAACGTCTGGGAAGTGTTTCCACCGCCTCTGCATCTTATTTTGCTTTTAGATGAGGGGATGATAGAAAAAGCCATTTATAATTGTTCATAATGTTTTTATTTGGTACACGCTGGGGGAAGAATTGTTTGGGTATAATGTTGCCAGATCTCTTCAGATTAAATCAACCCAAATCTCTCAAGAGCAGTTAAAAGAAAAGTGACACCAGTCAGCTGTGGGGATCTCATTTGACAAATTTGTAAGTGCATAAGTGTGGTCAGTTGTGAAAGCCAAAGATGCGATCACCTATCAATATTGTACCACATGTAAATTCTTACTAAGCGAAGCACTTTAAAATGTCAACAACATCAACAGGATTTATAGCTTGAACGTGTGTTTTAAGAAAGCAGAGCTTTCAGTCAGGGTTACACTGGGTACAGATGCCACACAGATGAATATTGAGATTAAATGGCAGCAGTGCAGTCATTCATCTGGTTTCCATGTTTCTTTGAAATCCAGTAAAGAGACAAGGGAAAGTTTGTCAGCAAGTACAATGACTTTGAATTGCTTCCAGTTACCACTCTGGATACTATGTAGCCCTTACAAATGCTGTTTTAGCATTTTTTGTTTTCCACTCTTTATACCAACAAACAACAAACCTCAGGAAGAATTGATGGCTCACAACTGCAGAGAAATCACTTACTCACCCTGCTGAAAATATCCTTTGTCACATGCTGCAGAATCTGGCAATGATTAAGAAGCCCGCCAAGCCTATAAATTTAACTGTTGTATATATTTATCAGTGTTGGGCAAGTTACTAAAAAATAGCAACTAATTACAGTTACTAGTTACTTCTTTTTGAAAGTAATTGAGTTACTTTACCAATTACTACATGATTAAAGTAATTAGTTACTTGGAAAAGTACTTTCATGTTACTTTTAAATGCATACTTTATGGTGACCCACCACATTCTACATGGACATTCAATCCTCACACTCAGTAAGTCCAGGGGAAGCAGAGGACCATTCACATACAGACAGAGAACCCCTGGGGGGACAACCAGAACAATGGACTATTGTTTATACATCCCCAGATTAAGGAGGAGACGTCCGGGCGCCAGTGGTCATGCTAATCATATGCATTGACTGATATGTATATCAATATGCTAATGTGCCATGCATTCTCTCTGTTTGTATAACATGTACAGCCGTGGACAAAATTGTTGGTACCCCTCTGTTAATGAAAGAAAAACCCCCAATGGTCACAGAAATAACTTGAATCTGACAAAAGTGGTAATAAATAAAAATTCTATGAACATTAACCAATGAAAATCAGACAATGCTTTTGAATTGTGGTTCAACAGAATTATTTTAAAAAACAAACTCATGAAACAGGCCTGGACAAAAATGATGGTACCCTTAACTTAATATTTTGTTGCACAACCTTTTGAGGCAATCACTGCAATCAAACGATTTCTGTAACTTGTCAATGAGACTTCTGCACCTCTCAGCAGGTATTTTGGCCCACTCCTCATGAGCAAACTGCTCCAGTTGTCTCGGGTTTGAAGGGTGCCTTCTCCAGATGGCATGTTTCAGCTCCTTCCACAGATGTTCAATAGGATTTAGAACAGGGTTCATAGAAGGCCACTTTAGAATAGTCCAATGTTTCGCTCTTAGCCATTCTTGGGTGTTTAGCTGTGTGTTTTGGGTCATTATCCTGTTGCAAGACCCATGACCTGCGACTGAGACCAAGCTGTCTGACACTGGGCAGCACATTTCTCTCTAGAATACCTTGATAGTCTTGAGATTTCATTGTACCTGCACAGATTAAAGACACCCTGTGTCAGATGCAGCAAAGCAGCCCCAGAACATAACAGAACCTACTCCATGTTTCACAGTAGGAACAGTGTTCTTTTCTTGGTATGCTTCATTTTTTTTTTGCGTCCGTGAACATAGAGCTGTTGTGCCTTGCCAAAAATTCCAGTTTTGTCTTGTCTGTCCATAGGACATTCTTCCAGAAGCTTTGTGGCTTGTCAACATGCAGTTTGGCAAATTCCAGTCTGGCTTTTTTATGATTTGTTTTCAGCAGTGGTGTCTTCCTTGGTCATCTCCCATGAAGTCCACTTTGGCTCAAACAATGACGGATGGTGCGATCTGATACTGATGTACCTTGACCTTGGAGTTCACCATGAATGTGTTTAGAGATTGTTCAGGGCTCTTTAGTTACCATTCGTATTATCTGTCTCTTCCATTTTTCATCAAGTTTCTTCCTGCGGCCACGTCAAGGGAGGTTGGCTACAGTCCCGCAGATCTTAAATTTCTGAATAATGTGTACAACTGTAGTCACAGGAACATCAAGCTGCTTGGAGATGGTCTTATAGCCTTTTCCTTTAACATGCTTGTCTATAATTTTCTTTCTAATCTCCTGAGACAACTCTCTCCTTTGCTTCCTCTGGTCCATATTTAGTGTGGTACACACCATGTCACCAAACAGCACAGTGACTACTTGTAACCCTTTAAATAGGCCGACTGACTGATTACAAGTTTATAGACACCTGTGATGTTAATTAGAGGACACATCTTGGTTGAACATGTCCCTATGGTCACATTATTTTCAATCTTTTCTAGGGGTACCATCATTTTTGTCCAGGCCTGTTTCATGAGTTTGTTTTTTAAAATAATTCTGTTGAACCACAATTCAAAAGCATTGTCTGATTTCCATTGGTTAATTTTCATAGAATTTTTATTTATCACCACTTTTGTCAGATTCAAGTTATTTCTGTGACCATTGTGGGTTTTTCTTTCATTAACAGAGGGGTACCAACAATTTTGTCCACATCTGTATAAAAGAGCTTGCTATACATGCCTCAAGAGCGCAACACGATTCAGCACACACAGTGCAGCACAGTAGCACACAGCGCTTCAAGTGTGTCTCATTTTGATGGAGGAAATAAGACTCTGCAACCTTCCAGCTCGTCATTCTCGCCTGAACTATTCCTCCACACTGGTGATCCGACGTGTCATGGTGTGCCCCTCGCCTGATCTTTTACCTTCACACTGGTGACCTGACGAGGGAGAATGACCGTCTGCTCGCTCTCACCGCGCTGTGGACCCCAGAGGACCAGAGAACGCCTGCAACCTCTTCATCCTCACCGGAGCTCGCTCCCCGGATCGGGCAGCGCTTGGACCGACACGCACCATGAACAGGCGACACGAGCGAAACAAAGGAAGCATCCTGAACGGGGACAATCATCGATGCCGACTGCGTTGATTTCCACCGAGCTCCCCGACTCTGACTAAACTCCCAACAGCGGACCTCCCGTGCACAGAAGCCCCGCACGCACACCGCAGGATTACGAGGACAGCACAACTGCCAGCTAAGTAGTCACTGCGCCACGCACAGGGTCAAGCCGGCTCCACAGACTGATACAGTGCCTCCGCCGCTGCACATGCCCGAGAAACACGGCCGATTGCCAGCCTCGGAACCTTCAGGGCTGCTCATGCACCTGAAGCAGCCCGCACACAGGACTTTGTATGGGTTTCTCAGCCACGGGGCACATGGGGAATTTAGTCGATTGCTGTCCTCGATGGTTTTAGGGCTGCTTCCCGCACCTAGAAGCAAACCACCAGGTCCCTCACACATCTGCAGTTTTTCCACAGCCGCTACACATCCTCGGGGAATTTGGGCGCTCGCCTTCCCCACATCCTCGCTGGATCGAGCCACGAGAGGAGTCAGAGACATAATTTTTTTTTCACAGCCGCTGTGGATCACCGCCAGGTTTAACGGGAAAGTCTCTCACCATCGCGGATCCACACGCAATTTTTGCGCTGCCCAGACACCTTTGACGTCCCAGGCCAGCACTCACTTACTCCCACCCCACTCCCCCTCTTCCTCCTCAGCGCTCTTCCCGCACCTCACTCCCTAAAGCCGGCTGATCGCCGCCTGGTTCCATTACGCACGACTGCACGCCGGCCCCGGCACCCACGATCCACAGCCGTTCAACGTTCTGGAACTCGGAGCGGAGCACACTATCCTTTCCACCCCTCCCCTGTCCCCCCCACGGACTGACATGCCCTCCAACAGTTCTACCGAAGCTGGAGCCAAACGACGGGGGGGGGGGGGGGGGGGGGGGTCCACACCCCCTGCTGAGTGTTCTGGGGGGAGCCCTGTGGTGACCCACCACATTCTACATGGATGTTCAATCCTCACACTCAGTAAGTCTGGGTGAAGAAGAGGACCATTCACATACAGACAGAGAACCCCTGAGGGGACAACCAGAACAATGGACTATTGTTTATACATCCCCAGATTAAGGAGGAGACGTCCGGGCGCCAGTGGTCATGCTAATCATATGTATTGACTGATATGTATATCAATATGCTAATGTGCCCTGCATTCTCTCTGTTTGTATAACATGTATAAAAGAGCTTGCTATACATGCCTCAAGAGCGCAACACGATACAGCACACACAGCGCAGCACAGTAGCGCACAGCGCTACAAGTGCGTCTCATTTTGATGGAGGAAATAAAACTCTGCAACCTTCCAGCTCATCATATCTTGCCTGAACTTATTCCTCCACAACTTAAAAATCCATCTTGCACAGCTTTAATGGCACACCAACAGCAGACTTTTTCAGACAGAGCTTCATACAGTTTTTTTTTTTTTTTAATGTTGGCATTGCTGCACATGTGTGTGTGGGACATAAAACTGCCATGAATGTCCCTTCGGGGCAGAAAGACAGACCCACGCGTTAAATTATAGTTGTGACATTTATTGACAAAAAGAACAAAACTCCAAAAATTGTATCGACAAGACAAACTAGGTTAACATACAAGGGAGGCACTCCAGTAGTGATGGGAAGGCAGGCACTGGTGCTCCCATCTTATCCAGGAAATATTTGGCGAGGCATGTTTTGAGGCATGCATCGTGATGTACAGTATGTGACCACATGACTGGGTCAGGAAGCCATTCATGATTTTGCACGCAACATGAAATAAAGTGAGCAGCAACACCCAATGGAAATCCCCATCCCTCACGTTTTGTTTTGTCATGTTTGACTGTGTAAGGGATTTTTCACAACCAATTTCCAGATGGAGCTAGCACCAAAAACAGACTTCTCCCGTTTGGGAACAGTTTGAGCTCGTTTCTCCCATTGATATATTTTTGACAAATAGTGGCTATTTATTGCAACTGAGGTGATGGCTTAGCGGTAATATATCTGTTTTGCAAGTGGGAGACCTGGGTTTGAATCCCAGCTGTGTCGTTCTCTTAATTTCATTTTTATTTGCAAGGTAAAGTGTCTCTTGTGTTTCAAAGAGCTTGGATCATTATTACGCATCATTATGCTGAGGCACAATTGCCATTGTGCCCTGCATGAGACTAAAGCCAGAGCTGAATATACTGGGACAGTATAAGACTGTTGAAAATGTATTATTTCTTAATAAAAATGGATAAGTAGTACAAACACACAAAGTAACACAGACACATTCACTGTTGCCACCCCAGTTTTATTATTTGTTTTTTCCCTTATGATCACTGATATTTTTTAAAAGACAGCACATTTATTGAAACTGAAAAAAATACACATTAAACCAACAATACCCTAGTAAAAATCAGCATGTTGTATACATTTTGTCCACTAGATTGCCTGGTAGAGAAAATGAAGTCCCACATGAAGCGTTGTCTATGTGAACCATTTTGATGAAAGGCCTCAAGTCCTCCAGAAAGCCTCATTTGGCCATCACTACACCCCAGAGCTGGAATAGCTCTGGAGGAGATAAATAATAATAAAAAAAAAAAAAAATAAAAAAAAACTTACTGAAGGATGAAGTCCAGTAACATCAGACAATGTAATCCATGTAATACTGCCACAGTGACACAATGAATTGGCAGTGCTTAAATACTGCACAGACAGATGAGCAGCAGGTGTGGGCTGAGCTGGCAGGTGACCTAATTACCCAACTGTTCACAGCTGGGAAACAGACTGAACAGCAAGTGTGAGTGTCTGAGAGAGGAGGGCACATAAGTATCAAAAAAAACAAAATATATACAGAAAATTGACATAGTAATAAAAACAGACATACAAAACTCAGAAATAAATTGAGTCTGAGCTCAGAGGGAACATTAGAGCTCAGACTCATGACAAAAACAGAGCTGCCAACTTTCCAAAAAGCTTGGAGTGAGATTTAGCAGGAATTGTGCAAAGGGGGAGACTGGGGCATAGGGGTGGAGTGAGAATACAGGTGCACAATACACAGTTATTTTTTCTTCTTTACCACAGACTAAGTTTTAGAACATGTTCAGTCTGCTTTATCCTGCCTTGAGAGCTCTTATTGTGGGAAAAATCTGAAGAAAATCAACATGATATTGCCAGTAATTTCTTCATTTTGGAGTGAGAAATAGGGCTTGTGGAGTGAAAGAGAGGGAAAAACAGTGAGAATCACACCAAAAGTGAGAGTTGGCAACACTGCATAAAGCTCTCCATGTTTATTTTACCTTTACAGTGGGGGAAAATAAGTATTGAAGACGTCAACATATTTCTCATTAAATTAAGCGGAAGAAGATGAATGAACATATGGGGGGGGGGGGTCTGAAAAGTTCATAGGCTGAAAAGTTCATAGTGGTCAAATCTGACCAAATGTGGTTCAAGTTAAAATTTTTTTGCATATTAAAGATTATTTCAAAGGTCATTAAGTGGTCACTCAGCGCCCCCCCCCCCCCGCTCCAAACTTTCCCAAAATGGTCCATTTTTTAGCCCTTCATCAGTACTGGTTTGTGCTGTTAAAATTTTCATTTGTGCCATTATGGTTTTTTAGATATTAAAGATTATTTTATATGGTCATTTAGAGGTCACTCAGCCCCCCACTTGCTCCAGATTGACTCAAAATGGTCTGATTTGTTAGCCCTTTGTTAGTGCTGGTTTGTGCTGTTAAAATTTTCATTTTTGCTATCATTTTTTTTGACTTGCACTTTTTTATTCATGTTTCACAAGTTACATACAAATAATGCATTTTAAACATTTTCTTTTACTGTTTTCCATCCCATCCCCACCATCCCAACCCCAATAAGGAGGGATCCATCATCTCTAAGAGTGGCCATCTCTCAAACATAAAAGTAATCAAAAATATAAATGAACAGATAAATAAATTAAAAGAAAGAGAATATTCAGATCCTTGTTAATGCACAACAACTTGCTTTTTTACACCATTGTAGAAATGATATTGTGGCAAGAGGAAAGAACACACAGGAGCCGAAGGTGATCTTTACTCCTCAAAGTGCCACCAGCAACTGACGGTAACCACTCCCGGACTCCAAAACCGGGAAACACAAACCACGTCCCCCCAACCCCAAGTCCCACTGGGTGAGAGGTAAACTCTTCAGTCTGACACACACACACCCCACCCCCACCCCTCAAACACCCAGAGGGGACTCCCGTAGTCGAAATCAGTTTCTCACTGGGTGCCTGATGAGCCTGCCATAACGGCTGTGCTGTCCTCCAGCCATAGCCACAGGGGAAACCCGTCGTGCAGGGCACCCTCGTGGATGATGGGCAGGTGAAACACAGTCCATTGTAGGCTGGAAACCAGAAAACTAATCTAGTGCAGACCCCGACGGGGAACCTGGGCTGGAAACATAAGCTCATCCGCGATAACGTTTGCCGGCTTAAGCCTATCTAACGTGACCTGCTCTTTACGCCCACCCATCTCTAGCAAAAAACTCTTAGGGCCCATCTCCAGAACCCAAATGAACTGTGGTATGGGGGTCAAAGAGGCGAGCAGTGAGCATCATGTCGCACAAAAATGAAACGGGCCGAACTGAGCTCAGTAGACACAAACGATCGCTGAAAACAGTGGTGAGTGGGGCTCAGAGCCAGCGTACCATCGGACGAAAAAGGGTAGACAGCAGCGCCGGTCCCCGGGGCGGAACTTTAGGGCAAAAACTCTCCCGGAATGCAGAGCGGTTGACCGAACACCAGTTCAGCAGGTGAAGCATCAAGATCTTCCTTAGGAGCTGAATGCAACCCAAGCATCACCCAAGCCAAACGATCCACTCAATTACCATCGGAAAGCACAGCACACAACGTTGCTTTCAGCGACCGGTGAAAACTTTCATGGAAGCTGTTAGCCTGAGGGTGGTATGCTGTAGTACGGTATATCTGTACCCCCAAGGACCTTGCAAGTGCCGACCAGAGCTCCAACACGAACTGGGGGCCTCTATCGGAGGTAATATCTGATGGGGTGCCGAAACGCACAACCCAGGAAGAAAGAAACACGCGTGCCACATCCGCGGCTGAAGTGGATGACAGAGGGACCGCCTCTGGCCACCTAGTGGTCCAATCCACTATGGTAAGCAGGTGCGTAAAACCCTGCGAAGGGGATAGAGGACCCACCAGGTCCACATTCACGTGGTCAAAACGTTTAGTTGGAATCTGAAATGGTTCTAGGGGTGCCTTGGTGTTTTGTTGGACTTAAGTGCGTTGACACACCAAGCATGTGGCCACCCACCCCTTGACATCCCTGTGGAGGCCGGGCCAGATAAACTTGCCGCTGACCAGTTTCACTGACGCCCGAACTCCAAGGTGAGAGAGGGAGTGGATTGATTCAAAAATTCGACGGTGCCACGTCGCAGGGACAAGAGGGCGGGTGCAGCCAGTGGAGACATCGCAGAGGAGAGTAGGACCGCTCTCCAGCATTACCACCTCCTCGAGTTTGAGGGCTGTACCTGTAGACCAAAGGGCCAGGATGTCTAGGTCGTTGGGCTGCTCAGCGGCCATGGCAGAAAAATCCATCCCGAGGTGCACCGGACACACCAACACATGTGACAGGCAATCAGCAACGGGGTTGGGCTTGCCAGCCACATGCTGAACAACTGTTGTGAACTCGGAGAGGGCCACCAGATGGCGTTGTTGATGAGCAGACCACGGCTTGGTCACCTTGGACATAGCAGACGTCAGTAGTTTATGATCTACATAAGCCGTGAAAGAACGACCCTTCAATATGAAACGGAAATGACGAGTTGCCAGGTACAGCACCAGCAACTCCCAGACAAAAACGCTGTACTTACGCTCGCCATCCCGCAGCTTGCGACTGAAAAACGTGAGGGGCTGCCACGCCCCTGCCACTTACTGCTCGACCACTCCTCCCACAGCTACGTCAGAGGCATCTGTTGTCAACGCTATGGGCGCCATGGGCACAGGATGAGCGAGTAGTGCTTCGTTTGCAAGGGCGGACTTAGCTCCGTCAAAAGCTTGGACCAGTTCAGGAGTCCAGGTGACAGGATCGTTGCGTTTATTTAGCCTCAGAGCCTCATAAAGTGGCTGCAGGAGGTGGGCAGCGTGAGGGAGGAAGCGATTGTAAAAATTTACCATGCCCAAAAATTCCTGCAGTGCCTTAACGGAGTCTGGACAGGGAAATTCCTCCACTGCTTGAACCTTAGAAGGCAACGAAATTGTGCCCCGTGACAAAATGCGGTGGCCTAAGAAGTCAATCACCAGCAGCCCAAACTAACACTTAGCCGGGTTGATGATCAGGTCATGTTCTTCAAGGCACTCAAAAACTTGTCTGAGGTGTGACAGATGCTCTTTGGCTGACGGACTGGCCACCAATATGTTGTCGAGGTAGACAAACAAGAATGAGAAGTTGCCTAACACTGAGTCCATCAACCTCTGAAATGTTTGGGCCGTGCCTTTAAGACCAAACGGCACGTGCAGAAATTCAAAAAGCCCAAACGGGGTAATTACCGCGGTCTCGGGGACGTCCTCCGCACGCACGGGAACCTGGTAATAACCACGCACCAGATCCACCTTCGAAAAAATGGCAGAGCCAGCCAAACGCATGAAAAAATCTTGGATGTGCGGAATAGGAAAACGGTCATTTGCGGTGACATTGTTGAGCGAATGAAAATTACCACACTGCCGCCATGACCCATCCGCCTTAGGTACCATGTGAAGCAGTGAGGCCCATGGGCTGTTAGAATGCCTCACTATACCCAAACGTTCCATAGTGGTGAACTCCTCTTTTGCTATAGCCAACTTAACTGCATCGAGGCATCATGGATGTACAAAAACTGGTGGTCCCACGGTGGGGATGAAATGTTCCACCCCGTGCTTAGTAGCTGTGGTGGAAAAAGCAGGCATTGTAAGCAACAAAAAATTTGACAACAAATTAAAAAAAAAACATTATCCAACGCTAAAAAGTTAGCATGTGACAACAGCCAGCTCCCCCAGCTTCACACGGAAAGGTGGCAAAAGACACAGCATCAATCAGACGTGGTTAGCAACATCAACAAGCAAACCATTTGCACACAGAAAACCCACGCCAACAATAGGTACTGTAATGGAAGCGATTACAAAGTCCCAATCGAAACTGTGTCCCTGGAAACAAACAGTTACAGACCTTGCTCCAAATGTCTCAATGGAAGAACCGTTAGCTTCACTCAAACGTGGGCCATTGCCCACTGCCGGCCTGTCTGCACCAGTTGGCAGGAGTAGGCTCTCCTGTGAGCCAGAGACCACTAGGAAACATCTCTCCGACAACGAGTCTTTAATGAAGAGCAGCTCACCTCGTCCGCCAGCGCCCACAGCTGCTACTGAGCGCTGGCTCTGGAGTTTCCTGTCTTCTCAAATGTGCATGGGGGAATGCAGTGCTCAGCCTTGCTGCCAAACCACACATGGAAGAAACACAGGCCTTTCCTGTGCCGTCTTTGGGCAACCACTCCAGCTACTGCCGCCGGATCCACGTCCTCCATCGTGGGTTGCAGGATATCCGATGCCATGCTTTGCACAGCAAACTGCCTGGTAGCCAGCAGGACCTGATCAGCCTCCTCAGCTAAAGCTCGGTAGCCATCATTTGCCAAATGTGGGGACTTAGCCTAAACCACGTGCACAGGCAGCAGGAATTGGTGCAGGAAAATGTGGGGAAACAGGAAACCACCTTCGTCCATTCCAAGCAGCGATAGCATTCTGTCCATAAGAACCACAGCCGTGCCGTCACCCAAGCCTGACAGGGAAAGGATTTTATGTGCTCTTTCTGGGGCCGATAAGACTATATCTCCGGAGCAGGAACTGTTTGATGGTGGCATATTTACCATGCTGTGGGAGCGCGCGAAGTAACTGCATGACACGCCATGTGGACTACTGATCCAGAGCAGCGAGGTCTAAATAGTACTTGTGTTCATCTTGCAGTGATTCCTTGCAGGTGGAACAGTGCTTCGATATGCTGGAACCACGAAGCTGGGTTGCTCTGCCAAAACTCCGGAAGCTTCACAGCCGCAGTGCAAGCGGCCAGCTGTGAGGGTCAGGGCAACATGGCTGATGAGGAAAGGCAGTTTTCTTCTGTGTCGGACATGCTCGAATCGGGGTCACCAATGTAGCAAGAGGAAGGAACACACAGGAGCCGAAGGTGAGTTTTTATCTTTACTCCTCAAAGTGCCATCAACAACTGACTGTAATCACTCCCGGACTCCAAAACCGGGAAACACAAACCACACCCCACAACCCCAAGTCCCACTGGGTGAGAGGCACACTCTTCAGTCTGCCACAGTATCAAGATACATGTCCCATTTTTGAAAATATTTTTCAGTCCTGTCTTGCAGTCTGTACAACATCCTCTCATATGCAGCTACTTTGCTCAGTTCTGTCATCCATTCCTGGAAAGGAGATTCACCAGGTTTCTTTCAGTTCCTGCGAATAATCTGCCGTCCTATCATGATGGTGGTTTGCGTCCAACCCTTCGGTGATTCAGGGAAATCAGTCCCTTTGGATCTCCTAACACATCTAACTTGGGACAAAGTACATACTATCTTTTTATCACCTGAGTAATATAGTCATGAATCCTTATCCAGTATTTATGAGTCTCAGGGCATGACCATAACATATGGGTCAGTGTCCCTCCACTCATACCACATTTCCAACAAGCATCTGTGTTTTTCAGGCCGAGTCTAAACAGCCTACTGGGGGGCCAATAAAAATGATGTAGAATATTAAATTGAATAAGCCTTACCCTTAGGTCTCTTGACATTTTATACCAGTTTCCACAGATCATAGCCGATTCATATTCATCATATTTCACCCCCAGGTCACACTCCCATGATAGTTTCAGAGCTGTGATCCCCTAATCATCACTATATTCCATTAACATCTTACAATATTTACCTGCTTCATGGCCTCTCCCAAATATCTGAATAATTTTGTCTAACTCATCCACCGGTTTTGAGAAGAGTAGCGGGGATTTTGAATTCTTGCATATTACATGGTGTAATTGGAGATATGTCCAAAACTGAGTTTGGGGTAAGCTACAGTATGCTGTTGTTTTAGACTGTCAAATGACTTGAGTATTCCCGAGTTGTATAGATTGTCCAATATAAGAATACCTTTGTCCATCCACTCCCTCCAAATAAATGTTTTATTGTCAATGGTCAACGCAGGATTTCACCAGATGCTGGCAGACTTACTTAAATAAGGATCAAACTTTATCACTCCTATAATCTTCCTCCAAATACCCTGAAGGTGAGACACAATGGGGTGGGCCTTCATGTGTTTAGATGTTTCAGTGGACAGGCAGTGAATGAGAGAGAGGGGAGCACATACAGACTCCTCCATACCATACAGAGGAGAGGCTCTTTCTGGAGGTAAAGTCCAGTGTACCAAATGTCTAAAGGTGTGTTCACACCAAACGCGAACGGGCGGCGCAAATCCATACAAAGTGAATGGGAAGACGTGAGTACACGCAAATTTGTGTGGTCGCCTGGAAACATTTCAGCTGAATCGGGATTTTGGAGTTATTTAGACACAGTTTCCGGCCACAGACATCCTAGCAAGCTAGCAATGTAAACACCCATCATCTGTGAAGATTTAGAGGCTTGAGACGACATTTTCAGGTGAGCCTCCGGTCGGATAATGTAAACATAAGCATGACGTTATTTTGGGAGTTTCCACAGTAGGCTGAACACAGCTGCAGAAGTTTTAAAGACAACTTCGCCTGTCTGCATCTCACTGTTCATGTCTGTTGGTGTGTTTACATTGATTTATAATATAATCATGCCATGCGAAAAATTCGCCTGTTTGTGTTTGGTGTGAACGCACCTTAAGATTAAATGCAAAGTAATAACACATCAGATCTGGGAATCCCAGACCCCCCATAGTAATTGGTCTTTGTAATTTCTCCATGTTCATGCGAGGTCTCTTACCATCTCATAAGAATTCTTTAAATATAGCATTAAATTGTTTGAAATAGCTATCGGGAATTTTCAATGGAAGAGAGTAAAGTAAATAATTAATCTTGGGTAGACAGTTCATTTTAATGGCATTAACTTTTCCCCATGAAGATAATTTCAGAGAAGACCATTGTTTCACGTCAATATCTAGTCCTTGTACCAAAATATCAAGATTCACTTTAACTATGTCCTCAACTTCAGGGGGGAAGAGGATACCCAGATATTTTTTTCCCCTACTTATGCCATTTAAATCTACCTTCTTGGAAAAGTGTAATTGGACAATACTTTGTTAAGGGTAAAGCTTCAGATTTATCCCAATTGACATTATATCCTGAGGTCTTTGAAAAGTTATTAATCATATACAGCAATGAGGTGTAGAGATACTGTTGGATTTGAAACCAGCAAGAGTACATCATCCGCAAACATCGACAATTTATGTACAGTGCCTCCATATGTCACTCCTGGAATGTTGTCATCATGTCTTAAAGTTGTTGCCGGGGGCTCCATCACCAAGCAGAATAATAAGCTCAGGGGTGATCCCTAGCACATTCCTCTTCCCAACTCAAAGTAAGGAGAGATTTAGCAATTAGTTTGTACTGCTGCTTTAGACTTGTCATATAACAGGTGAGTCCATTTCATGAAAATTTTTCAGAAACCAAGGATTTCTAGGGTCTTAAACATAAACCGCCATTCTACTCTGTCAAACACTTTTTCTGCATCAACTGAAACAGCCGCAATCAGTGATCCGGAGCTCCAAGCTTCCCACATGATATTAACAAATCGTCTGTTGTTGTCTGCAGAGCTACGTTTGCGAATAAAGCCCACCTGATCTTCATGAACTAGAGAAGTCATTACTTTTTCTAATCTATTTGCCAGGAGTTTGGACAGGATTTTGATGTCCAATGAGATGAGGGAGATTGGTCGGTAATTCTTACATTCACAAGGATCCTTGTCCTTCTTTACAACAAGAATTTTGTCAAAATGACTGGTAATATCCCTCTTACGAATGCCTCATTATACATATTAAGTAATAAAGGTATCAACTCAGTAGCATAACATTTAAAAAATTCAGCTGTAAAGCCATCCGGCCCTGGGGCTTTTCTATTTGGGAGACCTTTAGTTACTCCTGCAATCTTTGCACTGGTTATTGGACGATCAAGCTCAATTTTCTGGGATCCAGACAATCTGGGAAGATGTAATGCCTGGAAAAATGTATCCATACCCTCATCAATGTCTTGCAAGTTAGCTATATACTAATAGTCCTTAAACATCTTATTAATATCTACAGATTTTGTTTTTAGTTGATCCTCCTCCGATCTGACAGCTGAGATAGTTGCTGCTTGCTCCCTCTGTTTCAAGCAGTTTGTCAATAATTTGCCTGCCTTGTTCCCTGATTCGAAATATTTTTGTCTCATCCTGAAAAGTGAAAACTCCACCTTTTGAGACAGGATGCAGTTATGATCATATTTAAGTTGTGTTAAGGCTCTAAACTCCTTTTCATTAAATTTCCTTTTTTAAGTTAGTCTCAAGTTTCTTGATTTTACCTTCAATTTCAGCCTGTTTTGCAATGGTCTTCTTTTTCTTATGGTAGGCATAATGAATAATAAATCCTCCCAATACCGCTTTCAATGCTTCCCAGGCGATCCCTGCAGAAGGTGCTGTGGGTACCTTTAATTCAGTATACATATTAATCTGGATCCTCAGCGCTTCTTGTAATAGGGATGAGTTAAATCTCCATCTAGGTGTCCGAATTCTATCACTGCAAGGCAACAGCTGGAGGCTAACTTCTGCGTGGACAGATACTAAAATACTCCCAATGGAGCATGACATTACTGATTGATGGAGGTCTTTGGAAATGAGAAAAAAATCTATTCGAGAAAAAATTCTGCGAGGAGCAGAGAAGAAGGTGTAGTCTCTCCCTTTTGGATTCAAGATCCTCCACACATCAATATAGCCCAATGATTCCGCCAGTCCGTCTCACTGCTAATGAAGCTTTGGTTACCCTAGCTGGGGTAGAACTACTGCGATCAAGAATATTATCCATTACCAAACTAAAGCCTCCCCCCACTATAGCATTATAATTTCCTGTCTGTTGTAACTTCATTTCCAAATCAGCAAAGAACTGTGGATTATCTCCATTTGGACCATATATATTTGATAGAATAATTATATGGCCTTGTATTTCTGCAAATATTATAAGAATTCTTCCAGCTGAGTCTTTAATTTGTCTAATGCATTTAAATTGTAGTCTTTTATTAATAAGTGTGAGGACCCCACAGCTTTGACTAGAACCGAAACTATAGTAGACATGGCTAACCCAATCTCTCCACAGTTTCTCAGATTCATCAGTCGACAAATGGGTTTCCAGTAGAAACACTATGTCTAGTTGTTTGGGTTTCAGATTCATGAATATCTTTTTCCTCTTAATTGGATGGCTCAATCCCTTAACATTCCAAGTGGAAATGCACAAATTATCAATTTTAGCAGACATTAACACATTCAAAAAAGGAAACAAATGAGAGACAGCCACTCTTCAACTACATCCTTGCCATACTTATTATTAGTAACTCCCTCCCCCCTAAAAAACTTGAACACTCCTGCATAGCGCATAACTATGAACACTGCACACTCACTAACAGAACTAAACTGACGATCCATGATCTCGACTGATGAAGTGACTTACCCCAGACAGTCCAATGGCACTGTACCATCTAAACCCATAAGTGTAAATAACTGAACAAGTAGGGAATAAAATTTTTTCATATTCTTATGAATCCAATTAGTTCTCCAGTAAACATGTTCTCTTATTGAGAGTAATGTTACTAAACTATCTATCCATCTATCCATCTTCTACCACTTTTCCGGAGGTCTGGGTCTGCCCTGGGTCTGCTTGAACTGGGCTTCTCCAGTTCAAGTAGAGAAGCCCAGACTTCCCTCTCCCCAGCCATTTGCTCCAGCTCTTCAGAGGGGATACTAAGGCTTTCCCAGACCAACTGGGAGATGTAATCTCTCCAGCAAGTCCTGGGTCTGCCCTGGGGTCTCCTCCCAGTGGGACGTGCCTGAAGCACCTCAAGTGGGAGGCATCCAGGAGGCATTCTGATCAGATGCCCAAACCACCTCAACTGGCTCATTTCAATGTGGAGGAGCAGTGGTTCTACACTGAGCCTCTCCCAGATGACTGAGCTCCTCACCCTATCTCTACGGATGAGTCCAACAATCCTACGAAGAAAGCCCATTTCAGCTGCTTGTCTCCGCAATCTCATTCTTTCGGTCATTACCCAAAGCTCGTGACCATAGGTGAGGGTAGGAACGTAGATTGACCGGTAAATTGACAGCTTTGCCTTGCAGCGTAGCTCCCTCTTCACCACAATGGACCGGTACAACATTCACATCACTGCAGATGCTGCTCTGATCCGTCTGTCAAACTCTCGCTCATTTCTCCCCTCACTCATGAATAAGACCCCTTAAACACCTCCACTTGGGACAGGAGCTTGTCTCCAACCCAGAGAGGACAATCCACCTTTTTCCGGCTGAGGACTATGGACTCGGACTTGGAGGTGCTGATTCTCATCCCAGCTGCTTCACACTCAGCAGCAAACTGTCCCAGTAAGACCTGTAGGTCATTGCTGGATGAAGCCAACAGGACAACATCATCTGCAAACAACAGAGATGAGATCCTGTGGTCACCAAGCATGACACCCTTCGTTCTCTGGCTGCGCCTAGAAATCCTGTCCATAAAAATTATGAACAGGATCGGTGACAAAGGGCAGCCCTGGTGGAGTCCAGCTCTCATTGGGAATGAGTCTGACCGAGTGTTGGCAATACGAACCAAACTCTCACAACGGTCGTACAGAGACCGGACAGCTTGTAACAACAAGCCCGATAACCCATACTTCTGAAGAACCCCCCACAAAAAGCCATGAGGGATGCAGTCGAATGCCTTCTCCATGTCCACAAAACACATGTAAACTGGTTGGGTAAACTCCCACGAACCCTCGAGGATTCTTGAGAGGGTAAAGAGTTGGTCTGATGTGCCACAGCCAGGACGAAAACCACATTGCTCCTCCTGAATCCGAGGTTCGACCAATGGCTGGACTCTCCTCTCCAGTACCTTGGCATAGACCTTCCCAGGGAGGCTGAGGAGTGTGATCCCTCTAAAGTTGGAGCACACCCTCCGGTCCCCTTTCTTGAAGAGAGGAACCACCGCCAAAGGCACTGTCTCCGACCTCCACGCAATGTTGCAGAGGCGTGTCAACTATGACAGCCCTACAATATGTTACTAAACTAGATGTACTAAATATATTAACAGAGAGAGAGAGAAAAAAGAAAGGGGGTGGGTCTATTATATCCTGAGTTTAAAACAAAAGTAAAATAAATATCCCCCACTTAATTTGTCACTTAACTGAAAAAAATAGACAATAGACAAAAGGCATGCTTATTTGGGTCTACATTATCAGCTGGCTCCTACCCTGGGATCTTCTTAATATTGTCCATTACTTTTTGAGAATCGTCAAACCGTTTCTGTGTTCCGTTGCCATCAATCTTCAGGACAGCAGGGTAGAGCAAGGTGAACTTCAAGTTGTGCTCCCGCAGAATCCTCTTGCATTCTGAACTTATCTTGTTTCAGCTTGGCGGCTCGTGAAAAGTCTGGGAATATCATGATGTGCTGTCCTTCCCATTGAAGCGATGGTTTATTCCGTGCTGTGTGCAAAATGAGCTCTCTGTCGGATGAGTGCAGTATGGTCCGTGGTCTGTCCCCTGGATTTGGGTGTGGCACTGGGGCTCTGTGGGTGCGATCAGTCTCTGGTGGCTGCACAGAATCAACCCAGTCCAGGGCCGATGTCAATAATTTCTGCCTAAACGCCATCATGTTTCCGCTTTCTTTACCTTTGGGGACCCCCACAATTCATAAATTATTCCTCCTGTTGCGATACTCTGTGTCCTCCAGTTTATCATGAAGGGCCTTCATCTCAGTATTGGCGGCAGGAGGGTTAGCTTCTAGTGAGGCCTTTAATTTTTTATCTGCATTTTTATCCGCATCCTCCAGCTTTTCCACCCTTTTCTCCATCTCTCCAAATCTCAAAATTAGTGAGGACATCTTCCCTTCCAGTGAGCTCAGAGCTTTACGTATAACCTCAAGGCCAGACAGGTCTGCGGATATTTTTTGAAGTATTGCAAATATATTACCAATGTCCTGACTGACCTGAGGCACCTCTGGGCCCTGTGAGCTGCCTTCACCATCTTGTTGAGAGCTCTGAGCCCACAAAAGCCTCTTAATGTCCCCACTCTTAGACTGTTTTGACATCCTGTGCAATTCAATGAATTTTCAAATGAAGAACACGTTTGTGGAGTTTCAGCATTACAATAATTGCAGGATTATTTTCAGAATGCTCATCTGAACCCCGTCTCAGGCAGCTGTCTTTCCCAGGCACATCACGTGACTCCACTATCATGGTTTTTTACATATTAAAGATTATTTCAAAGGTCATTCAGAGGTTAGCCCCCCACTTGCTCCAAACTGACCCAAAATGGTCTCATTTTTTAGCCCTTTGTTAGTGCTGGTTTGTGTTGTTAAAATTTTCATTTGTTCCATTGGTTTTTTTTAGACTTAAAGATTATTTCTAAAGGTCATTCAGAGGTCCCCCCCCCCCCCACACACACACATTTGCTCCAAAATGACTCAAAATGGTCTCATTTTTAGACTTTGTTAATGCTGGTTTTTGCTGTTAAAATTTTCATTTGTGCTATTAGGGTTGTTTTTTTTTAGATATTAAAGATTATTTTATATGGTCATTCAGAGGTCGCTCGGCCCCCCACTTGCTCCAAATTGACCCAAAATGGTCTCATTTTTTAGCTCTTCATTAGTACTGGTTTGTGCTGTTCACATTTGTATTTGTGCTGCTATGTCTTTTTAGATATTATTTTATTTTCACCATACTGTAGGCATTTTTGTAACAGCTGTTTCAAGCACATTTGTTACCGTACCTTCCCATTAAAAGATAATACTCCCTTTACAGGGAAATAAATGTCTAATAGATGTCTAAAATGATCATTGCAGAACACAGAGGTGTGCACATGTATGCTCGTCACCAAGTGACTGCAGGAGCTGTATGCCTGCAGGTGTTCCATCAGCCACAGCCTTTACCTGGGCAGAGTTTTCTTGGATTTCAGCATGTTTTCCCTTACCTTTCCTGTATAAATTTGCTGCTTTTTTCTTGTAAAGTTACATCTTTTTTCATGCACATTTTTAAAACTGTTCTTATAAATGTATTACATTTTGTTGGAAATGTGTTTTTCCAAATTCATTTTCATTTTGTTATGAATTACTTTTTATTTTTAAATTACCATCACTGTTTGTTTTTACAGTTAAATAAGTAGTATTTACAGCTTTACAGTTAAATTATTCATATGCAGGGCTTGACATTAACTTTTTTGCTTACCGGCCACTGTGGCTATTGATTTTCCAAAGTCACTGGTCACTCAGCCTTTTCACTAGCCATAATTTTGTGGTTGGAAAATTAGGTTTAACATGATCAAATTTGACCATTGCATGCTAAATTTTACGTGAACTAAATTTACAACTATTTTAAATGTAAATGACCCTTGTACATACATAAAAATAGCAAGAGTGTGGTCTATATTAATCATATATCTCATAACCTACATATGTATAAGCATGTGAGAATGTTTGGTGATTACATATGTAAAGCGACTTCACACCTCAGAACAGGACAAGAGGTCTCAACCGTCAGCGGAGATCAAAGAGCATCCGAGGCGCTGCGGTGGAGACCAGATCGATCGCCCTGACCTCCCAGGGCCAGGTGGAGGGATACGAAGACAAAGGAGGGGGATTATGATAATGCGGGATGTCAGCTTTGATATGCATGTCTTTTGTTATGTGTAGGTATAAGTATGTAGAGCTGAATGTGTTCTTCCTCTATTCTACTTCTGCTTCTGCACTGAGATGAGACTTGTTAGAGGAGCGAAGCTGATAATAAACTTTGGTTTATAAGTCGCATCGCCTCGTTATTCCAAGCTCTTCTACACTGGTGACCCTGACGCGAGGATGGACCAGAGGCGTTCCCCCACGATTGACTCATCAGAGGCGACCCAGGCAAGCGCCGGCGCCCATGCAGACAGGGGAACGGATGGAAGACGTTCCCCCACGGCAGAAGAGAGGGCTCAACCGAGCACCAGCCCCACTGTGAGAGCAGAAGAAAGGCGCTCTCACCCGGCGGACACATCAAGGACGGCCCACACAAGCGCCGTCACCGTCAAGCTGCCAGAATTCTGGCAAGAAGACCCGAGCTCGTGGTTCCAGCAAGCTGAGGCTCAGTTTGCACTGGCGGGCATAACGGCGGACGAGACGAAGTTTTATCACATCGTCGCCAAACTCAACGTGGCCACGTCAAGATGCGAGTGGAGCATAATCCGACAGCCGCCTGCCTATGACAAATACAAAGAGCTGAAGGCGACCATCGTCGAGAACTTCGTCCCCTCAGCCGAGGAGAGTGCAGAGAAGATCCTGGCGATCTACGGCCACAGAGGATGCAGACCCAAGGCCCTCATGGAGGACATGCTGCAGCTCAAGGAGGAGGACAACGACAACTTCCTCTTCCAACACATCTTCCTCAGCACTCTGCCGCCACACATGAGAGGGACGCTGATCAGCATGCGGTGCAGCACCCAGCAGGACTTCCGCGCGCTGGCCCGAGAAGCGCAGCGACTCACCAACGCCTGCAGGGAACAGGTGGCCACAGCAGCATCCGCAGATGCCCAGAGCAACGGAGAACCACAGACAACCGAGCAGAGCCCGCCCACCATGGCGGCAACACGACCAAGACGCAGCAGGCGGAACAACATCTGCTATTACCACCACCGTTTTGCCGAGGGGGCGTACAAATGCGTTCCCCCCTGCAAGTTCAAAAGTTCGGGAAAACGCCCAAACCGAGAACCGTTAACAGCTGCGGCTCTCGGCGAAAAAAATAAACTTCTTTATGTGACTGACGGACACACCGGCAAACAGTTCCTAATTGACACTGGAGCTCAACTGAGTTTTATCATGCCCTCCCACGCAGACCGGGCCATGGGCCCCCGGGGCAATGGAGTGATGGCAGCCAACGACTCCATCATCGACACTTATGGTGAAAGGAACCTGCCCCTCTGCATTCATGGCCGCAACTACAGATGGACATTTGTTGTAGCGGCGGTGAGTTTTAACTTGTTGGGCGCGGATTTTTTGTGTGCACATGGGCTATTAGTCGATCTAGCAAATAGACGCTTGGTTAATGCACTGTCATTTGCTTCTATTCCCTGCTCAGCTCGAGTTTCTCCACCACCCGTGCAGGCCAGCGTCACTACATCGGGAGGTAAGTTTGATCAACTCCTCACCCAATTTCCAGCACTCACAATTCCCAAATTCTCAGCTACAGTGGCTAAGCACGGGGTTGAACACTTTATTCCCACAACAGGCCCACCCGTATTCGCCAAAGCTCGGCGCTTAGACGCGACCAAGCTCGCCATAGCTCGGGACGAGTTTACCACCCTTGAAAAACTAGGCATTATCAGACGCTCAAAAAGCCCCTGGGCATCACCACTACACATGGTCCCGAAATCCGACGGTTCTTGAAGACCGTGCGGCGATTACCGCAGATTAAACAATGCGACAGCGCATGACCGCTACCCAATTCCTCACATCCAAGATTTTTCACTACATCTGGCGGGTGCGCGCATTTTTTCTAAAATAGACCTGGTCCGTGGCTATCACCAAGTCCCCGTTCGAGCGGAAGACATTCCTAAAACAGCTGTAATAACCCCCTTCGGTCTTTTTGAATTTTTGCGGATGCCTATGGGCCTCAAAGGCGCTGCTCAAACCTTTCAGCGGATGATGGACGTGGTATTACGCGACCTCCCTTTCGTGTTCGTCTACCTCGACGATATGCTGGTAGCCAGCTTGTCGGAGAAAGAACACGAACAGCATCTCACTATGGTTTTTCAGAGACCAGAAGAGCACGGGTTAATAATCAATCCAGCCAAATGCAAATTCGGCGTGCCACAAATTGATTTTTTGGGACACAGAGTTTCACCGAAGGGGGCAGTCCCACTGCCAGACAAAGTTCGCGCAGTAAAAAGTTTTCCACGGCCACAAACGGTCAAATCGCTGCAAGAATTTTTGGGAATGGTTAATTTTTACAACCGTTTCCTCCCCCGTGCAGCTCAACTCATGCAGCCCCTATATGACGCGCTCAGAAAACAAAAGCCTTCCAACGCGGTCGAATGGACCCCGGAGCGCGAACGCGCCTTCGCGGAAGTAAAAAGTGCCCTAGCTAACACCACATTGTTGGTTCATCCTGATCCCTCGGCCCGCATTGCGCTAACCACAGACGCTTCAGACCTGGCCATAGGGGCGGTTGTAGAACAACACGTTGGCGGAACCTGGCAACCTTTGGCATTTTTCAGCAAATCGTTAAACCAAACTGAGCGTAAATACAGCACTTTTGACAGGGAGCTGCTAGCGCTTCATTTATCCATCCGCCACTTCCAGTTCTGGTTAGAGGGGCGGCGTTTCACGGCTTTTGTAGACCACAAACCGCTCACCTTTGCGATGGCTAAAATTTCAGAACCATGGTCAGGCAGGCAACAAAGACAGCTAGCGGCAATTTCAGAGTTCACCACAGACATTCGACATGTGGCAGGCAAACTTAACGTGGTAGCAGACTGCCTCTCTCGCGCTGTGACATCGCCAGAGAGTAAGGAGACAGATTATACTACCTCAGCCGCAGAACTCTTCGCCAACGCGGACACATACGCGGCTCCAATCCACGTAGGGATAGATTACGCAGCCATGGCAGAGGAGCAAAGTAGTGACGCAGACGTGCGCGCACTCCTGTCTGGACCAACAGGGTTAAGGCTGGAGGAAAGGGGTTTACGCGACGGTGTACCTCCCCTAATATGCGACATCTCAACCGGCCGTCCTCGCCCGGTAGTCCCAGCTGCATGGCGCCGCCGTATTTTCGACTCAGTTCACGCCCTCGCGCACCCGGGTGTGCGCGCCTCGGTTAAAATGGTCGCCGAAAAGTTTGTGTGGCCCGGTCTGCGCAAAAACGTAAAAGAATGGGCAAAAACTTGCATGTCTTGTCAGCACGCCAATACACAAACACACTAAAGCCCCTCTAGAGCCTTTTCGAATCCCAGCTAGAAGGTTCGACCACGTTCATGTCGACCTCGTGGGACCAATACCTTCCTCCCAAGGTTTCACACATCTGTTAACAATGATAGACCGTACTACGCGCTGGCCTGAGGCGGTCCCTCTGGCGTCAACCACAGCGGAGGAAGTCGCTCGCGTTTTTTTGACAAACTGGGTGGCACGTTTTGGCGTCCCATCGGACATCACGTCCGATAGGGGGCCTCAATTCGTCTCGGAGCTTTGGTCAGCCATGGCCAGCAGCTTAGGAGCGACAATTCACCGCACCACCGCTTATCACCCTCAGGCTAATGGGTTATGCGAGCGTTTTCACAGATCTTTAAAGGCCACCCTCAGAGCCTCACTAACGGATACAAATTGGGTAAATAAACTTCCCTGGGTTTTATTGGGGTTGCGTGCTGCGCCTAAAGAGGATCTAGATGCCTCCCCAGCAGAATTAGTTTTTGCACAACCTCTCAGGCTCCCAGGTGAATTTTTACCAGAGAACCCAGAGCCAGGGCATCTTCCAGCCCCGAGGCTTTTAGGCAGCAACGGTCCTGACACTCTCCCCAGACCGGCACATCACTCTTTTCCACGGGTTTTTGTCCCCCAAGCTTTAAAAAACGCTGAATTCGTTTTTGTTGGGCATGAAGCTTTAAAACCAACCCTCCGTCCACCATACGATGGACCTTTCAGAGTGCTGGAACCTGGTGATAAGCATTTTGTGCTTGATTTAGGGAACAGAAAAGAAACAGTCAGCATTGACAGACTTAAACCTGCCTTCTTGTTGAGAGACGAACCTGCACGGTTGGCGAGAGCACCTCGGCGGGGTAGACCCCTCAAGAGAAAAGACTCAGTCCCCCTGCAGAGAACAAATAAGCTGCAGATTCCTTACAGGAAGGTCCCACTAGGACGCCCAAGCGGACCCACAGCAGATTCGGGAGAAGATTAAAACCCAGACGGCACAGGGACTGATGCAAACTACTCAAAAGTTGTTCACTAATTGTGCTGTAACAGTTTAAGACTGACTTGTGATATTACTACGCTGTTATGATTACCACTGAATTCTCTACAGGAGCATAGCTGCTGGAAAGTTTCTTTCTTGTCAAGAGGTGTAGCAGTTAGTATGTCATAATAATTATCTTAAACTGTGAATTTTTCTATTGTCCTTTTCTTAGTCGTTTGGGGGGGGGGGCTGTGGTCTATATTAATCATATATCCCATAACCTACATATGTATAAGCATGTGAGAATGTTTGGTGATTACATATGTAAAGCAACTTCACACCTCAGAACAGGACAAGAGGTCTCAACCGTCAGCGGAGATCAAAGAGCATCCGAGGCGCTGCGGTGGAGACCAGATCGATTGCCCTGACCTCCCAGGGCCAGGTGGAGGGATACGAAGACAAAGGAGGGGGATTATGATAATGCGGGATGTCAGCTTTGATATGCATGTCTTTTGTTATGTGTAGGTATAAGTATGTAGAGCTGAATGTGTTCTTCCTCTATTCTACTTCTGCTTCTGCACTGAGATGAGACTTGTTAGAGGAGCGAAGCTGATAATAAACTTTGGTTTATAAGTCGCATCGCCTCGTTATTCCAAGCTCTTCTACAAAGAGAAACACTGTTTAATAATTAACAGCAGTAAATACTGTTAAACAGTCAAGAAAAATATTTGCAAAAAGAGAGTGAAGTACAGGTAGATTTGGGGTCCGTCCCAATTCTCATTTGTACCTCTACCCCTTTGCCTACCCTCACCCCTTGGCCCTTGAAATCAAAGGCCAAGGGGTAGGGGTTGAAAATTACCCCTATGAATTGGGAAACCCCTCCAGGGCTGAACAACTTCATTAGTAGTTGCTGATGGATTTAATCTAAATGTACACTACCTGTTTTCATCAGAAAAAAAGAAGAAAAAGAAACTGATGAGAAAAAAGTCTCATCTTAAGAAAAAAAAAATGTCTCAAACTTACATGAACAACACCCCTGGACCAGCACATTAAAAATACTGTAGATAATTAGAAGTTTTACTTCCATGAAATAGCTGCAAATCACGCATATCATAGATAATCACAGATAAACAAAAGTACACCTCAGAAGAAGCTTCATTTGCTCTTTACAGCAACATAAAGTTTAATCACTTTTTCTCTACATCATACGAAAACTTAAATTTGCACAACTAACAGGATCTTCTTGCTCTAAAAATAACCATATTTAACCACAGAGGAAAGAGCTTTATCTGTGAGCTTATTCTCACCGTTGGGACAACGGGGGGTCAGAGGCAGTTGGGTCAATTTGGAGCAAGTGGGGGGTTGACCTCTGAATGACCTTTTAATTAATCTTTAATATCTAAAAAAAACCATAATGGCACAAATGAAATTTTTTAACAGCACAAACCAGCACTAATAAAGGGCTAACAAACGAGACTATTTTGGGTCAGTTTGGAGCAAGTGGGTGGGTGGGTGGGTGGGGGCTGAGTGACCTCTGAATGACCATGATAAAATAATCTTTAATATCTAAAAAAAAACATAGCACAACAAAAATTTTAACAACACAAACCAACACTAACGAAGGGCTAAAAAATGAGCCCAATTTGGGTCAGTTTGGAGCAAGTGGGGGGCTGAGTGACCTCTGAATGACCTTTCAAAATAATCTTTAATATGTAAAAAACCATAATGGCACAAATGAAATTTTTAACAGCACAAACCAGCACTAACAAAGGGCTAACAAATGAGTGCATTTTGGGCAAAAACGAAAATTTTAATGGCACAAACTAGCTCAAATGATGCACTCATGACTGAGAATATTTTTGTGGACTTTTGGATTGGGTGGAGGGCCAACTTCACGTAGGTAGCTCAAATCCATCAGAATTTTGGAAGCCATCCCATCCCCCATCAGTGCAAATTAAATTCATTTGGTTAAGTCCTGACTGATAGCCTTTAAAAAGGTCTGTGGATATCAGATTTTCACACTGCAAAGAACTCATAATGGGTAGAAGCAAAGAGTTGTCTCTAGACATTCACAACCTTGGTTACAAGTGCATTTCTAAACTGCTGAATGTTCCAGTGAGCACTGTTGAAACCATTTTTCAGAAGTGGAAAGAACATGATTTTACCATAAACCAAACATGGCCAGGAGCTCCTTGCAAGATTTTTGACAGAGGAGTCAAAAGAATTATCAGAAGAGTTATCCAAGAGCCAAAGACCACTTGTGAGAGCTCCAGAAAGACCTGGAGTTAGCAGGTACTGCTGTTTTAAAGAAAGCAATAAGTAATGCACTAAACTGACATGGGCTCTATGCCCGCTCACCTCACAAGACTCAACTGAGGAGGAAAAAGCATGTTGAAGCTCATTTAAAGCTTGCTGCACAACATTTGGGCAAGCCAGTAAAATACTGGGAGAATATAGTCAGATGAGACCAAAATTGAACTTTTCGGATGCCACAACACACAGCATGTTTGGAGGAGAAATAGCACTGCATATAAGCTCAAAAACACCATACCAACAGTGAAGTTTAGAGGTGGGAGCATCATGGTGTGTGTGTGTGGGGGGGGCAGCACATGGTACAGGCAGACTTCATATAATTGAAGGAAAGATGAATGGACAAATGTACAGAGACATCCTTGATAAGACCTTGCTACCATCTGCCAAGATGCTGAAAATGAAATGAGGGTGGACATTTCAGCAAGACAATGATCCCAAACACACAGCCAAGGAAACTCTCAACTGGCTCCAGAGAAGGAAAATAAAGCTGCTAGAATGGCCCAGTGAGTTACCTGACCTGAATCCAATTGAAAATCTATGAAATGAACTAAAGATCAGCGTTCATAGAAAACACCCACAGAACCTTCAAGATTTGAAGACAGTTTGTGTGGAAGAATGGGCAAAAATCACTCCTGAACAATGCCTGTGCCTACTTTCTCCACACAGGAGGCATCCAGAAGCTGTTATTATCAACAAAAGCTTTTCTACTAAATATTAAATGAAGTTCACTTCATTTAATATTGAAGTGTGTTCAATACTTATTCTTTGTGTCATTCCACTTTCTTAAATATAAATTGTTTTGTGAACATAGTTGCTTTGATTTGTTTGTATGTATAATAATAATAATAATAATAATAATAATAATAATAGATTAGATTTATATGGCGCTTTACATGTCAAGTGGCATCTCAAAGCACGTACAGTGAGTCCATTATTCATTCACTCTAGACAGACATTGATAGTGGTAAGCTGCTACTGTACAACTGTACCACAGTTGCCCTGGGGCGGGCTGATTGAAACGTGGCTGCCAAGCTGCGCCAATGGCCTCTCCGGCCACTACCGAACATTTATACACATTCATACCTAGTGTCATGGACACTGGAGGCAAGGTGGGTAAAGTGTCTTGCCTTGGGACACAATGGCAGGATGGCTTGGGAGAGCGAGATCCGAACCATCAACCCTCTGGTTATTGGATGACCCGTTCTACCTCCTGAGCCACTGCTGCACACATTTCCCTCCTGGATTACTTGGGTTGTTATTGATATTTGGTAAAAATCTCAGGCCAATGGCTCCATCAGAAATATGTTTAATGAGAAAAATGTTGACGTGTTCAGTACTTATTTTCCCCACTATGTATGTTATGGATTAATCCGATGTGCAGTGATCCAAAGAAACCGTTCATTATGTAGCATCAACGTCTCCTCAAACCAATCCAGAAGATCACTTTCCTCCATTGTACAGGGATTTCACCTTCCTTAATTCTACAGGAATCTCACTTGTTTTTATATTAAAAACAACCCTCACTCAAGGTCTGACCAAGAATGTTTTTCCCAGGACCCCAATGTAAACAGTTGCCTCTTGCAGAGATGGTAAGGATCAGAATTTGCTTTTAAAGGCTTAAAAGGGACCATAAAAACTCGGAGTCCAGATTCCCAACGTGGGCAGTTCATGTGGATAGCATCCGCCCTACAGGAAACTAATGCTCATAAAGGTCATAAACTTCTTAACCCGACAGGTTTATGACTTTTGACAGATACCAGACCCCTTTCCAGATATCACAAACCTAAAGAAATTATCTACAGCTCAACAGTACCTCCTAGTGGACACCTACGGAATGTGTTTCATTATGTATAATCTGACTGTCAATTCTTATTAAACATTAAGTTTCTTTCAGCTTATCATCTCCCCCGGATCCTAAGGACACTGAAAATCATCCTTTTGATCACCGACCAGGGTTTGCAGTAATTCATTAATCCTTGATCTAAATATGAGTGCATGTATTATTAACATGTATTAGAAATGTTATGTTCATGAGAGTTAGTAAAACAAATGTTAATATTAGTAGTAATGGTATAAATGCATGATCACTGAATATTAGCCAAGCCACTTAATTTAGTTAGATCTTATATTGACCACCTAATTTTATAAGAACTGAATGGGTATTAATTCTTGTCCGCTATCCTTGCTGGCCCCCCCGGCTTTCTCTCCCTTTTATGGGATAATGCCCTTTTTCATTTGATTGGCTTCTCCCAAACAAAGAAATGTTTTCACATTGGATAATGGTCCGTTCGAACTCCTCTTTATGAAAGTTGATTGGTCTGTCTTGCGACCGGCCCCTGTTTTAAGATAAGATAAGATAAGCCTTTATTAGTCCCACAATGGGGAAATTCCAGGATTGCAACAGCATAGGGATAGCAACACTCAGAGCAACAATCAGAAGGCAAGAAAAAACAACATCTAGTAAACATATGTCCATATTACTATAAATGTATATATATAGACACACAGAGCAGAGCATTATGGCTGGTGGATGTGCAGCAGAAAGTCTAAGCTCTCTCTCCGCGGATGCAGCGGGCCAGCTGGAAGTCTTTGGGCATGATGGTGACCCCCTTAGCGAAGAAGAGACCACCAGGTGGGTCTCGCTGGTCTCCTGCAGAGCCATGACGGCGAAACTCAGGAAACGCAGGACGGCCTTGAAGTCCTGAGCGATCTCCCTCACCAGGCGCTGGACGGGCAGCTTACGGATGAGCAGCTCCGTGGATTTCTGGTAGCGACGGATCTCTCTCAGAGCCACGGACCTGTGACGGCGAGGCCTCTTCACTCTGCCGGTGGCCAGAGCGCCTCTCCGAGCAGCCCTGTGGCTAGCTGTCTCCTGGGGGGCTTCTTCCTCCAGTAGATTTTACGGGCGGTCTGCTTGGTTCTTGCCATCGCTCTTTATTATTCTGTCTTATATTTCTTTCACGCCGCCTAAACTCCAGCCCGGCACCCGCTTCGTTTTCGCTACAGCTCCTGGTATGTCGAGTTTCCCATTAGCACCGGGCGGCGGCCAAGTGCTAGCTAGCACTAGCTCCTCCCCGCTGTAACGTCTCCCGCTGCAAACCGTGGCTCCGTCCGCCGACCCGGGAGACCCCCGGGGCGATCCGTGCGTCCGTGATATATATACAGAGTGAAAGGTGTAGAAAGAAGAAGGAAGATAAAAAAAAGGCTGTTGCAACAGGCAGCCGACTTGTGTGGCGCCGCCGGTCCGGCGGGACCCAACGGCCAATGACCCAACGGCGCGCTCAGTTAAAAGAGTGAGGAGCCGCCCTGCATGTAAGATAAGAAGTAGAGAGAGAAAAGACAGAGAGAGACAAGAAATATAGAAAGGAAAGAAGAAGAAGAGAATACAGAAGAATAGAGAATGAATAAGAATGAAGAATAAAGAAGGTTAAAAAGAATGAAGAAGAATGGAGAAGAAAAGAAAAGAAGTTTAAGATTAAGATTAAAGAAGCAGAATAGCGATCTAGATCTCAGAGAAAAGTTTTTGTTCCACTTCTTCAAAGTTCCTGGCAGTTTTCTTTTATCTAAATTGTTCTGTGTGAAGTTTGTCAAATCCTGCGTTAGTTTTCTCATTTTTCTGGTTACTGAGAAGAAACCATCTTTTTCTTACGAGCTCGTCTTCTTAAAGAGAGTTAAACTCTCAGAATAATTTTTTTCTTCACCTCAGAGAGCCATTCTTATCCTAGTAAAAGTTTTTCTTAGATTTTCTGACTTTTCAAGCCGTTAAAGTGGACCTTTAATTTTCCTAATTTAAAGTGAACAGAGATTGTGTTTTTGGACCTTTTTTCTGGCCTCATACCTGCCTGACTGAGAAGTTTCTCCTTCAGTTTTTTTGGTCTATCCCGCGGCCAGAGACCTCACAAATTTGGACTCATTGCCAAGGGCTTTCCACGCCGCTCTGAGACAACTTTCCACTGCTGCCACGGTCCTGTACGAACCCTCAGCTGATCCTGCATTTCTTACGGTTGGTTGTGAACATTAAGGAGCCTTGCAGCGGTCACTCCATCTCTGGGTCCCAATGATCACAACCGAGCCGGTATCGACTCGCTGAACACGTGGACCTTCAGCTGTTCGTAAGTGAGACTCCCATTTTCCTATCTGCTGGGTTAAACGTGATGTCCTAACATTCAAATTACAATTGAACATAACCAGTATGTCATGGTACAATTAGTCTCTCAGCCATAGGATAAAACTATAAACTGAAGGAAGACTCTTAGTCATTTTTAAGTAACTTCCCTTCATTTTTGTAGATTAATTCAGAAGTTCATTTTTAGATAATCAGCTTATGAATTTTCCCCATAAAATGGCGTTCTGTTTTGTTAGACATTTCAGCCTTCATTTACCGTTGAAACATAAGTCTGGTTTCTCCTTGGTTCTACAGAGGTTTAACGCTAGATTTTATGTTCAGGAATCCAATAACAGTTAATGTGATATCAGACACCTGTTATCATTTGAATCTGTTGATCCATCATTTGAATGCCATATCATGTAACCTGGATGAGTTTAATAAAAGGGTGAATGAGAGAAGTTGAAGCATTTTCCTTTCGCATATACTGTATATGTTTCTTAGATCATGGCAGGAAAAGAACTCTCTTAAATTTTGAGACTGATCCATTAAGTAATTGAAGGTACAAAATTAATTAAAACTAAGTTTAATATAAGTGTCCTTTGGGACTGGTGCCCCTTTTTACGAGTGCTTATTTATTTTATTTAGTGAGTGAGGGAGTGACGGTTTAATGCTGTCCCCTTTCACACCCACTATTAAATAAAATAAATAATTCCTGTACCTTATCACAATATTTTATTAAACATCTGCTACAATTATCCACAGTCCAAACATCTGCTGTGACAGAGACATGATCCAGTCCCTCAAATGCCTTTTGGAGATCAAAATCCATTTTTGAATAATCTTTATCCAGGTAGCAAGTAAATGCATTTTAACTTTAGTGGATCACAGTCCAGCTGTCTGATGGAAATTCACTGTTGATATCATCTCTTTCTGTAACAATGTATCTGGCAATCAGTTCGTTTAATTCTTGCTGGGTCACAAATTGTCCAAATGCATACCCTGCATACCCGTGATTGAAATCCAGCCATGGGTGGTGAGATAACAGTATTTCCACTTTACATCCTGCCGTGGCTGTTCAGATCCAAATCACTGTGTTAGTTATTAGCATAGCTAGCTGTTACTTAGCACTAGCTTTGTCTGAGCTTGTTGCTGTTTTCAGGCGCTTCTGAAGATTGTAGTAGGACTCAACCGGCACTTAGCTTGCAACCTACCAATATTGCTTCGTCCTTAACTGCAACAAAAGAAAATAATGTATTTCCACAAAAACAAAGTAGCTTCATCTCTTCCTCCACCCAAAGCATGAAGAGTCAGGCTTTTTGCAACAGGTCACATCCAGTGACAGCTACATCTCAGCTATGGTAGGGTCAGTTTGTATATTCATTGATTTGCACTAAAAGTATCTATCCATATTAATAAAAGTAACGAGTAACGCATCTGATCAAATTTCAGTAACTGTAATGCATTACTGAATTTTTAAACAGTAATTTCATTACACAACAAGTTGCTGCAAAAGTAGTGGCTGTAGAAGAGCTTGAAATGATGAGGCGATTTGATATATAAACCAAAGTTTATTTATCAGCTCTCCTAACAAGTCTCATTCTAGTGCAGAGGTAGCAGAAGGAAAAGAGACCGAATATCTCCGGCTCACTGACTTTATACTTGCACATAACAAAAGACATGCATAACAAAGGCTGACGTCCCTCATTATCTTAATCCCCCCATTGTCCTGGTATTTCCTCTCCTCGCCCAGGGGGTGAGGGTAGCTCCTCCGGTCTCCACCGCAGGGTCTGGGAACGTCTTTGTTCTTCACTTGGCGGTTGAGAGCCTTTGTCCTTTCAGAGGTGTGAAGTTGCTTTACATATGTAATTACCAAACATTTCCACATGCTTCAACATATGTAGGTTATGGAATATATGATTAATATAGCCCACAGCCCCCCCCAAACGACTAAGAAAGGACAATAGAAAGGTTCACAGTCTAAGATAATTACTATGACATACTAAGTGTTACATCTCTTGCCACAGAAGAAACTTTCCAGCAGCCATGCCCCTAAGAGAGTTCAGTGGTAATCATAACAGCATAGAAAATCAAGTCAGTCCTAAACTGTTGCAGCACAATTAGTGAACAATTGTGGAGTAGTTTGCATCAGTCCCTGTGCTGTCTGGGTTTTAATCTTCTCCCAAAACTGCTGTGGGTTCATTTAGGCGTCCTGCTGGGACCTTCTTGTGAGGAATCTGTAGCGTGGGAAGGAGAGTGATTAATTGTTCCCTGCAGGGGGGCTGAGTCTTTTCTCTTGGGGGGTCTACCCCGCCGAGGTGCTCTCGCCAACTGTGCAGGCTCGTCTTTCAACAAGAAGGCAGGTTTAAGTCTGTCAATGCTGACTGTTTCTTTTCTATCCCCAAAATCAAGCACAAAGTGTTTATCACCATGTTCCAGCATTCTGAATGGCCCATCGTATGCTGGGCGGAAAGTTGGTTTTAAAGCTTCATGCCTAACAAAAACGAACTCAGCGTTTTTTAAAGCTTGAGGGACAAAAACCCGTGGAAAGGAGTGATGAGCTGGACCGGGGAGAGAGCCCGGTCCGTTGCTGCCTAAAAACCTTGGGACTGGAAGATGCCCTGGCTCTGGGTTCTCTGGTAAAAATTCACCTGGGAGCCTGAGAGGCTGTGCAAAAACTAATTCTGCAGGAGAGGCGTCTAGATCCTCTTTAGGCGCAGCACGCAACCCCAATAAAACCCAGGGAAGTCTATTTACCCAATTTGTATCCGTTAGTGAGGCTCTGAGGGCAGCCTTTAAAGACCTGTGAAAACGCTCGCATAACCCATTAGCCTGAGGGTGATAAGCAGTGGTGCGGTGAATTGTTGCCCCTAAGCTGCTGGACATGGCTGACCAAAACTCTGAGACAAATTGAGGCCCCCTATCGGACGTGATGTCCGATGGGACGCCGAAACGTGCTACCCAGTTTGTCAACAAGACGCGAGCGACTTCCTCCGCTGTGGTTGCCGCTAGAGGGACTGCCTCCGGCCAGCGTGTGGTGCGGTCTATCATTGTTAACAGGTGTGTGAACCCTTGGGAGGAAGGTAGTGGCCCCACGAGGTCGACATGAACGTGGGCGAACCTTCTAGCAGGGATTGGAAAAGGCTCCAGAGGGGCTTTTGTGTGTCTGTGTATTTTGGCGCGCTGACAAGAAATGCAAGTTTTTGCCCATTCTTTTACGTTTTTGCGCAGGCCTGGCCACACAAACTTTTCGGCGACCATTTTAACCAAGGCGCGCACACCTGGGTGCGCGAGGGAGTGAATTGCGTCGAAAATACGGCGGCGCCATGTAGCTGGTACTAACGGGTGAGGTCGGCCGGTTGAAACATCGCATATTGGGGGGGGGGGTACGCCGTCGCGTAAACCCTTTTTCTCCAGCCTTAACCCTGTTGGTCCAGACAGGAGTGCGCGCACGTCCGCGTCACTGCTTTGTTCCTCTGCCATGGCTGCATAATCTATCCCTGCATGGATAGGTGCTGCGTATGTGTCTGCGTTATTGAAGAGTTCTGCGGCTGAGGTAGTATAATCTGTCTCCTCGCGCTCTGGTGATGTCACAGCGCGAGAGAGGCAGTCTGCTACTACGTTAAGTTTGCCTGCCACGTGTCGAATGTCTGTGGTGAACTCTGAAATCGCAGCCAGCTGTCTTTGTTGCCTGCCTGACCATGGTTCTGAAATTTTAGCCATAGCAAAGGTGAGCGGTTTATAGTCTACAAAAGCCGTGAAACTCCACCCTTCTAACCAGAACTGGAAGTGGCGGATGGATAAATGAAGCGCTATTTACGCTCAGTTTGGTTTAGCGATTTGCTAAAGAATGCTAAAGGTTGCCAGATCCCGCTGACATGTTGTTCTACAACTGCCCCTATAGCCAGGTCCGAAGCGTCTGTGGTTAGCGCGATGCGGGCCGAGGGATCTGGGTGAACTAACAATGTGGCGTTAGCTAGAGCGCTCTTTACTTCCGCGAAGGCGTGTTCGCGCTCCGGGGTACATTCGACCGCGTTGGAAGCTTTCTTTTTTTTGAGCGCGTCATATAGGGGCTGCATGAGCTGAGCTGCGTGGGGGAGGAAACGGTTGTAAAAATTAACCATTCCTAAAAATTCTTGTAGCGATTTGACCGTCTGTGGCCGTGGGAAACTTTTTATCGCGTGAACTTTGTCTGGAAGTGGAACTGCCCCCTTCGGAGAGACTTTGTGTCCTAAAAAATCAATTTGTGACACGCCAAATTTGCATTTGGCTGGATTGATTATTTGCCCGTGCTCTTCTAGTCTCTGAAAAACCGTAGCGAGGTGCTGCTCGTGTTCTTCCTCAGACGAGCTGGCTACCAGCATGTCGTTGAGGTAGACGAAGACAAAAGGAAGGTCGCGTAAGACCGCGTCCATCATTCGTTGAAAAGTTTGAGCAGCGCCTTTGAGGCCAAAAGGCATTCGCAGAAATTCAAAAAGGCCGAAAGGGGTTATTACAGCTGTTTTAGGAATGTCCTCCGCTCGGACTGGGACTTGATGATAACCGCGGACTAAGTCTATTTTTGAAAAAATGCGCGCACCCGCCAGATGTAGTGAAAAATCTTGAATGTGAGGAATTGGGTAGCGGTCATGCGCTGCAGCATTGTTTAATCTGCGGTAATCTCCGCACGGTCTCCAAGAACCGTCGGATTTCGGAACCATGTGAAGTGGTGAGGCCCAAGGGCTCTTCGAGCGTCTAACAATGCCCAATTTTTCAAGGGTCGTAAACTCGTCCCGTGCTATGTTGAGCTTGGCCGCGTCTAAGCGGCGAGCTTTGGCAAATACGGGTGGGCCCGTTGTGGAAATAAAGTGTTCAACCCCGTGTTTAGCCACAGTGGCTGAGAATTTGGGAATTGTGAGTGCTGGAAATTGGGTGAGGAGTTGCTCAAACTTACCTCCTGCCGTGGTGACGTTAGCCTGCACAGGTGGTGGAGAAACTCGAGCTGAGCATGGAATAGAAGCAAAGGACAGTGCATTAACCAAGCGCCTATTTGCTAGATCCACTAATAACCTATGTGTACACAAAAAATCTGCGCCTAACAAGTTAAACCTCACCGCTGCTACAACAAATGTCCATCTGTAGTTGCGGCCGTGGATGTGGAGGTGCAGGCTCTTTTCGCCGAAAGTGTTGATGTTAGAGCCGTTGGCTGCCACCGTTCCGTTGCCCCGGGTGCCCATGGCTCGATCTGCGTGGGAGGGCGTGACGAAACTCAGCTGAGCTCCTGTGTCGATGAGGAACTGCTTGCCGGTGTGTCCATCCGTCACATACAACAGCTTATTCTTCTCGCCGAGAACCGCTGCCGTTAACGGCTCTCAGCTTTGGCGTTTAAATTTGCAGGGGGGAACACATTTGTGAGCCTTCTCAGCGAAACGGTGGTGATAATAACAGACGTCGCTCCGTCTGTTACGTTTTGGCCGTGTCGCTGTCACCGCGGGCTGGATCTGCTCAGTGGGTTGTGGCTCTTCGTGGTTCTGGGCATCAGCGTTGGGGTCTGCAGATGCTGCTGTGGGTGTCTGCTCCTTGCAGGCGTTGACGAGCCGTTGAGCTTCGTTGGCGAGCACGCGGAAGTCTTGCTGGGTGCTGCATCTCATGTTGGCGAGTGTCCCTCTCATGTGTGGCGGCAGCGTGCTGAGGAATATGAATTGGAGGAGGAAGTTGTCATTGTCTTCTTCTTTAAGCTGCAGCAAATCCTCCATGAGGGCTTTAGGTTTGCACCCTCTGTGGCCGTAGACCGCCAGGATCTTCTCGGCTCTCTCTTCAGCTGAGGGGACGTAATTTGCCACGATGGTTGCTTTCAGCGTTTCATATTTGTCTTGGGCCGGCGGCCGCCGGATCATGCTCCGCACACACCTCGAAGTGGCGGCGTCGAGTTTGGAGACGATATGATAGAATTTGGTATCGTCAGCCGTGATGCCCGCCAGTGTAAACTGGGCTTCAGCTTGCTGAAACCACGAGGCGTGGTCTTCTTGCCAGAAGTCTGGCAGCTTGACAGCGACGGCATTCGTGTATACCATCACTGCTGTGTCCGCAGGGTGAGAGTGCCTTGCTTCGGCTCTCACAGCGGTGCTGGTGCTCGGTTGAGCCCTCTCAATCCCTTCTGCCGGGGGGGAAAGACGTCCATCTGTTCCCCTGTCTGCGTGGGCGCTGGCGTCTGCCTGGGTCGCCACGGATGAGTCGATTGCGGGGGAACGCCTCAGGTCCATACTCGCGTCAGGGGTCACCAGTGTAGAAGAGCTTGAAATGATGAGGCGATTTGATATATAAACCAAAGTTTATTTATCAGCTCTCCTAACAGGTCTCATTCTAGTGCAGAGGTAGCAGAAGGAAAAGAGACCGAATATCTCCGGCTCACTGACTTTATACTTGCACATAACAAAAGACATGCATAACAAAGGCTGACGTCCCTCATTATCTTAATCCCCCCATTGTCCTGGTATTTCCTCTCCTCGCCCAGGGGGTGAGGGTAGCTCCTCCGGTCTCCACCGCAGTGTCTGGGAACATCTTTGTTCTTCACTTGGCGGTTGAGAGCCTTTGTCCTTTCAGAGGTGTGAAGTTGCTTTACATATGTAATTACCAAACATTTCCACATGCTTCAACATATGTAGGTACAGTGGCGTTACTTTGTAACGTGTTAATCCCAACACTGACATTTAACAAATAAATGCCACTCAGTAGTTGGTCTCAATCCAGCAGTCTCCGAACATCTTTGTGTAGAGAGACAAGTTGATCAATTAAGATGGTTGAAGTATGTGGCGGTTTGTTGTTTAACCTGTGGAGCAGATGATGGGAAAGATTGGACAGACAGATATGAAACAAATGCAACTTCAATCAGGAATTAATTATCACAGTACCAAGCTTTATTTTAACAAAACATTCTTCAAGCCACAGTCAAGATTATTTTCTTTGATGAGACTCTTACTGGAGATGAAGTATTTCTGCTTCCTGCACATTAAAAAACTTCAGCTGCACCATGACCAGAATCAAAAGGTGTATCTAATGGATTTAGTTAAACTAGAGGGCACTCAGAGAGTGCATACCTCTGCCGAGGTCTGCCTGCCTGTCTGTCTACCCGTTGTGTGTCTGTTTGTTGGCAGGATTATGGAAAAACTAGTGGACAGAATTTTTGGCACCAGATGCAGCCCTTGGGGCTGTCATTGAAAAGTTGATTTATTTCAATAGTTCAGTTCAAAAAATGAACTCATATATTATGTGGCTTCATTACACACAGAGTGATATATTTCAAGCATTTATTTCTTTTAATTTTCATGGTTACAGTTTATAGCTCATGAAAAACCCCAAATTCAGTTTCTCAAAAAAATTTGAATATTACATCAAATTAATTTTTTAAAAATTAGTTTTTAATAGAATTGTTCGCCGACTGAAAAGTATGCCCATTTACACACTTACTACTTGGTCAGGGCTCCTATTGCATGAATTACTGCATCAATGCAGTGTGGCATGAAAGTGATCAGCCTGTGGTACTGCTGAGGTGTTTTGAAGGCCCAGGTTGCTTTCAGCTTGTCTGTTTTGTTGGGTCTGGTGTCTCTCATCTTCCTCTTGACAATACTCCATAGATTCTCTATGGGATTAAGGTCAAGAGAGTTTGCTGGCTAATAAAGCACAGTGATACCATGTTCATTAAACCAGGTACCAGTACTTTTGGCAGTGTGAGCAGGTGCCAAGTCCTGCTGGCAAATGAAACCAGCATTTCCATAAAGCTTGTCAGCAGAGGGAAGCATGAAGTGCTATAAAATGTCCTGGCAGATGACTGCCCTGACTTTAAACTTTATAAAACACAGTGGACAAAACACCAGTAACACTTGTGGAAGCTTCACACTGGACCTCAAGCAACTTGGATTCTGTGCCTTTCCACTGTTCCTCCAGACTCTGGGACCTTGATTTCCAAATGAAATGCAAAATTTACTTTAATCTGAAAAGAGGTCATCTACTAATTTTGGTCCAATGTGTGGACCAACATTAGTAACCAACATAACATACAAGCAATCTGGGCTTCCATAATACCTCACAGTACCACAGGCTGATCGCTTCCATGCTATGCCGCATTGATGCAGTAATTCATGTAAAAGGAGCCCCAACCCTATACTGAATGTGTACATGGAAATACTTTTCAGTCGGCCAACATTTCTATTAAAAATCATTTTTTTAAAATTAATTTTATGTAATATTCTAATTTTTGGAGAAACTGAATTTGGGGTTTTCATTAGCTATAAGCCATAACCAACCAACCATCCATCCATCTTCCACCGCTTTTCTGGAGGTCCGGGTCGCAGAGGCAGCACTTCAAGCAGAGAAGCCCAAACTTCCCTCTTTCCAGCCACCTGCTCTAGCTCTTCAGAGAGGATACCAAGATGTTGCCAGGCCAGCTGGGAGACATAGTCTCTTGAGCGTGTCCTGGGTCTGCCCCAGGGTCTCCTCCCAGTGGGACGTGTCTGGAACACCTCAAATGAGAAGCGTCCAGGAGGCATCCTGATCAGATGCCCAAACCACCTCAACTGGCTGCTTTGGATGTGGAGGAGCAGCGGTTCAACTCTGAGCCTCTCCAGAATGACTGAGCTTCTCACCCTCTCTCTACGGGTGAGTCCAGCAATCCTATGGAGAAAACTTATTTCAGCCGCTTGTATCCACGATCTCATTTGGGCCCTGATGGCATCTCTGCCAAGATCCTGAGGACCTGTGCCAACCAGCTAGCTCAGGTACTGAAACGCCTGTACAACCTGAGCCTGAGTCTGGAGAGAGTAGCGGTGCTGTGGAAGATGTTCTGACTGGTTTCTGTTCAAGAAGTCGTCTCCTTCTGACCTGAATGACTATCGACCAGTTGCCCTCACATCCCATGTGATGAAGGTCCTGGAGAGACTGGTCTTAGCCCATCTGAGGCTGCAGGTGAAGACGTGGCTGGACCCTCTGCAGTTTGCATATCAGCCCCATTTAGGAGTTGAAGATGCTGTCATCTACAGTACCTGCTGCAATGAGCCATTTGCACCTGGATGGCAGAGGAGACACTGAGAATCACATTTTTTGATTTCTCCCGTGCCTTTAACACTATCCAGCCACTGCTGCTGGGTGAGAAACTGCGGGTGATGGGGGTCGAGTCATGCCACCTGCAGAAATTCTGACAACTCAGGTGTTGTGGGGTGTATAAGAGGGGGAGGGGAGGGGGAGTACAGGGCACTGGAAGACAGATTTGTGGACCGAGCAGACCGAGATTTGTGGACTTCATATCATGTGGTGATCCTCGCGGATCACCAAGAGATGCCAAAGAGTTCACCAGTGAGTTTTGGCAAAGATGTTAGTTTATTTTCACACGTGACAAACAAGGCTATGAACCCCTCAGGGCAAACACACACAAAAACGAGACTTGGGCTTGTAGGGCTAACCCCCAGCCACTACAAGCTAAACTGTGGCAAAGCTACATACACGAACCTGACATGAAGGTCTACGGTGCCCTCAAGCATGACGAGTCGTAGACCAAGACTTGGCAAAGAAAGTTTGACGATACTCCTGCGTCTTACCGTCGCTAATGCCGGGCTTAAAAAGGCGAAGCACTAACGACGGTAATGACAAACAGCTGACCAGCCTTGACAGGCGGAAGCCCCACCGAGCACCTTCACAATAAGAGCCCGGTAAGGCCAGAATACAGCCCGCAGCTGTCAAGGCCGGCAGCGAGAAGAACTTAGCCCAAGTGCGATCAGAACCGGCGCTCGGGTCATAACACTTCAGGAAGAAAAGAATGCCTTCACAGCCATTGCAGATTAGGGGGGGAGGATGTGGAGGTAGTTAAGAACTACAAATAACTGGGTGTCATGATCAGTAACGGACTGGATTGGAAATCCAATTCCAATGCTGCCTACAAGAAGGGGATGAGCAGACTCTACTTCCTCAGGAAGCTGAGATCCTTCAACGTGTGCAACAGGATGCTGGAGCTTTTCTATCAGGCCATTGTCGCCAGCGCCATCTTTGCTGCTGTCTGTTGGGGAAGCAGTATCAGAGCCAGCAACACCAACAGACTTGACAAGATTTTCAAGAGGGCTGGCTCTGTAATTGGTCTCAGGCCGGAGGCTTTTGAGACTGTGGTGGAGAGGAGGACACTAAACAAACTGCGAATGATCATAGACATTCCCGATCATCCCCTCCACCACACACTGGACAGACAGCAGAGCACTTTCTCCAGCAGACTGCTACAACTTCACTGCTGAATGGTTAGGTACAGGAAATCTTTCCTGCCACATGCCATTTCACTGTACAATAACTCACTCTAATGTTGAATTCTGGTCATAACTTTGCTGCCATACTGCACCACACAGTCTAATTGGTGCCTCACATTTTACCTGGCACCTAATAGTCCTGCATTGTACAGTGGGTATGGTTCATGTACCTATACAGGTCACCATCTATTCATCTATGATGTATATAAGTTATTTAACAGTTTTACTTTCCATGGGTAATCCCTTTGTCTATTATGCTGTGTGTGCTTCTGTCGTTTTGGTTGTCTACTGTTATGCTGCTGTTACAATGTAATGTCCCAGCTTGGATCAATAAATTACATCTATCTATCTATCTACAGTGGTGTGAAAAAGTGTTTGCCCCTTCCTGATTTCTCATTTTTTTGTATGTTTGTCACACTTAAATGTTTCAGATCATCAAACAAATTTAAATATTAGACAAAGATAACACAAGTAAACAAAATGCAGTTTTTAACTTACATGGCCCTGTGTGAAAAAGTGATCCCCCCCCCCCCGTTAAAACATAAATTAACTGTGGTTTATCACATCTTTGGGAAGCTGGGTTCAATTTCTCAAGCCACACCCAGGCCTGATTACTGCCACACCTGTTCTCAATCAAGAAATCACTTAAATACAACCTGCCTAAAAAAGTAAAGTAGACCAAAAGATCCTCAAAAGCTAGACATTCAATTGAAATTCAGGAACAAATGATAAACAAAGTAATTGAGATCTATCAGTCTGGAAAAGGTTATAAAGCCATTTCTTCAGATTTGGGACTCCAGTGAACCACAGTGAGAGCCATTATCCGCAAATGGCAAAAACACTGAACAGTGGTGAACCTTCCCAGGAGTGGCCAGCCAACCAAAATTACCCCAAGAGCACAGCAACAACTCATCCAAGAGGTCACAAAAGACCCCACAACAACATCCAAAGAACTGCAGGCCTCACTTGCCTCAGTTAAGGTCAGTGTTCATGACTCCACCATAAGAAAGAGACTGGGCAAAAATGGCCTGCATGGCAGAGTTCCAAGACGAAAACCACTGCTGAGCAAATAGAACAAAGGCTTGTCTCAGTTTTGCCAGAAAACATCTTGATGATCCCCAAGACTTTTGGGAAAATACTCTGTGGACTGACGAGACAAAAGTTGAACTTTTTGGAAGGTGTGTGTCCCATTACATCCGGCATAAAAGTAACAGCATTTCAGAAAAGGAACATCACACCAACAGTAAAATATGGTGGTGGTAGTGTGATGGTCTGGGGCTGTTTTACTGCTTCGGGACCTGGAAGACTTTGTGGTAAATGGAACCATGAATTCTGCTACCAAAAAATCCTGAAGGAGAATGTCCGGCCATCTGTTCGTGACCTCAAGCTGAAGCGCACTTGGGTTCTGCAGCAGGACAATGATTCAAATCACACCAACAAGTCCACCTCTGAATGGCTTAAGAAAAACAAAATGAAGACTTTGGAGTTGCCTAGTCAAAGTCCTGACCTGAATCCGATTGAGATGCTGTGGCATGACCTTAAAAGGCAGTTCATGCTCGAAAACCCTCCAATGTGGCTGAATTACAACAATTCTGCAAAGGTGAGTGGGCTAAAATTCCTCCACAGTGCTGTAAAAGACTCATTGCCAGTTATCGCAAACGCTTGATTGCCGTTGTTGCTGTTAAGGGTGGCCCAACCAGTTATTAGGTTTAGGGGACAATCACTTTTTTCACACAGAGCTATGTAAGTTTGGATTTTTCTTTCCCTTAATAAACACCTTCATTTAAAAACTGCATTTTGTGTTTACAAGCGCCATCTTTGTCTAATATTTAAATTTGTTTGATGATCTGAAACATTTAAGTGTGGCAAACATACAAAAAATTACAAATCAGGAAGGGGGAAAATATTTTTCACACCACTGTATGTATGTATGTATATGCGCTATCTATCTATCTATCACCACAGGTGAGGGTAGGAACATAGATGTAATGATAAATTGACAGCATTGCGTTAGAGCATAGCTCCCTCTTCACCATGACAGACCAGTACAACATCTGCAAATGCTGCTCTGATCCATCTGTCAATCTCCTGCTCCATTCTCCCCTCATTCGTGAATAAGACCTTTAGATACTTAAACTCCTCTACTTAGGGCAGGAACTCATTCCCAACCTGGAGAGGACAATCCACCCTTTTCCAGCTGAGCACCGTGGACTCGGACTTGGAGGTGCTGATTCTCATCCCAGCTGCTTCACACTCAGTAGCAAACAATCCCAGCAAGACCTGTAGGTCATTCCATGATGAAGCCAACAGGACAACATTATCTGCAAACAACAGTGATGAGATCCTGTGGTCACCGAACATACCCTCCACTCCCTGGCTGTGCCTAGAAATCCTGTCCATAAAAATTATGAACAGGATTGGTGACAAAGGGCAGCCCTTACAGAGTCCAACTCCACTGGAAACAAGTCTGACTGAGTATTGGCAATACAAACCAAGCTCTCACAACAGTCATATAGAGACCGGATAGCTCGTAGCAACAAGCCTGACACCCCATACTCCCGAAGCACCCCCCACAAAAAAAGATGCCTTTCTCCAAGTCCACAAAACACATGTAGACTGGTTGGGTAAACTCCCATGAACCCTTGAGGATCCTTGAGAGGGTATAGAGTTGGTCCGATGTGTCATGGCCAGGACAAAAACCACATTGCTCCTCCTGAATCCGAGGTTCGACCATCGGCCGGACTCTCCCCTCCAGTACTCTGGCATAGACCTTCCTAGGGAGGCTGAGGAGTGTGATCCCTCTTAAGTTGGAACACACCCTCCGGTCCCCCTTCTTAAAGACAGGAACCACCACCCCAGTTTTTCATGCCAAAGGCACTGTCCCCAACTTCCACACAATGTTGCATAGGCATGCCAGCCATGACAGCCCTACAACATCCAGAGCCTTGAGGTACTCTGGGTGGACTTCGTCCATCCCTGGGGCCCAGTAACCGAAGAGTTTGACCACTTCAGCAAGCTCAGCCCCTTTGATGAGCGAGTTAACACGCTTGTCCTCAGGCTCTGCTTCCTCTGTGGAAGGTGTGTCAGTGAGATTGGGGAGATCCTCAAAGTACTCCTTCCACCACCTGATGATATCCCCCGTCAAAGTCAGCAACACCCCATCCGCACTATACACAGTGTGAACAGGGAGCTGCTTCCCCCTCCTGAGCCGCCGGATAGTTTGCCAGAATCTCTTTGAGGCCAACTGAAAGTCTTGTTCCATGGCCTCACCAAATTCCTCCCACACCCGAATTTTTGCTTCAGCAACCACCTGAGCTGGACTCCGCTTGGCCTGCCGGTACATCTCAGCTGCTTCGGGAGTCCCACAAGCCAACTAAACTTGGTAGGACTCCTTCAGCTTAATGACCCCCCTCACCCCTGGTGTCCACGAGATGCACCGACAACCTTGCAACCACAGCTCTGGGCAGCCGCTTCAACAATGGAGGTGAAGAACATGGGCCATTCAGTCTCAATGTCTCCAGACTCCCTCGGAATGTGGTCGAAGTTCTTCCGGAGGTGGGAGTTGAAGACCTCCCACACGGGGGCCTCAGTCAGAAATTCCCAGCACACCCTCACTATAACTTTGGGTCTACCAGGTCTGAATGGCATCCTTCCCTGCCATCGGATCCAACTCACCACCAGGTGGTGATCAGTTGACAGCTCTGCACCCCTCCACCTTTCCAAGACATATGGTCGCAGATCTAATGACATAATAACAAAATCGATCATTGACCTGCAACCTAGAGTATCCTGGTACCAGGTGCACATATGGACACCCTTATGCTTGAACATGGTGTTCTGCAACATCAAAATGAAAAGAAATAAATGCTTGAAATATATCAGTGTGTAATGAATCTACATAATATATGAGTTTCATTTTTCAATTGAATTACTGAAATAAATTCAACACAACCACGGGACCATCACCAGTGATGGCAATAGGCTTCTTAATATTAGGAAGACAAGTAAAGGGATTCAAACCCACCACTGCCACCCAAAAAACTGCCTTCATTATGCTTGGTGGAATCTGTTGCAATCAGTATTTTTTGAAATTTCATTATTCAAGCAAGCTTATCATATGAAGCACTTAAAATAAACCTCCCTCACATCAGTTACACCCCCACCTATTTCCTGGAATGTGTGGGGGAAAACCTCTGTGGTTAAATGTGATTTTTTATACTCAGAAGCTCCTATTTTTTCTGCTGCAGTTGTCAAGTCTCATGACTTAAAAGCATCACAAATAAACAGAACAAATTTACCGGTTTAGGAGTTGCCTGGCTTTGCAGGGTCCAGGATGCTGCCTCGGCAAACTGGCCTCTGACGGTTTGCTTTATGCTAACCATAAGCAGGGGAAGACTTAGTCCATTTCAGGCCCAAGGCAAAGACAGAAATGGGGCCCTAGTTTTTCTTTGTTCTACACTTTCTTTTCAGGCCTTTTTGAAATCCTACCTGAAACTTATTGTCTTCAGAAGTCTTCAAATGATGATGTCATTCAGACATCAGGAATTACATCTATAGAAAAACAAAGAAGTTTAACAAATTGAATATAGACTCTTGTCTATAATAATAATAAAAAAAAAAAATTCACATGGAAGATCTGTTGTTTGTTCACACTTACCAATCCCTCCAGGATTTGGCAATGTTGCAATCACACTAATTCATGCAAAATCAGTGGCTAGCCGCATCTTTTTGTGCAACCTTGCAACTTTGTCCAATCACTGCAACTTTCCTGCAATTTTGGCTAATCTTTGTCAACTTCCACCAATTTTGCCAATCAAATTTGTTCCTGAGTAATGCTCAAAAAAAAAAAGTCAAAAATCAAAAGTGCCTTTATTGTCATTCCATTGCTAACTAGAAAAGCACTCGGAGAGTGCAGACCTCCGCCAAGCGCCACAGTTCCCCCCCCATACAGTGTTTGTGTGTACGTTTTCAGATTCCTTGACCATGAAAACATATGACTAGCAATTGGATTCACAATGACAGGATTAGTGGCTCAGTAGTAAAAGCATTACCTCCTTGGCGGAGGTAATAAACTGAAGTGTTGCTGTTGTGTCCATCTCCTCCATCTCCAAACTCCCAGGCTGCGGGCGTTGCAATTCATCGCACAACCACGTACAACCCACAGGCCAATGGGTTATGCGAGCGTTTTCATAGATCACTGAAAGCAGCACTCAGGGCTTCACTGACGGATGCAAATTGGGTAGACAGATTGCCGTGGGTTTTATATTGGGGTTGTGCGCCGCGGCAAAAGAGGATTTGGAAGCTTCCCCGGCAGAGAGCTTGTTTTTGCGCAGCCCCTATGGCTGCCTGGGGAATTTCTGCCAAATAATCCCGCGCCGGACAGCTGCCCGTCTCAGCTTTTGCAGCGTAGCGCAAACACAGGCACGCTGCCGGGCCCGGCCCACCACTGTTTTCTGTGTGCTTTTGTGCTTAAAACTTTGAAGAATGCGGAGTTCGTGTTCGTCAGACACGACGACCAGCGCCCTCTATTGCACCTGCACACATGTTGAAAATGGCCGTATCTCACAATGTTAAAGAATCCTTTAAAAAATTCCTGTATCCAGACGGTGATCCAGATCATCCCCAAAATTTAATCAGTTCTTCCTTGTACCATTTCCAACAACGCCTGAAAGTTTCATCGAAATCCGTCCAAAACTTTCTGAGTTATCTTGCTAACCAACAGACAGACAGACCCCGGCAAAAACATAACCTCCTGCGGCCTGGCGGAGGTAATAAATAATGCAACGAAATTGAGATACTGCTCCCTAAAAACAAACTCACACTCACAGTTCACTCATGCATTTAACATTCTCATAATTACAGCAATAAATAATGCTTGAAACAATATTACCTAAAAGTTGAATACAATATGTACATACAGTAGCAATAATGAAAACATACTGAGTGATAAATATATAAGACCAGCTTATACACACAGGGTTATTGCCACAAAATAACCTAAAATAATATCAGCAGTCTGTACGTGTCACATAAATCCGTTCAAAATACGTACTGCTGCTGGGAAAAAAAAAAACAAACTATGATTAAACCTTGTAGTCCAGGTTTTATGGGATCTATACCGCTTTCCTGAGGGGAGCAAGTGAAAGAAATCATGGCCTGGATGAGTGCAGTCTTTAATGATGGCAGTAGCTCTGTTGAGGTACCGAGACCTGGAAATCTCTTCCAGAGAAGGGAGAGAACAGCCAGTGATTTTTTGCGCAGTCTCGATCACTCTCTGGAAGGCTTTGCGGTCTGCGGCTGAACAGCCCTCATACCAAACTGATGCCATATGACAAAATGCTCTCAATAGCAGAGTGATAAAATAAAACCAGCAACTTTGCATTCAGGCCATTCTTCTTGAGGAGCCTCAGAAAGTGTAGACGTTTTTGAGCCTTTTTTATTGTAGCTATGGTGTTAACTGCCCAGGTAAGGTTGTGAGAAATATGAACACCCAGAAACTTAAAAGCCTCCACCCTCTCCACACACTCCTTGCCTATATATAGAGGAGGCAGCTCACTGCTATGCTTCCTAAAATCAATAAGGTCTTTGTTTTTTTTGTATTCAATAGCAGATTATTATCTGAGCACCATCTCACCAGTTTCTGGACCTCATCTCTGTATGCGGACTCATCTCCTCCTGATATGAGCCCCACTACTGTTGTGTCATCTGCAAACTTCACTATAATGTTTGTGGGATGAACAGGTTTGCAGTCATATGTGTACAATGAATACAAAGTGGGGCTCAACAAACAGCCCTGTGGCGAGCCTGTGTTAAGCATGACTGTAGAGGAGGAATGGGGTCCAAGTCTAACAGTCTGTGTTCTGTTTGTTAGGAAGTCCTTAATCCAGCTGCAAGTGTGAGTAGGCAGACCAAGCTGAAACAATTTGGTGAAGAGAATGTTGGGAATAATTGTATTAAATGCCGAGCTATAGTCCACAAACAACATTCTTACATAGCTCCCCTTGTCTTCTAAATGGCTGAATGCCAAGTGGAGAGCTATAGCAATAGCATCTTCAGTGGATCTGCTCCGCCTGTAGGCAAACTGGTACCGATTAAAGTCTGGGGGGAGACTAGGCAAAAGATGTTTCAATACCATTTTCTCAAAGCACTTCATAACAATGGGTGTTAATGCTACTGGTCGATATTATTAGCAGTCCGAATGACTGTTTTTTTAGGCACAGGAATAATGACTGCAGATTTTAAACACTGGAACAATGGCTGCCTTGAGAGACAAGTTAAAAATGTCAGTCGAAACAGAGCATAGCTGATCTGCACATGCTCTGAGCTCCTTTCCTGGCACTCCATCGGGACCAGTAGCTTTTCTTGGGTGAACTGCTCTCAGTGTCTGTCTCACCTCATGATCCTGCAGGGTAAGCACATCAGAGCTGGTATTCAATAATGTCAGTGGGTCCGGGCGAGGTGTATTTGCCTCAAACAGTGCGAAAAAGCAGTTCAATTCTTCTGCCAGTGAGGCGCTGATGTCACTGGAAATGATGCTGCTGCCCTCATAGTTTGTGATATGGTGAAAGCCTTGCCATACTCGTCTCGAATCATTATCAGAAAAATGGTCCCCGACTTTCTTCTTATTGGCCTGTTTAGCCTCCTTAATGCCTTTCTTCAGATTAGCCCGGGCGGTGCTATACATATCTGCATCCCCTGACTTGAAGGCTGTATCACGGGCTCTGAGGAGTGGCTGGACTTCTTTTGTCATCCAAGGCTTCTGGTTAGGAAAAACCCTGATGCTTTTTTCCACAGTTACCTGGTTGATACAGTAGGTGATGTAGCATAATACAGTCTGAGTGTACATTTCCAGATCCTCATTCTTGAATAAATCCCATAGAGTGTTTGAAAAACAGTCCTGCAGCTGAGAAAGAGCTCCTTCAGGCCATGTTGTGATGTTCTTTATCATAGGTCTAGCAGTTCTCCTGAGGGGGGTGTATGCTGGGATGAGGAGCAATGATAGATGGTCTGACAGGCCAAGATGTGGACACAGCACAGCTCTGTAAGCATGCTTCAGGTTCGAATACACTCGATCAAGACAATTCTTTCCCCTAGTGGCACATTTCACATACTGTGTGAAATTAGGCAGCACAGTTTTCAAGCGTGCTTGATTAAAATCACCAGCTATGATGTGAACACCCTCGGGATAGGCCTGCTGCCATTTATTTATTACACTGTACAAATGACTAAGGTCTGCTTTAGTATTTGCATCAGGAGAAATATAGACCGCTGTTATAATAACCACAGTCAGCTCTCTTGGAAGATAAAAAGGCCGACATAAAACTGACATTGTCTCTAGATCAGGAGAACAGTAAGTGTTAATAATACGACTGTGGTTAGTCCAAGTGTTGTGAAGAAAAATGCAGAGACCGCCCCCTCTCTTTTTACCGGATTCCGCTGTTCGGTCCATACGGTGAAGTGTGTGCCCTGGTAGTTGCACTGCAGCATCGGTGATCAGCGGGTAGAGCCAGCTTTCCGTTAACAACAGCACACAGCAGTCTCACAGTTTTACTAGTTGCCAGCTGTAGCTCTAGATCATCCATCTTGTGGATGATGCTTCTGGCGTTGGAGAGAATAATGCTGGGTAGCGGAGGTCTATGCGGCTGTCTCTTTAGCCTCGCTAGCAGGCCTGACCAGCAACCCCGCTTTTTCTTTCTCTCCCTCCTCCATCTGCGTCGCTTCCCAGGACCGACAACAATCCATGGTGATCCCGCTGGTCTACAGATAGCCTCCAGTATATTTTGTGTGTTCTCAAAAACTGCTGTAACAGCAGACTTTTGTTGAAGTTCAATATTTATCAGCTCAGTACGACTGTACACAAATCCAGCTTCACACGGTCCAATATCCAAAAACAGCATACATACAAACAAAAATATGGAGCAAAGAGCCGCTGCACAGACGTGTGCCGCCATCTTGCAAGTAATAAAATAATAAAAATGCTCAGACTAACCAATCAAATGCATTGCTGCACTGCACTCACTTCCATGTGTGATAGAAAATGTGGTTAGATAAAGGGATACACAATGTGCTTATTGTTGCATGAATACAGTATGTTGCACTGCTGACATATCAGGCGGCATCCCCCCCCCCCAATTTCTTAGCAACAAAGTAACGGCTTCTGCTCACATACGGGGTTATTCAAGGTTGGGTCATGTGATAGTGGAAAGATACCAGACATTTGCAGGGGAGTCACCTGATGAAGAAAGGTTCCTCTTGCTGCCATGGAATGAAATAAAGAACTTGTTTAAACCTGTTTTGACAGAGACTGGCCATTGTAGGAGGACACTGGGAATGCCCTGGGTCCAGAAGTATATGTCTCACTGAGTTTTTTGTTTGGGGACTTTTACCAAGTTGTGCTGAAAGACCCACAATTGTGTCTGACTCTGTGTGCTTCAATAAAAAAGATAAGTTGAGGAATAAAATCTGTCATTTTTGGTTGGTAAAATGAAAAGATCCTGCTAATGGTTTAACTTTTTGAACTTTTACAGATTTGGTGTAGGATACCAGCATTTTGCCAACTGCACTGAAGGACATCGGGACTCAAAGTGTTGGCTGACTACTACAGACAGTCCAGGCGCCAAATCAAAAAGGTAAGACAGTGAACCTTTTTTTTAAAAAAAAAAAAATCACTGTAGGATTGTCTGTAGTAATACAGCGAAGTAAGTCTTTTTGTCCTGATTTTCCAAATTTGCTGAAAGATTTATAGAAAGAATTAATATTCTTTGTGATTATGAAGAACACAGTCACAAAAGCATTCACATGTTAGGGACAGATCAATGAGCCGCTTTTTATAGATACATAGGAAGTCTTAATGTAAAATAAGACTTTCATATGTTACCAATGAATTTTCATAGATACATAGGAAGTCTTAATGTAAAATAAGACTTTCATATGTTACCAATGAATCATTAATGAAAAGATAATGGAATAAGTGGTTACAGTACAAGAAACTTAGAAACAACAAATAGTGAGTAACTGTATCCGCCAGTTTGTTAAAATTAGTCTGGGACTAATCTATATGATAAGCTATCACTGGTATTGATGAATGGATGCAGCTCAATGTAAATAGCCTCTACATATAGTTAAGCTGGTTAAAGTTAAATGGTATTGAGCAACAGGGACAAATGCACACAAATAACTCTGTTGATTCTGCAAATTTTGTGGGAAAACTGTGGGTGGCTTAGCCTCTCAGTCTCAATTTAAGGCACAAAGGCTGGTGTAGAGTGAAGGGGTTAGCCCAGATCTCGAATTCCCATCTGGGTTGTCTAGAAAGAAGAATTTCTGCATTGTGGGGTGGAAATAAAGGTGAAATCCTTGGGACTGTAAATATTCTCTTTGGTCTACCAGAAACAAAGAATCATGATTTCCATTAGCATTCCAGGCCATATGCTCTCCCGCTTGTCTCACTAGGATTCAAGTAGAAGCTTGGAGAGGCTGGAATTTCTAGAGAGGGATTGAGATTCAGAGTTTGGACTGTAGGGTTGTAAATACTACTAACTTTTGTTTCCTATATACCTACTGAAGGAGAGTCTGTAATCATGGCAACAGAAAAAATGAGTCTTACTGTGGAGGAGGCAGTGAATAGAGCACAAGAAGCAGTGAAGAGACAGACAGATAAGAAGGACTGGAAAAATAAGGAAAGGAAATTTCACCAGTGGGTGGAAGAAATGCAGGATCAGGGATATTTGCCAGGGTCACAAAAACCAACGCCCCAACCAGCTAAACTGGTGGGAGTTTTGCAAAAAAAATTAAACAAAGTCATACAACAGCTAAGGAAATGTATGAAAAGGGAGAAGATCCTAAGTGAGGAAGAGTCAAAGGAAAGTTGAAGGAAACAGAAAAGAAGAAAACTAGGGCTATGTGTTATATTCCCAAACTCGTAGCTGCACTTCAGGGAGGACAGGTGATCATGAGTGACAATGGTAAAGTAACACTGCAACTGTTTAGTCAGAAGGACAGTGCAGATGCACCACCCCAATATGATGATGTAGCCCCACCTCCATCAGTTCCCCCAGCACTTACTGTGACACAGATTGGCCCATATGCTGAGTGTTCAGCAATGCTATCTAATCAAATGCCCCTCACTACTTTTGTCAAAACAAATAATGATATGGTAAATGCAGTAACGGGAATATTACACATGAGGCCAATGTTGACTGTGGAAGATACAAAGACAGCCGCAGAAGGGGTACTCCAATCATTAACAAGTGTACACCCATAGAACCGGTAAATCAGCATGATCACCAATATGAAAGTCAGGAAGAGCCAGTTGATAAAACAACAGGGTTAGTCACCTCCTCCACCCCCTCAACAAAGCAGGAAATGGGTGAAGGACAATTTGGTGCCACACTGCACAAATTAGACCAGCAACTGAAGCAGACTATGACTAGATTACATAACCTGTCTGCTACTGGTGGGGCCACCAGTAGAAAACTAACAGATTATACAGGTCAGAAGGGGTCTTGCGACCCTCCAAAACAATGGAAAATTGACGAGTATGGAACAACAATGGAAAACCGAACCAAGGGGGTAGATCAGCACACACGTTTACAATCAGGAACTACAACTAAAGTGAGTTACAAAAATATGCCTGTGGTCACTGCCAATAATGGAACAGCTCAGTATGTAGAATGGTGATTTAAGGTCCTCAAAAGCATTTGTAAGACATTACCTCCACTAACTTCGGGAGGTTCTCTGTGGATCAGAGCTATGCAGAAGGCAGTGGGCTGCCATTTGTGCATGGCAGATGTTAGAAGGATAGTGGCCAGCCACACCTCACCATCTATGCTTAAGAACATAGAGGAAGAGGTGGGCACTAGCAATGAGCCTGATGAGGCACCATTCAGAGATCACAGTGATGAGATTTTTGCAGTAATGAGAAGGATGTTTCCTGTAGACCTCACTAATGCAGAGTTAACAGACATATCATTGAAGCCAGGGGAAGACACAGGAGCCTATGTAGATAGGTGTTTGGCTCTCTGGACTGACATAACTGGTGGAAACCCTGGCAATAATCCAACTACTTTAGCGGTTTTCCACAACGTGGTGCACACATCAGTGCCACCACCCGTGAGAACTGCACTAGAGGGGGTTGTTGGTCTAAATACTCGACCATGGGCAGAATGGCTTTAGCATGTGCATCATTATGTTAAGCAACATGAAAAGAAACAAAATGAAAAGGAGGCTAAAAAAGCAGATTTGTCAAATCAGTTGGTGAAAGTTCAGTGAAAAGCAGCTAGAGAAGTATTAAATAAAGACAAAAAAACCAAAAAAACTACTGTACAGGCCCCAGCCATTACAGTAGTAGCCCCTCAGGCCATTATTGGTTCAGTCCCTGCTGAACCCTTTGTGTTGGCACCCCAACAACAATGGTATCCTCGCCCACCACAAACAGGGCGTGGGAGAGGTGCTTACAGAGGAAATAGATGACCATCTGGCCCGCCACAGGATATGTGCCTTAGATGTGGCAGAAGGGGGAATTGGGCACGTGACTGTAGAAGTCTGTCTGCTAATAGAGCGCTCTCACAGATGATGTACATGCCTATCCCACCCTCAGCACCAGGGGTGTGGCCTGACCAGTCCTCTGACCCACAACAGCCACAACATCACCACATGGCTCCCAACCAGAACATGATGCCCAGCCAACAATGAGGGGGCCTAGGAAGCCACACTGAAGAGGGGGCACTTTCAGATCCAGTGTATCCCTCAAGGTGGGAGACAAAACTTATCAAGTTATGGTGGATATAGGGGCTTATTTTTCATCAATATCAACTTCTCTACCCCTGTCTACTAACTATACCTCAGTTGTTGCCATCTCTGGGACCCCGAAGCATCTCCATTTCTCAGTACCATTGAACTGTTCATTGGCTGGACTGGATTTTGTCCACTCTTTTCTGTACTCCCCAGTAAGAGCACACATCTATTTTGCTTCTATTGGAACTGTGGTGTGTCTACCTGATGGAACCATGCTTCAGTGTACATCAGATCTGTCCACTCCCCTGAATGCTCCACAACTTCAAGCACAGGAAGTTGGATTAGAGGAAGATCAAACCTCTTCAGCAACTGTTTGGTGGTTACAACTGAATTATGTGAGTCTTGACAAAAATCAGTTGATAAACAAATGTTTCATGGGCCCCATGGATAGACTCTTTTCGGCCATATGACCCCCCCCCCCCCCACATGATCCACTCCACTGTACAATAAACGATTCACATGATAACCAAGAACTGTGTGATGATCAGTGGGAGACTTTGGTGGGGGTTTAGGATTTGATGTGCAAGGATATTTATGTTGGCCACAAGGAGTGGCTGCTGCAGTCTGTTTGAATGAAGACTTGCTGCCTCTGTATGCCCTCTCAGACACTGCTGCACCTCATGTGACACTGGGGGTGTCCGCAGGGGACACTCTTCATTGAAAAAAACAGTGCTTTTCTTTCAAAAATAAGGAAATTTCTAGGTGACCCCAAACTTTTGAACGGTAGTGTACATGGATAGAAATATCTTCTGACTTGACTGTGTTGCTTTGCTCATTTACATCATTTATATCATCTGTTCATTTCAATATCTGTTTATTTCATTAATAAAAGTTTTTGTAAAAAGCCGCCAAGGGCAGTGGGGCCGGGATGAAAGTTTTTGCCTGTAAAAATGCATCACTGAATAAAGGAAATGCATAACTATGATTGTTTCATGAAAGTTATACTGCCTACAGGTTTTTCGCTCATCTCATAATCAAATGAGCACCATATACATCTGGGTCTGTCTGCTAGTGTACCTGCCATAATTGTTGACTCCATAAAATGGAGTCAAAAGAGGGAAAGTGTGATAGAAAATTTAGTTAGAAAAGGGGATACACAATGTGTTTATTGTTGCATAAATATGTTGCACTGCTCACATATCAGGCTGCAGCCACACACTCCCAATTGCTTAGCAACAAAATAACGGCTTCTGGTCACGTACAGGGTTATTCGAGGTTGGGTGGCGTGATAGTGGAAAGATACCGGACATCTGCAGGGGAGTCACCTGATGAAGAATGGTTCTTCCCATGGCAGCGAGAGGAACCTAAGAACTTGTTTAAACCTGTTTTGACAGAGACTGGCCATTGTAGGAGAACACTGGGAACGCTCAGGGTCCAGAAGTATATGTCTCACTGAGTTTTTTGTTTGGGGACTTTTACCAGGTTGTGCTGAAAAGACCCACAGTTGTGTCTGACTCTTTGTGTGCTTCAGTAAAAAAGATAAGTTGAGGAATAAAATCTCTCTTGTCATTTTTGGCTAGTAAAATGAAAAGATCCTGCTAATGGATAAACTTTTTGAACTTTTAAATGTGTTTACAGTGAGTATTAATAGAACACATCAGCAAAAAACAGAGTGTGCGATTTTTAAAAACAGTGTGTGACTTAAAAAAAAACACTCACCCGCAAGTTTTCCCCCATACTGTCCCTTCCTCCATCTCCCCTGGCCTGCCGGTGGACGTCTCCCCACGTCTCTGTCTTGAACACATGTACCAAGTGCCGGGTTTGTGTTGAAAAAAGTCCGCCTGCCTGAAAAGCACCCCAATGTGGGAGCGCTCCTGAGGAGAGACACCGTAAAACCACAAGCAAACGTGCAACTCTAACACTATAGCCAGTGTTATTACATTACTACATCATGCCAATGAGCTTTAATGCTGTGAATCTCCAGTCTGGACACGGACAAGTGTGTGCCCCTGGCAAACCCCCAAGGAGAGCCCCTCCCCCTGGTACGACTACCGGTCAAAGAAAGATGAGTATCTGATGAGACAGGGGTGTGTCAAAACACGCAGCTGATAGACAGGTAGGAGTCAGGCATGGAAAGAGAGAATATTCAGTATTTTTTTTTCCAGAAAAACATAGAATTAGAGCAACAGAATAAATTATTTGTATTTTCTCTGCACTCTGTACCAAGTGGTTGGGGACTGCTGTGGATAGGGAGTTTTCAAATGAGAGCACCAAGGTGCTGATGCCTCAGTGCCAGAGCCTTGGCGGAGGTATGCATTCTCAGATCATCACCAAAATGTTATGGGTTCCTCTCTAGCCCAAGGACCACCTCTGGTAAAAATTTCATCCAAATCCATCCAGTAGTTTTGGAGTACACACATGCACAGTGAAAATAATCTGGAGTTCACATACCCATACTGTCAGCGGCAGCCAAGAGCCACTAAACTGATTTGAACAGCTGCAATCCAAACCCAAAGAAGAGCATGTGGCAGACGTTTTAAATGGCGGAAGTGATGGAGGTACGTGAATACAATGACAATCAAGACGAACAGGAGCTTTTGCTGTATAGTGGCAGAGGAAGAAAACAGACGGGCAAAAAGACGGACATTTGTTCACCCAGTATTGGTGGGTTGCTCAGTACTTGCCTGTGGTGAAAGTTTCTGTGCGCATGCACAGTTCACTGCGACCATTTGTGGGCAAGGAATGTTGGGAGTTGAAGTTTTCAGTGAGTTTTTAACAAGTTTTACCTCATCCCTCCTCTGCAAAACTAAACAGCAAAACCAGTGTGAAAACAATTGATGTGATGAATAAATGGTGTAGTTGCTGAATACGTGTTTTTTTTTTTCAACAGTTCAGCTAGACATCAACTGTGACAGCAAGTCATCCATATGCTGTAAAAAAAGTCGCACTGCCACCTCTAGTGGTCTGGCATAGTTATTGCAATACATTTTCCCCTGGCTTCATTGACGTCAAAGGTGAGTTAAATTAGTATTTATTTCGAAAACGAAGCTATCTCGGAATTCTGGCAAATTAAAAGTTGGGAAAATATGGCGATACAAAGATACAAGCCTTTAGTTCCACTTAATTTTGAGTGGGCGAGCTGGAACAGAAATGTGGATGGACAGATACACACACACATCCACAAACAGACGCACTAATTACTGTATGCCTCTCAGTTTCACCGAGGCATAATGAAGCTGCTGCCATAATTTCCAAATCTATACTCGTTAACATGCATTCAATGCAATTTAGCTGCTGTTGTAATGGATAATTATTTTTTCATTATTTTTTTCAAGTTCTCAGCAAGAGTAGCCTACAGTGTTGGTCATTTTTATGACAAATTTATGATTAGCTACTTCATTCTCACGTAATTGTGTTAAAGTCTTTGCTGTTGCACAAAAGTTTTTCTGTATAGCAGAAGTTTCTGCTTAATTTACAAATCACTGTTTAATATTGTTTATTGCTTATTTATCTATAAAAGGGACAGTGCATATTAATGAATATAAGATATGTAAATATGCAGCATACAAGATTATTGCTAGAGCTAATTTAATAGGAAATTTCTGACAATCCTGTGCTTTTCTTGTAGTGTTACATAGAATATCATTGTAGTAAACTCTGGAAAAAAGCATCTGCTTTAAAATTTAGAATTCTTACCACAACTTTTAGTGCAAAAAAAACCCTCTCAAAACATCAGAACTTTTATTGCAACTTTTTAAAAAAGCTCTTACAAATTCCAGCTTTTTGGGCCGTAACAATCATAACATCCTGTGAAATCCTGAAGGGACTGACTTACCCACATGTGCCAGCAGGATGCTGTTCATCGTCTGCTGCTGACTGGTCCATTTTGCAGAGGCATCTATTGTGCTCCCTCCTCTGTACTATGTAGACACAAGGGAGAATATATCACAAAACAATATAAGGATAAATTCAAAAAATATTAAACCTCATACATCCTTGGGATTTATACCCCTTTGTATGTTGTCTTTTCCTTTTTCTTCACTTGTGACTTTCTCTAAACAAGCTATAGAGGGTAATAAGGAACACTCAAGACAACAATAGGCCGTTGCTCTGATAATGAACAGGATAAACAGAATAGTGGTTGAACTCTTTCATGGATACTCAAAATTATATTTAATCTCATGTAATGTCATTTGCTGTGAGGTTGCAGATATTCTGTGCATAGCTGGGGAGCACAGTTGGTCATATTTAAATTTAACCTTGTGAGCGTTTGCCTCTGCAAATCTTGCAATTAGAAAAAGTAGTAAAAAAAATTAGTTGTTTACCTGTACTGGCAGCAGCATTTCCATTGCCTCCTCATGATTATCATTAGCATCAGGAGCATGTGTGCTCATACAAGCAGCGTTGCCCTTTATCTGCTCTTTGGGAGGGTGAGCCTCCTCACTGTTTGAAGTGAAAAAGGTTGTTTTGATAAAAATTATCTGTGCTCTTCTCGTTTTCTCCCTTTCTCTGCACCACTCTGATAACGTTGTTTCATTTCGCCACTATTCTACACGTTGTACAGTTTGTTTACAATGTAACCAAAGATACACGCATGCGCATGGCTCAGAGACAACATGGAAGAGTCCTACAGTATGACGAGAAGGGGGGAGGACGTTATGTTCGTGATTTGATTTGCCGTTTTTGTAAATACTTGTGCTTCTTTATTTTGTCGGACATCATGTTAAATATGCTAAACATTTAAAAAAAAATATGGGGCACCTAGTAGAACAGGGCCCTTAGCAGATCAGTTCCAAAGGCAGTTGCCTACCTTTGCCTAATGGTAAGTCTGCCTCTGCCCATAAGTCATTCTGTCCATGCCAGTTACTTTTGTCGGTCCCCTAGCTCGTTCCCTCAGTGTTGACATGTCTCCATTTGGAGTGCTCTCATCTGTCACTACCTCCTCTCCAGTCTGGTCTTTCAGAGGCGAAAGCCAGAGATCAAAACCAATGCCTCCCTGCTTCCCTCATTACCCCGAGGACACACCTTCTCCATCTCAGCCTTTCTGGGGCCATCTGCCCAGCTGCTTCCTGGATGCTCTTGGTGGTCACAGGCCAACATGAACTAAAAACAGTGGCTGCAGAACTAACGGGCATCTAACGGGCATCATGTTGTTTTTTCTTGCCTTCTGATTGTTGCTCTGAGTGTTGCTATCCCTATGCTGTTGCAATCCTGGAATTTCCCCATTGTGGGACTAATAAAGGCTTATCTTATCTTATCTGTCACAGCTGCCACAGTCTCCTACTATTGGCTCACCTCACAGTCTTTATTCCTTAGCTGATAAGAACTGTTGAAACTGGTTCAAACTGATCCCTCCCATAAAATAAGTAGGCTAACTTTTACTCTGCTTTTGTAAGGTCAATAAATTACTTTTCCTGATTAATAAATTCCCCTCATGGATTGTCACCTTATCGTGGTGGGGGGTTTGCGTGCCCCATTGATCCCAGGAGCTATGTTGTCCAGGGCAATTTGCCTCTGATAGGGTCACTCAAGACAAACTGGTCCTGGGTGAAGGGCCAGACTAAGAACGATCCAACATACTCATGTTAAATTCTAGATCAAGGATTCAGTGTACCCCACCCAGTATGGGGTTACTGGGGCCCCACCCTGGAGCCAGGCCTGGGGGAGGGACTCGATGGCTAGCATCTGGTGGACGGGTTTCCACCCATGGGACCCAGCCGGGCTCAGCCCGAAGGAGTTACATGGGTCCACCCTCCAGTGGGCTCATCACCTGCAGGAGGGATCATGGGGGTCCGGTGCTATGTGGATTAGGTGGTGGTCAAAGGCGGAGACCTTGGCGGACTGACCCCAAGCTTTCTAAACTGGCTTTTGGTACGTGGAATGTCACCTCTCTGGTGGGGAAGGAGCCTGAGCTGGTGTACGAGGTTGAGAGATACCGGCTAGATATAGTTGGCCTCACCTCAACACACAGCTCCAGTTCTGGAACCAGTCTCCTGGAGAGGGGCTGGAGCTTGGCCTTTTCTGGAGTTGCCCCGGGTGAGAGACGACGAGCAGGGGTGGGTATTCTTGTATCCCCCCACCTTGCTGCCTCTATATTGGAGTTTTCCCCGGTGGACGAAAGGGTTGCTTCCCTGTGCCTTCGGGTTGGGAAACAGGTCCTGACCATTGTTTGTGCCTATGCACCAAATGATGTTTCAGAGTACCCACCCTTTTTGGAGTCTCTGACTGGGGTGCTGGAGGGTGCTCCTCTTGGAGACTCTATTGTCCTACTGGGGGACTTCAATGCGCACGTGGGCAACGACAGTGAAACCTGGAGGGGGGTGATTGGGAGGAACGGCCTGCCCGATCTGAATCCGAGTGGCGTTCAGTTATTGGACTTCTGTGCTAACCACAGTTTGTCCATAACAAACACCATGTTCAAGCATAAGGGTGTCCATATGTGCACCTGGCACCAGGACACCCTAGGTCGCAGGTCGATGATCAATTTTGTTATCGTGTCATCAGACCTGCGACCGTATGTCTTGGACACTCGGGTAAAGAGAGGTGCAGAGCTGTCAACTGATCACCACCTGGTGGTGAGTAGGATCCAATGGCAGGGGAGGATACCATTCAGACCTGGTAGACCCAAACGTATAGTGAGGGTGTGCTGGGAACACCCAGCTGAGGCCCCTGTCCGGGAGGTCTTCAACTCCCACCTCCGGAAGAACTTTGACCACATTCCGAGGGAGTCTGGAAACATGGAGTCTGAAGGGGCCATGTTCTCCACCTCTATTGTTGAAGCGGCGGCCCAGAGCTGCAGCCGCAAGGTGGTCGGTGCATCTCGAGGTGGCAACCCCCGAACCAAGTGGTGGACACCAGTGGTGAGAGGGGCCATTAAGCTGAAGAAGGAATCCTATCAGGCTTGGTTGGCTTGTGGGACTCCCGAAGCAGCTGAAGTGTACAGGCAGGCCAAGCGGAGTGCAGCTCGGGTGGTTGCTGAAGCAAAAACCCGGGTATGGGAGGAGTTCGGTGAGGCCATGGAACAAGACTTTCGGTTGGCCTCGAAGAGATTCTGGCAAACTGTCCGGCGGCTCAGGAGGGGAAAGCAGCTCCCTGTCCACACTGTGTATGGTGCGGATGGGGCGCAGTTGACTTCGACTGGGGATATCGTCGGGTGGTGGAAGGAATACTTCGAGGATCTCCTCAATCCCACTGATACGCCTTCCACAGAGGAAGCAGGGCTTGTGGACGAGGGGGATGACTCGCCTATCACAGGGGCTGAGGTCGCCAAGGTGGTTAAAAATCTCCTTGGTGGCCGGGCCCCGGGGGTGGACGCGATTCGCCCTGAGTACCTCAAGGCCCTGGATGTTGTAGGGCTGTCATGGTTGACATGCCTCTGTAACATTGCGTGGAGGTCAGGAGCAGTGCCTTTGGCAAGGCAAACCGAGGTGGTGGCTCCTCTCTTCAAAAAAGGGGACCGGAGGGTGTGCTCCAACTTTAGAGGGATCCCACTCCTCAGCCTCCCTGGGAAGGTCTATGCCAAGGGATTGGAGAGGAGAGTCCGGCCGTTGGTCGAACCTCGGATTCAGGAGGAGCAATGTGGTTTTCGTCCTGGCTGTGGTACATCGGACCAGCTCTTTACCCTCTTGAGAATTCTCGAGGGTTCGTGGGAGTTTGCCCAACCAGTTTACATGTGTTTTGTGGACTTGGAGAAGGCATTCGACTGCATCACTCGTGGTTTTTTGTGAGGGGTGCTTCGGGAGTATGGGGTATCGGGCTTGTTGTTATGAGCTATTCAGTCTCTGTACGACTGTTGTGAGAGTTTGGTTCGTATTGACACTCAGTCGGACTCATTCCCAGTGAGTTGGACTCCACCAGGGCTGCCCTTTGTCACCGATCCTGTTCATAATTTTTATGGACAGGATTTCTAGGTGCAGCCAGGGAATCGAGGGTGTCATGCTTGGAGACCACAGGATCTCATCTCTGTTGTTTGCAGATGATGTTGTCCTGTTGGCTTCATCCAGCAATGACCTACAGTTCTTGCTGGGACGGTTTGCGGCTGAGTGTGAAGCGGCTGGGATGAGAATCAGCACCTCCAAGTCCGAGTCCATGGTCCTCAGCCGGAAAAAGGTGGATTGTCCTCTCCGGGTTGGGGACAGGCTCCTGCCCCAAGTGGAGGAGTTTAAGTATCTTGGGGTCTTATTCACAAGTGAGGGGAAAATTGAGCGAGAGATTGACAGACGGATCGGAGCAGCATCTGCAGTGATGCAGACGTTGTACCGGTCCGTTGTGGTGAAGAGGGAGCTGAGTTCTAAGGCAAAGCTGTCGATTTACCAGTCAATCTACGTTTCTACTCTCACCTATGGTCATGAGCTTTGGGTAATGACCGAAAGAACAAGATCGCGGATACAAGCAGCTGAAATGAGCTTTCTCCGGAGGACTGCTGGACTCACCCTCAGATGGGGTGAGGAGCTCAGTCATCCGGGAGAGGCTCAGAGTAGAACCGCTGCTCCTCCACATTGAAAGGAGTCAGTTGAGGTGGTATGGGCATCTGATTAGGATGCCTCCTGGATGCCTCCCACTTGAGGTTTTTCGGGCACGTCCCACTGGGAGGAGATGCCGGGGCAGACCCAAGACTTGGTGGAGAGACTATGTCTCCCAGCTGGTCTGGGAGCGCCTTGGTATCCTCTGAAGAGCTGGAGCAGGTGGCTGGGGAGAGGGAAGTCTGAGCTTCTCTGCTTGAACTGCTGCCTCCGCGACCCGGACCTCCGGAAAAGCGGTAGAAGATGGATGGATGGATGATTAATAAATATTCTTTGATTTTAAAAATAACATTTAACTAAAGAGTGATATCAAACATTAAGCAACACATCAAATTAAAACTGATATTTTAAATAAAACCATTGAAAGGATAATTGTTTAAAATTAAAAAAACAAAAAATGCAGTAATTACAAGGTCAAAAAAATCTTTTTTTTTTCCCTCCCATGTGTGAACATATACTGAGCCTGAAACACATAGCCGGGGTTGACAGAGAAAGTTTATAACTGCTTTTTGATACCAGTTTATGTATCACTGAGCTGTCTTGTACATGAAATGTGCTATACAAATAAACTTGCCTTGCCTTGTTAACTCTGATGACAGCTTTCAGTTTTGTTGAGTGAGGTTACAAGCACAAAACCTGGGTCAGTTGAACAGCTTCATCAGACAGCCCCGGGCAGAAGGAAAGGTGGGGGGGGTGAGTCCCCTTTGGGGAGTTCCACGCTGCCAGTGGCATAGCAAATTCTCCACACTGCCACTACTGTGATTCAAAATTGGTCAGCCCTCTGGGACCCCCTTCTGACTTGGGTCCTCAAGCATTTACCTGTTTTGCCTGCCCACACAGAGTGCCTCTGTGTTTAGTTGATCGACCGCTGCTTGTGTCAGTCTCTGAAAAAAAAAATAAAATAAATTTTTATATATATATATATATATATACACACACACACACACACACACTACTGTTCAAAAGTTTGGGGTCACCCGGACAATTTTGTGTTTTCCATGAAAAGTCACACTTGGTCTATATTAATCATATATTCCATAACCTACATATGTTGAAGCATGTGAGAATGTTTGGTGATTACATATGTAAGGCGACTTCACACCTCAGAACAGGACAAAGACTCTCAACCGCCAGTGAAGAACAAAGACCTTCCCAGACACTGCGGTGGAGACCGGAGGAGCTGCCCTGACCCCCAGGGCCATGAGGAGGAGTACGAAGACAATGGGGGGCTTTTGATATGCATGTCTTTTGTTATGTGCAAGTATAAGTTCATAGAGCCGAAGTTGTTCGGTCTCTTTTTCCTTCTTCTGCTGCTGCACTAGGATGAGACTTGTTAGAGGAGCTGATAATAAACTTTGGTTTATATATCACATCGCCTCGTTCTTCCAAGCTCTTCTACACTGGTGACCCCGACGCGAAGATGGACCAGAGGCGTTCCCCCGCGATCGACTCATCTGTGGAGGCCCAGGCAGATGCCGGCGCCCATGCAGACAGGGGAACAGATGGACGACGTTCCCCCACGGCAGAAGTGATAGAGAGGGCTCAACCGAGCACCAGCGCCGCGGAGAGAGCCGAAGCAAGGCACTCTCACCCTGCGGACACATCAGTGACGGTCCACACAAACGCCGTCACCGTCAACCTGCCGGACTTCTGGCAGGAAGACCCCGCCTCGTGGTTTCAGCAAGCTGAAGCCCAGTTTGCACTTGCGGGCATCACGGCTGACGATACAAAGTTCTATCACATCATCGCCAAACTCAACGCCGCCACTTCGAGATGTGCGCGGAGTATAATCCGGCGGCCGCCGGCCCAGGACAAATATGAAGAACTGAAAGCGACCATCGTGGCAAATTACGTCCCCTCAGCCGAGGAGCGAGCCGAGAGGATCCTGGCGGTTTACGGCCACAGAGGATGCAGACCCAAGGCCCTCATGGAGGACTTGCTGCAACTTAAAGAAGAGGACAATGACAACTTCCTCTTCCATTTCATATTCCTCAGTACGCTGCCGCCACACATGAGAGGGACGCTTGCCAACATGCAATGCAGCACCCAGCAAGACTTCCGCACGCTAGCTCACGAAGCTCAACGGCTCGTCAACGCCTGCAAGGAGCAGACACCCACAGCAGCATCCGCAGATGTCCGGAGCCACGAGGAGCCACAAATCACCAAGCAGAATCAGCCCGCGGTGACAGCGACACGGCCAGGACGCAACAGACGGAGCGACGTTTGTTATTACCACCACCGCTTCGCCGAGAAGGCTTACAAATGCGTTCCCCCCTGCAAATTCACAATTTCCGGAAAACGCAGAAGCCGAGAGCCGTTAACAGCGGCGGTTCTCGGCGAAAAAAGCAAGCTTTTATATGTGACGGACGGACACACCGGCAAGCGGTTCCTTATCGACACGGGAGCTCAACTAAGTTTTGTCATGCCTTCCCAAGCAGACCGGGCCATGGGCCCCCGTGCAATGGAGCGGTGGCAGCCAACGGCTCCACCATCGACACTTTTGGAGAAAAGAGCCTGCACCTCTGCATCCACGGCCGCAACTACAGATGGACATTTGTTGTAGCGGCGGTGAGTTTTAACTTGTTGGGCACAGATTTTTTGTGTGCACATGGGTTATTAGTTGATCTAGCGAACAGGCGCTTGGTTAATGCACTGTCCTTTGCTTCCATTCCCTGCTCAGCCCGGCTTTCTCCACCACCTGTGCAGGCCAGCGTCACCACAGCAGGAGGTAAGTTTGATCAACTCCTCACCCAATTTCCAGTACTCACAATTCCCAAATTCTCAGCCACAGTGGCTAAACACGGGGTTAAACATTTTATTCCCACAACGGGCCCACCCGTATTCGCCAAAGCTCGGCGCTTAGACGCAGCCAAGCTCGCCATAGCTCGGGACGAGTTTACCACCCTTGAAAAATTAGGCATTATTAGACGCTCGAAAAGCCCCTGGGCCTCACCACTTCACATGGTTCTGAAATCCGACAGTTCTTGGAGACCGTGCGGCGATTACCGCAGATTAAACAATGCGACAGCGCATGACCACTACCCTATTCCTCACATTCAAGATTTTTCACTGCATCTGGCGGGTGCGTGCATTTTTTCAAAAATAGACCTGGTCTGCGGTTATCATCAAGTCCCAGTTCGAGCAGAGGACATTCCTAAAACAGCTGTAATAACCCCTTTCGGCCTTTTTGAATTTTTGCGAATGCCTTTCGGCCTCAAAGGCGTGGCTCAAACCTTTCAGCAGATGATGGACGCAGTATTACGCGACCTCCCTTTTGTTTTCATCTACCTCGACGATATGCTGGTAGCCAGCCCGTCTGAGGAAGAACACGAGCAGCATCTCACTATGGTTTTTCAGAGGCTAGAAGAGCACGGGTTAATAATCAATCCAGCCAAATGCAAATTCGGTGTGTCACAAATTGATTTTTTAGGACACAGTTTCTCCGAAGGGGGCAGTCCCACTTCCAGACAAAGTTCACGCGATAAAAAGTTTCCCACGGCCACAAACGGTCAAATCGCTGCAAGAATTTTTAGGAATGGTTAATTTTTACAACCGTTTCCTCCCCCACGCAGCTCAGCTCATGCAGCCCCTATATGACGCGCTCAGAAAACAAAAAGCTTCCAACGCAGTCGAATGGACCCTGGAGCGCGAACGCGCCTTCGCGGAAGTTAAAAGCGCCCTAGCTAATGCCACATTGTTGGTTCACCCCGATCCCTCGGCCCGCATTGCGCTAACCACAGATGCTTCGGACCTAGCTATAGGGGCAGTTGTAGAACAACATGTCAGTGGAATCTGGCAACCTTTAGCATTCTTCAGCAAATCGCTAAACCAAACCGAGCGTAAATACAACACTTTTGACAGGGAGCTGCTAGCACTTCATTTATCCATCCGCCACTTTCAGCTCTGGTTAGAAGGGCGGAGTTTCACGGCTTTTGTAGACCACAAACCGCTCACCTTTGCTATGGCTAAAATTTCCGAACCGTGGTCAGGCAGGCAACAAAGACAGCTGGCTGCGATTTCAGAGTTCACCACAGACATTCGACATATGGCAGGCAAACTTAACGTGGTAGCAGACTGCCTCTCTCGCGCTGTGACATCGTCAGAGCGCGAGGAGACAGATTATACTACCTCAGCCGCGGAACTCTTCACCAACGCGGACACATACGTGGCCCCAATCCATGCAGGGATAGATTATGCAGCCATGGCAGAGGAACAAAGTAGTGACGCAGACGTGCGCGCACTCTTGTCTGGACCAACAGGGTTAAGGCTGGAGGAAAGGGGTTTACGTGACGGCGTGCCCCCCCTAATATGCGATCTCAACCGGCCGACCGCGCCCGTTAGTCCCAGCTACATGGCGCCGCCGTATTTTCGACTCAGTTCACTCCCTCACGCACCCAGGTGTGCGCGCCTCGGTTAAAATGGTCGCTGAAAAGTTTGTGTGGCCTGGCCTGCGCAAAAACGTAAAAGAATGGGCAAAAACTTGCATTTCCTGTCAGCGCGCCAAAATACACAAACACACAAAAGCCCCTCTGGAGCCTTTTCCAATCCCTGCTAGAAGGTTCGACCACGTTCATGTCAACCTCGTGGGACCACTACCTTCCTCCCAAGGTTTCACACACCTGTTAACAATGATAGACCGCACCACGCGCTGGCCAGAGGCAGTCCCTCTGGCGTCAACCACAGCGGAGGAAGTCACTCGCGTTTTTTTGACAAACTGGGTGGCACGTTTCGGCGTCCCATCGGACATCACGTCTGATAGGGGGCCTCAATTTGTCTCGGAGCTTTGGTCAGCCATGGCCAGCAGCTTAGGGGCAACAATTCACCGCACCACCGCTTATCACCCTCAGGCTAATGGGTTATGCGAGCGTTTTCACAGATCTTTAAAGGCCGCCCTCAGAGCCTCACTAACGGATACAAATTGGGTAAATAAACTTCCCTGGGTTTTATTGGGGTTGCGTGCTGCGCCCAAAGAGGATCTAGACGCCTCCCCAGCAGAATTAGTTTTTGCACAACCTCTCAGGCTCCCAGGTGAATTTTTACCAGAGAACCCAGAGCCAGGGCATCTTCCAGCCTTGAGGTTTTTAGGCAGCAACGGACTGGACTCTCTCCCCGGACCGGCACATCACTCTTTTCCACGGGTTTTTGTCCCCCAAGCTTTAAAAAAAACGCTGAATTCATTTTTGTTAGGCATGAAGCTTTAAAACCAACTTTCCGCCCACCATACGATGGGCCATTCAGAGTGCTGGAACCTGGTGATAAGCATTTTGTGCTTGATTTTGGGGATAGAAAAGAAACAGTCAGCATTGACAGACTTAAACCTGCCTTCTTGTTGAGAGACGAGCCTGCGCAGTTGGCGAGAGCACCTCGGCGGGGTAGACCCCCCAAGAGAAAAGACTCAGCCCCCCTGCAGGAAACAATTAATCACTCTCCTCCCCAAGCTGCAGATTCCTTACAGGAAGGTCCCAGCAGGACGCCCAAGCGGACCCACAGCAGATTCGGGAGAAGATTAAAACCCAGACTGCACAAAGACTGATGCCAACTACTCAACAGTTGTTCACTAATTGTGCTGTAACAGTTTAGGACTGACTTGTGATTTTACTATGCTGTTATGTTTACCACTGAACTCTCTTAGGAGCATGGCTGCTGGAAAGTTTCTTCTGTGGCAAGAGGTGTAGCAGTTAGTAGGTCATAGTAATTCTCTTGAACTGTGAATTTTTCTACTGTCCTTTTCTTAGTCGTTTGGGGGGGGGGGGCTGTGGTCTATATTAATCATATATTCCATAACCTACATATGTTGAAGCATGTGAGAATGTTTGGTGATTACATATGTAAGGCGACTTCACACCTCAGAACAGGACAAAGACTCTCAACTGCCAGTGAAGAACAAAGACCTTCCCAGACACTGCGGTGGAGACCGGAGGAGCTGCCCTGACCCCCCAGGGCCATGAGGAGGAGTACGAAGACAATGGGGGGCTTTTGATATGCATGTTTTTTGTTATGTGCAAGTATAAGTTCATAGAGCCGAAGTTGTTCGGTCTCTTTTTCCTTCTTCTGCTGCTGCACTAGGATGAGACTTGTTAGAGGAGCTGATAATAAACTTTGGTTTATATATCACATCGCCTCGTTCTTCCAAGCTCTTCTACACACTTTTATTTACCACCATGAGTTGTAAAATGAATAGAAAGTATAGTCAAGACATTGACAAGGTTAGAAATAATGATTTGTATTTGAAATAATTTTTTCATTCAAACTTTGCTTTCGTCAAAGAATCCTCCATTTGCAGCAATTACAGCATTGCAGACCTTTGGCATTCTAGCTGTTAATTTGTTAAGGTAATCTGGAGAAATTTCACCCCATGCTTCTAGAAGCCCCTCCCACAAGTTGGACTGGCTGGATGGGCACTTCTTGCTTACCATACGGTCAAGCTGCTCCCACAACAGCTCAATGGGGTTTAGATCGGGTGACTGCGCTGGCCACTCCATTACAGATAGAATACCAGCTGCCTGCTTCTTCTCTAAATAGTTCTTGCACAATTTGGAGGTGTGCTTTGGGTCATTGTCCTGTTGTAGGATGAAACTGGCTCCAATCAAGCTCTGTCCACAGGGTATGGCATGGCGTTGCAAAATGGAATGATAGCCTTCCTTAATCAAAATCCCTTTTACCCTGAACAAATCTCCCACCTTACCAGCACCAAAGCAACCCCAGACCATCACGTTACCCCCACCTTGCTTGACAGTCGGTGTCAGGCATTCTTCCAGCATCTTTTCAGTTGTTCTGCATCTCACAAATGTTTTTCTGTGTGATTCAAACACCTCAAACTTCGATTCGTCTGTCCATAACACTTTTTTCCAATCTTCCTCTGTCCAATGTCTGTTCTTTTGCCCATATTAATCTTTTTCTTTTATTGGCCAGTCTCAGATATGGCTTTTTCTTTGCCACTCTGCCCTGATGGCCAGCATCCCGGAGTCGCCTCTTCACTGTAGATGTTGACACTGGCGTTGACACTGGCTGCCAGTTGAGGACCTGTGAGGCGTCTATTTCTCAAACTAGAGACTCTAATGTACTTATCTTCTTGCTCAGTTGTGCAGCGGGGCCTCCCACTTCTCTTTCTACTCTGGTTAGAGACTGTTTGTGCTGTTCTCTGAAGGGAGTAGTACACACCGTTGTAGGAAATCTTCAGTTTCTTGGCAATTTCTCGCATGGAATAGCCTTCATTTCTAAGAACAAGAATAGACTGTCGAGTTTCACATGAAAGTTCTCTTTTTCTGGCCATTTTGAGCGTTTAATCGACCCCACAGATGTGATGCTTCAGATACTCAACCTGCTCAAAGGAAGGTCAGTTTTCTAGCTTCTCTAACCAGCTAAACTGTTTTCAGCTGTGCTAACATGATTGCACAAGGGTTTTCTAATCATCCATTAGCCTTCTGACGCAGTGAGCAAACACATTGTACCATTAGAACACTGCAGTGATAGTTGCTGGAAATGGGCCTCTATACACCTATGTAGATATTGCACCCAAAACCAAGCATTTGCAACTAGAATAGTCATTTACCACATTAGCAATGTATAGAGTGTACAGTATGTCTTCCATTTTCTAATAATTGCTCCCACAGTTGATTTCGTCACACCAAGCTGCTTACCTATTGCAGCTTCAGTCTTCCCAGCATGGTGCAGGTCTACAATTTTGTTTCTGATGTCCTTTGACAGCTCTTTGGTCTTGGCCATAGTGGAGTTTGGAGTCTGACTGTTTGAGGTTGTGGACAGGTGTCTTTATACTGATAACGGGTTCAAACAGGTGCCATTAATACAGGCAACGAGTGGAAGACAGAGGAGCCTCTTAAAGAAGGCAAGTTACAGGTCTGTGAGAGCCAGAAATCTTGCTTGTTCGTAGGTGACCAAATACTTATTTTACCGAGGAATTTACCAATTAATTCATTAAAAATCCTTCAATGCGATTTTCTGGATTTTTTTTTTTCTCATTTTGTCTCTCATAGTTGAGATGTACCTATGATGAAAATTGGAGGCCTCTCTCATTTTTTAAGTGGGAGAACTTGCACAATTGGTGGCTGACTAAATACTTTTTTGCCCCACTGTATATGTGTGTGTGTGTGCGTGTGCGTGTGTGTGTGTGTGTGTGTGTTTGCAAAAATTGCAGATCTGATAAAAGAATTTGCATGGTATCATTTCTGTACCAGAGTGATGATTATTCTGTGATGAACAGGCAGTTTGTCTCATTGTCTCATTGTATGACAGATGGGATAGACTCGACCCCCCTGTGACCCAGACTTGGATAAGTGGTGAGACAATTAATGAATACTTTAATTTCAAAAAGAAAATTTTCTTTAACTGACCGGTTATTTCAAATACAGTATTTGGATTTTGTGTAACTGTTAGCAAAAGTAACGTTTTGCACCTTATGAGTATTTTTGTGCCCATGTGTCTTTGTTGAGTCTTATCCTGTCAGCACAAAGACATGCAGAGACTGATCAGCACATTATTTCATCCAGCTGAAATGATTTGTAGAGCCAGATTTCTACCGCCCATTTGGGTCAAGTTACACAAACAAGTTGGGCATAAATTTTGAATTTACTACATCATCTTTGAATCGAAGAAAACTTCAGGCATACTTTTGAATATTAAATACACACTCTGTTGGATAAAAATCATCTATAAAAACAAATGCACATTGTTAAAATGGTATCGTATACCCTTTTTTCTATAAACAAAACCTTTCATTGTCTTACAGTTTCATGTCAAAATTTTTTCACTTTCCCCCCTCCTTCAAACACCATGATCTGTGATTATTAGGCCCAACCACATCTCACAAGGTTAATAGTGGCTAGCGCCACAGAATAAATCCTGTGATAAAAAGACTTACCAGTTGAAGGACATGCCCAGTTGTATGCATGGTGGCCCAGGATAATGACTGAAACTGCATCAGTCCTTAAGAGCAATTTAATGGTAAAACACATCTAAATTTGGGTCAAGTTTTCAAAGCAGCTGGTTACAAAATGCTAACTAGCTTGGAGGATAATTCAGTGAGGCCAAAGAGTCCTGACTGGCTCAACACTACTGACGTGCCAGTGCCATGCATAATTACGTCACCAAAAATACTCTAAACTCGCCATTTTTAAGGGAGTGGGGCTTAAGTGAAAATTTAAAGCAAAAAAAAACAAAAAAACAAACAGACATGAGACATTTGAGTGATTTCACTCTTGATATGTCTTTTAAGGCATAAAAAACATGTTACAGACATATTAACAAGAAAAAAAAAACTTAATTTCTGGCGGCATGTCACTTAATGATATATGCTGGAATGTCCAAATATTGTTAATTGAGCCAGAGCCCAGGGGCCTCATCTACAAAGGGTGCTCATGCACAAAAACATTTCATACACCCTTTTCCACGCAAAATTCCAGATGTATCAAGAATGAAATTACCATGGAAATATGCGCAGCCCCATGCCAGCTTCATCGCTGGCATACACAGTTTCTACAGTTACTGGTCCACTGGTGACACAGTAATACTGAGAAACTGTTAATGATTTGAAAACAATTATTATATACACCAGAGAGAAATGATGAATAAGTAATACATCCATGTGGTTAAAGAGCCCCCTGTGATATATATAAAGTGATAACAAAAAAACATTAAAAAAAAATACAAATATTAAAATGGGAAGTTGAAAACATATAAACAATGGAAATACAAACAAATGGAAAATATATAAATGTGAAAACAATAATTCGCAAGTCTTGGATTGTAGAAAATATTTAACACAAAATTTTAAAAAAGATAGAGTGGTGAAAAAAAAACAAAAAAAAACTAAATAGAAAAGTATGGGAACAATTTACAAATCTAGAATTGGAGAAAATGTATAAAACATAAAATGAGATTGAACGTTGAAAAATATACATCAAAATGTAAAAATGAAAGTTTTTATTTATTTTTTCAACCTGTATTTTTTTGTTTTATACATTTTCTACAACTCAGGATATGAATTATTATATGTCCACATTTTTTCCTTATCTTTAATGTATGTTTTTCAGCTTTCTGTATATTTTTTTTTTATTTTTGTTTTATAAATTTCCTACATCTCAATAATTATTTATGGTTCCGCATTTTTACATTTGTTTGTGTTTTGATTGTAGCATCAATAGCTTTCAGCTGGAGGTTCAACAGAATTTAACGTTAACACCATTGCATTGCAATACAATACAACAAAGCGGGGTTTCTCTACACGATAGCTCTCACACTGATGGTGTCAACATAAAAAATTGCAACACAAGAAAATCTCAACAGAACAACTTTATGACAGTAACTGACCATTTAGCTTGTTTTCAAACAATTTGCTTCAAGAGCTTCAAGCTCATTTTTAAGATATTAAACATCTCCCATCAGCCCTTCTGAGAGTATTCCTCCAGAATATGACAGCATGTATTTTCAACTTTTTAAATCAAGAATATAATAAAGATAAAATTACATTTTTATGTTAGTGGAAGTCATTTCAAGTGTGAAGTTCTTCTTCTTCCTGCATGTGGACATGATTTCTGATCCTGCACAGAGAAGAATTTCACCTGCGGGGCATATTTACTGTATATCTATTTACATGGAGGCATGCCCAGCGGCAGACAGAAAGGAGTCCTACTTTTTCTTTGTCCTAGAGTTTCTTTTCAGGCCTTATTGAAATCCTACCTGAAACTTATCGTCCTCAGAAGTCTTCAAATAATGATATCATTTAGGCATCAGGAATTACATCTGTAGAAAAACAAAGAAGTTTAACAAATTGAATGTAGACTCTTGTCTATTATATAAAAAAAAATCACATGGAATATATGCTGTTTGTTCACAATTACCAGTCCCTCCAAGATTTCACAATATTGCGATCACACTAATTCACACGAAATCAGGCCATTGCCGCATCCTTTGAGTGACCTTGCAACTTTGTCCAATCACCGCAACTCTCCCACAATTTTGGCCAATCCTCATCAACTTCCACCAATTTTACCAATCACATTTGTCCCTGAGTAGCACTCAAACACTCAGTCTAACCAATCAATTGCGTTGCTGCACTGTGCTCACTTCCGTGTTTACAGTGAGTATTAACAGAACACATCAGCAACAGAGTGTGCGATTTAAAAAAAAAAAAACACTCACCCACAAGTTTTCCCACACAGTCCCTTCCTCAGTCTCCCCTGGCCCACCGGTGGACGTCTTCCCACATCTCTGTCTTGACTGCGTGTACGAAGTGCTGGGTTTGTGTTAAAAAAAAGTCCGCCTGCCTGAAAAGCACCCCGTTGCGGAAGTGTGCGTAAGGAGAAACACTATAAAACCACAAACAAACGAGCATAACACTACAACCAGTGTTGCAACATTTTATACATCTTTAGAGGTAAAATCATTACTATTTATTGTCAATGACCTTGAAAGCTGTGAACCTCCGGTCAGACACGGACCAATGCATACCCCTGGCAAACCCCCAAGGAGACCCCCTCCTCCCGGTACGACTCCCAGTAAGGGAAAGATGAGTATCTGATGAGACAGGTGTATGTCAAGATGCGCAGCAGATAGACAGACAAGTAGGAGTCAGGCATAGAAATACAGAGAATATTCAATAATTTTCTTCAGAAAAACACAGACTTGGATAGAAAATACAGAGCAACAGAACAAATTATTTCTTTTTTCTCTGCGCTCAGTACCGAGTGGTTGGGGACCACTGCAGTTAGGGAGTTTTCACATGAAGGTGCATGAGCTGAGGGATGCAGCTTGTGCCGACGGACACAGCAGCCCGGTTTCTCTTCTCCGGTGGGGGCACTCCAAGCCTCTGTGTCCTCCTCCTGCGGCACAGCACCACACCACCGTGCAGTGGTGCCTCGTCGGAGGAGCCACGCCATCTCCTGGGAGGGATCGTCCGACTCCTCAGTGGCAGCAGAACAGGAACAATGGCTAGTACCCTCTTATTTTTTACCACCTACTAATAAAAGGGCTTGCCTTGTTCTTGGGGAGGGGCCTCAGCTACAGCCATCTACCATCACTGGTGGGCTCTCTACACTGCTCTCTGTTGTCACCTCCATTGCCACTGTTTCCATCCATCCACCGTCACCTGCTTCTCCCCCTACTCCTCTGCTTTTTTCGGAGTGTTTGCCAGTGCTGGGTGGGAACCGACTGATTATGGAAGTGCCTGTTGATCCTGAGGTTCCAGTGTCAGCTCCACGTCACTTCCCAGTTCCGGTGATGGTTCCTCAGCACTGCCACCAGCTCCAGCTCCTGTTTCTGCTTAGCCCAAGGTGCATGCTCCTGTTCCTGCTCAGCTCCATGTGCATGCTCCAGTTGTGACTGTGTCGGCTGCACCTCCTCCTGCTGGTCAGCTGTTATCGTTAAGTGACGTCACTCATCGGTCTGGGTCATCTGGGTTTGCCACTGATCAGCCTGCACAGCCTGGTTCCGCTGCTGCTTTGCCTGCATTTCATCTTGAGGTCAATACTCCAGCAGCAGGAGACCAGGACCTAAGGCAAGTACTCTTTTTTATTATCTTCTACATCAATTTTAGAAAAGACTTGCCTTACTCCTGGTGAGGGGACCCAAGTGCAGATTTCACCTGCCTCTGGGCCATCCCCACTAGTTTCTGCTGCTGATGACTATGGTGCCACCTTACTGATCTCTTGTTTTCTCCTCTCGGTGGACATATTGAGGATGGAGCCGCAGGAGGACCACGGTCCACCTCAGCCACCTCTCATTGTTCCAGAGGTCGAGCAGTCCACTCCACCTGTCGTCCCAGAAGCCTGGGGCCCTCTACCTGCTGTTTTTGAGGTTAGTGTGCCACTGTTGCCTGCTTCTGATCTAAAAGCCTCAGTATTATTGCCTCCAGGACTAAAAGCCCGAGTATTATTGTCTCCAGAGCTAAAAGCTCCCTTGTTGGAGTCCTTAGACTTGGGAACTCCTTTGTTGCTGCGCCTTCACCCTCCTTGTTTTGTAGTCTGTTGGCCTAAGGACTTTGGTAGGCCGCCAGACCCACCATGTACTCCAGTCTGGGAACCCATGGACTTGGGTAGGCCCCCAAATCCACCTTGTTCTCTGGTCCGGTGGCCTTGGGTCAATGGAAGACCACCCGACCCGCCATGTTTCCTGTTTTGGGGCCTTGGAACTTGGTGGGTCCCAAGGGTTGTGTTTTTGTTTTGGACTCTGTGGGGGGCCCCCCTGGCTTTGTGTCCAGACTACCCACCCTGGAAGGGTCATTTTCTGTTTTTGTTTGAGGGTTGTCTGGGAGCTGCCCCTTTAGAGGTGTGTAACGTCAGAGTGTGGGTTGGACCCATGTCCTCACCTGAGTTTCTAGTTTATGTTTTTAGTCTCGGGACATGGGTCCAGCCCACGTCCTCGCCTTGAGTTTTTTATTGCATAATTTTCTGTGTTTTGTTTTGGTCCTTAGTATTATCAGTATTATGCTCTTGTTTTGTATTTTCTCCTGCTTCAGGTTGGGTTTTGATTATCATTATTATTATAATTATTATTATATAATAATAATAATAATAATAATAATAATAATAATAATAATAATAATAATAATAATATTATTATTATAATAATTATTATAATTATTATTATTATTATTATTATTATTATAATTATTATAATTATCATTATTATTATAATTATAGTTATTATTATTATTAGGGGTCTAGTTTGGTCATTATGTGTATAGAATACAATAGAATAGAATAGAATAGAATAGAATCCGCTGCCAATGGTGCACATACCTTGTCGGGGTGCAGCGGCTTGCGTGCCTCAGCAACCCCCGGAGCTATGTTGACGGGACCCTAGTGCTCCCAGAAGGTTCAACCATGTCGAACAGGTCCACGTGGGGTAGAGGCCAGACTAAAGAGTGCACCCTGGTCCTTCAGGTTGGGGGTTGTGCAGCATGTAACAAATCACTCACGTAAAACCCAAGTTTTGTTACAGCAACAAATGTCCCAAAGGCGGAACAGGTGGAGAGGAGTGCGAACTCCCAACGGCTGTGAAGGCGGAGGAGGACAGACAGTTGCACGGGAAGAAGGGTCTCGGAAAGCCTTGGCAGGCAACCTTTCTACAGGGTGGACCAAGCTCTCGACAGCCCAGCCATGGAAGGCAGTTGGTCTAGGGGAGGGACCCCCAACAAACGTCCATGGCTGAAGACGGAGATGCAGGACCCCTGTGGTGCCACAAACCTCTGCATCACGCATATTCGCTTGCGATCAACGAAGAAGAAGAAGAAGAAGAATAGAATAGAATAAAATAGAATAGGCTTTACTGTCATTGTACTGTACAGTTGTACAGCACAACAAAATTGCGGGTGCTCCACCAGGCTACTGCGCAATAAAGTAAGAGAGAAGAATTTGAATAAAACACAGTTACAGAACACACGATTAAACATACGACTGAAGTAAAAATATGGATGGGACTATGCACATAAGAGTGTGGAGTGCAGAACACACAATTGAGTAAAATGGCCCAAAGGATTATGGAAAATATGTATAGTAGTGATTTCACGGATGGGTCAGTTTACATGAAAGTGCGGAATGCAAAGACAGCGTGAGTTATTGTGATAATTAAAAGGTCCTCAGTTCTGTGCATATGAGCGTTCAGAGGGAGGGGGTGGGGCCTCTGACTGTTTGCAGTTTAGATGGCCCTAGGGAAGAAACTGTCAGTCTGGAAGTGTGGGACCTGATCGATCTGAACCGTCGTCCAGAGGGAAGCACGTCAAACAGGTGGTGGGCGGGATGTGAAGGGTGTCCTGTGATGGTCTTGATCCTTCTGAGACAGGAGGATCTGGAGATGTCTTCCAGGGAGGGCAGAGGGCTGCTGATAACTTTTTGGGTGGTGTTGATGACCCTCTGCGCAGCCTTCCTGTTCTCAGCCGTGGAGCCGGCATACCACACACCCAGACAGTAGGTGAGCACACTCTCCACTGAGCAGCGATAGAAGGCCAGCAGCAGCTTCTGGTCCAGGTTGTGCTTCCTCAGGACATGGAGGAAGTACAGCCGCTGTTGGGCTTTCTTCACCAGGGCCTTGGTGTTGACAGTCCAGGAGAGGTCAGAGGAGATGTGGGTGCCCAGGAACTTGAAGGCGGGGACATTTTCCATTTCTTCCTGAAGTCCAGCATGAGTTTTTTGGTTTTTTGAACATTCAGTTTCAGGTTGTTTGCTTGGCACCACAGCAGCAGATTCTCTACCTCTGCCCTGTATGCCTTCTCATTGTTGTTAGTGATGAGCCCAACCAAGGTGGTGTCGTCCGCGTATTTCACGATGATGGTGGTTGGGTGGGTTGGAATACAGTCAAAAGTGTACAGGGAGTACAGTAGAGGGCTTAGCATGCAGCCTTGTGGGGGGGGGAAGCCAGTGCTGATAGACAGTGTACAGGAGTGGTGGGGGCCAAGTCTGACTATTTGTGGGTGGTTGGTGAGAAAGTTCTTTATCCAGGAGCAGGAGGGTGGATCTGGAGGAGGTGCAGTTTGTTAATCAGGATGTCCAGGATGATTGCGTTGAAAGCTGAGCTGTAGCCCACAAAGAGCATCCTCACGTAGCTCCTTGGGTTCTCCAGGTGGCTCAGCGCTCTGTGGAGAGTGGTGGCGATGGCGTCTTCCATAGACCAGTTCTCCCTGTAGACAAACTGGCGGGGGTCGAAGCAGTGGGGAAGACAGTCCCTGATATGCTAGGACACCAGTCACTTAAAACACTTCATGACTACAGACGTGAGTGCTATGGGTCTGTAGTTGTTCAGGCTGTCAATTGCTGACTTTTGGGGGATGGGGATGATGGTGAAGGCCTTGAGGCAGGAGGGGACGGTGGTGTGCATCAGGGAGCTGTTAAATAATTTGGTGAGAATCCCTACCAGCTGGTCTGCACATGTATTGACCACCGCTCCTGGGATGTCGTCTGGACCAGCAGCGCTGCGGGGGTTCACTGTTCTCAGTTGCCTCTTCACCTTGTATGGATGTCATGGGTTTTGTGGCATTGTAGAGGGTAAAAGGATGTGAAGGCGAGACACGAGCTGGAACGACACAGAATCTTTATTTTCCCTCTAACAACATAATAAGCCATGAGTCTCCAGCGCGAATGTGCTAGGGCTGAAAATCCCATCAAGGGGAACTCCCCTCAATCGCTGTGCATCTGGCTTTATGGCTTGAATCCCATGCATAACGATTGAGACTTCTGACATTATTCATTTTGTTTGGACAAAGAGAATGTTTGGCGCAATTATCATAACACTTGTTACATAAATTACAATATATCCACCCCCCTGCACTTCACACGGCAGCTTGGTGCAGCCGGGGGCGAAAGGCGCATCTTTGTCTGGTTTGCTCCATGTTAATTTTCCCCTCCCCGGGAGATGTCTAGACTAACTGCCCAGTCTGAACCTCCTGGTTTGCCTCCTCACATGGTCTATTGTCCTCGTGTATCCTCCTGCCTCTCTAGGTGTGACAGAATGCTCCCACATGTGTCTTAGTGTTCCCCACACAGGCCCTCCGCGAATACCCTGAAGGGGCTGTAACCCCCCCCCGGTCCTTTGGGCTCAAGTCGGCGCCTATGGCGGCTGCAGCGGGGAGTTGTCAGTCCGGTAGAACCGTCCTGCTGGTGAAGTGTGTCAGAGGTCATGTCAGTCTGGGGGGTGGGGGGAGTGTCCGCTTCGCCACAGGTTCCAACACATTGGGCGGTCCGTGGTGCGTGGGTGCATGGGATCCGGTGCGCATCGTGCTTGACAGAAACAAAGCCAGCAATCGGCAGGCCTTTTGGAACGGATGTGCAAGGAAAGCAATGTGGAGGACAAGGGGGAGGTGGGGAAAACAATAGAGGGCCGACCTGGGACGTTAAAAGCCTCTGGGCCTCGCAAAAGTTGTGTGGGCGGCTCAGGAAGAAAACTCTCCGGGGACCCACAGCGGCAGAGAAACACATTCTGCCAAATCTTCTTGAGATGCGAGAGCAGTCTTAAAGGATCCGGGGAAGGCGATCGGCCCAATTCCCCGAGGATGTGTAGTGGATGAAAAACCTTATGCTCTGTCAGGGAAACTGCCAATCTTCTTTAGGTGCGGGGGCAGTCCTAAAGGATCCGGGGAAGGCAATTGGCCCAATTCCCCGGGGATCCGCAGCAGCTTAGAACAAATATAAGTCCTGTCAGTGAAGCTGCCCGACATCTTTAGGTGCGAAGCGCATGCCTAAAGGATCCGGGAAGGCAATCGGCCCTGTTCCCCAGGGATTTTCAGCAGCTGAGGACAATACATAAGCTCTTGGAGCTGGTTTATCCCTGGTGCATGGCGCGTGCGTCCGGCACAGTGACCACATAGTTGTAAGTTGTGCTATCCTTTGTAATCCTTGCGCACCCTCTGTGCGCCAAAACCCCGCTGTCGGAAGGTGAAGCCAGGGTCAGAGAGCTTGCCTGAAACAATGCAGATGGTGCTGATCCTCTCCTTCCAGGCTGTTTCTGTGGGTTTGCTCATCTCGCTGATCCTGGTGCGTCTTGGCCCCAGCGCAGCTCGCTCTCCCTGGCCCTTGAGGTCACCAGCGTGGGGACAGAAATAGGCGAGCGTGCTCCAGTGTGAATGGAAAGGACGCTGGTGGTCCCTGGTAATCCAGATTCCACAGCGTGGCGAACGGGGTAGACGGTCCATCTCACGTCAGGTCACCAGTATAGGGGGTAAAAGGATGTGAAGGCGAGACACGAGCTGGAACGACACAGAATCTTTATTTTCCCTCTAATGACATAATAAGCCATGACCCTCCGGTGCGAACGTGCTGGGGCTGAAAACCCCATTAAGGGGAACTCCCCTCAATCGCTGTGCATCTGGCTTTATAGCTTTAATCCCATGCATAACGATTGAGGCTTCTGACATTATTCATTTTGTTTGGACAAAGAGAAAGTGTGGCACAATTATCATAACACTTGTTACATAAATTACAATACATCCACCCCCCTGCACTTCACGCGGCAGCTTGGTGCAGCCGGGGGCGAAAGGCGCATCTTTGTCTGGTTTGCTCCATGTTAATTTTCCCCTCCCCGGGAGATGTATAGACTAACTGCCCAGTCTGAACCTCCCAGTGAGCCTCTTCACGTGGTCCATTGTCCTCGTGTTTCCTCCTGCCTCTCTGGGTGTGAGAGAATGCTCCCACATGTGTCTTAGTGTTCCCCACAGCATTATCTTTTGTTCACTGTCTTAATCATCAGGTCTAATATGTTTTTCCCTGCCCGGCTCTCAGTTAATTGTTATTATCATTATGATTGTCTTGATCTTGTCTCCCCTGATCCTCTGTTCATGTTTCTGTGCATCCCCTGTCAGTAATTGTCGGTGCTTCCCCGCCCGTCCTGTTTTCCTATATCTGCCATCACTGTTCTACCCATGTGTCAGTTGTTAGTCTTGATTAGCGTCCTTAACTGTTCTGTATTCATTGATTACCCCTTGCCTTATTTAAACCTGTTTCTCCCTTTGTTCTGTCTGGTTTTCTGATCATACGGCGTTATCAATACGCTTCGTATTGGAGTCTTGTCCTGTATCTAGCCTAGCCTGTGTTTTTGCCTTAGCTTTTTGTTCCAGCTTCCGAGCTGTGTTTATTTTGTTTTAAGCCCTTGAGCTGCGTCTGGGTGACCAGCTTAAAATAAAAAAACTTTAAAACTTTAAGTCCAGCGTTTGGGTCCTGAATTCTGTCTCGGAAGGGCACATGGCATGACAAATAGGAAAGGTTTTTACCCAGGGGTTGGGGGATAGGACCATAAAAAAAATAACATATTATACAGAAGTGACTGCATCTTTGGTTGTTTTAATGAATTTTATTGAATTCAACGTAGTTTTATTCATTTACAGTATTTTTTTTTAAATCAGAGTTGAATTCGTTGTTCTGTTCTGGCTCTGCAAATGAAATATATGTGAAAACGTCACAATTTTACCACAAACTTTTCAAGGAAAAACAATAATAAATTCATTATAAAACAGAGATAAATTTAGGAGTAAAAAACCTACAAATTGATGAGAAAAAGTTTTTACAAGAAAAATATCTGATTTTTTTTAAAACCTCACGAACTTGTAAGAATAAAGTCTCAAATTGTCAATCGTCCTAAATTTACATGAGCAAAAACACAAATAATGAGGAAAAAAGCTGCAAATTTAAGTGGAAAAAAATGTTTCAACTTTACAAGGAAAAAGTAGTAAATTTACAAGAAAATTAAAAAAAGGAAAAAAACTCTCAAACTGTCAAGACTAAAATTACATCTCAAGTAACTTTTAAAGCAGATACTTTCTTACTCTTACTCAACTACATTTTTGGGTCACTATTTTTCTTGCGTAAGTAAAATCATAAGGTGACATTGTGGCAGGTTGATTCAACCCCCCCACAACACACAGGACAGTCAGCTCTCTTCTCTTGGTTTTTCCCGCTGCACTACTGAGATGTAATGTGCCATTCATGTATTGTGATGTAATGTGCCATTCATGTATACAGTGATGCCTCACTTATCGCGGTAAATGGGGTCCAGAACCGACCGCGAAAAGTGAAAAACCGCGAAGTAGCGTCACCCCCCCCCCCATTTTTTACATACATTTTTTTTGTGTATATATAATATCAATAAGTGTATATTAACCCTATAAATGCATATGTTATCATTAGAACATTAAAGAATAGTTTGAAACATGTAAATAAAATATTAATAATATAAATAATATACATAAAATAATGTATAAATAATATAAATAATACGTACGTTCATTCTCTCACTCTCTCTCTCGACGGGAAGGCGTAGAGGCAGCAGGAGGAGGCGTAAAGGCAGTCAGCGACGTCTCGGCCAATCAGCTTGCGAGATTCCCGAGCCGAGCCAACACGAGAACAAAATCTCTTTGGGGGGGGGGGATGCTGGCCAGCGAATCAGAGAGGTGGATTTTGAGTTGTGCCGGCTCTCCGTGTAGTCTCCCTGCCTTCTGCTAGCGCCCGGGCAACTTTTTTCTCAATTTTGAATTTTTGATGAATATTTTTGAAAAATCCACGATGCACTGAGGGCGCGAAAGGTGAGGCGCGAAGTAGCGAAGGATCACTGTAGTGTTCATGCGTCCTGTCCTTACTGTGACCTAGAGGCTGAGATCAATATGTAGATGTGCCTTGTAACCTCTTTGTCCTGCACCTGGAGCAGAGGCTAGCAAATCTGCCTATTGTTATGTAGGTCTCTTAAATGCAAATGTCTCATGCCTGTTCTGCAGTCCCTTTGATCGTACCAACTGCTGTGAATCCGCTTTGATGTATTGTCTGAATTGGGTATAAATACTGCACAGGTTCTGTAACTCGCCCTTTCAATTCCACTTCCTCAACTGCTGCTGCTGGACACAGACTTTGCGTCCTCCTTCTCCGAGAGCCGCTGGGCTTGCTCCCGGCGCGCATGCACGGCGCCGGGAGCGGAGCTCGTGACGGCGGTATGATTAATAAAACCTGCTTAAAACCACAGCATCGCTGCTTATTTTTTATCATCCGCCGCACTGGTGACCCCGAAGACGCACACGCTTTGTGCGACGCAACCTTCTGGTCTGGACATCCACGCTGAACCGGCCGAGGGACACAAGATGTCTCCTCCCTCTCGCCGCCCCTATGCACCATGACCTGAAGGCAGAAAAGAACACGCTGCCAGTGAACGCTTCACTGGCAACCCCGAACATGCACACGTTTTGTGCAAAGCAACCTTCTGATCTGGACAGCTGCACTGGTGACCCGTTCTTCATGATGAGATCTGCACGTCTGAGATCTGCTCATCCACGCTGGACCGGCCGCGCTCGCAGCTCCTCCACACGAGAGCGCAGGCACCTCGTCCCCTCTCCACGACGGCGTCCTCTATGGCCGGCGGAGAACGCAACACGGGGACCTGAACACACCACGGCCGAGCGGTGACAAAGATCGTCTATTCCCTCCCACCGCTCCAACGCATCTGCACGAGCCTGAGGGACAAAAGATCGTCTATTTCCTCTCACCGCTCCAACGCACCATGGCCAATCTGCAGCCACAGCTCAACCTGGATATTATCGGCGCCGTCTGCGCCGATCTCCACCAAGATTCTGGACCCTGACTCGCCACTCCAGTGGCACACCCATGCACGGAACCCCCGCGCGCGCACCGTGGAGTTACGAGGACGGCACACCACGCACGGGACAATAACGGCTTAACTGACCGCCTTCCTTCTGCTGCACACTGGCCCTTCAGGCTTGCTTGTACACCTGAGGCCCGCAACTTGCTCACTGGATTTTATGGTCTTAGCCACGGCACACAAGGGGAATTCAGCCGTCTGTGGTTCCCGAGGCTTTAGAGTTGCGCCTGCCCTAAAGTCAACATGCCAGTCCCTCTGCTTTTATTTTTTTCTTACAGCCGCTCCTGCTTTTCTTCATGGCCACGAGAGGAGTCAGAGACTAATTTTTCTTCTTGTGATCTCTGCACGCGCAACGGGACAGCCCCTCGACGTCGCGGAGCAGCAAGCAATTTTTGCGCGGCTCGGACGATTTCACCGCCCCTGCTGGCACTTACTACCCCTCCCCTCCCTTCCCCTCCACCTGCAGCGAGCTTCTCCCACAGCTCGCTCCCATAGATGGATTATCGAGGTCTCGGCCCCCTGCCGTGCCCTCTGGGGGGGAGCGTGTGGCGGGTTGATTCAACCCCCCCACAACACACAGGACAGTCAACTCTCTTCTCTTGGTTTTTCCCGCTGCACTACTGAGATGTAATGTGCCATGCATGTATTGTGATGTAATGTGCCATTCATGTATTGTGATGTAATGTGCCATTCATGTATAGTGTTCATGCGTCCTGTCCTTACTGTGACCTAGAGGCTGAGATCAATATGTAGATGTGCCTTGTAACCTCTTTGTCCTGCACCTGGAGCAGAGGCTAGCAAATCTGCCTATTGTTATGTAGGTCTCTTAAATGCAAATGTCTCATGCCTGTTCTGCAGTCTCTTTGATCGTACCAACTGCTGTGAATCCCCTTTGATGTATTGTCTGAGTTGGGTATAAATACTGCACAGGTTCTGTAACTCGCCCTCTCAATTCCACTTCCTCAGCTGCTGCTGCTGGACACAGACTTTGTGTCCTCCTTCTCTGAGAGCCGCTGAGCTCGCTCCCGGTGCGCTCGTGACGGCGGTATGATATAATAAACTTCCTTAAAACCACAGCATCGCTGCTTATTTTTTCATGCTGCTGGAACATTACTTTTACTTGACTATGATTTCTGACTACTCTACCCAACTCTGATTTGTATAATTTAATTGTGTGCACGTGTAAACGAGTATGACCAAGGAGTTTGTAATTTCTCAGAGAAATAAAACCTCCTTGGTCTATTCATGTGTGGTTTATTTATTTTTTCTCGGCTGAGCACCATCCTGTCCTCACATTTTCACAACAGCTGGCCTCCACAGACAGCAACAGAGCTTCTCACTTTGCGGGTTGTCGGGTCAGATGGCTGATTGTGTGTGGTCTGTTGTGTGTAAAAGGCAATCTGACAACTTTGAATTATGGGAGTTTTTCTAGAGAAACATCATGTTGGCATGTACTGTATTAGAACATGTCTTTTTGAAAGGATGTTCTAATGAAGCATGTTTAGAAATATGGATGTTTTGATGGCAAGCACATTAACAAGCTTTTAAGTATTAAGTTCCAAATGGCAATTTGCTTGTCTCTGGTGATGCCTCATGGTTATTTTCAGAGCTTGACATTAACACCCGCCAACCCGCCAATGGCAGGTAAATTTCAGCAGTGACCGGTAAGGCAGCCACTCCCACTAGCTACTTTGGTGGGTTGTAGTTTTCTTAAACTGCATCTAAAATAATAAACTCACATTAAAATATAGCAATGTGAGACTATGAAACTACAATGCGTGATTTTATTAATGATAAAAACATTTTCATCGAATCAAAAAACATTTGAACATCACTGTTACCTGTTTTGGCAGCAGGGCTTAAATAAATGACAGAGGTTGGGGAGGTTAATCTACCTGCTTTCAGCAGGATCTAAGTGTACAATAGGTGGTGGTGGAGGAGGAGGAGGAGAAGGAGGAGGAGAAATGATCAGACTGTATTTGAAACAGCTCAATGCATCCAAGCTGAAGTTATTATAATAATAATTATTATTGTTAAACAATCACAGCATAGATGTAGGCTGGAAAATCGTTTACATAGAGGGCAAGCTGTAACCCACAGCCTTAGACCCTCAAGTACGTTTCTAAGGATTCTTGCAGAGCTGAGTAGTGCTGCTTTTTGTAGGAGCTTTATCTTCGTTTGGATCCCGATCTTTGTTAGATATTTGGTAAGGTTCTTAGTGACCATGCCCAGGGATCCAACCACCACTGGAACGAGACACGTTTTAATGTTCTATAAATGTGCAACCTCTCTTCTGAGATCCTGGTACTTTTGGATCTTTTTTTGCTCTTTATCTGCGATACTAGCCTCACCAGACACAGCGATATCAATTATCAAGCACTCATTAGCCTCCCTGTTTGTTACCACAATGTCTGGTCTGCGGGCCTGGATTTCACGATTCGTCTAGATTGAAAAATCCCACAACATTTTAATGCCTTCATCTTGAATCACTGGTTCCGGTTTATGCTCATACCATCTTTCTCCGGCGTCAAGACCAAACTGTTTCATGATTGACCAATGCACAATCCCGGCTACATTATTATTATTATTATTATTATTATTATTATTATTATTATCCTATTCTTAATTATTTGCAAGCCCATGTGATTCCGCATTGCTTTGTACTCACTTCATCCTACCTGTGCGAGTCTTGAGTCTGGAGCTGAGAGAAATATCAGGTGAATAATTTCACTCTTTTTGCTTTTCTTACTTTTTTTTCCCTGCCCAAGGTACTGGTCTAGTTAAAAAAATAGTCCTTTAAGATTACTGATTGCCACAGCAGCATAAACTGTCTCATCCTGCAGCAGAAGAAACATAAGTTGCGAGTGGAAGCCAGTGTGGAGTGTGCAGCTCATGTTTGTCTTGGCTGTTCCAGCGATATTCTTAATTGGTGTGGACGCTTACTTAGAATGATTTTTTAAAACTATAATTTTATAGTTATTATTATCGAGTTTGGTGTGGATAGCTCTTTAGCCTCTAAATATGTATTTTTAATGGGCTGGTCCAGGGGCATCAAACATATGGCCTCTAGGCCTAAACCTGTCCACCACGGCGTCCAAATTTTTCCCTGTGTATTTATAGCTTTCTTTCTCATAAATTTCTGATTTTTTTCTACTGATTAGAATTGTTCATGTAAATTTGAGACATCTTTCTCCTTGAGATAAAACTTTTTTCCTCATCAGTTTTCTTTTGTCTTGAATTGGGGCAGACCCCAAATCTATCTGTACTTCACTCTCACATTACAAATGTTTTTCTCTACTCTTTTACAGTATTTACTGCTGTTCATAAATAAACAGTGTTTCTCTTCCTTTTTTATATACAGTATGTATAAGGGTCATTTACAATTAAAAAGGTTGTAAATTTAGTTCAAGTAATTTTAGTTTAAATTTAGTTCAAGTGCTGTCCCTGTGCTGTTGCAATCCTGGAATTTCCCCATTGTGGGACTAATAAAGGCTTATCTATCTATCTAAATTTATTTTTGCGATAGTCAAATTTGATCATATTAAACATAATTTTCCAACCATAAAATTCTGGTTAGTAACTTTGGAAAATCACTAGCCACAGTGGCTGGTGAGCAAAAATGTTCATGTCAAGCCCTACGTATTTATTTTTGATTCGCAGCAGAAATTTTGGTACAGACAGTTTCTTTAAGGATATACATTTATTTTAGCAAAATATCTGGAATTAGTTTCTTGCCCTGACTGACTGCAGTCTCACTGTAATTTATTCTTTGATTTCTATGACAACCTGCTCGCTCACATGGACCATTTAGAGAGAAGGGGGCAATCTGTATATAATATGTGACAGGTGGTGCACATAGAGGAACACAAGGGTATCATTACAATTTATGTGTCATAGCACATGCCCCCCCCCCATGTGATATTCTTGAATGAAATGTGTGTGTGCATGAGTGTGCTTGTACGTGCGTGTATCCAAGCAGCACGGAAGCAGACATTGACGTCAAGCATCTGACCTTGAGTCTTGGTGTTTTGTTGCTATGTTAACCGTCTACTCTGTCTGCTGTGATGAAGCCAATGAATCTAGTAAGTGCTGTTGCATATATACGAGTCTACGCCAATATGCCGAAAAGGTAAAACATCACTCTCCAACAGCCCACAGGGAGTTACAGTTGTGATCAAATACACGTCGACAGTAAGAGAAACAGCCACAATTTCATGTTTCATGCTTCCACTAAAAGTTCTTGGCATGCAGGTATACAGACGTGGACAAAATTGTTGGTACCCCTCTGTTAATGAAAGAAAAACCCACAATGGTCACAGAAATAACTTATCTGACAAAAGTGGTAATAAATAAAAAGTCTATGAAAATTAACCAATGAAAATCAGACAATGCTTTTGAATTGTGGTTCAACAGAATTACTTTAATAGGTGAGAGCAGGAATGTAGATTGACTGGTAAATTGACAGCTTTGCCTTAGAACTCAGCTCCCTCTTCACCAAAACGGACCGGTACAACGTCTGCATCACTGCAGATGCTGTTCCAATCTGTCTGTCAAACTCTCGCTCCATTCTCCCCTCACTCGTGAATAAGACCCCAAGATACTTGAACTCCTCCACTTGGGGCAGGAGCCTGTCCCCAACCCGGAGAGAACAATCCACCTTTTTCCGGCTGAGGACCATGGACTTGGACTTGGAGGTGCTGATTCTCTTCCCAGCTGCTTCACACTCAGCGGCAAACCGTCCCAGCAAGAACTGTAGGTCATTGCTGGATGAAGCCAACAGGACAACATCATCTGCAAACAACGGAGATGAGATCCTGTGGTCACCAAGCATGACACCCTCCATTCCCTGGCTGCGCCTAGAAATCCTGTCCATAAAAATTATGAACAGGATCGGTGACAAAGGGCAGCCCTGGCGGAGTCCAACTCTCACTGGGAATGAGTCCGACCGAGTGTTGGCAATATGAACCAAACTCTCACAATGAACCAAGCTCTAACAGCAGTCATACAGAGACCGGGTAGCTCATAACAACAAGCCCGATACCCCATACTCCCGAAGCAACCCCCACAAAAAACCATGAGGAACGCGGTCGAATGCCTTCTCCAAGTCCACAAAACACATGTAAACTGGTTGGGCAAACTCCCACGAACCCTCGAGAATTCTCGAGAGGGTAAATAGCTGGTCTGATGTGCCACGGCCAGGACGAAAACCACATAGTACCTTGGCATAGACCTTCTCAGGGAGCCTGAGGAGTGTGATCCCTCTAAAGTTGGAGCACACCCTCCGGTCCCCTTTCTTGAAAAGAGGAACCACCACCCTGGTTTGCCATGCCAAAGGCACTGCCCCCGACCTCCACGCAATGTTGCAGAGGCGTGTCAACCATGACAGCCCTACAACATCCAGGGCCTTGAGGTACTCAGGGCGAATCTCGTCCACCCCCAGGGCCGGCCACCAAGGAGATTTTTAACCACCTTGGCGACCTCAGCCCCTGTGATAGGCGAGTCATCCCCCTCATCCACAAGCCCTGCTTCCTCTGTGGAAGGCGGAGCAGTGGGATTGAGGAGATCCTCAAAGTATTCCTTCCACCGCCGGATGATTTCCCCAGTTGAAGTCAACAGTGCCCCATCCGCACCATACACAGTGTGGACAGGGAGCTGCTTTCCCCTCCTGAGCCGCCAGACAGTTTGCCAGAATCTCTTCGAGGCCGACTGAAAGTCTTGTTCCATGGCCTCACCGAACTCCTCCCATACCCGGGTTTTTGCTTCAGCAACCACCCGAGCTGCACTCCGCTTGGCCTGCTGGTACACCTCAGCTGCTTCGGGAGTCCCACAAGCCAACCAAGCCTGATAGGACTCCTCTTCAGCTTAGTGGCCCCCCTCACCACTGGTGTCCACCACTTGGTTCGGAGAGCTCTGGATGTAAAATATGTTGACAAGGAAAACAGGAGTCTGAGTACAGACTGTACTGGCATCCTATGTCCCGCCCTTCCTTATTCTTCTATTGGCTGCTTAGAAAGATCTGACATTGACGAGCTCAGCTGTCATCTGAGTGCCCTGATCTCCGCAACAAAAAGTGGCCACCACCAACAGCGTTTAAACGCAGAGGGTGCTCAGTGCTGTAGACGCTGGACTATATAGAGAATGAATAGAAAATAGTCACCCACAGCTGAGAAAACGCGTTTGTTGGACACGCAGCCTAACACTGCTATTTGTTCCCCTTAATCTCTCCAGGACCCCCAGGCAGACTGTGGACTCCAACCCAGATGGATTGGATCCCCACTCTGTGGAAACTGGACCTGAACCCTCTCTACCCACTTCTCTTGTAAGTGCACTTAACAACATTGAGGCACCATAGTCTCCTGCCATCCCGTTCACTGCCCCACCTCACTTCAGCATCTATAAGCAAACAAAGCAATCATTATTATCATCCACCTCAGATTATTATTGTACTTACCCTATCTGCAGGGTTGCCAGACTCCTCGTCGCAGCTAATCACTTTCACTCAATAAAGATACAGTAATGGTTAAATGCTACTTGTTCTCTCCGTTGCCTGCTTTTAGGTCTGTTATTGTTGAATTATGTCAGAATGATCTCCTGAAAAGGACCCAGCATCTGCAACAGACAGAACTGGGGCAGCTCAGCTAGAAATAGTCGAACAGCTGGTAGCTCATTTAACACTACAGAATCATTTAATATTCACTCAGCTCTCTCAAGTTATTGATATATTGGAACAGCTATCACTCACCATTACCACTATCAGTTCAGCACCTCTGCTAGCTCCAGTTCGTCTGGGTTGTTCGGTGGCCATTTCCACTCCCGCTCACTACAACAGGAGATTGAGAGAGGGTGGGGGGTTTGTCCTACAGTCCAGTCTGGTTTTTCAGTGCATACCGGAAGATTTTCCGCCTGAGCACAGTAAAATTAGCTACGCGGTAAATCTGCTGGACGGGCAAGTGCTCACCTGGACTTGCGCGGTATTATTGAGCCCAGAATATCCCACCTACTCCTTTGACCGGCTCACTGCCGAGTTCCTCAGAATTTTTGACCACTCTGACTGAGAGGGAAGCACATCAACCCGACTCATCAACCCTTTCCAGGGTAATCGGATGGCCGCAATTTCCGGGTGCTCATGGCCGAGGCGGGTTGGGAAAATACTGCGTTAAGATCTACTTTCATTGGTAGCCTTGGCTCCCAACTCCGCAATGAACTCGCTAGCCGGGACGATCCCAGCTCCCTTGATAATAATAATAATGCATCCAATTTATATAGTGCTTTTCATAGACACTCAAAGACACTTTACAATGGATACATTATTCATTCACTCCACAGACAATGGTAGTTGTAAACTACTTCTGTAGCCACAGTTGCCCTGGGGCAGACTGACAGAAATGTGGCTGCCAATCCATGCCAAAGGCCTCTCTGACCACTACTGAACATTTATACATATTCATACCCAGTGTCATGGACACTGGATGCGCTAATCGATGCACTAATCACGCTGGTAATTCTCCTCTACAATCAAGTGTGTGTGAGAATGCCAATGAGATGTGCATGCATCCACTCCCTCCACTTCCTCAGCGGCCACGCACCTTCCAGCTCTCCCTGCCCCAGTCACCTCCGACACTCCCGAGCCCATGACACTGGGTTGATCTCGGCTCTCATCCGCTGAGTGGTGATGCCGTTCCGAGGGGGGCCTTTGTCTATATTACACAGGGGATGGCCATTCTGTAGGCTCATGCCCCATTAAGCCAAAAGGGCAGGCCTGTCCGTCGCAATAGGGGACTGGTGGGCCTTCCATCTAAACTCTCTCAAACCAAATTCACCCTTCCAGTCCTCCTCCAACCATCCTCACTTGAACATTCTGATCACGCCTTAATGGATTCGGGGGCCAAACAAAATTTCTTGTCCAAGGGCCTGACAACCGGGCTCAAAATTATCTGCTCTCCACTCCCGGCACCCATTAAAGTTATTGCATTATCAGTTAGGCCACTACATACTGTCACCGAATTAATCATCCCACTATCTTTACTGGTCTCTGGCAACCATGGAGAGCATTTCATTCCTCATTTTCCCCTCATCCACGGCAGCAATAATTTTAGGGTATCCCTGGCTTCTCCTGCACAATCCCACCATCGATTGGCAGATAAGCGCTATTACAAATTGGAGCACCTTATGCTACACCGCCTGTCTTCAGTCCGCTGCCTGCTCTCCCTCAGTCACTCTATCGCCCCCTGCTGCTGTTCCACCAGATCTAACACTGTACCCTCTGAATATCATGACCTAGCCCTCGTTTTGAGCAAGGCCAGGGCTCTCTCTTTTCCCCGTCACAGGTCATACGACTGCGCCATTGAGTTCCAGCAGGGGGCACGCCTTCCTACCGGCAGGCTCTACAGCCTCTCTGGCCCAGAGAGAGAGGCTATGGGCAAATACATTAAGGATTCACTCAACGCCAGCCTCATTCAACCCTCCTCCTCTGCCATCGGGGCCGGGTTCCTCTATGTCAAGAAGAAAGATGGTTCCCTCCACCTCTGCACCGACTATCGGCAGCTCAATGACGTCACCATCAAAGACAGGTATGCCCTCCCACTCATTAATTAAGCCTTTGACCTTCTGCAGAGAGCCACCATATTAACCAAGCTGGACCTTCGGAAAGCCTACCATCTGGTCAGAATACATGAAGGTGATGAATGGAAGATGGGATTCCGTACCCCCATCGGTCACTTTGAGTACACAGTAATGCCATTTGGCTTAGCTAATGCCCCAGCAGTCTTTCAGCGGCTAATTAATGATGTACTCAGGGATTTTCTTAACACCTTCATCTTTGTATGTCTCAACAATATCCTGATATTCTCCTATTCTCTAGCAGACCATCAGGTCCACGTCTGCACCGTCCTGCAATGCCTGCTTGAGAACCAGTTATATGTCAAGACGGAGAAGAGCGAATTCCCCTCCCCACCACCAAGTTTCTGGGATTCATCGTGGCTGAGGGGCAGCTCTCACCAGGAATTGCCTAAAGTGGTGTGTCCCAGCGCTGCCTCTAACCATATCTCACTTTCAGTAAAAAAAGGAAAATATACTGTACTTCATCTCTCAGCCTGGTTATTTGGCCATCGTATCAAAGAACTGGGGTTTAAGGTAGTTTAGACTCAACAGATGTGTGTACAGCCAGAACCTCTCCTCTGCTATTTGTTCCCCTTAATCGCTCCAGGACCCCCAGGTGGACCATGGACCCAAACCCAGGCGGATTGGATCCTCGTTCTGTGGAAACTGCACCTGGACCCTCTCTACCCACTTCTCCTGTAAATGCACTTACCAACCTTTCCCTAACTTGTTCTCCCATTTCTCCCGAAGCACCTGATTCTACCACCCAGAGGACCTATCTGTTCTCATCCTCCTGCTGCGGCACCATAGTCTCCTGCCATCCCATTCACCACCCCACCTCACCTCAGCACCTGTAAACAAACAAAGCAGTCATTATTATCATCCAGCTCAAATTATTACCGTACTTACCTTGTCTCCTTTCTTCTCCTGCAGGATTGCGAGACTCTTCGCTGAAGCTAATCATTTTCACTCAATAAAGATAATTGTTAAACGCTACTTGTTCTCTTTGTTGCCTGCTTTTGGGTCTGTTATTGTCGAATCATGTCACTGCTCATGTAGTATCCACCATATTTCATTATAGGGGGGGGGGCCATTGTTGCAGTCTAACCCACAGGTCTCTACACTCCTTAATCTGTGTCAGGATTTGCCCCTCAGGGCAGAGAGACAGACCCAGATGCCAACTGCTTTGTGGCATTTATTAACAAAAAACACACAAAGGCTAAAAAGTGCACTCACACAAAATTCAAACAGAAAACAAGGTAAACTTACAAATGGAGTATCAGAATGAACTCACCAGAACGGAGAAGGGGTTCTGGTGACGAGGAGGAAGGATCATTAAGACTGCCACAAAATGAACTGAAAATGTTGTCCTTAAATAGGGTCAGAACAAATAACACAAGTAATGACAGGTGTGAGGGTCACATGAAAAAAGGTAACAATGATTAATGATTTGGATCAGCTGGAAGTAATGAGAGCAGAGTGCACTGGCTGACAGCAGACGGGGCTACGCCCACACGGAGCACCAACCAGGAAATGCCCTGACCGCTGTCCACCTCAATAATAAGGAATTAGAATAAAATATAAACAAGTACAAACTGATAAATAGATACCAATTGATACAGAATCAGAATATAGTAAAACTAAGACATAAACAGGAAAATTAAAAAAAAACATGCAGGGATAACAAAAACCAAAAGGCACAAAAATACAACAAATATATAAATACAGAGAAAAAGCCACAAGACTGAGCATGGCGGAACCTCCAGTTCTCAGCTCGTGACAATCTGACCTTGCATATCGGTATCCATTTTTGATAGCTGAGAACCATCAGAATACCTTACAATATCTGCATAATAATTTTAAACATCAGAATCACTGTTTACTGCCTGCTACAGTTACAAGTTCTGCTGTTACAAATTTTGGTCTAACACTTGAATTGTAAACCTGAATATATGACGACTCTGCAGTAAATGTTCTCTGACAACCTGAAAACAAAACAGCAAAACATATTTTTGAAAACATTTGGGGACAAAAAATTATTTAATTACTAAAACCAGTTTCAATTTCACACCAACAGCTGCTGGTTTAAATATTTAGCATGAGTTTCACATGTTGCAGTAGATGGAGATCATTTCAGCTGTGTGTTATGCTCATTGAAGTCATGATTCTTGAGGAAATAAAAAAAAACATTTTGTGAGGCCCATGGCAATTGGATTTTTCAGGCTCTCTGTCAACTTATCGTGTGTCTAATTACTGGCAAAAGCCAGTTCAAAATCAAGCACCAGCACAGGATCTAGCATGCACCAACTCGTGTCTGTAAGCCCAACAAGTTGCTTGGATAGTTTGGATCATGCATGTGACCAGTATCTCAGTCTCCCTGACCATTTGAATTGTAGTCATTCCAATAGTAATTAAGACTGGAATGACCACTGAAATGAAAACTTGAGCCTTTGACCTCTTGCACACAGGACCTGTACTTCCATAGAGCTTTTTCTAGTCACCAAGACTACTCAAAGTACTTAACTAGTAGCTACAGTAACTCTCTGTTCTAAGGGCCTCCAGATGCCTTAGGACAATTTAGAATCTTACCTAACACGTATGTGTTTGGACTGTGGGAGGAAACCCACACAGCACAGGGGGAACATGCAAACTTCACACAGAAAGGTTCCCATCCCTGCCAGCCTGGGGACTTGAACCTGGAACCTTCTAGCCCTGAGGCAATAGTACTAACCACTGTACCACCGTGCTTCCAAAATAACTCTATAGCTTTAAAACACATACAAAAACCACTATATAGCTTTGCCCAGGCTGGACTTTGCCCAATTCCAATTTTAAATAAGGACTGGACCAAGCTGCTGGGATAAAGAAACAAATCTAATCAATGTACTGTAACTTCCACTCCAACAGGGATCCTCTTGATGGCATCAACCAAAATGTCACCAAATGCCCAAACCCTGGCTTTGGACCAAAACACCCACAAGTGCAGAGGCTCTAGCAGTTTTAATTTATAGAAAATCCTACTCTTGATACATCTCTAAGTATTCCTGTTCACCACATGGAGAAATCCAATGTTTGTATTTTGTTAGCTCACAAAATGCTTTTTTCTCCATATGCTACCCTAAGTAAACAAGAAGACAGGATATGGGAATTTCCTTTGCTGATCTCAGGCTTGCTGAATACCGAGCAATGATTTAGAGTGAAGTACGTGGCAGTAATGTACCTGTAAGCTGGTTGCCAACTGCCAATCAAATCTAAAAGAAGAAGAAAAAATTGTTCATGCTTAATAGGAGCAGGGATTATTTAACTGTTTATAAACATGAAAGAAAATATGAAAAAGCAGAAATATTTTTTCTTTAAAGTTCAATATACATAATGCAACCTTGTGGGGGACCTAGTCAGTACATTCTCTACTCAGACTGAATGGCACAGCAGGAGGAGATGCATAAAAGCTGAGAAACGGATATGCAGGGTAGTCTGTGGTTTTCTCCTTAAGACCGCATGTGTCATGGGCCGAGCGGGGGAAAGCCAAGCCGGCTCAGTCCTGATCTCTCTGTGGGGGTTGGTTCTGTTGTGTATGTGCACTTTGTGTATTTCTGTAACCATAGCCACTGCCTGACTGGCAGCTGTTAGCCAGCATCAGCAATCTACTTTCTCCCACGCTGCTGACAGTCTGCTGGTCCGACCACGCCCCCTCGCTCTCCCTCGCCTTTCCACCAGCTGTTCCCTATCCCGGTAATTATCCTCCCCGCGCCTCGTCCAGGTGCTGCCTATTTGTGAGGCCAGCAGTATTTATATAAAAGCAGTCTTTTGCTGGACAAACACCACTGGATCATTGTACGAGTTCACATGGTCATTTTTCCACTGTGTAACCGTCAGTCTTCGAAGGACCTTGCTCGCCGCTCTACTGGAGGATCGGGATTGCTAGGCTGTGAGTACTGTAGCGTTTCTCTATGTGGTTGTGCCGCTACGCTGGTAGCATTTCCTTGTGTGGCACAACTGCTATGCTTTTCCCCTGTACAGCCTAGCATCATCAGTGAACTCTTGTTAGCCGGAGCTGCCTCGCCATCTGTATGGTTTGCCCTAAGACTTGTGTTAATAAATGTGTGTGTGGTAACCCTAGCGTTTAAATCCTCATTCTTCCTTCTCTCCACCGTGCGCAATGGAAGGGTGCAAGGGGGGGTTTATGACAGAATAATCCAGCCCAATTAAAGGATTTAGTGGGTTATACCCACACACCTTTTTCAGTTTTTGTGAACTGTTTTGAGGATTCATTATGCCTCAAGCTGGCCAAACAGTATGGAAGAAACAGCGCAGCCGGGAGGACCACTAAGCCATCGTAGCAACTGAGGGTTTGGCAGCCAGCGCACACAGCTGTACCTCCCAGAGGGACGAGATGGACTGCTGGGGCAGAATAACCAACTTGGTGGAGCGGAGACCTTACCTGCACCTTCATCACCAGGTGATTGCTCTCTCACTCCTTCCGCTGCCACCTCTGCCTCCACCTGTTTCCTCGCCGTGTGTTGCGAGGCCGGCGCCCGCATGTAAAAGAATTTGGTGAGAGAAGCCCAGTCTCGTCTCCTGCGTGTCGGCTCCTGTCCCACTGGCTTCGTCTCTTCCACGGTACCGTGACCCAGCATTGGACTGCAGAAGGAACTCCTCCGCTCCTCTGCCTGTCTCCCAGTCTGCTGGGGCGACCCTCTCTGGATTTCCCAAGAGACCCAGGAGCACCGCAGATGAGAAGCAGGAGGCTGGGTGTACTGCAGCTAAGACCACTGCTCCCAAGATTAACAGGCAAGTGTGTGTTCATTTGATTAATTCCTTTGATAAATCAGCTTGCCTGATGCCCGGGAGTGAGGCCCAGTTGGTGCAGTCTGCTGGGTCCTCACCTACCGCTGCAGTAGAAATTAACCCCCCTACTCTCTTCACATCTCCTTCCATCTCCATTGAGTGTCCATTGGCCCTGAAGCTCGATCTTCAGAGAAAGGAGGGGGCCACGGCGCTGAAGAGTTCTACTCCAGCCCCACAGAGCCGCAATGGTCAGAGGAGGAGCGCTGGGACCAACCTGAAGCCTGTGCCGACAGAGGAGCATCCCCTGGCTTCAGCCTCCCAGGGTCCAGTGCGATGTGGGACTCCACCTCCAGAATCCTCGCCGGAGGAGTCACCGGCATTGGAGAGCTCTCTGGAGGACAATAGGACTGCAACAACCATCACGCCCGCTGTGGAGGCTGCCACAGCAGAGTCAGCGCCCGAACCGTTGCCCTCAGCAGGATCGACGGAGTCCTGGACCACGGTGGAGCTCGAGTTCAGGCAAGTGATTTCTTTCATTTTTCTTTACTCCGCTTTAGAGAAATCATGCCTGGCTCTTGGTGAGGAGAGTCGGGTGCAGCCATCAGTTGCATCTGAGCTCACCTTGCTGGGCTCCGTCGCCGCCGGTGACCCTGACCTCCTTTCTTTGTGCCCTCTGTCCAAGCCTTCTTTCAGGGTCGCCGAAGATGGTCAAACACCGCCGGAGGGCTCCACGGCGCCCCCGTCACCTGTTGTTCCAATGGTGGGCTGCTTCCTGGGTATGGTGCTCGCCTTGGTCGATTGGCTTCCCGAGGACACAGCATTGGCCCAATTGGGGTCCACTGCGGGTGCTGCAGAGCCTCAGCCGGAGGTCACCATGGGTGCAGCTAGGCTCCTGCTGGAGTCCATCGTGGGTGCAGTGGAGCTGGCCCAGTCAGGGGCCACCGTGGGCGCAGTTAGGCTCTTGCTGGAGTCCATCATGGGTTCAGCAGAACCGGCCCGGTCAGGGGCCACCGTGGGTGCAGCTAGGCTCCCACTGGAGTCCATCGTGGGTGCAGCAGAGCCGGCCCGGTCAGGGGCCACCGCGGGTGCCACTGCGGACAACCTGGAGGACACCGTGGAGGTTCCCTCTCCCCAGTCCGTGTACCCATCGGTCAGCCTTCCGGTGGGCAGGCCACCTCCTTCTTCACCCCTTCAGTCCTGGTGGCTGAGCAACATTAGCCGGCCGCCAGAAGAATTGGTTCCCTGGGTCAGGTGGCCCACGTTTCCCGGCAGACCACCGAACCTTCTGCTGGGCCTGGGACTCTGGGCGGCCTCCTGAGCCCCAATGCCCGTGGACTTGGGGGGGTTAATCATAGGCCCTGGGCGGGGCATTGTGTTCCCTCATTTCTTGTTCCCCCTACCTCCCACCCGGGTTCGTGTTGTTGTTGTTGTTGCTCCTGTTGGGGGAGGGGGGTTCTTTTGATGTTACTGTGGGTGTCTGGGAATCCACCCCTTAAAGGGGGGGGGGCTCTGTCATGGGCCAAGCCGGCTTGGCTTTCCCCAGCTCGGTCCTGATCTCTCTGTGGAGGTTGGTTTTGTTGTGTATGTGCACTTTGTGTATTTCTGTAACCATAGCCACTGCCTGACCGGCAGCTGTTAGCCAGCATCAGCAATCTACTTTCTCCCACGCTGCTGACAGTCTGCCTGTCCGACCACACCCCCTCGCTCTCCCTCACCTTTCCACCAGCTGTTCCCTATCCCGGTAATTATCCTCTCCGAGCCTCGCCCAGGTGCTGCCTATTTGTGAGGCCAGCGGTGTTTGTGTAAAAGCAGCCTTTTGCTGGCCAAACATCGCTGGATCATTGTATGAGTTCACACGGTCGAATCTTCCTCTGTGTAACCGTCACATCTTTGAAGGACTGTTTGGTGTATGCTTGCCGTTCCTCTGGAGGACCAGGATCTCTAGGCTGTGAGTAATTGTAGTGTTTCTCTGTGCAGTTGTGCCGCTGGTAGCGTTTCCCTTTGCGGCACAACTGCTACACTTTTCCCCATACAGCCTAGCATCTCTATTGGACTCTTTGTTAGCCTGAGCTGCCCAGCCATTTGTATGGTTTCCCCTGAACTTGTTCAATAAATGTGTGTGGTAACCCCTGCACTTATATCCTCGTTTCTCCTTCTCTCCTCTGTGTGCAATGATAGGGCACATGGAGGGTTTATGACAGCATGATAATATGCATTCTCCTCCGGTCTGCATAATAATGCGCCGATAGGCTGGGTGACAAAGGGGATTGTCATTGTAAATGTATGTATGTTAATGCCAACACCCCAGGTCGCGTGGCGAGTTGTATAAAAAGAGAGATGCCCGCAACCTGGATCATGCTTCTTCTTCTCCTTGTTGACTGAGATTAATAAAGTCTGCTCTGCTCCAGCTACCGCCCCGCCTGCTCATTCCTCTCTCTACAACCTTACCCGGACTTAGGAAAATTGTTGTGGCTCCAAAACAGGTGTACTCCTAACTATTTCTACTAATCTGCTAACTGGGAATGTTCAGATAACGGTAGTGATCAGACTTCACATGTTAGCATGTACAGTGGGGTAAAAAAGTATTTAGTCAGCCACCAATTGTGCAAGTTCTCCCACTTAAAAGATGAGAGAGGTCTCCAATTTTCATCATAGGTATACCTCAACTATGAGAGACAAAATGAGAAAAAAAATCCAGAAAATCACATTGAAGGATTTTTAATGAATTAATTGGTAAATTCCTGGGTAAAATAAATATTTGATCACCTACAAACAAGCAAGATTTCTGGCTCTCACAGACTGTAACTTCTTCTTTAAGAGGCTCCTCTGTCCTCCACTCGTTACCTGTATTAATGGCACCTGATTGAACTCATTATCAGTATAAAAGACACCTGTCCACAACCTCAAACAGTCAGACTCCAAACTCCACTATGGCCAAGACCAAAGAGCTGTCAAAGGACACCAGAAACAAAATTGTAGACCTGCACCAGGCTGGGAAGACTGAATCTGCAATAGGTAAGCAGCTTGGTGTGAAGAAATCAACTGTGGGAGCAATTATTAGAAAATGGAAGACATACAAGACCACTGATAATCTTCCTCCATCTGGGGCGCCACGCAAGATCTCACCCCGTGGGGTCAAAATGATCACGAGAACTGTGAGCAAAAATCCCAGAACCACATGGGGGGACCTAGTGAATGATCTGCAGAGAGCTGGGACCAAAGTAACAAAGGCTACCATCAGTAACACACTACGCCGCCAGGGACTCAAATCCTGCAGTGCCAGACGTGCCCCCCTGCTTAAGCCAGTACATGTCCAGGCCCATCTGAAGTTTGCTAGAGAGCATTTGGATGATCCAGAAGAGGATTGGGAGAATGTCATATGGTCAGATGAAACCAAAATAGAACTTTATTGTAAAAACCCAACTTGTCGTGTTTGGAGGAGAAAGAACACCATATCTACTGTGAGGCATGGGGGGTGGAAACATCATGCTTTGGGGCTGTTTTTCTGCAAAGGGACCAGGACAACTGATCCGTGTAAAGGAAAGAATGAATGGGGCCATGTATTGTGAGATTTTGAGTGAAAACCTCCTTCCATCAGCAAAGGCACTGAAGATGAAACGTGGCTGGGTCTTTCAGCATGACAATGATGCCAAACACACCGCCCGGGCAACGAAGGAGTGGCTTTGTAAGAAGCATTTCAAGGTCCTGGAGTGACCTAGCCAGTCTCCAGATCTCAACCTCATAGAAAATCTTTGGAGGGAGTTGAAAGTCTGTGTTGCCCAGCGACAGCCCCAAAACATCACTGCTCTAGAGGAGATCTGCATGGAGGAATGGGCCAAAATACCAGCAACAGTGTGTGAAAACCTTGTATGTAAAGACTTACAGAAAATGTTTGACCTCTGTCATTGCCAACAAAGGGTATATAACAAAGTATTGAGATGAACTTTTGTTATTGACCAAATACTTATTTTACCAAGGAATTTACCAATTAATTCATTAAAAATCCTTCAATGTGATTTTCTGGATTTTTTTTTTTCTCATTTTGTCTCTCATAGTTGAGGTATACCTATGATGAAAATTGGAGACCTCTCTCATCTTTTAAGTGGGAGAACTTGCACAATTGGTGGCTGACTAAATACTTTTTTGCCCCACTGTAGATGTGCAGCTCAATAAATTAGAATATCATTGAAAAGTTAATTTATTTCAGTAATTCAATTCAAAAAGTGAAACCCATATTCATTACACACAGTGATATATTTCAAGCTTATTTCTTTTCATTTTGATGATTATGGTTGCAGCTAATGAAAACCCAAAATTCAGTATCTCAAAAAATTAGAATATTACATAAGATCAATAATTAAAAATGGATTTTTAATAGAAATAATGGCCGACTGAAAGGCATGTCCATGTACACACTCAGTACTTGGCCGGGGGTCCTTTTGCATGAATTACTGCATCAGTACAGAGTGGCATGGAGGAGATCAGCCTGTGGTACTGCTGAGGTGTTATGGAAGCCCAGGTTGCTTTGACAGCGGCCTTCAACTCGTCTGCATTGTTAGGTCTGGTGTCTCTAATCTTCCTCTTGACAATACTCCATAGATTCTCTATGGGGTTTCAGTAAGGAGAGTTTTCTGGCCAATAAAACACAGCGATATCATGGTGATTAAACCAGGTTTTGGTACTTTTGGCAGTGTTGGCAGGTGCCAAGTCCTGATGAAAAACGAATTCAGCATCGCCATAAAGTTTGTCAGCAGAAGGAAACATGGAGTGTTCTAAAATTTCCTGGTAGATGGCTACGTTGACTTGATAAAACCCAGTGGACCAATGCTAGCAGTCATTTTTACCTAATAATCTATCCTTTATTATTTCCATCTGACAGTTAAAAATTAAGAAATTAACATCCAAACCGTCCATAGGCTTCATATCCTTCATCGGGACTCTCAGTTACCATGGCAACACACCAACAAAAGCTAAGTTTCTGTTGATTATAACAAAATAAAAGCTAGTATTAGCTCAGAATGATCCAACAGTTATGCACCATGCTCGCCACCTTTATAACTGAATATTTATCATTTTACCAATCCGCAGAAAATTTCTGATCTTACATTTTGTTAAGCTGTCATTGACAGCTAGTGTAGAACATAGACACCAGATATGAAGCTGGAATTTCTAAAACACAGAAGTCTTTGTGCAAGTAGTCCATTCAATGGCTGCCATATGCATACATGTAGAGATCCTAATTTAGGAAAGATTTTGCAGTGGCCTCTAATTTTTATTTCCAGAGTTGTATTTACTGGCACATGTAAACAATAGAAAGAAATCAGATATACATCAGATGCATCAAGGAATAAGCAAATTATTGGCCTATAAATATGGTGGGTTTATCCAGTTTCTTATAATCCGTTATTAGCCATTTAATGGATAAAGAATACACAGTTATGCTGTTTACATGACTTCTTAATCTAAATTCTATACCAATGGGTTCATTGGTGTGCATGCAAACATATCCATTCTTGTGGTGATCTGCGCTGTGCTGCCTTTTTTCTCCCTGATTATCTTCACAGCTGCGGATGCACCTGCTCCTCCCAATTAAGCAGCCTTTATAAGGAGGGCTGCCCTACCATCTGCACGGAGATGTCTACACTCCTCCAGGGAGAAACTTCTACGCCGAAGTCCTCCTTCATCTGCTTTTGGGAAGTTTCGTCTTCCTGCCTACTCCTGCTCCTGGAAGTCTCACCTTCCTTCAACCAGCGCTTCGACACACTCCTCTAAGGTCATGTGTCACCCCGGGATGGCTCACACCACCATTCAACTTCAGGACCTTCTGGTGGCCATCACTACGGAAGGACGTGAATGAGTTTGTCCGAGCCTGTCCTCAGAGTGCCACCGGTAAGTCGTCCTCGACCCCTCCCCCGGGCTTACTCCATCCTCTCCCCATCCCCAACAGGCCCTGGTCCCACATGGCTTTGGACTTTGTGACTGGTCTCCCCCCCTCTACTGGCCACACTGTCATCCTAATGATTGTGGACAGGTTTTCAAAGGCAGCCCACTTCGTCCCCCTCCACAAGCTCCCTTCGGCCAAGGAGACAGCCGACCTGTTTGTCCTGCATGTGGTTTGCCTCCATGGGATCCCGATTGGCATTGTCTCGGACCAGGGTCCTCAGTTCATCTCCCAGGTGTGGTGTTCCTTTTGTAAGGCTGTTGGGTCAGTTTGTCATCAGGCCACCATCCTCAGAGCAATAGACAATGTGAGCGCACTAATCAGGAGCTTGAGGTGGTTCTGAGATGCGTAACGGCCTCCAACCCAGCCTCCTGGAGCTCTTACCTACCTTGGATTGAGTATGCTCATAACTCGTCCATCTCTTCGGCTACAGGCCTCTCTCCCTTCGAGGCGTCCCTCGGTTACAAACTCCCCCGTTTCCGGAGGAGGAGGGGGAGATTGCTGTCCCTTCGATCCAGGCCCATATAAAGAGATGTCAACAGCTATGGAGGACAACCAGAGCGGCTCTTCGCCACACCTCAGGGCGCAACATGGAGATCGCCAATAACCACAGTACCCTGGCTCCGCCTTACCAGGTGGGCCAGCAGGTGTGGTTGTCCATCAAGAACATCAATCTCAAGACTGACTCTAAGAAACTGTCCCAACGTTTCATCAGTCCTTACCCCATTACACAAATTGTTGACCCAGCCGCTGTCTGTCTGGCTCTCCCTCCTTCTCTCCGCATTTGTCCAACCTTTCATGTTTCCCAGGTCAAACCATTTGTTTCCAGTCCTCTGTGCCCTCCTTCCAAGCCTCCGCCCCCTCCGTTGATGGTTGATGGTGATCCTGCCTACAGAGTCAGCCACATCCTGGACGTCCAGTGCAGAGGGCGTGGCCTCCAGTACCTAGTGGATTGGGAGGGACATGGTCCTGAGATGAGGTCCTGGGTGCGCTCCTCTTTCGTCTTGTATCCTCAGCTCATTAGGGAGTTCCACCGCACTCACCCGGACAGGTTGGAACGGCCGCCAAGAGGCATCCCGTAGTGGGGAGGTACTGTGGTGATCTGTGCTGTGCTGCCTTTTTTCTCCCTGATTATCTTCACAGCTGTGGACGCACCTGCTCCTCCCAATTAAGCAGCCTTTATAAGGAGGGCTGCCCTACCATCTGCACGGAGACGTCTACGCTCCTCCAGGGAGAAACTTCTACGCCAAAGTCCTCCTTCATTTGTTTGTGGGAAGTTTCGTCTTCCTGCCTACTCCTACTTCAGGAAGTCTCGCCTTCCTTCAACCAGCGCTTCGACACATGGGAGTTTTGTCTCCCCAACTCAGCTGTAAGCACTACTGGGATTTCTGCACTATTTGCACTTGCCCTCCTCTCTCTCCTTCTCCTGTGCACAGATGGACCAGCCCAGTGGCGGATCTCCTTCTGATCCTGGCGGCGGACCTTTCAGCTGTGGGCTTCCTCCTCCATTCGTGTACCCTGCCTTCACCTGCACCTCGCCTACCACGCAAGCAGCCAACACGCACCATCATCAGCCGAGCCAATAGGACTCAGTGGACCGGTGAAGTATTGCTCACTCATTTGAGTATTAACCACCATCTCACCATTGTAAGAATAGATTCACCTCTCCCAGTTCACCAGAGCATGTCGAGTCCTAACTCTCCTGTCCTTCCTGTCTCCTCAGGGTTGCCTGACTTGTCCTGCTCAGCTTGCTCCAGCCCACACATCCGCTCATACACACACACTCACATTCATTCTTCAATAAAAGATCACTGTTTTCGAGTCCGTGTCTCTGCTTGGGTTTTTCTACAAACATGTCAATTCTGACCTTGTGATTATTTTCTTCATAAGTTTTTTTTTTACATGGGAATGACCATGTAATGACCAAAAATTTGCTACACAATTATAGTCCATCAGTTCATGCCACCAGGACTAAAAAAAAAAAAAAAATCTCAGGGAAATACTGTACTATATGTCCTACTTTGAATGTTCAAAACAGATCTGTGTAACCAGAGATAGCATGGAACACAATTCTGATGAAATGCAAAAACTGTTGCATTTCCGTGTTCAACATGTCTTCATATATATTACTGAGTTTATTGTTACTTAGGCCTTCCTGGAAATCTTAATTTAAGACACATTAACTCCAGTAATAGTGGCTGAGTGAGAACATCTATACTACATACAGTTCCAGGAGCCCAGAGTCTATAAAAAGGAATTTTGGATTTGTGGTGGTCCTTTCAGCATGAAGTTTTATTGTGTCCATTTAGAGAAATGCTGCCGCACTCTGTGTTTTTTGCTGGAATATACTGTATGGATCACTGCAAATATTTCCTTCCAATAGTTCAATCATTTCTTTGCACTTCTGAAATCTTTTTTTAACAATGTAAGAGTTTGTCTTTTGATCACTGATGAAAAACCAAGATAAGTCTGTAATTACTTGTTTATAATGGTCACTTTATTAATCTTTTTGTATGTTTTTTAAATTCCCTTTCATATAATCTGGTAGTGATTTGAACTTTTAATCACCTTCCTCAGTTGGCCAAATGTATAGTGTCTTTTTTTGTCTTTAATATTACTCATCCATTAAGAACTGAGCTGCCTTTTTTCCATCTCTTCATCCCCAGGGACTGATGATTCACGCCCTCAGAAGGGAGAGACCATTGCCAATCAGACTTAGGTAGCTAAACTTCAACAGTGACTCATATGTGATTCCTTCTTCATGTTCCAAGCATCACCCAGACTAAACATACACAGAGTTTGGAGAGTTTGAGGAATCCTGGGAAACTATGTCTTCCTGTTGGCTGGTGTACAGCCCAGAGGGGTTTCCATAGCTTAATGTGAAGAGTGCATGGTCCAAACCAGCTATGATTTTAGATTACCCTAACTCTAATAAAGTGTTAAGGTATTTAAGAAGCTGTAGTTCCAAGTTAAGAAAAGCCTAATGTATTTCTGCTGCTACTGAAAAATATAGTGTTCATAAATACCTGATGCTTAACGATTCAGAAGATTTTTATATTTTCATCAGTTAAAGTCAAATCTAATGTATCATTTAGCCAATGATTTCAGAGTTCCTGAAAAAAATCAGGTGCTGGGACATCTCAGCGATATATTTTTCAAATCTAATGAGCAATTAGTTTTAAACTGTTAAAATTTATTTTGCAGGTTGTTTGACTCTAACCTTTGTCGCCAAGGCTTTGACTGTATGGTCTCTTTTTCGGCCTGACAACAGCTCAGCAGAGGCAGGTCTATGTGTCAGGGGTAACTCACAGCTGGGCTCTTAATACAATCTCCTTAAAGCCCAGGAAACCAGTCTGCTGAACTGCTAATGGCACTCACTTAGTATATGGATGACAAAAGCTCTTTACAGATCCTGCTATTCACACACACATTCACACACTGCCATTCAAGGCACAGGCTGCACGGTGGCGCAGTGGTTTAGCACTGTGGCAGCACAGTTTTACCCTTGGCCGGGGGATCGCGGGGATCATGAGATCGTGGGTTCGATCCCAGCCCCCGACCAACAGTGAGCTGTGTGGAGTTTGCATGTTCTCCCCGTGTTGCCCGGGTTTACTCCGGGATTTCTCCAGTTTCCTCCCGCACACCAAAAACATGTAGGTTTAGGGCGCTCGTGCACGCAGCGACCAGCAGCCGGTGGCTTGTCACCAGACTGCAAACCAAGTCTACCTACGGGTATAAATAAGTAACAAAAAAAAACAAAAACAAAAAAAAAAAAAGGCGCTGGCCTGACATACCAGGAGCAACTGGAGGTTCAGTGTCTTGCTCAAGGACACTTTGACATGCAGACTGCAGAGAGAGTGGGAATTGAACCACTGGCCCCTCGATTAGTAGTCGGGCACACTATGCCTGTGCCTGGTAGTGCAGTCTGCTGAACTGCTAATGGGTTTACACCAGGGGTGTCAAGCATACAGCCCGCGGGTCAAAACCGGCCTGCCAGAGAGTCCAAACTAGCCCGCAGGATGAATTTGCAAAGTGTGAAAATTCAATAATAGAATACATGAGCAGCACTTTTTCAATAAAGTAACTGCTAATTCCCAATTTGTCCATTTGGGGTCACACAAGAGTAGCAGACATAAAAGTGATCCCCAGTTTACACTGAGGGAGTCTGTTTTGCAGGTTGGGAGGACAGTATTTCTTCCAGAATGAAATATGGCCCCCGAGGTAAAATGAGTTTGACACCCCTGGTTTACACTCTAACCATCACCTCATCGATCCACTTCTGGGAAAATCACTCTATATATAATTCAAGAAATCTTTCTTTCTGTCTGCCTGTCTGTGTATCTGTCTGTCAAGATCATAGGACTCGCTAAAAGATCATAAGACAACCTATGATGCTCCTATGATGTCTACATGACGTCCTATGATGTTCCTATGATGTCTATGTCATAGGACATCAAAGATCAAAGGCAGGCATCACTCACGCTCACTCACGATCATAGGACATCAAAGATCAAAGGCGGGCATCACTCACGATCATAGGACTCGCTATGCCATCATTTAAGATCAAAGGCAGGCATCACTCACGATCATCAGACATCAAAGATCAAACACAGGCCTCACTCACGATCATAGGACTCGCTATGACATCATCAAAGATTATAGGACTCACTATGACAGTCTGATGATGACACCATCAAAGATCAAAGGCAGGCATCACTGAACGAGTGCTGACATGCTTACTTACACCCTTGCTTACAGCTGCTTTCTACGGGCATGTAGAAATACTTGCTTATACTTGGTTTCTACGGTATGCACAGGTATGCACTAGTATCTTTGAAAAGGGAAAATATATTAGAAAAAAAAATCATATGCAATCACTGCCATGATGTTACCCTCCACCCTAATAATACTGATTTCATGAACAAATGTTGCTGACCACTGTGGCTCTGATGTACAGCTCATTTGTGTCATGATTTGAATCTGTGTTTGTGTTGTTGGCGTTTCCATCCTCTCTTCCGCAGGATCCAAAGAGGTGAGGCTGAGCTGATTGACACACACACACACACACACACACAAATGAGTAATAATAATGGTGCTTATAGTAGTAATATATAATATAATATATATATAATATAATATATAATATATTATATTATAATATAATATAATAGTATGAGATGAGATGAGATGATAATATAGTAATAATAATGGTGTGAAACACCACCCACCACACCGACAGACACGAACAGCAGCAAGCCACTACTTCAGTCACAGCCGCCCAGGGGCAAACTGACAGACATGTGGCAGCAAACCTACGGCAACGCCCTCCCCCACCCACCACCACCACTGAACACACACACACACACACACACACACTCAGCGCCACGGACACCGGAGGCAAGGCAGGCAAAGCGCCCCACCTAGGGACACAACAGCCGGACGACTGGGGAGAGTGGTAACCGAACCTCCACCCCCGGGACACCAGATGGCCCGTCCAACCCCCTAAGCCCCTGCCACCCAACGAGGTCTTTCCCTCCACATACACACCCTCAACACCCGTGCGTGCACCCACAGGTACTTGCACTCACACACAGCCACCCTCATGTGTACACACACATACATACCATCACATATGTCTACCTACACACACCCTGCACACACAACACACATATTCACACATGCATGCACCCATATCCACACCCACACAGACACACACAAACCCACACACACCACCATTCATGCACACCTACACATACGCACCCGTAAACACACTCACACAAACCCACGTGCACGCATGCATGCACACACATATATACACACACACACAGACACACACACACACGTAGACTCCGGAGGATGAGAGCGAACACCCACAATCCGCCACCTTCCCCCTCCGGGACACAGGCATCATCCCCTGGAGCACCACCAGGACAATGGCCAGCCCACATCACCGGCGCACACTGGACCACGGCCCAGAGGGGGGACGGCTCCCCAGCACCAGGGGACCAAGGCCAAACACACAGCCACCCGGGGACAGGCACCCAAGACACTGCCTCCAGTGGGTCACAGAAGACCCCCTGCAGTCAGGGTGCAGCCAGCCACCAGAGGCACCAACGAGACTGTGCCACCGCCTGCCACCCCTCAAGTTATAAAATCAATTAGCGGGGACCGGAGAGAATTGAATTCAGCCAATTGGTTTTTAGAGGAGGCAGACATTGTCTCCAGACTAATATAATCTAATAGGAGGTTCTTATAGTGAGATGAACATAAATTATTTCTTGATTTCCAACTCATGAGGATAGTTTTCTTGGTGATGCATAAAGCAGCAAGAACCATGTATGAAATCTTTACCTCTATATCACCCAGTATGCAAAGTGTGGGAGAGGTTACGATACAATACCCAAGCCGTGCTGATAGGTCTCCACATATCTTCTGCCAGAACTTTAGGACCGGTGCACAGGACCACATAGCATGCATGTAACTATCTGGGGCATTGCTGGTGCAATGGGAACAGATATTTGTGTGACTTGGGACCATTTTGAACATCCTTTGTCCTGTGTAATGAGTTCTATGTAGAACTTTGTACTGTATGAGTTGTAAATAAGAATTTTTTAGTCACCTTAAAAGTGTTTAAGCATATTTGTGTCCAAAAGCTTTCATCCTTATTGACTGATAGGTCTGTCTCCCATTTTAATTTTGGAAGTGATACTGACTCATCCAGTTTTGATAATAGTCCATGTATTTTCAATATCAATTTAGGGGAATGAAGACTTAGAAACTCTGTCACCTTAACTGGTACCTCTAAATCTATCTGGTTGAAATTGAATCTTAAGATAAGATAAGGGGGAATTCCAGGATTGCAACAGCACAGGGATAGCAACACTCAGAGCAATAATTTAGCAGATGAGATAAAAAGAGCAGTGAATATACATATGTACACATAAATATATAAATATATAAACACAGCGCGGAGCATTGTAGCTAGATGGAATAAACAGCACAATGGTCTATTCAGTTACCCCATCTAGTATGAATATGTACCCATACAGCATATTTTGTATTTGAATCAGCCTAGTTGTCACCCTCTGTAGCGATTGGTATTGTCCTAGTTGTATAATGGAGGGGACCATTATTGTGCAAGTTTGTTACGTCTTTTGCATTCAATACTATTAGGTCATAAAGTTTTTTTACGACCTCTATGAGCAGCCCTGCTTAGGTTATAAAGTCTGACAGCCGTAGGCAGGAAGGACCTGCAGAACTTCTCGGTCGCGCACCTAGGATGATGTAGCCTACTGCTAAATGAGCTCCTCAGTGCGTTCAGCATGTCCTGCATAGGGTGGGACTCGGACTCCAGCAGAGATGACAGCTTAGCCACCATCCTCCTCTCTCCTATCTCCTCCACTGGGTCGAGGCGCTGCCTCAGGACAGAGCTAGCTTTCTTAATCAGTCTGTTCAGTCTCTTCCTGTCAGCTGCTGCGATGCCGTTGCCCCAGCAGACCACTCCAAATGTAATGGCTGATGCCACCACCGAATCATAGAAGGTCTTCAGGAGCACCCCTTGTTCACCAAAAGACCCGAGCCTCCTCAGTATAAACAGCCTGCGCTGTCCCTTCTTGTAGAGTGCATTGGTATTGTATGACCAGTCCAGTTTATTGTTCAAATGAACACCCAAGTACTTGTAGGAAGTCACCATCTCAATGTCTGTTCCTTGGATGTTTACTGGTACTGTGAGAGGTTGTCCTCGCCTGTGGCAGTCCCCCACCAGCTCCTTGATTTTCCTCGCGTTGATCTGGAGGCAGTTCCGATGGCACCAGTCCACAAAGTCCTGGATAAGTCCTCTGCACTCAACTTCATCTCCGTCGGAGATGAGGCCGACAATTGCAGAGTTGTCAGAGAACTTCTGTGGATGGCAGTGTGTTGTGTTGTGTGAAAAGTCCGCAGTATGAAGGGTGAACAGGAACGGAGCCAGAACTGTTCCCTGGGGGGCCCCTGTACTGCAGATGATTGTGTCAGACACACAATCCTGGGTTCTCACAAACTCTGGCCGGTTTGTGAGGTAGTCCAGGATCAACGATGACAGGTGCTGGTCCACCCCTGCGCACAGTAGCTTGTCCTTCAGGATCACCGGTTGGATGGTGTTGAAAGCACTGGAGAAGTCAAAGAACATGATCCTCACTGTGTTTATAGTCTTCTCCAGGTGGGACAGGGAATGGTGTAGGAGGAAGATCACTGCATCCTCCACCCCGATGCTGTGCTGGTAGGCAAACTGGAGTGAATCCATCGCTAGTCCCACCAGGGGGCAGACGTGGGCAAGGAGCAGTCTCTCCAGGGTCTTCATCAGGTGAGAAGTGAGGACCACTGGTCTGTAGCTGTTCAGGTCTCTGGGGTGGGAAGTCTTTGGTACGGGTACCACACAAGATGTTTTCCACAGCTGTGGTACCCTCCCCAGCTTCAGGCTCAGACTGAAGATGTGCTCCACAGTCCCACACAACTGGTTTGTGCAGGACTTGAGGAGCTTTGTGCTGATGCAGTCCGGACCCGAGGCCTTCCTCGCCTTGATCTTCCTCAGCACCGCCCTCACCTGGGTCTTAGTGAGGGCCAGGTTGGAGCTGGGGGGCTGTGTGCTGGGAGTGGGGGGTATTGGTGAAGGGGGGTGGACAGCAGGTCTCAATGACAGTAGGGGCAGCAGTGGTTGTTGTGCAAGCGGAGGGGAGGGCGGTTGGTCAAACCTATTAAAAAAACAGGTTCAGATTGTTCACCCATTATTCTATTCTGGAGCCCAGAGATGGTTTTGAGGCTTCTCCAGACCTCGCTCATGTCGCTCTGTTGCAGCTTGTCCTCCATCTTCTTCCTGAAGCTGTCCTTGCCTTCTCTGATCTTCCTCCTTAGCTCCCTCTGTACGGATTTCAGCATCTCCCTGTTCCCCGACCTGAAGATCCTTTTCTTTTCTCTCAGTAGTGATTTTATCTCAGGGTTGATCCAGGGTTTGTTGTCTGAGCAACACTGTATGATCTTGGTGGGTACGGTGTTGTCCACACAGAAGTTGATGTAGTCTGTGATGGTGTGAGTGAGGCCATCAATATCCTCACCATGTGGATCGCAGAGCTGCTCCCAGGCAGTGATTTCAAAACAGTCCTTTAGAGTGTCCATTGCCTCCTCAAACCATTTTTTCACCCTATGCGTAACCAGCGGTTGTCTGTACACTAGGAGTTTGTACACAGGCAGAACGTGAACCAAGTTGTGATCCGATCTCCCGAGTGGGGGGAGTGGCAATGAGATGTACGCCTCCTTGGTGTTTGCATAGGATAAGTCCAGTGTTTTATTGTCTCTGATGTGGCCCGTGACATACTGGGTGAACGTGGGCAGAATGGAGAACAGTGAAATATGGTTAAAATCACCCGAGACGAGGAGGAGCGCATCTGGGTGCTCTGTCAGTAGCCTGCAAGTGACTGAATGGATGATGTCACGCGCTGTCCCAGCGTTCGCCGACGGATTTGCATAAATAACAATGCAGATCACGTGTGAGTATTCCCTAGGAAGGTATACAGGCTGCATGCTAACAGCTAGCAACTCAATGTATTTGCTCCAGTGTTGCTCTTTAACAGTGATGTGCCCAGGTTTACACCATCTGTTATCGACATACATTATCACTCCTCTGCCCCTTGCCTTCTCACTGTCTGGTGTCCGGTCTGCCTGTATTGCATGGAAGCCCTCCAGTTCGATGTTAGCATATGTTGCTAGCTCTGTTAGCCACGTCTTAGTAAACAACATCATACTAATCTCTCTGAAGGCGCTGTTATAGCGGGACATGGCCGCTAGCTCGTCTGTCTTATTGAGTAGCAATCGTGCATTCCCCATGATAACGGATGGGAGGATGGGTCTGTACCTTATGTCCTTCACTTGCCATCTCACTCCAGCCTGACATCCACGCTGTTTCCGAGTGGTTTCTCCCAGTATGTCGAGTTTTTGCGTTAGCACCGTGGTGCGGTTAAGTGCTAACAGCTAGTCCCTGTTGTACTGTCTCCTGCTATAAACAATGGCTCTGTCCACCGGCCCGGGAGACATTTGGGGTGATCTGTGTGTCCGTGATGGATAAGGTGTTGCTGGATCAGAAAGTTTGACCAGACAAGACAAATAAGAAATAAGAAATAGGAAGAAAAACTCAGAATTGAGCCACTGTTGCAAAAAGATAGCTGACTCATGTGTCGCCAGAAGTTATAATCTTGCTTTTATAATGGATTTAAGCTGTTGGTATTCAAGAAATTTTTTTGTCACTGATGTCATACTGTGACACCAGTTCCTGGAATTAAGTAAAGTTTCCACCTCGAGTAAGATGTTCTAAGTTTTTTATTCCTTTCTCACACCATAGTGGAAAGTTTAACATCCTCTTTTGTTGTAGGATATCAGGATTGTTCCAAATGGGTATGAGTTTACAAGGGACAAGTGAAGACCCCATTATTTTTAAAAATTCCCACCAGGCTGTCAGAGAGGAGCTAATGTTAATGCTTTTAAAACAGTCATGGCGCAGCCTGTTCAGCATCTAGCCATGGGTTTCCTAGTGGAGTTGATTTTTTTTCCAGCAAGAAACAAACTGCAGTCTATTGGCTTTTACCGCACTCTTTTACTTTTTGAAGAGTTTTTAAATTAATCCGTGATGGTTTATCCTTCCATAAAAATTGACCTATATTTGAGTTTAGAGACTTAAACTTACTGTCACGTTATTGAACTTATTTCCCCGCTGACTCTCTTACAATCATATTTTACCATCCTCACCTGTACATAACTGCATAACCACATAACTACATCTAACTTATTGCACATTATTTGCACATAACAGTACTTTTAACTTTCTGCACTGCTGCATATATTTGCATATATTTGCTTAAATTGCACATACTGTTAATTACCGTATATACTGCACTGCTGTCCTTTGCACTTCTGATTGGATGCTAAACTGTGTTTCTTTACCTTGTATTCATACATGTGTAATGACAATAAAGTTGAATCTAATCTAATCTAATCTTAAACCAGGTCATAGATGGTTGAGTAGGAATCACTGAAAATAGATAATTGATTTTTGGAAGAACCGTCATTAGGTAATGTCTTCCAATGCATGAGGTCATCTTGTATTGTTTTTAGAAGGGGTGTGTGATTTAGTCGCAGTAATTCTGAGAGCCTGGGGGAAATATTTATTCCTTAATATTTAATATTACCTGATTGTATTGGATTAGTGGATATATTTGAAAAATTACAGTTTATAGGTAAGACTGTTGATCTGATAGTGATGGAAATTTATCAATGAGCGCCACTGTCTGAAGAAAAGATCTTTGTGAGTTCTCAAGGAAAATTAATACATCATCAGCATAAAGACTTATCTTGTGTTCTTTTTCTCCAGTTCGGATACTACTAATAACATTTTGTTGTATCGCTGCTGCTAATGGTTCAATAAAGATGGTAAAACATGAGGGAGAGAGTGAACAGCCCTGCCTGGTGCCTCTCTGAAGATTAAAGCTTTGATAAGTTTAATCATTTGTTCTGACAGATGCAGTTGGACAGCTATATAGTGTCTTAATCCAGTTTATAAAAGATGAACCAAACCTGAACTTGTGTAACACTTTAAAAAGGAATTTCCAATTAAAGTGGTCAAAGGCTTTCTCTGCATCCAGAGATAAAACTGTGGTTTCTAAGTTATTAATCTTACAGTAGTCTATTAAATTAAATAGCCTGTGTGTATTATTAGCCGAGTGCCTACCTTTGATGAAACCTGTTTGATCCCAATGTATAATAAACAAAGTTATCCTTTCTAGTCTTCTGGCAAGAGCTTTGAAAATTATTTTTAGATCAACATTCATAAGTGAAATGGGACGGTAGCTGGATGGGAGCGTAGGTTCTTTTTCAGGTTTAAAGAGCAGGATAATGCTAGCTGAGTTCATATTTGGAGGGATTACAACATCATGTTTAATTTGGTTCACCATTTTAAAGAAAGTAGGTGCCAGCAAAGGCCAGAATTGTTTATAGAATTCTACTGGAAAACCGTCTGGTCCCGAAGCCTTGTTATTTGGGATGTGCTTAAGTGTCTCCTGGAGTTTGGACATTAAAAGAGTTGAGTCCAGAGCTGCAGTCTGTTTATTATTTAATTGTGGTAGGTTAATAATGTCCAGAAATTCATTTATCTCTGAGTCAGATGGATTAATTTGAAATGAATAGAGGTTTGCATAAAACTTTCTGAAGGAGTTATTTATTTCTTCAGGATCATGGGTAATATTTCCAGTCGTATCCATAATAAAATAGATTGTTTTTCTTGATTCAGTTTTAACTGATGATGAAGGTATCTCCTGGATTTATTACTATGTTCAAATTTCTTTTAGTTCCAGTTTTAATTCTCTCAGGCTGTTGAGTGCTTGTTCCTGTGGAGAAACGGCAAAGGTCATCTCCACTGATTTAATTTTCTGTTCTAACTCAGAAGATGAATGAATGAATGAACTCCAATACCAGTGCTTTTTCTTTTTTATTCTTATATGAACCGTAAGAGATTATTTTCCCTCACATGATTGCTTTTGCTGCTTCCCAGAGGACACACGGTGATATCCCTGGCATGTTAATGTTTCCCAGATATGATTCCCACTCCTTATTAAAATAGTTAATAAAGTTGTTGTCTTTGAGTAGTGATGTATTAAATTTCCAGTTCCTAATTTTCTTTGTAGCTTTTTTTATTCACCAGTGTAGCAGATACAGTGGTGTGAAAAAGTGTTTGCCCCATTCCTGATTTCTCTTTTTTTTTTTGTATGTTTGTCACACTTAAATGTTTCAGATTACCAAACAAATTTAAATATTAAACAAAGACAACACAAAATGCAGTTTATAAAAGAAGGTGTTTATTATTAAGGGGAAAAAAATCCAAACCTACATGGCCCTGTGTGAAAAAGTGATTGCCCCCTAAACCTAATAACTGGTTGGGCCACCCTTAGCAGTAACAACTGCAATCAAGCATTTGTGATAACTGCCAGTTGACATAATTCTCGGCCCAGGAAACCCGCACGCAGGCTCAGGTAGATTTGAAAGCTTTATTCAACAAGGAAAACGTGTTTGGATGTGTGTATGTGATATGGTAATGTATTGTGGGTGGAAGATGAGGACAGGAGCAGAGCAGCACGCCGTGCGGCCAGGCAACCCTATGGAAGAGACACAAACAGGGAATGAGCTGGGCAAAACCATACGGGACAGTGATACAGAGATGTGCTTACTTGCAGAGATATTGGTGGCTGGCGTTGGCGAGGATTCCAGGCCTGGGAGACAGCGCCCTGCTGCGCACACAACGAGGTGTGGAGATGCCGGGAGGAGATGATGGCGAAGGTGAGGATTTCTGCCGCCAGGGAATCCACCTGTCCACAGGGGAAGGCTGAGAGAAGAGGTAAGTAATAAGACAGCTTACGTGTTGTAGCGATGAATTGCAGACCTGAAGAAAGGATTCTGCTGAGGGATTGAGCGCGTTGTAAGACAGACGGCTCCAGACCGATGCTCAGGGCGAGGTGGAATAAATAGCTCAGCGCTAACGAGGCGCAGGTGTGCGCGCAGCTGAGGTGGATGCCTGAGAGCGGCGAGTGGTGACAGTACTCCCCCCCCTAACAGCGCCTCCTGGCGCTGGCTTATCCGGGTGCGCCCGGTGGAACTCCGGGACAAGATCTCGATCCAGCACCCAAGAAGAGCGCACCCAGGATCTCCACTCTGGGCCATATCGCTCCCAATCCACCAAGTACTGCAACCCACGACCTCGGCGCCGGGAGTCCAGGATGGAAGCAACACCCCATGCCGGGTGACCGTCGATCATCATGGGAGCAGGCGGCGCCCTAGGAGGAGGACAGAGTGGGTCGGAGACAACAGGCTTGACTTTGGAAACATGGAAAGTGGGACACACACGGAGGGAGGGGGGGAGGGCCAAATGCACAGCCACCGGGTTGACAATCTTGGTAATAGCGAAGGGGCCGAGAAACCGTGGAGCCAACTTCCTCTTCTCGGCCTTGAGATTGATGTCCTGCGAAGAAAGCCAGACCCGTTGACCCACCTGGTAACTAGGAGCCGGCCTCCTGTGGCGATTGGCAGTGGTGCTGTTGCGCGCCGCCGTGCGTAAAAGCGCCTCTCTCGCCCTGGTCCACAAACTCCGGCAGCATCTTACATGTGCCTGAATGGAGGGAACAGCCAACTCACCCTCCTGTTCGGGAAACAAGGGGGGATCGTACCCCAATGACGCCTTGAAGGGGGACATACCAGTGGCCGAAGACCGTGCCGTGTTGTGGGCGTACTCCACCCAGGCCAAGCAGGAGCTCCAGGAGGATGGGTTGGAGGAGGTCACGCAGTGCAGGGCAGCCTCCAGCTCCTGATTGGTACGTTCACACTGTCCGTTGGACTGGGGATGATGACCAGAGGAAAGACTCACCGTGGCTCCCAGGGCGTTACAGAAGCACCTCCATGCTTGGGATACAAACTGAGACCCACGATCCAATACGACGTCCAAAGGAATCCCGTGCAGTCTGACCACATGTTGGACGAGGAGATCAGCCGTCTCACGTGCCGAAGGAAGACCCCGAAGCGGCACAAAGTGGGCGGCCTTAGAGAACCGATCCACAATCGTCAAAACCGTGTCGTACGTGTTAGAGACAGGGAGACCAGTGATGAAGTCGAGAGCGATGTGCGACCAGGGCCTGCCTGGGACCGGCAGGGGCTGAAGTAGACCCGCAGGTGGAGAGTTCTGAGACTTGCCAGTGGCACACTGGGGGCAGGCCCGGACGTAGTTGGCAACATCCTTTTGGAGACCCGGCCACCAGAAGGAGCGTTGAAGAAGGTCCACCAGTCAGGAGACGCCAGGGTGACAGGCGAGCCTGGATGTGTGGGCCCAGTGAATAACCTCCCCCTGAACAGCTGAAGGAACGAAGAGCCTGCCCTCCAGACCACCCCCAGGGTCTGGTTCCGCCTTGTCCCTGATGGACCAGGAGACCACCCCCACGACGCACGAGCTGGGAAGGATGGTGTGGTCTGACTTCTCCGGGGCCTCAGGAGCGAACTGTCTCGACGAGGCGTCGGGCAACCCATTCTTTGAGCCTGGACGGTAGGTGATGGTAAACTGGAATCGAGCGAAGAATAGAGACCAGCGCGCCTGGCGGGCATTCAGACGCCGCGCTGACCTCAAATACTCAAGATTCTTGTGGTCTGTCCAGACCACAAAAGGCTGAGCTGCCCCCTCCAGCCAGTGATGCCACTCCTGCAGCGTGAGCTTGACAGCAAGGAGTTCCCTGTCACCGACGTCATAATTTCGCTCTGCTGCTGACAACCGTCAAGAGAAGAAGGCGCAGGGCCGCTTGACTCCATCCACTGGTGAACGCTGGGAGAGCACCGCCCCCACCCCTGTGTCAGACACATCAACCTCCACCAAGCACTGCAGCACGGGATCAACCTGGGTTAGGACCCAGGAGGATGAGAACTCCGTCTTGAGGGTCTTGAAAGCGGTTGCTGCCTCCTCGGACCACTGGAAGGGCACCTTAGAAGAAGTGAGGTGAGTCAGGGGAGTAACAATGGCGCCGAAGTTGGGGACAAAGCGACGGTAGAAATTGGTGAAGCCGATGAACTGTTGCACCTGTTTCCTGGAGGTAGGCGTGGGCCACTCGACCACCGCTTTAACCTTAGCGGGGTCGGGGAGGATCTGATTGTGAGAGATGACAAATCCCAGGAAAGAGGTGGTCTTGGTGTAGAATTCGCATTTCTCCGCCTTGATGTAGAGCCTGTTCTCCAACAACCGCTGCAGGAATGAGCCTGGTGCTCCACCCGTGACCTGGAGAAGATGAGTATATCATCCAGGTAGACGAAGACAAAGACCCCCAGGAAATCTCGTAGGACGTCATTAATGAGTCACTGAAAGACGGCAGGTGCGTTAGTGAGCCCAAACAGCATCACTAAGTACTCGAAGTGGCCGCTGGGCATCCTAAAGGCCGTCTTCCACTCATCGCCCTCCCAGATCCGAACGAGGTGGTAAGTGCTGCGGAGATCTAATTTAGTGAACCAGGTCACCCCCTGGAGGGAGTGGAAGGCGGTGTCCATCAGAGGCAGGGTGTAGCGGTCCTTAACCGTGATGTCATTGAGAGCCCTGAAATTAATGCAGGGGCGAAGGGACCCATCCTTCTTGGAGACAAAGAAGAAGCCAGCACCGAGCGGAGACGAGGAGGGGCGGATGATCCCAGCACTGAGCGACTCCCTGATGTAAGAATCCATTGCCTCGCGTTCAGGAGCTGAAAGGCTGTAAAGGCGGCCGGATGGTAAGGGTGCCCCCGGGCGAAGGTCAATGGCGCAGTCATACGGCCGGTGAGGGGGAAGAGACATGGCTTTGGACTTGCTGAATGCCATCCCCAAGTCGTGAAACTCCTGGGGCACCAGGGTGAGGTCCGGAGGCTCGGAGACCGGCGCGGGCGGAGGAGAGGACGGAGCACAAGCCGCAGACTGGAGACAGGTGCTCAGGCAGAAGGAGCTCCATGAAAGGACATTATCAGACCTCCAATCGAGGACGGGGTTGTGCAGGCGCAGCCATGGGTAGCCCAGAATGACACGGTCCGAAGAGGAAGACAAGATGTATAGGGTTAGGTCCTCACGGTGGTTGCCTGAGATTATTATGGGCACCGGCTTGGTGCGATGCATCACTACCCCCAGGGGAGAGCGAGAGAGGGTGACCAGATTAAGGGGAGTTGACAATGGCTGACAGGGTATGCCCAAACGGGTTGCCAGGCTCTTGGAAATGAAATTTTGCTCTGCCCCCAAGTCCACCAGTGCATGAGTGAGGTGCCCGATGGAATTATGGCAGAATCTGATGGGCAGTGTGCAACTAGAGAGAGGATTTGACCAGTTTGAGTCCGCGAGGCCCCCTACAGTGACTCGCGGACCCCCCCGTTTGGCTTGACCGGGCACTGCTCCACGGTATGCTGGTCGTCTCCGCAATACATGCAGAGACCCAGTTCCCGCCGGCGTTGTCTCTCCGCAAGAGGGAGCCTGGTGGGCCCAATCGACATGGCCTCTGACTCATCGGCGGACTCCGGAGCAGGTAACGCCAGGGGCTGAGACTGAGGAGAGTGGGCGGAAGATCCGTGCGAGCGGCTGACTAACTTCCGCTCCGCGGCCTGCTCTCGCAGCCTGTTGTCCAAACTAATCGTTAGGGAGATTAGCTCGGAAAGCCGCCCTGGGAGATCCCGACTGGCCAATTCGTCCCGCAGACCTGAATTGAGGCTACGGAGGAAGATGCTGCAGAGAGAAGCCTCTCCCCAACCAACCTCCTCCGCTGCCACCCGGAAGTCAACAGCGTGATCCGCCGCCGACCGGTTTCCCTGTTGAAGGCCAAGGAGCCGATCGGCGTGGACGCTGTCACGACGCGAGTGATCAAACACCTCAAGGAAGTCTTGCACGAACCGGTCATAGGAGAGGTTTGCGTAGCTGGGCTTTGACATGACAGCGTAAGCCCAAGCTAACGCTTGCCCCTCCAGGAGATTAGCCATGTAGCCGATACGGCTGTGGTGTGAGGGAAAATCCCCGGGAACGCGCAGGAACACCGACTCACATTGTAAAATAAACCCCCGTGCCCCGCCGAGCTTCCCGTTGAAGCGAGCGGGGGTTGGGATCGGTTTGAGCCGGGTCGGCGCTCCCGAGTTAGGTTGGCCAGCAGTGGAAGCGGCCGAAGCCGAGCCGCCTTGATGAGCCGGGGGGAACGCCTGCTGGGGGTCAAGACGGTCTAACCGGTGAGTAATTATAGTTAACTGGTTGAAGATGACCTGTTGTTGATGCGCTATCCTATCCACCCGAGCCTCGAGGGTGGAAAAACGGCGTGCAAACCTGCTGTCCGCTGGGCCGCTTTGCTGGAGCCGTACTGACATACACTACCGTTCAAAAGTTTGGGGTCACCCAGACAATTATTTTGTGTTTTCCATGAAAAGTCACACTTATTTACCACCATGAGTTGTAAAATGAATAGAAAATATAGTCAAGACATTGACAAGGTTAGAAATAATGATTTGTATTTGAAATAATAATTTTTTCCTTCAAACTTTGCTTTCGTCAAAGAATCCTCCATTTGCAGCAATTACAGCATTGCAGACCTAACATGATTGCACAAGGGTTTTCTAATCATCCATTAGCCTTCTGACGCAATGAGCAAACACATTGTACCATTAGAACACTGGAGTGATAGTTGTTGGAAATGGGCCTCTATACACCTATGTAGATATTGCACCAAAAACCAGACATTTGCAGCTAGAATAGTCATTTACCACATTAGCAATGTATAGAGTGTATTTCTGATTAGTTTAAAGTTATCTTCATTGAAAAAAAGTGCTTTTCTTTCAAAAATAAGGACATTTCTAAGTGACCCCAAACTTTTGAACGGTAGTGTAATTCTCAGCCCAGGAAACACGCACGCAGGCTCAGGTAGATTTGAAAGCTTTATTCAACAAGGAAAACGTGTTTGGATGCGTGTATGTGATATGGTAATGTATTGTGGGTGGAAGATGAGGACAGGAGCAGAGCAGCACGCCGTGCGGCCAGGCAACCCTATGGAAGAGACACAAACAGGGAGTGAGCTGGGCAAAACCATACGAGAGAGTGATACAGAGATGTGCTTACTTGCAGAGATATTGGTGGCTGGCGTTGGCGAGGATTCCAGGCCTGGGAGACAGCGCCCTGCTGCGCACACAACGAGGTGTGGAGATGCCGGGAGGAGATGATGGCGAAGGTAAGGATTTCCACCGCCAGGGAATCCACCTGTCCACAGGGGAAGGCTGAGAGAAGAGGTAAGTAATAAGACAGCTTATGTGTTGTAGCGATGAATTGCAGGCCTGAAGAAAGGATTCTGCTGAGGGATTGAGCGCGTTGTAAGACAGACGGCTCCAGACCGATGCTCAGGGCGAGGTGGAATAAATAGCTCAGCGCTAACGAGGCGCAGGTGTACGCGCAGCTGAGGTGGATGCCTGAGAGCGGCGAGTGGTGACAGCAATGAGTCTTTTACAGCGCTGTGAAGGAATTTTGGCCCACTCATCTTTGCAGAATTGTTGTAATTCAGCCACATTGGAGGCTTTTCGAGCATGAATTGCCTTTTTAAGGTCATGCCACAGCATTTCAATTGGGTTGAGGTCAGGACTTTGACCAGGCCACTATAAAGTCTTCATTTTATTTTTCTTAAGCCATTCAGAGGTGGACTTGCTGGTGTGTTTTGGATTATGTTATGTTTGCCCCTTACAGGGCAAAGATGAGGCTCCAGAAGCCAGCAGTGGGTTTGTATTTTATTACAAAGAGTACAAAATAATGTGCCATGAGGGGCAAAACACATATACTACACAAGCAACCTCGATGGTTGAAATAACTAAACATACAAAAATCAACAGTCACATATAAAGCAGCGAGGGCGAAACCTTGCACTGTAGAATAAACACATGAAAATAGCGAGGGCAAAACCTTAATACTGAAAAAGGACTGACTTCGGACGTGGGGAAACCAGTCTGGATATGACGAGGTCGCAGCGAGGAATAAACCCTGCTGGCGACCTTAAATAGTTTAACAGAAAACACAACTGCAAACAGGTGTGGAGAGATAATGATAAATAAGTGCCTGCAGCTGTGACAGCTCGGGAGCAGACTGACAGGCGGAAATGCTGCTGTGGCATTGTCAAAATAAAAGCACAAAATAATCCTCATACAGAATGAGACTAAATAAACAGGGAGAAAATGAGGAAAATCATAAGTGACTCCAGCGCGGAAACGACCCACGCTCGGGATCACTACTTTGCCCCTGGTTTAAGGGATGAATTCCAGGCATTTCCCTGTAGCATCCAGGACCCCCCCCCCCTTTCCCGAACCACAAATAGTTACCAAAATCAGCCTCAGGAGGGCAGAGGGGGAATCCAGGCCTGGAGGGAGAGACACTGAAAGGGAAAGAAAATAAGCTCAAAAATGATTAACAGCAAAACTCTAGAATGTAAGTCAAAGTAAACAATCCTCTGTGTACTAAAACATAAAAAGTAGTCAAAGCCACAACTAAGCATACAAATGAGAATTTCTCCTTTTTTGTTTCTTTTCTTCTTTTTTTTTTTTTTTACAGAAATGTCCATGTGAAAATTTAACAAAGTAGGACACAAACATAGCTAATTCAAACACTATAGTTCAAACGAGAAATTACTTTCCTCCCGGAAAAGTCAAACCTGGAAAGAAATCTGGACAGAAGGAGGCTTGAACATACATATCTATAGTAAATAAACAGTACAGCAAAAACAAATAGTAATTTATATGGTGGTAATGCAGGATTTGAGGCAAAGAACTAAGCATCACCAGTCCAATAAGGGAACTGTACCGGTGGTCTCCCAGAGTCCCACCTCCACCCGATTGTCACCAGGAAAAGGTCCGGTGGCCTACCAGACCCCCAGAAATACCGGGACAGGCGAAAAGGTCCATCAGGTGGCCTCCTCACATTGCTAGGCCAGTGGACCACGGAACCCCGCTTCCCTCCCCCAGAAAGCAGAAGAGGAGACGGATAACCCCCACAGATCTCTGGCCGGGAGCAAACCACGACGGAGCCAGAAGATTGTAGCAGACTCGCAGCAGCCTTGATCCCCAGTGCAGCACCCTCGGTGGCCTTGGCTTGAGCCGTAGCAGCACCCCCAATGGCCTCGGCTTGGGGCGTAGCAGCACCCCCGATGGCCCTGACTTGAGGCATACCCACTACGTCTTCGGCTGGTGGAGCTGGACCCACGAAGACCTTGGGCAGTGGACCGGAACCCACGGAGACCTCTAACGTCGCAGGAAATTCCCTGGTGGCCCTGAGAAAAGGCTCAGAAACAAGGGGCACAGGAACAAGGTCAGGGTCACTGGCAGCAGTGGAACCCGGCGAGGCAAGCTCAGATGCTGCTGACGGCAGCACCTGGCTCCCCCCCCCCCCCCGAAGACCCAGACAAGATCTCTCCAAAACAGAAATAATGAAAACAAAGGAGATTACTTGCCTGAGCTCAAGTTCCACCGCCGTCCAGGACTCTGTTGATCCGGGTGGTGAGCCAATGGGCTTGGCCTCCTGACTCCAACTCTGACTCCAACTCTGTTGCAGCAGCCCCAACAGCAGGCAGGATGGTCTTGGCAGTCTCTGGACCTCCTGGCGCTGCAGCCCACGCAGATGGCTCGCTCTGCGTGGCAACCGGAGATCCACCCCCAGCTGGAACAGAACTCTGCTCAGTGGAGACCCGGGGATGCATTATTGTTGGCTCAGACTCCAACTGGCAGACCGACCTCCTCCTTTGTCCATATAGCGGCTGCCGGCTGGAACCAGGTTCATCAGGGCCGCAGGCCCATCCTCCGTCCGGCAGTTTAGTCCTGGCACCGGCGGACACTCAGGGAATATAGGAGGAGACACAGAGGAAGCGGGTCATGAATTTATGGCTGCAGCAGGTGGTGAGAACTCAGGGGACTGCAGGACCTGAGCATCACCCTAGGAATCAGACAAGGTAATTAATCGTTTAGAGAAAGAGAATGAAAAAAACACTTGCCTGTTTTCCAGGAGTATGGTGGTCACTGCTGCAACAGGCTCTATTCTTCTTTCTCCCGTCATAGCGATAAAGGTGGGCCCCTCGGGGAGACAAGGAGGAGCCGCTCTTGATGGATCGATGACGGTGGTGGTGACATAAAAACAGCTGGCCGGGAGGTGAAGGAATCTTTCTGGCAGCCCGTAGCTAGATCCAAATGGGAGCCTCGCGGTGAATTGTACCAGTGATTCTCCTCTCTCAACTTTGGAACAGCCGTGTTGCAGAGAGGAGAGGGGTTCAGTGCAGAACGGCGGTGCCGTCTGGCTGGAGACAAGCTTAGTGCCAGATTAGGAAAATGCCACTGCTGAGCGGAAACAGTGGCTAGTAGTTCAGCAAACTCAGGATAACCGTCCAACCTGGGATGTGCCTCCACAACTCTAACTGTTGCCACCACGCTCTTCAGAGCTTTGCCCAGGTTAACGGAAGAGAGAACTTCAGCCATCTGGTGCCTGATGAAATCAGCTGCCCACAGTTCATCTTTGCTGGGACCCCCGGCTGCCCTCCTCCTCCACTGTGCTGGAAGACGGCTCTTCGGTGATGGAACCATGGGAGCTGGAGCCGTAGCAGGAACCTCCTCACTAGCCGAGGAACGGGAGTTCTTCCCCGTTGGCCCCCTCTTAGGCTTCCTGGAGGATCTCTGGCCCAGTTGACGGTTCCTCTATTGGAGCGCCGATAGTTCAGCCATCCTCTCCCTGCCCTCAGAGTGCTCAGTCAGGCGAGGATGACGTTTAGCATCCACCTCGGCAAGGCCCAGGTACCATAGTGCGTCTTGGGGGGAACGATCGCGAGATATGGCCAGGAGGTCATCTATCTCCATTAGAGCCTGGACGAGCTCAAAACCCAGGCTCATAGGATACTGTCAGGAGCCGAGCTTGGTTTCCCCAGCTCGGTCCTGACCTCCCTGTGGGTTTAGGTGTCACTGTTTATGTATGTATATTATGAATGTCAGTGTGCTTCTGTATCCTTAGCCACTGCTCTCAGGCCGGCAGCCGTTTGGCAGCTCTCTTCAGCTCACTCTTCTGTGAGTACTGGCTGACAGCCTGTCGGTCCGACCACGCCCCCTCACTTATTACCATCAGCCATTCCCAGTTCCATTAATCATCTTTCCAGGTCCTCGCTCAGGTGCTCCTCATCACACCAGCAGTGTGTGTACTTTAGCAGCCTTTTGCCAGTCATGCACTGCTGGGTCTTTGACTGACTGTATGTATTGTCTGCTGCGTTGTCTGTAGACAGTCCTGCTTGTCTGTGTACCACGACGGGTTAGCCCCTCCGCGCTTTCTGTGGTTCTCTGGTGACCCCTGAGTGATGTCGGCTCCGGGACGTCATTGGGGCTAATCCCATTTCTCCTCATGCATTTGCTGGGTGATGCCGACCCCTGAACGGCAATTGTAAGTCATCTGTGTATTTTTGTAAGTCTTCACCCTTTTGAACTGTTAGTCTTTATGTTAATAAATGTGTTGTAGTGTACCCTCGCACGTAAATCCTTGTTATTCCTCCCCTTTCCGTGCGCTGCATAAAAGCGCACAGGGAGGTTTGTGACAGGATACCACCTGGAGAATGAGGCCATAATCCCCCCCCCCCCCCCAAAAAAAAAACAAAACAAAAAAACCCGCAGACACCCAGTGAAGGAAAAAAATTCTGAGCCACAATCAAACCTCACTGTGGCTGGAACCCGCTTTGGCTGCAACCTACTGTTATGTCTGCCCCTTGCAGGGCAAAGATGAGGTGCCAGAAGCCAGCAGTGAGTTTGTTATTTTATTGCAAAAAGTACAAAATAATGTGCCACGAGGGGCAAAACACATATACTAAACACAAGCAACCTCGATGGGTGAAATAACTAAACATACAAAAATCAACAGTCACATATAAAACAGCGAGAGCGAAACCTTGCGCTGCAGAATAAACACTTAGATGAAAATAGCGAGGGCGAAACCATAACGCTGAAAAAGGACTGACTTCAGACGTGGGGAAACCAGTCTGGATAAGGCAAGGTCACAGCAAGGAATAAACCCTGCTGGCTACTTTAAATAGTTTAACAGAAAACACAACTGCAAATAGGTGTGGAGAGATAATGATAAATAAGTGCCTGCAGCTGTGACAGCTCCCGAGCAGACTGACAGGCAGAAGTGTTGCAGTGGTGCTGTCAAAATAAAAGCACAAAATAATCCCCATAAAGAATGAGACTAAATAAACAGGGAGAAAAAGAAGAAAATCATAAGTGACTTGAGTGGGGAAATGACCCACGCTTGGGATCACTACAGATTATTGTCCTGCTGTAGAACCCAAGTGTGCTTCAGCTCGAGGTCAGAAACAGATGGCTGAACAATCTCCTTCAGGATTTTTTGGTAGACAGCAGAATTCATGGTTCCATTTACCACAGCAAATCTTCCAGGTCCTGAAGCAGCAAAACAGCCCCAGACATCACATTACCACCACCATATTTTACTGTTGGTATGATGTTCCTTTTCTGAAATGCTGTTACTTTTATGCCGGATGTAATGGGACTCACACATTCCAAAAAGTTCAACTTTTTTCTTGTCAATCCACAGAGTATATTTCCCAAAAGTCTTGGGGATCATCAAGATGTTTTCTGGCAAAGCTGAGACGAGCCTTTATATTCTTTTTGCTCAGCAGTGTTTTGTTTTTTTTGTCTTGAAACTCTGCCATGCAGGTTATTTTTGTCCAGTCGCTTTCTTATGGTGGAGTCACGATCACTAACCTTAACTGAGGCAAGTGAGGCCTGCAGTTCTTTGGATGTTGTTGTGGGGTCTTTTGTGACCTCTTGGATGAGTTGTCACTGCACTCTTTGGGTAATTTTGGTCGGCCGGCCACTCCTGGGAAAGTTCACCACTGTTCCATGTTTTCATCATTTGTGGATAATGGCTTTCACTGTGGTTCGCTGGAGTCCCAAAGCTTTAGAAAGGGCTTTATAACCTTTTCCAGACTAATAGATCTCAATTACTTTGTCATTTGTTCCTGAATTTCTTTGGATTGCAGCATGATGTCTAGCTTTTGAGGATCTTTTGGTCTAGTTCACTTTGTCAGGCAGGTCCTATTTAAGTGATTTCTTGATTGAGAACGGGTGTGGCAGTTATCAGGCCTGTGTGTGGCTAGAGAAATTGAACTCAGCTTTCCAAAGATGTGATAAACCACAGTTAATTTATGTTTTAACGGGGGAACAATCACTTTTTCACACAGGGCCATGTAGGTTTGGATTTTTTTTTTACCCTTAATAATAAACACCTTCATTTAAAAACTGCATTTTGTGTTTACTTGTGCTATCTTTGTCTAATATTTAAATTTGTTTGATGATCTGAAATATTTAAGTGTGACAAACATACAAAAAAATGAGAAATCAGAAAGGGGGCAAACACTTTTTCACACCACTGTAATGGATGGTGATTGCTGATAACTTGGTTAGAACAAATTTCAGTGTCTGTGATATCCCCCACAATGGAGTTACTAGCTATGAAAAAGTCTAGACGAGAATATAAGTGGACACTGTGAGAAAAGGTGTCATCCCTAAGAGCTGGGTGAAGAGAATGCCATGCATCACAAAGACCAAAATCATTCATGTATTGTTTGAGTGTCAGTAGTCTGCCATTTCCAATAATTCCCCACTGTACTTGATCACTGGGCTCAAGGATCTTTACTGGGCTGGTTCATCTGTCCAAGCAAGAACGTGATCAGTTGTCAGTTGTCAGTCACACAGAATGTGTTTATGGGCATTTCCAAGTCCATTTCCTTATCACAGCAGTACTGTAACAAATTTTCCACCGGACACAAAGTCGAAAAGGGTTGTCCTAATGCTCTTAATTATTCAGAGGTGTGTTTGGGGTGTAATGTGAAATAAATCAATCGCTGTCTTTGCTCTCATTCCCTTTAATAAACAACGGCGCAAGATCAAAGACGTGATACTAACATGAAAGAAGTTTAAGTGGAAGGACAATTCCGTTTTGCACTGAGGACAATGCAAGCTCATTTACAAAGTGAAAATGCATTTAAAAATAGGAGCTTTTTAACTCCACAGCCTTACTTTCCCGTGAACGAGAGCTATCTGCTACAATTCAGAGATCATGCCAGTCTTTCTCTTTGTCCATGAGGTTGACAGTTTTCTTCAGTTTTATTAAGTAAACCTCAGAATCAGAATCAGAATCAGGTTTATTGCCATTGTTCATGTAGTACACAAACTAGGAATTTGTCTCGGTACAATGCTGCAACATTAAACATGATAAGATAAGAGAAATAAACTATACATGTAATAAAGTGTAGGATAAGATTAAGTGAAACCTGATCTCACAAAAGAAGGTATTATCATTCATCAGGGCTTCTCTTTTAAACCAAGAAAGAGGATCTGCTCATCGCGGCAGATCCTTGTGTCTCTAATTAATGAGGAGTCGAGGTGACATTTTATAGTTTTATTATGAACATGAGACCAGGAACACGGGAGTCACTAACACTAGCCTGAGAGCCACAGTGAAGAGACAAGATGTCTCCTGTAGTTACCTTATACGTATACCCCAGATGACGCCACCCCCCAGAGGCAGGGCGTCACCACCTCTCCACTCTAAGGCATCGGCATAATAATATGCCTATAATATAATATCCAATATGCCCCCCCCCCTTGAAAAAATCACAAGCACATCAATTGGCCCTCCCCTTTAAAATTTATACCCTACACACTCACTAAACACAGAAATGTACAGCCTATCCATTCATACCACACCGGCTCAGCGGATCACTCCGCAATGTGAATAGCCAGTCAATGAACGTATAAGTGCCACACACTAAAATAAATCAATCCCGAAATAAATATATACATTGTAGGCATCAAAGATATACACTACCGTTCAAAAGTTTGGGGTCACCCAGACAATTGTTTTGTGTTTTCCATGAAAAGTCACACTTATTTACCACCATGAGTTGTAAAATGAATAGAAAGTATAGTCAAGACATTGACAAGGTTAGAAATAATGATTTGTATTTGAAATAATAATTTTTTCCTTCAAACTTTGCTTTCGTCAAAGAATCCTCCATTTGCAGCAATTACAGCATTGCAGACCTAACATGATTGCACAAGGGTTTTCTAATCATCCATTAGCCTTCTGACGCAATGAGCAAACACATTGTACCATTAGAACACTGGAGTGATAGTTGCTGGAAATGGGCCTCTATACACCTATGTAGATATTGCACCAAAAACCAGACATTTTCAGCTAGAATAGTCATTTACCACATTAGCAATGTATAGAGTGTATTTCTGATTAGTTTAAAGTTATCTTCATTGAAAAAAGTGCTTTTCTTTCAAAAATAAGGAAATTTCTAAGTGACCCCAAACTTTTGAAAGGTAGTGTATATAAGTATAAACACTGCAAACAATGGCAGTACCCGACTCTTCAAACTAGCACTCCCCCCCATAACATGGGTACAACATCTTAATAACACTTAATTCTTAATAACACAACATAAGGCACATTTACATTTCACACCAAGCACACATCCTGTTTTCACACGTTAGTGTTATTTCACCCTGCCACACACACATACATGGCACTCAATACCCCCCCATATATATATATATATATATAGCATTCAATACACACAATGGTGGTCACTTCTCTTTTTTTTTACCTATTAACCTTAGCAATAAAACACCAAAACACACTGTAATTAGACACACCGTAAGCCCCAAAACAAAGTCCTAACACAGATCTCAGGTAGGCTCCCCTCTGGAGCGTCTGTTCCACGGCCCGCTCCCAGAGCGTCTCCGCCTCTTCTTTACCAGAGACGGTCTGCACTGGTGTTTCTTCCCTTCCAACCACCGCAGCTCATTCGTGTGCCATCCCGACCCATCCATCAGCTGCAGGTAACCATCATCCCCAGTCCGTACCACCCGTAGACCACCCTGGTCATCCCACTGCTCCCTTGACTTTCAGACCCGTCCAAGCCGAGACTCAACCCTAGGGCGCATGCCATCACCCACACCCAGGGGAGTACTCACTGGCCTCCTTCGTCTATGGCATCATGACATAATACCCACATGGCTTCATAGGGTCCCGCCGATCCGGCCCGGGCTCTGTCCCTTGTTTTCATTCTGGGCACGTCTAGGATTCATGCCACCCAGTCCTGCCCTGATCATTTTCATTTCTTGAGTCGGAGCGGCACTGGCAGTGCCTGGCTCAACGGTGGTACTTGGTTGGCTACCGGAGCTTTGCTGCACCTGATCTCTCGACCCATCCGCCCCCATGGACATCAAACCATACCGTTCAGGTCCCTCATCCCAGGGACTGCAAACACTGCCACGAAACGCTCACCATGGTGGCGTACTTTGGTGTTGGTGGCAGCCCTCTTCATCCAGTCTGGGCCAGCCTGAGTCCCACATTTCTTCGCCACTTCCCACATAAAATGGCCAGTCCCACAGTCCATCGCCTGACCACTCCTCCACGACCCCACAGGCAATGGAAAAAACAAGCCCGTAAAACAAATCACAGCCCATTAAATTGTTACCTTCATGGGCCACCATGAACTCGGCTGCGCACATTGAGGCCGCCTTGTACCTCACTGAAAGCCACACCAAACCCACAATGTCCAGGGGGTTGTTACCATACCCGTAACAGGCAATGTCTGTTCTACTCACAGTATAATGTGGGAAATACTTCTTCACCGTCACCAGATTCAAGATGAAAGTTGCCGAGTCTGTGTCCACAATTAGCAGGATTGGCACTCTGTCCAACATGATGTTACAAAGGATTCTTCCATCTGTATTGGGCGAGACCGTGTGGACCACCGTGGGTGTCCTCTTAGTTGAAGCCACCTTCCCTGATACCCGGTCCTCCTTCTCAAAGTTCTGACAAACTCTGGAGAAGTGGTGAAACAACCCGCACCATCCACAATGCTTCCCCTTCACTGCGCACTCCCTCGCCTTATAGCGGTGCCTGCTGGATCCACAGCCATTGCATCTTGGCGTCCCCGGGGTGGACCTAATCTTCATGATGGCTGCGTAGTCATCGTTGCTGCGTAGTCATCGTAGCTGCCATCATCCAGATCCAAGGCCAGTGCCTTCCACTGTTCATCGTTCCTGGGTAGGGCCTCCATGTCACCGAGATTCTTTATAATTCTTTCCACTGTCTTGTGTTGTTGCGCTAGCTCCATGGCTGCTAGCAACGTTAGCTCAAGGAATACACCACGTGCTCCGCTAACTGGTCGCAAATCATCTCCTCCTCCAAGGCCCCAAACCTGCACTCACCCGCCAGCTGCCAGAGGTCTGCACAAACTGTTGAACCGATTCTCCCGGCTGGAGCTCTGTTGCACCCATGGTGGCCCCTGGCTGGAACTCTGCTGGACCCTCGGCGGACCCCGACCGGGCCAATGCTGCACCCTCGGCAGACCCCAACCGGGCCACTGCTGCACCCTTGGTGGACCCCGACCGGGCCACAGGTGCACCCTTGGTGGAACCCGCGCTGAAGCATGGCAACCATGACCGGTCTGGGAAGGAGTGTAGCACCCACGTTGGGCTGATCGTGGAGCGCAGCCCCCACGAGGGTCCAAATCCAGTATGTCGCACACACGGAGACTCAGCCCACAGAGGGACCCATACAATGGCCTCAGGCAGCAGGGTGGCTGGACCCACGACATCGTCATGGGGCGAGACCGGTTCCGTGGAGACCCCCAGTGACCTCCTCTCCGGCGACCCTAGAAGAACACTCAGGAGCAGGAGAAGAAACAAAGTGGTTAGGGTTGCTGGCAACGGCGAAGCCCAGTGAAGGGAGTTCGGATGCAGCTGTGTGCTGCGCCTGACTCTCCTCACCTAGAGCCAGGCAAGCTCTCTATAAAATAGACATTAGAAACACTAGAGAGAACGCTTGCCTGAGCTCAAGCTCCAACACCGTCCAGGACTCCGTCGATCCTGGCGATGCAGTCCTGGGCCCGGCCTCCAGGAGGTCCAGCTCTGGCTCCTACTCCGCTGCCATCGCCTCCGCAGCTGGCGAGATGGTCATTGCAGTCTCTTTCAATTCCTGCAGCAGCTCCAACGCTGGGGATTCCACCGGTGTGACTGCAGGAAAACACCTCCATGCGGGCCCTTGGGCAGCATCATCCAGGGCCCCAAACTCCTCCACCATTTGGCGGCTCGGTTCTAAGATCGACGGGCACTCAGGGATAATGGGAGGAGACACGGAGGGGATAGGGAAGAGGTAAGTGTTGACAGCTGGAGGAGAGGACTCAGGGGACTGCTGGAACTGAGCCTCTCCCTTGGGAGACAGACAAGGTTCAAAATAATTAAGTTCAATTAGATGAAAGGACCTTCGCCGTTCGCAGCTGCAGCTGGCTGTCACCCCTCTTCATATCCACGACCATACCGGTCCTTTCCAACGGCGACGGAGAAGCCAGATCCGACACTGATGACTCTTCCGGCATGACTGCAGGGGACCAGCTCCGTGTTGGCTCTGGTGCGGAATCCTCAAGGGCCCCCAGCTCCTCCATCATCCGGTGACTCTGCTCACACTCGAGGATAGATGGGGGAGACATGGAAAGGACAAGTGAAGGGTTTACCTCCACAGCTGGAGGAGAGAGCCCAGCGGACTGCTGGAACTGGGCCTCTCTTCCGGGAGACAGACAATGTTTATCTATATTATATTGAATTAAATGAGAAAACACTTGCCTGTTCTCCCGGTGCTCGATGTTGACAGCTGTGGGCAGTTGGCCGTCACCCCCCCCCCCCCCATGTTACTGGCTGTTTCGGCCCCTTCACATGATAGCTAAGGAGCTGGCTTCGATGACGTGGAAGTGGGCGTAGTGAGTGGCGGATTGGCGGAACCCACTACGCCCATCTCCACGTATCAAATGAATTCCCCCACGCTAAAACTGTCATTGTACATGCTGGATGCAATAATATCCCAGATGAAGCGTCGGAGATGTTAAAGAGTGACTTCAGGAGCCTTCTGTCCACTCTTATGAACTGTGGCAGACGTGTGTTTATCTCTGGGCCTTTGGCCCCTTTCAGACGAGGTTGCAATTATTTTAGCAAAACTCTCAGCCTTAATACCTGGTTGTGTTCTACATGTCCTACTTTTAACATTGGTTTTGTAGACAATTTCAGCCTGTTTTGGAACTGCCCATCACTTATGAGGCCAGATGGCATCCATCCAAATAGACTTGGTGCATGTGTTTTAAGGGACAATCTGTTCTATTCCATTCAGCGTTTTTTTGTACAGTGACTGAAATTTGGTGCGTTTACTCACTCCGAAGTTCCTGGGTCTGGCAACTAGCCCTTCTTTGTTTCCACTTCTCATATTAATCCTATTAATCCAAATAATCCTCACTGTTTAGATCAGTCTTCAATTTATAACCCCATAGAGATTGTGTCTGTCTCCCATTACCCAAAATATTATAACCCAAGACAAATACAACATAACTTGATAAATACACGCCTTTCTGCAGCTCCTCCTCATCTGCCACCCCTCAACTTTGCCCGTCTTCCCCCTTAGAGAACCTTTGTCTACTCCCCCCAAAGTTAATAAAAACATAATGTATAAACATCCCAAAGTGATTAAACAAAATGTTGGTAAAACTCAAATTAAACATCAAGTCCCTAAATTTAATAATTCGGCCTCTGTTCCTCCTCATAATTTAAAAATTAAATGTGGTTTGTTAAATATTAGGTCTCTTACTCCCAAGTCTCTACTAGTTCATGATCTATTAATTGATCATCAGATTGATTTAAAATCCCTTACAGAGACTTGGTTAGGGCAAAATGATTATGTTGGTTTAAATGAATCAACTCCCTCTGGTTATCTAAATTATCATAATCCCAGAAGTTCTGGTCGTGGAGGAGGAGTAGCGGTAATTTTCCATCCTAAATTACTAGTTAATGTAAAGCAAAAATCATGTTTTAATCCCTTTTAGGGCCTGGTCACTCAAAGACAATCAGCACTTTAATATTGAGATGCAGGATGTTAAAAGGGAGTTCTGCGCTGTAAAAGTGAACAAACGTCAGGGCCCTGATAATATATGTGGGCGCCTGGTAAAGTCCTGTGCACATGAACTGAGTCCTATATTTCATTACATTTTCAATAAGTCCTTACAGACACAACATGTGCCTAAGATCTGGAAAGATGCCGTGGTTGTTCCTGTTCCAAAATCCAGCTGTCCTAAAACGGTAAATGACTTTAGACCAGTTGCTTTGACTTCAATTTTAATGAAAATTTTTGAAAAACTGGTCAGATGTGAGGTCCTAAGGCAGACTGAACATGCATTGGATCCTCTGCAGTTTGCCTATAGGCCTCACAGAGGAGTGGAGGATGCCACTGTCACTCTGTTTAACATGCTTTTTAAACATCTGGATTTTAATGGGACACACGCCAGGCTTTTATTTGTGGACTTTCTTCTGCCTTTAATACAATCCAACCTCATATTTTAGTTGAAAGGCTCCTGCAACAATTTGATTTGAGCAATAATTGTCACGCCGCGCCGCTCATCAGCGGCGCCACCTGCTCGCACACCTGTTAATCATCATCGGCGAGGAATATAAGCCGCCTTGCCCTGAGCTTTGGCCTGAAGCCGTCAGACTTCGATACTCATCCCTGTGAGTGAATCCTCTACTTCAGCCAACATTTTGGTAAGAAGACCTTACCTCCTTTTCTCTCCAGCCTGCTCCCCTGTGCACAGGTGGATTTCCCGGCGGCGGACAACGCCTCTCCATCGCCTGTTCCTCGCTGCTGCACCGAGCTCTCCAGGTGGCTGTCTTCCGGGTCTCATCCCTTGTTGTGCCAGTCATCTATTCCATCCAAGTAAGCCTCTCTCTCGTCTTTATATCTCCTGTGTTGGTGTGTGCCCGTCACCCTTCTCCTTGTGCTTTTCCCATAGGGTTGCCCGGCTGTACGGTCTCCTGCCTCTGTGCCCGAAGCAGACGCCGCCACCAACACATTAACATTCCGCAGACACACACCCATACACCCCTGTTGTTAATAAACAGTTTGAACTACTCTGAGCCTGTGTGTGTGCGTCTCCTGAGCCGAACGTTATGTCAGTACGGCTTCAGCAGAGCGGCTCAGCGGACGGCGGGCTCGCGCACCGGCTTACCACTCTCGAGGCTCGAGTGGATCAAATTGCTTATCAGCAACAGGTGATCCTTAATCAACTTGTTAACATCACTAACCGATTGGACCGCCTGGACCCCCAGCAGCCGTTCCCCCCGGCTCTCCAGGGTGGCGCAACTCCTGCTGTTCCAGCGGCCGTCCAGCCAGCTCCAGTGGCACCGGCTCGGCTCACACCAATCCCGACCCCCGCCCGCTTTAGCGGAAAGCTCGGCGGAGCGCGGGGGTTCATTATGCAGTGCGAGTCCGTGTTCGACCGTGTGCCCGGAGATTTTCCCTCGGATCACAGTCGAATTGGTTACATAGGGAATCTCCTGGAGGGGCGCGCGTTAACTTGGACCTACACCATTATGGCGAAGCCCAGTTACGCCACCCTCACCTACGACCAGTTCGTGAGGCGCTTCCTGGAAGTCTTCGACCATTCTCGAACCGAGACGGTCCAAGTTGATCGGCTTCTCGCTCTCCAGCAGGGAAGCCAGTCGGCAGCGGACTATGCGGTCGACTACCGGGTAGCGGCGGAGGAATTGGGCTGGGACGAGCGCTCCCTCTGTGGCCTGTTCCTCTGCAGCCTCAATGATGATCTGAGGGATGAACTGGCTGGGCGGGACATCCCTGGAACGCTAGCGGAGCTAACTTCCCTAGCCATCAGCTTGGATAACAGGCTGCGCGAGCACTCCTCAGGACGGAAGTCGTCTACTTCTCGCCCTCGGGGAGCCTCGCTGCGCCTGCCCCAAGCTCGCCCCCTGGCGACGCCGCCGCCATCGCGCCCCGAGGAGTCGGAGCCGATGGTGACGGGCTGGACAAAGCTCTCCCCGGCAGAGAGACAACGCCGCCGTGAGTTGAATCTCTGCATGTATTGCGGAGACAATCAACACACGGTGGAGCTTTGTCCACAAAAGCCAAACGGTGGGGTCCGCGAGTCACTGTAGGGGGTCTCGCGGACGTCAATCGGTCAAGTCCCCTTACTCAATTGAAGCTGCCCATCCGTTTCTGCCACAACCCCACTGGGCATCTCACCCACGCACTGGTGGATTCGGGCACAGAAGGCAGCTTCATTTCACAGAGCCTGGCAACCCGTTTGGGCATCCGCTGTCAGGCACTGAAGAATCCCATCTCCCTTGTCAACCTCTTCCGTGCCTCCCTTGGGAGAGTATTACACCAGACCATCCCCGTCCCAGTCATCATCTCGGGAAACCACCGGGAGGAGATGACCTTTTATGTCCTACCCAACTCTGTGTCGCCCGTCATCCTGGGGTATCCCTGGCTACGCCTTCACAACCCTGTCCTGGATTGGAAGTCAGCTGGGGTATCGGCATGGAGCACTTTCTGCATGGGCACCTGCCTTCAGTCCGCTGCCTGCTCTCCGTCCGCTCCTCCCCCTGCGACGGACGCTGCACCCCCGGACCTGTCCCTGGTGCCTCCGGAATTTCACGACCTGGGTATGGTGTTCAGTAAGACGAAAGCTATGTCTCTCCCCCCTCATCGGCCCTATGACTGTGCTATCAACCTCCGCCAGGGGGCTCCCTTACCTTCTGGTCGGCTCTATAGCCTGTCAGCGCCGGAGAAGGAGACAATGAACGCCTACCTGAAGGAATCATTGAGTGCTGGGATAATCCGCCCATCATTGTCACCCGTGGGGGCAGGGTTCTTCTTCGTGGGAAAAAAGGATGGGTCCCTCCGCCCTTGCATTGACTACCGGGCCCTTAACGATATCACTGAGAAGGACCGTTACACCCTGCCCCTCATGGACACTGCCTTCCACTCCCTCCAGGGGGCGACCTGGTTCACCAAGCTGGATCTACGCAGCGCTTACCACCTCGTCCGGATCCGGGAGGGAGATGAGTGGAAGACAGCCTTCCGTACCCCAAACGGCCACTTTGAATGCCTGGTAATGCCGTTCGGGTTGACCAACGCTCCTGCCGTCTTTCAGCGCCTCATCAATGACGTCCTCTGGGACTTCAACGGCCTTTTTGTGTTCGTCTACCTGGACGATATTCTCATCTTCTCCAAGTCCAGGGACGAGCACCAGGTCCACGTGAGGCGGGTCCTCCAAAGACTGCTGGAGAATCGTCTGTACGTGAAGGCAGAAAAATGTGAATTTTACGCCAGGACTACGTCCTTCCTGGGGTTCATCATCGCCCACGACAAGGTGCTCCCAGACCCAGAGAAGGTGAAGGCGGTGGTGGAATGGCCCACACCTGCATCCCGGAAGCAGGTGCAACAGTTCGTTGGTTTCGCCAATTTCTACCGCCGCTTTGTCCCCAACTTCAGCTCCATCGTCGGACCACTGACCCGCCTCACGTCCCCGAAGGTCCTGTTCCGGTGGACCGAAGAGGTCGCTGCTGCCTTTCAGGCGGCGCTGAAGGCGGAGTTCTCCTCCTCCCGGGTCCTTCGCCAGGTCGATCCCGCGCTGCAGTGCATCGTGGAGGTAGACGCCTCGGACACGGGAGTGGGGGCAGTACTATCCCAGCGGTCGCCGGACGATGGCGCCAAACGGCCCTGTGCCTTCTTCTCCCGGCGCTTGTCCCCGGCGGAGAGGAACTACGATGTGGGGGACAGAGAGCTCTTGGCCATTAAACTCGCCCTGCAGGAGTGGCGTCACTGGCTAGAGGGGGCGAACCTGCCGTTCGTGGTCCTCACGGACCACAAAAACTTGGAATACCTACGATCTGCCAAGCGCCTGAACGCCCGCCAGGCGCGTTGGTCCTTGTTTTTCGCCAGGTTCCAGTTCTCCATCACCTTCAGGCCTGGCTCTAAGAACGGCCTGCCTGACGCCCTCTCTAGGCAGTTCACCCCCGTGGAGTCGGAGGAGACACCCCACACCATCCTGCCCAGGTCGTGCGTCGTGGGAGCTATCTCGTGGGACATTGAGAGCAAGATCCGGAAGGCGCAGGAAGTGGAACCTGACCCTGGTGGCGGACCAGAGGAGAAACTGTTCGTGCCATCCGCGGTCCGAGGAGAGGTCATCCACTGGCTGCACACCTCCAAGCTCACCTGTCACCCTGGCACCTCCCGGATGATAGACCTCCTCCAACGGTCCTTTTGGTGGCCAGGCCTGCGGAGGGACGTAGCCTGCTACGCCCGGGCTTGCCCAATCTGTGCCATCAGCAAGTCAGGAAATGCCCCTCCAGCGGGTCTGCTCCAGCCTCTGCCCGTCCCTGGCAGGCCCTGGTCGCACATCGCGTTGGATTTCGTCACCGGACTCCCCGTCTCCAAATCCTATGACACCATCCTGACCATCGTGGACCGTTTCTCCAAGGCTGTGCACTTCGTCCCCCTGCGAGGTCTCCCTACTGCCCTGGAGACGGCGGATCTCCTCGTCCAACACGTGGTCAGGCTGCACGGGATTCCGGTGGACGTGGTCTCGGACCGGGGCCCCCAATTTTCATCTGAGGTTTGGAGGTCGTTTTGTAAAGCCATCGGAGCCAAGGTGAGCCTCTCCTCCGGCCATCACCCCCAATCCAACGGGCAGTGTGAACGGACCAACCAGGAGCTGGAGGTTGCGCTCCGCTGTGTGACCTCATCCAAACCCACATCCTGGAGTAACCATCTTGCCTGGGTGGAGTATGCCCACAATACCGCCCGCTCTTCTGCTACAGGGATGTCTCCCTTCAAGGCGTCCCTGGGTTACGACCCCCCGCTGTTCCTGGTGCAGGAGTGAGGTAACTGTCCCCTCAGTTAGGGCACATCTCAGGCAGTTCCGCTCCATCTGGACTGCCGCGCGCAATGCGCTTTTACGCACAGCGGAGCGCAACAGGACTGTGGCGGACCGGCATAGAAGACCTGCCCCAACATACAGAGTTGGGCAACATGTCTACGTTTCTACCCAGGACGTTACTCTAAAAGGCGAGAGGAGGAAGCTGGCACAGCGATTCATGGGTCCCTACCCCATCACCCGGATCGTCGACCCGGTGGCTGTGCGCGTGGCTATTCCCCCCTCCCTCCGCATCCATCCCACCTTCCACGTGTCAAAGGTGAAGCTGGCAGTCACCGACCCCCTTTGCCCTCCTCCTGCTGCGCAACCCGCGCCCCGGATGATTGGTGGCCATCCGGCCTGGTCCGTCTCCTCCATCCTAGACTCCCGGCGCCGGGGTCGTGGGTTGCAGTACTTGGTGGACTGGGAGGGCTATGGGCCCGAGCATCGACAGTGGGTGCCCCCGTCGTTCGTGTTGGACCCATCGCTCATCGCTGACTTCCACCGAGCGCACCCAGAGAAGCCATCGCCAGGAGGCGCTGCTAGAGGGGGGAGTACTGTTACGCCGCGCCGCTCATCAGCGGCGCCACCTGCTCACACACCTGTTAATCATCAGCGGCGAGGAATATAAGCCGCCTTGCCCTGAGCTTTGGCCTGAAGCCGTCAGACTTCGATACTCATCCCTGTGAGTGAATCCTCTACTTCAGCCAACATTTTGGTAAGAAGACCTTACCTCCTTTTCTCTCCAGTCTGCTCCCCTGTGCACAGGTGGATTTCCCGGCGGCGGACAACGCCTCTCCATCGCCTGTTCCTCGCTGCTGCACCGAGCTCTCCAGGTGGCTGTCTTCCGGGTCTCGTCCCTTGTTGTGCCAGTCATCTATTCCATCCAAGTAAGCCTCTCTCTCGTCTTTATATCTCCTGTGTTGGTGTGTGCCTGTCACCCTTCTCCTTGTGCTTTTCCCATAGGGTTGCCCGGCTGTACGGTCTCCTGCCTCTGTGCCCGAAGCAGACGCCACCACCAACACATTAACATTCCGCAGACACACACCCATACACCCCTGTTGTTAATAAACAGTTTGAACTACTCTGAGCCTGTGTGTGTGCGTCTCCTGAGCCGAACGTTATGTCAATAATCTGGTGGGTTGGATTCTGGATTTCTTAACCAACAGGACGCAGAGAGTAAGGGTCAATGGCACATTGTCTGACCTAAAGTGCTCTTCTACTGGCTCTCCTCAGGGGTGTGTGTTGTCACCACTACTCTTCATCCTGTACACAAACATGTGTCAGAACAGACATGACAACAGACACATTATAAAGTATGCTGATGACTCAGTCATTGTCAGTCTCCTCCAGGATGGTGAGAGTGGCCACGGCCCAGTAGTTGATGACTTTGTTCACTGGTGTGAGGATTCCTACCTGCAGCTGAATACAACAAAAACGAAAGATATGATTATTGACTTTAGGAGGAAAACTCCCAGGCACAAAGTCACCATACTAAAAGGCCAGACCACCGAATGTGTACAATCGTACAAATATCTTGGGACGATTATTGATAGTAAATTAAACTTTGAAGTGAACTGTGAAAGGGTGTGCAAAAAGGGTCAGCAAAATTTGCATTGTTTGAGGAAACTTGCACGCTTCCAAATTGACCGAACCATAATGACTATGTTTTATCGGGCTTTTATTGAATCTGTTTTATCCTTTTCTTTAATGTCATGGTTTGGTCAGATAAAACTGAAACAGAGGAAATCCTTGGATCAGGTAGTTAGATGGTCCAGTTGTTTGCTTGGTGAGTCACAGCTGAGCCTGACATCCCTGTACACCAGACAAGTACAGAGGATGGCTGACTCGATTTTAAATGATGACTCCCACCCTTTGCACTGCAACTTTCAGCTTCTTCCCTCCAGACGGAGGTTTGCTGTCCCAAAAAGCAAAACCCAGCGCTAAAAAACAGCTTTGTCCCTGCTGCTGTCAAAGAGTTGAACAAGCTATAAAAATTATATTGTACATATTTTATATTTACCTATTTTGTAAGATGTGTGCCTGTGTTTGTGTCTATGTTGAATGTAATTAGTGGCTTGTAAATATGGATGTCACCAGACTGCAAAACAAATCTAACTACGGGTACAAATAAAGTAACCTGAACCTGAACCTGAACCTGGTCCTCACTATGGGGCATGTTAGCAATCTTAGCTTAAACCCAATTTTCTTTGTCAGAGTTTACCATCCTCCCTTAGCCTACTCAGAGTTTTTATCTGAATTTGCCGAATTTTTAGCTGATTTAGTGCTGAAATCAGTAGTAGGGGATTTTAATATACATGTTGATGTAGATAGTGACTGTCTTAACCCCTTGCACTCTGGTCAATTTCCCTAAAAATGCCTAAAAATAACGTACCCAAAGAAAATCAAAAGCTGTTCTTCAACCCTTTGCAGCATCTTCATGGGGTTGGTCTCATTTAAAAGAAAACACTTTGATTTTTTTGGCAAAACAGTCATAATCTCTCTAAGTGCTCCTGCCACTGAGTAACAGTCATCTAAACATACTGAACTTGAAGAAAATAAATTTCGCCTGGGTGTTTTTTTGGATACAAATGCTTGCAAATAACACACAGCTGTCAGATCCGGGCTGGAAAAAGCAACAGAAATGTAGAACCAAGTGTTATCCAGCTGAGGTCAAAATTTTGTAACAATACCACAAAAAATGAATATATTACACAGCTTTCTTCTCAGGTTGTTCCCAGGCGTTTTTGAACTGTGCCAAATTGTGCCAAATGGCACAGTTTGGAAAAACGTCTGTAACTTTTGAATGATTCAATATAGAAGCTTCATCTTGGGCTCTAATGAATGGTGACACTCAGGGCTGTGTGTGTGTGTGTGTGTGTGGTGGGGGGGGGTTTGTTTATTCATTCATGAATGAATGAATGAACAAACAAGCCCCCACACACGAAGAAGCATGGCACGTAAAAAATGTGCGGCTTTTTTTTTCCAAGAAAAAAATAACCTACAGTGCACTAAAAATTACACTAAAATATCTGTAATGTAGAAGATAACAACTCCCCCTCCCCCCCCGCTACAAAGGACGGACATCGCCCATCGCTACATGACGGACCGCGGTGACGGTGCGCCGCGGTCTACTACACACAGTTGTACTAAAATATCTGCAATATATCTGCAATCCACTACAGAAGAGTAGCGGGGGGGGGGGAGCGTTCACTGTCCAGACGCGGCGCAGGGGTCCGTCATGTGGCGATGACGCACAGTTGTAATTTACCGATCGGTCAAAAGTCATTTTGATTACAATTTTCAGGGATAAAGAATAATTTAGCTTATAACACTTACCTGTCCACAACAGCAGTGTCGCTGGCGAACTTCTCTTCCTCATTGTCAGACGAACATGACGCTGGTCCGCTTGTTACGACTCGTGGTTCTGGTCACGCGACCCGGTCAAACCATGATTCCATTATTGTGGTTTTGGCGAACGATTTTTCAAAACAAATAAGAACAGTAGTAAGAAAAAAAGACTGGGGAACGCGTGTGTGTCACCCAGCGGCTTACACAAAACAGATTTTACGCACGGGACGTACACTTTCAATTGTCGAACTTCTCTGCTTCAATTTGCTCGCTGCGTTCGCAGCCGTTGGTAGGCAGGTCCTTCTTGCTAGGTTTTCAGTCATTGGTTCTTCAAGGTTTCAGAAACCCAATTCAAGGCTCTTATTAGTCGAATGAGAGATCAATCACATCTAAACCAATCAAAGCACTCCTTTGGCTTTCTGTTCGCAGCTGTGTCTGTAGTGGAAGAACGGAAATGCAGCTTTTTTTTTTTTCAGTGCGCCCTAGGATGTAGAGACGTGACCGCCCGCGGTATCCCGGAGTGCAAGAGGTTAATAAGGCATTCAATTCAATATTAGACTCAATGGGGTTTTCCTAGAAAGTAGAAAATTTTACCCATTATCTCCACCACACATTGGACCTTGTTCTGACTTATGGTATAGAAACAGAAAATCTGGTAGTGCCTCCTCATAATCCTGTACTATCAGACCATTGTCTGTTAACCTTTGATTTCACTATTTCTGATTATTTGACTCCTAAAGAAAAATATTACTACAGCAGATGTCTTTCAGATGACGTTCCCAAATTTTTGCAGATTGTCTCCTCTATACCATGGGTCAACACAACGGAAATAAAAGATGGAGAGCCTGCTCCTTCCGTAATTGATAGCATGGTAGATAGTGTTACAGCCTCTCTGCAGCAGACTCTAGACTTGGTGGCCCCTTTAAAAAACAAAAAGTCTAACCAGAGATTTCTAACCCATTGATTTAATACAGAAACTCGTAGCTTAAAACAGAAGACTCATCAATTAGAAAGAAAATGGCGTTCCACTAATTTAGATGAATTCTATTTAGCATGGAAAAATCATCTCCTAATTTATAAAAAAAAATCTCGTAGAAAAGCTAGAACAAGTTATTACTCTGCATTAATAGAAGAGAATAAGAATAATCCCAGGTTTCTTTTCAACACTATAGCCAGGCTGACAAAGAGTCAGGACTCTGTCAATCCTCGCATCCCCCTAGAGCTTTCTAGTCAAGACTTTTTGAACTTTTTCAATCATAAAATTTTATCTATTAGAGATAAAATCAGTGAGATTCTTCCCACCGTAAACTTAAGTACAGCAACTACAACTCCTTCAGTTGATGTCTGTTTCAATAAGTTTACTCCAACTGACCTTTTAGAGTTAGATAAAATAATCTCCTCATCCAAGCCTTCAACTTGTCTTTTAGACCCTAATCCTACCAGGTTATTTAAAAAAAGTCTTCCCATTTATTGGTAGCCATATTCTTCAAATAATCAATTCTTCTTTAACTTTAGGTCATGTACCGCAAGCTTTTAAAATTGATGTAATTAAACCATTACTCAGAAAGCCAACGCTTGATCCAGGAGTTTTGGCTAACTATTGACCAATCTCTAATCTGCCTTTCATTTCAAAACTCTTAGAAAGAGTTTTTGCTACGCAATTATTTGACCACTTGCAGGGAAATGGTTTATTTGAAGAGTTTCAATCTGGGTTCAGAATTCATCACAGCACTGAAACAGCCTCAGTGAAGGTCACTAATGACCTCCTTATCACATCTGATAATGGACTTGTTTCTGTCCTTGTCCTTTTAGATCTTAGTGCAGCCTTTGATACTATCGATCATGAAATTCTACTCGATAGATTATAACACTATGTTGGACTAAATGGAACTTCGCTGCAGTTTTTTAGATCTTATTTGTCCGATAGACTTCAGTTTGTTCATATCAATAATGAGTTTTCTTCCAACTCTAAACTCAGTCACGGAGTTCCACAGTGATCTGTGTTAGGCCCTACTCTTTTTAGTTTATATATGCTTCCGTTAGGCAACATCATTAGAAAGCACTGTATACATTTTCATTTTTAACGCAGATGACACACAATTATGCCTGTCAATGAAGCCCGATGATTGTAATCAATTAGCCAAGTTAGATGCCTGTCTTAAGGAAATCAAAGCTTGGGTGATTTGTAATTTTCTGCTGTTAAACCCGGATAAGACTGAAGTCATTCTTGTTGGTCCAAAAAACCCCTAGAAATACCTTTCCAAATCAAACTCTTAAATTGGATGCCGCTACTCTTACTCTGAATAGTTCTGTGAGGAACCTTGGAGTTATTTTTGATCAAGACCTGTTCTTTAATTCACATATTAAATTCGTTCCTAAGACTGCCTTCTATCATCTGCACAATATTGCCAAGATTAGGAGCATCTTGTCTCTGAATGATGCTGAGAAACTGATCCACGCTTTTGTTAGCTCTAGATTAGATTATTGTAACTCGTTATTATCAGGTTGTCCTAAAATATCTTTAAAAAGTCTTCAGTTGATCCAAAATGCTGCTGCAAAAGTTTTAACTGGTTCTAGAAAGAGATCATATCGCTCCGGTTCTGGCCTCCCTTCATTGGCTTCCCATAGAGTTTAGAATTAAGTTTAAAATCCTTCTTCTCACTTACAAAGCTCTTAATAATTAGGCCCCCTTTTATATAAAAGAGCTGATATTACTCTATCATCCTAACAGAGCACTATGCTCCCAAAATGCTGGATTACTTGTAATACCTAGAATCTCCAAAAGTACAATGGGAGGCAGAGCCTTCTGCTTTCAAGCTCCTTTCCTGTGGAACCAGCTACCAATCTGGGTTCAGGAGTCAGACTCGATCTCTGTTTTTAAGAATAGGGTTAAAACCTTCCTCTTCAATATAGCCTACGATTAGGGAGGGATCTTGTGTCTCTTATCACCCCCCCCCCCCCCCTTTGTTTTGCTGTTAATAGATTTAGACTGCCGGGTGACCTCCAATAATGTACTTGGCTTCTCTCTGTTTATGTTTGCTCTCTTTATGTCTGTTCTTTTCATCTTCTCTATCCCCTCACCCCCCAGCCAGTCGCAGCAGGTGACTGCCCCTCCCTGAGCCCGGTTCTGCTAGAGGATTCTTCCTGTTAAATGGGAGTTTTTCCCCTCCACCGTCGCTAAGTGCTTGCTCACAGGGGATTGTCTGATTGCTTGAGTCTTTCTGCAATTGTGGGGTTTTCCCTACATTTGAAAGTGCTATGAAATGACTGTTGTGATATGGCGCTATATAAATAAAGTTGAATTGAATTGAACTCTTATGGCTAGCCCTCCGGGAACGGCGGCGACGGGAGGAGACAGGCGGCGGAAGTTTCAACTCCCCTGGTGACAGCCTCTCCTGCGTCTGGGGTCCATCTCCCAGCATAGACGATAGCATGATCAAAACAGGAGAGACAGATGGAGAGTCAAGATCACCAGCTGTCACCTCCTCAGGAGTCAGGCAAGCAGTTTCAAATGACATTAAAAGTGACTGGATAAGTGCTTGCCTGAATTCCTGGGAGGTGATGACATCAGCTGTCGTCTGTGGATCGGGGAGGTGTGGCAACTCCACGGTCGGGGATAGCTCCTCCTCGGTCTGAAGCTCCAGTTCCCACGGGAAATTATCTTCCAACCTCCTGGCCAACTCCAGGAGGAGCCACGGTTGCACCTCCAGGAGGAGATCAGTTTCCGCCAAAAGAACCAGTCTACGTTCCTCTAGCTCCTCCGAAGACGGTGTGAGCACGGCTCAGAGCAAGGAGGCGGAACTGTCTTTGGAGGGGCCGGAGGCTTCTTTTGGTTAGGCTTCTTTCTCCTCACAGGTGGTTGGGGCACCAAATAGTCCGGAATTCTCAGCACATCACTGGGCTGCAAGTCATAAGTGCGGAGAAGCCCCGAAGTGTCCGGAAAAGAAGGTGGTGAAGCCGCTGAGGGCTCGAATGCCGAGAGCTCCTCATCCGACCCCTTGCATGGCACAGCAAAGATATCCCGGAGAATCTTAGTTGCCTCCGGATGGCTGTCCCGTTTCATCACCTTTAACGCCGTGTACCAAGCCTGTTGAGCTGTCTCAGAGGAACAGGGCTCCAGCGTCCACGAAAGAATCTCTTCCAGAAAGCACAGTGAGTGCACCTCCCTCTCCAATAACTCAGCCATGGCGCCCGGGAAACAGATGAGTGGGAAATGGGAAAAATAGTCAAAAAGAAAACAGATGTGTGGGTGCACCTTCTAAATTCTATGCTGGCTGGGTCTTTCTGTCATGGACCCTCCCGTGCACTTTCCCAATGCACATGGCAAGGGGTGAAATACTGAGGATTTACGTGCAGGGATTCACCAACACATATTTATTAACATAAAGCCTCACAAAAGATACACTTACAGTGGGCGTTCGGGGGGCCAGCATTGCCCCACGAATGCATGAGGTGAGATGTGTACCCACGCTGGTGTCCCACAGCTGGAATTCCTGAGAGATCGCAGAGAACCATGGGCTGCGCGGAGGGGATACACGTCGTGTGGAGCAGACAGTTCACTGATACAACATACGGTCCGTGAGTCGGTCAGTTAATCAAAGACCCAGCAGTGTGTGACTGGCAAAAGGCGCTTAAGTACACGCACTGCTGGTTGTGGTGTAATGAGGAGCACCTGGGCAAGGACCAGGAAAGATGATTAATGGGGCTGGAAACAGCTGATGGTAATGAGAGAGAGAGGGGGCATGGCCAGACCGACAGACTGTCAGCAGTGCTCACAGAAAGTAGGTCACAGCAGCTGTCTAACAGCTGCCGGTCAGACAGTGGCTAGGATATGGAAGGCAGACTGCAATACATAACATACACTGTTAGAATAATTCTGAGCTTAAATTATTCAAAGTCAAAAAATCAGGCGGAATGTTGGATTTAGGTACATTAATTATAAAAAGAAATAAAAGAAAAGTTACAGTTCAAATTTAACCTCAAATGGCCATTTTTGAGGGAGAGATTACAAAGCATGACCTTCAGCACACACATCAAATCTCTGAAGGTACACTCTTTAGGTTTCTGTATTTATGGGTAAAAGAAAGGAGGGGGAGGAGAGGGGTAAGAGGAGGAAGGGAGAGAGAAAGACAGTCCTGATAAGCAGGTCAGTATGACATAGAGCTTAACCTGGGTGATGAGCAAATGAACGAATGTCACAGACATTTTGGAGACGGGGTGTCCATAAACCTAATCTACACAAGCTAGGAGTTCCTGTGCATTCCTGGAACATAAAGTAAGCCGGGCATGTCAAAGAGATTATCAGTGTAGCTTAGATCATCCTTTACGCTTGTACTGACCCTCAGTCTGAATTCTCTGAAGGCCAATAATTGCTCACAGAAACATGTCAAGAATATATGAACTTATCCTACATGGAATGCACATATAAACATTAAACATGGCATATGAACGGCATGATACTTCTCAAGTATAATAATACATTACTAATAACAATAATAATGTGGATAATATGGAATTTTTCTATCATACACATATGCTGCGGCACCTAGACCCACAGAGAGGGCAGGACTGAGCCGGGGAAACCAAGCCGGCTCGGTTCCTGACAATCACAATCAACATGAAAATCAAGAACATGATAGTCAAAATTCGAGACATCAAAAGAGCAGTGGATTAATGCCTTTTTTGGACCCTGTATAACGTGCATATTTATTACAGATAAAATGTTAGCAATATTTTTTATATATTTTTTCAAGCTTTTCAGAGGACCAGGTTAGATTCTTTCTTTTAACATTAAGAGACCCAATCAGCCCTAATTAAAGTAAGTGTTTTGTGATCATTCCTTGTATCATGTATTGGGTTACTCACATTCTTAGTTTGGGTTATGTGGGCTACCATAGTTATTGACAAGTGGGATCTTATAAGTAGCAGGGGACTGTGCTTTATAAGTGTGCAGAGTGTTACTAGATCGCTATTGTGACCGCTATCCTTGTTTTATATGCGCCTGCTCTGAGTCCAGTAAACTCCTCCAGTTTTGAAAGATACTTCTCTGTCTCTGTTCTTTAGTGCTCATAGTAATTAGTCACAACACAACTGGCGATGAGGAAGGGATGTACTTATGTGGTGCCTTGCCTGCCGTGAATGGCATTTAAAAAAAAATCTGTGGAGCGGCATATACTGGAGGTGAAGAGCAAAAGCTAACAACAGGCATTGCTAGTGGCAAACACGTGAAGGAACACGAAGAAAAACACATAATTGGAGCTAACAAGCTAAAGAAAATAACCCTTGCTAAATAATAAGTGAAGGCTTAGCTAGTAATTAAAGGAACAGTAAAAGACAAGAGAAACTATGCCTTTGACTGAAACTTTTTGACCATTTGAGGAGTCTGCAGAGACTTGGAGCGCATATAAAGACTGCTTCAACTTTTTTGTTGTGGCTAATGACATTAAAGAGGACAAGGTAGTTGCAACCTTCCTTAGTGTAATTGGACCTAAGACATTTGGCTTATTAAGGGACCTTCTCCAGCCGAACAAGTCAGCTGATTACTCCTACCACCAAATGTTATGGTGGTAGGAGATTGTGGAAAAATTAAATGAACATTTCTGCCCCAAGCCCCTAGTTATTGCAGAGCGGTTTAGATTTCACAAAAGAAATCAAGAAAAAGGGGAATCCATTGCTCAATATGTAGCAGTACTAAAAAAAAAAAATGACTGAGCATTGTCAGTTTAATGCATCCTTAAATGACACATTGCTTGACAGGCTCGTCTGTAGGTTGAAGAGTAAGGCAAGACAGAAGCGCCTACTCACAGAAGATATTCTGACCTTTAAGACAGCTGTAGACATTGCATTATTGATGGAGTTAGCTACAAAAGAAGCTCTACAGCTCGGGGCTGCAGCAAGAGTTGACAGTATATCAACCACGCAAGACAGATAGAGAGGCGGCACCAAGGAGTGTTACCGCTGTGGACAACAGGATCACCATTCATCAGAATGCTGGCCTAAGGAGCTCACATGCCACCATTGTAACTAAAAGGGACATGTTGAACGAGTTTGCTAAAGACTAAAGAAGCGAAATTAAACATCCATCCATCCATCTTCTTCCACTTAATCCTTTTCAGGTTGCGGGGGGGTGGGGTGGCTGGAGCCTATCCCAGCATCTTTGGGCGAGAGGCAGGGCACACCCTGGACAGATCGCCAGTCCATCGCAGGGCCAACAGAGACAGACAGACAACCATTCACTCTCACAGTCATACCTAAGGACAGTTCATAATCCCCAGTTGATGCCAATTAACCTAACTTGCATGTTTTTGGCATGTGGGAGGAAACCAGAGAAATTCAGGCGTAAACCCACGCAGACATGGGGAGAACATGCAAACTCCATACAGAGTACTGTGTGCCAGGGGCTGGGAACAAACCCAGGATCCTCCAGCCAAGGGTGAGTTGCTGTGCTGCCGCAGTGCTAACCACTCCACCCCCGCACTGCCCAGAAACTAAACAGGGACACAAAAAAGCCAGAGAAAGGAAAAGCAGGTACTTGGCGCTCAAAGAAAAAACATGTTGTGCAACAGGGTCAGTCGAGCAGCAATCCCACAGGCTCAGAAGAAGAGTTACCAGAGAAGGTTTTAAGTGTTAAAGGAAGTACTGCAGCCTACACTGCCATTCCTACACTGCCATACCACTGTTGGAAGGACAGCCACTCAAAATGGAAATTTATACTGGAGCAGCTGTTTCAGTCATGTCAAGTAAACTGTTCAAGAGGAAACTAGGCCATATTTCACTGACTCCAACAACAATCAGCTTAAAAACCTACAATGCGTCCGGAAAGTATTCACAGCACTTCATTTTTTCCACATTTTGTTATGTTACAGCCTTATTCCAAAAGGGATTAAATTATTTTTTTCCCTCAAAACTCTACACATAATGATAATGTCAAAAAAGTTTTGGGGGGGATTTTTGCAAATTTATTAAAAATAAAAAAAAATAAAAAATCACATGTACATAAGTATTCACAGCCTTTGCCATGAAGCTCAAAATTGACCTCAGGTGCATCCTCTTTCCACTGATCATCCTTGAGATGTTTCTACAGCTTAATTTGAATCCATCTGTAGTAAATTCAGTTGACTGGACATGATTTGGAAAGGCCCACACCTGTCTATATAAAGTCCCACAGTTGACAGTGCATGTCAGAGCACAAATCAAGCATGAAATCAAAGGAATTGTCAGTAAACCCCTGAGACAGGATTGTCTCGAGGTACAAATCTGGGGATGGGTATAGAAAAATTTCTGCTGCTTTGAAGGTCCCAATGAGCACAGTGGCCTCCATTATCCATAAATGGAAGAAGTTCAGAACCACCAGGACTCTTTCTAGAGCTGGCTGGCTGTCTAAACTGAGCAATCAGGGGAGGAGGGCCTTAGTCAGAGAGGTGACCAAGAACCCGATGTTTACTCTGTCAGAGCTCCAGCGTTCCTCTGTGGAGAGAGGAGAATCTTCCAGAAGGACAACCATCTCTGCAGCAATCCACCAACAAGGCCTGTATGGTAGAGTGGCCAGACAGAAGCCACTCCTTAGTAAAAGGCATGGCATGGCAACCCGCCTGGTGTTTGTCAAAAGGCATCTGAAGGACCCTCAGACCATGAGAAGCAAAATTCTCGGGTCTGATGAGACAAAGATTGAATTCTTTGGCATGAATGCCAGGCATCATGTTTGGAAGAAACAAGGCACCGCTCATAACCACACCAGTGGTGGTGGCAGCACTATGCTGTGGGGATGTTTTTCAGCGGCAGGAACTGGGAGACTAGTCAGGATAGAGGGAAAGATGAATGCAGCAATGTACAGAGACATCCTGGATGAAAACCTGCTCCGGAGCGCTCTTGGCCTCAGACTCGGGCAATTGTTCATCTTTCAGCAGGACAATGACCCTAAGTGCACAGCCAAGGTATCAAAGAAGTAGCTTCAGGAAACTCTGTGAATGTCCTTGAGTGGCCCAGCCAGAGCCCAGACTTGAATCCAATTGAACATCTCTGGAAATATCTAAAAATTGCTGTGCACCGACGCTTCCGATGCAACCTGATGGAGCTTGAGAGGTGCTGCAAAGAAGAATGGGCAAAACTGCCCAAAGATAGGTGTGCCAAGCTTGTGGTATCATATTCAAAAAGACTTGAGGCTGTAATTGCTGCCAAAGGTGCATCAACGAAGTACTGAGCAAAGGCTGGGAATACTGATGTACATGTGATTTCTTAGTTGTTGTTTTTTTCATTTTTAATAAATTTACAAAAATCTAAAAAAAAAAAAAAAAAAAATTTTCACATTGTCATTATGTGTGTAGAATTTTGAGGAAAAAAATTAATTTAATCCATTTTGGAAAAAGGCTGTAACCTAACAAAATGTGGAAAAAGTGAAGCGGCATGAATACTTTCTGGATGCACTGTATACAGGTGAAACTGTCCCCTTGGCTGGACAGGCAGACGTCCTAGTTGAAGTGAATGGACAAAAAGCCGAGCTACCCCTTTATGTGGTCAAAGGTGACTATCCAGTCTTGATGAGCAGATCATGGCTGGAAGTGATGCGCTTGAACTGGAGACAGGTAAAGGCTTTGTCAGCTGAGGAAACAGGGTTATCAGCAGCGTTAAAGTGTCATGCAGCTGTGTTCAAGGATGAGCTGGGGAGTATGAAGGAGATCACAGTCAAGCTTCAGATCAAACTTGATGCTAAACCACATTTCATGAAGGCCAGAACTGTCCCCTATGCTCTGAGACCCAAAGTTGATGCTGAAATACAGCAACTAGTGATGATGGGGGTCATTGAATCAGTGCCACACGGCGAGTGGGCCACATCTGTGGTTCCAGTGTTAAAGAAAGATCAATCAGTTTGCCTGTATGGTGATTTCAAGGTTACTGTAAACCCAGTGCTGGTTGCTGACCAATACCCTCTTCCTGCAATTGAAGATCTGTTTGCTGAATTGGCTAGTGGCAAGACGTTCAGCAAGATTGATCTCAATCAGGCCTACCTACAGATGCATGTTGAGGGAGAGTCCCTAAAGCTTCTCACTATTAACACCCACAGAGGCCTGTACAGATACCGCCGCCTACCATTCGGTGTCACTTCAGCTCCAGCAGTGTTCCAGAGGGCCATGGACCAGATCTTGAATTATCTCTGTGGTGTACAACAGTGCTATTTGGACAATATCCTAATTACAGGAAAAGACTGGAGACATCCGTATGGTCTGCGTGTCCATCAGGACTGATTTCTTCAAGTCGGCTGTGGAGTACCTGGGCCATGTAATTGATGCTGACGGCCTTCACACAGGGCTATCTAAAGTGACAGCCATATCTGAGGCTCCTGCTCCACAGAATGTGAGCCAGTTGAGATCATTCCTGGGGCTTACCAACTACTATGGTAAATTCATTCCACACGGCTATATCCCCTGCATGAGCTACTGTGTGAGAGCAAAACATGGTCCTGGTCAAAAGAATGTGATACAGCACTTAAGGATGCAAAAACAGTATTGGTTGATGACAGAGTGTTGACACGCTTCGACCCATCCTTACCCCTTCAACTCGCCTGCGATGCATCCCCTTATGGAGCAGGGGCCGTGGTGTCACATATCACTCTAACAGGAGAAGAAAAACCCATAGCTTTTGCATCATGAATGCTGAACAAGGCTGAAAAGAACAATCCCAGATACAGAAAGACGTATTGGCCATTATCTTTGGAATAAAATGGTTCCACACATAGCTTTTTGGCTGGAGATTCACTTTATTGACCGATTACTGGCCTTTGACATCCATCTTTGGCCTATCTGCTGGTATACAAACTCTGGCAGCAAGCTGCATGCAGCGCAGGGTGTTGCTCCTCAGTGCTCATAACTATGACATCAAATTCCGGCAAGTTCGGGGGCAAATGCTAATGCAGATGGGTTGTCACGCCTCCCACTACCTGGTCACTCCACATGCAAAGAGCAGTCCATTTTCTATTTTGACATGATGGAGAGTCCCCCAACCACGGCTCAACAGATAAAGAGGGAAAATAAGGGAGACCCTGTCCTTTCCAGAATGCTTGACGGTGTCATGAGGGAAGATGTGTCACATGCCAAGGACGCACCACTGGCTCTTCAGCCTTTCATTTCACAAGGGAAGGAGTTGACTTTGTCGGCTGGATGAAAGAGCTAGCCCGTAGTTATTTTCAGTGGCCCAGACTAGACAATGATATAGAGTCCAGAGCCAAATCCTGTTCATCATGCCAAGCCATAAGAAATGCTCCCACTTCAGCCCCATTATATCCCTGGGACTGGCCTGCATAACCTTGGCAATGTGTTCAACTGGATTTTGCAGGTTGAGGGGGCTATGCTACTAGTGGCAGTCGACGCTCACTCAAAGTGGCCAGAAGTGACTGTTATGTCTACCATCACCTCAGAAAAGACCATCCAGACATTAAGAGAGATGTTTAGGAAATTTGGACTGCCTGGGCAAATTGTCACTGATAATGGGCCGTAATTTGTATCCAAGGAAATTGACAATTTCCTACAGAACAATGGGCCCAAACACATCCTCTCGAGCCCATATCACCCATCCAGCAACGGCTTGGCTGAGAGAATGGTGCAAACAGTGAAACATGCCCTCAAAGCATTCAGGAGTGGTGCCACACTGAAGCGGTGCTTTGACGCTTTTCTGCTCAAATACCGCAATACCCCTCATGCCACCACAGGGGTCTCGCCAGCCTACCTCTTGATGAAAAGACAGCTTTGAACACATTTGGATCTGTTACAGAAACCTCAATCCATGAAAAACAACAGGAACAAGCAAGTCAGCAAGCCAAACAGTCTAAAGACCAACAGTTCTCTGTTGGAGATCCAGTCCTAGTACACAACTACACCACCTCTGAGAAATGGACCCCTGCCACAGTTATTCGGAAGACAGGGCTTGTGTCATACCACATTCACACCAAAGAAAGTCAAACTTGACGCAGGCATGTGGACCAGTTACTGCCCAGAGAGACTCTAACACCTCTCCCCATGTCCAGCGCAGCAGAGTTTAAGATAAGCCTTTATTAGTCCCACAATGGGGAAATTCCAGGATTGCAACAGCACAGGGATAGCAACACTCAGAGCAACAATCAGAAGGCAAGAAAAAACAACATCTAGTAAACATATGTCTATATTACTATAAATGTATATATATATAGACACACAGTGCAGAGCATTATGGTTGGTTGGTGAATGTGCAGCAGAAAGTCTAAGCTCTCTCTCCGCGGATGCGGCGGGCCAGCTGGAAGTCTTTGGGCATGATGGTGACCCCCTTAGCGAAGAAGAGACCACCAGGTGGGCCTCGCTGGTCTCCTGCAGAGCCATGACGGCGAAGCTCAGGAAGCGCAGGACGGTCTTGAAGTCCTGAACGATCTCCCTCACCAGGCGCTGGACAGGCAGCTTACGGATGAGCAGCTCCGTGGATTTCTGGTAGCGACGGATCTCTCTCAGAGCCACGGGCCTGTGACGGCGAGGCCTCTTCACTCTGCCGGTGGCCGGAGCGCCTCTCCGAGCAGCCCTGGTGGCTAGCTGTCTCCTGGGGGGCTTCTTCCTCCAGTAGATTTTACGGGCGGTCTGCTTGGCTCTTGCCATCGCTCTTTATTATTCTGTCTTATATTTCTTGCACGCCGCCTAAACTCCAGCCCGGCACCCGCGTCGTTTTCGCTACAGCTCCCGGTATTTCGAGTTTCCCATTAGCACCGGGCGGCGGCCAAGTGCTAGCTAGCACTAGCTCCTCCCCGCTGTAACGTCTCCCGCTGCAAACCGTGGCTCCGTCCGCCGACCCGGGAGACCCCCGGGGCGATCCGTGCGTCCGTGATATATATACAGAGTGAAAGGTGTAGAAAGAAGAAGGAAGATTAAAAAAAAGGCTGTTGCAACGGGCAGCCTACTCGTGTGGCACCACCGGTCCGGCGGAACCGGAACCGGAAGTTTGCATGCATCAGTAAGCTGACACCAGCTCCAACCCTGTCAGCTCCACCAGCTGCCATGACAGTGCTGTGGTGTAATCTAGGCATTACAGGTGTGGAGCCACTAGGGGGCGATCATAGACCGGATGTTGTCAGGAGTACAACAGGATGGATATTAATATGGCGAAGTTCATGTGTTAATGTGTTGCAGCCAGTTAATAAAGGAGGCTCCGTGAACACCCAAAGCAGCAGTCTTTATTTATAAAAGAACCCAACACAACATGGTGTCAGAAGTTGGTGCGCTTTGAGGTGAGAAAAGTCAGCTTTGCAACCGGCTAGCGGCTATACCAGACGAAGTTCAAAGGGCTGCAGCTGCGCCAATTGATCCTGTAATGGCGGTGGCTACTCCAGCGGCAACCTTCACCATTAAACCACCGGAGCCCTTCGACTTTGCGAAACCCCAAGAGTGGGAAAAGTGGATAAGACGTTTTGAGCGTTTTAGACTGGCAAGTAACCTGAATAACTCATCTGAGGCGAACCAAGTAAATACGCTGGTTTATTGCATGAGAGATGAGGCTGACGACGTGCTAAGAGGGCTCAAGCTAACGAGTGTGCAGCGCCAGCAGTAAGATGCCGTTAAAACAGCCTTTGATAGACATTTCGTTCCCAGAAAGAACATGATTTACGAACGAGAGCGAGTGCAACAGCCGGCAGAACCAGTAGACTCGTTCATAACAGCACTCTACGCACTGGCAGAAAACTGTGAGTACGGTGCACTTCATGATGACCTTTTGAGAGACAGGCTTGTAGTGGGTCTAAAACATTCGTCGCTGTCAGAAAGAATGCAGCTTGACAAAGATCTTACCCTAGCTAAAGCTATAACAATGGCAAGACAATCTGAAGAAATAAAACGACAACAAACTGACCTAAGAGGTGAAACTAGCGTTAACAGAACAGCCGTGGATGCGGTACACATCAGAAAAGCCAAGCCAAACAAGTTCATAATCAAGGAACAAAAACAGATTAAGTCCTCAAGGCCTCAGCAGACAAAACAAGACAGTAAAGCTTGTTCCAAGTGTGGCAAAGCACCAGCACATGCAGCAGTACAGTGCCCAGCTAAAAACGCGGAATGCCTGTAAAAAACGTGGACACTATAGTAGAGTCTGTAGGTCCAACCCAACTGTGAATGAGGTCGCTGACAATGCAGACAGACTTTTTCTGGGTGAAGTGGATCTAGGAGAGGATCCATGGCTGGCAGACATAAATGTGAGAGGAAATAAAGTGACTTTCAAGTTAGATTCCGGAGCGGACGTCACAGCGGTTTCTGAGCAAACATTTGAAACCTTCAAGAAGAAAAATGAACAGTTGGAAAAAGCACAAAAACCCCTCTACGGACCGGGTGGAACTGCACTAACCGTGTTGGGGTCTATGACAGAGACTATTACATACGGTGACAAGAGCGCTACTGAGAAAATCTATGTTGTCAAAAATCTGCGCATGGCACTACTGAGTAGAACAGCTTCTGTGAGACTGAAACTAATTGCCAGAGTTGACACTATAGACCAAGAGACAGTGAGAAAAGCGTACCCCAGGTTATGCGATGGACTTGGGCTTGTTCAAAAGCCATACACAATTAAACTGAAACCTGATGCTAAATCCTTTTCGCTCAAGGTGCCAAGGCATGTGCCACTGCCGCTCATGGGTAAAGTGAAAGAAGAGCTCGAGAGGATGGAAAAGTTGGGAGTCATCAGTCACGTGGAGCAGCCAACAGATTGGTGCTGTGGCATGGTTGTAGCTCCCAAAAAGGACAAAGAAAAGGTGCGTATCTGTGTGGACATGACACCTTTAAACGAGTCAGTGTGTCGCAAAAGATACATCCTCCCGTCTGTGGACCAAACGCTAGGCATGCTCACAGGTGCTCAGTACTTTTCAAAGCTCGATGCAAATATGGGATTTTGGCAAATACCACTGTCTAAAGAGTCGGCCTTTCTCACCACATTCATTACGCCATTTGGCAGATACCACTTTAACCGTTTGCCATTTGGTATTTCCAGTGCACCTGAACATTTCCAAAACATGATGGTGACAGAGGTTACAGCGGGTCTCATGTTACATGGACGATATCCTGGTCTGGGGATCCACCAAGGAGCAGCACGACGCAAGACTGCACGCTGTCTTGGAGCGCGCGGAGAAAGCCGGCGTTACGTTGAATATGTCAAAATGCGAGTTTGGCAAAAGAGAGGTCAAATTTCTTGGATTTATTGTTTCAGCAGAAGGAATGAGGCCAGATCCAGACAAAACCCAAGCTGTTCAGGACATGGAAGAGCCAAGCAACGTGAGTGAGCTCAGGAGCTTTCTCGGAATGGTGAACCAGCTGGGGAAGTTCATTCCGAACCTTTCTGAAAAGGACAAACCATTGAGAGACTTGCTTTCAACAAAGAACATGTGGTACTGGGGGCATGAACAACAAAATGCGTTTTGTAACCTCAAACAAGAACTGTCCTCTGCTCCTGTACTGCAGCTCTATGACCCAAATAAACCACAGAAAATATCTGCAGATGCCTCTTCATACGGATTGGGGGCAGTCATGCTACAGAAGGAGATAGACGTGTGGTCACCAATTGCTTACGCTTCCCGATCATTGACACCTACAGAGCAGCGCTACACCCAGCTGGAAAAAGAAGCGCTGGCTCTCACGTGGGCCTGCGAAAGATTCAATGACTTTATCCTGGGTCTGCACTTTGAACTAAATTAAATTAAATTAAAAATTAAATCACCCTTATTGTCATTTAACCGTACAACCAATCATGTACAGTAGAACGAGATTGTGCTTTACCTATCTACAGTGTCAATCACACACACCCCAGTGCAGAATCAGAGGGCCGCTGCCATGCAAGGCGCCGCCACAGATTTCCCTCCTCCATTCCATTATTGCTGAGCATCAAGCTGGATGGCAGGAAGTTCCACTTTTATATGGTCTTTGGCATGACCCGGCTGGGATTTGAACCCCTGCCTCTCGGGTGTGGGGCGGATGCTCTACCAACTGAGCCACCACTCCGGTGGTGGAAACTGATCCGGAACTGATCCGGAACTAGAAACTGATCATAAGCCACTAGTGAGTCTACTGGGAGGACAAGCTTTGGATGCGCTTCTACCGCGTATACAGAGATTTCGTATGCGCCTAATGAGGTACTCATACACTATAAAGCACATCCCTGGCAAAAGTCTCACCACTGCCGACACGCTCTCACGCTTACCGCTCACAAACAGTGTTACTCACACAGACACAGATCTTATGGAGGACACTAACATTTATGTTGACTCTGTGCTAGAGGGACTCCCTACAAGCAGCAAATATCTTGCGGATCTCCAAGAGCAACTGCAGTCCGACAGCGTCTGTTCACAAGTCATGAAATACTGCACAGAAGGCTGGCCGGATCGTAACCAGCTACAGGGAGCGGTGAAGCACTACTGGTCTGAGAGAGCCGTTTTGAGTGTGCATAACGGACTACTACTGAGAGGCACGAGGTTAGTTATCCCTGCTAACATGAGAAATGCAGTTTTGGACAAGATACATGAGGGCCACCAGGGGGTGGTTAAATGCAGAGAGCTCGCCAGTCAGGCTGTATGGTGGCCAGGTTTAAGCAACCAGATCAGTGAAGTTGTACTCAAATGCAGACAGTGCATACAGGAAAGAGTTAATGTGAGAGAGCCTTTAATGCCCACAGATTTACCAGAAAGGCCATGGCAGAAGTTGGGAGCTTATTTGTTCTCGCTACAAGACAAAAATTATCTGTTATTAGTGGACTACTTCTCTAGGTATATAGAGATTGCCCAGCTCAGCCCAACTCACTCTACCAATGTCATTGTGCATTTAAAATCAATGTTTGCACGTCACGGAATACCGGAGATACTGATCACGGATAACGGCCCGCAGTTCGCAAGTCAGGAAATGGAAGACTTTGCAAAGGAGTACTGTTTTGAGCACGTGACCAGTAGTCCCAGGTACCCCCAAAGTAACGGTGAGGCAGAAAGAGCTGTCAGAACAGTCAAAAACCTTATCAAGAAAGGCAGTGATCCATACCGAGCACTGTTAGCCTACAGAACCACAGCGTTGGCAAATGGCTACAGCCCAGCACAGCTTCTCATGGGGCGTAGGCTTTGTACCACCCTGCCAATGCTTCCAGAGGCCTTGCAGCCATGCGTGCCGAATCTGCAACAAATTCGTCATGTGGAAAAGGAGAGATGGATGAGGCAAACAGAATGTTTTAACAAAAGACACAGAACGAGAGATTTGGACAAACTGTTACCCGGAAACTCTGTTTGGATTACAGATGCAAAAGCACAGGGCACAGTGACATCTGTCCACAAAACTCCACGGTCCTATGTCATCAGTGGACCACAAGGGACAATCAGGAGGAACCGCACTCATCTTGTGCCTATGTTGATACCAAAGACTGAGATGGAACCACAACGGACCCAGTCAAATGGAAAAGACACTCCTACCGAAACTGCTTCTGAGCCCAATGCACAGGAAACACCAGGTGTTGTTCGAACCAGGTCTGGTAGGGAAGTGATTAAACCAAAGAGACTGGATCTGTAGAAGTTGCATGTTAATATTTGTGAAAGCAGAGTTGAGTTCTAAAAATGGCTTCTTTAAATAGAAAATAAGAGGCCTTTGCATAATATGTTCTATACATGGCAACAGTGTTAAAAAAAAAAGAAATGTTATAGATTTGTTAAAAGTGGTGATGTGTTAAATTTATGCTGTCATAGAGTTGACAAAAGGGAACAGAAATGATCTCATATAAGAATGTATTTTGTTTTTCAGCTAAAAGGGGTCAACCTAGCTTCAGTAAGGGGGATGTGGTGTAATCTAGGCATTACATGTGTTGAGCCACTAGGGGGCGATCATAGACAGGATGTTGTCAGGAGTACAACAGGATGGATATTAATATGGCGAAGTTCGTGTGTTAATGTGTTGCAGCCAGTTAATAAAGGAGGATCCATGAACACCCAAAGTAGCAGTCTTTATTTATAAAAGAACCCAACACAACAAGTGCCACTGGACATGGAATGTCCATGGCAGTTCTGTCCATGTTCTGTCCATGTATGGCCGTTCTGTCCATGTATGTCCAGAGTTTCCTGTGATTCAGCCTGAACCTGAGCCTGTTCCTATGCTGAGGTGAAATCCCCCAAGGAACAGAAAACCTCCAGAGCATTACGAGTAGCTTAATGCTAACCCTGGAAGCAAGGGAAAGAATGACTCGCTTTTAGGTTCGACGGGAGTTGAGGTAGTCTACCCTCTCTCCTTAGTTAGATTGTTAACATGTTAACTTGTGTTGTGTGGACATTCTCTTTAAGAGGGGAGGAAATATGTCATGTATTGGGTTACTCACTTTGTTAGTTTGGGTTATGTGGGCTACCAAAGTTATTGACAAGCGGGGTCTAATGGGTAACAGGGGACTGTGCTCTATAGGTGTGCAGAGTGTTACTAGATCTCTATTGTGACCGCTATCCTTATGCACCTGCTCTACTTCCGGCTTTCAGAGAGAGCAGACGCTTTTCTCTCCTCTTCTCTTCCATCCTCCTCCCTGATACTGATTCCCTGCTTGCGATGTACTGTCTGTGTCTCGCTCTTCTTCTGCTGCATCGACCCAAATGGAAATTATGGAATTGGAGTTGTGGCTTAATGCTATTGACACCACTTTAATGGGAAATCGGGCCGGGGGGAGCCCAAGAATTGGAACTCGCGTGATTCGACTGAAGATTGGCATGATCACAGGATTTTCTGTTTGGCCCTGAAGTTTTCCTGGTGTATCGAAATTATAGTTGGATGAGCTAATCAAAATGCGGTCCCAGCGTAGCTCCCTCATCAAATTCGTCCAGCTGGGGGGAGCACTGATAGCGGCAAATGGGATTAACATTGAATTTACCATCTGGCATGCATTGAAGAGAGATGGACTCTCTTGGGAGAGAGATGTACTCTCTTGGACATGTTACCTATGTTTCGGTAGGTGGATAACATCTGGAATCGCTGAGTGCTCTCCAGGGAATGATTCTAAAGCCTGTAAATTGTGATGCACAGAATCGCATGAGAGGTGATTTTTTTTTTTTTTTCCTCTAAGTGAACTGTGCTTATTGACCTTGATTCGGCGCCCTGAAGACATCCATTCCTCCTGGGAAGATAAGGCTGGAAGAAGTTTGGCTTCTCTACATCAATTGCTGTTGTTCAGCAGACCGGACTCTTCAAGGACAGCGCTATCATGTGTCTAATACAGAACTTTGCCATCTGGCATGCACGAAGAGAGAGTGACTCTGGGACATGCTTATCTGTGTTTTGAAAACATGATCATAACAACTATCCATTGCCAGGAGGCGCCCCCCTCTGTTGTACATCAACAAATGATACATTCAACACTGCACTCACACTGATTATATATGCTGACTACACACACACTGGTCTCTCATCGCTCTTTGTCAACATGTGTATTGTTTGTCTGCTAAATGTGCATTGAGGTTTTTTTTTCTTGTAATCATAATCTCGCTCACTGAGCGCTATTCTGATAACTATGTTTTTTTCTCTCGCCTACTGTGTCATCCCCTACCCCTTCCCTCTTTACCCCCCACTGTATGACTGGCGCCTTCGGGCTGCCGCGGCTTTGGGATGCGCTTATAGGGCGCGCCCAATGTCAAGTCAAATTTCAATTCTCCTGTATGTATTGCACGTATGGTAGTATTGACAATAAACCTTTTCAATAAATCAATAAATTCCTCCAGTTTTGGAAGATACCTTTCTGTCTCTGTCTCCATTCTTTATCGCTCATAGCAATTAGTCAAAACACAACACCTTGACTACAATTTCTTTTTTACTCTTGTAAACTCTTGGTTCATTTCTGTGCAAGAATCTTGCATTTTGGTTAGATCGATAAAGATTTGATTAGGGCTGAAAATTGTTACCAGAATAAGACTTAACCCACATAGAACTGATTCAGTTTTAGATTTGATTTGAATGTGGATCCACTGTATGATAGTGTGATAGCGTAATATATGTTGAACTGCATGAATTAAAGAAGAAAACAACATTTATTACTACAGAGCTGAAGTAGACTGTAAACAGTGTGTTCTCACAGCACTGACAAAAGTTTGATTCCAGACTATTTTTTTTTTCATTCACTAATGCAGCATTTAGTTTTTGGATCCATCACTCAGTTCATGGCTGGCACAGGGACAGATTTAGCTTTGGCAGAAGAATCTGGATCATTAGCTCTCCTTTTTTTCTTTTCTTTTCCTTCTGTTAAAAACTCTTAGTAAATTGGATTAATAAAAGTTAAGAGACTAAAACAGTGAAGTGATGAGCAATCATTTTAAATCTCAAAGAATTTCATTATTCAGATCTTTATATTATTCAGCATCTTTCTTATTATATTGTTCTTCAATACATTAACACTGAATCAAGTAACAGTGTATAATGTGAAAGATGTTGGGCTTTTGCCATGAAGGAAGAGGAAGCTCTACCTGCAATGGCAGTATTCTCAGCAGATCACAGCACCAAGCAGCATTTAAAATAAAGGCTCAGATAAGAACATAGCTTTTCTGTCAGGGGTGTTCTGGAATATATCACTGACTGAGTACATGATGTAAGTGGAGGAGCATGTTGATCCAACCAAAAATTGTGACAGTCACAAAGAATGGTTTGGGAAGCAAAGTGGACTGATCACATGGATTGAATCAAAAATTTCTTTGTCACACTAAGGATGATAAAGTGACTCTTTCAAATTAAAGCACAAGTCTCTACCAGAGCACCCTTTTGCTGGGATTACACAAGTGTATATTAAAATTGGCTGCTCCTACAGTTGCAAGGGTTCCACTGGCCATTGATCACTCTCACATCTATCTAGATTTTGGTATGTTTGATGTTAAAAAAAGGGGAGGGGGCAATTTCTCCAATAAATTAAATAATCCCTTCATGTGCTTTGCATTATGTATTCTAGGGCCCATCTGCAAGGCTGATTCCATGTTTAACAGAATTTGATCTGAAGGTTTGCAATCAAAGCCACAGACACTGTATTGGTTGGCTAATTGTAGGTGATGGTGTTTCCTGTTGTGGGAAGGGACATGCTGGCTCCATAACAGCACAGGGTCACTGCGGTCATGCCTAATAAGAAGCAGAATTAGATTCCTCACGTCTGGAAGCCAAGCACACAAAGGAGTCATGCAGCCGAGGGAGAAGGATGCTGGGAAGTCTAAAATAAAACAGGTCAGTACAAATATTGGCATGTAGAGGAGAAGAAAAGCAAGGCATCGATCCCTTTATTGTTTCAGCTGAAGCCCGTCTGTAGCCACAAAGGCTCAGACAAAAGCTCTGCGGTGAGGTTGCGCAATTATGGCACTATATCATAAGAGATGGCTAGCACGTGTGGTTGCACATGTCAGTACAGATGAATACCTCTTAGCTCCCTATCCTATGGCAGTTTTATGCCTCTGTGGTTATTTCAGATATCTTCACTGCAATGGGAAGTGGTGAGTTGATGCCTTTTCTCACTCCGCGGTGGTCACAGTGAAGGGATGTTGTCAAGAAGAGATGTTTTAAAATATGACATGAGGTGACAAGCTGAAGCCAAATTACACAGTGCAGCCAAAATTATGAAGCACATCCTCATACCTCAAAGTATTCATCTTTTTCTCCTTTTTTAACAGCTCAGTTTCATGGTTCTTTGGAAATTGAAGTCACATACTATTAACATCAGAGTGATATTGAAGGAGCCAGCAGATGCTCCTCAGTCTAAAATTTTTTTCACATGCACTGATTTATGATGCAGCAACTGAATGCTGGAATAAATATGAACCGCAGAAACAGATATAATTCTTGTTTCGCACTTGGCATGATGAAATATGGACTCTCTGCTCTCTCAGTTTTGTGGTATGTGTAATGCCCTCCATAAGCGGTTTGTCTTCCGTACAATCCCTTTTATTACTTTTTCCTCTGAAGTTTTTCTTCAACAGTTGAACTCCACGTGTGGGATGGCTAAGTCCCAGAACAACAGACAACAGTCACACGAGGGCCCCAGCGTGAACTGGTCCAGCCCATAAGCCAAAGATACTGTAGCACAGATACAATGATCTCACAAAGCACTGGGGAGAAGGCCTGTTCAACTGGCTAAGCAAACTATGTCGGGAACGGAGCGGAAGCTGGGAGTAGAACAGTCTGGAAATTGCTCTAAAAAGCAATAAATGCAGATGGTCATCTTGAGACCTGTGCTTGCGCTGTCATTCAAACCTTCCTGAAACATTAACAGAACAGGCCACAGTCCCCAGGCCTCAAATCTGACAGTCTGTAAAGAGAAGAGCAATGAATGAGATCAGCCTGATGTTGTTAGTTATACTGGTATTTTTTGCATCACTGACCATACAAGAGACTACATTCTATATATATTTTCATGGAAAGATATCAATTTATGCTTTTGTGACATGCAATAAAATAAAAACTTTTCAAAACACAGATAACTGTATAAATGCAACTCTGCGTGGAAGCCAATGTTGGGCAAGTTACTAAAAAATAGTAACTAATTACAGTTACTAACTTCTTTTCAAAAGTAACTGAGTTACTTTATCAATTACTGTATGATTAAAGTAACTAGTTACTTGGAAAAGTAATTTTCATGTTATTTTTAAATGCATACTTAAATCATCTTGCACACACAACAAGATAATTTAATTAAGGGATTACATTATGGATTTATTAATGTCAGGCTGAAAACAGACTGTTTCAGACAGAGCTTTTAGAACAAGTTCAGTCTACTTTATCCTGCCTTGAGAGCTATTACTGTGGAAAAAATCTGAAAAAAAAAGAAATCAACACAAAATTGCCAGTAAATTCCTCATTTTGGAATGAGAAATAGGGTTTGTGGAGTGAGAGAGAGGGAAAAGAGTGAGAATCACTCCAAAAGAGTGAGTTGGCAACACTGCATAAAGTTGTCAACATTTCTTACCTTTATATTATAAATTTAATCTGATGTGCAGTGATCCAAAGAAAATGTCCATTATCCACAGTCCAAATATTTGCTGTGACAGAGACATGATCCAGTCCCTCAAATTCCTTTTACAGATCAAATCCATTTTTGAATAATCTTTATCCAGGTAGCAGGTAAATATGTATTAACTTCAGTGCATCACAGTCTCAGCTGTCTGATGGAAAATGATTGTTATCACATCTTCATTCTGTAACAACATATCTGGCAATCATTCGGTTTAATTCTTGCTGGGTCACAAACTGTCCAGATATATACCTGTGCTTGAAATCCAGCCATGGCTGTTCAGATAAGAGTATTTCCACTTTACATCCAGCCATGGCTGTTCAGATAGTGTAAATCCACTAACATGGTGTTATTAGCATAGTATAGCACTTGCTTTGTCAGAGCTTGTTGTCATTTTCAGGTGCTTCTAAAGATTGCAATAGGTCTTATAATAAGCTTGCAACCCACCAATATGCTTTTGTCTTTAACCACGACAAAGGAAAAATAATCTGTCTATTTCCACAAAAAGTAGCTTCATCGTTTCCTCCGCTCTGTAGTGAAGAGGCTCTTTGCAACAGGTCACATTGACTGATGGCTGCGTCAGCTACGTAGGGTCAGTTTGTATTTATTTGCGCTAAAAATATCTATCCATATTAATAAAATGAGTAACGCATCTGATCAAATTTCAGTAACTGTAACACATTACTGAATTTTTAAACAGTAATTTTGTTACACAGCACATTCCTGGAAAAGTAGTGGGGTTACATTAACACGTTACTTCCAACAATGGTGAAAGTTCATCTGATCTGAATAAAATAATATTATTTGCTGATAGATCCCATTTACCTTGTTCCTCAGTCAGCTGCATTTTCTTTTAAGTAATATAAGAAATTACTACCTCTGTGCCACCTGTATTTCACCATTAATGCAATTTTCTTGCATTGGAAAAGTTGCTAATGGACATCTGTGTGTTGATATTCTCAGCCTTTCACTTACTTTCCAAACATGGTCCAAACTGATTGTTTTCTTTAACACTGTGTCTCATTTGGGGGAGGGTGGGGGGGTCCATCAGGCATGAAAAGTGTTTGGTGAATTTGTATAGTTTAACTTGTGCCTCTGCTCTGCAATATAGTTTGCAATAAATAAAATGCCATGACATCAGTTGAAAAATAAACAAAAAAAGTCCATGTGACATAATAAATAAATTAACTCTGCAAACAGTATATATGCAAAAAAAAAAAAAAATAAGCGTTGCGGCGGCATGAGATAAAGCGGCGTTGTTGGAGGTTTTAAGTAGAGTTTATTATCATACCGCCGTCACGGGATCCCCTCTCCAGCCCAAGTGTGTGCAGGCTGGAGCGGGATCCTCTGGCTCTCAGAGAAGGAGGGACACAAAGTCTGTGTCCTGCAGCAGAGGTTGAAGAGTGAGAATGAGAGGAAGTGTTACAGAACCTGTGCAGTATTTATACCCAACTCAAACAATACATCAAAGCAGATTCACAGCAGTTGATCTGATCAAAGGGACTGCAGAACAGGCATGAGATATTTGCATTTGTGAGACATACATCACAATAGGCAGATTTGCTAGACTCTGCTCCAGCTGCAGAACAAAGAGGTTAACAGGCACATCTACATATTGATCTAAGTCTCTAGGTCACAGTAAGGACAGGACGCATGAACACAATGCATGAAAGGTAACATTATCACAGTAGTGTAGCGGAAAAAACCAGGAGTAGCGAGCTGTCTGTCCTTAGTCTGTTTGTGGGGGTTTTCCCAAACCGCCACAGCTCCCCCCCAGAGGGCTCGGCAGGTGGTCGAGACCTCGATAGTGCAGCTTGGGCAGCGAGCAGGGAAAAGCTCTGTGCAGGAGGGGGTGGAGGGGGGTGGGGTTAGTAAAAGCCGGCCGGAGACGATGAAAACGTCTGGGCCGCGTAAAAATTGCTTGCGGGTCCGCAATGTCGAAGGGCTGTCCCGTTGAACGTGCAGAGGTCCACAAGAAGAAAAATTAGTCACTGGCTCCTCCCGCGATTAAGTCCTGCAAGGATTAATAGCGGCCATGAAGAAAAGACGAGGCTGCGTGGCGGCTGTGATGAGAGCAGAGGGACTGGCGTGTTGGCTTTAGGTGCGGGCACAACCTTAAAGTCCTCGGGGATCGCAAAACCGCTGAATTCCCCATGTCTGCCGTGGCTGAGACCATTAACAAATCCTTCGAGCATGCTGCGTGCGTGCCTCCAGGTGTGAGAGCAGCCCTGAAGGCTCTGTGTGTAGCGGCGAAGGATGATGGGGGTCTGTAGAGCCGTATGCGTCCCGTGTGTGGTGCGCCGTCTTCGTAACTCCCGGTGTGTGCGCCGGGGTTCCGTGATGGGTGGGCCAGCTGGAGAGGAGAACCAGGGTCAGGGAGCTTGATCATCCCTGTTCAGTGTGTTGGAGCGGTGAAGGGAAGTAGACGCTCTGTCACTCGCTCGGTCATGGTGCGTTCAGGTCCACGTGTGCTCCGTCGGCCATGGGGATCACTGTCGTGGAGAGGGGACGAGGTGCATGCGCTCACGTGTGGAGGAGCTGTGAGCGCGGCCGGTCCAGCGTGGATGTGCCGATCTAGGCGTGCAGATCTCACCATGAAACGTTGCTCAGCTTTCCCGGTCGTGGGTGTTCTCCGGGGAGTTTCGCCTGGAAGCTCCGCGTTGCGGTCTCCCTGAAGCAGAAGGGAGGGCAGATCAGTCAGGCTGCCGCGTTCGCTTGTCGTCGGAGAATCACCGCCGGGTGTTGCGTTCACTGGCAGCGTGTTCGTTTCAGCGTCGGGTCACCAGTGCGGCGGCATGAAATAAAGCGGCGTTGTTGGAGGTTTTAAGTAGAGTTTTATTATCATACTGCCGTCACGGGATCCCCTCTCCAGCCCAAGTGTGTGCAGGCTGGATGGGGATCCTCTGGCTCTCAGAGAAGAAGACACAGAGTGCGTGTCTGCAGCAGAGGTTGAAGTGTGAGAATGAGAGGAAGTGTTACAGAACCTGTGCAGTATTTATACCCAACTCAAACAATACATCAAAGCAGATTCACAGCAGTTGATCTGATCAAAGGGACTGCAGAACAGGCATGAGATATTTGCATTTGTGAGACATACATCACAATAGGCAGATTTGCTAGACTCTGCTCCAGCTGCAGAACAAAGAGGTTAACAGGCACATCTACATATTGATCTGAGTCTCTAGGTCACAGTAAGGACAGGACGCATGAACACAATGCATGAAAGGTAACATTATCACAGTAGTGTAGCGGAAAAAACCAGGAGTAGCGAGCTGTCTGTCCTTAGTCTGTTTGTGGGGGTTTTCCCAAACCGCCACAAGCGTCATAATATTTATGTTCAGGGTAAGAATTTGAAATGAAGAGGTAAACTGTAGGATAAAAGTTGAAAAAGGGGACATCCAAAACCTCTTGTAGAGAGTTTAAATGAAGGTGGAAATTCCAGGTTTGCATTTATTCAAAACGTTCAACACTAAGTGCTGTCTTTGGCAGTCATCCTTTATGCACCAGCCATGGCAATATTAACCAAAGTTTTAAAGCTCTACAAATTCCACATTAGGGATGTTGGAGGGGTGGCACGTTAATAAATCACAGGATTATCATGGAATTAAAATTTTCTTTCATGCAGTTAACCTGGATGTTTGAGGATGCCCTTACCAGTGTGGTTTTAATGCCATGGGAAGGGATGCTTTGTAAGTGTTCACAACAGGAAACCAGCTGACTCAAATTGATTCAGATCCAAACTACCAGATCCATTTTACACACACGTCATGTCACATCATGTCACATACATGTCACATCCATTGTACTCCTGTTATACTGACTTGACCCAGCACTGCCTTGGGCCATAAGGTACAAGTTTTAAATCAGATCTTGGATCATCATTAACGAAATATTTTTAAAATGGATCCATTCCATTTTGTCACATCCATTTTGCCAAAGGACACCAACCCAGATCTGATCCAGAATTCGGGCTGATGGCCTCTGGGTTGAAAGTGGGCCAAATGAGTTTTGCTATATGGGCTGGCAACTTATTATTGGAATCACCAAAGAATGTATTTTACCAATGTTTTTCAACCTTTTTTGAGCCACTGAACCATTTTTACATTGAAAAAAATCCACTGGAACCCCCAAAATCTAAAATGTGATAAAATGACACATTGTGTCAATAGGATTGACATCCTGAGCATTCAAGAGCACAGATTACACCACCCAGATACTGCAACTGAGTGCAAGACAAGTGATGGCTATCATCTGATTACATCATTGGCATGGTGAGGTTCCCAAGGCTCTATTATTCGTGGAGTAGGCTTTTTGTTATCCCCTCGCGCTGCTCAACAGCTGACATCTGTTGAGAAGATATTCCCATGCGTATTAGCGGCATAATTCTACGGCAACCCCAAAACCACTGCTAGAGCATGTTGTAGTCCAACTAATGTTAGTGATGAACTGGCTATAGATCAATTTTATGAAGATTTAAGAAGTGTCACCAAAAATGTTCCATCTCACAACCTTTTGGTTGTGGTGGGAGGCTTTAACGCACAAATTGGCCCAGAGGACGTACCATTCACATTCAACCAAGAAACAAACTGCAATGGAGAGAAACTGCTTGACTATGCTGAAGAGTTCCAGCTTTTGGTAGCTAATACCAAATTCATAAAACCTGAGCACAAATTATGGACATTTCAATTGCCTGCGAGAAAGCAATCCCAGATTGATTATATCCTTGTCCACAACAAGTGGAGGACCAGTACTATGAACTGTCAGGCCTATTCATCGTTTTCAAGTGTTGGGTCAGACCACCGAGTTGTCTTGTGTACCATACGGCTGAGCCTCAGGCAGTCCAAGAAGCCCATTCTAAATCCTATGAAGGAAATTGACAGGAAGCTTGTGTGCGCCACCCCAGAGGTTTCTTCAGCATTCACCCTGGAAGTTGAAATTGCTATGACGCACTCTCACAACCTGATGACGACATTGAAATGTCCTATAATAACCTCATCGCTGTCACTGAGGAAGTTGCTTTGGAAACGCTTCCTAAAAAGAAGAAGGAGAAGGACAAGTCACTCAGTGTTCATGCCCTAGTTAACAATGCTCGCAAGACTGTTCGCGAAGCAGAAGACTCAATTTAGAAGAAGCAGTCTTCTGCTTCATGAAGCAGAAGACTCAATTTATTTCTGAGTTTTGTTTGTTATTTCTATGTTGTCAGTTTTTTGTATACATGTTGGTTTTTTGACTCTTATGTGCCCTCCCCTCTCAGACACTCCCACTTGCTGTTCACAGTCTGTTTCCCAGCTGTGGACAGTTGGGTAATTAGGTCACCTGCCGACTCAGCCCACACCTGCTGCTCATTGCCTGCCCAGTATTTAAGCACTGTCAACTCTTTGTTTCACTGCAGCTGTATTGATGCATTGCATGGACGTGAGTTGTTTGGACTTTATTCCTCCATGCCTATTTTTCCTCATTTCCTCCAGAGCAGCACCGGCTCTGGAGTATCTCATCTCTGTGTTATCCTTGTTTGCATTTTTGTCTGGTCTGCGCTATTTTTGGAAGTTTTGTTCTCCTCTGTTAATAAATGTTACAAACGCAATTCAGCGCCTGGGTCTGTCTTTCTGCCCCAAAGGGGCGTACATGACAGATGAAGCCTATGCACAAGCTGAAGTAGATTGTATAGAAAAGGAAATCGACCAAATCAATTGCCTCAATTCCTCAAACCAACATGCAGCTGTGTGGTCTATTATCAACAACCTTGCTGGACGGAAAGGCAGACCATTGGTCCACATCAAAGGAGGATCAGCTGAAAAGTGAAAAGAGAATTGGTTATCTCACTTTCAGAGCCTGTTAGCAGGTCAGCCAGTCACTCAGGGAAGCATAGATCCTTATCCAGATTGCTGAAACTCTAGACATAAGTCCATCTCCATTCACTATACAAGAGCTGCATGATGCGGTTAGGTTTTTGAGGGCCAATAAATCAGCCGGCCTTGATAACATCCCAAGTCTTATCTGGAAAGATCCTCTGTTCCATGACCTCCTGCTAAAGATCTGCAATCACCCCTTTTCCAACTTGCTGCCACAATCTGCTCGGAAGAAATCTGGGATTGTACATATCCCAAAAAAGGGTGACTTGACGCTGACTTCAAATTATAAAGGCATCTCCCTAATGCCTATTGCCACCAAAATCTACAATAAGCTTCTTCTAAATCGTCTAGTACCCGCTGTGGACCCCCTGCGCAATAACCAAAATGGTTTCAGGAGAGGGCGGTCAACAATCTCTCAAATACTGTCCCTGCGTCGTATAATAGAAGAAATGAAGAGACTAAACAAGGATTTTACTATCTGTTTTGTAGACTTTCAGAAGGCATTTGATTCCAACAATCGGGATGTGATGTTTAATGTCTTACCTCTCTATGGTATCCCACAACCTATCGTCGCAGCCATTCAAGCACTCTATACCAACACCAAGGCTACAGTCATAACAGCTGATGGTGAAACAACATTTTTTGAAACTGAAGCAGGGGTTCTTCAAGGCAACACTCTAGCACCATTCTTTTTTATTATTGTGCTAGAGTATGTTCTACGCCACTCCCTAGACACCATAAATGACAAGGGTCTACAACTCCAACCAAGATGTAGCCAGAGGCATCCTGCTAAGTATGTTACAAATCTTGATTTTGCTGATGATATTGCATTAGTATCAGACCTTGTCGTAAATGCAGAATCACTTCTTCGATCGCTAGAAGAAGCAACAAACCTGGTAGGGCTTTACTGCAATGAAAGCAAAACAGAGTTCATTTCTACAACACCCAACTGTAGCCTGCTTTCACAAGCTGGCACAAACATCACCCAAGTCGAAGACTTCAAATACCTTGGCTCGTATATAATGGACTCTCAAAAGGATATGAAGTCTCATAAAGCTCTAGCATGGGCAGCGTGTAATAAGCTTAATAAGATATGGCATTCAACTCTCAACAACCAAAAGAAAATTCATGTATTCAGGACGCTGATTGAGCCAATTTTGCTCTATGGCTTGGAGACGTGGACTCTAACTGCACGTCAAGAAAAACAACTGAACGGGACATATACAAACCTACTGAGGCATATACAAAACATCCATTGGTCCAAGCATGCCACTCTTGAGCGTATATATGGTGACATCCCGGTCCCTCTCTCAGAGGCTCACCAAACGGAGTTTCAGATTTCCTGGCCATTGCCATCGGGCCACCAGGGAGATTATACACTCCCTGCAATTTTGGAAGCCTATTGGCCCAGTCCAGTCCTGGAAACTTACATTCCCAGAGGTACTGTTGAGGGATTTGGGGATAGCAAGAGAGGACTTGATGACAGCCATGGAAAATCGCACGGTGTGGCAGCACACCTAACTGAACAAGTCGTGTGCCCCAACCCTTCGGGCAGCTACATGATGATGATGACTACTGTAGCCACAGCTGCCCTGGGGCAGACTGACAGAAACGTGACTGCCAATCCACGCCAACGGCCTCTCCAACCACTACCGAACATTTATACACATTCATACCAAGTATAATAGACACTGGAGGCAAGGCATTCTCACTTCTGTCTCCAAAGAGAGCAGACGCCTTTTTCTCTTCTCTCTGCTCCCGACTCATTTCCTCCTCCCCAACTAACTGGATCCCAGCTTGCTGTTGTCTGTCTGCGTCTTACTGCTGATTATCGAAAGAAAGAAATTATGGAACTAATAAGCTGGGCTTTGAACGCAATTGACACTATCTTTTCAACGAGGAAAAGTGCCCCGGGGGAGGTTGTCTGCCCCGCAGGAACGGCTGCTGCGGGCTATTTACGGGAGACAAGTAATTGGAAACTCTTGTGCCTGACTAATCTCTTTATCGAAGATGTAGAAGATTTGTACGTCTTCGTAGTAATGGTGATTGGGATCGTTCTGATTGGATCTGGGATTGTCCTGGTGTACCGCAAATTGTTGAAGATGGATACAACCTATCAAAATGCTGGCCAGGCGAGGTGCATCCATCAAATTGAAAAAATGGAGAAGACCCTGATAGCGACAAATGGAGAACTGTCTCGGAAGGTGGATTACATCATGATTACGCTTAGGTCTATCCACGATGGACTCAACTCCCAGCAATGAAGGATTAAGTACTGAATCTGTAAGAGAATATAAAGTTTTTCTCTGTGTTCAGTACCATTCGGCTTTAATCCGGCTCCCTCACAAAAATCCTCCTGATCATCTGCAGTCTGTGTTTTTCAAAACATTGAGCTCATGGCCTTCGAACAGGCAGCTGCATGGCCAAGGACAAAAACTGCCAGCAGTTAGACACAACATCTCCTGCCAAAGAGTCCTTGTTGTTCTTAACTGATACAACACTCACACTTCAACATTACACTCATACTGATCCACACAACTGACGATAAAGATGACTCACACACTGCTCTCTCTGTGTCTTGTGAACTTTTGGTCTGCTGATTGTGCATTGAGGGCTTTTTTTTCCCTTTGTAATCATAATATTGATCATATGTGACCACTATTCTGAAATCAATGATTTTTTTGCTCCTTCCTATTGTATTATTCTTAGGCCACCTGTACCCTTCTGTTGGCAGGCGCGTTTCAGATGCTGCCGCGTCACCGGAAATGCAGGTTCATTTTCTGTGTCAAGTCAAATCCCTCGTATGTTATCAGAATCTGTTAATGTACTTGGCAATAAATCTTTTCTGAGTTCTGAGTTCTGAGGTGGGTAAAGTGTCTTGCCAAGGGACACAACGGCAGGATGGCTGAGGAGAGCAGGATTTGAACCGCCAACCCTCTAGTTATTGGACGACACACTCTACCTCCTGAGCCACTGCCAACCACTGAGCACCAAGTTGGATGGCAGGAAGTTCCACTTTTGTATGGTCTTTGGCATGAACCGGCCAGGATTTGAACCCCAACCTCTCAGTTGTGGGGCGGATGCTCTACCTCAGGGGTGTCAAACTCATTCCATGGAGGGCCAAGACCCTGCATGTTTTACTTCCACCCAGTGTCTTCAGCTGGTGTTTTCACTGATCAGCAATCAGTGGGAAGACCTTCAGTGAAATCACCTGTTGAAGACACTGGGTGAAGGTAAAACCTGCAGGGTCTTGGCCCTCCATGGAATGAGTTTGACACCTGTGCTCTACCTCTAGGCCACCACTCCAGTTTGTAGCCTATTTGTAGTCTATTACAGCATATCTAATGACAATTTAGTCTTGTAATTTGTTTATAGCCAGTGTGAAACCTGGCGTGATTACATACAAAGTCAATGGAAAGACGCAAACACGCACATTTGCGAGTGCACGGTAGTTTGCGTTCACACAATTTGAATTTTGCTCAACTCGGGCCAGGAGTTCACTTGATGCTTTTGCCATTGGTTGGAATTAGTTTGAAACTGAAACAGCCACTTAACCGGACAAGTCTGTTATCAGACATGCGCTCCTGTAAAGGGGGTTCTTTTCACAGCAGACGTGCTTTTCTTGGTTGTATCCACCGCTTGTTTGGTGTTGGGGCAGCTGACACTGAGATGCAGTTTCTGGAGTAAATGGTGACATTTGGTGGTTGTACAGGAATCCCAAACTCAGGCTCAGCCTCCCTTGAGAGGAAGAAGAAGAAGAAGAGGGATTGCATTTATGCTACCGCCTGCTGACATGGAGCAACCATTGCAGGCGCCAGTGCATGACAACAGCACGCTGTTTGCAATTTTTGGACCGATTAGATGAAATTAGATAATTTCCTTCCGACCTCTGAGGTCCAAGGACCCCCGGTTAAGAAACAAGGTCTTATACTATATGTAAGCATGACAAGCCATGTTTGACAAAGTGTCTTCTGATGGCTCCATTAAGAGTCACCAAAAACAGTAAAATTCTGTTCACATTATGAAGTTGGGGTGAGTAGTTCAGTTCCAGACATTATTCATCAGTCACTGAGAGAGAACAGCCCCACGCCCAAGCAAGAGGCTCAATGTCAATCGACTCAGGGAAGCCAGCGTTAGGGAAGATCTCTATATTATCTTTTGTCAGCACTTCCCGCTAACCACCAAAAACCTCACTGCTGCTGAGAAGTGGCAGAATTTCAGCTCATGTCTTTACAAAGCTGCTAAAGAAGTACTGGGGCACCCAAAGCGCAGGAATCAGGACTGGTTTGATGACTCTGACTCTCATATTTTTGAGCTCATCAAGGATAAGCATAAAGCTTACCAGGCCTTTCTTGCCAAGCCCAGATGCCAGAGAACCAAATCCGAGTTTGTTAAAGTGAAGGCAGAACTTCAACACAAGCTTAGAGACATGGAAGATGAGTGGTGGGATCAGAAAGCTGAAGAAATCCAGGAAATGGCAGACATGGGGGATACCAGCAGCTACTACCATGCACTGAGGACTGTTCATGATCACAGAGAAACTCAGTCCAGCCCTCTGCTTGCAGATGATGGCACTACTTTCCTGACCGAACAGGATGACATTCCTGATTAATGGAGGACACACTTTGACCAGCTCTTGAACCAAAGATCAAATGCTGATATCTTGATACTTGATAGAATCCCGCAGCATTGAGTGCTATTCAGTGCTGATGACTCTTTATTGCAACAGGCTGTACGAAGCCTTGCCTCCAATAAATCTCCTGGAATGAATGGTAACCATTTGAAGATCTACCAGAATGGAAGAGAACAGATCATATGTACTCTATATGACATACTATCAGCCATTTGGAATGAAAGGCTTGTGCCACAAGATTTCAAAGATGCTGTTGTCATTCCCATCTTCAAGAAGAAAGGCAACAAGCAAGAGTGTGGTACCTACAGAGGCACTTCACTTTTGTCAGTTGCTGGCAAAGTGATTCTGGAGCGACTCAAACCTATCCTCGATGCAGTTCTCCCTGAATCGCAGTGTGGCTTTCATAAATCTAGACTGACCACTGACTAATGGTTAGTGACTAATTAGTTGCCAAAGAGACAAATTCCTAGTTTGTGTACTACATGAACAATGGCAATAAATCTCATTCTGATTCTGATTCTGATTCTGACATGATCTCCACATTGCACCAATTGCAGGAGAAAGCTTTTGAGCAGAACATGCCCCTGTACATCGTGTTCATTGACTTCACCAAAGCTATTGATACAGTGAACAGGGAGTGTCTCTGGTCTCTCCTGCATAGCTATAGCTGTCCTGAGGGCATTGCCACCCTCATCTCTCAGCTTCACACTGGCATGACTGCCCAAGTCTCTCTCAACAACACACTCTCGGACCAGTTCACCGTGAATCAAGGTGCCAAGCAAGGCTGTGTGTTGGCTCCCTCCCTGTTCTCTATTTACCTTAGTGCTGTATTAGAACTGTGTCCAAAGCACAGCGGTGTCTATCTCAGAACATACTCAGATGGAAAACTGTTCAACGCCAGCCGTCTTAAGGCCAAGACCCTGACCAGAACTGTCTGTGCTCACGAGCTTCTCTATGCAGATGATGCTGCCATGGTGTCACACTCTGAGACTGAGCTTCAGGCCATGCTCGATTCCTTCCACTCAGTTGTTCAAAGTCTTGGTCTTACTATTAACACCTGAAAGACTGAGGTCTTGTTCCACGCTCCTAAACATACTGCCAATGCCAATGCTGCACGGTGGCGCAGTGGTTTAGCACTGTGGCAGCACAGTTTTACCCTCGGCCGGGGGATCGCGGGGATCATGAGATTGTGGGTTCGATCCCAGCCCCCGACCAACAGTGAGCTGTGTGGAGTTTGCATGTTCTCCCCGTGTTGCGTGGGTTTACTCCGGGATTTCTCCGGTTTCCTCCCGCATACCAAAAACATGTAGGTTTAGGGCGCTCGCGCATGCAGCGACCGGCAGCCGGTGGCTTGTCACCAGACTGCAAACCAAATCTACCTACGGGTACAAATAAGTAACAAAAAAAAAAAAAAATGCCGACCCAGAGCTGTCCCTTGAGGGAAACCCACTTCAAACTGTGCACAGCTTTACTTGTTTTGGCAGCACAGTCTCCAGTGATAACAGGCTGGACAAAGAAGTGGAAAGGCACATCAGTGCAGCCGCAGCAGCACATGGAAAGCTGCAATTCAAAGTATGTAATAGACATGGCATCCGGCTAGCAACTAAGTGCAAGGTATACCGTGCAGTGATCCTCACCTGCCTGCTCTACTCCTCTGAAACCCACACCCTGTATTGTTGTCACATTAAGAGACTCCAGCATGCTCAGATGAACCAGTTGAGATCTCCTTAAGATCCGCTGGCAAGACAGGATTACTGACATGGAAGTCAGAAGACGAGCAGGCATACCCAGCGTTGAGGCACTATTCTTGCAGAGTCAACTGTGATGAAGTGGTCATGTCGTCCGTATGGATGACTCGCGGCTTCCTAAGGCTGTCTTTTATGGTGAACTTGACAGTGGTACAAGAAACAGAGGCAGACCCAAGCTCAGATTTAAGGACATTCTCAAAAGACACATGAAGACCTGTGCCATCAGTGTTGATTTCTGGGAGGTCGGAGCAAGTGACTGTCTCTGGTGAAGATCTGTTGTCAGAAGTTCTGTCTCCCTGGCTGATGACCGTCTAGCTGAGGAGACAGCTGAGTGCAGTCGAAAGCGTGCTGCCAAGACTGCCTCAGCTGCTGATCCTCAAGCCCATATCTCTTGCTTCTCCTGCTACCAGATGATGTTCCCACCATATTGAACCGTACGCCCCTGAACGACATTGCCAAAGTTGTCATACTCCACAGGAGTGACAGCCATAGCAGTAGTCATCAGTCACTGATCCTTGAGTGTATGAGGATGTATTTGATTCATTTTCTCTTAGGAAAATCTGTTTAGTGTGTAGCTGACCCATTGGTCCACTACCAGACACCATATCAGTGTCACTATTTTGTTATCTCTTTCACTGTGTATCCATTTCATTTATAAACCCTTTTTTCCGTATATATTGTACATTTACTAAAGGTGGGTAAACATGCCATTTCTGTGCATTTTCTTGAGAAGGATCTGGTTTGGAAGAAGAAATGCTTTTTACATACTGTATCTATTCTGACAAAAAATATATAATAATTATTAAAGAACATAAAAACACATTAATAACATTCTTTGCCCACAAACGAGTGTCTAATTCTGCTAATACAGAGGAGAACAGTTGGTTAATCATTCTTTAATACAACACAGAACACATTCCAATAATGACTGCTGAAAAATAATATTGTCATATGCTGCCCAGACCAACTCTGAATCCTCTGAATTCCAGAGCTGGCTCTATTCTAGATCACCCAAGATGCATTTGAATGCCAGAGATGAAAAAAATATATCACTCTTTTCTTGTTAGGCACCCCTGTTCAGTCACTATGTCTGCTCTTTCTGGAAGTTGATCAAGCAACAAAAGCTACTTTTCTGCTCAGCAACAGTGAGCTATTTACACATTCATTCTTGGTATGGAAGCATCTGGCCTTTGAGTTGAAGATTTGTTGCACTACAGGAGGGTTATATTTACTTGTCCTGGGACAGGTGTGCATGGTAGGTATTCTGCTAGTATAGGAATGATGGTGGAAAAACCCGATAATTACTGTAATCTTTATCCAAGGTAAGTATAGCTGTGGCTCAGCATTTCTGGATCAGGAGTGTTGCCCCATTGCCAAAGTACTGAGGCATGTCCAGGGAAACAGGAGCAGTTTTCAGGAGCTGCGCTTTTACAGTGAAGCTGCTGCAATACAGTGGGTTTATAAGCTGTTAACTGGTGTAATTTTAGCTTTAATGAACACTTGAGGAGAGAGGTATGTTGAAAATTGGTAGTGTGTGTAAATAAAACTTAAAATGAAGCTCCTGGTAGTCCTTATCTTTAAAGGTCTCTGTCATTGCTTTGCTTGTAGGCTTTTCAAGAGTAAGAGTTTCACTTTGGTGCACATGCACACAGTAAAATTGTGCATGGCTGTGTTTAACACACCAACAATTCCTGTTGTTTAGCAACTAGAAAACATCAGATGAAGTCACAAAAATTAAAGTTACTTTAATTCTATTTGGAAACAGGCATATGTAGGTTGTAGTAAAATTAGTAAATGACTTTCTAGTACTTAAAAGAGAAATAAGGTTATTAAACATGAAAATGTGAAGGAAAAATCAGTGCAAATATGAAATGTTTTGAATACATGTATCATATAAACTGGAACAAAAGAAACAAACTGATTCAAAGTGAGGGAAAGACCCTTGTTAATAGAACTTTGTTAAGTAAAGAGAGACCAAATCACACATCCGGAAGCCTCCTTTGTATCCTGTGGGCTAAAAACTATTATCTCAAAAAAAAAAAAAAAAAAGAGCTTTCCAGCCCCCAAGATAAACAGCAACTTTTAATGGTTCTTTCTTCCCCCTGTGGGTCAGATCATCATTTTATGAGGCTAAGAGGCCAAAGAATTTGTTAGAGCCACTGAGGATCATGTAATCCTTCAGCTGCAGCAAAACCATGAAAATCACTCAACTCCCATTTATAAGTTTTTGTTTGTTTGCTTGTTTTTTAAACAAAGTAAGTGATAAATATTATGGTGTAATGGTGAACAGTTTTCATCACCCTCATCACACTAATGTTTCACCATCTGGGGGAAAATCACCCTAGAGCTTCTCCCCAGTGACCCCTCTAGGCAGTCTGGTTAAACATCCCGTCTACAAATTGAGGGCAGAGTTGATGTCCAAAGTGATCCAGGGTTTGTTACAAGCTACCCATCCGAGAGGTTTGGGTCTTCCAGAAAGGAAATATGGCTGTAAAAATGGATTCTGCTCATGACAGATAAAGGGATCTGGCACAAAGTGAAGCAGCCCGAGGGATCGTCTCTCAGCATGTTCTGACCTACACTGTTAAGCAGTGCTGTCATTTCAATACACTCATAAACCAGAAGATGCTTATGTGAGAAATGTGGCAGGACTGCATTTAATGAGAGCCAGAGGGTGAGTTTGTTTGGTAATAGAATAAGAACATCTGGGTATTACATTTACAGTATAAGAGCAATAACAGGGTCAAACTGTTTTTGTAGCACTGGGTTTGACACTCTTGTTGCTTTTAGTAGCAGAAGACTGGTATTATGGTTCTCTTAAGATACCTGTAAACATCAGTATTGATTTGGCTAATCACAGACTACAACATGTTCATAGACTGAATGGAGTGAGACTGACATCATGCTATTGCATTGAATGGAGGAGAAAATGAAGCCTTTTAAGACAGGATCACTTTATATGGAAGAAAGGGTGGGTCTGAAGAGGGAGCCATGGGCGGTGTGGTGTTTGGACGTGGTGGCTTGCTGTAGGTGACGTCATCACCTGGTGAACTGGCTGTGGCGCCATATGACGCCGCCCTTCTGTACATAGTCAGTTGTGTGTTCAATAAAGGAGTGTCCACTGTCAGCACATCATTTCCAGACACAACAATGGCAGCAAGGATAAAAACACAGATACTGTATTTCAACTCGTGCAACCGTTCCTTGCTCTACCAGGTGAGCAACCGATCCCCTGGCCCCTTTGGCACAAGTCATTCCAGGTTTTTATCACCGCTAATGACTTAAACAATGCTAGCAACAAGAGGCTAATGGTAAATGGTATATGGCATTCACTTATATAGCGCTTTTTCTCATCTCTAGATGACCAAAGCGCTTTACAGATCCTTCTATTCAACCATTCACACAAACATTCACACACTGATGGCGGTAGAGCTGCCATGCACCGGCGCTGGTCTGACCCACCAGGAACCAGGAGGTCAGCACTCTTCACGGGACTGGGCTACCTCACCTCTTTCAACCACTGACTGTTCATTGATCTGACGGTGTCCCCAAAAATTCAGCCTCTCCGCCGACTACCCCTTGCACTATGGGATGACATCACAGTGGAACTGCAGAAGCTGTTAGGCACTGGTATCATTGAGCGGGTCGACGCATCTCCCTGGATCTCCAACTTGGTGGTGGCAAAGAAGAAGATAGGCTGCCTACGGCCATGTATTGACCTCAGAATCGTGAACAAGGCAGTGATCCTTGACAAATATCCCTACCCACGACGGAGGAACTAACAGTAGCAGTCCATGGCTCGAAAGTTTTTTCCAAACTGGAGCTCCGCCAAAGCTACCTGCAGGTCCTCCTTCATCCAGACAGCCGCAACCTAACAGCCTTCATCACCCACATGGGAGTGTTCAGGTACACCCAAATGCCTTTCGGCCTCAATTCCACCCCGAGCTGCTTTCAAAAGATCATGGCTACCATCTTCGCCGGTCTCGCAGGGGTGGTGGTGTACTTGGATGACATCATGGTGCCTGGCACAACATTGGCCTCCCACAATGCCCGCCTTGATAAGGTTATGGAGGTGCTAGCAAAGCACGATCTCACACTCAATGGGGAGAAGTGCATCTTTGGAACAATGACCATCGAATTCATGGGTTTCTGCCTGTCTGCCAAGGGCCTGAGTCCCCTGCACTCAAACGTTGAGGCAGTACTGCAGCTACCTGAACCATCATGCCCTGCACAGCTCTCGTCCTTCTTAGGCATGGCAAATTTTTATGGGCGCTTCATTCCCCATTACTCAGAGACGATAGAGCCACTGCGCACCCTCCTGAAGTAGGATGCACCCTGGGTGTTGACCTCGCCACCATCAGCCAATTGAAGACACAGCTCACCTCCCCACCAGTACTCATCCACTTTGACCTACAAAGCCCCAAGTTTGTGACGTGCGATGCTTCCAACACAGCAGTAGAAGCCATTCTGTCACAAAGGCATGGAGGAACTGAGCCCCCAGTGGTGTTTGCCTCGAGATCACTCACTTCGGCTGAGCAGAGGTACTCAGTGGGGGAGAGGGAGGCACTGACATGTGTTTGGGCGTGTGAACGCTGGCACATGTACCTATAGGGATGATGCTTCACACTGCGGACAAACCACAGAACCCTCACAGTGCTGCTGGAAACATCGGGGTCGTGGCACAAACCTCTGCGCATCTACAGGTGGATGGAAAGGCTACAAGCATACAACTTTAACAGCCAGTTTAGGCCGGGCAGAGAAAACGTAGTGGCGGACCTCTTGTCCCGGGCCATACCTAACCCCACTCCGAATGGCAACCGAGACATGCTGGAGCCAGAACTGATCCACATGCTGCATGGGCCACTCCAAAATGATGGCTCCCTGCAAGAGCTCCAGGCGGCATCTGAACAGGACCCAATACTGACCCAGCTGTGCACCTTTATTTGCGAGGGCTTGCCTTCCAACATGCCAAGGGAACTGGCACCTTTCCACAGAGTCAAGGATGAGTTATCATGGTGGACGACATCTGTATGGCAAGAGGGCACTGCACGGTGATTCCAGAGGCACTAAAAGGCTGCATCCTGACAATGGTACATGAGGGCCACCTGGGCGTTGTCAGAGTCAAACAGCAGTGTTGGGGCTCAATCTGGTGGCCAGGCATCAACAAGGATGTGGAGATCATGGTGAAATACTGCATGCCCTGCCTAGCCAGCGATAAAACTGGTATGTCACCACCCCCGCCCCTGCAACCACTGCCATGGCCATCGGTCCCATGGAAACACATCCAATTGGACATATGCAGTGAACTGCATAGCACTCCCCAGCACCAATGCTTTCTATTAGTGGCCTACGATCTCCACTCAAAATGGCCCAAGGTGTTGCCTACCGGCTCAGTCACCACTGGTGTGGTCACCAATTTCCTCACCTCCCTCTTCGTCCACTGGGGTGTGCCAGACACAATCACAACAGACAACAGACCGCAATTCACCTCACTGGACTTCACAGCCTTCGTGGGGCACAGGGGCATCAAGCACATAAGAACTGCCTTTTACCACCTTCAGGCGAATGGGGGGTGGGGGGAGGGAGGTGGAGAGATTCAACCAGACCCTCAAAAATGGTCTTAGGGCACACCTAGCAGACATGCTCCCATTTTCAACTGCACTACCAAGCTCCCTGCTGCATTACAGAGCGATGCCTCATGATGCGACTGGTAGCTCCCTGGCCCTATTAATGCTAGGATGCGAGCTGTGCCTTCCCCTGGACCGACTACACCTCCCGTTGGATGCTACCCCGACACAGAAGCCCTCACCTAGGGGAAGGGTGGTCAAACAACAGTAATGCATGAAGCAAAGGTTTGATAAGAAATGCTGGGCAAAGTGGCCCAGGCTTGCAGTACTGGATTGGGTCTGGATCCAGCACCCCAACCGCACTCACAAGTTGCAGTCGTTTTGGACAATGTTGACGCAGATTACAGCTCAGTTGGGGAAGCTACCTTTCATCTTGCAAATGGGTCACTGTGGCATGCCAGTCGCCTCAGAAAGGTGACACCGATTGCAGCCCTGAATCAGGAGACAGCTGCGGACACAACGGGATCGAGCTGGGACTTGAGATCTGCATGGAGGAATGGGCCAAAATACCAGCAACAGTGTGTGAAAACCTTGTGAAGACTTACAGAAAACGTTTGACCTCTGTCATTGCCAACAGAGGGTATATAACAAAGTATTGAGATGAACTTTTGTTATTGACCAAATACTTATTTTCCACCATAATTTGCAAATAAATTCTTTAAAAATCAGACAATGTGATTTTCTGGATTTTTTTTTTCTCATTTTGTCTCTCATAGTTGAGGTATACCTATGATGAAAATTGGAGGCCTCTCTCATCTTTTAAGTGGGAGAACTTGCACAATTGGTGGCTGACTAAATACTTTTTTGCCCCACTGTATATGGATGTTTGGACATTGCATGTGTTTCTCCCCCAACCCATTCCACAATTTTACCCCACACACAGACACACAAAAACCCTTCCTGTCATGGTTCAAGCACCAATCTCGTCCGTGCTCGAGCCATCCATCATCCTCACCGGTTTTGACAGCGGTGTGTACCTTCCAGCTCCCCGAGCCTTTATTGTGACAGCGCTCGGAGGGATTTCCGGCTGTCAAGTTTGACAGCTGAGCTGTTTTTCGGTTTATCAGCGGTCCTCCATTTAAGAGGGCAACTGGGAGCGGAAAGATGCGGCAGTCTCGTCAAAGATTTCTTCATTGTCAGACATGAACGAGCATTCCTCGGTTCGTACGCTGACCATCCCACTGCCATGATCATAAGTGAGCTTCCTTATTGCCTTATGGTCGTCTGTATGTAGTGTAGCATGTTTTAGCCCACCGTGGCTCATTATTTTGTGTTTCTTTTTGTTCGACAATAAACTGTGCAAACTCACTGGTGTCTTGTGGCGTCTTATGGTGGCTCGCAAGGGCCTCCGCATGACAGTAGACTGCCGCCAAACTGAGACACCTGTCACCGTGAGTTTGCCTTGGTTTGGAGTTTTTCCCTTTCGCTCGGGCTTGAGAACAGGATGTCCGCCCTCGAGCGTGGGTATTGCCCTGAGTGGTTTGAGGAGATCGACGGCTATTTGGCGGAAGCCCGTCGTCTCATACCCATTCGAGCGGCCAATGACTATTTGTTCCTCGCCCAGCTGGCCTTATTAAGATACCACCTCACCTCTTTTCCGGAAGGAGGGGAGAGGATATCATGGATTGAAGTTCAGCGAGAGTTAATTGAAAAGGCGCTCCAGGAACCTTCTCCTTCTCCCTCGAGCACGGCGTCCCCGACGAGACTGGAGATCCGTAGGATGGCGGGAAATCCAGGCAGGAGGCCGACGGAGAGGCATCCCCGCTCCACATTTCGGAATTCAGCTCCTGTCGCCCGTCCAGTCCTGGCGCCATGTGTTCCTGGTCCCCTCGCCGCACCGTCAGCCAGTAAGCTTCGTCGCCGTGTCACAACCAGGCCCCAGCGAGAATCCCGTCCGAATCCAGCTCCAGGTGGTCAAAGGAACCCAGCCTCCCAGTCAGCTGCATCTCCCACGTCACGACAGGAAGGAATCCCCACAGTCGCCTCCCCCGGGTCATCTGTCTCAGTTGTGCCGTCAGCTCCTCGTGCCCGGATCGCCTCGGCTGCCGCCCCCTCCTCCTCGACGTCATCTCCAGCTGCTGTGAGTGTTTTGAGTCGTGCTTCGGCGAGGCCCGTCAGCAATCCATCACGAGAGGCTCCTCCTCGTCGCCCCAAGGGGCCCACCGTCAGCATCCGGGGGGGGGGGGGAAGGAAAACTCCACCCGCTGCAGCGGGCACCATCTGTCCTCCAGGAGACAGGCAAGTGCAAGTTCGTTCTTCTCCTCATAGTTGTGATTTGCCTTGTCTGACTCCTGGGGGCGGAGATCGGGGTTTGCAGTCCCCCGAGCTCCCACCACCTGCTGTAGCACCTGTTATTAAACCTGCTGCCTCTGTGTCTCCCTCTGCTGAGTGGTCCACGACGCCAGGCCTACATCGCCGGACGAGGAGGGGGCCTGCGGTTCTGGTGAGCCTGGTTCCAGCCCCGCAGCCACGTCATGGGCAGAGAAGGAGAGCGGAATGCAGCTTGGAGCCTGTGCCGACAATGAAGCGTCCCCGGGTCTCCACAGATGAGCAGTTCGAGCCAGCGGGTCGAGGGTCCCCTGCCACCACGCCGTGCGGGTCGTCGGCGTGGACGTTAGTGCTGGAGGGTCCTCAGACTGCAGAAACCATCATGCCGGCTGCGGAACCCGCCGTGGCCGAGTGGGAGCCTGACGATGATCTTCTTCGTCCTGAGCCTGGATCAACGAAGTCCTGGACGGCGACAGAACCCGAGTGCAGGCAAGTGCTCTACTTTATTTTTCTCCTTTCTATCTTGGAGCATTTCTGCCTGCCTCTCGGGGAGGCGAGCCAGGGGCAGCCGTCTGCTGCACCCGAGCTTGTCTCGCTGGGCTCTGTCGCTACCAGTGATTCTGATCCCGGTTCTTTCTTGTCTCCTGAGCCTTCTTCCAGAGTCACCGGTGCGATGCCAATCACAGTCGCTGTGCTGGAGGTTCCAGGTTTGGGGTTGGAGGTCGTCACTGGTGCTGCGCTGACCCAATCTGGGTCCAACGTGGGTGCAGCCGCGACCAGATCAGGGCTCAACACGGGTGCAGCCGAGAACCAATCGGGGTCCAACGCAAGTGCAGCATCGGTATGGGTCAAGGTCGGTGAAGGAACTGCAGACCCTTTGCCACCTGACATTGTGCGGGCTCATCGTCACCATCATCTCCCTCATTATCGTCATCAACCCAGCTCATTGCCGCTGGGGGCCACTGGGGGCCACTACGTTCGGCCCAGCTCTCCCACGTTGTCACCCCCGCCAGGGAGGCCGTCGCCAGTTGTTTCCCCACGGTTCTGGTGGCTGAGGGATGCGGGTTGGCCGCCTGAGGAGCTTTTTCGCCAGTTCGGCACCCTGGGTCGGCCACCCGATGTACTGTGCCTTCTACTGAGCGACCTGGTTTGGCTGCCGGAGGTTCTGACTTTCCGGGCCTGGGACTGGGGTAGTCCTCCCGAATATGTCCTTTTCCCCTTAATCACCCCTTGGCCACTGGACGCAGGGAGACCATTGGAACTGCTCCCGTTGTTTTTGGACTCTGCCTTTCGTCATCCTCATGGGTTGTGTGGCCCCACTGAGGCTTTAGATCATTCAGTGTAGTTGTTCTGCTCTGTGCGTTGCCATTGTTAGCATGTTTTTTTTCTCCTTTCCTGTCTGAGGGATGAAACGTGCCTAACTTGTGGGGTTTTTTTCTGCCCTGTGTGTTACTGTGCATTATTGAGTATTGTGTTTTCTGTTAACCTTACTCGGTAATTGTCTCTTTTGTGCCCAGTTCTAATTATCATTTGTGCATTATGGAGTATTGTGTTTTCTGTTAACCATGCTCGGTAATTGCCTCATTTGTGCCCTGTTTTGATTATTGTTTGTGCATTATGGAGTATTGTGTTTCCCTGTTAAACCTTACTCTATAATTATCAATGTGCTCCCGGCCATCGTTATGGTGTTTCCTCTGTTGCTGGTTCTCTCCCTCCAGGCCGGGCTTGGGTGTCATTGGGCGCTCGTAGCTCGCCCTTGGGGGGGAGATACTATCATGGTTTGAGTGCCGATCTCGTCCACGCTTGAGCCATGCATCATCCTCATCGGTTTTGACAGCGGTGTGTACCTTCCGGCTCCCCGAGCCTTTATTGTGGCAGCGCTCGGAGGGATTTCCGGCTGTCAAGTTTGACAGCTGAGCTGCATTTCGGCTCATCAGCGGTCCTCCATTTAAGAGGGCAACTGGGAGCGGAAAGACGTGGCAGTCTCGTCAAAAATTTCTTCATTGTCAGACGTGAACGAGCATCCCTCGGTTAGTACGCTGACCATCCCACTGCCATGATTGTAAGTGTGCTTCCTTATTGCCTTATGGTCGTCTGTACGTAGTGTAGCATGCTTTAGCCCACCGTGGCTCATTATTTTGTGTTTCTTTTGGTTCGTCAATAAACTGTGCAAACTCACTGGTGTCTTGTGGCATCTTATGGTGGCTTGCAAGGGCCTCCGCATGACACTTCCTAGTAGATCTTACTGAGTGCATTTTAAATTTTGTGTTCCCCCATAAATTATATTTCCCTTCTCTCTCACTGAAAAGGTTTTGTATATTGTGTGGCAAAAGGTTTTTACTGACTTTAAACATTAATTGTGCTGTATAATAATGAACCAGATTGCGTAATTTCAATAATTTTGAATGTAAAAACAATAAATTAGTATGTTCGAGATACCCGACTGCCCTTTTTTGTATTATCAACAATGAATTAAGTCATCATCAAGATGTTTTCTGGAGAAACTGAGACGAGCCTTTATTTTCTTTTTGTTCAGCAGTGGTTTTCATCTTGGAACTCTGCCATGCAGGCCATTTTTGCCCAGTCGCTTTCTTATGGTGGAGTTATGAACACTGACCTTAACTGAAGCAAGTGAGGCCTGCAGTTCTTTGAATGTTGTTGTGGGGTCTTTTGTGACCTCTTGGATGAGTTGTCACTGTGTTCTTGGGGTAATTTTGGTCAGCCAGCCACTCCTGGGAAGGTTTACCACTGTTTCATGTTTTCTCCATTTGTGGATAATGGCTCTCACTGTGGTTTGCTGGAATCCCAAAGCTTTAGAAATGGCTTTATAACCTTTTCCAGACTGATAGATCTCAATTACTTTGTTTGTCATTTGTTCCTGAATTTCTTTGGATTGCAGCATGATTTCTAGCTTTTGAGGTTCTTTTTGTCTACTTCACCTTGTCAGGCAGATGCTATTTAAGTGATTTCTTGATTGAGAACAGGTATGGCAGTAATCAGGCCTGGGTGTGGCTAGAGAAATTGAACTCAACTTTCCAAAGATGCGCTAAACCACAGTTAATTTATGTTTTAATGGGGGGCAATCACTTTTTCACACAGGCCCATGCAGGTTTGGATTTTTTTTACCTTTAACCCTTTGAGTGTGAGATTCTGCGTGCCCCTAGTGGCAGAGTGCGGCACTGCGCCTGTCAACTGATTCTGACATCCCTTTAACTCCCCAGCTATACTGACGACTTGTACTAATCGTGCCAGTTCAGGAGGTGGCAGGCACACGTTGGAGGACTCATGGATGACATCATAATTCACCCAAGAAGAAGAAATCCTTATTTCTTTTTCCTGTTTTCCTTCTTTAATCCCAGAAAGCAAATATGACCACCATGCACCGTCATGTACCGTCACTTAAAACTGCTTCATACTCGAAAAATTGCCGGGGTATACAAGCGAAATTGACGTGGGATAGTCTTAACTGTTTGAGTGTGTCTGTCGCCGAATTGTGACATAACCCCTAGTGATCAAGAATGGTAAATATTTTTTGTCAATAAAATAGTTCAGATTTCCAAGGCTATAACTTGAAAATGGTAAGAGATAATGGCTTACTGTCAATAAGAAAGATGTAAAATATGATCCAAAGTTTCAGATAGGAATAAATTTTGCATTAATTTGCTTAATGTCAAGGCACCTCTTTAAATTCCATAACTCAGTCAAAACTGGACTTTGGACATATTTACACAAAGAATGGTTCAGTCTTTTGATGCCGTTTATTGTACAGAGGTACCTCATCATCTTATCTTCAAAGTATATGAACAAGAAATCAGTACAATATTTAAAAAAACAGAAATTCATTACTTACCAGTGGCTAACGGGACTTGCTCGCTGCCGTGGTCGCTGTGTTTTCGTCCATCGTGGTCGTTATTTTGCGTTCTGTCGGTCATTTACATTCTCTACCACATCTACAAAGTCTTATGATTATCCCACATAAATTTCCCTTGTATCCCGCAGCTATGTTCCGTGTAAGAAGCCGTCTAAGTAACGATATATGATGATGGACGGCAGCCACATTAGCTTTCTGGGTTAAAAGTATGAAAACAGGAAAAGGAAATGAGGAGTTCTTCTTCTTTGGTGTATTACGTGCCATCCACTGAGTCCTCCAACGCATGTCTGTCACCTTCTGAAACTGGCAGATCAGTACAAATCAGTACAAATCCTCAATGGAGCCGGCAATGTCAGAGTGAGATGACAGGCGCAGCGCTGTGCTCTGCCACTAGGGGCACACAAATTCTCACACTCAAAGGGTTAAGAGTGTCTAGATGTGGGAGAGAGCGCAAATGACCGACAGAACGTAAAATAATGACCACGATGGATGAAAACAGACTGCGCACTCCAGTGAGCGAGTCCCCTTTGCCGCCGGTAAATGATGAATTTCTTTGTTTCTTTACATTGTACTGATTTTCTTGTTCATATACTTTGAAGATAAGATGACAGCGTACCCCTGTACAAAAAATGGTGTCAAAAGACTGAACCATTCTTTGTGTAAATATGTCCAAAGTCTGCTTTTGACTGAGTTATGTAATTCAATATAGCTGTCATGGCATTATGCAAATTAGATGCATAAATTCACTCCTATCTGAAACTTTGGATCATATATATACGTATATATATATATATACACTACCGTTCAAAAGTTTGGGGTCACCCAGACAATTATTTTGTGTTTTCCATGAAAAGTCACACTTATTTACCACCATGAGTTGTAAAATGAATAGAAAATATAGTCAAGACACTGACAAGGTTAGAAATAATGATCTGTATTTGAAATAATAATTTTTTCCTTCAAACTTTGCTTTCGTCAAAGAATCCTCCATTTGCAGCAATTACAGCATTGCAGACCTAACATGATTGCACAAGGGTTTTCTAATCATCCATTAGCCTTCTGACGCAATGAGCAAACACATTGTACCATTAGAACACCGGAGTGATAGTTGCTGGAAATGGGCCTCTAAACACCTATGTAGATATTACACCAAAAACCAGACATTTGCAGCCATAATAGTCATTTACCACATTAGCAATGTATAGAGTGTATTTCAGATTAGTTTAAAGTTATCTTCATTTAAAAAAAGTGCTTTTCTTTCAAAAATAAGAAAATTTCTAAGTGACCCCAAACTTTTGAACGGTAGTGTATATAAATATATATATACATTTTTTTTTTGATTTTGTATACTTTATTGATCCCCAGAGGGGAAATTGAGGGCATCCACCTGGATGGATGAAGCAGCCACGGTACGGCGCTATCCTTTAATCATTCACACACACATTCACACCTAGGGCCACTTTAGAGTCTCCAATTAACCTAACCTGCATGCTTTTGGCCTGTGGGAGGAAACCGGTGAAATCCCGGAGTAAACCCACGCAGATATGGGGAGAACATGCAAACTCCACGCAGATCACTGTTGGTCAGGGGCTGGGATCGAACCCGGGATCCCATGGCCAAGGGTGAGTTGCTGTGCTGGCACAGTGCTAACCACTGCGCCACCGCACCGCCCATATTTTACATCTTTCTAATTGATAGTAAGCCATTATCTCTTACCACTTTAAAGTTATAGCCTTGGAAAGTTCTGACATCTGATCTGACTAGTTTCTTGAAAAAAATTGTTACCACTGTTGACCACTAGGGGTTATGTCACAGTTTTGAAACAGTCACACTCAAACGGTTAATAATAAACACCTTCATTTAAATTTGTTTGATGATCTGATTTAAGTGTGACAAACATACAAAAAATGAGAAATCAGGAAGGGGGCAAACACTTTTTTACACCACTGTATATTGTATAATGTAATTGACAGTAATGCTAATGTAGCACAGCAGTGACTGAACCGGATATCTATCTATAAATGCAACAAATCTCTTTCTGTGTGCGTGTCTGTCTGTGTGTGTGTGTTCCTCAGATATCTCTCAAACCATTTGTCGCACTGACCTCAGATTTTATAACTGCTTTGCTGAGGTTACGAGGGTGTGCATCTCCGAGTATGGAGTTGCTCAGTCAAAATATGTAATTTTTATCAATTAAAGTTTATCCACCACGCTGTTTCCTCATGCTCTGGCTTTTAGAAGTGTGGGTGGGGTTTCGGATTGACTTCGTACTGATTGGATAATACACAGCACCACGATCAGTCACCAGAGCGCTCCGTAAACAAAACAAGTGAAAAGCAACAAATTTGACCAGAAAAAGAGAATACTGAAGATTTAATACTGTAATGCTTTAAAGAATTATACTATAATGTTGCCCTGATTGTGTAGCTCTAAAGGATAATTCGGTATATGTGGAGAACACAAGGTGTGCGGGTGCCCTGGGGGGGGGGGGGGCTCCTTCACAGGAGGCCAAGCCTAGCTTGCCCAGTTAATGGGAGTCTCGGCTGCTTCTTCACCCGTGCTTCACCCATGTGCCACCACTGTCCTTTGCGGCACTGCAGGTTCAACATGGCGCTCCTCCTGGTGCTGGTGTGCCCACACAGCTATCTAAAAATTAAAAGTTAATAATAAATGCCACCATGATTGTGGAGCGGAATGGCCAGATCAATTGCATATGATATGTGGACACATATGCACGGTTTGACTAAATGACAACCATGACAAAAAGTGCCCAAATAATGAAATAAATCATTTTTTTCTTTACTGACAAATGGGCAATACTGATGCAACAGTTGCAGCCAAATGGGTCATTCTGGTGTGTATAATAATGTTTGGTGTTTTGGACTTATAATATTGCTAAAGTATAAAAGAATGCACTACAATGGGTCTCAAATATTTGTAAACGTGTCATGTTATAGTACTGCATGAGTTTTATTGACGATACACCATGTAGCAACATTTAATTATAAGGTACAAAGATTATTTAATTTATACCTAGAGGTGTACGTATGTGGAAACGGAGGTTTACTTCGAGTCCACACACACACACACTGGAAAAACTCGTTTTTGGGGCATCAGTCCACAAGTTTGGACAATTTATTGATAACTAATCTTTATACTGTGGGGAACCCACTCAGTAGTTACTCAGTAGTTTTCCCTCAGACTGAAGAGGCAGATCAAAGGTGAAGAGTGTGGGGAGTGATATGTTAATGCAGCACCCCAGGTAGCAGAGAAGTGTTAGTGCTGTGATATAAAAGAGAGTGCCTGCAACCTGGTGGTGATGTTTTCTGATTCTGGTGAATGTGAGAGAGAATGGAATAAAGTTTAATCTGCTCGGAAAAGTTCGGCCTGGTTATTCTCTCCATACTGGTGACCCTTGACGCACAATGGAACGCGAGACGAACACCCCAGAGATGACCCGAACAGGAAGTGCCAGCAACGCGTGCGCCGTTTCAGTCAAACTCCCAGACTTTTGGCTACACAACCCGAAGTCTTGGTTCTTTCACACCGAGGCCCAGTTCGCGCTCCGGGGAATAATAGCAGATGACACCAGATATTATTACATGGTCGCAGCGCTGGACACAGGTACAACTCTGCAGGTGGCGAGCCTACTCCAACAGCCCCGAGCCCGCGACAAATATAGTGCTTTCAAAACCGCGCTGGCCCGGCACTACACGCTCTCGGACTGTGAGAGAGCGGAGAGGCTCCTGACGCGCTCCGAGTTAGGAGATGGATTAGCGGTCGAATTGATGGAGAAGATGTTGGCGTTGATGGGCACAGATGACGGGCATTTTCTCTTTGCCCACCTTTTCCTCTGGAACCTCCCGACAGCGGCCAGAGTTGTCCTTGTCAGTTCACCGCCGCTGGCCGCGCGCAACTACCGGGCGCTAGCCCAGCTAGCAGATCAGATCATCCTCACTACCAGAGCCCTCACAGTGAATGCAGTGGCGTTGGAACCCAGCGAGACAGCCAGCGGAGGTGAGGAGCCAGCAATGGTGGCTGCAGCAGGGGCCAAGAAGCACTGGAGAGACACGCTCTCCGTTTTGGAGAGGATGCACGCCGAGGCGTGCCACCATGCCAATTCAAGCGTTTGTGAAACGCTCGGACCAGCAGTCAGTAGCAGCTGCGACTGCCGGTGAAGCAAGCAAGCTGCACTATGTAACAGACTCACGCTCGGGGAGATGGTTCCTCGTGGACTCCGGCTCCCAAAAGAGCCTCATCCTGCCGTCCTATGCCAACCGGCTGGCGGGAACTAGCAGCCCCGAGCTGACGGCCGCAAACGGCTCAGACATTAAGACTTTTGGAGAGAGGACACTGACTGTATCCTTGCACGGCCATACATACCAATGGACATTCGTCATAGCGGCATGCAGCTTGCCCATTTTAGGCACTGATTTTTTGTGTGCACATGGACTACTATTCAATGTTGCTAACAGATGCCTGATTAACGCAATGTCTTTTAATTCTCTCCCCTGTACAGCTTAAGGAGCCGGGCCAACAACACTAGCCAACGTCACAGCTCCAGGGGGTAAGTTCTACACACTACTCAACCAGTTCCCAGCACTCATGGTCCCGACGTTTTTGGCGACCGTCACTAAATACGGGGTGGAGCACTTCATTACCACCACGGGGCCACCCGTTTTCACACAACCTCGGTGCCTGGGTGCAGCTCAACTGGCCATAGCGTGCGAGGAGTTTGCCAACTTGGAAAAGTTGGGCATCATCAGGCGCTCAGACAGCCCATGGGCATCCCCGCTACATATGGTTCCTAAGGCGGAGGGATTGTGGCAACCTGGCGGAGATTTCTGCAGATTAAACAACGCCACAGCGCACGACCACTATGTGGGTTCTATTAGGGTTGCGTTCCGCACCGAAGGAGGATTTGGCAGCTTCCCCAGCAGAACTGTTTTTTTCCCAGCCGCTGCGGCTCCCCGGGGAATTTTTACCAGATAACCCCGTGCTGAACACCGATCCATCCTCGCGTTCAAGACATAGCGCAGAGGCAGGGATGCTACCTGGCCCAACTCACCACTGTTTTCCATGTGCTTTTGTGCCAAAAACTTTGAAGGACGCGTCATTCGTATTTGTCAGGCACGATGCCCACAGGACCCCATTGCACCCGCCTTACGATGGCCCGTTCAGAGTGCTGGAACCCGGGGACAAACATTTTGTATTAGACTCGAGGGGTCGCTGGGAGACAATCTGTATAGACAGGCTTAAGCCCCCCTTTGTTTTAGCAGACGAGCAGGTGGTGTTGGCTCGAGCTCCTCAGTGCGGAAGACCCCCACGGAGAACTCCCCAGGTAAATGAATCGTTAGATCAGTCACACGAGCATGCTGAAGGTGTTCCCCCCCCATTGTCCCCCCACAGATGGACACACCCCCAGGAACCCCCCACCGGCACAGCAGCACCTCGGAGCCGAAGACCCCCCATTACAGCAGCTATAGATGTAGGCTGAAGCCCAAAGAACATGGGAGTTAAGACTCAGTCTGAGACTCGGGGGGGGGGGACCCACTCAGTAGTTACTCAGTAGTTTTCCCACAGACTGAAGTGGCAGATCAAAGGTGAAGAGTGTGGGGAGTGATATGTTAATGCAGCACCCCAGGTAGCAGAGAAGTGTTAGTGCTGTGATATAGAAGAGAGTGCCTGCAACCTGGTGGTGATGTTTTCTAATTCTGGTGAATGTGAGAGAGAGTGGAATAAAGTTTCATCTGCTCGGAAAAGTTCGGCCTGGTTTTCCACAATACCTTCAATCAATCAGTCTCAAATATTCCTGAATTCTACTGGGTGACTTTAGAAACAAACACAGGAAAAGAAATCAGCAGAAACTTCCATATACTGTTTAGAGTTTTTATGATCAGACTCAGATTAAATAACATTACATTACCAAAAAAACATGTAGGTTTAGGGCGCTCGCGCACGCAGCGACCAGCAACCGGTGGCTTGTCACCAGACTGCAAACCAAGTCTACCTATGGGTACAAATAAGTAACAAAAAAATAAAAAAATTCAACGGATTTGTTGGTAAAGTGAAATGACTAAATATTAAGCATCACATTCAACTTGTAAACTGATTATTGAGCAAGTGTGTAATCACATTTGTGGAACCAAGAAAACCTTAGTATGAATTGGTAACTGATGAAAATGGAGATTGAAACAACTAACAAAAATATGAAGAACATTGGACGTAAATTTTATGAAGAAAATTATTAAAGCTAATTATATGGAAAAGAAATTCTGAATTACTCTAAAAATAAAAATGGAATTTAATGAAAAGAGGAATATTATTTTTCTTTAATTCTATAGCTCCGATCAGAGTTATGAACTAGTTTTAAACCTGAGACAAATTATGACATTTTTAAGGTGATGGACATTGCATTATTCAGCAGATGAAACAAAGGAATGTTGCTCACATGAACTTTGTGTTGGGGTTTTCTTCAGCTGGATCCAGGAGCTGAGATTTTCTTTGATGATACTGGAAAATATCTGCCAGCAGATATTTCTTCCCAGGACAAGCAGGCAGGAGCTGAGATCAGGCAGTGATAATGAGGCTGCTGGCCGCGTAATATGCCATGTGGACAATGGGAGATTGTCCTGAAAAATTCAGCGGCTTCCTCGGGTCCAAATAAACTGGATATAATTCACAGTCTGGTCAAAGTCACAGGATTGGAGGGACAAGATTAACAAAAAAAAAAAAGAAAATTCAAACCACGAAATCCAAGTTCTGCAGGTGTCGTGGTGGTTGGTGAGAACAGCTTCCGGTGTGAGAAAAACGATCAGTCCACTTTGAAACATGGTGAGTTAATAGAAAAAATTTAACAGAATAAAATAGAAAAACGTCTGTGAACACGGAGTTTCACTCCATATAAAAGAGAAGTTTGAGATCAAAAAGAAAGGAAAAGTATTTTCCCAGACTTTTAAAGGACAAAGAATTTAAGGCAGGACACACAGACTTTCACACAGAACAACTCTCTCTCTCTAGGGTGTTCTCCCTTAAAACTGAGTAAGTTTCCCAGGGAAAAACTTGACTGACATGAAAGGGAACCAATTGTCTCAAATCGTGAGAGGTTTGAATGAACTCTGGTCCAATAAGAAAACAGTCCTTTGTCTGTAATCAACCAATAGAATGAAAGGGGCGCTATCCAACAGAGACTGGCTGGCGATTGGCTGAGCCAGTCAGATGACTTGAGTATAGTGATGGCAATAATGGAATGTTGGTTCCAAGGTTGTCATAGCCAGGAGCGGCACTGGGGTTAAGCTCCCAGTGCTCATAAAATGCTCCTTACGGCGTGCGTCTCGAAAAGCCTCTGACAACTAAGTCCAACTCCTAGCCTGCCCGTGTGGTTTAGTCTCTAAGCCCGGCGGAACTGCTTTTACTAATAGGAGAAGGGGCGAGGGCGGATCTCTGGCGCCTTAAAACCAGATTCTTCGGGTAGATGGTGGCTCGTCAACCTGGGAAGGTAGCCCATCTAGGGGAAGGTAAACCCTGATTTCAAACCTCCGCTGCCTTGCGGCACACCCGGTCACGGGAAAGGCTTCGGGAGTCAACCCTGAGGAAAAATCTGGAGTCGGAGCCCCTAAGGCAGTTCTCTGTTGTGCTCAACATCGTTCTGGCAGCTCCTGCGACGGCACTGGTGCCAAACTATAGCAGCCCTGCTGTTCCTTTGGATTCATCAGTGATGTGGAGAGGGGGGACATGCTGCATGGGTAACATCTTGTCCTCCATATCTTCCTGCCCAGGCTTGAATCCTACCAACGCCCAACACTGGAAGGTAGAACACCGGTGCGCATCGACCTGTTCAGCCACAGGTGGTGCTGTTCCAGCAGAGTAGACGTTTAGGATTCTCTTCCATGGTCATCATAGACTGACGGAGGCCGACGAATGGAATGTTCGAGAGAGCGAATCATTTTGAGCAATTGATTCAGAAAAAGATCGATCTTTTGGAACATTTAAAACATCTCCCTACAGTGACAACTGGTGGCCAAATGTTGTAATACTACACTCAAACAGTCAAGTGTTTTCATGTGTATTTTTATCTCTTAACGTTCCAGGTTTTGTTTGGGTTTATAGTATTATTTGTATGAAAATATATATTTTTTCAATTAGTATTTGTAGGGGGTGCTTGTGTACAAAATAGACATCAGTCAGTATTTGTAGAGGGTGCTTGTGTACATTCAAGTTTTTTATTCAGAAAAACAATCTGTTCAACAGTGCTCGGACTTAGACGGTTTCTCCTCTTGCTTAAAATCTTTCCTGCTTTTAAGAAAATTCTCTCGCAAGGGACTGATGTGGCTGTAATGGAGAGATATGTCTTGGAAAGCTGGAACAGATGAGGGCAATATAGTGGCATGCTGTTTCCAATAATCTTGAGGGTCATCTCTTCTGGGCAGGTATGGTGCTGAGAGAAAGCGCTGAACCTAGATTGATAGATAAACAGACAGACAGACAAGTTACATAACAATAACTGAGAATCAAACTAAATTACCACCTCATTCAATCATTCTGACCATAGTGGGTGTCTGGGGGTTGCCTACCTCAAAAGTAGCATCAGCAGTGGCACTCTGTCTTTGGGTGGTTTCCCCTACCATGCTGTCAAAACCATCCCAGAGGCTCTCCTCCTTGTGTTCACTGGCCTGTGGTCCTGTTGTGGCTGATGTTGACGGCCCACAAGAGCTTGCTTATGATTGAGAAGCTGCTTGAATGACAGCACAGCCCTCAGCTGCCAAAGCCTTCACAGCTTTGTCTGTATTTTCTGGACATCCAAAAGCCAGAACTTTGAATTGAGGATCTAAGATAGCTGACACTACAAGGACTCTCACAACCTCCACCCCACATCGCTCCCTCAAGTTCTTCGGAAGATTGCTGCTTAACTGAAGGGCAGTTGGGCTTGTTAAACTCTCACATTGTTCATGAACCTTGCTATGAATTTGCCTAACTAATGGAATTATTTTTGAGGCAGAAACTCTCTTTTCAGATGACAGCTCCACAGTTGCTTCATTGAAGACAGAAAGAAGCTGAAGACACTCACTCACTGTTTCTTGGTTAGCACTGTTGAAAGGGGTCAAAGTTGTGTTCAGAGAGGACAAGGCTGCTGCCACTACTTCACGGTGCACCAGCAGGTGCTGAAACATTGAATATGTGCTTTTCCATCTTGTCTCAATTTCCTGTATGAGTTTCACCACTGGTTTTCCCATTCACTGCTGAATGTCTGAGAGCTTCTGCTTAGCGGTGGCACTAGATCTAAAAAGGCCGACTATCTGCCTCAATTGTAGATGCAGCGCATGCAGTTCAGGGATTTGCTCTGTGTCTTTTTTCACCACCAAATTCAAGGTGTGAGTTGAAACAAGGCACATTTCGTACTTGTGAAAGTTGTCCACAGGCAATCATATTGACTGCGTTATCAGTGACTAAACATGTGATGTTTTTTTCTATCCCCCATGAACACAAAAGAACATTTTTGGCCTCCTTCAGGTGTTCAGTGTGTGTCTCAGGGAATTTAGTGACCCCAAGGACAGTGGTGGAAAGCTTGTTGTTTTCATCAATGAAATGGCATGTAACTGCTAGATAGGCATCCATGTTGATTGAAGTCCACATATCTGAGGTCAAACTCACAGCTTTGGCCTTTTTCACTTCAGCCATTGCTTTGTCCTTGCTCTCTGTATATCTGGACTTCAGCATTGTTTTCAGTGTGTTTCTAGATGGAAGGATATAATTGGGGTCAAGTTTCTTGACAAAGTGCCTGAAACCCTCAACTTCCACAACTGAAAAAGGTTGAGAGTCCTTCACAATAAGGTCAACTAGTGCCTCGTCTAATTCTTTTTGCCTTCCTGTCAAGGAACAACAAAAAGACTGAGTTAGTAGGAATGCTGCCATGCAACATGATGTATTGCATGGTAAATATTGTTAACATACTGTATGTAGAGTAACTATATGTAAAATATGTAGCTATATGTAAATGTACAACAATATGGCTTCTTTTAGTGATCAAATGCATAATTATATTTATTGTAAATAATAATAAATGTGTATAAATAATTAATGTATACTTGTATGTGCATTAAAAGCTCATAAACACTATGCTGGGCATGGCTTGATTCAGCACTCCATTGTGTTGAATGCAGGCGTCAGGACATTTTGTCCGTAGGTGTCTCCACATGGTTGTTGTATTATTACAAAATGCAAGATGCTGCATGCATGCGTATGTATGCTACATACATACATGCATACATTTAACTTTTTTCCATCAAGAAGGTCGAGGTGATCCCAGCCAGCTGACCTGGGATGCTTTCTACCCCCATCCATTTTCAAATAGTCTAAATCCAAAAGTATGCTCTGTACAAGACACTCAGAGAGGCAAGATTTCACAAACAAACTGCACTTTAGATGAGCTTTTAAATGTTTTGGGCATGTGGGGTGATGAATCAGCAGCCAATCAAGCAAGGACATGAGAAATTATTATTTTACATATAAAGTATATATATATAATACATATATTGTGCATAGAATAGGCATTTTCATATTGTGTAATGGCAGTATTTTATTTATTATTGCATTTTAGAAACGGGATAAAAAAAATCACAGCATATTCATTTGTGTTTCACTGATATAAAACAACTGTGACATTTCAAAACAGTTGGTGACGTAATGGAACGCGACGCGGAACAGTCACATGACATCCTCTTTCTGATAGAGACCTCAGAACAGTGGCTCAAATCAGAAGTTCTACATAGGTTTCGGTACGTACCAAAACACTGTTTCGACTTGGCCATCACTACTTGAGTATGCTTTCCCAGCAGGATGAAACACATCTTAATAATAATGAAAATTTACTTAATATACTTATGTATAAAGTCTAAGCTAACTTCATTGATTCCTGACTAACTTTCGGTGAGCATGCCTTTTTATAAACTTGTCCTTCTATAATTAACATGCATTAGAATGAGGTTCATTTAAATATTTTCAAACATGCAACACATTTAAAATCAATGATTAATAAAACATTTCAAACCAGAATGGTATGTCAGAGTCCTGCTTGATTTTCCAGGGTGCCCTGAAAAAGAAAATAATCTGAGAATTGAGAGTTTTTGATAGAAGGAAGTCATTTCATTCATTAACCTCAGTTCAGCTTGTAGAGGCAAAAATGAACATATTCAAGAGTTGTCCACCAGGGGGTAATGTTGAGCTTTGGATAATTCCTAGTGGCCGTAGAATGCACTCAAGGGGTCTGGGATATGTCAAACCGTACTTGAGGCATACAACTGCCTTGTTGGGAGGGAGTTTCAGTTATTTATGATGGCAAACTAAATCCGTTCCTGGCACGAAATGGGAGCCTTATCGTCCTTTTTACCATGGAATGTGTTTTCAAACGGTGGCCCTTAGGTGAAGGAAAAAATTCTTGACCAGACTTTTGGGTGAAAAGTGACAGTGCAGCTGACGGAGCTTGACAGGAGGAGGGGGGAAACAGCAGGGATGACGAGGACTGAATGTTTGGCTGGACGAAGAGCGCAGTACTTCACATAGCCAGGGAGACAGACGGCTCCATGCCGATCTTGCAGGCAGAGCAGGTTATATAGCCCGTGAGCGATGGGGAACAGGTGTGCACGCAGCTGTGGCAGATAATGGCAGAGAGCGAGTCATCACAGTACTCCCCCCCCCCCCCCCCAAGAGGTGCCTCCTGGCACCTGATCCAACCTACCTGGGTGCACCCGATGGAAATCCCTGATGAGTTGACTATCCAACACGAAGGATGGATGCACCCAGGAGTGCCACTTGGGCCCATGCCCCTCCCAGTCCACCAGATACTGCAGGCTGCGACTCCAGCAGCGGACGTCCAGAATGGAGTTGACCCTCCACGCCGGGTTGCTGTCGATCACCACTGGGGGAGGTGGAGACCTGGGAGGAGGACAGAGAGGGCTGGAGAAAAAAGGTTTGACCTGTGACACATGAAACGTAGGACAGATGCGGGGGGGGGGGGGAGTCAGGCGCACAGCCACCGGATTAATAATCCGCTCAATAGGAAAAGGCCCAATGAAACGCTGAGATAGCTTCCTATTCTCAGCCTTGAGGTTAATATGCTGCGTAGAAAGCCAAACCTGTTGACCCACCTGGTAGGGTGGGGCCAGTCTCCTGCGGCGATTAGCTACCCTGGAGTTGCGCTCCGCTGTGCATTGGAGCGCCGCCCGGACCGTCCTCCAAATCCGTCGACAGCGTCTTAGATGGACCCGGACAGATGGTACGGCGATGTCCCCCTCCTCCACGGGAAAAAGCGGGGAATTGTAACCCAAGGAAGCTTCAAAAGGCGTCATGCAGATCGCTGACGATACTGTGGAGTTGTGGGCGTACTCGATCCACGGGAGGTGCATGATCCATGATGCAGGGTTGGAGGAGATGATGCAGCGCAACGCAGCCTCCAGCTCTTGGTTGGCTCTCTCACACTGTCCATTGCTCTGTGGGTGGCAGCCAGAGGACAGGCTCACCGTGGCTCCCAGAGCATTACAGAATGATTTCCACACTCGAGACACAAACTGGGGACCCCGGTCGGAGATGATGTCTGAGGGAATCCCGTGTAGCCTCAGCACGTGATGTACAAGCAGATCCGTTGTATCCTTTGCCGTGGGCAGCCCCTGCAGGGGGACGAAGTGGGCGGCCTTTGAGAAACAGCCCACTATAGTGAGAACAACAGTGTAATGGTTAGATGGAGGAAGACCAGTAACAAAATCAAGTGCAATGTGTGACCAGGGTCTGCCGGGAGTAGGAAGGGGGTGGAGCAACCCCACGGGAGGAGAGGATGGTGTCTTACCCATAGCGTACTGAGGACAGGCGCGGACATAGTTGGCGACATCCTTCCGGAGGGATGGCCACCAAAATGACCTCTGAAGAATCCTGATCGTGCGGCACCCCCCCCGGGTGACAAGTAAGCCTGGAGGAATGAGCCCAGTGAATAACCTCACCCCGAACAGGAGAGGGAACATATAATTTACCTGCTGGCCCCCTTCCCGGGTCCGGTTCGGCCTCCTGCGCCCTCAAGACCTTTTCTTTCACGTCCCACGAGAGAGCGTCCACGATGCAAGACGATGGGAGAATGGGCTGCTTGGGCACCTCCGTCATGTCCGGAGTGAACTGTCTGGAAAGGGCGTCTGGCTTGGTGTTTTTCGACCCGGGCTGGCAGGTGATGGTAAAGTTAAAGCGCCCAAAGAACAGGGACCAGCGGGCCTGTCGGGCATTAAGGCATCTGGCCGTCCTCATTTACTCCAAGTTCTTATGGTCTGTCCAGACGACAAATGGCTGGGCGGCCCCCTCCAACCAGTGACGCCACTCCTCCAGCACGAGTTTCGCTGCCAGAATCTCCCTGTCACCGATATCATAGTTCCTCTCTGCCGGTGACAACCAGCGAGAAAAGAACGCACAAGGCCGGACCACCCCATCCACCGGGGAACTCTGGGAAAGCACAGCCCCCACCCCTGAGTCCAAAGCGTCCACCTCCACCAGACACTGAAGAGCGGGGTCGACCTGCGTCAGGATGAGGGAGGATGAGAGCTGCTCCTTAAGGGTACCAAACACAGCAGCGGCCTCCTCAGTCCACCGGAAAACCGTCTTGGGGGAGGTGAGGTGGATCAGGGGGAGAGCAATGATGCTGCAGTTGTTAATGAAACGTCGGTAGAAATTAGCGAACCCCAGGAACTGTTAGAGCTGTTTCCTAGAAGGGGGGGGGGGGAAATCCACCACCGCCTTCACCTTGCCGGGATCCGGGATGATCTGGTTGTGAGAAATGGTGAAACCGAGAAATGATGTTTTAGAAGTGTGAAACTCACATTTCTCGGCCTTCACATACATTTTATTCTCCAGGAGTCGTTGCAGAACCCGCCTCACATGTACTTGATGCTCCTCCAATGACCGGGAGAAGATCAGAGTGTCGTTGAGGTACACGAAGACGAATGACCCCAGGAAGTCACATAGCACGTCGTTAATCAGGCGTTGGAAGATGGCCGGAGCGTTGGTCAGTCCAAACGGCATCACCAAATACTCAAAGTGACCGCTTGGAGTCCGGGGGGGAATCCACCACCGCCTTCACCTTGCCGGGATCCGGGATGATCTGGTTGTGAGAAATGGTGAAACCGAGAAATGATGTTTTAGAAGTGTGAAACTCACATTTCTCGGCCTTCACATACATTTTATTCTCCAGGAGTCGTTGCAGAACCCGCCTCACATGTACTTGATGCTCCTCCAATGACCGGGAGAAGATCAGAGTGTCGTTGAGGTACACGAAGACGAATGACCCCAGGAAGTCACGTAGCACGTCGTTAATCAGGCGTTGGAAGATGGCCGGAGCGTTGGTCAGTCCAAACGGCATCACCAAATACTCAAAGTGACCGCTTGGAGTCCGGAAACCCGTCTTCCATTCATCCCCCTCCCTGATCGGCACCAGATGGTACGCATTGCGGAGGTCCAGCTTGGTGAAGTAGGAGGCCCCCTGGAGGGAATCAAAGGCCGTGTCCATCAGAGGGAGGGTGTACTTATCCTTGATGGTGATGTCATTTAGGGCATGGAAATTGATGCATGGCCTCAGGGAGCCAGCCTTCTTCCCGACGAAAAAAACCCCCGCCCCCACCGCCGAAGATGACGGCCGGATGATGCCAGAGCTGAGGGACTCCTTAATGTACGCATCCATAGCCTCCAGTTCCGGGGCAGACAGGCTGTAGAGGTGGCTCGCCGGCAGCGGGGCTCCAGTCCGGAGGCATCACCAAATACTCAAAGTGACTGCTTGGAGTCATCCCATCTGGGATGACTCCAAGCAGTCATCTGGATGGGAAACCCATCCCACCATCCGGAAACCCATCTGGATGGGTTTCCGGATGGTGGGTTTCCCATGGTGGGTTTCCCATCCGGAAACCCACCATTCGTCTTCACACTGGAAGCTATTTCAGCCAACTCTACGTGTGTCTTTGTTGCTCGAGTTTTATCTTGAGCTCTCTAAAATTCTGCTAATTGGATCAGATTATTTTATTATATTCCAAGTTTATCCGGACCCTGGAAGTAAGCCGCTTATCAACGGAGAAGGAGAAGAAACAGCCTCACGTCACCTGATCTAAGCTCCAACTGTGATGGATGCAGTCAAAGTCTCATCTTGTGGCTGTGGACTTTGAAAATTGTCCGGACAAGAGCTCCCCACTGATGGAGTGTAAAAGCCTCATCATCATCATCAAATACTGTATCAGCCTGTGATTGAACTTTGCCCAAACAATTGCTGGCAGATATCGGGATCATCTCAACAACAGAACTTCATCCTGGATTCACGCGAGCCCTCTTCGTTTCCATCTGCTGAATGAATGCATAAGATTTGGAAATAATTCAATATCTGATCAGATGCAGAATTAAAGAGGATTAATATTCTCTTTTCATTAAAATTACATTTTTCCTTTCATAGAATAATTCAGAATTTTTTCTATAATTAGTTATAATTTTCTTCATAAATTCACGTCCAATTTTATTCATAATTTTTCATTTCAACTCTTCCAAATTCATGCTAAAGTTCCATGGTTTCAGATGTGTTCACATTCGGTTATTCATTATCCCAATTACAAGTAATGTGATGGTTAATGTGTCATAAACCTCCATGTGCCCTGGCTCGACGCACAAGAGAGAGAATGAATAAACCCAAAAGCGAGAGTAGATGGTGCACTTTTATTAACAAACACAGAGAAAACGACAAGTTCAATAATGTCCACAAAGATGAATATGCAGAGATAAGAGCCACCAAACAAACAAACAAACAGGGGGTTACCCGGATGTTCTGCAGCCGGGGAGGAGAATGCCTAGTGCTACCGAACTGCTGAACGCACAACAGGGAAAGGCAACAGCCTAGTGCCGATGCAGCAATAGCACAAAAGGAAAGGCAAATGAACACTTATGGCTGGAACAATTCAGAGCTGTCCGAGAAGTCTGGTGGATGAGAATAGGAACCAGAGGCAGCCGCAAACACCCAGGGATTGATCATTTGAAGATGTCGGGCTGAGAACGTGAAGGGAGTGATACGTCATTTATGGAGAGCTAGCTCCCATGAACGAGGGTGAATGCCCTTACAATCTCTTTCCTCTGGAGCGGCCAATAAATACTCCAGAAGCTAACGAGGAAAGACATTGCCAGTGTGCGAAAGCGTGGGCAGAACTGATTGGTATCCGGTGTGTGAGAGCGCGTGTGAATGAAAGTGAATGGAGCGTGTGCATGTGTGTGTGTTTGTGTGTGGGTGTGTGTATGTGTGAGAGCACCTATGACAGTGCAGCTGACGGAGCTTGACAGGAGGAGGGGGTGTGCCAGAGCTGTCAGGAGGAAACTAGGACAAATCATCACAATAAGTCGCCAAACCCGGATTCCTGACATAATGTTGATCATTTCACTGCTTACAAATTATTTGAATGTCATTTAATCATCATTTCATCTGTGGTGGACACACATACGTGACCTGCTTTTGGACTCACATTTTAGATCAGATCAAAGGCAGAGCTTCCTTGGTGATCACAGGAAGCTGCAAGAGTGTTAGCTTTGGTATGCAAGGCTTGAGACTGTGGGGGTATAATTAAAGGATTAAAGAGGGGATGCATTGTAGACAGTGGGGGTGATATCATGGAGAGAGGATGCATTGTTACTGTCATTATAATGCAATGTGGTCTGTGATACATGTGACTTGTGAACTGTAAGAGTCCTGGTATTTAAGGACGAGAGTTCCCTGTGTGGCTCTCTGTTTTTTCTGCTTCGAGATGTTGGAGATGTGAATAAAGCTGACTTGAGAGAGAACTCTGCCTCGTCATTCTCAGATTTCCACACTGGTGACCCAAGACGTATCATGCAAGAGGAGAATTCCCCCGGGCCAGCCTTGGCAGGAGCCCCCAGCCAAGCGAATGCCGCTACAGTCCAGCTACCGGATTTCTGGCAGAACAATCCGCGCTCCTGGTTCAACGCGGTTGAGGCGCAGTTCAACCTCCGGGGGATATCGGTAGACGCCACAAAATTCTACCACGTAGTCGCAAAGTTGGACAACAGCACGGCCCAGCATGTGGAGAGCCTGATCGACCAGCCGCCGGACAGCGACAAATACGGCACGTTGAAGGCTGCACTCATCCAGCAATTCACCCCCTCGGCGGAGGAGCGAGCAGAGAGGCTCCTGGCGCTGACGGAGTTGGAAAATGACATGCCCGCGAACCTGATGGAGAAGTTGTTGAGGTTGAAAGACTCTGATGACGATCACTTCATTTTCACCCACCTCTTCCTCAGGACTCTATCATCAACAGCGGGAGCGACCCTGGCCAGTTCGCCACTGTTGGCCCAACGGGACTACCGCGCGCTGGGCCGAGAGGCGCAGCAGATTGTCAACGCCACCAAGCGGCGCGCAGCCACGGCCGCTGCAGCGGAACTCGGCGCGACGACCGGAGACGACAGGAGGCCAGAGGCAGCAGTACCAGACTCACCGACGATGGCGGCGGCAGGGGCCAGGGAACGCAGATCGGACGTCCTTTGTTTCTACCACCGCCGCTTCGCAGAGAGGGCAGGCAAATGTGTACCACCGTGTCAGTTCAGGTGTTCGGGAAACGCCAAGACCGGGGGTCGGTAGCAGCCGCGGCCCTCGGGGAGGAGGACAAGCTGCTCTACTTGTCGGACGCACGCTCAGGGAGGCAGTTCCTCATCGACACAGGCTCCCAGTTGAGTTTCATCACACCTTCCTACGCAGACAGACTAGCCGGTTCCGGAGGTCCCCGGGTGACAGCAGCGAACGGCTTGGAGATTAAGACCTTTGGTGAGAAGACTCTGCTTCTGTCTCTACACGGCCATACATTTGAGTGGACTTTTGTTGTAGCAGCAGTAAATTTCAATATGTTGGGGGCTGATTTTTTGTGCTCACATGGTTTGTTGGTTGATCTCGCTAACAGGCGCCTGGTTAATGCACTTTCTTTTGATTCTATCCCCTGTACAGCGCGAGTGGCCCCGCCAACAGCACAAGCCAACGTCACAGCTGCAAGCAGTAAGTTCCACACACTGCTCACTCAGTTCCCAGCACTCACGGTCCCCACATTTTCGGCAACAGTCGCTAAACATGGGGTGGAGCATTTTATTACCACTACCGGACCGCCCATTTTTGCAAAAGCTCGGCGCTTGGACGCAGTTAAACTGGCCATAGCGCGCGAGGAATTTGCCAACCTGGAGAGGTTGGGCATTATCAGACGTTCAAACAGTCCGTGGGCTTCCCCGCTACACATGGTCCCGAAAGCTGACGGATCATGGCGACCTTGCGGGGATTTCCGCAGGTTAAACAATGCTACAGCACACGACCGCTACCCAATCCCGCATATCCAAGATTTTTCCGTTCATTTGGCAGGAGCGCACGTTTTTTCTAAAATAGACTTGGTCCGCGGTTACCACCAAGTCCCAGTGAGTGCACGCTGAGGACATACCCAAAACAGCGGTAATAACTCCGTTTGGCCTATTCGAGTTTTTACGCATGCCATTCGGACTTAAAGGGGCTGCTCAGATGTTCCAACGCATGATGGACATGGTGTTTCGCGATCTCCCTTTCGTGTTCGTCTACTTGGACGATATTTTAGTAGCCAGCGCGTCTGAAGATGAACACGAAAAACACCTGGCCACAGTTTTCCGAAGGTTGGGAGATCACGGGTTAATAAACAACCCAGCGAAGTGTCAGTTCGGGGTGGCGCAGATCGATTTTTTAGGACACCGCGTCTCCCCCGAAGGAGCAGTTCCGCTTCCTGACAAAGTGCGCGGGGTGGCAGATTTTCCCCGGCTGCAGACGGTCAGGGCGTTGCAGGAGTTTTTGGGAATGGTGAATTTTTATAACCGTTTTCTCCCCCGCGCGGCGCAACTCATGCAACCGCTGTATGCTGCGCTCAAAAAAATAGAAACCCACAGATAAGGTCGAGTGGTCCCCGGAGCGGGACCAAGCGTTCTCGGAGGTGAAAGCAGCCTTGGCAAAGGCTGCGTTGTTGGCACACCCAGACCCAACGGCCCGCATAGCACTCACCACTGACGCATCAGAGGTGGCCATAGGGGCGGTCATGGAGCAAAATGTAGCCGGGGTTTGGCAGCCCCTCGCCTTTTTCAGCAGGACCTTGCGCGATAGCGAACGTAAATACAGCGCGTTCGACAGGGAGCTGCTGGCTCTCCATTTGGCCATCTGCCACTTTCAGTTCTGGCTAGAAGGACGCTCTTCACCGCGTTTGTTGACCACAAACCGCTAACATTCACGATGGCCAAGGTTTCCAAACCGTGGTCAGGCCAGCAGCAGAGACAGCTGGCCGCGATATCAGAGTTTACCACTGATATTCAGCATGTGGCGGGCAAACTCAATGTAGTGGCAGATTGCCTCTCGCGCGCCATGGCGGCCCCAGTCAGCGTAGGAGTAGATTACGCAGCCATGGCCGCGGAGCAGGTTGGTGACGCGGAGGTGCGCGCGCTTCAGTCTGGACCAACAGGGTTAAGGCTGGAGAGCAGGGTGCTGCAAGACGGTATGCCCCCCTAATCTGCGATGTCTCCACTGGACGGCCATGTCCGGTAGTACCGGCCGCGTGGCGCCGCCGCGTTTTTGACTCGATTCATTCTTTGGCGCACCTGGGAGTGCGCGCGTCGGTCAAAATGGTAGGAGAGAAATTTGTGTGGCCGAGCCTCCGCAAACAAGTTAAAGAGTGGGCAGCAGCTTGCATGGCGTGTCAACGAGCCAAACTACAGAGGCACACGAGGGCTCCTTTGGAGCCATTTCACATTCCGGCCAAGAGGTTCGATCACGTTCATGTGGACCTCGTGGGCCCCCTCCTGCCGTCACAAGGGTGCACACACCTTCTCAGAATGGTGGACCGCACCACGCGCTGGCCTGAAGTGGTCCCGCTGGCATCAACCACAGCCGAGGAGGTGGTGCGTGCATTTTTAACAGCTTGGGTGGTGCGCTTCGGCGTTCCGTCGGACATTACGTCCGACAGAGGCCCTCAATTTGTGTCCGAGCTTTGGTCGACAATGGCCCGCAGCCTGGGTGTCACAATTCACCGCACAACTGCGTACAATCCGCAGGCTAATGGGTTATGCGAACATTTTCATAGGTCATTGAAAGCAGCTCTCAGAGCATCACTGACGGATGCAAATTGGGTGGACAAGTTACCGTGGGTGTTATTGGGGTTGCGTTCTGCGCCTAAAGAGGACTTAGAAGCCTCCCCAGCGGAGCTCGTGTTTGCGCAGCCACTCCGGCTACCTGGGGAGTTTCTCCCAGATAACCCCGCGCCAGACGCCTCCCCGTCTCAGCTGTTGCGGAGTAACATAGAATCAAGCACGCTGCCCAGCCCCGCGCACCACAGTTTTCCGCGCGTTTTTGTGGCCAAAACTTTGAAGAACGCAGAGTTTGTTTTTGTCAGACACAATGCACATCGAACCCCGCTGCGACCGCCTTATGACGGACCCTTCAGAGTGTTAGAAACAGGGGACAAGCAGTTTTTGCTAGATTTGGGGGGGTAGGAAAGAGAAAGTTGGCATAAACAGACTCAAACCCGCTTTTGTGGTGGCAGATGAGCAAGTGCTGTTGGCGAGGGCTCTGCGGCGAGGTAGACCCCCGCAGGGGGCTTCACAGAGTAATGTTTCCCCAGAACACCCACAGGTGCTGACAAAAGGTTTCCACCCCCAGACGGCAAACCCCCAGTGTGACAGCGCCGCAGAGACGTTGAATCCCAGCTACAGCAGATACGGCAGGAGACTGAAGCCCAGACAGCATGTGGACTGATGTGTATTGATACTATCACAGCATGCATGTTGTTATTCTCTTGTTTGTTCTAAAATGTTGGAGGGCTTTGTGTGGTGGACACACATACGTGACCTGCTTTTGGACTCACATTTTAGATCAGAACAAAGGCAGAGCTTCCTTGGTGATTACAGGAAGCTGCAAGAGTGTTAGCTTTGGTATGCAAGGCTTGAGACTGTGGGGGTATAATTAAAGGATTAAAGAGGGGATGCATTGTAGACAGTGGGGGTGATATCATGGAGAGAGGATGCATTGTTACTGTCATTATAATGCAATGTGGTCTGTGATACATGTGACTTGTGAACTGTAAGAGTCCTGGTATTTAAGGACGAGAGTTCCCTGTGTGGCTCTCTGTTTTTTCTGCTTCGAGATGTTGGAGATGTGAATAAAGCTGACGTGAGAGAGAACTCTGCCTCGTCATTCTCACATTTCCACACATCTAAATAAATCTGTAAAATGAGAGAAGTCGTTGAGTAATTTATTCCTATTTCTGTGATTGTTCAAAGCCCCAGTGTCAAATTCACTAATATTTTGAGACTGATTATTAATTGATTAAACAGGTATAAAATAAAATTATTTAATTAATAAATTGCTCACATTTATTGAGCTGGTGCCCCCAAACGAGTGTGTTATCCTCTTATTTAGGAGTGTTTGTGGCAACAGATCAAACCTCTGTCCCCACACACACATACACTTTTAATACAAATTAAATAATCTTTATACCTGATCATAATTATAAATTAAATATTGCTACAATAACTACATAGATAGATAGATAGATAGATAGATAGATAGATAGATAGATAGATAGATAGATAGATAGATTGGTGTACTTTATTGATCCCAAACTGGGAAATTACACTGGCGTAGAGTGATAAACAAGAACTAAAATATACTATACATGTTAGCTATATACATAACATTGTAATCAATAATCCTTAGTGAAACTGGAAATAATTTGTGGTGGAAATAATCTTTTTTCAAATAATATTGTGTAAAAACAGTGCTGCATCTCCAAAAATTAGCACATCACCATTCAGATCTTTATAAAATAGCTCAGTCATATTCATCCAAATATATATAAAACAATCTTAAAATAGCTAAATTTATATGTGATTATTGTTACAATATAAAAGTTTTACTTTTTAGATTTGAGATATTTCTATAAATTGTTACAACCCGAGTGCCGGTCTCGTCCGCACTCGGCTTATATATCGTCCTTTTCAGGCTTTGACAGCAGTGGGTTCCTTCTAGCTCCTCGGGCTCTTATTGTGACAGCGCCCGGTGGAGCTCCCTGCTGTCAAAGTCCACAGCTGTGCTGCATTCGGGGTCATTAGCGACCGGTGTTAAAAGCGGGTGCTGAATGCGTTCCCCGGCTCAGACGCTGTCCATTCACCATCCATTGCGTCTTATGGTGGCTCGTGAGGGCCACCATGACAGTAGACTGCTGCCAGTACGTCCGGAGAGGGGCATCGCGCCGAGACGCCATTCACCGTGAGTTTAGCAGTATTGGACTGTTGCTCTTACCTGTCTGAGTACCGTTGCTGAAGCATGCTGTCGCGGAGGTCCCGCACTCAGAGTCCGAGCGATGTCCTCGCAGACGCCCTCAAGTACGTGGACGAAATCCTTAACACCGCCTCCCTCCTCGACTTCAGCAGCGACGTGCACCGGTACCTGGACCAAGCTGAGGAGGTCCTCGACTATCTCCCCCGCTTCGCTGACCATCCTGAGGTGAGCACGAGGAGGTTGGACATTGCTGCACAGCGCGAGATACTCCGCGGGCTAGAAGGAAATCCCGGCAGGAAGCCGAAGAGGAGGAAACGCCGTCCCTTGCTTCGGGATCCCGCTCCTGCCTCCATTCCGGCCTGGGAATTCGCACCCTCCAGAGGTTTTTCTCCATTCAGCATGACGTCACTCAGGATTCCCCCGGAGGAGCTGCAGCTGACAGCAATCAAGGTCCGGGACCGAGTGGCTGCTGCTTGCTCCGCTGTGCATCTGTCTATAATCATTAAGCATGTGACAGCGGCAGTTAGACTGGTGGAGAGGAATCCTGAGCTGCGTGATTTCCCCAAGTTCGACGCCCTCCTCGCCTCTGTCTCCGCACAGGAGCGGCGGTTCACGGACCTCACCTTCACTTCGCCTTCCACCAGAGACCGTCGTAACCTCCATAACCCTCCTCAGCATGAACCCCGTCCGGATCCAGCTCCGGGTCGCCGCAAGGGCTCAATTCCTCGCACAACTGCCTCTCCTGCGCCTTGTCAGAGGGGATTTCCCGCAGCCTCATCTCCCCCTGGGCCATCTCCTGCTCTCTCGTCAGCGTCCCGTGCCCGGCTCATTTCGGCTGTCCCCCCCTCCTCCTCGACGCATTCCCTGGCCGCTGTGTGTACTCCGAGTCCAGCCCTGGCGAGTCCCGTCCCAGAACCATCTCCAGCGGATCCACCTCGTCCTTCCAGGAGGCCCGCTGTCACCATCCAGTGGGGAAAGGGAGGAGCAACGTCCACTACAGCAGGCACAACTCAACCTTCAGGAGACAGGCAAGTGCAAGCTCATTCACACTCTCGTTATTGTGATTTGCTCTGTCAGACTCCTGGAGGTGGAGTTCGGGGTTCGCAGCTCCCCAAGCTCCCACCACCTGCTGTGGCTGAAATTATTAACCCCGCATCGTCTGTGTCTCCCTCCGCTGAGCGGTCCTCGAAGCCAGGCCAACGTCGCTGGATGAGGAGGAGGTCTGCGGTCCTGGAGAGCCTGGTTCCGGTTCTGCAGCCACGTTGTGGGTGGAGGAGGAGGGCAGACTGCAGCGTGGAACTTCGTGGGCTTCGGTGCCGGAGGATCCAGGAGCTGCGCGCACCATCATGCCAGCTGCGGAGCCCGCCGTAGCTGAGTGGGAGCCTGAAGACAACCTCCTGCCGTCAGAGCCTGGATTGTCAAAGTCCTGGACAGCATCAGAACTCAAGATCAGGCAAGTGCTCTGTTTTGTCTTTCTTTACTCCATCTTAGAGCATTTTTGCCTGTCTCTTGGGGAGGCGAGCCGTTTGCGGCCACCTGCTACATCCGAGCTTGGCTCGCCGGGTTCTGGCGCTGCCGTTGATCCTGATCCCGGTTCTTTTCTCTCTCCCGAGCCTTCTCCCAGGGTCATCGGCGCGGATCTGAATTTGCCCGCTGTACCAGAGGTTCTGGGTTTGGGTTTGGAGGTCAGTCCTGGTGCGGCGCCTACCCAATCGGGGTCCTTCGCGGGAGCAACCGTGACCCAATCGGGGTCCGACGAGGGTGCGGCACCAGCAGTTTCCAGGTTCGGTGAGGGAGCTGCAGATCCCCTGCCGCCGGATACTGGACGAGCTCATCTCCATCATCTCCATCATCACCATCGTCACCCTCCTCATTCTCCTGAGGAGCGCAACCCATCTCCACCTGGGGCCGTTGGGGTTCCGAACACCCCGCTCGGTTCTCCCTCGTCTTCCCCTTCTCCAGTGAGACCGCCGGCTACTTCCCCCCTATGGTTCTGGTGGACAAGTGATGCTGGTCGGCCGCCTGAAGGACGGCTGCGCCCATTTGGCTCTCTGGGCCGGCCACCCGACCCATTGGACCCCCTGTTTGGCGACCTGGTCCGGCCGCCTGAAATTAACTATTTCCGGGCATGGGACCAGGGTAGGCCGCCCGAACTGTCCTTTCCTCCCCTGCCTGCATTGTGGCCGCTTGATGCCGGATGGCCCCCCGAACTTTCAGCCTCCGTGCCTCAGAGCCAGGACTGCAGTCATCCCGGGTTTTTTCAGTGTATTTATGTCTGTAAACTTTTGGGATGTGTGAGGGGGCTTGATATCTGTGATTTTGTATCTCACCTTTTTTTTCCTTAGCTGTGATCAGTGTGTGTTTTTTTTCCCCTCCTGTCTAATGTCCATTTATTGTTTAAAACCGATGTATGTATTGCCTGTTGGGTTCTGTCCCTGTTACCCACACGTAAGGGAGTATTGGTTTTTTTTCTCCCCGCCTGTTTCTGTAATTGCTTTGTTGGTCCCCTGTTGTCATTTTTGCTCCTTTTGACTCTCTCCCTCCTGCCGTCGCCCCTTCCGCCCACCCTGGGGGGTGGGGGTGGGGCTTGGGTGTTATTTGGCCGCTCAGGGGCTCGGCCTCGATGGGGAGGTACTGTTACAACCCGAGTGCTGGTCTCGTCCACACTCGGCTTATATATCGTCCTTTTCAGGCTTTGACAGCAGTGGGTTCCTTCTAGCTCCTCGGGCTCTTATTGTGACAGCGCCCGGTGGAGCTCCCTGCTGTCAAAGTCCACAGCTGTGCTGCATTCGAGGTCATTAGTGACCGGTGTTAAAAGCGGGCGCTGAATGCACCCCGATGCAGCAGTCTCTGTTAAACTTCCTGTTGAAATACCTTCTGTTATGATACGGTCTGTTAGACTTCGTCTGCTATGTTTCCTGTTAAACTACCTTCTGTGAGACTTCACCTTCTTTACTACATCGTCTGACGCATCGGGCGTTCCCCGGCTCAGACGCTGTCCTTTCATCATCCATTGTAAGTTATCCTGTGATTGTCCTACCCACACTGTTGTGTGTATTATTCTCTGTTCCTGCACTTCCTAATAAAACATCACTGCAACTCACTGGTGACTGCTGGCGTCTTATGGTGGCTCGTGAGGGCCACCGTGACATAAATAAATTAACCACAATATTCAACTTTTGGAGGTGAGTAGAATGTAAAAGAAAATCAACCTTAAATCAAGTGAATAAACATAACAAACATAAATTTATATGGGGGAAAATATTTATTAAAAATGGGGCAGATCTTGGAGATCAATAAAGAAATTAATTAAATTAGGATTAGGACACACTTTGGAAAGCTTTTGTTGTTCCCATAGTCAGCGTTGACTCTTTTTATTATAGTCAGGTACAGTTTGTTGATGTAAAAAAAGGACAGTCTCTTAGAAAATGTCATCACAGACTAACAGCATGAAAACATGACAGAATGTGAACTTGAAGACAGTTTTAGGACTACAGCAGTGCTACAGTGAGTTTGATTGGTCTACATAATGTGAATTACAATATACTCTAGGTGAAGGAAAGAGCCAGTACAGAAATGGAATTTTTATGTGTGTGCTCTGACAGAAGGAAGGAGGGAGGAGACCCCAGGGCAGACCCAGGACACGTTAGAGAGACTATGGGCCGTATTACAATGACAAGGTCGGTTAATCAGTTGTCATTGATGCAGAACGTGTTTATGGGCATTTCCAAGTTCATTTCCTTATCACAACGGCGTAAAAATGAACTTTCCACCAGCGCATGACACAAAGAGGCCGGTCTAATCATTCAGAGATGTGCTTTGGATAATCCAATCCAAAGCCTTCCCATCCCTTTAATGCAAAGAGATGCATTATCTAAGGTGAATTTTGATCAGGACGGTTTAAGACGGATTTTGCGTTGACCAAAGCCCATGTGTGTGAGCCAAAATGCATGCGATAGTAACGCTGCTTGGTAATAAGGAAGACATCAGTCACAGCTGATGCCCAGTTAGTATTGCTAGAAAGAACAACCAGTGAAGAATGAGCTGAAAAATCAGCTGAATGGTTTAATGGTTTTTGTAAATAATAATGTAACCTTGCCTTATTTTTTAGGATGACAATTTAACATCTGTCCGAGGACTGCAGGTGAAGCCATTTTTGCTAATTCTGGTGCATTTTACAGTAATGTGAATTAATGTACAATGTCCCTGTCAAATAAACCAGTAAATTAAAAAAATAAATAAATAAATGTAGTGCGCACGGATGCAATACACAGACATGAATGGGTTTGAAACTTCAGGAAAAGAGGATGATGCCTCTGCAAACTTCCGCTGGCTTTCATAAACTTTCATTAATGATGGCACGGAAGTTGTTCTGTGCCATCGTTTCCTCCTCTTCCCGTGGGGAGATGGAGGAAAGGAAGCAATCTGGCATGGCTTTCCGTTCACCGCCGGCCCCTACCACAAAGCAAGCCCACTCTCAGCAGCCTCTACCGGGGGTTGATGGGTGGCTGTCAGGAAGCTTGCTGGGCTGGAAAGGCACACGACCTAGGCAGACTGACATGGAGTAATACTCAGACCCAGGAGTAGACATGGAGGACAACGTTTAAGGTGAGTGAAACAATTATCTTTCATCATCATCATAGCAGTCTGTCGTGGGCGACAATGACTGTTTCATTTAGGTCTGATCAGATTCCTCCATGCAGCTCTGTCCTTAGCCTTCCGCTGCCAGGAACTCCTGTCTATGTCCAACTTCTTCAAGTTTCTTTTTACAGTGTCTTTAAATCTGAGCCTTGGTCTACCCTGATTGCATTTGCCCTCGCATAACTATGAGTAGAGTAACTGCCGAGGGAGACGCTGGTGGTCCATCCTCTCAACATGTCCGAGCCATCTCAGGTTCATCTGTATTAGCATGTCCTCCATTGATGGTAGACCAGCTCGTTTCAACACTTCTATGTTGGTTATCTTGTCTTTCCATGAGATGTTCATTATGGCTCGAAGGTGTCTCATCATGTACACTACCGTTCAAAAGTTTGGGGTCACTTAGAAATGTCCTTATTTTTGAAAGAAAAGCACTTTTTTTCAATGAAGATAACTTTAAACTAATCAGAAATACACTCTATACATTGCTAATGTGGTAAATGATTATTATAGCTGCAAATGTCTGGTTTTTGGTGCAATATCTACATAGGTGTATAGAGGCCCATTTCCAGCAACTATCACTCCAGTGTTCTAATGGTACAATGTGTTTGCTCATTGCGTCAGAAGGCTAATGGATGATTAGAAAACCCTTGTGCAATCATGTTAGGTCTGCAATGCTGTAATTGCTGCAAATGGAGGATTCTTTGACAAAAGCAAAGTTTGAAGGAAAAAAATATTATTTCAAATACAAATCATTATTTCTAACCTTGTCAATGTCTTGACTATATTTTCTATTCGTTTTACAACTCATGGTGGTAAATAAGTGTGACTTTTCATGGAAAACACAAAATAATTGTCTGGGTGACCCCAAACTTTTGAACGGTAGTGTACATGTGGAGTTTCTTCACCTGCACTCTGTAGACAGTCCAAGTTTCAGCACCGTGCAATAGAGAAACCAGTACTGTCTCTCTTTACACTTTGCATTTCACACGGATAGACACATGTCGATTGTTCCACAGTCTCTCCCTCAAGTTTCCAAACACAGCACTCACTCTTCCCATTCTGAGAGATAGTTCATCCTCCAGCCTACCATGCTCTAAAACGGTGCTACCTAGGTACTTGAAAGTCTTGCACTTAACTAGTGGCTCTATACCAATGCTGAGCTCTTCTGGTAGTGATGTTGATAATTGGAACTTTGTTGGTTGCAAAGGCACTCTGTCTTCTTGATGTTGATTTGGAGGCTGAACTGGCTAGCTGCTCTTGCAAATTTCTCCACTAAAGATTGCATATCTTCCACACTGTGTGCAACTAGAGCACTGTCATCGGCAAAGAGCATTTCTCTTACTACCTTTATCGATGTCTTACTCTTGGCTTTAAACTGTGCCACATTGGATAAGTCTGCTTCTTTCCTTGTTTGAATGTATACTCCTTCTGAAGTGTCTTTGAAGGCCACCTCAAGCATGGCTGCCAGATATAGCGAGAAGAGTGTAGGTGCCAGCACACACCCTTGTTTCACCCCGTTGCTTACTGGAAAGTCTTTAGATACTGAACCACTCATTGCCACGTTTGCTTGCATACCTGTATGGAGTGCCTCGATCAGGCTGACAAACTTCTCTGTACCGCCATATTTCTTGAGTACCTGCCAAAGTTCTTGTCGCGAAACAGTATCGAAGGCTTTACTGAAGTCTATGAAGACTACATAAAGTGGCTTGTTCTGTTCGATACACTTTTCTTGAACCTGTTTCAAACAGAAAATCATGTCCATTGTGCTTCTTTCACTTCTAAAGCCGCACTGGGTTTCTGATAGTACATTCTGCGAGATGTGTTCATTGAGTCTGTTCAGTAGTACACGTGAGATAATCTTACCAACAGTGGCTAGCAGCGATATACCTTGGTAATTTCCAGTCTTTCCTGTCACCTTTCTTGAACAAAGGCACAATACTTGTATCCTTCCAGTCTTGAGGTACTTTCTGGGTATCCCATATCTCTTGGATGAGCTTGTACAGGCAGTTGGTCAGCTGAACACCACCAAATTTCCACACTTCTGCTGGAATTCCATCCCTTCCTGGAGCTTTACCATCCTGTGTTGTCCTGATAGCTGCCGTTAGTTCATCAAAATTTGGTGGTTCATCCAGACTTGATACAGCTGGTCGCTGCACTAGAGCTTCTTTAGCCTCTTCGGTGAGATCTCCAGGGTTGTTTAGTAGTTGGTCAAAGTGGTCTGCAAATCTGTCCAGGATCTTGTCTTTCTCCTACAAAACCGTTTCACCATCCATAGCCTTTAGTTGGATCAGTCCTCTTGGTTTAGGGCTGTAGATTTCTCTCAAACCTGTGAAGAATGTTTTCATGTCCTTTCTGTCTGCTGTAGTTTGAAGTTCCTCCACTTGTTCATCCCACCAGTTGGACTTCATCTCTCTGGTGTATTTCTGTAGCTCACTCTGAGCCTTTGAGTATTTCTTCTTCTTCAACCTTGTGTTACACCGTAGGTTTTCCTGCCTAGCTGTATTCCTCGCTTCTAGTAGTTTTTTCAGGTGTTCATCATGCTCATCAAACCAATCTTGATGTTTCCTCTCAGGGTGGCCTAATACATCACTTGCAGTCTGATACACCATATCCTTCAGTGTTGCCCATTTCTCTTCTATGTCATTCTCTGAGTTGTTGCTGTCCCAGTCTTTCAAGTTTTTATCCATTTCCTGTGTACGTTCTTCCTGCTTCTTTTGGCCTTTCAGTGTACTAGTGTTTAACTTCCGTGGTGGCTTCGCACCCGTCCTGCAGTGCTGTTTTCATCTGCAAATCCTTAATCTAGATCTCAGCATAACATGATCAGTACCACAGTCCGTGCCTCTCATTGCTCTGGTGTCCAATACATCCCTTATGTCTCTCTGCCTGACTATGATGTAGTCTAATAAGTGCCAGTGCTTGGATCTTGGGTGCATCCATGTCTTCTTGTGTGTGTCCTGGTGCTTAAATAGAGTGTTGGTTATCACAAGGTTGTACTCTGAGCATAGTGCAAGTAGAAGTTCTCCATTAGCATTGCACTTGTCTACTCCATGACTGCCTAGCACTCCTTTCCATTTCTCAGTGTCCAAACCAACTCTGGCATTAAAATCTCCAACGAGTATCAGCCTGTCATCAGTCGGTACATGCCTGATAGTCTCACGTAAATCACTGTAGAACTCTTCCTTCACCTCCTCTGTGTTGGTCATTGTTGGAGCATATACACTGATGATCCAGGCAATCTTGTTTCACTAAGTGCAGCTATGTCTACATTGTACTTGTTCATTTCCAGGGCCACAAGCGCGGTCTGTCTTTCTGGGCGCTGTGATGTTGTTTTGTCCAACAGAGTGCGTACATTCCGTTCTGCTACACACAAGGTTGCTGTTTTCCTCTTCTTTTGTCTTCCTGCTCCTAGCTTACTTTTCGCTGCCTGTCGGAGTGTGAACAGATCAGTGCGGACCTTGTAAGCCCAGGCGACATCCGAGCCGGTATGAGTTGCTTTCTGATTGACCACTTCATGAAACTGCTTGCAAAGTATTTGAGTACTGCTAGCTTTTGCTGGACTAGTAGCACATTCTTGGCAGATAAAGGTATTATCAGTGAAAAGGACAAGCCAAGACAAACTGACTCCAGTATCTGTTGCAGTGACTGACCAGATGATATATTTGTCTATCTCTGCTCTTTGTGTAGTGCATGTCACAATGCACCGACTGGCACAGTCCACCACAGACCTTGTAACAGATGTGTTTATCTGCCAGGATGTTCAGTCTCACCCCGTGTAACTGGGAGTGGTCCACCACAGACCTGTGGCAGATATTGTTTTTAGTTCTGCCAGGATGCCCTGTTTCACCCTCCACACCCTCGGAGGGGCGGGGATGCCGGTTGAGTAGCCGACGGACCAACCCATGAGACAGGTAGTACCTGTTTTCATGGCTATCCGGTAGCAAGCAAGCCAATGCCTGACCTGACAAAATATCTTTACTGACAATTATATTGCAATTGTGTAAAGGTGGTGAGGATCTGGCAACCCTACAGGGGAGAGAGAAGAGACAGCGTTGAGTATATGGAACAGTGACAGGGGAATTAATATTGTTTGTATGCTTACAGGTTTCTTCTGGTGGAAGCAGTAGGTAATGGCAGCAAATCAAGCGATGATGGACATCAAGAAAGGAGTCCTTCAGTGTATGTGAGCGGGCAGGGGACAAGGTTAGCCAGGCCTGGGTGCTGGGGAAAGGGGGATGGTGATAATGATAATGAAAGGTGGTAAGTCAACTTACGTGGGGATGTGATGATATGCACAGTCCGGGGTTATCCAAATCCACTCCGTTAAGCAGTTTCTAGAATCCAGAGGCAGGCAGGGGTCAAAGCACTGCAGGTTTGGTCAGAACAGGCAGACAAATCCAAACAACAGGCAGGCACATGATCTAGAGATAGGCAGGGGTCAGATGACAGCAGCATAAGGCACAAGGTTAACAAGTTTACAATACAGGGCAGCATACAGGCAGGTGTGTTGAGCAGATGCGACCAGGCAGAGTCCTATTTATCATCTCCCACTGCACTGATTGGCGGCAGGTGGTGCTTGCAACTGCAAGGAGAGGTGCTCAATCAACGGGGAGCAAGGGAGGCAGGGAGACAGAGCAGACAGGAACGTCACACAGATGTGGATGCATCTCCTGTCTGTGGGGAGTTACAGTGAAAAGTGAAACGCTGTACACTCCTTGTTCATTCATTTATTCCCCCCAAAATAAACACATTAATGCTTAATAAGTCCGTGATGAAAAGGACCCCCCCCCCCCCCGCCCAGTGCACCACGCATCACCCTGGAACACACTGGCACACATGCTCCCTGTTCATTCAATCATTCCCCGAAAAGAAATCCTACATTAATGCCAAATCTGGACTTAAAGTTCACAAAGTTTTATTTGGGAGCTGGTCACCCTGACACAGCTCAAGGGCTCAAAAATAACAGAACAAGCACAGAAAAAATACTCGACAAGGCGAGGCAAAGCAAAGTCCAAAACAGGCAGGATACCAGACAAGACAAGAAATATTGTATTTTAATCACTTTTTTTTCCATCTGCCATCAGCTCTCACTTCTGTTTAACAAGCCTCTTGCACCTGTGTGTGCACTCAGTGTCATCTAATCACCCTCTTTAGCCTTCTGTTCACCTTTCATCAGTGTTTGTGTTAGCTTCAGGTTAGCCACTAGCTATGGCTACTAGCTCTCCTTCCCCTTCTCCTCTGGTGTGCGCTCTCTGTCAGATGTTTAGCTACACCTCTGCCTCTTTTAGTGATAACAGTAAATGTAATAAATGTTGTCTTTTTGAGGTGCTCGAGGCAAGGTTGTCTGATTTGGAATCCTGGCTCCGCTGCATTGAAACACCGTCTGTGCCAGTTAATAATGACGGACGCCCCTTAGCTCCAGCAGAGCACCTTAGCGTAGGGCGGCCTGCTAGCGGTCCTCCGGTCCTCCTTAGCAGCGAGGAGACTGGGTGGGTGACGGTGAGAAGGAAGCCTAGTTGCAAGGCCCCGGTTCACCACCAACCTGTTCATGTTTCTAATCGCTTTTCCCCACTCAGCGACACACCCGCTGAGGAAAAAACTCTGATCATTGGCGACTCTGTAGTCAGAAACGTGAACCTAGAGACTCCAGCGGCCATAGTCAAATGCATTCCTGGGGCCACAGCAGGCGACATCAAGCCAAATTTGAAAATGCTGGCTAAAAGCAACTGTAAATACTCCACAATTGTTATTCACGCCGGCATTAACGACATCCGACTCTGGCAGTCGGAAGTCACAAAACTTAATGTGGAATCGGTGTGTGACTTTGCCAAAACAATGTCTGCCTCTGTAGTATTCTTTGGGCCCCTCCCCAATCTGACCAGTGATGACATGTTTAGCCGCTTGTCATCCTTCAACCGCTGGCTGTCTGTGTGGTGTCCTGCAAACAACGTGGGCTACATAGACAATTGGAGCTCATTTTGGGGAAAACCTGGATTTATTAGACGAGACGGCGTCCATCCCACTTTGGATGGTGCGTCTCTTTTATCTAACAATCTGGCATAATTTTTATCCAAATTTCCAAAACCTTGACTACTCAGAGTTGGGACCAGGAAGCAGAGTCACAGTCTTACACGCCTCTCTGCAGCTCCTCTTCATCCGTCACCCCTCAACTTAGCCCCTGTCTTCCCCATCAGAGAATCATTGTCTGCTCCCTCCAAAGTAAATAAAAATATAATGTATAAGCATCCCAAAGTGATTAAACAAAAAGTTGGTAAAATTCAAATTAAACATGAAGTCTCTAAATTTAATGATTTGGCATCTTTTCCTCCTCATAATTTAACCCTTTGAGTGTGTAGAATTTTTGGCAGGAAGACACAAAGTTTGACCTCAAATTTTCAAATGACAATAGCTTCAGAACGGTAATAGAGGCAAAGTCCCAATTACAAAAATGTTGCAGAGGAATCCAAGTGTCTGCCAAGTGAACTTGCTTTCATGCATAATGTATAATTGGACCTAACTTGCATATTGCAACAATCCAAATTTTATTATAACACTGTAGCTTCAGAATGATTATAGTTAGTTGCAAAGTCCCAATTACAAAAATGTTGCAGAGGAACCCAAGTGTCTGCCAAGTCAGAATCAGAATCAGAATCAGCTTTATTGGCCAAGTATGCACAACACATACAAGGAATTTGACTTTGGCTAAAACTTGCTTTCTTGAATGAAGTGAACTTCATTCATGAACTAAAACTTGAATGAAGTGAACTTGCATTCATGCATAGTGCATAATTGGACCTAATTTGCATATTGCAACAATCCAAATTTTATTATATTTGGTCATTGTGGTCATTTTGTCAGTAAGTATCTGCCCTCATCTGTCAAGGTTGCCAAAATTGCTAAAAATTATTTAAAAAAAATTTTTGTTTCACACTGTCACCACACGGTCCTTTGTCCATTCATTGCCAAAATTACTAAAAATCATTAAAGAAAAAAAAACAATTTTTGTTTCACACTGTTACTATATCACCACTAAAAATCATTAAAGAAAAAAACAATTGTCACTGCCCGTTGTTGACCTGCCACTGCACATTTTGGGCACGGCTGGACACAGAAAATGCTGCTGCAGCGTCGTGCGCAAGATGGCTATCATTCAGTGCCCAAATTACTAAAAATAATCCTCAAAAACAATTTCATGACACATTTGTGGCACACTATCTAAACTAAAATAAAGCAAATGAAACACAGTTTATGCAACAAATATGTACCTGTTTGTTTTGTTGGTCAGAAGCTTCCGGAATTCCTCAGTCCAAAACAGCGAAACAAAATCAATGGCGGGCGCAGATGACAGGTCCTTCTCTCCACAATATCCAACTGGCTGTTCAAATGCCTTCAACCACGGCTGATAAACTTCTTCATCTCTAAGAAGCTCCCAGCCGGTCAATGTCCAAACCTCCCGCCGCATCGCCACTACCTGTTGTTGTCCTGCCACCGTGCACACATAGTGCTCGTCGATGCCCACCAGCTGTGTGCTCTTGCCCACCCAAACGTTGCCCACGGGCTGCTCTGGACCTTTTCGCTCTGCGACCACGTGTTGGCAAAGCAGAACAATCTGCAGACGAGGCTCCTGTGCCATTTTGGGCACGGCTGGACACAGAAAACGCAGCTGCAGCGTTGCTAGCAAGATGTCCGTCTCCACTTTTGCCACAACTGCCTGCACCATTGTCCGAAGGCACATAATCAAAGCTGGACTCTAACTCAGATGACAAATTAGGGCTAAGCTCTTCCTCTGAACCAGGAGCGGCGAATGCCAGCGCTAAAACCTTTTCAGCTGAGAGTGTCTCCCTCACCATCCTGTCTCCTCCGTGTCAGCAACAGCAGAATGAAAGGGGGCGGGCTTCAAACACTGATTTGACCTACTTATTGAATTGGACCGTTTCCAGTTCTCTCGGTAAGTGAAAAGCCACACCTCTCGACCACCAAGTGGTGTTAAAAGGTTTGTACATTTCACACTCCGCTCAGCTGTACAGGCTTTGTTTGGATTGATCAGCTGATAGTCGTAGTAGTGCGACACACACTCAGAGGGTTAAAAATTAAATGTGGTTTGTTAAATATTAGGTCCCTAACTCCCAAGTCTCTGCTAGTCCATGATCTGTTAATTGATCATCAGATTGATTTAATATCCCTTACATAGACTTGGTTAGGGCAAGAGGATTATGTTGGTTTAAATGAATCAACTCCCTCTGGTTATTTAAACTGTCAAAATCCCAGAAGTTCTGGTCGTGGAGGAGGAGTAGCAACAATTTACCATTCCAAATTACTAGTTAATGTAAAGCAAAAATCACGTTTTGATTCATATTGTCATGAGCTCCCCGTGCACTATGGAAAAGCGCACGGAGGAGGAGGAAAAGGACGCATGGATTTAAATGCTGGGTTACACCAAACACACATTTATTAACACAAAAGTGAACATACAGAAACAAGACAGCTCGGGTACACTAAGAGTTCTCTAGGATGCCCAACACACACACCGGAGGATTACAGCGGCGAACAGAACACAGGCAGTTACTCACAGTGAGGGGGCAGTCCGAGTAGTCACAGCGATTATCAACGAGTGCACACAGAAATTGTCCTACAGTGTCATGATGGTTAGACGGCAAGAACAACCATCCAACATGTATAATGGTCCAGCGGCGTTTGTCTAGCAAAGAGCTGATTTAGTAGAAATGCCGCTGGCGTGGCTGATAGGAAACACCTGGGCGAGGAGCAGAAGAGATGATTACTGGGGTGAACAGCTGACTGTCAGAGAAAGAGGGGGCGTGGCCGGACAGGCCAGAGCAGCAGCTACAGGCAGGAACAGAAACAGAACACAGACATGAAAACAGCTTGAAATCAAAACACAACACCACATAACAAACCCACTGCCTGAGCCAGCAGGAACGATCAGAACCGAGCCCACAGGAAACACGGGCTCAGTTCATGACAGAGCCCCTCCTTCTAGGGGTGGATACCAGACACCCACAGTAACATCATAAGGAAACCACCCCCCTCCCCCCTCCCCACCAATCCCCACAGGCACAACAATACACACGAACCCGGGCGGGAGGTAGGGGGAACAGGAAAGGAGGGAACACGATACCCCACCCAGGGTCCACAATAAACCCTCCCAAGTGTACGGGTGTAGGGGTTCAGGAGGCCACCCAGAGTCCCAGGCCCAGCAGAAGGTCGGGTGGATGGCGTCCGGGGGCCTGCCAGAAAACGTGGGCCACCTGACCCGAGGAGTCCATTCTTCTGGCGGCCGGCCAACGTTGCTCAGCCACCAGGACTGAAGGGGTGAAGCAGGAGGCGGCCTGCCCACCAGAAGGATGACTGGTGGGTAACCAGACTGGGGAGAGGGAACCTCCACAGCGTCCTCAGGGTGGTCCGCAGTGGCACCCGCGGTGGCCCCCGACCGGGTCGGCTCCGCTGCACCCACGATGGCCCCTGACCGGGCCAGCTCCGCAGCACCCACGATGGACTCCAGCGGGAGCCTAGCTGCACCCGCGGTGACCTCCGGCTGAGGCTCTGCAGTACCCGCAGTGACCGGGCCAACCCGCAGGCTCCACTGCCGTCCAGGACTCCGTCAATCCTGGCGATGAATACTCGGGACCGGCCTCCAAATGGTCCAGCTCAGGCTCCAAGTCCGCTGCAGACGCCTCTGCAGCTGGCAAGATGGTGACAGCAGTCCTATTAACCTCCTGCAGCAGCTCCAACGCAGGGGGATTCCTCCGGCATGGCTGCAGGGGGACCACTCCGTGCTGGCTCCGGAAAGGAATCGTCCGGAACCACCAGCTCCTCCACCGTCTGGCGGCTTGGTTCTTGGACCGACAGGCACTCAGAAATAGAAGGAGGAGACACAGAGGGAGTAGAGGATAAGTTTGTAGCTGCAGCCGGAGGAGAGGACCCAGTGGACTGCTGAGACTGGGTCTGTTCCTCGGGAGACAGACAAGGGTTTTTATGGGTTAATAGAGTAAAATGAAAACACACCTGCCTGTCATCCCGGTGTTTGATATTTTTGGCTGTAGCAGACAGATTGTTGTCCCTCTCCATGTCCACGGAGTTTTTGGCCCGTTCCCACAGTACCGATGACTGCCTCGGCATGGCTGCAGGGGACCAGCTCCATTCTGGCTCTGGAGTGAAATCTTCCGGGGCCCCCAGCTCCTCTATCGTCTGGTGGCTCTGCTCACTCTCAGGAATCGACGGGGAGAGCACAGAAGAGACAAGAAAGTGGTTTACCTCCGCAGCTGGAGGGCAGGACCCAGCGAACGGCCAAAGCTGGGCCTCTCTTCCGGGAGACAGACAGTGTTTATCCTTATCATGCTGAATAGAATGGAAACACACTTGCCTGTTCTCCCAGTGCTCAATGTTCACAGCTGCGGAGAGCCAGCAGTCATCCTCTCTCACATCTGTGCTGGCTCTAGCTCCCCCTCTGGATGATGGAAGAGTCAGCTCGGGAGATGCAGAAGTGGGCGTGAACCGGGGAACCATGGCCCTCTCGGCGGCTGGAAGGACGTCGACAGCCGAAGGAGGGGAAGGCTTCTCCCGGCGTTTCCTCACCGGATGACGCCGTTGTCTGCTTTCCGGGACTGACCGTGCTGGAGACGGTGGAGGGTTGGGCAAAGAGTCCCGAAGAATGAAGGCCTGCTGATCTCCGGGTCTCCATCTTGGCGCTGTGGGGAATGCCAGCCCGGGGAAGGAGCGCTGGAGTGAACTCACAGTTGCCAGCAGGTCAGCGAACTCAGGGTAGTCCCATAACCCGGGATACGCCTCCAAAACCTTCACAGCTCCTTCCAGGCACTCTAGAGGCACTTTTCCACTTGGCCCAGTTTGGCCTCGTTTGGCCTTGTTTCGCACGGTACAGTTCGGCTCGCATGTTTTTCTACTGCACTAGGTGTCATTTGAAGTGGGTGGGAAATAGTTAAAAGGGAGGCGGCGCAACCCTCTCCCTCCCACTATGTAAAACAAGTGTAACTGGAGTAAATCAAGCGTAACGTTACGCAAAACACAAGTTGGCAGGATACGAGGCGTCTGCGTTCTCTGGCTGTTTTTGCCAGAATAAAGGCAAAAATGGAGAACAGAAGGTAAACCCGCAATACGACACACTCTGGAAAGGTACTGGAGCATTTAGAAGCCATGAGGATGCGAACTACATTACGTATGACGGTAAGCTAATGATTGCTAATGCTACTTTGCTTTTAAGTCCGCTGTACAACATTGTAATGTCGGCAAGTTATCGATACTAGGTCCTAAAATCTGTATTCTGTGTGTGTGTTTCAGATGGCTCTCTTGTGGCAAAAATATCGCTTCAAACGGTCGGCGTTAATGTTCATCACAGTGATGTGACCCCAAGTTCACGAACGCGAAGTGGCTGTAATGTCTGTAGAAATGTTTAGCTTCCTGTGAAATAAATTGATCTGATCTGTGTCATAATCATGGAGAGACTGTTGAGACGTCATGGAATTTACCTGCTCCAGCCAGTGGTGTCATGGCGAAACATGGATCAGGTGCCATATGAGCCGTTAAATATATATTTCAACAGGTAAACAGTACTGAGTTAGGCATAAGATATATTTAGCAATTATGATGCATTTTAAGCCAAAACAAATGGATCTAGGATTAGAAGTAATTAAAATAAAGCAGTCACAAGGTTACATGGAGAAATACGTGGATTAACTGGAAATATATCGTATTGAGTATTGCCGACTACATGTAGATACTGTATAAATATATATTCTCTGCATCAACAGTGAACTATACATGTATTCATGTAGTATTGCCCTGGGAATTTTGACAATAAACCTTTGTACTTTTGCAGATGTCTCTATTTTGTTTTACAGTCTTCAGCAAATAATTGTGTTGGCTACTTTTCTTAAAAATGAGCCATTATTTTCAAAGTCACTGATAAATGGTTCGTAATGTTGACTCTTTTCCCACCGGTGTCTGAACAGACAAAATAGAAAATCATGATGCAAACACATAAATCACTAAATTGTTTATTCCAATCAGCAGCAAATTACAGATTATTTAGAATGTGCAAAATTCAAACTGTAAAAAAAAAAAGCTGGAATGGGTAACACGCCAGCCACACTGCCTCACTGAGAAGCAACTGGTCGGCCCCTCGTACTGGTCCCGGTTCAGCAGATCTTCAGCCTGCACCTCTAAATAGTGAGGCAAGGTCCGGTTTGGGTGGATCGTTTTCCCCATGCCTAGATGAAAGACAGAAATGGGTGGTGGATAATTAACAAAAGTTTAAAACATATTTGAGAAATGAATGAATCTTTATTTCGGATAGATTAGATTAAAAGAAAGGAACAGAATAATAGAACAAAGGGGGAAAAAAATCCAATAAGGTCAAATTAAACAGGAACTCCTCGGATTATACAATTGAACATAACTTATCCGAAATGGGTGATGGGTGAAGCCGCAGCTTATATTGCCCACCCATGTTCCAGCTAAGAATTCAAAAATAAAATAAGAGTGATTACAAATCAAAACAAAGCCAAGACAAAACGTGACAAAAACTAAGCAACAGCACAACACAGACTGGATATGATAATCCTTATGTGATTTTACATGTCGTTTTGTATATACAGCCGTGGACAAAATTGTTGGTACCCCTCTGTTAATCGAAGAAAAACCGACAATGGTCACAGAAATAACTTGAATCTGACAAAAGTGGTAATAAATAAAAATTCTATGAAAATTAACCAATGAAAATCAGACAATGCTTTTGAATTGTGGTTCAACAGAATTATTTTAAAAAACAAACTCATGAAACAGACCTGGACAAAAATGATGGTACTCCTAGAAAAGATTGATAATAGGCCATAGGGACATGAACATGATCATAGGGACATGTTCAACCAAGATGCGTCCTCTAATTAACATCACAGATATCTACAAACTTGTAATCAATTGGCCTATTTAAAGGGTGTCAAGTAGTCACTGTGCTGTGACCATTGTGGGTTTTTCTTTCATTAACAGAGGGGTACCAACAATTTTGTCCACGTGTGTATGTTTGGAGTATTTATTCCTTTAGTTTTTGTTTAAATTGTCCAAGCTTTGTACATGATTTTAATTCAGGTCCAAAAGCGTTCCACAGTCTGACTCCTTGCACTGAAACACAGTGTTGCTTGGTAGTAGTTCTCAGACCCCAGGGCAGACCCAGAACTCACTGGAGAGACACCGTCTCCCAGTTGGTCTGGGAACACCTTGGTATCCTCTCTGAAGATCTGGAGCAGGTGGCTGAGGAGAGGGAAGTCTGGGCTTCTCTGCTTGAACTGCTGCCTCTGCGACCCGGACCTCTGGAAAAGTGGTAGAAGATGGATGGATGGATGTCATGTATGGGAGCATTAATGAATGATACAAAGTCTATAGTGTGGGTTGATTCAGCAAATATTTCACTCTGCGCAGTATTGTGACTGATTTGCATATTTTACCTTTAATATAATTAATATGTGACTTCCAACACAGTTTATTATCAATTATTACACCAAGGATTTTAATTTTGGATACCCTTTCAATCTGTACACCATTTATACTGAGTTTAGATACTGAGTTGTTGTGATGGTGTGAAATAACGTTATCAATAAAAGTTTAGCCACCGCTGTGTCGCCCTGGTTTCAAGTTGGGTGGTGTTTTGTGCTTGTATTGCTAAAATATAAAAGGAAGCACTACAATGAGTCTCAAATATTTGTAATGTGTTCTTTTACTGAATGAGTTTAAAGATGCAATACTATACACATATAAACTAAATTCTAATGGTGACTGAACAACTCCCATTCCCCAAGGTGCAAGATACACTATTATGACTATAACTCAAAGGATCACAGAAATGATCTGATAAAAATAAATAAACAAGCGCTTTGTTTTATGGTGGCTACTATTGGATGTGCCATTCATTTTCAATTACTCTGTAATTAATATTCACACAAATAAATCTCAAATTCAGTCCCTTTCATATTAAGTGGAAATTGTGCTACTTTAAATTTGGCACTTTACCTAAACTTTAACTTAAAGCGAGGTAGTCGGATCCGGGAAAAAAATGCTTTTTTTGCTTGCATGGAAAGAGAATCCTACAGACACATATAGCGCGATTGTCTGCGAGTGTGAATGACCTGTTCCATGAGCAAATGTACATTTTTTGGTCCGTGGCTGTTTAAATTGAATTCTTTCCTCCCGAAAATATCATTTTTGAATATTAATTACAGCTAAACGGGAGCAGTTTCGATGCCGACATTTCACATCCTAATATACAGTGGGGCAAAAAAGTATTTAGTCAGCCACCAATTGTGCAAGTTCTCCCACTTAAAAGATGAAAGAGGTCTCCAATTTTCATCATAGGTATACCTCAACTATGAGAGACAAAATGAGAAAAAAAAATCCAGAAAATCACATTGAAGGATTTTTAATGAATTAATTGGTAAATTCATCTGTAAAATAAGTATTTGGTCAATCCCAAAAGTTCATCTCAATACTTTGTTATATACCCTTTGTTGGCAATGACAGAGGTCAAACGTTTTCTGTAAGTCTTCACAAGGTTTTCACACACTGTTGCTGGTGTTTTGGCCCATTCCTTCATGCATGATCTCCTCTAGAGCAGTGATGTTTTGGGGCTGTCACTGGGCAACACGGACTTTCAACTCCCTCCAAAGGTTTTCTATGGGGTTGAGATCTGGAGACTGGCTAGGCCACTCCAGGACCTTGAAATGCTTCTTACGAAGCCACTCCTTCGTTGCCCGGGCGGTGTGTTTGGGATCAATGTCATGCTGAAAGACCCAGCCACGTTTCATCTTCAATGCCCTTGCTGATGGAAGGAGGTTTTCACTCAAAATCTCACAATACATGGCCCCATTCATTCTTTCCTTTACACGGATCAGTCGTCCTGGTCCCTTTGCAGAAAAACAGCCCCAAAGCATGATGTTTCCACCCCCATGCTTCACAGTAGGTATGGTGTTCTTTCTCCTCCAAACACGACAAGTTGAGTTTTTACAATAAAGTTCTATTTTGGTTTCATCTGACCATATGACATTCTCCCAATCCTCTTCTGGATCATCCAAATGCTCTCTAGCAAACTTCAGACGGACCTGGACATGTACTGGCTTAAGCAGGGGGACACGTCTGGCACTGCAGGATTTGAGTCCCTGGCGGTATAGTGTGTTTCTGATGTAGCCTTTGTTACTTTGGTCCCAGCTCTCTGCAGGTCATTCACTAGGTCCCCCTGTGTGGTTCTGGGATTTTTGCTCACCGTTCTCATGATCATTTTGACCCCACGGGGTGAGATCTCGTGTGGAGCCCCAGATCGAGGGAGATTATCAGTGGTCTTGTATGTCTTCCATTTTCTGATAATTGCTCCCACAGTTGATTTCTTCACACCAAGCTGCTTACCTATTGCAGATTCAGTCTTCCCAGCCTGGTGCAGGTCTAAAATTTTGTTTCTGGTGTCCTTTGACAGCTCTTTGGTCTTGGCCATAGCGGAGTTTGGAGTCTGACTGTTTGAGGTTGTGGACAGGTGTCTTTTATACTGATAACAAGTTCTAACAGGTGCCATTAATACAGGTAACGAGTGGAGGACAGAGGAGCCTCTCAAAGAAGAAGTTACAGGTCTGTGAGAGCCAGAAATCTTGCTTGTTTATAGGTGACCAAATACTTATTTTACCGAGGAATTTACCAATTAATTCATTAAAAATCCTTCAATGTGATTTTCTGGATTTTTTTTTTCTCATTTTGTCTCTCATAGTTGAGGTGTACCTATGACGAAAATTGGAGACCTCTCTCATCTTTTAAGTGGGAGAACTTGCACAATTGGTGGCTGACTAAATACTTTTCTGCCCCACTGTACGTGTTCTATACACCATCGGCTTTTACGTATCCGACTACCTCGCTTTAAAAAGCAAAAGATTTGACTATAAATATGATGTGTTGTTTACCTGTCACAATACATTGGTGTCAAAACATTGCCATTCTGAGCAGATCCTGTTTGAAATCTACAATGAAATACATACAAATTAAGTTCATGCACAGCACGAAAGTGCAACATGTAAAAAAAATAAAATAAAATAAACTTTTTAACCAGGATTACAACTAGCTTATTTCATCAGATATTGTCAACACAAAAAAGCAACATACAAGGACGGACGTAGCATTAAGCTAGGTCATCGCATACCTGCCAACTTTTCAAACCTGAAAAGCCTAGTAGCTAGCCGGGGTCCAGGGGCCGCACCTAATGCTAATGCTAATAATGCTAATGCTAATGCTAATAATAATAATGCTAATATTTGCCAAACAAATATTAGCATTATTAATGTTATTAATATTAATATTATTATTATTCCGAAGCTCCTGGGTTTTTATGATTTTTAAGTACCAGAACTGTGCTTAAATGACATAAAACAAACAGCTGAATGCCACTTATTACTGTATAATATTGACTTATGTTCCAAGAAGATAAAATCTCTGAACTTAGTTCAGAGATTTTTTGATCTCTTCCATTTCCTCCTTCTTTGGTGGCATTTACTGACCTGTTGATAGTAAAACAATCTCTGCTGGTGTCGCCGGTATCCGATCCGACCGACCTCGAATCCAGCTGGGCCTCAGCTAGCCCCTCCGCTGCTAGTCCCGCTGCTTACCACCGCTGCAATTGAGCTCCTGTCCAGCCGGGGTACCGGCAGCTCCTCCACGAGTCCCGCCGCCCACCGCCGCTGTAGTTGAGCTTCGATCCGGCTCCCGTCCAACTGTTGCCTCGGTTGGTTCCTCCGGTGAGCCCCAATCACCGGGGACGGAGTCGCTTCTTTGTATTGGTGTTAGGTGCTACGACTAGCTATGGCGTTAGCTATAGCGATAGTGATAGCGTTAGCTTAGCAAACGTTTCAGGTAAATTTAGATACGATTCCTAGCGATCTCATGTTTGGAATTGCTTTCGTGGGTTTTTTTTACGATTTAAAATTTTTGACTGAATTTTTAGTGAAAAACCGTAATTTTGATTAATAAAGCCGTAACCCAGAATGGGGTCTTGAAAACCGTAACCATTATGGCAAAACCGGAGTAGTTGGAAGGTATGTCATCATTTAAACACGATTAAGTTTTCGTCTGTCCTAAGTGAACTTTCCACTGTTGGAAAAAATAACATATAACATGAATATCACATCACTCACCGTCCTGTATATCACAGTATCACGGCTTCAACTGCTGAAGTTGGGTGCGTCGCGGCTGTACATTCAATTCAATTCGGGTGGGTCTAATTCCCGGTGCGTCTCCGTCTATTTTGTGGTGAGTCTGCTTGTGCACCCCACTGCAAGCTCAGTCTGCTTCCCTCTGCATTCTCTCATCAGCCGAAATGCACAGGAAACTCTGCTGGACCGCGGTGTTAGATTTCTGCTGATTTCTGTTAAGCCATTCTATCGTTGTGGTTTATAATATCACTTGTTTGCGGGCTCACTGACGAAAAATTGCAAATGGCGGCCAGCAAGCGATTCTGAAAGTCAGCGTAACGCCCACTCTCATGACGTTACGCCCAGACCAATGAATGGCCAGCAGTGGCGTGACGAAACCGTGCCGGTACCCTTCGGACCTACTCTCAATTGGTGCCGATAAAAGTGGAACAGTTCCGAAATAACAGAACTGTTAGGCCATTGGGTGCTGAATGGAAAAACGGACAAAGGAGGCCGAACTGTGCGAAACGAGGCCAAATGAGGCCAAACTGGGCCAAGTGGAAAAGCGCCTTAGCTTCCTCTTCGGTTCTTGGGCAGCGAGGGCCCCATTGACGAAGGTCCAGATATATTCAGCGGCCCATCCCTCCTCAATCGTGGGCAACTCCGCAGCAACAGCCTCCACAGCAGGCGAGATGGTCTTATCAGTCCGATGCTCCCCCTGCAGTGACTCCAATGCTGGGAAATCCTCCGGCGTGGTTGCAGGGGAACCTCTCCATGCTGGTTCCGGGAAGGGATCGTCCGAGGCCACTGGCTCCTCCACCGTCTGATGGCTCTGACCTTGGGCCAACAGGCCCTCAGGGTGAATAAGAGGAGACACGGAGAGGGGAAAAGGTGAATTAATATTTTCAGCCAGAGGAGAGGACCCAGCGGACTGCTGAAACTGGGCCTCTCCCTTGGGAGACAGACAAAGAGCAAAGAGCTGCTTTAGTACAAACACCGCTGGCGTGGCAAATAGGAAACACCTGGGCGAGGTGCGGAATAGATGATTACCGGGGCGAACAGCTGACTATCAAAGAAAGAGGGGGCGTGGCCAGACAGGCCAGAGCAGCAGCTACAGGCAGGAACAGAAATGGAACACAGATATGAAAACAACGTGAACTCAAAACACAACACCACATAACAACCCCACTGCCTGAGCCAGCAGGAACGATCAGAACCGAGCCCACAGGAAGCACGGGCTCGGTTCATGACACCTATGAGGGCCTGGTCCTCAGTATTGGGCATGTTAGCAATTTTATTTTTTTTTATTTGCCATAGTTTATTGTCCTCCCTCAGCCTACTCAGAGTTTTTATCCGAATTCGCTGAATTCTTAGCTGATTTAGTGCTGAAATCAGATAGAATAATTATAGTAGGGGACTTTAATATACATGTAGATGTAGATAGTGATTTTCTTAATATGGCATTTAATTCAATATTAGACTTGATGGGATATTCTCAGAAAGTAGGAAATTCTACCCATTATCTCCACCACACATTGGACCTTGTTCTGACATATGGCATAGAAATAGAAAATCTGGTAGTGTCTCCTCATAACCCTGTACTGTCAGACCATTGTCTGTTAACCTTTGATTTTACTATTTCTGTCTATTTGGCTCCTATATAAAAATATTATAGCAGATGCCTCTCAGATGATATTGTTACCAAACTTTTGCAGATTGTCTCCTCTACGCCATGTGTCAACACAACGGAAATAAGCTATAGACAGCTTGCGCCTTCTGTAATTGATAGCATGGTAGATAGTGTTACAGCTTCTCTGCATCAGACTCTAGACATGGTGGCCCCTTTAAAAAGGAAAAAGTCTAATCAGAGATTTCTGACTCCTTGGTTCAACACAGAAACTCGTAGCTTAAAACAGAAGACTCATCAATTAGAAAGAAAATGGTGTTCCACTAATTTAGATGAATTCTATTTAGCATGGAGAAATCATCTCCTAATTTATAAAAAAGCTAGAACAAGTTATTATTCTGCATTAATAGAAGAGAACAAGAATAATCCCAGGTTTCTTTTCAGCACTGTAGCCAGGCTGACAAAGAGTCAGGACTCTGTCAATCCTAGCATTCCCTTAGAGCTTAGTAGTCAGGACTTCATGAACTTTATCAATCATAAAATTTCATCTATCAGAGATAAAATCAATCAGATTCTTCCCACCGTTAACTTAACCCCTTGCACTCTGGTCAATTTCCCTAAAAACGCCAAAAAATAGCATACCCAAAGTAAATCAAAAGCTGTTCTTCAACCCTTTGCAGCATCTTCATGGGGTTGGTCTCATTTAAAAGAAAACACTTTGAATTTTTTGGCAAAACAGTCATAATCTCTCTAAGTGCTCCGGCCACTGAGTAACAGTCATCTAAACATACTGAACTTGAAGAAAATAAATTTCGCCTGGGTATTTTTTTGGATACAAATGCTTGCAAATAACACACAGCTGTCAGATCCGGGCTGAAAAATGGAACAGAAATGTAGAACCAAGTGTTATCCAGCTGAGGTCCAAATTTTGTAACAATATCACAAAAAATGAATATATTACACAACTTTCTTCACAGGTTGTTCCCAGGCGTTTTTGAACTGTGCCAAATTGTGCCAAGTGGCACAGTTTGGAAAAACGTCTGTAACTTTTGAATGATTCCATATAGAAGCTTGATGTTGGGCTCTAATGAAAGGTGACACTCAGGGCTGTGTGTGTGTGGGGGGGGGTTGTTTATTCATGAATGAATGAATGAATGAATGAATGAACAAACAAGCCCCCACACACAAAGAAGCATGCCACATAAAAAATGTGTGGCTTTTTTTTACAAGAAAAAATAACCTACAGTGCACTAAAAATTATACTAAAATATCTGTAATGTAGAAGATGACAACCCCCCCACCCCCGCTACAGAGGACAGACATCGCCCAGTGCGCCGCGGTCTACTATGCACAGTTGTGATTTACCAATCGGTCAAAAGTCATTTTTGATTACAATTTTCAGGGATAAAGAATAATTTAGTTTATAACACTTACCTGTCCACAACAGCAGTGTCGCTGGCGAACTTCTCTTCCTCATTGTCAGATGAACATGACGCTGGTCCGCTTGTTACGGACTCGTGGTTCTGGTCACGCGACCCGGTCAAACCATAATTCCATTATTGCGGTTTTGCGCTTCCATGATTGCGGTTTCGGCGAACGATTTTTCAAAACAAATAAGAACAGTAGTAAGAAAAAAAGACTGGCGAACGCGTGTGTGTCACCCAGTGGCTAAAACAAGGGATTTTGCAAGGGAGGCATGCTTTTGAACTACTATACTTCAATTAGCTCGCTGTATTCGCAGCCATTGGTAGGCGGGTCCTTCTTGCTAGGTTTTCAGTCATTGGTTCTTCAAGGTTTCAGAAACCCAATTCAAGGCTCTTATTAGTCGAATGAGAGGTCAATCACATCTAAACCAATCAAAGCACTCCTTTGGCTTTCTGTTCGCGGCTGTGTCAGTAGTGGAAGAACGGAAATGCAGCTTTTTTTTTTTTCAGTGCCTCCTAGGATGCACAGTGTGCATCCTAGGATGCCCTCGTGCACCCTAGGATGCAGAGACGTGTCCGCCCGCGGTACACCAAAGTGCAACAGGTTAAATACAGTAACTACTACAACTCCTTCAACTGATATCTGTCTTGATGAGTTTACTCTAATTGACCTTTTAGAGTTAGATAAAATAATTTCCTCATCCAAGCCTCCAACTTGTCTTTTAGACCCTAATCCTACCAGGTTAATTAAAGAAGTCTTCCCATTTATTGGCAGCTCTATTAAAAAATAATTAATTCTTCATTAACATTAGGCCATGTACCGCAGGCTTTTAAAACTGCTGTAATTAAACCCTTACTCAAAAAGCCAGCACTGGATCCAGGAGTTTTAGCTAACTATAGACCAATCTCTAATTTGCCTTTCACTTCAAAAATCTTAGAAAGATTTGTTGCTACGCAATTATTTGACCACTTGCACGGAAAAGGTTTATTTGAAGAGTTTCAATCTGGGTTTAGAATCCATCATAGTACTGAAACAGCCTTAGTGAAGGTCACTAATGACCTCCTTATCACATCTGATAATGGACTTGTTTCTGTGCTTGTCCTTTTAGACCTTAGTACAGCTTTTGATACTATCGATCATAATATTCTACTTGATAGATTAGAACACTATGTTGGACTTAATGGAACTTTGTTGCAATGGTTTAGATCTTATTTATCTGATAGGCTCCAGTTTGTTCATGTCAATAATGAGTTTTCTTTCAACTCAAAGCTCAGTCATGGAGTTACACAGGGATCTGTGCTAGGCCCTACTCTTTTTAGTTTATATATGCTTCCGTTAGGCAACATTATTAGAAAGCACTGTATACATTGTCGCTGTTATGCAGATGACACACAATTATACCTGTCAATGAAGCCAGATGATAGTAATCAATTAGCCAAGTTAGACGCCTGTCTTAAGGAAATCAAAGCTTGGATGACTTGTAATTTCCTGCTATTAAATTCAGATGAAACTGAAGTCATTCTTGTTGGTCCAAAAAACCTTAGAAATACCTTTCCAAATCAAACTCTTAATTTGGATGGGGCTACTTTTTCTCTTAATAGTTCTGTGAGGAACCTTGGAGTTATTTTTGATCAAGATCTGTTTTTCAATTCACATATTAAATTTGTTTCTAAGACTGCCTTCTATCACTTGCGTAATATTGCCAAGATTAAGATAAGATAAGATAAGATAAGCCTTTATTAGTCCCACAACGGGGAAATTCCAGGATTGCAACAGCACAGGGATAGCAACACTCAGAGCAACAATCAGAAGGCAAGAAAAAAAAACAAGCAAGCAAGAGCAGCTAATAAACATATGTACGTATTACTATAAAATATATATATATACACACACACACAGACACACAGTGCAGAGCATTGTAGCTGGATGGAATAAATATATGAATATATGAACACACAGTGCAGAGCATTGTAGCTAGATGGAATAAATATGTAAATATATAAACACCCACAGTACGGAGCATTGGAGCATCTTGTCTCAGAGTGATGGTGAGAAATTGATCCACGCTTTTGTTAGCTCCAGATTAGATTATTGTAACTCTTTATTATCAGGTTGCCCTAAAACATCTTTAAAAAGTCTTCAGTTGATCCAAAATGCTGCAGCAAGAGTTTTAACTGGTACTAGAAAGAGAGCTCATATCTCTCCGGTTCTGGCCTCCCTTCATTGGCTTCCCATAGAGTTTAGAATTAAGTTTAAAATCCTTCTTCTCACTTACAAAGCTCTAAACAATCAGGCCCCTTTTTATTTAAAAGATCTGATACTACCCTATTATCCTAACAGAGCACTAGGTTCCCAAAATGCTGGATTACTTGTAATACCTAGAATCTCCAAAAGTAAAATGGGAGGCATAGCCTTCAGTTATCAAGCTCCTCTCCTTTGGAACCAGCTGCCAATCTGGATTCGGGAGTCAGACTCGATCTTTGTTTTTAAAAATAGGGTTAAAACCTTCCTTTTTGATATAGCCTGAAATTAGGGAGGGATCATGTGTCTCTGAACCCTCCCTTAGTTATGCTGCTAATAGGTTTAGACAGCCGGGGGACCTCCAATAATGCACTGGGCTTCACTCCTTTCTTCACTCTCAATGATTTTTTTATTATTTTTTTTTTTTTTGCTGATCATTAACATCTGTTTGTTCTTTCCCATAGATTGAGTCCCCATCATGCTGTTTGCTCTCTTCATGTCTGTTCTTTTCATCTTCTCTATCCCCTCACCCCCAAGCCAGTCACAGCAGATGACTGCTCCTCCCTGAGCCTGGTTCTGCTGGAGGTTTCTTCCTGTTAAAAGGGAGTTTTTCCTCTCCACCGTCACCAAGCGCTTGCTCACAGGGGATCGCCTGATTGCTTGAGTCTTTCTGCAATTGTGAGGGTTTCCGCTACAGTTGAAAGTGCTATGAGATGACTGTTGTTGTGAAATGGCGCTATATAAATAAAGTTGAATCCCTGTGATCGACTGGCGATCTGTCCAGAGTGTACCCTGCCTCTCGCCCAAAGATGCTGGGAAAGGCTCCAGCCCCCCGCGACTCGAAAAGGATTATGCGGAAGAAGATGGATGAATGGATGAATTGAATTGAATTGAACTGAAGCGTGTATGCACACTGACAAGACCCACAAGACTAAGACTAATAATGACTAAACATGACTATAATAACCAGTGTTGGGAGTAACCCCACTACTTTTACAGTAACGCACTGTGTAATGAAATTACTTTTTAAAAATTCAGTAATATAGTTAATGAAATTTGATCAGATGCATTAGTCATTACTCATTTTATTAATATGGATAGATATTTTTAGCGCAAATAAATAAATATACAAACTGACCCTACTGTAGCTAAGACAAACCGTCAGTCGACATGACCTGTTGCAGAGAGCAGAGTCTTCACTACTGAACAGAGGAAAAAATGAAGCTGCTTTGTTTTAGTGGAAATAGACAGATTATTTTTCCTTTGTCGTGGTTAAGGACAAAAGCATATTGGTGGGTCTGAATCTAAGTGCCACTGTGCTGGTTGAGACCTACTGCAATCTTCAGAAGCGCTTGAAAACAGCAACAAAACTCTGACAAAGCTAGTGCTAAGTAACAGCTAGCTATGCAAACAGCACCATGTTAGTGGAGCTATTCTACGCTATCTGAACAGCTACGGCTGGATGTAAAGTGGAAATACTCTTGTCTCAACAGCCACGGATGGATTTCAAATACAGGTATGCATCTGGACAGTTTGTGACCCAGCAAAAATTAAACCTGATTGCCAGATACGTTGTTACAGACTGAAGACGGGATAATAGTCACTTTCCATCATACAGCTGAGACTGTGATCCACTGAAATTAAAACACATTTACTTGCTACCTGGATAAAGATTATTCAAAAATGGATTTTGATCTCCAAAAGGAATTTGAAGGACTGGATCATGTCTCTGTCATAGCAGACATTTGGACTGTAGATAATGGACATTTTCTTTGGATCGCTGAATGTCGGATTAAATCCATATCATAAAGGTAAGATAAACATGGATAGCTTTATGCAGTGTTGCCAACTCTCACTCCAAAATGAGGGAATTACTGGCAATATCATGTTGATTTTCTTAAGATTTTTCCCACAGTAAGAGCTCTCAAGGCAGGATAAAACAGACTGAACATGCTCTAAAAGCTCTGTCTGAAACAGTCTGTTTTGTTTAAAACTTTATTTTCTGCTTTTTGAACATATACAGAAAGGAAAACATGCATAAACAAGAACCCCTCCACCCCCATCCCTCAAGGCTTAAAAAAAAAGAACAGGGTCATCCTGCTGTATTTAACTTGACTCAAACTGATACACGTTTATAATCACCTTACAGTTTTCCAACCAGACATTCATTAGTTATATAGACATAATTTTCAGCAAAAAGAGAAGCCCTCAACGTAATTTATAAAGGGACTCCAGGTCAAGACGTAGTTCCTGCGAGTTCTACAGACCTTATGTTTAAGCTTTTCTAATGGTAGAAAAGAAAGCACCTCCTTCAGCCAATGTGAAAAAGATGGAGCGTTATTTGACTTCCACTTAAAAAGAATAAGCCTCCAAGCAAGTAACGAGGCGAATGCCAAAGCATTACCCTGATGGCTTTTGAGTTTGACGTCTGCGGGGAATGTGCCAAAAATGGCTGTGCAAAAGTTGGGAGTTATTTTTTTTTTTTTTTTGCAAATATGTGAGAAAACCTCAAATATAAGTCCCCAGAAGTTTGTGAGAGCAGAGCACAGCCAAAACATGTGTTCTGCTGAGGCTGGGGTGTGACTGCATCTTGGACAACTAGGGTCAATGGTGGGGAAAATCTTAGCAAGCTTATCTTTTGAATAGTGGAGATGGTGAAGCACCTTGAATTGAATAAGCCCGTGCTAGACACATAATGAAGAAGTATGTATGCGTTTCAGGCTCTCGCGCCACTGTCCTTCAGAAAGCTTCACCCCTAAATCCTTCTCCCATTCTGCTTTTGTCTTGTCCCATGATATCACAGCTAAATTTTGTATCATCATATAGATCGTAGAAATACGTTTCTTGGCACAGGGGTCCAAGTCTAGGATTTCATCTAATTGGTTTGTCGGTATCAAGAGGGGAAAAGAGGGAAACACTTTTTTTTTTTTTTTACAAAACTACTGATTTGAAGATATCTGAAAAAATAAGATCTGGGTATGTCATAATCTTTTATGAACATGTTAAAAGAGGAGAAGGTGTTTCCTGAAAATAAATCCTTTAAAAAAAAAAAAAAATCCCTGTCTGCACCAGAGGTGAAAAGCATCATTGAGCACAGAGGGTGTGAAAAGCTGATTATTTGCTATTGGACAAAACCTACTGGCCTGTACTAACTCAAAGTGCCTTCTAAATTGGAGCTATATTTTTAGAGAGGATCTAACCACCGGGTTCAGCAGCTGTATGCCGCGGGCATATGGCAATGGTGAGGATAGAATGGGTAGTGGGTTAGACAGGGGTTCCATCTCAACCCAATCTAAACCCTCCTTATTCCTGTATGTGGAGATCCAATGTGGCAATTTCACTATATTTGCTGCCCAATAGTAAAAAATAAAATTAGGTAGCCCCAGACCTCCTGCTTCCTTTGGTACGTCCAAGTATTTCTTCTTCACCCTAGGGTTAGAACTCTTCCAAATAAAGGATGAGATCAGCCTGTCTAATTGGAAGGCTGTTTTAGGTATAAATATGGAAATCATTTGACATATATATAAAAATCTAGGCAAGAATGTCATTTTCATTACTATATTAATGCGGCCTACTAATGAAATGAGTAAAGTCGACCATTTTTTATTGTCTTGTGCTGTCTGTTCAAGTAATTTTCTAAAATTATGATTATACAGTCCACTCACTGAGCGAGTGATCTTAATGCCTAGGTATGTGAATGTATTCTTCTCAATTTTAAACAGAAACCCAGAGTAGTCACCATCTACATCATTGATAGAAAATAGCAAGCTCTTAGAGTAATTAATTTTATAGCCTGAGAGATGACCAAAATTATCCAAAATGTATAATAATTTTGGTTTAGTTTCCTCTGGGCTGGATACATAACAGTAGCAGGTCGTCCGCGTACAGCGATACCTTATGGAGTTTAACGCCCCATGAAATGCCCCTCACTTCATCTTCCTTTCTAATAGCTATGGCCAGTGGTTCAATCGCTAAGTTGAAACAGTCTGTTTTCAGCCAGACATTAATAAGCCCGAAATGTATCCATTAATTAAATTATCTTGCAATGTGTGCAAGATGATTTAAATATGCATTTAAAAGTAACATGAAAGTTACTTTTCAAAGTAACTAGTTACTTTACTCATGCAGTAATTGGTAAAGTAACAGTTACTCTTGAAAAGAATTAACTAGTAACTGTAATTTGTTACTAATTTTTAGTAGATACTGTATACTGGAGCCTTGTGGCGGCCATCTCTCAAGAACTCGAATAATTTTTTCACAGATGAGTTGTTCAGAACTCCTTATAAGAACTCCTTATACAGAGATATAGAGTGATGATAATCAAGTCAGTGGCAGTAATGCACCTGTAAGCTGGTTGCCAACCGCCAATCAAATCTAAAAGAAGAAGAAGAAGAACTTGCCCAACACTGATAATAACTAGCAAGAACAACAGGACTATGACTCAGGAAGACTAAGGACACTGTGCAGGACAAAGGCATACACTGACATAAATAGACAATGGGTAATCACGCAACACAGAACAGGTGAAGACACTACACAACACACACATCGGGAAAACAGTGTCAACAGGTACAGAAACAGGATGGGCTGGGATGAACAGACCGACAAGGAAAAGGATGCACATGAGATATAAACAAAGGACCAGGGAGAACAAGACTATGACAATACCCACAATTACATAACAAGAGAAAAGGCAGGAACAGAACACATGATATGAATAACACTACAACTACTACTACTACTACTACTACTACTAATAATAATAATAATAATAATAATAAACAACTAAGAGCTGGACAGGGACAAAACCTACAGAACACAAGTAGAGGCATGATAATGATAATAAACACAAGGACCAAACAACACTACAACTAAGGCAGAGATAAATATAACCAAGAACATGATAATACAAATGAGTAAGCAGAACTGAAGCTAAGTCAGAGATAACCAAAACAATGCAGAGACCAAGATAATAATAATGAAGAGCAAGAACAAAACACAGAAAATCATGCAATAACGAATTCAAAGCAAGGCTGTGGGCTGGGCCCATGTCCTGGTAACAAGGAATTCTAAACTACAAAACAAGGTGAGGACATAGGCCCAACACAACCCTGACAAAATGAGAGTGTGGATGGAATAATAATAATTAAAAAAAAAAAACGAGTGTGTGATCATCATAAAATTAAAATTATGGGGAATTATGTGATGACTGTTAACACTCTCTCTTTTAAAATAAGGTCAGCGCATGCTCCTCATGAGCTCTGGAGCTGCATGATTTCAAAACATGCCAGGCTGATCATGGAGTTGCGATCGGAAGTGAAAGGAGACAATTTGAGAATAACAGGAAACATCTGTCAGCAGACAGACAGCCACTGCAGAACAAAGGAGCATCTTATGAAGAAACTGGTTTTGACCAGTTGAACGAGCATCTGATGAAGAAACTGGTTTTGACCGGCTCAGCACAAGGCAGCCATTGTAGGAGACTATTATGGGAACGCCCAAGTAGCCAGAAGATAAATGTAACCGCAAACACTTATTCGGGGTCTTTCCTGCCAGGTTGTACTGAGAACAAAGACCCGTAGCTGTGTTACTCTCTTCCTGCTTCAATAAAAAAGATAAGTTGAGGAATTGTCTATCTCTTGTTATTATTAATTTCTAAATAATGGTTTTGTGCTAACTGTCCAATTTTGAACACACTTTTATAGAGAAGAGTTTTACAACTTGGTGACCTTGGCGGCCAGTTGGCCGACTCCATTGACAGACATCGCGGGTGACCGGACGAAAAGCTTTCACCTGTCTATTGCAGACAATTCAGGACACCCATTAACAAGGTCAGCAGAGTACCTCTTTCAAAAATCTCTGTAGGATTGTCTGCAATATGCAGTCGAAGTAAGTCTTTTTGTCATAATTATAATTTTATCAGAAATTAAGAATTTGATAATTATAGTTTTTAACAGAAATTTGAGAATTTAATGTCATTTTTTGAAAAACTAAGAACATGCAGAGAGTATTTTAATCATTTTATTTTAAGGTAACATTAATGAGCCGCCTAGTCAATGGTATACTGTATGTTAGGGTCAGATCAATGAGCCGATTTTTATAGAGAAATAAGAAGTATTAATACAGATAAGGAAGCACTATATATTACAAGAATCTCAATTTTAATCAACGAGTGAGTAATATACACCAGAAAGTACTATATATTTCAAGAATCTCAATTTTAATCGAGTGAGTAATATAGGAATATAATAATGGGAATTTAACGGACACAACACAAGAACCTTAAGTAAGAACAAATAGTGAGTGAATTGTGTCGCCATAGAGAATATAAGGAATATACGACACAAATACAAGAAACTTAAGTATCAACAAATAGTGAGTAATTGTGTCGGCCAGTTTGTTAAAATTAGTTGGACTAATCGCTATAACACGCTATCACTGGTTTTGGTATTTGACATGGGCCAAGGTAAATAGCCTCTATATAGAGTTAAGCTTGTTAAAAAGATAAATGGTATTGAGCGGCAGGGAGAGACACACACAAATACACAACAAACTCTGCAGATATTGTGCATATTTGTGTTTATATTTATATATCTATATATTTATTCCATCTAGCTACAATGCTCCGCACTGTGTTTTTATATATCTACATATTATTCCATCTAGCTACATTGCTCCGCACTGTGTGTGTTTATATACTTGCATATTTATTCCACCTAGCTGCAATGCTCCGTACTGTGGGTGTTTATATATTTACATATTTATTCCATCTAGCTACAATGCTCTGCACTGTGTGTTCATATATTCATATATTTATTCCATCCAGCTACAATGCTCTGCACTGTGTGTCTGTGTGTGTGTGTGTATATATATATTTTATAGTAATATGTACATATGTATATTAGCTGCTCTTGCTTGCTTGTTTTTTTTTTTTCTTATCTTCTGATTGTTGCTCTGAGTGTTGCTATCCCTGTGCTGTTGCAATCCTGGAATTTCCCCGTTGTGGGACTAATAAAGGCTTATCTTATCTCTTATCTTATCTTATATTGTGCATGTTGACATTGAGTTGATAATGATAATAATGATAATGAAAATGATAGAAAGGCAAGCAGATGAGGGAGACAGAAAAAAGGAAGTCAGAAAGTTTCAGCAGTGGGAGTAGGAAATGCAGGATCAGGGAGAAAAATGTGTGTCTGATGGAGGAGCGAAGTTGTGTACACAGAAATCTGCTATAAAGAACAGTGGCAGGTTAATAGCATGCATTAGAAGAATTTATTGTCCAAAGATAAGAAAAAGGGAGGTAGAAGAAGTGTGTGCAGGAACACATACACACACACGCACACACACACACACACACACACACACACACGAGTGAAGAAAAAACTGTAGGAGAGAAAGAGGCTGAGGAGTGAGTGTGTTGTTTAAAGCTGCAGACACAGCAGAAGTAAGAGAAAAAAAAGTTAGAAGTTAAAAGATGCATACCACTTAAGACCAAGTGAACAAACACAGATTGGAAAAAATTGAAAATTTACAACAAATAACAGATTAGATAACAAAAGAATGTGTAATTCAAGACTGATAATTGAACTAGAAGTCTCCCATTTCTCAGTCAAGTAACAAGGAGAGTTGATGAGGAATTTTGACATACAAATAACAATAAGTAAACAAATAAATAATTGAGAGAAAAATAATATAATTAATGAATAAACAGATTAAACAGAATATGGCAAACTAGTAAAAAGAAGTAGAGTTTTTGTTGGCTGTCAAATAGCTCACTCTGAGCCACATCATTTCATTAAGTAATACTCGAGGATGTTTAGATAACAGCTACCAGAATTAAAAAGAAACAAAATTAAAAATTTAATACCAATAATAATGGATGACAGGAGCTGGCAACTTATATATAGATAAATTAATGAAAAAATTGACGTATAAAAATAAATGCAAAAACTATTGCAAACAATAATGATGAGTTGTCAGTGGCTCGAGTCATAACCATAATAACACTAAATAATAATAATATACAAGTAAGAACATTAATAAGAGTAATGATAAGAGGGGGCAATAGGAATTTTTTGATAATCATGCTTTTCTTGTGGTGTTACATACAATATCTGTTGTGTACGCTGTGTAATGGCACAGCGCACAAATGAGTTAATGCAAGCCCAATATGCAGGTGAAGTGAACGTGTTTATTTAACAGAAATAACATACAAAAATGTCCACAGAATACAGTATGAACACAAGGCACGGATGAAACGAGCTAGTTGGCAGAAGGAGGAGGAGCCCCACACGCTCCCAGATGGGACTGGAGTGGAGAGGAAGGGCAGTAAATAATAATATTGAGGTAGACTTATGAGCAGGGTTGGAGCACACTGGCTCTGGAAACAATGACGCCATGCACAGTCCAAAAACAAGGAAAACCAACGCTCCAGGACATCAACATGAGCAGAGTGAACATAGACTTGACTTGAGTATTGACTAACGCCGCAACAACAAGTGCTCCCACTGCCACACACAAATACCCGTGGGCTAATGAGAGATAAGTGGGAGCAGGTGCGTGGCGGGAGTCTATGCATGGGTGCGTGTCAGCGTATAAGAGTGAATGTGTGTATGTGCATGTATGAGAGAGTGTGCTTGAGTGTGTGCATGTGTGTGTGTATGTCTACAGTGGGGCAAAAAAGTATTTAGTCAGCCACCAATTGTGCAAGTTCTTCCACTTAAGAGATGAGAGAGGTCTCCAATTTTTATCATAGGTATACCTCAACTATGAGAGACAAAATGAGAAAAAAAAATCCAGAAAATCACATTGAAGGATTTTTAATGAATTAATTGGTAAATTCCTCAGTAAAATAAATATTTGGTCACCTACAAACAAGCAAGATTTCTGGCTCTCACAGACCTGTAACTTCTTCTTTAAGAGGCTCCTCTGTCCTCCACTCGTTACCTGTATTAATGGCACCTGTTTGAACTCGTTATCACTATAAAAGACACCTGTCCACAACCTCAAACAATCAGACTCCAAACTCCACTATGGCCAAGACCAAAGAGCTGTCAAAGGACACCAGAAACAAAATTGTAGACCTGCACCACGCTGGGAAGACTGAATCTGCAATAGGTAAGCAGCTTGGTATGAAGAAATCAACTGTGGGAGCAATTATTAGAAAATGGAAAACATACAAGACCACTGATAATCTCCCTCGATCTGGGGATCCACGCAAGATCTCACCCTGTAGGGTCAAAATGATCACGAGAACGGTGAGCAAAAATCCCAGAACCACATGGGGGGACCTAGTGAATGACCTGCAGAGAGCTGGGACCAAAGTAACAAAGGCTACATCAGAAACACACTATGCCGCCAGGGACTCAAATCCTGCAGTGCCAGACGTGTCCCCCTGCTTAAGCCAGTACATGTCCAGGCCCGTCTGAAGTTTGCTAGAGAGCATTTGGATGATCCAGAAGAGGATTGGGAGAATGTCATATGGTCAGATGAAACCAAAATAGAATTTTTTGGTAAAAACTCAACTTGACGTGTTTGGAGGAGAAAGAACACCATACCTACTGTGAAGCATTGGGGTGGAAACATCATACTTTGGGGCTGTTTTTCTGCAAAGGGACCAGGACGACTGGACTGATCCGTGTAAAGGAAAGAATTAATGGGGCCATGTATCGTGAGATTTTGAGTGAAAACATCCTTCCACCAGCAAGGGCATTGAAGATGAAACATGGCTGGGTCTTTCAGCATGACAATGATCCCAAACACACTTGGCCTAGCAAACACACTTGGCCTAGCAAGTCTCCAGATCTCAACCCCATAGAAAATCTTTGGAGGGAGTTGAAAGTCTGTGTTGCCCAGCAACAGCCCCAAAACATCATTGCTCTAGAGGAGAGCTGCATGGAGGAATGGGCCAAAATACCAGCAACAGTGTGTGAAAACCTTGTGAAAACTTACAGAAAATGTTTGACCTCTGTCATTGCCAACAAAGGGTATATAACAAAGTATTGAGATGAACTTTTGTTATTGACCAAATACTTATTTTACCGAGGAATTTACCAATTAATTCATTAATTCATTAAAAATCCTTCAATGTGATTTTCTGGATTTTTTTTTTCTTATTTTGTCTCTCATAGTTGAGATATACCTATAATGAAAACTGGAGACCTCTCTCATCTTTTAAGTGGGAGAACTTGCACAATTGGTGGCTAACTAAATACTTTTTTACCCCACTGTATATGAGAAACACACAGGTGATGGCAATAGCTGGTGAGTGTCTGGCAGAGAGGGGAGGAGGTGTGGCTGTAGACTGGCAGGGAGCCCAAGCTCAGAGGCTCAATTTACCTGCCAGCTGGGAATAATTAATAACAATCAGGAAACTACAGCAACAGATCATGGAACGAGGTTGAGACATCAACCCTGTTCATGACAGAGCTCCCCCAAGGGGTGGATGCCAGACACCCAACGTACCATCACAACACAAAAAGACCCCCCCTCCTCCAGAACCCATCACAACTAACCAGGGTGGGAGGAAACAGGTCAGGAGGGAATCAACTAACAAAAAAATAATACAACACAAGAAAACAAACTCCCAACCCCAATCAAAGACTAAGCCCCCCCCCCCCCCCAAAAGACCCAAGAGTCCCAAAGTTCAGGGGGCCGACCAAAGTCCAAGGCCCAGCAGGTGGCCCACACAACAGTGTCAAGCGGCCTGCCAGGACAAACGGGCCACCCGGCTAGGAAACCCAGTCCTTCTGGTGGCCGGCCCGCACAGTTGAGCCACCAGGACCGGAGGGGTGGATGAGGCGGTGGCCTACCCACTGGAAGGCTAAGAGATGGGTGGCTGGACCAGGGAAGAAGGACCCCAGCGGCTTCTGGTGGCAGGGACAGGTGGACCACAGCGGTGCCCGGCAGAGGAGAAAGGGACACCCCGAGGGCTTCAGGAAGGGGAGAAGAGACCCCGGTGTCCTCAGACTGGCCGGCAGCACCCTCAGTGGTCCCGGCTTGGAACTGGAGCTCGGTCGCACCCATGGTGGACCCAGGCTGGGCCATGGCTGCACCCACGGTGGTCCTGGCCTGGGACAGAGTTGCACCAGCGGTGGTCCCGGCCTGGGACCTCATTGCTCCCGCGATGAGCCCCGGCTGGGTCTGTGTTCCACCCATGGTGGAACCCAGGTGGGCCCCTGCTGCACCCTTGGTGGACCCCGACCAGGCCATCGCTGCACCCTCGGTGGGCCCCAGCTGGGCCAATGCTGCACCCTCAATGGGCCTCAGGCTGAGACACAATACCCATGGTGGACCAAGGCTGGAGCACAGCGCCCACGTGGGACTGACGTTGGAACGCGGTGCCCACGACGGTCCCCGGCCGTGACACAGCACCCATGGAGGCTCGAGCTGAGGAGTAACCCAGATGGCGGCCTCAGGTACGAGACGAGCGGCACCCATGATTTCCTCCGCAAAGGCTGGACCTCTGGCTGCTGTAGGTGGGGAGCCCAAACTCATGGAGGCCTCTGGCACATCTGGAACCTCTCTGGTGACCCTGGAATTGAGCTCAGACATAGAGAGAGAAGATGGATCAGGGTCACGGGCAGCAGTGGTGCCCGGTGGGGTGAGCTCAGATTCAGTGGGTGGCTGCACCTGGCTCTCCTCACCAAGAGTCAGGCAAGATTGCTGTAATACAGAGAAGAGAAAGACAACATTGAGCACTTGCCTGAGCTCAAGCTCCACCACCGTCCAGGACTCTGACGAACTTGATGAGGATGTCCCGGGCCCGGCCTCTAGGAGGTCCAGCTCTGGTGCTGACTCTGCTGCGGCGGCCTCCGCAGCAGGCGTGATAGTCTGTGCTGTCTTAGGAGCCCCAGCAGTCATAACCCATGCTGGTGATTCCTCTGGCATGGCTGCTGGGGTCTGGCTCATTGCTGCTGCGGGGGAAAGATCCTCCCGGACCTTTGACTCCTCCTGGTCCTGACGGTTCAGCTCCAGAGCACCCTCGGATGAAGCAGGAAAGAACAGAGAGAGGGCTGGTGAGCCATTCATGGCAGCAGTAGGTGGGGAATACCCAGGGGACTGCTCTCCGTGAGTCTCCCTACCAGAATCAGGTAAGACATTTCACTATTAATAAAAGAAGAATGAAAATAAACTTGACGGTTTGCCCGGACTTGGATGTTGCCTACTGCTGTAGCGGGTTTGTGGTGGGCCCCCCTCAGAATCGTGGAGGAGCCACCCCTCTGGCCACGGAAATGGGAGCTGCTGGTGAGGAAATCAAGTGCTCCTTGGCAGTCTGAGGAGGCACCGAGGGAGAAGCCCTCGCAGCGGAAGTGGAGGGAGATCTGGTAGACAGAACTACCCATGAATGAAGGTCCGCTGCGGGGATAGCCGAGCTTGGTGTAGGGATGGAGACTCCCAGAGGGTCTGGACTATTCCTACAGGGATCCGGAATAGGTTGATGTCATCGCTCCTGCTGACCTGACGACGGCCATGCTGGAGCTGGAGATGGAGTGGAAGGAGGAATGGCCGCCGGCTGAGATGAGCGCCTCCACTTAGGCTTAGCGCGGAACGCTCGTCTCCTCAGGTCAGGAAAAGCCTGCTGAAGCACGCAGACGGAGGACAACAGTTCAGCATATTGAGGGAAATTCCAGAGGCCGGAGTGAGCCTCCAGAATACCCAAAGCCTTGTTCAGGCAGTCCCTCTTCTCTCCGGGGCCGTAGGCTTCATTGGCATCCTTCATGAACTCCCGGATAAACATGGCTGCCCATTCTTCCTCAATGCTCGGAGTCCCCGCTGCCGTCCCTCCTCTGCTTCGGCAAGAACAGCGAACCGGAGACATGATGAGCTCCAACCAGGTTAGTGAGAAACACACAAAAATGAAAAAATGACACGCTATCTCACCGCTTGGGCTCAAATTGTTGTGATGTACTCTCATGTATGCTGTGTAATGGCGCAGTGCAGAAATGAGTTAATACAAGCTCAATATGCAGGTGAAGTGAACATGTTTATTTAACAGAAATAACATACAAAAATGTCCATAGAATACAGTCTGAACAAGGCACGGATGAACGAGCTAGTTGGCAGGAGGAGGAGGATCCCCAGGCGCTCCTAGACGGGACTGAAGCAGAGAGGAAGGGCAGTAAATAATATTGAGGAAGACTTATGAGCAGGTTCGGAGCACACTGGCTCTGGAAACAGTGACAGTGCACAGTCCAAAAACAAGGAAAACCAGTGCTCCAGGACATCAACGTGAGCAGAGTGAACATAGACCTGACTTGAGTATTGACGAACACTGCAACAACAAGTGCTCCCACTGCCTCACACAAATACCCGTGGGCTAATGAGAGATAAGTGGGAGCAGGTGCGCAGCGAGAGTCTATGCATGGGTGCGTGTCAGCGTATAAGAGTGAATGTGTGTGTATGTGCATGCATGAGAGAGTGTGCTTGAGTGTGTGCATGTGTGTATGAGAAACACACAGGTGATGGCAATAGCTGGTGAGTGCCTGGCAGAGAGGAGGAGGTGTGGCTGTAGACTGGCAGGGAGCCCAAGCTCAGAGGCTCAATTAACCTGCCAGCTGGGAATAATTAATAATAATCAGGGAACTACAGCCACAGATCATGGAATGAGGTTGAGACATCAACCCCGTTCATGACAATATCATTATAGGGAACTATGAAAGAGGAAAAATCATATGCTTTAAAACTTATGATTCTTCCCACAAATCATAGTGTGAAAAAGAAAAGAGAGCTGAAGGATACAGAAAAAATAAGATGAGGGTTATGCATTACATTCCAAAGCTTGTGGCCGCGTTAAAAGTAAGACCGTGAGAAACCACCACAGCATAATGATGTTGCCTCACCTCTTCCAACAGCTCCTCCAGCACAATTTATGCCATAGTCAAGTGCATATACAAAGTGTATAAGCATGCTCTCTAAACAAATGTCCCTTACTACATTTGTTGAAGGAAACTATGATATGGTAAATGCAGTGACAGGAATACTACACGAGGCCAATGTTGATGAACGACGATAGTAAAACAAGTAGGAAATTTGAATGAAGTTATTAATCAGTGCACACCTGCTGAAGCTAGGGGTCAACTTGATTGCAATTTTGAGGAACAGGAGGAAGAGGAGAAGGGTCCTGATAAATCAGGATTGTCCCTTACCTCAACCCCCTCAGTAAAACAGTAAACAGGGGATAAGGGGGATGACTGGGAGGCTGTATTAAATACATTGGAAGGATTAGGAAAACATTTAGCAGGAACCAGAACCAGTCTACATAATTTATCTGTTACTGGGGAGCCACCCTTAAGAAAATAACTGATTATGCAGACAAAATGGCACCTACAGGCACACAAATACAATGGCAAATTAGTGACTATGGCTGTACAATAGAAAATCTGACCAAAGGGGCTCCTCAGCACACACGTTTACAAGCAGGAGACATACCTAAAGTAAATTATAGGCACATGCCCATGGTAGCTACTGAAACTGGGGCGGCACAATATGTAGAATGTTCATTTAAGGACCTAAAAGGCATTTGTGACACATTGCCTCCACTAACTTCGGGGGCCCCTCCGTGGATTAGAGCAATGCAGAAGGCAACAGTTGGTTGCTGTTTGTGCTTGGCAGATGTTAGAAGGATAGTGGCGACTCTCACCTCAGCCTCTATGCTTAAGAACATAGAGGAAGAGGCTGGCACCACTAATGAGCCTGATGAGGCACAATTCAGAAACGATAGTAATGACATTTTTTCAGTAATGAGAAGGATGTTTCCTGTAGATCTAACGAGTGCAGAGTTAACAGACATAGAAAAGAAAAAAGAAGAGGAAGCAGGAGCCTATGTGGATAGGTGTTTGGCACTTTGGACTGACATGACTGGAGAAAATCCATGTAATAATGCCACCACGTCAGTGGTATTCCGCTATGTCATACAGACATCAGTACCACCACCTGTCAGAACTGCACTGGAAGGGGCAGTGGGATTGAATACTCGCCCCTGGGCAGAATGGCTCTCACATGTGCATCATTATGTGAGACAATACAATAAAAAACACAATTAAAAAGAGACGGAAACAGCAGATTTATTAGATCAGCTGGTAAAAGCCCAGCTGAAAGCAGCTAGGGATGTAGTGAATAAAGACAAAAAAAAAAAAAAAATCAATTCAACTTTATTTATATAGCACCATATCACAACAACAGTCACTTCATGGCACTTTCAAATGTAGGGAAAACCCCACAATTGCAGAAAGACCCCAGCAATCAGGTGATCCTCTGTGAGCAAGCCTTTGGCAATGGTGGAGAGGAAAAACTCCCTTTTAACAGGAAGAAATCTCTAGCAGAACCTTGCTCAGGGAGGGGCAGTTATCTGCTGTGACTGGCTGGGGGGGATGAGAGGATAGAAAAGGTGGAGAGAACAGACATAAAGAGACCAAACATTAACGGAGAGAAGCCGAGTACATTACTGGAGGTCACCCAGCAGTCAAATCTATTAACAGCAAAACAAAGGGAGGGTTAAGAGACACAAGATCCCTCCCTAATCGTAGGCTATATTGAAGAGGAAGGTTTTTACCCTGCTCTTAAAAACAGAGATCGTGTCTGACTCCCGAACCCAGATTGGTAGCTGATTCCACAGGAAAGGAGCTTGATAGCAGAAGGCTCTGCCTCCCATTGTACTTTTGGAGATTCTAGGTATTACAAGTAATCCAGCATTTTGAGAGTAGTGCTCTGTTAGGATGATAGGGTAATATCAGATATTTTATATATTAGGGGGCCTGATTATTAAGAGCTTTGTAAGTGAGAAGAAGGATTTTAAACTTAATTCTAAACTCTATGGGAAACCAATTAAGGGAGGCCAGAACCAGAGAGATACAGTATGATCTCTCTTTCTAGAACCAGTTAAAACTCTTGCAGCAGCATTTTTGATCAACTGAAGACTTTTTAAAGATGTTTTAGGAGAACCTGATAATAACTAGTTACAATAATCTATTCTAGAGCTAACAAAAGCGTGGATCTGTTTCTCAGCATCACTCAGAGACAACATGTTCTTAATCATGGCAATACTGTGCAGATGATAGAAGGCAGTCTTAGAAGCAAATTTAATATGTGAATTAAAGAACAGATCTTGATCAAAAATAACTCCAAGGTTCCTCACAGAACTATTCAGAGTAAGAGTAGCCGCATCCAAATTAAGAGTTTGATTTGGAAAGGTTTTTCTAAGGTTTTTTGGACTGACAAGAATGACTTCGGTCTTATCCGGGTTTAATAGCAGAAAATTACAAGTCATCCAAGCTTCGATTTCCTTAAGACAGGCATCTAACTTGGCTAATTGATTACAATCATTGGGCTTCACTTGACAGGTATAATTGTGTGTCATCTGCGTAACAATGAAAATGTGTATTGTGCTTTTTAATGATGTTGCCTAACGGAAGCATATATAAACTAAAAAGAGTTGGGCCTAGCACAGATCACTGTGGAACTCCACGACTGAGCTTAGAGTTAGAAGAAAACTCATTATTGATATGAACAAACTGAAATTGATCAGACAAATAAGGTCTAAACTGCTGCAGTGAAGTACCATTTAGTCCAATCTAGTGCTCTAATCTATCAAGTAGAATATCATGATCGATAGTATCAAAGGCTGCACTAAGATCTAAAAGGACAAGCACAGAAACAAGTCCATTATCAGATGCGATAAGAAGGTCATTCGTGACCTTCACTAAGGCTGTTTCAGTACTATGATGAATGGTTTAATTACAGCAACTTTAAAAGCCTGCGGTACATGATCTAAGGTTAAAGAAGAATTGATTATTTGAAGAATACGGCTACCAATAAATGGGAAGACTTTTTTAAATAACCTGGTAGGAATAGGGTCTAAAAGACAAGTTGAAGGCTTGGATGAGGAGATTATTTTATCTAACTCTAAAAGGTCAATTGGAGCAAACTTATCCAAACAGATATCAATTGAAGGAGTTGTAGTAGTTGCTGTACTTAAGTTTACAGTGGGAATAATCTGACTGATTTTATTTCTAATAGATAAAATTTTATGATTGAAAAAGTTCAAAAAGTCTTGACTAGTTAGCTCTAGGGAGATGCGAGGATTGACAGAGTCCTGGCTTTTGTCGGTGTTGAAAAGAAACCTGGGATTATTCTTATTTTCTTCTATTAGTGCAGAGTAAAAACTTGTTCTAGCTTTTCTAAGAGATTTTTTATAAATTAGGAGATGATTTCTCCATGCTAAATAGAATTCATCTAAATTAGTGAAACGCCATTTTCTTTCTAGTTGACAAGTCTTCTGTTTTAAGCTATGAGATTCTGTATTAAACAAAGGGGTTAGAAATCTCTGATTAGACTTTTTCTTTTTTAAAGGGGTCACCAAGTCTAGAGTCTGATGCAGAGAGGCTGTAACACTATCTACCATGCTATCAATTACGGAAGGAGCAAGCTCTCCATCTTTTATTTCCGTTGTGATGACACATGGTATAGAGGAGACAATCGGCAAAAATTTGGTAACAGCATCATCTGAAAGACATCTGATGTAGTAATATTTTTCTTTAGGAGTCAAATAATCAGAAATAGTGAAATCAAAGGTTAACAGACAATGGTCTGACAGTACATGATTATGAGGAGACACTACCAGATTTTCTATTTCTATACCATAAGTCAGAACAAGGTCCAATGTGTGGTGGAGATAATGGGTAGAATTTTCTACTTTCTGGGAAAACCCCAATGACTCTAATATTGAATTGAATGCCTTGTTAAGACAGTTACTATCTACATCAACATGTAGATTAAAATCCCCTACTATAATTATTCTGATTTCAGCACTAAATCAGCTAAAAATTTGGCGAATTCGGATAAAAACTCTGAGTAGGCTGAGGGGGGACGGTAAACTATAGCAAAGAAAATTAGGTTTAAGCTATGATTGCTAACATGCCCCATAGTGAGGACCAGGCCCTCAAAGGAATTAAAACATGTTTTTTCCTTTACATTAACTAGTAATTTAGAATGGTAAATCGCCGCTACTCCACCTCCACGACCAGAACTTCTAGGATTATGATAGTTTAGATAACCAGAGGGAGTTGATTCATTCATACCAATATAATCATCTTGCCCTAACCAAGTCTCTGTAAGGGATAATAAATCAATCTGATGATCAATTAATAGATCATGAACTAGTAGAGACTTGGGAGTTAGAGACCTAATATTTAACAAATTGCATTTAATTTTCACATTATGAGGAGGAAGGGAGGCTGAATCATTAAATTTAGAGACTTGATGTTTAATTTGAGATTTACCAACTTTTTGTTTAATCACTTTGGGATGTTTATACATTACATTTTTATTAACTTTGGGGGGAGTAGACAAAGGTTCTCTGAGGGGGAAGACAAGGGCTATGTTGTATTTGTCTTGGGTTATAATATTTTGGGTAACGGGAGACAGACACAATCTCTATGGGGTTATCAATTGAAGACTAATCTAAACAGTGAGGATTATTTGGATTAATAGGATTAATATGAGAAGTGGAAACAAAGAAAGGCTGGTTGGCAGACCCAGGAACTTCGGGGTGAGTAAACGCACCAAATTTCAGACACTGTACTAAAAAATACTGAATGGAATAGAACAGATTGTCCCTTAAAACACGTGCACCAAGTCTATTTGGATGGATACCATCTGGCCTCATAAATGTTGGGCGGTTCCAAAACAGGTTGAAATTGTCTATAAAACCAATGTTAAAAGTAGGACATGTAGAACACAACCAGGTATTAAGACTGAGAGTTCTGCTAAAATAATTTCAACTTCGTCTGAAAGGGGCCAAGGGCCCAGAAATAAACACACGTCTGCCACAGTTCATAAGAGTGGACAGAAGGCTCTTGAAGTCACTCTTTAAGATCTCCGATGCTTCATCTGTGATGTTGTTACATCCAACATGTACAATGACAGTTTTAGCGTGGGGATATTCATTTAATAGGTCAGGGGTAAGAGCCTCGATGTCTGACACTTTAGCCCCAGGAAAAAATTTAGTGACACAGTACCTGCTTCTGACGTTCCTCATAATCAAATCACCAATTACCAATGTCGTCTGGGGGGGCCTTGCCGGTGGTTTCTGAAATGGTGGATAATTTTGCCAATGTTGTTGTGATGGCAGGGTGATGTGCTCTTCTTTTTGGAGCTGGAGTATAGCTTGGCACACCTAAAGTAGTTTTAATCTGGGGCTTGAGGGTTTGGAACGCTGCTGAAGGAGGAGGGGGAGGGGGGTGGCCATGGGAGGATGATCGATGTCCAGGTGGGGAAAATCTTCCAGAGAAAGGATGTCGAATCTTTATCTGGATTCAACGCTGTCCCTCAAGGTGGGAGACAAAACTTCAATTCAACTTTATTTATAAAGCACCATTTCACAACAACAGTCATCTCATAGCACTTTCAACCATAGGGGAAACCCCTACAATTGCAGAAAGACCAAAGCAATCAGGTGATCCCCTGTGAGCAAGCACTTGGTGATGATGGAGAAGAAAACTCCCTTTTAACAGGAAGAAACCTCCAGCAGAACCAGGCTCAGGGAGGGGCAGTCATCTGCTGCGACTGGCTGGGGGGTGAGGGGATAGAGAAGGAGAAGAAAAGAACAGACATGTAGAGAGCAAACAGCACGACGGGGATTCAAACAGATGTTAATGACCAGCAAAAATATTTCATTGAGAGTGAAGCCCAGTGCATTGTTAAATGGTGTTCACTTATATAGCACTTTTCTTCTCATCTAGGATGACCAAAGCGCTTTACAGAGCCTGCAATCCACCCATTCACACACACACACACACTGATGGCTGTAGAGCTGCCATACACACAGGCACTAACCAGGAGCAACTGGGGGTTCAGTGTCTTGCTCAAGGACACTTCAACAAGCGGACAACAGACAGAGCTGGAATCGAACCCATGACCCTCCAATCAGTAGTCGGTCACACTACACCTGCGCCACCGCCTTGTTGGAGGTCCCCCAGCTGTCTAAACCTATTAGCAGCATAACTAAGGGAGGGTTCAGGAGCACATGATCCCACCCTAATTATAAGTTATATCAAAAAGGAAGGTTTTGACCCTATTCTTAAAAACAGAGATTGAGTCTGACTCCTGAATCCAGATTGGCAGCTGGTTCCACAGGAGAGGAGCTTGATAACTGAAGGCTCTGCATCCCATTGTACTTTTGGAGATTCTAGGTATTACAAGTAATCCTGCATGTTGGGAGTGTAGTGCTCTGTTAGGATAATGGGGTAGTATCAGATCATTTAAATAACAACGGGCCTGACAAGTTAGAGCTGTGTAAGTGAGAAGAAGAATTTTAAACTTAATTCTAAACTCTATTGGAAGTTGAAGAATTTGCATAACAATGAAAATGTATACAGTGCTTTCTAATAATGTTGCCTAACAGCGATCTGTGTGGAGTTTGCATGTTCTCCCCGTGTATGCGTGGGTTTACCCCGGAATTTCTCCGGTTTCCTCCCACATGCCAAAAACATGCAGGTTAGGTTAATTGGAGACTCTAAAGTGGCCCTAGGTGTGAATGTGTGTGTGAATGGTTAAGGGATAGCGCCGTATCGTGGCTGCTTCATTCATCCAGGTGGTGGATGACCCTCAATTTCCCCTCTGGGGATCAATAAAGTATACTAAATCTAAAAAAAAAAAAAAAAATCTAAAAAAAAATCTAACAGATGCATATATAAACTAAAAAGAATAGGGCCTCGCACAGATCCCTGTGAAATTCCGTGACTGAGCTTTGAGTTGAAAGAAAACTCATTATTGACATGAACAGACTGGAACCTTTCAGATAAATAAGATCTAAACCACTGCAACGAAGTTCCATTAAGTCCAACATGGTGTTCTGATCTATCAAATAGAATATTATGATTGATAGTATCAAAAGCTGCACTAAGGTCTGAAAGGACAAGTACAGAAACAAGTCCATTATCAGATGCGATAAGGAGGTCATTAGTGACCTTCACTGAAGCTGTTTCAGTACTATGATGGATTCTAAACCCAGATTGAAACTCTTCAAATAAACCATTTCCCTGCAAGTGGTCAAATAACCGCGTAGCAACAACTCTAAGATTTTTGAAATGAAAGGCAGATTAGAGATTGGTCTATTGTTAACTAAAACTCCTGGATCCAGCGTTGGCTTTTTGAGTAAGGGTTTAATTACAGCAGTTTTAAAAGCCTGTGGTACATGGCCTAATGTTAATGAAGAATTGATTATTTGAAGAATAGAGCTACCAATAAATGGGAAGACTTCTTTAAATAACCTGGTAGGAATAGGGTCTAAAAGACAAGTTGGAGGCTTGGATGAGGAAATTATTTTATCTAACTCTAAAAGATCAATTGGAAAAAACTCATCCAAACAGATAAATTGAAGGAGGTGTAATAGTTATTGTATTGAAGTAAAAAGTGAGAAGAATCTGACTGATTTTGTCTCTGATAGATGAAATTTTATGATTGAAAAAGTTCATGAAGTCCTGACTAGTAAGCTCTAAGGGAATGCTAGGATTGACAGAGTCCTGACTCTGTGTCAGCCTGGCTACAGTGCTGAAAAGAAACTTGGGATTATTCTTGTTCTCTTCTACTAATGCAGAATAATAACTTGTTCTAGCTTTCCTAAGAGATTTTTTATAAATTAGAATATGATTTCTCCAAGCTAAATAGATTTCATCTAATTTAGTGGAGCACCATTTTCTTTCTAATTGATGAGTCTGCTGTTTTAAGCTACAAGTTTCTGTGTTGAACCAAGGAGTCACAAATCTCTGATTAGACTTTTTCCTTTTTAAAGGGACCACCATGTCTAGAGTCTGATGCAGAGAAGCTGTAACACTATCTACCATGCTATCAATTACAGAGGGAGCAAGCTCTCCATAGCTTATCTCCGTTGTGTTGACACAGAGGAAACAATCTGCTTAAATTTGGTAACAGCATCATCTGAGAGGCATCTACTGTAGTAATATTTTTTTCTTTAGGAGCCAAATAGTCAGAAATAGTAAAATCAGAGGTTACAGACAATAGTCTAACAGTACAGGGTTATGAGGAGACACTACCAGATTTTTATTTCTATGCCATATGTCAGAACAAGGTCCAACGTGTGGCGGAGATAATGGGTAGAATTTCCTACTTTCTGAGAAAACCCCATCGAGTCTAATATTGAATTAAATGCCATATTAAAACCCTTTAACTGTCCCAGTCACCATATGGTGACATAACCCCTAGTGGTCAAGAGTGGTAAATATTTTTTGTCAATAAAATAGTTCAGATTTCTAAGACTATAACTTGAAAGTTTCAAGAGATAATGGCTTACTGTCAATTAGAATTCAACTTTCAATTCAACTTTATTTATATAGCACCATTTCACAACAAACAGTCATCTCATAGCACTTTCAACAGTAGGGGAAACCTCCACAATTGCAGAAAGATCCCAGCAATCAGGCGATCCCCTGTGAGCAAGCGCTTGGCGACGGTGGAGAGGAAAAACTCCTTTTTAACAGGAAGAAGCCTCCAGCAGAATCAGGCTCAGGGAGGGGCAGCCATCTGCTGCGACTGGCTGGGGGGTGAGGGGATAGAGAAAGCGAAAAGAACAGACATGTAGAGCGCAAACAGCATGATGGGGATTATTAAAGATGTAGATTATGATCCAAAGTTTCAGTTTGGAATAAATTTATGCATCTAATTTGCATAATGTCGTGGCAGCTATATAAATTCCATAACAGTCAAAAGTGGACTTTGGACATATTTACACAAAGAATGGTTCTGTTTTGTGACACCATTGTCTCTACAGGAGTATGTTGTTATCTTATCTTCAAAGTATATGAACCAGAAAATCAGTACAATGGAAAGAAACAAATACATTTGTCACTTACCGGTGGCAGAGGGGGCTCGCTCACTCATGGGACTGGTCCGTTTTCATCCGTCGTTGTTATTTTCATTCTGTCGGTCTATTTTTGGTTATTTTTGGAGTACGAAGCCATTTATGTGACGATCCATGATGGCCATATTAGCTTTCTGAGCTAAAAGAATGAAAACAGGAAAAGGAAATAAGGACTTCTTCTTGGGTGTATTACGTGTCATCCATGAGTCCTCCAATGCATGCCTGCCACTGTCTGAAACTGGCAGATCAGTAAAAATTCTCAGTACAGCCAGGGACGTCAGAGTGAGTTGACAGGCGCAGTTGCTGCACTGTGCCACTGGGGGCACGTGAAATCTGACAGTTAAAAGGTTTAGACAATCACTCATCGTCGGCCTCCGTCGGTCTATGATGACCATGGAAGAGAATCCTAAACGTCTACTCTGCTGGAACAGCATCGCCTGTGGCTGAACAGGCCGATGCGCACCGGTGTTCTACCTTCCAGCGTTGGGCATTGGTAGGATTCAAGCCTGGGCAGGAAGATATGGAGGACAAGATGTTACCCATGCAGCATGTCCCCCCTCTCCACGTCACTGATGAATCCAAAGGAACAGCAGGGCTGCTACAGTTTGGCACCAGCGCCGTCGCAGGAGCTGCCAGAACGATGTTGAGCACAACAGAGAACTGCCTTAGGGACTCTGACTCCGGATTTTTCCTCAGGGTTGACTCCCGAAGCCTTTCCCGTGACCGGGTGTGCCGCAAGGCAGCGGAGGTTTGAAATCAGGGTTTACCTTCCCCTAGATGGGCTACCTTCCCAGGTTGACGAGCCACCATCTACCCAAAGCATCTGGTTTTAAGGCGCCAGAGATCCGCCCTCGCCCCTTCTCCTATTAGTAAAAGCAGTTCCGCCGGGCTTAGAGACTAAACCACACGGGCAGGCTAGGAGTTGGACTTAGTTGTCAGAGGCTTTTCGAGACACACGCCGTAAGGAGCATTTTATGAGCACTGGGAGCTTAACCCCAGTACTGCTCCTGGCTATGACAACCTTGGAACCAAGACAATCACTATCTACATGTATATTAAAGTTCTGTACTATAATTATTCTATCTGATTTCAGCACTAAATCTGCTAAGAATTCGGCAAATTCGGATAAAAACTCTGAGTAGGCTGAGAGAGGACAATAAACTATGGCAAATAAAATTGGGTTTAACTTAAAATTGCTAAAATGCCCAATACTGAGGACCAGGCCCTCAAAGGTATTATAACATGTTTTTATACTTTACATTAACTGTCATGAGCTTCTCCAACGGTGCATGGTGAGGGGGAAAAAGGACGAGGATTCAATTGCAGGGTTACACCAAACACACATTTATTAACACACAAGTGAACAAACAGAGACAAGACAGCTCGGGTAGGCTAAGAGTTCTCTAGGACGCCCAACACACACACTGGAGATAAACAGCGACGGAACAGCGCACAGACAATTACTCACAGTGGGGGGGGGGCAGACCCATTCGTCACAGCAAGAATCCAAGACAAACACAGAAATAGTCCTTACTGACATGAGGGTTGATGGTGGAGAAAGACGACCATCCAACGCGTACAATAATCCAGCGGTGTCTGTCCAGCAAAGAGCTCATTTAATACAGACGCCGCTGGCGTGACAAATAGGGAACACCTGGGCGAGTGTGGGAAAGATGATTACCGGGGCGAACAGCTGACTGTCAGAAAGAGGGGCGTGGCCAGACAGGCCAGAGAGGCAGCTACAGGCAGGAACAGAAATGGCGCACGGACAAGAAAACAACAAGAAATCAAAACACAACTCCACATAATAAACCCACTGCCTGAGCCACCAGGATCGATCCGAACCAAGCCCACAGGAAACAAGGGCTCGGTTCATGACAGAGCCCCTCCTTCTAGGGGTGAATACCAGACACCCACGGTAACATTATAAGAACCCCACCACCACCACCAATCCCCACAGGCAAAACAATGACACACAAACCCGAGTGGGAAGTAGGGGAAACAGGAAAGGAGGGAACACAATACCCCGCCCAGGGTCCACAATTAACCCCCCCCCCCAAGTCCACGGGCATTGGGGCTCAGGAGGCCGCCCAGAGTCCCAGGCCCAGCAGAAGGTCAGGTGGACAGAATCCGGCGGCCTGCCGGACAACATGGACCACCAGATCTGGGGAGTCAATTCTTCTGGCGGCCGGCCCACATTGCTCAGCCACCAGGATGGAGGGGATGAAGCAGGAGGCGGCTTGCCCACCAGAAGGCTGACTGGAGGGCAACTGGACCGGGGAGAGGGAACTGCCACGGCCTCCTCATTGGCACCCATGGTGGACCCTGACTGGGCTGGCTCCACTGCACCCATGACGGACTCCAGTGGGAGCCTCACTGTGCCCACGGTGGCCCCTGACTGGGCCGGCTCCACTGCACCCAGGGTGGACTCCAGCGGGAGCCTACCCATGTCCATGGTAGCCCCTGACCAGGCCGGCTCCGCTGCACCCATGGTGGACTCCAGTGGGAGCCTAACTGTGCCCACAGTGGCCCCTGACCGGGCCGGCTCCGCTGCACCCACGGTGGATTCCAGCATGAGCCTGGCCGCTTCCACGGTGGCCCCTGACTGGGCCGGCTCCGCTGCACCCGTGGTGACCTCCGGCTGAGGCTCAGCTGCACCTGCGGTGACCTCCGGCTGAGGTTCTGCAGCACCCATGATGGAGTGTGATTGGGCCGGCTCCGCTGCACCCGCGATGGACCCCGATTGGGCCAGAGCTGCACTCATGGTGAGCAGGCCAACCCGCAGGAGCACCAGGCTGAGGAGACGATCGATGGGAGGAGCCCTGACGACCCTGGCAGGAGAAGCTGGAGCAGCGACATCCTCCTTTGGCAGGACCAGACCCTCGGCGACCTCCGGCGGCGACACACCCTCTCCAGCGACCCTGGTTGAAGGCTCAGGGGAAGCAGGAGAAGAAAGATTGTTAGGGTCACCGACAGCGGCGGAGCCCGGCGAAGGAAGTTCAGGCACAGCTGTGTGCTGCACCTGACTCTCCTCACCCAGAGCCAGGCAAGATCTCTCTAAAACTGACATAAGAAAAACAAGAGATTACTTGCCTGAGCTCGAGCTCCAACGCGGTCCAGGACTCCGTCGATCCCGGCGATGAACACTCAGGCCTGGCCTCCATGAGGTCCAGCTCTGGCTCCCAGTCCACTGCAGATGCCTCTGCAGCTGGCAAGATGGTGTTGGCAGTCCTGTTGTCCACGTGTAGCAGCTCCAACGCTGGGGATTCCACTGGCGTGGCTGCAGGGAGCCTCTCCATGCTGACTCTGGGAAAGGATCATCCAAGGCCACTGGCTCCTCCCATGTCTGATGGCCCTGACCTTGGGCCAACAAGCCCTCAGGGAGAATAGGAGGAGACAGAGAGGGGGAAAGGTGAGTTAATATTTGCAGCTGAAGGAGAGGACCCAGCGGACTGCTGAAACTGGGCCTCTCCCTTGGGAGACAGACAAGGTTTACAATTGTATGGAGTGAAATGAAAAAACACTTGCCTGTCAGCCCGGCTCACAATGTTGACAGCTGCAAACAGTTGGCAATCACCCTTCTCCGTTTCAATGACTCCTTCAATGGATTGTAGAGGAGCCGGCTCCGATGACACAGAGGTGGGCATGGCCGGGACAATCTCGGAGGGTCTCTCGGCAACTGGAGCGATGACAGCCGCTGAAGACGAGGGGCCTCCTTCGGCGAGGCTTCCTTTTCCTCGCGGTCGGTTGGGGCATCAGATAGTCCGGGATTCTGAGCACACCATCCGGCCGCAAGTAATCAAGGCCGATGATCTCCGGAGAAACAGGGAGCAAAGGTGGTGTAGCCGCAGGGGGCTCAAGAAATGAGAGCTCCTCACCCGACCCCATGGACGTCACAGCGACAATCTCCCGGAAAATCTTGGCCGCCTCCGGATGGTCCCAAAGGCTATCCTGATTCATTACTCTGACTGCGGCGTCCCAAGTCCGTTAAACTGCCTCGGGAGAACAGAGCTCCAGCGCCCGCGAGAGAAGGTCCTCCAGCAGACAGAGCGAGCGCAGCTCCCTCTCCAGCAGCTCAGCCATAGTGCCAGGAAGGCAGTTGAGTGAAAAACGAGACAGTCCAAAAAATGAAAAAATGATTTGTGTGGGTGTAACCCGCTAAATCCTATGATTGGCTGGATTATTCTGTCATGAGCTCCTCGTGCGCCTCTCCAACAGCACACGGCGAGGGGGAAAAAGGACGAGGATTTAATTGCAGGGTTACACCAAACACACATTTATTAACACACCATTGAACAAACAGAGACAAGACAGCTCAGGTACGCTAAGAGTTCTCTAGGACGCCCACCACACCCACTGGAGATAAACAGCGGCAGAACAGCACACAGGCAGTTACTCACATTGGGGAGGCAGACCGAGTCGTCACAGCGAGAATCCAAGACAAACACAGAAATAGTCCTTACTGACATGACGGTTGACGGCGGAGAATGACCATCCAACGCGTACAATAATCCAGCGGCATCTGTCCAGCAAAGAGCTCCTTTAATACAGACGCCACTGGCGTGACAAATAGGGAACACCTGGGCGAGCATGGGAAAGATGATTACTGGGGCGAACAGCTGACTGTCAGAAAGAGGGGGGCGTGGCCGGACAGGCCAGAGTGGTAGCTACAGGCAGGAACAGAAACGGTGCACGGACAAGAAAACAACAAGAAATCAAAACACAACTCCACATAATAAACCCACTGCCTGAGCCACCAGGATCGATCAGAACCGAGCCCACAGGAAACATGGGCTCGGTTCATGATATTAACTAGTAATTTGGAATGGTAAATTGTTGCTACTCCTCCTCCACGACCAGAACTTCTGGGATTTTGACAGTTTAATAACCAGAGGGAGATGATTCATTTAAACCAACATAATCCTCTTGCCCTAACCAAGTCTCTGTAAGGGATAATAAATCAATCTGATGATCAATTAACAGATCATGGACTAGCAGAGACTTGGGAGTCAGAGACCTAATATTTAACAAACCACATTTAATTTTTAAATTATGAGGAGGAACAGAGGCCAAGTCATTAAATTTAGAGGCTTTGTGTTTTATTTGAATTTTACCAACTTTTTGTTTAATCACTTTGGGATGCTTATACATGATATTTTTATTTATTTTGGAGGGAGCAGAGAATGAGTCTCTGATGGGGGAGACAGGGGCTAAGTTGGGGGGTGGTGGATGAAGAGGAGCTGCAGAGAGGCGTGTAAGACTACGACTCTGCTTTCTTTTCCCAACTCTGAGTAGTCAAGGTTTTGGAAATTTGGATAAAAATTATGCCAGATTGTTAGATAAAAAAGATGCACCATCCAAAGTGGGATGTACGCCGTCTCGTCTAATAAGACCAGGTTTTCCCCAAAATGACTTCCAGTTGTCTATGTAGCCCACATTGCTTGCAGCACACCACACAGGCAGCCAGCGGTTGAAGGATGACATGTGGCTAAGCATGTCATCACTGGTCAGATTGGGGAGGGCCCCAGAGAATACAACAGAGGCAGACATTGCTTTGGCAAAGTTACACACTGATTTCACACTAAGTTTTGTAACTTCCAACTGCTGGAGTCAGGTGTCCTTAATGCCGGCGTGGATAACAATTGTGGAATATTTACAGTTACTTTTAGCCAGCATTTTCAAATTTGACTCGATATCGCCTGCTCTGGCCCGGGAATGCATTTGACTATGGCCACTGGAGTCTCTAGGTTCACGTTTCTGACTCATCATCACCATCATCATAGCAGTCTGTCTTGGGCGACAATGACTGTTTCATTTCGGTCTGATCAGATTCCTCCACACAGCTCTGTCCTTAGCCTTCTACTGCCAGGAACTCCTGTCTATGTCCAACTTCTTCAAGTTTCTTTTTACAGTGTCTTTAAATCTGAGCCTTGGTCTACCCTGATTGCATTTGCCCTCGCATAACTGTGAGTAGAGTAACTGCCGAGAGAGACACTGGTGGTCCATCCTCTCAACATGTCCGAGCCATCTCAGGTTCATCTGTATTAGCATGTCCTCCATTGATGGTAGACCAGCTCGTTTCAACACTTCTATGTTGGTTATCTTGTCTTTCCATGAGATGTTCATTATGGCTCGAAGGTGTCTCATCATGTATGTGTGGAGTTTCTTCACCTGCACTCTGTAGACAGTCCAAGTTTCAGCACCATACAATAGAGTAGCCAGTACTGTTGCTCTGTACACTTTGCATTTCACACAAATGTGTGAAACGTGTGAATGCATTTCACACGTTTCTGACTATGGAGTCACCAATGATCAGAGTTTTTTTTTTCCTCAGCGGGTGTGTCACTGAGCGGGGAAAAGCGATTAGAAACATGAACAAGCTAGCAACCAAGATCAAGGTGTACAATGTACTCACAAGCCTGGAAGCTCTAAAGAAAACACCTCAGGCAGCTTGAGTGCTTCCACATGAAAGCCCTGCGCTCACTTATGGGAATCAGATGGCAGGGCAAAGTGACACACCTGGAGGTTCTGGGCAGGGCTGACCTTGTCAGCATTGAGGCCATGATCGTGAAAGCCCAGCTCCATTGGACTGGACATGTAATTCAAATGGACAACTCCCAACTGCCGTACCAAGTACTCTATGGAGTACTCTCCCAGGGTCATAGGAACACAGGTCGCCCAAAGAAGCGATACAAGGACTGTGTCAAAAACAATCTAAAATACTGTGCTGTACCAGCATGGGAGCTGGAATCCCCCGCCCAGGACAGAGTGAGCTGGCGTGCAGCAATGCAAAAGGCCTTCACCTCCTGTGAGAACAGCTTTATTCCAGTGCCCTCTCTGCCCCCACGTGTGCACTTCCAGGATTGGGTTTGTCAGCCACACCTGGGCCCACAATCAAAGACAGCTGCACAACTAGACATCATCGTTCTTGATGGTCTACCACCACCGGCGGTTTGCCGCAAACTACTCAGTGATTGTCAGACCCATCACTGAACTCACAAAAAGGTATGCCCTACTCAGAAAGGCAAACATCCAGTCTACAAGAAGGCAAAGACCTACCTGAAAGAGTCCAAGCCGTTTGGAGACCGGTGGAATCAAGCTTGAACTGATGCTTTCCATCAAATCATTCAGTGTCTCACCAGGTTCAGGTTCAGGTTACTTTATTTGTACCCGTAGGTAGATTTGTTTTGCAGTCTGGTGACAACCATATTTACAAGCCACTAATTACATTCAACATAGACACAGACACAGGCACACATGAAGCTGACTATAAACATGATAACATGTGCCAGACCTTGTATTTACAGATGCCAGCAAGCCTTACATCTTGCATACAGATGCCAGCTTGAAAGGACTTGGTGCGGTGCTGTAACAAGGATACCCAAAAGGATCGACCAGTGGCTTTTGCAAGCTGAAGGGTGAGTGCCACTGAACAGCATTACCCAATCCATCAACTTGGGTTTTTAGCTCTTAAGTGGACGATTGTGAATAAATTCCATGATTACCTATATGGCAGTAAGTTCACTGTCCAAACGAACAATAATCCACTTACTTATGTACTAACGACAGCTAAGCTGAATACAACCGGACATGGGTGGCTTGCTGCCTTAGCAACATATGATTTTAACATCCAATACCAGTCCAGCAAAACTAACATTGATGCCGACCTGCTATCCAGAAACATGGCTGATGAAGTTGAGAATGAAAAATGGGAGGAGATAACTCAGAGTGGTGTGAAATCAATCTCAGGTTCAGGTTACTTTATTTGTACCTGTAGGTAGATTTGTTTTGCAGTCAGGTGACATCCTTTTAGACACATATTTACAAAACACAATTACATTCAACATGAACACAAACACAGGTACACATGAAGCTGACTATAAACACGATAAAAGTACTCAAGGCTCCACCAATCAGGACATCAGACAAAGAGATAAGAGAAAAAAAAGAGATAAGAGAGAGGGGTCATAGTAAAAAAGTTAAAAGCTAAATCAAAGAGATTAAAAACTCAATAAAAGTCTAAAACCCAATAAAAGATTTAAAACCCAAATAAAAAACCTACAAAAATAAATAACTAAATAAATATAAATAAAATTCATAAATAGATAAATTATGTGCAATATATTGTTACATCTTGTTCAACTCTTTGACAGTAGCAGGAACAAAGCTGTTTTTGTAGCTCTGGGGTTTACATTTTGGGATAACAAACCTCTGTCAGGAGGGAAGAAACTTAAATTGGCAGTGCAAAGGGTGGGAGTCATCATTTAAAATGGAGGTAGAAATCCTCTGTACCTGTCTGTTGTACAGGGATGTCAGGCTCAGCTGTGACTCACCAAGCAAACGACTGGACCATCTAACTACTTGGTCTAAAGATTTCCTCTGTTTCAGTTTTATCTGACCAAACCATGATACTAAAGAAAAAGGATAAAACAGATTCAATAAAAGCCCGATAATACATTGTCATTATGGTTTGGTCAATATGAAAGTGAGCGAGTTTCTGTCACGCCGCGCCATTCATCAGCGGCGCCACCTGCTCACGCACCTGCTACTCATCAGCGGCGAGGGATAAAAGCCGCCTCGCCCTGAGCTTCGGCCTGAAGCCGTTAGACTTCATCGCCTTCCATGCGAAGCATCAACTCTCTCTTCAGCGTCACGCTAAGCGGTAAGAAGATTCCTTTCCTTACCTCTCCCAGTCGGCTCCCCTGTGCACAGGTGGATTCCTCGGCGGCGGACAACTCCGTCCCTCGTCCTTCCTCGCTGCTGCACCGAGTCCTGCAGGTGACTGTCTCCCGGGGTTCCGTCCTTGAAGTGCCTGCCATCAGTCTAACACAAGTAAGCTTCTCTCCCTCGCCTATTCTCCTCCTGTATTGGTGTGTGCCTGTCACCCTGTGTCTGTTCTTTCCCATAGGGTTGCCGGCTGAACGGTCTCCTGCCTCTGTGCCCAAAGCAGACGCCACCACCAATACATTTACATCCCGCTGACACACACCCATACACCCCTGCTGTTAATAAACAGTTTGAACTACTCTGAGCCTGTGTGTGTGCGTCTCCTGAGCCGAACGTTATGTCAGTACGGCTTCAGCAGAGCGGCTCGGCAGACGGCGGGCTCGCACACCGGTTTACCATCCTCGAGGCTCGGGTGGATCAGATTGTTTATCAGCAACAGGTGGTACTTAATCAATTATTAGAATTAACTAACCGATTGAACCGCTTGGATCCCCAACAGCCGTTCCCCCCGACTCGCCAGGGTGGCGCGGCTCCTGCTGTTCCAGCGGCCGTCCAGCCGGCTCCAGTGGCACCGGTTCGGCTCACACCGATTCCGACCCCCGCCCGCTTTAGCGGTAAGCTCGGCGGAGCGCGGGGGTTCATTATGCAGTGTGAGTCCGTGTTCCACCGTGTGCCCGGAGATTTTCCCTCGGATCACAGCCGAATTGGTTACATAGGGAATCTCCTGGAGGGGCGTGCGTTAACTTGGACCTACGCCGTAATGGCGAGGCCCAGTTATGCCACCCTCACCTATGACCAATTCGTGAGGCGCTTTCTGGAGGTCTTTGACCATTCTCAAACCGAGACGGTCCAGGTCGATCGGCTTCTCGCTCTCCAGCAGGGAAGCCGGTCGGCAGCGGACCACTCGGTCAACTTCCGGGTAGCGGCGGAGGAATTGGGCTGGGAGGAACGCTCCCTCTGTGGCCTGTTCCTCCGCAGCCTCAATAGTGATCTGAGGGATGAACTGGCTGGTCGGGATATCCCTGGGATGCTAGCGGAGCTGACGTCCTTAGCGGTAGGTTTGGATAACAGGCTGCGCGAGCGCTCCTCGGGACGGAAGTCTTCTTCTTCTCGCCCTCGTGGAGCCTCGCCGCACCTGTTCCAAGCTCGCCCCCTGGCGGCACCGCCAGCATCGTGCCCCGAGGAGTCGGAGCCGATGGTGACGGGCTGGACCAAACTTTCCCCTGTGGAGAAACAACGCCGCCGTGAGTTGGGCCTCTGCATGTATTGCGGAGGCGACAAACACACCGTGGAGCGTTGTCCACGGAAAGCCAGTCGGTGGGGTCCGCGAGTCACTGTTGGGGGCCTCGCGGACGTCAGTCGGTTAGGATCACTCACCCAATTGAAGCTGCCCCTCCGTTTCTGCCATAACCCCACTGGGCACCTCACCCACGCACTGGTGGATTCGGGCGCAGAAGGCAGCTTCATTTCACAAAGCCTGGCAACCCGATTGGGCATCCGCTGCCAGGCACTCAACACTCCCATCTCCCTAGTCCACCTCTCCCGTGCCTCCCTTGGGAGAGTGACACATCAAACTATCCCTGTACCGGTCATCATCTCGGGAAACCACCGGGAGGAGATGACCTTCTACGTCCTCCCCAACTCTGTGTCGCCCGTCATCCTGGGGTATCCCTGGCTCCGTCTTCACAACCCGGTCCTGGATTGGAGATCAGCTGGGGTATCGGCATGGAGTACATTCTGCCTGGGCACCTGCCTCCAGTCCGCTGCCTGCTCGCCGTCCGCTCCTCCCCCCGCGACGGACGCTGCACCCCCGGACCTGTCCCTGGTGCCTCCGGAGTTTCACGACCTGGGTATGGTGTTCAGTAAAGCGAAAGCTATGTCTCTTCCCCCTCATCGGCCCTACGACTGTGCCATCAACCTCCGCCAGGGGGCTCCCTTACCTTCTGGTCGCCTTTACAGCCTGTCTGCGCCAGAGAAGGAGACGATGAACGCCTACCTGAAGGAGTCATTAAGTGCTGGGATAATCCGCCCATCATCGTCACCCGTGGGGGCAGGGTTCTTCTTCGTGGGAAAGAAGGATGGGTCCCTCCGCCCTTGTATCGACTACCGGGCCCTCAACAATATCACGGAGAAGGACCGTTACACCCTGCCTCTCATGGACACTGCTTTCCACTCCCTCCAGGGGGCGACCTGGTTCACCAAGCTGGACCTACGCAGCGCTTACCACCTCGTCTGGATCCGGGAGGGAGATGAGTGGAAAACGGCCTTCCGTACCCCGAACGGCCACTTTGAATACCTGGTGATGCCGTTCGGGTTGACCAACGCTCCTGCAGTCTTCCAGCGCCTCATTAATGACGTCCTCCGGGACTTCATCGGCCTTTTCGTGTTCGTCTACCTGGACGATATTCTCATCTTCTCCAAGTCCAGGGACGAGCACCAGGTCCACGTGAGGCGGGTCCTCCAAAGGCTGCTGGAGAATCGTCTGTACGTAAAGGCAGAAAAGTGTGAATTTTACGCCAGGAGTACGTCCTTCCTGGGGTTCATCATCGCCCACGATAAGGTGCTCCCTGACCCAGAGAAGGTAAAGGCGGTGGTGGAATGGCCTACACCTGCATCCCGGAAGCAGGTGCAGCAATTTGTTGGCTTCGCCAATTTCTACCGCCGCTTTGTCCCCAACTTCAGTACCATCGTTGGACCACTGACCCGCCTCACGTCCCCGAAGGTCCCGTTCCGGTGGACCGAAGAGGTCGCTGCCGCCTTTGAGGCGCTGAAGGCGGAATTCTCCTCCTCCCGGGTCCTTCGCCAGGTCGACCCCGCGCTGCAGTGCATCGTAGAGGTAGACGCTTCGGACACGGGAGTGGGAGCAGTGCTGTCCCAGCGGTCACCGGACGATGGCGCCAAACGGCCCTGCGCCTTCTTCTCCCGGCGCTTGTCCCCGGCGGAGAGAAATTACGATGTGGGAAACAGAGAGCTCCTGGCCATCAAACTCGCCCTGCAGGAATGGCGTCACTGGCTGGAGGGGGCGAACCTGCCGTTTGTGGTCCTTACGGACCACAAGAACTTAGAATATCTACGATCTGCCAAGCGCCTGAACGCCCGCCAGGCGCGTTGGTCTTTGTTCTTCGCCAGGTTCCAATTTTCAATCACCTTCAGGCCTGGCTCTAAGAACGCCCTGCCTGACGCCCTCTCCAGGCAGTTCACCCCTGTGGAGTCGGAGGAGGCGCCCCACTCCATCCTGCCCAGGTCGTGCGTCGTGGGAGCCATCTCGTGGGACATCAAGAGCAAGATCCGGAAGGCACAGGAGGTGGAACCTGACCCTGGCGGCGGACCGGAGGGGAGGCTGTTCGTGCCATCCGCGGTCCGAGGAGAGGTCATCCACTGGCTCCACACCTCCAAGCTCACCTGTCACCCTGGCACCTCCCGGATGATAGATCTCCTCCAACGGTCCTTTTGGTGGCCAGGCCTGCGGAGGGATGCAGCCCGCTACGCCCGGGCTTGCCCAATCTGTGCCACCTGCAAGTCGGGAAATGCCCCTCCAGCGGGTCTGCTCCAGCCCCTGCCTGTCCCTGGCAGGCCCTGGTCGCACATCGCGTTGGATTTCGTCACCGGACTCCCTGTCTCCAACTCCTATGACACCATCCTGACCATCGTGGACCGCTTCTCCAAGGCCGTGCACTTCGTCCCCCTGCGAGGCCTCCCTACTGCCCTGGAGACGGCGGACCTCCTCGTCCAACACGTGGTCAGGCTGCACGGGATTCCGGTGGACGTGGTCTCGGACCGGGGCCCCCAGTTTTCATCCGAGGTTTGGAGGTCTTTCTGCAACGCCATCGGAGCCAAGGTGAGCCTCTCCTCCGGCCATCACCCCCAATCCAACGGGCAGTGTGAGAGGACCAACCAGGAGCTGGAGGCTGCGCTCTGCTGTGTGTCCAGATCCAAACCCACGTCCTGGAGCAACCATCTTGCCTGGGTTGAATATGCCCACAACACCGCTCGCTCTTCTGCTACAGGGATGTCCCCCTTCAAAGCGTCCCTGGGTTACGACCCCCCGCTGTTTCCGGAGCAGGAGAGTGAGGTAACTGTCCCGTCAGTTAGGGCCCATCTCAGGCAGTTCCGCTCCACCTGGACTGCCGCGCGCAATGCGCTATTACGCACAGCGGAGCGCAACAGGACTGTGGCGGACCGGCGTAGAAGACCTGCCCCGGCGTACAGAGTTGGGCAACTTGTTTACATTTCCACCCAGGACGTCACTTTAAAAGGCGAGAGGAGAAAGCTGGCACAGCGCTTCATGGGTCCCTATCCCATCACCCGGATCATCAACCCGGTGGCTGTGTGCGTGGCAATTCCCCCCTCCCTCCGCATTCATCCCACTTTCCACGTGTCGAAGGTGAAGCTGGCAGTCACTGACCCCCTTTGCCCTCCTCCTGCAGCGCAACCCGCGCCCCGGATGATTGGTGGCCATCCGGCCTGGTCCGCCTCCTCCATCCTGGACTCCCGGCGCCGGGGTCGTGGGTTGCAATACTTGGTGGACTGGGAGGGCTATGGGCCCGAGCATCGACAGTGGGTGCCCCCGTCGTTTGTGTTGGACCCATCGCTCATCGCGGACTTCCACCGAGCGCACCCGGATAAGCCATCGCCAGGAGGCGCTGCTAGAGGGGGGAGTACTGTCACGCCGCGCCATTCATCAGCGGCGCCACCTGCTCACGCACCTGCTACTCATCAGCGGCGAGGGATAAAAGCCACCTCGCCCTGAGCTTCGGCCTGAAGCCATTAGACTTCATCGCCTTCCATGTGAAGCATCAACTCTCTCTTCAGCGTCACGCTAAGCGGTAAGAAGATTCCTTTCCTTACCTCTCCCAGTCGGCTCCCCTGTGCACAGGTGGATTCCTCGGCGGCGGACAACTCCGTCCCTCGTCCTTCCTCGCTGCTGCACCGAGTCCTGCAGGTGACTGTCTCCCGGGGTTCCGTCCTTGAAGTGCCTGCCATCAGTCTAACACAAGTAAGCTTCTCTCCCTCGCCTATTCTCCTCCTGTATTGGTGTGTGCCTGTCACCCTGTGTCTGTTCTTTCCCATAGGGTTGCCGGCTGAACGGTCTCCTGCCTCTGTGCCCGAAGCAGACGCCACCACCAATACATTTACATCCCGCTGACACACACCCATACACCCCTGCTGTTAATAAACAGTTTGAACTACTCTGAGCCTGTGTGTGTGCGTCTCCTGAGCCGAACGTTATGTCAGTTTCCTTAAACAATGCAAATGTTGCTGACCATTTTTGCACACCCTTTCACAGTTCTCTTCAAAGTTTAAATTACTATCAGTGATCATCCCAAGATATTTGTAAGACTGCACACATTCAATGGTCTGACCTTTTAGTAAAGTGACTTTGTGCCTGGGAGTTTTCCTCCTAAAGTCAATAATCATATCTTTAATTTTTGTCGTGTTCAGCTGCAGGTAGGAATCCTCACACCAGTGAACAAAATCATCAACTACTGGATCATCAGCATACTTTACAATGTGTCTGTTGTCATGTCTGCTCTGACACATGTTTGCGTACAGGACAAAGAGTAGTGGTGACAACACACACCCCTGAGGAGAGCCAGTAGAACACTTCTGTTCAGACAATGGACCATTGACCCTTACTCTCTGTGTCCTGTTGGTTAAAAAATCCAGAATCCAACCCACCAGATTATTACTCAAATCAAATTGTTGTAGGAGCCTTTCAAATAAAATGTGAGATTGGATTGTATTAAAAGCAGAAGAAAAATCCACAAATAAAAGCCTGGCATGTGTCCCATTAAAATCCAGATGTTTAAAAAGCATGTTAAGCAGTGACAGTGGCATCCTCCACTCCTCTGTGAGGCCTGTAGGCAAATTGCAAAGGATCCAATGCATGCTCAGTCTGCTTTAGGACCTCAAATCTGACCAGTTTTTCAAAAATTTTCATTAAAATTGAAGTCAAGGCAACTGGTCTAAAATAATTTACCATTTTAGGACAACTGGATTTTGGAACAGGGACAACCACAGCATCTTTCCAGACCTTAAGCACATGTTGTGTCTGTAAGGACTTATTAAAAACGTAGTGAAACACAGGACTCAGTTCATGTGCACAAGACTTTACCAAGCACCCACATATATTATCAGGGCCCTGACTTTTGTTCACTTTTACAGCACAGAACACCCTTTTAACATCTTGCAACTCAATATTAAAGTGCTGATTGTCTTTGAGTTTCTGTTTAAAATCTTGGGTTTCTGTACTAAAATCAAAGGAATCAAGACGACCATAAAAACAATTAAGAGCTTTAGCAAGCTCTGTGTCTGAATTAAAACCATTTAAAAACACACGATTACTGCGCTGTGTTCTGAAGGCCTGCAATAGTTTTCATACTAGCCCAGGCTGAACCAAGCTTCTTTGCTGCCATCTTGCTTTCCAATTCTGATTTATAATTCTGCTTTGCTCTTAAAATTTCAGACTTCAGTTTTTTTTGTTGCAACCTGCAGCTCAGAAACAACCCCCTGTTTAAAGGCAAGTGCTTTCCTCTGTAAGCAGGATTTAACTGATTTAGGAACCCATGGCTTGTTGTTGGGATATATTTTGACACGTTTACATGGAACGATCATATCCCTGCAAAAAGTCATGTAAGAGCATGTCACATCCACCAAAGAGTCCAAATCATCCCCACAGGACAGTGTGAACACCTCCCAGTCCGTACAGTTAAAACATTCCTGGAGGCAGAGCACTGAATCATCTGTCCAGACCTTTATGTCCCTGGGATTCGTCTTCTCTCTTTTGAGAGCAGATTTATATGTGGGCAGAAAATGTACATAGCTGTGATCTGAGGATCCTAAAGGAGGAAGGGGAAGAGATTTATAGGCCCCCTCTATAGAGCAGTAGCAGAGGTCCAATATCTTTTCCCACCTGGTTGGGCAGGAGACGTACTGAAAAAAGTTTTTAAGTGTCTTCTTTAAAGACACATGGTTAAAATCCCCAAGGATAAAATTTGGAGCCTCTGGGGAAATCAACTGCAACCGCTGTACCACATCAAAGACGGTGCTGGAGGCGGAGGCAGCATCCGCCCTCAGGTGAATGTACACAGTCGTTATGAAAAGTTGGGGGAACTCGCGGGGCAGATAAAAGGGGCGTAGCGATATGGACAGAAGCTCCACATCTGGCATAGAGATGCGCTCTCTGACCGTGACAGATGTACAGTATTGTTTATTAATATACAAACATACTCTGCCTCCCTGATGTTTCCCCGTTACCTCTTCCTGACGATCCAAGCGAAGTGGGGCTCCAAAGCTGTCAATACACAGGTCCGGGTCCCTGTCATGATCCGTAAGCCACGTCTCTGTGTAAGCCACAACACAGCAGTTCTTGAAATCCTTCTGATATCAGAAATTTCCTTGAATTTCATCCACTTTATTTCTCAGGGATTGTACGTTCCCCATAATAATGGAAGGAAGAGGAATGCGGTTCACCTGAAGTCTCCTCAGGTTTAACCTTACGCCTCCACGCTTTCCGCCTTTCCTCCTCTTGTCTCTCTTTTCATTGCTGTCTCCGTGAAAGTCTCTTAAAGTCCGGCAGTTGCAGCACAAACTCAGCCACAGACGCTGGATTATCCATGTTTAGCTGCAGTAACACGTCTCTGGAATATTGCATTCTTACCGGCGTGACAGTGCTGACGTCCCAGGCAAAACGCCAGTAAGAAAGGAACCACAGTGCAATAACAAGAAGAAAATCCATACTGATGGAACCAAACAGCTCTTCATTATATACAGATGTGGACAAAATTGTTGGTACCCCTCTGTTAATGAAAGAAAAACCCACAATGGTCACAGAAATAACTTGAATCTGACAAAAGTGGTAATAAATAAAAATTATATGAAAATTAACCAATGAAAATCAGACAATGCTTTTGAATTGTGGTTCAACAGAATTATTTTAAAAAAACAAAATCATGAAATAGGCCTGGACAAAAATAATGGTACCCTTAACTTAATATTTTGTTGCACAATCTTTTGAGGCAATCACTGCAATCAAACGATTTCTGTAACTGTCAATGAAACTTCTGCACCTCTCAGCAGGTATTTTGGCCCACTCCTCATGAGCAAACTGCTCCAGTTGTCTCAGGTTTGAAGGGTGCCTTCTCCAGACGGCATGTTTCAGCTCCTTCCACAGATGTTCAATAGGATTTAGATCAGGGCTCATAGAAGGCCACTTTACAATAGTCCAATGTTTCGCTCTTAGCCATTCTCGGGTATTTTTAGCTGTGTGTTTTGGGTCATTATCCTGTTGCAAGACCCATGACCTGCCACTGAGACCAAGCTGTCTGACAGTGGGCAGCACATTTCTCTCTAGAATACCTTGATAGTCTTGAGATTTCATTGTACCCTGCACAGATTCAAGACACCCTGTGCCAGATGCAGCAAAGCAGCCCCAGAACATAACAGAACCTCCTCCATGTTTCACAGCAGGGACAGTGTTCTTTTCTTGGTATGCTTCATTTTTGCGTCTGTGAACATAGAGCTGATGTGCCTTGCCATAAAGTTCCAGTTTTGTCTCGTCTGTCCATTGGACATTCTCCCAGAAGCTTTGTGGCTTGTCAACATGCAGTTTGGCAAATTCCAGTCTGGCTTTTTTATGATTTGTTTTTAACAGTGGTGTCCTCCTTGGTCGTTTTCCATGAAGTCCACTTTGGCTCAGACAACGACGGATTGTACGATCTGACACTGATGTACCTTGACCTTGGAGTTCACCATGAATGTGTTTAGAGGTTGTTCTGGGCTCTTTTGTTACCATTCGTATCATCCGTCTCCTCCTGCGGCCATGTCCAGGGAGGTTGGCTACAGTCCCATGGATCTTAAATTTCTGAATAATATGTGCAACTGTAGTCCCAGGAACATCAAGCTGCTTGGAGATGGTCTTATAGCCTTTACCTTTAACATGCTTGTCTATAATTTTCTTTCGAATCTATTGAGATAACTCTCTCCTTTGCTTCCTCTGGTCCATGTTTAGTGTGGTACACACCATGTCAACAAACAGCACAGTGACTACTTGTCACCCTTTAAATAGGCCGACTGACTGATTACAAGTTTGTAGACACCTGTGATGTTAATTAGAGGACACATCTTGGTTGAACATGTCCCTATGGTCACATTATTTTCAATCTTTTCTAGGGGTACCATCATTTTTGTCCAGGCCTGTTTCATGAGTTTGTTTTTTAAAATAATTCTGTTGAACCACAATTGAAAAGCATTGTCTGATTTTCATTGGTTTATTTTCATAGAATTTTTATTTATTACCACTTTTGTCAGATTCAAGTTACTTCTGTGACCATTGTGGGTTTTTCTTTCATTAACGGAGGGGTACCAACAATTTTGTCCACGTCTGTAGTCCACAAACATTAAAGGACAAAAACGGCACAGAGAATTACGTTAAAACACATTAAAGTATATAAAAACAGAGACTAAAAGATGCCAAACTTTTCACCCACTGCCGGTAGCTGCGTGCGCATGCTCCCCATGCATCCCCCTTTCTGTCAGAGGATCTGTATAACAGAGCCGTCTGGAGCATCACCCAGATATGTCAATCAATTGGGTGTATCCCCTGAGCGCATCCCTGATGCTTTTGCTTTTCCCACTTACCTCAACCTGCTTTCCTTTAGGCAGATGTCCAAAGCTGACTTGAGAGAAGCGCAACAGAAGGATGACATCATCAGGAGAGTAATGGAAGCCATGCAACAAGGTAAATAGCCAAGTAACAAAGAGACCAACACTGAGTTGAGTCTGTTCAAGAGACAAAAAGACTGTCTTGTGATGAAAGCTGTACAACTTTACAGAATAAGCCAGAAACCTTCCGGAGAGCAAATAACCTGGCTCATACCACCTGATGAGTTCCGGGAGGCTTCCCTGCAATCCCTACATGATGACATGGGTCATTTAGGAGTGGAACGGATGACAGATCTTCTGCGAAGTGGGTTCTTTTGGCCCAAGATGGCTTTACATGCTGAACAGTACATCAAGGACTGTGAAGAATGTATCATGCTCAAAACCCCTTGCAAGAAGGCTGCACCCCTGCACCAGATTGCGAGCAGTGGTCCTATGGGCTTGGTATACATAGATTTTCTCTCTATGGAACCAGACTCGAAAGGCTTCCTGTGGTAATGTATCATCACTTCCGGTGTTGCTGTCTGATGTGGTTTGTTCTGTGCTTAGCTCTCCTCACTCTCCTGAGGATTATTGCCTTTTATTGTATTTTAATCACATTTTTTCATCTACTGTCCCCTCTCACTGCTGTTTAACAAGCCTCTTTCACCTGTGTGTCCACTTAGTGTCACCTAATCACCCTCTTTAGCCTTCTATTCACCTTTAATTGGCATTTGTGTTAGCTTCTGGTTAGCCACTAGCTATGGCTACTAGTGCTCCTTCCCCTTCTCCTCTGGTGTGCTCTTTGTGTCAGATGTTTAGCTACACCTCTGCCTCTTTTAATGATAATGGTAAATGTAATAAATGTCTTCTTGAGGTGCTCAAGGCAAGGTTGTGTGATTTTGGAATCCCGGCTCCGTTGCACTGAAACACCATCAGCACCAGTTAATAATGACGGATTCCCATTAGTTGCAGTGGAGCGCCGCAGCATAGGGCCTGCTAGCCGTCCCCCGGCAACCACCTCTCCTGGGCAGCCAGGAGAGAATGAGTGGGTGACAGTGAGAAGGAAGCATAGTCGCAAGCCCCCAGTTCGCCACCAACCTGTTCACATTTCTAATCGCTATTCCCCGCTCAGCAACACACCCGCTGAGGAAAAACCTCTGGTCATTGGTGACTCTACAGTCAGAAACGTGAACCTAGAGACTCCAGCGGCCAAAGTCAAATGCATTCCCAGGGCCAGAGCAGGCGACATCAAGTCAAATTTGAAAATGTTGGCTAAAAGTAATAGTAAATACTCCACAATTGTTATCCACGCCAGCATTAACAACATCCAACTCCGGCAGTTGGAAGTCACAAAACTTAGTGTGAAATCAGTGTGCAACTTGGCCAAAATGATGTTGGTGTCTGTTGTATTCTCTGGGCCCCTCCCCACCTGACCAGTGATGACATGTTTAGCCACATGTCATCCTTCAACAGCTGGCTGTCTGTGTGGTGTCCTTCAAACAATGTGGGCTACATTGACAATTGGAACTCATTTTGGGGAAAACCTGGTCTTATTAGGCAAGATGGCATCCATCCCACTTTGGATGGTGCATCCCATTTATCTAACAATCTGGTATCATTTTTATCCAAATTTCCAAAGCTTTGACTACTCAGAGTTCGGACCAGGAAGCAGAGTCACAATCTTACACGCCTCTCTGCAGCTTCTCTTCATCTGCCACCCTTCAGCTTAACTGCGTCCTTCAGCTTGTGTTGGTCTCCCCTCCCTCTGCTGTTCTCCCGGCTATGGCTTCACCAGCCTCCTGAGCATCCACTGCAAATTAAGTATGGAGCATAGGAATCTGGCAAACTGGAGGTGCCACTGCAGTGAGGGAAAGCACTTAATTAGCCCCTCTATGCCCTCCAGGCAACTTAGGGCTTTTTCCAGCATGAGGGAGTTACGGGCGTCCTTGATGAGGACCTCGATGAGAGAAGCAACCAAAACTTCCTCCTCATCAAGGCCCATTTAGAAAAACTGCGTTCGCTGGGTCCATACTGGGAGTATCCTTCTGCCAGCAGGCTGTGCCTGTCATAAGCTCCCCGTGCACCTCTCTAATGCGCACAGTGAGGGGGAGAAAGGATGAGGACTTAAATGCTGGGTTACACCATACACACATTTATTAACACCACAGGCTGAGGAGACGATCGATGGCAGGAGCCCTGACAACCCTGGCAGGAGAAGCTGGAGCAGTGACGTCCTCCTTTGGCAGGACCGGACCCTCGGCGACCTCCAGCGGCGACACACCCTCTCCGGCGACCCTGGTTGAAGGCTCAGGGGAAACAGGAGAAGAAAGAGGGTTAGGGTCGCCAGCAGCGGCAGAGCCCGGCGAAGGAAGTTCAGGCGCAGCTGTGTGCTGTGTAGTGATACAGAATGGTCAGTGAATGTATCATGCGCGCATGCGCATAAGGTGTTGAGATTCTACAAATAAAGGAAGTGAACCTCCGCTCCGCTCTCGAGGTCCCTTTATTATATATTTCATAAAGTACACAGTACAATACATGGCGTCAGAAGTCGGCGACCCGTCTCTAATATGAAGACAGAAGCTTTAAAAAGCATGTAAGCGAAGTTTCCTTCCAGTTGGGCTGTACAGAGGAAAAAAAAAAAGTTTTCAAGTTCACGAGCTAAACTAGCAAGCATTCCAAGCTAGCGATAACGTGACGAAGACGTCGGAAGGTAATGGATACGTTATTTTCGATAAGCCCACCCGAGGCATTTGACTTCAGGGACGTCGCTAGTTGGCCAAATTGGGTCAGACGTTTTGAAAGATTCCGCATGGCTGCCGGACTCGACCAGAAGAGTCAAGAGTATCAAGTGAACTCACTAATATACACTATGGGAGACTCGGCAGATGATGTGCTTAACACTTTAGCACTGGCTGAAGTGGACAAGAAAGACTACGAGAAAGTAAGAGACGCTTTTGAAAAACATTTCATCTGTGAACATAACGTGATATACGAGAGGGCCAAGTTTAACAAATGCTGCCAGGAGCCTGGTGAATCAGCCGAGGCGTTCATCACAGCCGTCCACAAGCTAGCTGAGTATTGTCAGTATGGAATCCTCAAAGAGGAGATGATAAGAGATCGCTTAGTCGTGGGTATTAAAGACCACACGCTTTCAGAGAAGTTACAACTCGACTCAAAGCTAACTCTAACAAAAGCAATGACGAAAATTCGCCAAAACGAGGAAATTAAAAAGCAACAAACCACACTGAGACAGACTAGCACGGATGGTGTTGAAGGAGTTAATATGGATGCAGTTAGGTTCAAGCACAAACAAAAATCGGGTCAACAAGGAAACAAAACAAATCACAGACTAGGTCAGACAAATGCAAAAGACAGATGTGGCAGGTGTGGAAAAGCACATGGAAATTCATTTAAAGAATGTCCTGCTCGCAATGCAGACTGCAAGAAATGTCAGAAAAAGGGGCATTTTGCTGCTTTGTGTAAAACAAAAATGAGAGTGGAGGAACTTCAGCAGAAGGACATGAGTGAAAGTTTGGAGACTTTGTTTTTGGGCACAGTGACTACGGCACCTCCACCTAATATGCGTGGAAGAAGTCGATTGGAGTAAATGGCCAGCAGGTAGTGTTCAAGCTCGACACCGGCGCTGCAGTGACAGCCATCCCAAAACACATGTACTCTGAAAAGCTGCACGGGAAACTTTCACCTCCAAGCAAAAAACTGTGTGGACCAAGCAATGTTCCTATCGCAGTACATGGATGCTTTACCGCCGACATGAGCTACAAGGGCTCTGTTGTGAAGCAGCAGGTGTATGTTGTCCCAGGGTTAGCTACTCCACTACTTGGCTTGCCAGCCATACAAGACCTCAGCTTGCTTAGTCAAGTAGATGCCATTGCAACAGAGAATGCTTATGTGAAGTAATATCCCAGAGTGTTTACTGGTTTAGGGAAGCTAGAGGGTGAATATAGGATTAAATTGAAAGAGAATGCCACTCCATTTGCCCTAGCGGTGCCATGCCGTTTGTCTCTGCCATTAAGAGGGAAAGTTCAAGAGGAGCTGAATAGGATGGAGGCAATGGGAGTTATTTCACCCATTGAAGATGCAACTGACTGGTGCTCCGGAATGGTCGTAGTACCAAAGCCAAACGGAAAAATCCGTATATGTGTCGACCTCACCCACCTAAATGACAACGTGTGGAGAGAAAGACACATCCTCCCTGCAGTCGATGAGACGCTCGCTAAACTAGCTGGAGCTAGAATTTTTTCAAAGCTAGATGCCACTGCAGGTTTTTGGCAAATCCCTTTGCATAGGGAATCGTCCCCACTCACCACCTTCATCACGCCATTTGGGCGTTTTTGTTTCAACCGACTTCCTTTTGGAATATCCTCAGCACCAGAGCATTTCCAGAAGCGCTTGACACAAATGCTGGATGGCCTGGAAGGAACGGTCTGTCATGCAGATGACATCTTGGTGTTTGGAGCCACACCACAGGAACATGATGAAAGGCTGCATCGAGTGCTGCAACGCCTACAGCAGCGAGGCCTCACCCTGAACGACAAGTGCCAGTTTGCAGTGACTGAGGTGAAATTCCTTGGGCATATCGTCAGCGGAGAGGGAATACAGCCAGATCCCGACAAGATCAGGGCCATTGCAGCCATGCCACCACCCAAGGACGTGGCAGACGTCAAAAGATTCATGGGGATGGCGAATTACTTGGGAAAGTATTCCCCAAACATTGCAGAGATCACAGGACTGATCAGGGACCTCCTGAAAGCTGATAACATGTGGACATGGGGGCCAGCTCAACAGACAGCCTTCGCAAAGGTGAAAGAAGAGCTCAGCTCATCGGCTGTACTTGCCCCATACTGCACTGACAGGCCGACTAGGGTGTCAGCAGATGCATCCTCCTACGGACTGGGGAGTGTTTTGTCACAACTTCAACCTTCAGGAGAGTGGAGGCCAGTGGCCTTTATTTCCCGCAGTATGACAGAAACTGAGCGTAGATACGCCCAAATTGAAAAAGAGGCCTTAGCCATCACGTGGGCGTGTGAACGGTTCCAAACTTACCTCCTGGGCCTGCACTTTGAGGTCAGAACAGACCACAAACCCTTGATAAGTCTCCTCAGCTCAAGAGCACTTGATGACATTCCCCCTCGTGTGTTGCGATTCAGATTGAGACTACTGCGGTTCACATACACCATTGTGCATGTTCCGGGAAAAAATCTCATAGCAGCAGATGCTCTTTCAAGAGCTCCCCTTCAAGGTGCAACAACAGAGGAGGATCTCGTGCTCCAGAGTGATGTGACAGCTCACATCAACGAAGTCATTCAGCAACTGCCTGCATCGCAAGAGAAACTGATGCAGATTAGGCGAGCTCAGGAAGAGGATCCAGTGTGTGCGCAGCTGTCTTCTCTGATCCGCACAGGTTGGGACAGACTGAGTTCAGCTCCACAGCTGAAGTCCTATTGGCAGTACCGAAATGACTTGTTGATGGCTGATGGTCTCCTGATGAAAGGGAAAAGAATAGTGATTCCAGCAAGCATACAACCAAACATTTTGGAAACGCTTCATCAGGGCCACCAGGGAATGGTGAAGTGTATGGCGAGGGCTCATGAAGCAGTATGGTGGCCAGGTCTGACACGTCAGATAAAAGAAAAGGTACGCCAGTGTGAAGTTTGTGCTAAGGAATGTCACAGTGTACCAGAACCTCTCCTGACCACACCCTTGCCATCACGCCCATGGCAAAAGCTAGCCGCCGACCTGTTTGAATGGAAGAAAGGTCATTATTTGGTGGTCATTGACTACTACTCCCGATTCATTGAGGTTGCTAACGTCACAAGCACTCTAGCGTCAGCTGTGATTCTTAAAATGAAAGCCATCTTCAGCCGTCATGGAGTGCCTGACACACTCATCACTGACAATGGCCCACAGTTTGCAGCAGCAGAGTTTGTAGAGTTTGCTGCAGATTACAAATTCCAGCATCTCACCAGTAGCCCCCGTTACCCCCAAAGCAACGGAGAAGCAGAACGTGCTGTTAGAACCGTGAAGGCCCTGTTGCAGAAGAATGAGGACCCTCACAAAGCGCTGATGGCATACAGAGCGACCCCTCTTGCTCATGGGGCATCCCCCGCGCAGCTCCTAATGGGGCGTAACATCCAGACACCTCTCCCAGTATGTCCAAGCACCCTCACACCAGCTTGGCCGGACTTGAGAGCTTTTGAGAGGAAAGACGAAGAGCTTAAAAGAAAACAGGCTGAGGGATATAACACACGGCACAGAGCACAGGAGAAGAAACCACTCCAGCCAGGCCAGAGAGTCTGGATCAACAACGAACCACGCACTGGAGTAGTTTCCGGATCAGCTGGGACACCGAGGTCCTACGTCGTTGACACTTCGAATGGCAATCTCAGAAGAAACCGCTCTCATTTGAGAGTTGTGCCTTCACCATCGACCACCCCAGATCCGGGCATACGCACCAGAGTGGGCAGAGCGGTCAAGCCAATCAAAAGACTGAATTTGTAGTATAGTGTTGTGTGTATACATGGAGCAGAATAAACCTCCATACCACAACAGAGAGGATCAGGTGGTCCACCCTGCCTCTCAGTTAAGTTCTTATGTGTTATGTGTTTGAATGTTGCAGTATTGTGAAAAAAAAAAAGAGGGGACAAGAATGAGATGAACAATGAGATGCAGAAGGGGTACATTCATAGTTTATTTTGAAGATTTATGTTTAGTCTTAAGTTAATGTGACAATAGTACCCCCTACCTGAGTTAAGTAAAACCAGCAGTAAGTAAAATAAGTAGTATCAGCTTGAAAAGAGATAATTCATGATTTTTGTAAACAGCTGGGAAACATTGGTTTAAAAGGGGGAGATGTAGTGATACAGAATGGTCAGTGAATGTATCATGCGCGCATGCGCATAAGGTGTTGAGATTCTACAAATAAAGGAAGTGAACCTCCGCTCCGCTCTCGAGGTCCCTTTATTATATATTTCATAAAGTACACAGTACAATACATGCTGCACCTGACTCTCCTCACCCAGTGCCAGGCAAGATCTCTCTAAAACTGACATAAGAAAAACAAGAGAGATTACTTGCCTGAGCTCAAGCTCCACCGCGGTCCAGGACTCCGTCGATCCCGACGATGAACATTCAGGCCCGGCCTCCAAGAGGTCCAGCTCCAGCTCCCAGTCAGCTGGCAAGATGGTGTTGGCAGTCCTGTTGTCTACCCGCAGCAGCTCCAACGCTGGGGATTCCACCGGCGGGGTTGCAGGGGGACCTGTCCATGCTGACTCCAGGAATGGACCATCCGAGGCCACTGGCTCCTCCACCGTCTGATGGCCCTGACCTTGGGCCAGCTGGCCCTCAGGGAGAATGGGAGGAAACACGGAGGGGAGAAAAAGTGAGTGAGCATCTGCAGCTGGAGGAGAGGGCCCAGCGGACTGCTTAAACTGGGTCTCTCCCTCGGGAGACAGGCAAGATTTAGTACTATTCGATGGAATAGGTGGAAAATATACTCGCCTGTCATCCCAGTCGTTGGTCTTGACAGCAGCAGATAGCAGACAGACATCCCTCTCCGTGTCAGCGGTGATAAGGCCCTCTTCAATGGCTGGAGGAGGAGCCGTCTTCATGGCAACGGAGGTGGCCGTTCCCGAAGCAGCCCCGTCTAGCCTCGCAGCAGCTGGGAGGGTGATGACAGCTGACAACGAGGGAGGCTTCTCCCAGCGTCTCCACGCGGGGTGACTCTGTCTTCGGTTTCCTGGAGAGGACCGTGCTGGAGCGGGAGGAGGGGCAGGCGAAGAGTCACGGGGGATGATGGGCTGAGAGTTGCTGGTTCTCTGCCTCGGCGCCGTGGACCACGCCAATCCGGAGAAAGAGCGCTGGAGCGAGCAGACCGTGGAGAGCAGGTCGGCGAACTGGGGGTAACTCCACAACTCAGGATTCACTTCCAGGATCCCGACAACTCCACCCAGGCATTCTAGCGTCTTCTTCGGTTCACGGGCGGCGAGAGCATCATTCACCAAGCTGTGAATGCATTCAGCGGCCCATCCCTCTTCGACCGTAGGAAACCACGCTGCCGATCCTCTTCCGAGACCGGGGCATGACGATCTCCAGATGCAGGTAAGTCCAGAAAACAGTCCAAAAAAAAAGAAAAGAGAGCGATGTGTGGGTGTAACCCACTAAATCCTATAATTGAGCTGGATTATTCTGTCATGAGCTCCCCATGTGCCTCTGTAATGCACACAGCAAGGGGGAGAAAGGACGGGGACTTAAATGCTGGGTTACACCACACACATTTATTAACACCACACATATGTAGCACTTGAGTTAGTGTTGTGCTAAATACGTGAAAAACATTGCCTGAATTTATTAATGACTCTGTTTTCCCATTGTGTTTTGTAGTGTAGTTATGCAACTGCACCAATAGGTGGCAGTAGTGCTGTAGATTGGTTTTTTTTTGCCTTGAACTGAGGTCATGGGTCAAGTGGTTTTTTGTTGAGGCTCTCTGTGTGTTTGGGCTACTGAAGAAGACACAAAAACGTGCGCTGTATGTGTGCTGCATTAACCTTTTTGAGGTAAATAAAGAACTTGTTTTTCTACACCAAGTTGTCCTGGAGTGGTGTAACACATACAAACACAGAATAGCTTGGGTACACGTTGGATTACTCAAGGTCGCCCAGCACACACACTGGAGGAATTCAGCGGCGGACAGCACACAGACAGATACTCACAGTGCGGGGGCAGGCCGAATAGTCACAGCGAAATCAGCAAGCGCACACAGAGACAGTCTTTAACTAACTAACTAACTAACTAACCTGCACTTATATAGCGCTTTTCTAGTCACAAAGACCACTCAAAGCGCTTTCATTAATACTAACCCTCTATTCTAAGGGCCTATAGGAAACAGACCGGCCGGCCCTCCTCCGAGCCGGCTCCGTCTCGGCGGTCCCTCCCGGGGGCTGACGGGTGCCCGTCGTGGAGCCGGCTGGGGGCCGGCGGTCCGGCGCGCCCGCCGCCGCGGAACTCCGACCTAAGCGGCGCGACGGCCGGGTTTAACGACGTGACGGTTAGATGGTGAAGCACAGTCATCCAACATGTACAATAATCCAGCGGCATCTGTCTAGCGAAGAGCTCCTTTAATACAGGCGCTGCTGGCGTGACAAATAGGAATCACCTGGGCGAGGCACGGACAGATAATTACCGTGGACTGGAAACAGCTGATGTGCCAGAAGGAGAGCGAGGGGGCGTGGCTAGGCCGGCAGCCTGTCAGCAGCATGAGAGAAAGGTGATGACAGATGCTGACTAACAGCTGCCGGTCAGGCAGTGGCTAGAGGCATGGCACAAGTACAAGAATACATCAAAACACACATAACCAGCAAAGCCAACCCCACAAATAGATAGAGACCGAGCCGGGGAAAGCCAAGCCGGCTCGGCACATGACAGAGCCCCTCTGGGGCAGAATTCAGGGCCCATATGCTGGACTCAAAATTTAGAAGATTTATTTAGGAGCTGATCACCCTGATGCAGCTCAAGGGCTCAAACAATAAATAATAATCCAACAGACACAGGCAGGCAAAACAGGACATGAATAAACTGAAAACTAGGCAGAGCAGAAGCGTGGACTCCCGCCAGCATTGATGCTCAAGGACACCACACAGGACAGAGACAGACATGAACTGAAATAGATAACGGGCAATCAAGACAACACGGAACAGGTTGGAGCAATCAGGACTGACAACAAACACCTGGGGAAACAATGATGACAGGTATGGGAAAACAGGATGGCTGGGGATGAACAGACGATCATTGACAGGGGATACACATGAGACACATATAATATCAAATACATTTATTATCACAATGTTTGAATCATTTCTTCTCCTTTTCTTCTCAAATTTCTAAGGAAGCTCCACCTCCGTTGGCTCCTCCCATGAGCAGCCACTGGTTTTGGGTCCTTTTATAACCTGTGATTTCACGTATGGAATGAAGCTGGGAGGCTGGCAAGGCAAAAGAGAGTCTGGTCATTACTATTGGGGATTTTCATGTGACGTCACGGATCTAGGTCACAGGCCGGCGCCGCCATGCTGCCGGTCAAGCGCTGACGGGCATAGTACACAAGCTTGTGTAAACAAACCACTTTCACACGTTTTCTAAGCCCTGTCATCGCCGTTTTTGTCGTTGTTGTCATGCCGGAGACGTGTTGTGCTGTTCACTGCCATAATAGGCAGTGCGGCGGATGATAAGATAAGGTAGCAATGTGTGGTTTTAAGCAGGTTTATTAAATCATACCGCCATCATAGGAACTCCGCTCCAGCCCTTGTGCGAGCAGACTGGAGCGGGTCCTCAGGCTCTCGTGAGGAGACACAGGATGCGTGTGTCAGCATAATAGGCTTCGAAATATTCATTGAGAAACCAAGTGATCTCAGAGCCAGGGCACAAACCTACTCTCAGTACAAACACCACAACACTATGAAATACCTCATTGGAATTACGCCCCAAGGTGTTGTTTCTTTTATTTCGAAAGGTTGGGGTGGTAGGACCAGCGACAAACATATAACAGAAAATAGTGGTTTTCTTAAAAATTTGTCTCCAGGAGAAATCATCAAGTCACTGAACTCAAAGTCTGGCAGTGTGACATCCTCAGCTGTGATGGGGGAGAAGAACACGCCAGGTGCAGTGTAAGGATCACAGCCTCCTAGAATGGCTATTTTATCCTGATACCGCTTCAATTCAATGCCAGAGAGGTGTTTGGTCTGTTCACTCAGACCTCCTTCACGTTCAGACATGATAAATAGTGATAAACTACCAGCTAACCTGTCTCACACTTCCAGAAGACTCAGAACTTTGCAACACTTATGATCTTTGTTATGTAAACAAGCCTGGCGGGTGTCACGCTTGACCGGCAGTATGGCCGCCGGCTGCATCGCTGGGCGCGCGGGTCACGTGACTGAAAAACCTCTATCCTCTGCTAGCAACAGACGTAGCTAGGCTAACTTCTGCCACACTGCTACCTGTCTTTCTGTCTCCACGGTGCTGTTCACATCCACCAAAAGGTTTGCCCCTGCTTAGAATCTGACTGTTCTGTTGGTTTAAAGAAACTTAGTAAAGCTGCCTGTCTTTTCGGCAATTCTTTTCCTTTTCTCCTTGAGACTGAGGGCTAATTCAAATCGTCTGCTGTGTCTGAACTGAACTGCCAGGCCCCATTTTGGCCCCTTGCTAAGATCCAATTCATAATGTTGATAAAATAGGTGTGTTTTACTTTGTGTGTGTGTGTGTGTGTGTGTGTGTGTGTGTGTGTGTGTGTGTGTGTGTGTGTGTGTGTGTAACAAATAAAGACTAATAACACAGAAAACAATTAACAGACAAAAACTTACTGACACATTTTCCAAGTGAAACAAGAGGTGGGGGATCCCGCTGGAGAGGTTCTGGGAGGTGCCGAATTTTGTTTTGGCATGATTTAGCTCAATTTAAATCCTGATCACGATCTATCGTAAGTAAAAATATTTGAACTTTGTCCACATTTGTCTGGTTATGCCACTAAAAAGCATGAACATTTTATTTTTTTTTCCACAATATTTTTATTGAACCTTTTTTACAAACATAACACAAACAATCAAACACTAACACTAAAGTAATAAAAAAAATGTACTAAAACACACCAACAACCACAGACACTCACCTCAGTCAGGGTGATACACACACATAATCTATCACACACAGGGAAAACAACACTATCACAACCGGTCTTGTAACACAGTTGCAACAACAATAACGCTCAGAACACAAGAAGAATAACAGTCTTTGAATCCCCTGTGGTGCAAAGCATGCCGGGAGAATCCCCCGCCCCTTATCACAGCCCCAACATTACACTGCCCCCCCCCTTCCCCGGACTGGTTTCTGTCCCAAGAATAATAAATCCAACTCAAAAGTCCAATAACCCATCTAGATGTTGGGGCACCCGCCGTTAACGGTGGCTGGTACGCACAGGCCTGTTAGTGTCCAGGCCTGACTGGGGTATCCGGTCAGGATGGAGCCTCTGGCTCGGCCACCCACGGTGCAGCTGGCTGGCACGGGGCGAGGCAGTTGTGGTGAAGTACCGCCACCCGGTTCCTCTTCTGCAGCCTCACCCTGTACACTACATTCAGCAGTCTCTCTAGAGCCACGCATGGTCCCGACAAGTGGCTTGCCAGCTTTGGTGACAGTCCTTTTTTCCGCTCCGGGCAGAAAACCCAGACTCAATTCCTGGGTGCAAAGTCTCTCCCCTGGTCAGTTTGTGTACCGTGTGAAGATGTCCTCTCAAGCAAAATAAATAATAGAACCCTAGTTTGCCTTCCACCTCCCGCTCCGGGTGGAGGGTGGGGGTGGGGGGTAAACACCAAATCCACAGGGGTGCGCAGCTTGCGTCCAAACATCAGCGCTGCAGGGGTGCACCAGGTGGATTCCTGAAACTGCTGTCCGGAACACCCACGGAACCAGGGGCAGATGCAGGTCCCAGTCTTGCTGTCGCTGGTCCACTGTGATGATGAGCTGAGTGGTCAGGGTCCGGTTGAAAGGTTTGACCAGGCCATTGCTCTGTGGATGCAGTGGGGTGGTCCAGGTCTTCTGGATGCCCAGCCGGCTGCAGACCTCCCCAAAGATCTCTGTCTTAAAGTTCCATCCCTGGTCACTGTGCAGCTCCTCCAGCATGCCAGACCGACAAAACATCTCATCCACCAGCTTTGATGCTGTGGCGGCGATGCTCTGATCAGGAACCGCAAACGCCTCTGGCCATTTGGTGAAGTAATCTATTGCAACCAGATCATAACGGTTCCCACAATCCATGGTCAGAAAAGGGCCCAGAATGTCCACTCCCATCTGCTCCATGAGTGCCCCTACCTGGTACTGCTGCAAGGGGGAGTGGGATTGCTGAGTTGGCCCTTTCTGAGCCATGCAGGTGTCACAGCGGTGGACATGGAGCTCTACATCTTGACGACACCCTGGCAAGTAAAACCGGGCCAGAAGATGCTGCAGGGTCTTCGTCACGCTGAAGTAGCCTGCCACCACCAACCCATGGACCTACCGGAGCACCTTTGGTTGGAGCCATCAGGGAACCAGCAGCTGTCAGACATGACGTTGCCCAGCTGGAGACTGCCACTGCCAATAAACAACACCTTTGTGACAGCAGAGATTGTCTGTCATCCTACAGAGCACTACGCTCCCAAAATGCAGGATTACTTGTAATACCTAGAATCTCCAAAAGTACAATGGGAGGCAGAGCCTTCAGTTATCAAGCTCCTCTCCTGTGGAATCAGCTGCCAATCTGGATTCAGGAGTCAGACTCGATCTCTGTTTTTAAGAATAGGGCTAAAACCTACCTTTTTGATATAGCCTACAATTAGGGAGGGATCATGTGTTTCTGAACCCTCCCTTAGTTATGCTGCTAATAGGTTTAGTCAGCCGGGGGACCTCCAGTAATGCACTGGGCCTCACTCCTTTCCTCACTCTCTATGAAATTTTTTTTTTTTTTGCTGGTCATTAACATTTGTTTGTTCTCTCCCATAGATTGAGTCCCCATCGTGCTGTTTGCTCTCTACATGTCTGTTCTTCTCTTCTTCTCTATCCCCTCACCCCCCAGCCAGTCGCAGCAGATGACTGCCCCTCCCTGAGCCTGGTTCTGCTGGAGGTTTCTTCCTGTTAAAAGGGAGTTTTTCCTCTCCACCGTCGCCAAGTGCTTGCTCACAGGGGATCGCCTGATTGCTGGGGTCTTTCTGCAACTGTGGGGGTCCCCCCTTCAGTTGATAGTGCTATGAGATGACTGTTGTTGTGAAATGGCGCTATATAAATAAAGTTGAATTGAATTGGACCACTGGGAATGTAGGGCCTTGGTCTCTGGGTCCAGAGCTGACAGCCACCCAGGTGGGCTGTTGGCCGACGTTCAGCCACTGCCAGACCCGAGAAATGACAGGATCTCCATCCTGCCCGCTCTGAAGCTGCTGCGTGCCGAGGGCCTCTGTGATGTCATCGCTGGGGAGAGCTGGCTGATTATCTGAGGAGGAGCCATGCGCCGCTGCGTTATCCCTGGCCACTGAGGTCTGGAGAGCAGAAGCCCGTGAGACTGCTAGGTCATGATCCTTTGCCTGCCGGCAGTGCCGACAGGCCTCCACAGCACAGGGATGCCGGGACAGCGCATCAGCGTTGGCATGGAGGCAGCCTGCTCGATGCACAATCTGAGAATTATAATCTCGCAGTGTCTCCAGCCATCTTGCTAACTGTCCATCCGGCTCCTTAAAGTTCAGTAGCCAGATCAGGGAGGCGTGGTCCATCCTGAGCTGAGACCTCCCCCCGTACACGTACGGGTGAAAATGGCAGAGCCCCTGGATAACTGTCAACAGCTCTCGGTGGGTGATGCAATAATTCCTCTCGGCTCTGCTGAGAGTGCAGCTGGAAAAAGCAACTGCCTGTTCTCCGTGTTCTCAATTTTGGGATAGCACTTCCCTGATGCCCTGGTTACTGGCGTTTGTGTCCACAATGAAAGGGCAGTTTGGGTCAGGATACTGCAGCATGGGGGCTCCAATGAGCGCTGAACAGAGCCAGGAAAAAGCAGCAGCATAGTCCTCACTCTACTCGAATGTGCATCCCTTCTGTATCAGCTGATGCAGCGGGCTGGCGATGGTGGTGAAATCCTTCACAAACCTCCTATAATAGGAGGCCAGTCCGAGAAAGTTTTGTAATTCTCCTACATCCCATGGCACCAGCCAATTTCTCACTGCTGCCACCTTCTCTGGATCAGTGGCGACTCCTGCAGCGCTGACGACATGGCCCAGGAAGGTGGTTTCTCACCAAAACAAGTAGCATTTCCACAGATGCAGCCGCAGCCTGGCAGACAGCGTCCAACACTTCCCGGAGGCTGGACAGGGCGCAATCAAAATTGGCTGTGTGAACCAGCAGGTCGTCGAGATTAACAATGCAGCGGCTCCGGGGGATGTGAGCCAGCACTCACTCCATCAGATGTTCAAAGGTGGCCGGGGCATTGCAAAGTCCAAACGGCATCATCTTGAACTGCCACAGTCCCTTCCCGATGGAGAAAACTGTTTTCTGGTGGGCCTCTGGTGTCTCTGTCAGTAATGACGATTCCTCTACTTGTGCTGGTGGTGCTGCAGCAATCCCCTCAGCTCAGTCTGCGCTGATGGCCCCTCAATCACGCGGGCCCCCTGGTTCCTTGTCTGGCTCTTGTCACAGAGCGTGATGGTCTTAGCCCCCAGAAGGAGAGACGATCTGGCGGTGTCATATCCGGCTCTAGGGAGCCGGGCAATCAGAGCCAGGGGCAAGCCAGTGAGTCGTGATATTTTATTCAGGGTAAAGGGGAAGGGATGAGGAGAGCACAGACACTCATACAGACGTACATTCTCAGGCTGCACAGCGCAGGGGTAGGTAGCTTGTACCGGACGTGGGGGTAACAAGACGTGCATACTCACAGCGGGATACAAACACCGGAATGCTGCAAGGGGAGTTGAGGCTGACACCAGACGAAGGGGCTTCAGCCTAGCAGTGCTTATGTCGCAGCCCCGAATGATCGAAGCTGCTCCTCTTTATACTCATTAACAGCGCCCCAGCTGATGAGGATTAATTGGCCCCAGCCGTCTCGTGACACTGACAGCTGGGAACCAGCTGAGGCACTGCCCAATGAGAGGCAGGGATAAAAGGAGCATGGGCTGAGCGCCGAGCCGGCGTCTCACCCCATGGTGACAGAGCCTCCCCCTCACGGTCGGGCTCCCGAACGACCAGGAACATCCCAGCCCCCCCCCCCCCTCCCCACCTAGGGTGGGCGGAAGGGAGGCAGGACCGGAGGGGAAGATGCAAAGGGAAGGACAAAAAAAACAATAGACCAATGTAGGGCAGCAGGGCAGAGAAAAAAAAACCCAAATACAATACCCTACAACACAGGGAAAAGGATTAACCCAGAGCACAGTTAGGGAAAAAACTGAGTTAGGACACAGGTAGGGAAAAATACCAAATATGACTACAGACAGCATACAAATAACGTATAGATCGGGGCAAGAAAAGAAAACCAAAAACCCACCAAAAAGGTGGCAGGAATGAATAAAGCAATCACAGAGTATAGTTAAGGGGAACAAAACACACTACTCCATAATGCACCAACAAGATAAAGGTCAGGACAAAAAATGATGAAAGACGCTGTGCATGGATACTAAAGAAAACAAAACACACAGCACTGAATATATAAAAGATCACCTAAAGAAACAGAGGTGACAAGGACAAATGGGTAATAATGAAGTACGGTTAAGTGGGGATGAAACACATTACTTCAAACAATAACAAACACAGTCAATGTTAAAGCCGGGGCCAGGGAAGGCCCCCCACGAGGATAATAAGACAGAATGGGGTGATCACAGAGTATGGTTGAACAGGAAACCACACGCATACTCCATGATGCACCGACGAGGCCAAGGCTAAGGTAAGGATGAATGAAAACGCTGAGTAAAGATAAGAAAATGCAATACACAGCGCGATACATAAGGTGAGTCACCAAGAGGAAAAAAAGGTGACAGGGTAACAGGATAACAATACGATAAAAATGCTGAGTATGGTTAAAAAAAACAACACACAGCACAAAAACATATATCCCCTAATGGACAAAGAAACTACACCCGAGTGACCTCAATAATAATGTAACGTCGGGGCCATTTTAAGGGAGCCAGGGATTTCCCAGCATGCTTTGCCAGTTTGAAACGTTACTGTGTGTGTTAAATGTGTTACTTCTGGGTTATACTGCTGTGTCATTATAACTGCATTATAATGACCCAGCAGTGTTTAGCAGGATTAGGGCAAGATGTATCATGTGTGTGTAACCATGATTCAAACAGGGGTCTGGGGGAATGACCCCCGCTTCCGTCTGTGCTGAGAAGCAAGTTGGGGTCGGGGGTGTGTAAATAAAGCCTATTCATCACAACCATCTTGCTCCATTGTCTTTGTGTGAACCCTTGCAAACGTCACACTGGTGTCAGGAGTGGGTATGGAGCGAGATGCGAATCCAGGCGGACGTCATGCGGCCGGAGCGGTTCATCGCTCGGCTGGGGACGGAGCGTAGAGCTGAAGCGCCGGCCCCCGGAGAGATTCGCCGCGATGGACGGAGCAGCGGACCCCACGGGCCGAGGAGAGCAAACCAGCCCCGTTTCCCGCCCTTTTCAGGGCAGGAGGGGCTGGCGATTCCAGGGCGATCAGGAGCGGTGATCGACCAGCACGTGACCGTCCCATTCATCCGGCAGCGGGCCAAGATTCCCCGCTACAACGGCGAGAACCTGTTTGATGACCACCTGTCCCAGGTCGAGCTGGCCGCCGCGCTGAAAGCGAGTGGGAGGAGGAGCCACGGCAGCGCGTGCACGAGGGAGACTACAGGGGCAGAAGCAGAGCGGGTGGAGCCGCTGATGAATCACAGCATTGAAGCGTCAACGCCGAGACCAAGAACCTTCCAGGCCACGGCTGACAGCAAGGGGGAGGAGGAGGAGTTACCGCAGACCACGGCGGCGCGTCCACGGAGGAGACGGCCGCGGCGCGAGGAAGGGTACATGGCATGGTACCGCCCCGCACACAGCGCACGACAAACTGGCCCCTCGCCGACGCTAAATTAGAGCGAGGTGGCGTGGACGGGGAAAAAGCCGCCTCCTGCAGATGCTTCCCCCGGCAGATGAGGTCAGAGTCGCAGGAGCGACGCAGCGGAGCGAACAGGACGAAGATGCGGCCACTTTCCAGGCGCGGCAAAGGCTGGACGCATGGATGCGGGCCAGCGGCCGCCTGGAAGAACTGGCAGCGGTGGGAGTCGGCCGGAGCGGGCCTGGGACTCCCGCTGCCAGGGAAGGGACTGTGCGTGGTCCTACAGAGGCTGTCAGATGTGTCCATCCGCCCGCTGATGGCCAAACCGGAACCCTACCCCAACCAGATGCTCTGACCGAGACTCAGATGGCCCGTGCATGCCGCCCTGGCACCGGGCTGACTCGCGTTGGATTTCTGAAAGTGGACTTTGAATTTTCTGGGGACAGAAACCAGTCCAGGGGGGGGGCAGTGTAACGTCGGGGCCATTTTAAGGGAGCCAGGGATTTCCCAGCATGCTTTGCCAGTTTGAAACGTTACTGTGTGTGTTAAATGTGTTACTTCTGGGTTATACTGCTGTGTCATTATAACTGCATTATAATGACCCAGCAGTGTTTAGCAGGATTAGGGCAAGATGTATCATGTGTGTGTAACCATGATTCAAACAGGGGTCTGGGGGAATGACCCCCGCTTCCGTCTGTGCTGAGAAGCAAGTTGGGGTCGGGGGTGTGTAAATAAAGCCTATTCATCACAACCATCTTGCTCCATTGTCTTTGTGTGAACCCTTGCAAACGTCACAATAATAAAAGAAGTAAAGGACACCCGAGGAGACGGCAGGCAGAGTCCAAAACGGCCGGAATTGTTCTGGTAATCTCCCCGCCCATTGTCCAGTTGGCAACCCGGGGAAGAGAAATGTTCGGACGGCGAACTCTGGGCCCAGATCCCAGGAATCCAGTCCAACGGCTGCCGAACCAGGCCGCCCAAAGGCAAACAGACCAGTGGGGGGAAACCAGATCGCCGAACCGAAAGTTTTGCGGGTCGGGTCGTCGACCGCATCACTCAACCACCAGGACCGTTGAGACGGACGAAGGGTCAGAGCGGATCCCGGTGGAAGAGGCTCAGGGGAGAGCCGATGACGAGGGCGGCGGGCCTCAGGGAAACGGCCACCTCCTCACCGGACCTGGACAACACTGGGGCAGCACCCACGTCGGACCCCGATCGGGCCTCAGGCGAACCCACGTTGGACCCCGATCGGGTCTCGGGCGAACCCACGTTGGACACTGCACCAGAACCGACCTCCAACGTTGAACCCGGACCCTCCAGCACCACGAGGAACAGCAACTCCTCGCCGGTGACCCTGGAAGAAGGCTCAGAAGAGAAAACAGAACCGGGATCAGGATCACCGGCAGCGCCAGAACCCGGCGAGACGAGCTCAGACGCAGCGGGCGGCTGCACCCTGCTCGTCTCCCCTGGAGATAGGCTGAAGTGCTCAAGGATAAAAAGAGAGAAAAGAAAGGAGAGCACTCACCTGATCTCGGGTTCTGACGCCGTCCAGGACTGCGAAGATCCAGGATCCGTCGTCAGGAGGTCGTTGTCAGGCTCCCATCTAGCCGCGTCGGGCCCCGCAGCCAGCACGATGGTCAGCGCAGCTTGAGATCCCTCCAGCTCAGGTAACCCCGCCGACGACCCACTCGGCGTGAAGCCAGAAGAATCTCGTCCCGCTGGACCGAACCGCTCCTCCGTGGAGACCCGGGGACGCTCAGTCGTCAGCGTAGACTCCACGCAGCAGTCAGTCCCCCTCCTCCGTCTGCAATGTAGCTGCGGAACCACAGGCCCTCTCCATATCCCACCACGTTGACCCGGAGCCGGGGACCGCTCGGCGGAGAGAGACACAGAGGATGCGGGATTAGGAATACAGGTTACAGCAGGTGGGGAGAGTTCAGGGAGCTGCGAACCCTGAACTTCTCCTCCAGGGATGTGACAGAGCAAATCATTAAGCAGGTGTGAAAAAACAATGACTTGCCTGCCCCCTGGAGGTTGAGCATCGCCTGCTGTAGTGGAATCTGCTTCTTCCTCTCCCCGCCCGGCGATAACGGAGGACCCCCCGGGAATTCGTCTGAGGATCGCTCGCGTTGTCTCCAGCAGAGAGCTCACCAGGCCGGGATTCCAGGCACACACAGCGGTCAGGAAGCGCGTCGAGGAGGAGGGGAAAACAGCCGGGGTGAGCCAGCCCGAATGTCCAGGAATGACAGCGGGGGAACGAGGCTCAGGGGACGAGGCTGTAGAATCTCCACACTGACGAGGCGAAGGGATGACAGCTGCGTGGGAGGAACGGTCCTGACGATGACCCAGAACTGGATCCGGACGAGGTTCGTGCAGAGGTGACTCGGCGATGTGATGACGACTACTCCCAGGGAACGAAGCGAGGGGGAAACCCAGGATTCGCCGCTCCAGATCGGAGATCGAGACGAGGGAGGCGTCGAGCACGGGAAAGCTTCGTAGCCCTGAAGTCCTCACCATCAATCTCACTGCCGCCGCCACATGCCTGAAGGTGGTGACAGGAAACACAGTAGAGCTCGCGACAGCCACTCGACCCCGGACATAACTGCTGTCAGCTGCGGCTCCTTGAAGGGAATCCCGAGTGACGTGGCGCAGGTCGGGGGAAGTCCTCTGGTTGGCGCGAACTCCCGGACTGGAATAGCGGCAGGAACGGGACTCCGAAGCGGGGAAAGACGTCGCCCACTTCGACTCCCTGCCGGGATTTCCGTCCACCCCGTGGAGCTTCTCTCGCTGTGTACCTGCAGCGTCTATCCTGGCACTGTCCTCCAGATGGTACAGAGAGTGAGGGTGACAGTCCAGGAGTTCCTCAGCACGGCCCGGATGCCAGCGTCTCGCGTTGGAGGCGTCGTGCAGGGTGAAGAACGTCCCGTCGACTGCCTCCGAGATGGACCTCAGCCCGTCGCCCTGGCGCCGGAAGTGACTCCTGGGAAACGGCATGCTAGCAGCGCTGACACCCGGACAGAAAGGTACATTTCCACAGCGACTCACGGCCGCCGGCAACTCTTCGGGCTGCGACATACTGTCATATCCGGCTCTAGGGAGCCGGGCAATCAGAGCCAGGGGCAAGCCAGTGAGTCGTGATATTTTATTCAGGGTAAAGGGGAAGGGATGAGGAGAGCACAGACACTCATACAGACGTACATTCTCAGGCTGCACAGCGCAGGGGTAGGTAGCTTGTACCGGACGTGGGGGTAACAAGACGTGCATACTCACAGCGGGATACAAACACCGGAATGCTGCAAGGGGAGTTGAGGCTGACACCAGACGAAGGGGCTTCAGCCTAGCAGTGCTTATGTCGCAGCCCCGAAGGATCGAAGCTGCTCCTCTTTATACTCATTAACAGCGCCCCAGCTGATGAGGATTAATTGGCCCCAGCCGTCTCGTGACACTGACAGCTGGGAACCAGCTGAGGCACTGCCCAATGAGAGGCAGGGATAAAAGGAGCATGGGCTGAGCGCCGAGCCGGCGTCTCACCCCATGGTGACAGGCGGTGTCGATCTTTGCGCCCCATGCTGCGAGCAAATCTAGTCTAATGATGCAGGGGTCTTAGATGTCAGCCAGCCAGAATGGGTGGTTTGTGCTCTGACCGGCCAAGCCCACCATAAGGACTCCATCGTCCTCCTAGTCTGGCGTGCTCACCGGTGGCTGTGGTGACGCAGCAGCTGGGTTCCCACCCCTGCAGTCCGAGTTCATCTGTACCGGGCAGCACCCCGGGTCAAACCAGGGAGATGGTAGAACCGGTGTCGAGCAGGGCCCGTATTGGCATGCTGTCCAGGCTGCACTGCAGGTACAGTCCTGGTTAGTGTCCAAGTCCGCCCAACCGTGGTGATGGTTCATTGGGGAAAATGTCTGTAAGAGGCAGCAGGTCCCCGTCTGTGCCACCTTGCTCTAGTTTAACACCAGCAAGGGGATGGGTTGTCGTGGTGTGGGTGCAGGGCAGTAATGTGCGATGTGTCCCGGTTCCCCGCAGTGGGAGCATCCCTCCTCACGCCGCTGTCCTTGTACTCTCGCCAGCTGCGTAGCAGTGGCCTGGCGCAGTTCCTCTTTGTCCTCGCTCTCAGCTGTGGCCTGGAAAGCTCTCTGCCTTGGTGATGACACGTCAGCTGCATAATCCATCATCGGCCCCACCCACTCCACTTCTGCCACGGACGTCTCCCAGCTGCTCACAGCGTGAATCCGGACATGTTCTTGGAGCCCTCGGATGCAGTTCGGCAGGGCGAGCTTCTCCACCGCCTCCGGCTCGAAGTCTGGGTGGCCACGTTGTGTCAGCAGCCAAACATCCACTGCATAGGCTCCCAGGCTCTCTCTGTTGCCTTGCCGGCAGCTGACCAGCTGATCCCGGGCGTGATCAGCGTGGGTCGCCCCCCCGAACCACCTCCGGAGTGCTCCTTGTAGCGCTGACCAGGTGTGCCATTCCTCAGGCTGGAGATCAGGCAGCGTGCAGAGTGCTCCGCCCTCCAGAGCCAGCGCAACCTGCACAGCTGTCTCTTCAGGTGTCCGGCTATTCAGCGCAGCGGCCAGTTCAACCTGGACCCGATAGTTGTCCAGCAGGGTTTCGCCACCAAAGCAGGGAAGCTTGGTCAGTTGGCAGGTTGGTGGAACGGTCGCCTCCCTGTTGATCATTGCCCTCAGTCGCAATGAAATCGTTGGCTCATAGTTCTGCCATTGGCACTCCTCGTCCTGCTTTGAAAAAGGCAGAAAACGGGGATCACTTGCTCTGTCTGATCCGCTTCCCCCTCCATCACGGCGAGCAGTTCTGGGGGCTGGCGTGTACGTATGCTCTGCTGTCCATCTCCATCTGGGTGATGAGCTGCTCGAGCTGCCGAATCTCCACCTTGATCCTTGCTTCCATCTCTCAATAATCCCAATTCTGACACCAGTGTGACATTTCAAGGGTTCACACAATAATGACAGAGGATTCGTGACACAACAGGCATTTATTCTTCACTGACTCATTACATGGAACAGAGGGGAGGTCATTCACACAGAAACTCACTCAGGGTGACGCAGACACATAATCTATCACACACAAGGAAAACAACACTATCACAACTGGTTTTATAACACAGTTATAATGGTACAACAATAACACTCAGAACCAGGAATAATAACAGTTTTTGAATCCCGTGAGGCACAAAGCATGCTGGGAGAATCCCCCGCCCCTTATCACAGCCCCGACTTTACACTATGTTTTATTCTTGTATTTGTGTTTCAAATAAAAATCTAAATCAATTATGTAATATATATGAATTGCATACAGTATTTGTAAACTGAACAACTGTCCATCTTCCATTTTTTCTGTGTGGATCATTCTTCTGCATACTGGCTGGTAGACGGTAGGGACACTTTTGAGTTCACAAATTTAAAGTTTCTGATCATATCTGATCCAATCTTGCGGTGAAAGTGTGTCATAATTTTGATATGCCATATTGTTTCAATTGTAAACTGCTGATTTTTCTTACCTTCACGCTCCAGTGGCGGGCGTGTTTCCATGCAAGTACCCAGATGTGTAGACAGCCCTGTCTCCTAAATATTTACACAGAAGATGCTTTTTCGAGGCTTTAGGAGATCTTTAAGGGATTGGGCCAGTCTCTCAATGGTCATCCAACCATCTCTGTGTAAAGCAAGTCTTAAGAGTTGCAAATTTATCCGAAAAAAAGCAATGTATTTTCAAGAACAAAGCTGCAAATTTACAATAAAAAGTTGCAAATCAATGACAATAACAAAATACATGGCAATAGTCAGAAATTTGTACAGAAAAAGTTGAAAATGTATGCCAGAAAAAGGTATATATTAAAAGGAAAAAGTAGCAAATTTAGAAAAAAAACAAAAACAATTTATGATAAGAGTCAGATCTAAAGAAGTGAAATTTATGAGAAAAAATATCAAAATTTGTGACAAAAGCTGCAAATTTCCTTCAAGAGAAACAATAAATTTTCCAGAAAAAAATACAAAATATTGTGGATAATTTGCAGCTTTGAGTAAAGGTAAATTTCTGCAATAATAGCATCATACGAAAAGGAAAATATATTTTGCAGCTCCTTGCCATTTTTTTTAAGTACAAAATTTGCTCAGAATAACTTCATGGAGGTTATCGACCCCTTTTCTCAGCTCTTGAGTGACACAGGACTGCTACAGGTTCAAAACCAAATAGTGACTTCCTAACAATTGCAAGAGATAAAAGCTTCCTACTGTTTGACATTAACACCTAAATGTCATACTTCATCTCCCTGCAAAACATAAATGCTATACATACAATAGCTTTCAACTGATGTGCCAGATATGCAGTCTGGTAAAATTATTATAATAATGGGGTTTTTTTGTCTATTTGTCCATACTCGCTAATTGTTAAATTGTTATTACTAACTAGGATAACAGAGCCATCTGTAATATTGCTGGATGTTGATAGCTTTGTATCTACTGTATTGTAACCAGATGTGCTTCAAAGCCTTAATTATTTTACGAAGGAGTAAAGAATAGTATTCATTATGAAAAGGACTCCACGTTTGTCAAAGTCTATTTGAAGACAATACAAAAACATGACGTAAAAGTTCAGTTTAATTTAACTGCGGTGTCTTGGGCCCTGCTTTCCAGTCTCTGTAGCAGCTTGTGCCAAAGTGAGCTGCATGTGAGACTGGGGCAGCATTGAAATGTGCAGGACCCGTCTGCTCAGATCACAGGAGTCAGTCTGAGGATGTGTTTTATTTGCACTGCAAAGTCAGACTGCTGCCAAAGTGAACCTTTTAAAGGCATCATCCAATAAAAGAACAGCATTTTTGGAAAGTCTGAGATTTTTTCCCCCACAGCTTAAGGCTTTGGCAGTGCACATGCTGGTGTTTATATTCAGAGTGGAGGTCTGTAAAGTTTGGTTGTTTGGTCTGTATGACTAAAGTAGTATAGGATATTAAAGTGTTTTGCAGGTTCAGCTGAGATAGGGGCTGTAGCTCATATTTTAGTCTGCAGTGGTTGTATTTATGTCATATGAGCTTCCAGTAATATGCAACACTCACACAGTCGGTGCAAGTTGTATTTGCATATACACACGTGGACAAAATTGTTGGTACCCCTCTGTTAATGAAAGAAAAACCCACAATGGTCACAGAAATAACTTGAATCTGATAAAAGTGGTAATAAATTAAAATTCTATGAAAATTAACCAATGAAAATCAGACAGTGCTTTTGAATTGTGGTTCAACAGAATTATTTTAAAAAACAAACTCATGAAACAGGCCTGGACAAAAATGATGGTACCCCTAGAAAAGACTGAAAATAATGTGACCATAGGGACATGTTCAACCAAGATGTGTCCTCTAATTAACATCACAGGTGTCTACAAACTTGTAATCAGTCAGTCGGCCTATTTAAAGGGTGACAAATAGTCACTGTGCTGTTTGGTGACATGGTGTGTACCACACCAAACATGGACCAGAGGAAGCAAAGGAGAGAGTTGTCTCAGGAGATTAGAAAGAAAATTATAGACAAGCGTGTTAAAGGTAAAGGCTATAAGACCATCTCCAAGCAGCTTGATGTTCCTGTGATTACAGTTGCACATATTATTCAGAAATTTAAGATCCACGGGACTGTAGCCAACCTCCCTGGACGTGGCCGCAGGAGGAAACTTGATGAAGAATGGTAACAAAAGAGCCCAGAACAACCTCTAAACACATTCCTGGTGAACTCCAAGGTCAAGGTACATCAGTGTCAGATTGCACCATCCGTTGTTGTTTGAGCCAAAGTGGACTTCATGGGAGATGACCAAGGAGGACACCACTGTTGAAAACAAATCATAAAAAAAGCCAGACTGGAATTTGCCAAACTGCATGTTGACAAGCCACAAAGCTTCTGAGAGAATGACCTATGGACAGACGAGACAAAACTGGAACTTTTTGGCAAGGCACAGCAATGTTATGTTCACAGATGCAAAAATGAAGCATACCAAGAAAAGAACACTGTCCCTACTGTGAAACATGGAGGAGGTTCTGTTATGTTCTGGGGCTGCTTTGCTGCATCTGGCACAGAGTGTCTTGAATCTGTGCAGGGTACAATGAAATCTTAAGATTATCAAGGTATTCTAGAGAGAAATGTGCTGCCCAGTGTCAGACAGCTTGGTCTCAGTCGCAGGTCATGGGTCTTGCAACAGGATAATGAGCCAAAACACACAGCTAAAAACACCCAAGAATGGCTAAGAGCGAAACATTGAACTATTCTAAAGTGGCCTTCTATGAGCCCTGATCTAAATCCTATTGAACATCTGTGGAAGGAGCTGAAACATGCCGTCTGGAGAAGGCACCCTTCAAACCTGAGACAACTGGAGCAGTTTGCTCATGAGGAGTGGGCCAAAATACCTGCTGAGAGGTGTAAAAGTCTCATTGACAGTTACAGAAATCGTTTGATTGCAGTGATTGCTTCAAAAGGTTGTGCAACAAAATATTAAGTTAAGGGTACCATCATTTTTGTCCAGGCCTGTTTCACGAGTTTGTTTTTTAAAATAATTCTGTTGAACCACAATTCAAAAGCATTGTCTGATTTTCATTGGTTGAATGAATGAATGAATTTTCATAGACTTTTTATTTATTACCACTTTTGTCAGATTCAAGTTATTTCTGTGACCATTGTGGGTTTTTCTTTCATTAACAGAGGAGTACCAACAATTTTGTCCATGGCTGTAGGATAGAGTGTTCATATTTTTTGACACACTGATCTTTCTTATCCAATCCTCTGGAAAGTACAGCAATTCATTATCTGGCAGCTTTTTTTTTTTTTTTTCTGCAATTCTGCTCTTGGATCCCCAGGTGTAACTCCACACTCTCGGCCAGCTGGAGGCTTTCCTAAAGAAGAAGAAAGTTTTAAAAATAAAGAAATCATTGAGCCTAGTTCTGACACATTTACAAGCACATAAAACTGATAAAGCATTACTGATCCAGTTGTTCTCTTCACCTGTTTCATGTCCAAAATACATAAAAACAAACTCCAGTGAAGTCATAATTAAATTGGACTTTTAGTTCAGTTATATGGCAATGGATTTTCTTTGGACATCTTCATGAAGTCAGAATTGTTTTCTTAATACAGCACAATTACCAGTGTGATTTTTTTCTGCATTTTTGTGCATAGATTCAACATTATTACAATTGCTTTCTGATGTTTACAGATTTGTATTTCCTCAGATGCTTCTTATTTATATATTTAACAGCAATAAAAGCTTTATTTTCTATTTATTTGGGTGTTATATCCAGCCAAAATGTACATCTCTGAATGAAAAAATCATCAATAAGACTTGTTTTTAGTTTGGTCACTCAAATTATTAGCTAAAATTGTTGTTTAGGGTGATAAACGCAGTGAGCTGAGAGAGCCCAAGCAGGAGCATAAATGGCTGTGGTGGTTCAGTGACATTACTATTAGCTCGCCTAGTGATCTGTACATCAGTTATAAACAAGGCTTTATGGTATGCGTCCTCAGCCAACTGAGTGGAAAATTCAATATTACAAATGAGTGGATGCATACAACAGAATATACAGTTGAAACCAGAAGTTTGCATACAGTATCCACTGTGTGTGGATACATGCTGAAAATTTTAAAGGAACACAACTTTCGCCGGCGATTGCCAACACCAGCTATCATTAACTTTTATCAGCTTTTGTCAGCAGAGCTAGACGTTTGCCAAAACATCAGTTAAAGATGGTCCAAATGTTGTAGTGTGAATCCACCCAAAAAAGCAGGTCTAGAATGGCAGGAAGCCTCTCCAAATGCTGATCTTTATATGAGCGTCACCTGACGCTGATGTAAGCTGACCTGCGCTGAGTATTCGTTTGCTTAAGTTAGCCTAAGTTAGCAAAAGTTTGCCAACACTGAATGCAATGCTGGCAAATGCAAGCAAAAGTCTGCAAAAGTCTGTAAAAGTTCATAAAAGTTGATGTGCACTGGATTAAAAAAAAACCTGCTCACGAACATAATTTCACCGACGTTTGGACTAATTTCTCTCACCAGAGAGAACAAAACACTGGATTTACTGTATGCCAATGTCAGGGATACATATAGTGCCACAGCTCTACCCCCCATTGGTAAATCAGATCACTGCATGGTCATGTTATCACCCAAGTATGTTCCCTTTGTGCAAAGGCAGCCTGCTTATACATGGACTGTGAGGAGGTGGACACAGGAGGCTGCTGATGCACTACAGGACTGTTTCGAGACGACGGACTGGAGCGTACTCTGTGAACCACATGGGATGGACATAGACAATATGACCGACTGCATCACAGAATACATTAGAATCTGTGAAGACATGACCATGCCAGCTCAGACTGTACACTGCTTCTCCAACAACAGACCATGGGTCACCAGTGACCTGAAAGCACTTCTGAACAAAAAGAAGAGAGCTTTCAGGGCTGGAGACAAGGAGAAGCGGAGGGGAATGCAGCATGAGCTGAGAGAGATGCTGAGGAGGTGCAAGGACAAGTATAGGAGGAAGTTGGAAGAGAAACTCAGGCAAAACAACACTAAAGATGTGTGGGAGGGAATGAAACAAATAACTGGGTACAAGGGGAGAGTCCGGCAGCCATCTGGGAGCCAGGAGAGAGCTGAGGATCTGAATCTGTTTTTTAATAGGTTCAACTCACAGTCTGTCACCCAAGCAACACAACCAGACCCCACGCACCCCTCCCCACCCACGCTCCCATGCAGAACCTCTCTCCATCTCCCCCCTCCTCCTCCTCAGGGGGCACCAGGACCCTCCCTCACTTCACGGTGACTACAGATCAGGTGGAGAAACAGCTGGAGAGACTCCGTCAGCGGAAGGCTTCGGGCCCTGACGGCATCTTCGCAAGGACCCTGAGGACCTGTGCCAACCAACTAGCTCCGGTACTGAAACAACTGTACAACCTGAGCCTGAGTCTGGAGAAAGTACCGGTGCTGTGGAAGACATCCTGGCTGGTTCCTGTCCCCAAGAAGTCATCTCCATCGGATTTGAATGACTACCGACCAGTTGCCCTCACATCTCATGTGATGAAGGTCCTGGAGTAACTGGTCTTAGCCCACCTGAGGCCGCAGGTGAAGACGTGGCTGGACCCTGTGCAGTTTGCATATCAGCCCCATTTAGGAGTTGAAGATGCTGTCATCTACCTACTGCAATGAGCCCATCTGCACCTGGATGGTGGAGGAGATACTGTGAGAATCACTTTTTTTGATTTCTCCAGTGCCTTTAACACCATCCAGCCACTGCTGCTGGGTGAGAAGCTGCAGGTGATGGGGGTTGACAGATCTGTGATCTCCTGGATTACTGACTACCTGACAGGCAGACCACAGTTTGTCAGGCTGGGCAGTGTCTTGTCTGGAGTGGCGGCTAGTGATACGGGAGCGCCACAGGGGACTGTGCTCTCTCCTTTTCTTTTTACCTTATACACCACTGACTTACAGTACAACACTGAGTCATGCCACCTACAAAAATTCTCTGATGACTCAGCTGTTGTGGGGTGTATAAGAGGAGGAGAGGAGGGGGAGTACAGGGCATTGGTAGACAGATTTGTGGAGTGGACGGAGCAGAATCACCTGAGGTTGAATGTCAGCAAGACCAGACAGATGGTGATTGACTTCAGGAAGAGGAAGGCTCCTTCTCAGCCACTGCAGATTAGGGGGGAGGATGTGGGAGTGGTTGAGGACTACATATATCTGGGTGTCAGGATCAGCAGCGGGTTGGACTGGAGATCCAACACCGATGCTGTGCACAAGAAGGGGATGAGCAGACTCTACTTCCTGAGAAAGCTGAGATCCTTCAACTTGTGCAGCAGGATGCTGGAGCTTTTCTACCAGACTGTTGTCGCCAGCGCCATCTTCTTTGCTGCAGTCTGTTGGGGTAGCAGTATCAGGGCCAGAGATACCAACAGACTTGACAAGATTACCAAGAGGGCTGGCTCTGTAATTGGTCTCAGACCGGAGACCTTTGAGACAGTGGTGGAGAGGAGAACACTAAATAAACTGCGATCCATCATGGACAATCCTGATCACCCCCTCCACCACACACTGGATAGACAGCGAAGCACTTTCTCCAGTAGACTACTACAGCTTCGTTGTCGAATGACCAGGTACAGGAAATCTTTCCTGCCATATGCAATTTCACTGTACAATAACTCACTATGATGTTGTATTCTGGCATAGCTATGCTGCCACACTGCATCTTACAGACTAACTGGTACATCACTTTTCACTCTGCTCCTGATAGTCCTTCTTTGTGCAATGGGATGATTCATGTGTTTATACGGGTCATCATATATTAAGCTATGATGATATAGGTTTTATAGTCGTGTTAGTTTTGTTACTTTCCATGGGTAATCCCTTTGTCTGTCATGTGTGTGTTTCTGTTGTTTGGTTGTCAACTGTCATGCTGCTGTTACACTGTAATTTCCCAGTTTGGGATCAATAAAGTACATCTATCTATCTATCTATCTATCTATCTAATTTCTCTGATTTTTCAAAACGTCTGTAAAAGTGGGTATAAACGCTATAGTGTGAACCCAGCTTTACCAACTAAGACGTATTGAACAGAGCTGACTCATCAAGTACTGAGTTCATGCAGTCCAGCTGTGCTGGACTGGGGATGTCATTCAAGTGGAGGCCCGCCATATACCTAGACCAACTGCTGTATGGCGAGCTGAAGCATGGCTCACACAGACAAAGCTGAGATTCAAGAACATGCTGAAGAGCAATTTTAAATGGACTGATATTCAGCCACGCCAGCTGGAAGCCTCTGCTGTGGACATATCCTGGATGTCACTTACCTCCAAAGCCACAGCAGCCTTCGAAGAGGATCAATGACATTGTCTTGCTGCTGCCAGGGACAGACACCACAGAGCCACGTCCACTTTAGTTCAAACAACAGACTACCACTGCAACATCTATGGATGCCTGTGCGCTTCAGCTTTGGACTGTGAAGGCAACAACATCACTGGTAACACATCTACGAAGATTAATGATATACAATGGATATAATAAGTCTACACACCCCTTTTCAAATGCCAGATTTTTGTGATGTAAAAAAATGAGACCAAGATAAATCATTTCAAAATGTTTTCCACCATTAATGTGACCTATAACCTGTACAACCCGACTGAAAAACAAACTGAAATCTTTTAAGGGGAAAAAAAAAAAAAAACTAACAATAACCTGGTTGCATAAATATGCACACCCTTAATCTAATACTTTGTTGCAGCACCTTTGGCGTTTGTAGCAGCACCTTTGGCGTTTATTACAGCACTCAGTCTTTTTGGGTAGGAGTATATCAGCGTGGCACACCTTGACATGGCAATATTTGAAGAAGAAGAAGCCATCTCTATTGTCATTCAGTCCATCATGTACAGTAAAATGAAATTACGTTTCTCCTATCTACAATATTTATCACATGTAGAATCAGAGGGGCCGCTGCTATGCAAGGCACTGCCACAAATAACTTCTCCTTCCCCCATTCTATTGTGCTGAGCACTAAGCTGGAAGGCAGAAAGTACCATTTTTATATGGCCTTTGGTATGACCCAGCCAGGACTTGAACCCCCAACCTCCCGACTGTGGGGCAGATGCTCTATCAACTAGGCCACCACTCCGGTAACCGCTCTTCTTTGCAAAAATGCTCCAAATCTGTCAGATTGCGAAGGCATTTCCTGTACACATCCCTCATCAGATCACTCAACAGATGTTCGATCGGATTCAGGTCTGGACTCTGGCTGAGCCATTCCAAAACGATAATCTTCTCCTGGTGAAGCCATTCTTTTGTTGATTTGGATGTGTGCTTTGGGTCATTGTTGTGTTGAAAGATGAAGTTCCTCTTCAGTTTCAGCTTTCTAACAGAAACCTGAAGGTTTTATGCCAGCACTGACTGGTATTTGGAACTGTTCATAATTCCCTCCACCTTGACTAAGGCCCCAGTTCCAGCTGATAAAAATCAGCCCCAAAGCATGATGTTGCCACCACCATGCTTCACTGTAGGTATGGTGTTCTTTTGGTGATGAGCAGTGTTCTGTTTGCGCCAAATATACCTTTTGGAGTTATGGCCAAGATGGACTGGCATTCTGTCCAGGGTGTATCCTGCCTCTCACCCAAAGATGCTGGGATAGGCTCCAGCCCCCCACCCCCACCCCCGCGATCCGAAAAGGATTAAGCGGAAGAAGATGGATGGATGGATGGAAGTTCAACTTTGATTTCATCGGTCCATAACACATTTTCTCACGTGTTTGGGAGATTTCAAATGTGTTTTTGCAAAATGTAGCTGGGCTTGCATGTTTTTCTTCATAAGATAAGGCTCCGTTTTGCCACCCTACCCCATAGCCCAGACATATGAAGAAGACGGGAGATTGTTATCACATGTACTAAACAGCCAGTACTTGCCAGAAATCCCTGCAGCTCCTTCAATGTTGCTGTAGGCCTCTTGGCAGACTCCCTGACCAGTTTTCTTCTCGTCTTTTCATCAATTTTGGAGGGACGTCCAGTTCTTGGTAATATCACTGTTGTGCTATATTTTCTCCACTTGAAGATGACTGGCTTCACTGTGTTCCATGGTATATTTAATGCCTTGGAAATTCTTTTGTACCCTTCTTCTGACTGATGCCTTTGAACAATGAGATCCCGCTGATGCTCTGGAAGTGCTCTGCAGACCATGGCTTGTGCTCTAAGATGTGACTACAAAAATGTCAGGAAAAGCCTGTTAGAACAGCTGAACTTGCTGACTCCCGTTTAACATGTGTTTGAATGTGATTGGTTAATTCTGAACACAGCCACATCCCCATTTATAACAGGGTGTGCATATTTATGCAAACAGGTTATTGTAAGTTTTTTTATTTTTCCCCTTAAAAGATTTCAGTTTGTTTTTCAGTTGGGTTGAACAGGTTATAGGTCACGTTAATGGGGGAAAAAGTTTTGAAATGATTTGTCTTGGTCTCATTTCTTTTACATCACAAAAACCTAACATTTGAACAGGGGTGTGTAGACTTATTATATCCATTGTATATCATTAATCTTCGTAGATGTGTTACCAATGATGTTGTTGCCTTCGCAGTCCAAAGCTGAAGCGCACAGGCATCCACAGATGTTGCAGTGGTAGTCTGTTGTTTGGACTAAAGTGGACGTGGCTCTGTGGTGCCTCAACCCATCTTGAAAATGTGTCCACACACACCAACAGGTATCTGTAGCCTCTGCCTCTGTTTTTTGGGCCCATGTCTGTAAAATCAATCACAATGTCTTTCCACGGCTCTTCAGGGGCTTGAAAAACTCCCATGGAAACCTTTAATGCATGTTTAGGATTGAACTTCTGGCATGTTTCATATTCAGAGACAACTAGTTCTGCAACCTCAACCAAATTTGGATGCCACCAATGTGCTTTAGTCAAAGCAGAGATTTTTGTTTTTGAGACATGGCCTTTTAAGTGTGCTTCTCTACACAACAACAACAACAACAACACCTTAGCAGGGGCTACCAGCTGTCCATCAGCTGACCTCCACAAACTTTCCTTATCCTTCTTTGCTCCTTTCTCTATCTACCTACTCTTTTCTTCAGGACTTGCCTTCTCTTGTAGCTGCTTGATTTCCTCTGTGCCTAGTTTCATGTGCTCCTGATCTTCTTTCTGCACCATCATGTTCGCTTGCACAACATAGCCGCCTGTTTGCTCAGCAGCTAAATCAGCAGCTTTGTTTCCTCTGGCCACAATTGCATTTCCTTTTTGATGTCCTTTGCACTTCAAAATTGTCACCCTCTTTGGTTGACCAATGGCCTCCAACAGTTCAACCATTTTTGTCAAGTGTTTAATTGGTGTGTTGGTTAAGTTGAGGAAACCCTTCCTTTTCCAATGTGGTAAATCAGCATGTGCAGCCTGGTGTGCATAAGCTGAATCAGTGTATATGTTTGCTTCTTGTTGTTTAGCATATTGACATGCTTCAGTGGGGGCTACAATTTCAGCTTTTTGGGTAGAGGCAGGCTGGTCTACCATTCCTGCCTCTACAGTTCAAAATGCACCTGTCCCTTCATCATATTTTACAACTGCATATGAAGCACTCAAAGATCCATCTGTTTTGCTGTAGCAACATCCATAGCAAAAAAGATTCAAATTTGGATGTTTAATTTCATCAGGTTGAAGATTTGCAACAGCTTTCATGTCTGTTTCCACAACTGCACAACAATCATGAGATTCACCTGTGAACATGTCCTCTGCTATGTTTGGCCTTCACTTGTGTAAATGACATTGGGTGCTTGCAATATTCTTTTCAACCTTTGTGTTCTTTTGGCTGAAAGTGTAAACAACACACTTTGTAGATATGATGCTACTCCATGGGCAGTGTGCACAATCACAGTGTGTTGCATGGTAATGTGAGAAGTTTTTTCCAGTGCTTTGGCTATCGCGGCAACACGACGTGTGCATGGTGGGTGTTGTCTTTCTGTTGTCTAATGTTGAACTGTAATACATTAGAACTGACCTTGACCCTGTACCTTCCCCCTTCTGATACAGCATGGCGTTCACAACACCGTTCTGTTCAGAAACATCCAGATGAAATGGGGAAGCATAATTGGGTGGTTTGAGTGTACATGCATGTGGCATCAGTTGTTTAAGTTCGGTTAAGTTAGGTTAGGTTAATTGGAAACTCTAAAGTGGCCCTAGGTGTGAATGTGTGTGTGAATGGTTAAGGGATAGCACCGTATCGTGGCTGCTTCATCCATCCAGGTGGAGGATGACCCTCAATTTCCCCTCTGGGGATCAATAAAGTATACTAAATCCAAAAAAAAAAATAAAAAATAAAAATCTAAAGTTCAATGAAAGCACCTTCAGCTGAAGTAGTCCATTGCAATGATGACATAGGATTTTTGTGTCCTGCTTCCTTAAGAAGGTCGCGCAGTGGTTGAATAAGTGCAGTGTAATTTGGGACAAAATTTCTGCTGTATCCGGTAAGACCCAAATATGACATCATTTCCCTCAGAGTGTGCGGTTTAGGGTGTGACAGAATTGATGACCTTTGTGATTGAGACACTGCGGAGTCGCCAGATGTGATTAGTCTGCCCAAATAGTGAACCCTGGGGTGGCAACATTGTACTTTTTTATGGCCCAATTTGTAGCCTTTCTGGTAAAGATGTTTCAGGAGGAGAGCACAGAAGCAGCAGTGGGGCCAGCTAATAGTAGATCATCAACATACTGCAACAGCAATGTGCCAGAGGGCAGGAATAAATCCTGCAAATATTGATACAGTATGTGATTAAAATGGCTGGTGAGTCAACAAAACCTTGTGGTAATCTGCTGTAAGTGTATTGCTGACCCAGACAGGTGAATGCAAAAAGAGGCCTGATGTCTGCATGTAGTGGAATGCTGAAAAAAGCATTTGAAATGTTCACAACAGTTAAAAAAAAAAGTGTTGTGGTGTAATAATGTTCAAAAGCAAGTAAGGATTTAGAACAGTGCAATTTGTAGGCACCACTATAGCATTGATTGGTCTCAGATCATGAACCATCCTGTAGTCCTTTTTTCCAGACTTTTTTACAGGAAGAATAGGAGTGTTCCATGGGGACTGTGTTGGCACTAGAACCCCTGCCTGGAGAAGACCCAGTATTGTTCCTGCCATGCCCGTTTCCTTCTCCTTTGGGAGAGGATACTGTTTTCGCAATATAGCCGATTTGTTTTGAGTGAGATTTTTACTGGTGTACAGGTAATCAGACCAACATCTGCAGAGCCGTTTGAGCATGGGGGGGGGGGGGACTGGAACAGTGCATCAGAATCTGGGTGATCAGTGTTTTCTCTGCCATGTGTTCTGTCAAGGTGCAATGTTTATGGAGTGATCTGTATTGTTACATTGCATGAAATGTGATAGCAATCAGCAGATGGTGAATAATGTAGGTCCTTACATTGTGTGACAACCCAGTTAGTCAACTTAAGACAGCTTTTCACCATTGGTCCCAGTGCCCTTGCCTTCTCCCCTGCAGACACCCCCAGTGTCACATGAGGTGCAGCAGTGTCTGAGAGGGCATACAGAGGCAACAAATCTTCATTCAAACAGACTGCAGCAGCCACTCCTTGTGGACCAACATAAATGTCTTTGCACACTAAGTCCTGCACCCCCACCAAAGTCTCCCACTGATCATCATACAGTTCTTGATTATCATGTAAATAAATCATTGTGCTGTGGAGTGGATCACATGTGTGTGTGTGTGTGGGGGGGGGGGGGGGGGTCATATGGCCGAACTGAGTCTATCCAAGGGGCCCAGGGAATGTATTTGTGTACCAGCTGAGTTTTGTCAGGGCTCACATCATCCAGCTGCCAGCTGCAGCCACCACACAGTTGCAGAAAAGGTTTGATCTTCCTCTGTGTCTGTTTCCTGTACTTGCAACGATGGAGCATTAAAGGAAGTAGACAAGTCTGATGTGCACTGGAGCATAGTGCCATCTGGCAGACACATGACAGTTCCAGTAGAAGCAAAGTAGATGTGTGCTCTCACTTTCAGAGGCTGAGAAGATTTACAGGACAGTCTGGTAAATACAGAAAAGAGTGGACAAAATCCAGTCCTGCCAATGAACAGTTCAATGGTACTGAGAAAGAGAGATGCTTTGGGGTCCCAGAGATGCCAACAACTGATGTATAGATAGTAGACAGGGGTAGAGAAGTTGATATTGATGAGAAGGAGCCCCTGTGTCCACCATAACTTAATAAGTTAATGGATAACTTGTAATTTCCTGCTATTAAATTCAGATAAGACTGAAGTCATCCTAGTTTGTCCAAAAAACCTTAGAAATACCTTTCCAAATCAAACTCTTAGTTTGGATGCGGTTACTCTTTCTCTTAATAGTTCTGTGAGGAATCTTGGAGTTATTTTTGATCAAGATCTGTTTTTTAATTCACATACTAAACTTGTTTCTAAGACTGCCTTCTATCATTTGCATAATATTGCCAAGATTAGGAGCATCTTGTCTCAGAGTGATGCTGAAAAACTAATCTACGCTTTCGTTAGCTCTAGTTTAGATTATTGTAACTCTTTATTATCAGGCTGTCCTAAAACATCTTTAAAAAGTCTTCAGCTGATCCAAGATGCTGCAGCAAGAGTTTTAACAGGTACGAGAAAGAGAGATCACATCTCTCCGGTTATGGCCTCCCTTCATTGGATCCCATGGAGTTTAGAATTAAGTTTAAAATCCTTCTTCTCACTTACAAAGCTCTAAATAATCAGGCCCCTTTTTATTTAAAAGATCTGATAATACCCGATTATCCTAACAGAGTACTACGCTCCCAAAATGCAAGATTACTTGTAATACCTAGAATCTCCAAAAGTACAATGCAAGGCAGAGCCTTCAGTTATCAAGCGCCTCTCCTGTGGAACCAGCTGCCAATCTGGATTCGGGAGTCAGACTCGATCTTTGTTTTTAAGAATAGGGTTAAAACCTTCCTTTTTGATATAGCTTATAATTAGGGTGGAATCATGTGCCCCTGAACCCTCCCTTAGTTATTCTGCTAATAGGTTTAGACAGCCGAGGGACCTCAAACAATGCACTGGGCTTCACTCCTTTCTTCACTCTCAATGAAATATTTTTGCTGGTCATTAACATCTGTTTGTTCTCTCCCATAGATTGAGTCCCCATCGTGCTGTTTGCTCTCTACATGTCTGTTCTTTTCTTCTTCTTCTCTATCCCCTCACCCCCTAGCCAGTCGCAGCAGATGACTTCCCCTCCCTGAGCCTGGTTCTGCTGGAGGTTTCTTCCTGCTAAAAGAGAGTTTTTCCTCTCCACCGTCGCCATGTGCTTGGTTACAGGGGATCGCTGATTGCTGGGGTCTTTCTGCAATTGTGGGGGTTTCCCCTACAGTTGAAAGTGCTATGAGATGACTGTTGTTGTGACATGGCACTATATAAATAAAGTTAAATTGAACTAAATGGAATTGATGTTCTTGTGGTTGAACACACGAGAGCAAAGGTGGCCCAGCGATTGAGTTGCTTTACTGATGCGAGTGGTGATTTCCTTGTCAACAGAACTACCAGATGAGATGAAACTCCTGAGGTACTTGAATTGATCAATGACCTTCAGCTGGGTACCCTCTATGCAGATGGTGGGAGAAGAGTGAGAATATGTATGGGCACATAATCATACCATGTAGGATAACTAAATAGACGGTTATGCTGTTTCATCCCACCTAGCAACAATGCTCTGCACTGTGTGTGTTTATATATTTACATATTTATTCCATCTAGCTACAATGCTCTGCACTGGGTGTGTTTATATTTATATATCTATATATTTATTCCATCTAGCTACAATGCTCAGCACTGGGTGTGTTTATATTTATATATCTATATATTTATTCCATCTAGCTACAATGCTCCGCACTGTGTTTTTATATATCTACATATTATTCCATCTAGCTACATTGCTCCGCACTGTGTGTGTTTATATACTTGCATATTTATTCCACCTAGCTGCAATGCTCCATACTGTGGGTGTTTATATATTTACATATTTATTCCATCTAGCTACAATGCTCTGCACTGTGTGTTCATATATTCATATATTTATTCCATCCAGCTACAATGCTCTGCACTGTGTGTCTGTGTGTGTGTGTGTGTATATATATATTTTATAGTAATATGTACATATGTATATTAGCTGCTCTTGCTTGCTTGTTTTTTTTTTTTTTTTTTTTTTTTTCTTGCCTTCTGATTGTTGCTCTGAGTGTTGCTATCCCTGTGCTGTTGCAATCCTGGAATTTCCCCGTTGTGGGACTAATAAAGGCTTATCTTATCTTATCTTATCTTAAGGTGGTGTGGTTCCTGGAGCAGGCTGGCACATGACTTCAGTTTTGTCAAGCTGATAGTTAGACCAAAGAGTCAACAGGCTTCTGTAAGTCTCTTCACAAAGACCTGGAGGTCAGACTCCATATGGGCCAGGAGGGCACAATCGTCAGCAAACAGTGTTTTGAGTAAAGTCGTTGAAGTGTCTTGGTCTTTGCATTCAGACTGTGAAGGTCGAAGAGCGAGCCATCCAGTCTGTATCTCAGGCACACACCCCTTTCTAGGTCATGAACAGCATGGTTCAGGACGCACATGAAGAAAAGGTTGAACAGGACAGAGGTGAGCATACAGTCCTGTTTCACACTGTTGGAGATTTTGAAGAGTTGTGAGACATCGCTGTTGGAGAGAACGAGGCTCTTCATGCCATCGTGGAATAGACAAATGAGCTGGACAAAGTTTCAGGGACAGCCAAGTTTTGCAAGGATTGTCCAGAGTGCTTTTCTGTTCACCATGTTAAAGGCCTTCGTCAGGTCAATGAAAACTGCTCTATGCACATTTTCTGGACCTGTCTCACCATGAAGACCATATCGATGGTGGTGCAGCCTGGTCTAAAGCCGCACTGAGCTTCTGGTAATAAATTTTCTGAGATGGTGTTGATCAGGCGATTTAGGATGATGCACACCAGGATCTTGCCTGCAGTCTACAACAGGAATATACCCTGGTAGTTACCACAGTCAGCTTTGTTGCCTTTGTTCTTGAAGAGGGAGACAACAGCGGCATCTCTAAAATCATTTGGCATGATCTCTTCATCCCAGATGCTGACACGGATGCTGTGGAATGTGTAGAGAGACTCCAGACTAGCGGCTTTGAAAAGTTCAGCAGGAATGCCATCCATGCCCAGTGCCTTTCCAGAGCCGGTCTGCTTGATCGCCTTCTTGATCTCGTCTAAAATAGGAGGAAGGTCAAGGTCACCCTTTACTGGCTTCTGGTCAATCCTGTCCAGAGTATGGTATCCACAGAGGAAGGTTGGTTGAGGAGTGTAGAGAGGTGCTCTCTCCAGCATTCAGTGATGCTTCCTTTGTCTTTAAGCAGGGTAGTGCTGTCAGATGTGAGGAGTGAGATTGTGCTGGGTTTCTGTGGTCTTCTGTGGTCTTCTGTGGTCTCAGTCTTCACTGAGCTGAAAAACTCTTTCAAGTTGTTTGACTCTGCGTAATGCTGGACCTCATCTGCCTTTTGGTCCCACCAGCTGTCCTGCTTGAAGCACAGCTCTTTCTGCACTTTACTTTGCAGGTGTTTGAAGCAATCTTTCTTTTACCTGGAGTTGATGTCATTTTGCCATTCGATGAACGCAGTGCACTTCTCCTCCAAGAGCCTGCCAATTTCTTCATTGTTCTCAGCAAATCAATCTTGATGGACCCGTTTCTTTGCTCCAAGCACCTCTTTAGCTGATTCAGTCACCATCTGTTTGTACTGGTCGCATTTCTCAGCAGGGTCTCCAGTAGATGGTCCATGTGCAGTCAGCAAGTTGTTCAGATGGGTCTGGCACTTCTCCCTCACGTTTGTCCTCTTCAACTTAGATGTGTTGTATGAGGGTCGGGTGAGCTTCGGCTTCTTGTGGTGCAGTGGAACAATGCGGAGTCCAAGAACAGACCTGACCAGTCTATGGTCTGTCCAACACAGCTCCTCTCATGGTTCTGGTAGTCTTGACATCACGAACATCTCACCTTTGGACAATGACATGATCTATGACATACCACTGCTTGGACATTGAATACATCCTGAAGAGTGTGTTGGTGATGGTCAGTTGGTTCTCGGCGCACAAAGTAAGCAGCATCAAACCATTGCTGTTCATCTTCCCAAGCCCATGTGTACCCAGCACCCCATCTCAGCTCTCGCTGTTGTTTTCAACCCTGGCACTGAAATCACCGAGTATTACAAGCTTACCGCTGGTGGAAGTGGATTTCACGATGTAGTCAAGGTTCTGCAACTGCAATATTTGATTCTTAAAGCTTGTTACATCACATTTTTTTTACAATGTCTGATTTTTTCCCCCTGTATGGGTACTGCTTGCTTACATTGATTTAACCTGTTCAATTGTTTTCTCTAAAGTTAAGCTATTTTTTTTAAATCTTAATACTAATGTCAGTAATATAAAAACACCACAGTGTGTCATGCTTCTTTCACTCACTTTAAAATGATTCACTCACTAAACCAAGCAATTTATTAAGCTGAAGAGAAACTTGACATCTGTATTTTTTATATACTAGTGCATTGCCCGTAGAACGCAAGTATTCCCGTCTGAAATGGGTATCACAATTAGGGTCTACAGGCCCAAATGTAGGCTGTGTTTGAAAGTGGAATACAAAGAGGTGTAGCCTATATGTCGGCAATCACATGTGAGACTTTAACAAATGTAAAAGAGAGTAAATGACACTAAGATTTATTTCACTGTGTAAATATCAATTACAGAATACCTAAATATTAAAAATGAATGGGACATCCAATATTAGCAACAGTTTCAGATCCCTTGTTTATTTGTTTGTCAGATCTTATTTGTGTGATCTTTTATCACTTACTGTATATTCAAGATAATAGTGTATCTTGCACTTTGGGAAATGGGAGCTGATCAGTCACCATTATAATTATTTTAGTTTATATCACTGTTCAGTGATGGAGTTAAGTATAATAATGAATTTCTTCTGTGTATTGTCAATAAACTCATGCAGTACGATAACAGGACAGGTTTACAAATATCCGAGACCCATTGTAGTGCATCAGTTTATATTTTAGCAATATTTTTGTTTTTAAAAGGTTTTTTAAAACTCTAATCAACCAAATTAACTACAAAACACCCAACGTTAATATACACAGCAAAAGGATCCATTTGACTGCAACCGTTGCATCAGTGTTAGCGGGCTCAGGCTCTTAATATTCATCTTTTTTCTGTATTTTTTCAATGTTATGTTATTTTCCTGTGTTGATTTAAGATGTGTTCTTGGTGGTTTATTGTTCTGTTAGTTTTAATGGTCTTAGTATTATTGTTATTTTATCAGTCTCTGTAGTTTAGAATTTATATTTTGTTTCTTTTGTGACACAAGTCTTTACCTCTTCTTCCAGACACTCCCACCCTGTCACCTTCTTGTGTGGGCTGTGTATGTTGTTTCTGCTCCTTAGTCATCTCAGCTGTGATTTATTCTGTAATTAGGTCACCTGCCCGCTCATGTGATACGTACCTGCCATCAGTTGTCATTTTGGTTTTCAGCTATTTAAAGACTGTGATTTTGCTTTCTTAGTGCCGTAGTCTTGATTTTCTCACGTCGTCTTCTCCAGAAACCAGCCCCTGTTCTGGTGGATAAAACTCATAAGTCTGCTGTTTGTCAGTTTGGAATTTTGTTTTGAGAACTCTTTGAACTTTGCTATTTTCAATAAATCTCACAAATTCAAGTTAAGCATGTGGGTCTCACCTCTCTGCCCCGTGGGGCAATTCATGACAGAAGACTGCGGCCAGTAAGAGACCCAGCTGCTGTGAGTTTGTGGATTTTTGGCCTTTTTTGTTTCACTCACCTGTTTCTTCAGTGCTCATCATGTTCCCAGCATGTCGACCTCCAACAGGCAAAAGGAGATCGGCAGCAGGGGTTCCAAGCGTGAAGGAGCAGTGGGCCACGGAGTTCATCCAGGGCTTTGTGGATGAAGCCCTCGCCTCCCACAGCCCAAAGAAAATCTGGTTGAAGGTGGATGCGGCAACAGCCATTGTGGAGGTGCACCCGAGGTATGCGCAGTTCCCAGACTTGTTGGCCATGTTCTCAATACTCCAACAATCCTTCCCCGAGCTGAGGTGGGGGCAGCCTCCAGTGAGCCCGAAGACAACACAGAAGCGCGCTCCGCGGCAGACGCCCTCTCCACCTCCAGTTCGCCCATTCCTGCTCCAGCTCCATCCACTCCCAGACCCCGTCGTCAGAGGAATACTCCCGCCTCTCAGGCAGCAGTTGCCCTGTCGCCGAGGATGAAAACTCCCACAGCAGTTCCTTTTTCTGGTTTTTCCTTTCTGGCTCTCCCATCATTTTCTCCTCTCGTTGCTGCTGCCTTCTTCCTCGGCAATTCTTCCCACTGTTGCGAGACCGGCTGTTTCCTTCCCGGCTCTGCCCATCACCGTGTTTGCGGGAGAGGCTCCTCCACATTCCACTGAGGGGCACACATCTACTGAAGTCACAGAGAGGGCTGTTTTCCACCCAGTTGCAGCAGAAGACATCACACCCAGGGAATTCAGGCAAGTGTTTTTCAACTGCCATTCCATTAAAGATGAATTATCTTGCCTGATTCCCGGTGGTGAGGCTCAGCCAATGCAGTTCTCTGAGTCTTCACCATCTGCTGCAGCCATAAACTGTTCACCTGCTCTCTCCGTGTCTCCTCCTGTCCCACTTGAGTGTCTGCCGGCCCCAGGATTGAGCCGCCGGGCGGTGGAGGAGCCTGCGGTCCTAGAGGACCTAATCAAAGCCCAGCAGCCACAGTCTGGACGGAGGGACAGCGCTGGTATCAAGGTGACATCTGCGCCGATGATGGAGCGTCCCCGAGCCTCAGCTGAATAGGATCCAGCGCCAGCAGGACGTCGACCTCCTGTCACCACGCAGGGTGAGCCACCTGTGTGGGTCACCTCGCTGGGGGGTCCCAGGACTGTATTGACCACAATGCCTGCTGTAGGGGCCACCGCAGCAGAGCTGGAGTTGGGCCTTCAGAGGGTCGGGCCTGAAGAACCATCGCCCGGATCGATGGAGTCCTGGACGGTGGTGGAGCTTGAACTCAGGCAAGTGCTCTCCTTTGTTTTCATTGTCTCAATTTTGGAGAGATCTTGTCGGGCTCTTGGTGTGGAGAGCCAAGTGCAGCCGTCAGCTGCACCTGAGCTCACCTCACCAGGCTCCACTGCTGCCGGTGACCCTGACCCTGTTTCTCTACCTGTCTTGCCTGAACTTTTCCCCAGGGTCACCGAGGATCGTCCAGCTTTGCTAGAGACATTTTCTTCTTCCGGCTATCAGAGAGAGCAGATGCATTTCTTCTCCTCTCCCTTCTCCTCCTCCCCTTACTGATCCCAGCTTGCTGTGTCCTGTCTGTGTCTTGCTCTTCTTCTGCTGCATCTCGACCCAAACGGAAATTATGGAAATTATGGAATTGAGCTGGGCTTTAATGCTATTGACACCACTTTTTAAAAGGAAATCGGCCCAGGGGGAGCCCAAGTGGAGAGACTCATGGAACAATTGGAACTCATGTGTCTGCGTGATTCGACTGAAGATGTGGAAGATATCTACCTGTTTTGGCTTCATGATCACAGGATTTCTGCTGATTGGCCTTGGAGTTTTCCTGGTGTATCAAAAATTAAAGAAATTGGAAGAGCTAATCAAAATGCGGCTCCGGCGAAGCTCCTTCAATAATTCGACCAGCTGGGGGGAGCACTGATAGCGGCAATGGTGAACTGAATTGGAAAGGTGGGAAACATCTCGTGTCGCTGGTGTTCTCCAGAGAATGATTTTAAAGCCTCTGAATGTTAATTTAAATTGTGATGCACAGAATCGCATGAGAGAGGAAATTTCTATGCTCTAAGTGAACTGTGCCTATCAGGCCTTGATTCGGCACCCTTGAGATTTCATTCCTCCTGGAGGAAGATAAGGCAGAAGGGAGTTTTGGCTTGGCTTCTCCCTAACCCAAACACACTGGTGTGCAGTAATCTGAACTCTCAAGGACAGTGTCATGTGACTAGCATGGAATTTACCATCAGACATGCACTGAGAGATGAACTCTTGTGGACATGCTATCTATGTTTTAGGACACTAAAGACATAACATCTAAACGTCGCTCAGGAGAGGATTTTTGCTGTTCACCAGTAACTGATACATACACTGCATACAACATTACATGACTGATACACATACACTGACACACATACACACACACTCTCTCTCTCAACTTGCTTTGTTAACGTGTGTATTGTAACTTGTCTGCTAAGTGTGCATTGAGGGTTTTTTTTCTATGTGATCATAATTTTGCTCATTCGAGTGCTATTCTGATAACTATGTTTTTTTTCTCTCTTCCCAATGTGTCATCCCCTCCCCCTACCCCTTCCCCTCTTTACCCCCCACTGTATGATGAGGCGCCTTGCATGGCTGCCGCGTCATTAGGTAGCGCTTACCGAGCGCGCCTAATATCAAGTCAAATTCCTCGTATGTGTAAACATGCTTGGCAATAAAGTTCATTCTGATTCTGATTCTGATTCTGAGGTCTCCGTGGGTCCAGCCTTGCCACCTGAGATCTCCGTGGGGCCAGCTCCCCCTGCCGAGGTCGTTGCAGGTGCTCTGTCCCAGCCCAGGACCTCCGTTGGTGCTGCTCCCCCTCCGGTTGAGGTCGTCGCCGGTGCTCCATCCCAAAATGGGGCCTCCAAGGGTGCTGCTTCCTCATCTGATGAAGTCATCGCCGGTGCTCCGACCAAGCCCGGGACCTCCGTGGGTGCAGCTCCTCCTCAGTCCAAATCTGTGTGGGTGCTGTGTCCCAGTCAGGGACCATTGTGGGTGCTGCGCCCCAGCCTGAAACCAACATGGGTGGGGCAGCCACCTCCTGGGCCACCCCTTCTGTTTAGGCAGCTGAAGAACCCTGGCTGACCGCCAGACAGACTGTGCCGCTAGGTTCGGTGGCTCATATTCTCCGACAGGCCACCCGACTCGTACCACATCGCCATCTGTCAGGCCTGGGACTTTGGCCGGCTGCCTGAACTGTTGAGTTCTTTGGCCTAGGGTGCCTAGGGGCCTGGTTTTGTGTGGGTGCGGGTCCTGAGTGGGTTTTGTGTTTTTGTTCCCTCCTAGCCTGTTCCCCCCACCACCCACCCAGGGTGGTTTATAGCTATACTTTTTTGGGGGGGTGGGGGTGGGGGGGCTTTTTTTTTCTTTTTTGATGTGACCTTGGGGTGCCTGTAACCCACCCCTTAAGGGGGGGGGGCTCTGTCATGAGCCTGAGTGCAGTGTGTAACCTGACTCAGGCTCTTAATTTTCATCTGAATATTTTCTGTATTTTTTCAATGCTGTTATTTTCCTGTGTGTTAATTTAAGATGTGTTCTTGGCGGTTTATTGTTCTGTTAGTTTTAATGGCCTTAGTATTGTTATTTTATCAGTCTCTGTAGTTTAGAATTTATATTTTGTTTCTTTTGTGACACAAGTCTTTACCCCCTCTTCCAGACACTGCCACCATGTCACCTTCTTGTATGGGCTGTGTATGTTGTTTCTGTTCCTTAATCATCTCAGCTGTGAGCTATTCTGTAATTAGGTCACCTGCCTGCTCATGTGATACGCACCTGCCATCAATTGTGTCATTTTTGTTTTCAGCTATTTAAAGACTGATTTTGCTTTCATATTGCGACAGTCTTGATTTTCTCACGTCTCCTCCAGAACCCAGCCCCTGTTCTGGTGGGTAGAACTCATAAGTCTGTTGTTTGTCAATTTGGAATTTTGTGTTGAGCACTGTTTGGACTTTGTTATTTTCAATAAAACTCACAAACTCACAGTTAAGTGCATGGGCCTTACCTCTCTGCCCCGTGGGGCAATTCATGACAATTTGTCAGTAAATATTATTTATTTCATTGTTTGGGCATTTTTGTGTCCTGTTTGGTCATTAAGTCATTCTGGCCATTCCGCTCCACAGTCATGGTGGTATTATTATTAAGTTTTTAATTTTTAGATACTCGCACAGTGTCACATTTCCTCCTTCAGCCTAGTGCAACATCAGTGGGCATCCTCCTCCTGTCTGACGTGTCACAACTTTTCCCGGGAGGACTTCCCAGATGGGTCAGCAGCAGCAGAGTGGGAATACAGCCAAGTACCTGTTCATTTTTTAACGTCATTTAATGAAGGGACTTGTCTGGTTCCCAGTGTGGAGACTCTGGGGTGGGGGGTTACAGTGTGGGGTTACAGTTTCTTTCAGTTCACTTGGCCTTGTACCCCCACCACTCACTTTGTGAGGGTCTTTTGGTTTTGTTTCTTTTGCTGGTGTTACCTTGTGGTTGTCTGGAAGCCACCCCTTAAGAGGGCGGTATTGTCAGGGCGTGGGATGGATCTCATGCCCTCATCCTAATTTATAATTGTAGTAGCTTGTTTTCAGGGCATGGGCCTCAGCCCTCACACTCTCTTTAAGTTGATTTTGGGGATTTTCTGTATTTCACTCTTGCTATTCTTTTCCTGGTTTGCCATTATTATTATTATTCTGTTTTGCATATTTACTTTCTCCAAAAGTCATCTTCTTAGTTTAAAGTTATCAGCCTTATTTACTCTTATCATTGTTTCATGGTCTTGTCCCCCCTGGTTCCTCTGAGCAGAGGAACCATGACGATCGTCCAATGGCAGCATTGGAGGATCGTCCAATGGCAGCATTGGAGGATCGTCACTTCCTTGTGGTAACGTATCGTCACTTCCTGTTTTGCTGTCTGCCTGTGTGGTTGCTCTCCAGCCACTAGCTATGGCTACTAGCTCTCTTTCCTCTCCTCCTCTGGTGTGTTCTCTCTGTCAGATGTTTAGCTACACCTCTGCCTCTTTTAGTGATAACGGTAAATGTAATAAATGTTGTCTTTTTGAGGCGCTCGAGGCGAGGTTGTCTGATTTGGAATCCCGGCTCCGCTGCATTGAAACACCGTCTGCGCCAGTTAATCTTGACGGACGCCCATTAGCTGCAGCGGAGCTAGCTAGCTTAGGCCCCCCTGTCAGCGGATCCCCGGCTCTCCTCAGCAGCGAGGAGACTGGGTGGGTGACGGTGAGAAGGAAGCCTAGTCGCAAAGCCCCGGTTCACCACCAACCTGTTCACGTTTCTAATCGTTTTTCCCCGCTCAGCGACACACCCGCTGAGGAAAAAACTCTGATCATTGGCGACTCTGTAGTCAGAAACGTGAACCTAGAGACTCCAGCGGCCATAGTCCAATGCATTCCTGGGGCCAGAGCAGGCGACATCGAGTCAAATTTGAAAATGCTGGCTAAAAGTAACTGTAAATATTCCACAATTGTTATTCACGCCGGCATTAATGACATCCGTCTCCAGCAGTCGGAAGTCACAAAACTTAATATAGAATCGGTGTGTGACTTGCAAAAACGATGTCTGCCACTGTAGTATTCTCTGGGCCCCTCCCCAATCTGACCAGTGATGACATGTTTAGCCGCTCGTCATCCTTGAACCGCTGGCTGTCTGTGTGGTGTCCTAAAAATGACGTGGGCTACATTGACAATTGGAGCTCTTTTTGGGGAAAACCTGGTCTTATGAGACGAGACAGCATTCATCCCACTTTCTCATTTATCTAACAATCTGGCATCTTTTTTATCCAAATTTCCAAAACCCTGACTACTCAGAGTTGGGACCAGGAAGCAGAGTCGCAGCCTTACACGCCTCTCTGCAGCTCCTCTTCATTCGCCACCCCTCAGCTTAGCCCCTGACTTCCCCATCAGAGAATCGTTGTCTGCTCCCTCCAAAGTAAATAAAAATATAATGTATAAGCATCCCAAAGTGATAAAGCAAAATATTGGTAAAACTCAAATTAAACATAAAGCCTCTAAATTGAATGATTTGGCCTCTGTTCCTCCTCATAATTTAAAAATTAAATGTGGCTTATTAAATATTAGGTCTCTAACTCCCAAGTCTCTGTTAGTCCATGATCTGTTAATTGATCATTAGATTGATTTAATTTCCCTTACAGAGACTTGGTTAGGGCAAGAGGATTATGTTGGTTTAAATGAATCAACTCCCTCTGGTTATTTAAACTGTCAAAATCCCAGAAGTTCTGGTCGTGGAGGAGGAGTAGCAACAATTTACCATTCCAAATTACTAGTTAATGTAAAGCAAAAAACATGTTATAATTCCTTTGAGGGCCTGGTCCTCAGTATTGGGCACTTTAGCAATTTTAGGTTAAACCCAATTTTATTTGCCATAGTTTATCGTCCCCCATCAACCTACTCAGAATTTTTATCCAAATTTGCTGATTTCTTAGCTGATTTAGTGCTGAAATCTGATAGAATAATTATAGTAGGGGACTTTAATATACATGTGGATGTAGATAGTGACTGCCTTAATGTGGCTTTTAATTCAATATTAGACTCGATTGGGTTTTCTCAGAAAGTAGGAAATTCTACTCATTACCTCCACCATACATTGGACCTTGTTCTGACATATGGCATAGAAATAGAAAATCTTGTAGTGTCTCCTCATAACCCTGTACTGTCAGACCATTGTCTGTTAACCTTTGATTTTACTATTTCTGACTATTTGGCTCCTAAAGAAAAATATTATTACAGTAGATGCCTCTCAGATGATGCTGTTTCCAAATTTATGCAGATTGTTTCCTCTATGCCATGTGTCAACACAACGGAAATAAGTTATAGACAGCTTGCTCCTTCTGTAATTGATAACATGGTGGATAGTGTTTCAGCTTCTCTGCATCAGGCTCTAGACTTGGTGGCCCCCTTAAAAAAGAAAAAGTCTAATCAGAGATTTCTAACTCCTTGGTTCAACACAGAAACTCGTAGCTTAAAACAGAAGACTCGTCAATTAGAAAGAAAATGGCACTCTGTAGCGGTTTGATTCAACCCCCACAACACACAGACAGAACATAGAGACAGTCAGCTCGCACTCCTGGGTTTTTTCCGCTGCATGCTGCGTTTACAGCCGTAAGGTTAAATTGTCATCCATGCATTGTGTTCATGCATCCTGTCTGTACCTCTGATATGCAAATGCCCAGATTAACTGCTGTGAATGTCTTTGATCTATTGTTTGAGTTGAGTATATAAGCTGCACTGCTTACTACTTCCGCTTCTGAGAGAGAGCAGACGCTTTTCTTCCCTCTCCCTCCTAATCCTCTCCCTTCTGATCCCAGCTTGCAATGTCACTCTTCTCCTGGCTGAATCTTAATCCAAATGGAAATTATGGATCTGGAAAGCGGCTTATATGCGATTGTCACCTTTAAAAGAAGAAGCGGGTCAGGGGGAACCCAAGGGAGACTCATGGCATTGGAACTCATGTGTATGTGTGATTCGACTGAGATTGAACTGATCACAGGATCTTCTGTTCTGGCCCCTGGAGTTTTCCTAGTGTATCGAAATTATCTGGGTGAGCTAATCAAATGCGGACCCCAGCGTAGCTCCCTTAACAAATTCAACAATTCGTCCAGCTGGGGGGAGCACTGACTGTCAGCGGCAGGATTAACATGGAATTTACTACCTGGCATGCATTGAAGAGAGAACGAACTCTCTGGACATGTTTTACCTATGTTTCGGTAGGTGGATAACATCTGTGGATTGCTGAGTGCTCTCCAGAGAATGATCTAAAGTATGATTCAAGCCTGTATGAAATTGAAGCACAGAATCGAAGAGAGAGAAATTTTTTTTATTCTCTGAGTGCACTGTGCAGATTTGACCTTGTGTTTTGGTACCCTTGTTTACATTCCTCCTCGATAAGATAACGCCAGAGAAGTGGCTTATGTCTACCCATACATCAACAATCAGTTGTTGTCGTCAGCGGATTGGTCTCTCGAGGACAATGTCCATGTGCCTTCTGCAAGGAAGAGGAAAAGAGAGACAGACTCTGATCTCTGGTCTTGTTTATAAGTCACATGATTATAACATCTATCCACTGCCTGGAGGCGCCCTCTGCTGCCCACTAACAACTGTTACACTCACACTACACAATGACATGCAAATATACACACACTGCTCTCCCTCCCTCTGCTGTGTGATTGTATCTATTGTCTGCTAATGCATGAGGGTTTTTTTCTGTGTAGTCAAAATTTGGCTCATATACGAGCGTTTATTCTGATTACTATGTTTTTTCTCTCTCCTATTGTGTTTTCCTCACCCTCCCCTCCCCTCTTTACCTCCACTGTTGACAGGCGCCTTGTATGGCGACGCGTCATTGGATGCGCCTAACGTGCGCGTCCAATGTCAAGTCACATTCCTCGTGTGTTTACTTGTAAATATACTTGGCAATAAAGCTGATTCTGATTCTGATTCTGATTCTGATTCTGATTCTGATTCTGCACTGTGCTGTAAATCTGCCTCTCAATCTCACTTCTGCAACTACAGCTGCTGGACACAGACATTGTGTCCTCCTTCTCTGAGAGCCGTGGGCTCGCTCTCGGCGCGCTTGCACGGCGCCGGGAGCAGAGCTTGTGACGGCGGTATGATAATAAAACTCTACTTAAAACCTCCAACAACGCTGCCTTATTTTATCATCCGCCGCACACTCTACTAATTTAGATGAAATCTATTTAGCTTGGAGAAATCATCTTTTAATTTATAAAAAATCTCTTAGAAAAGCTAGAACGAGTTATTACTCTGCATTAATAGAAGAGAACAAGAATAATCCCAGGTTTCTTTTCAGTACTGTAGCCAGGTTGACAAAGAGTCAGGACTCTGTCAATCCTAGCATTCCCTTAGAGCTTACTAGTCAGGACTTTATGAACTTTTTCAATAATAAAATTTCATCCATCAGAGATAAAATCAATCAGATTCTTCCCACAGTTAACGTAAATACTTTAACTACTACAACTCCTTCTATTGATGTCTGTCTTGATGAGTTTACTCCAATCGACCTTTGTGAGTTAGACAAAATAGTTTCCTCATCCAAACCTTCAACTTGTCTTTTAGACCCTATTCCTACCAGGTTATTTAAAGAAGTCTTCCCGCTTATTGGTAGCTTTATTCTTCATATAATCAATTCTTCATTAACTTTAGGCCATGTACCACAGGCTTTTAAAACGACTGTAATTAAACCCTTACTCAAAAAGCCAACGCTAGATCCAGGAGCTTTAGCTAACTATAGACCAATCTCTAATCTCCCTTTCATTTCAAAAATCTTAGAAAGAGTTGTTGCTACGCAATTATTTGACCACCTGCAGGGAAATGGTTTACTTGAAGAGTTTCAATCTGGGTTTAGAATCCATCATAGTACTGAAACAGCCTTAGCGAAGGTCACTAACGACCTCCTCATTGCATCTGATAATGGACTAGTTTCTGTACTTGTCCTTTTAGACCTTAGTGCAGCTTTTGATACTATCGATCATAATATTCTACTTGATAGATTAGAACACTATGTTGGACTTAATGGAACTTCGTTGCAGTGGTTTAGATCTTATTTATCTGATAGGTTCCAGTTTGTTCATGTAAATAATGAGTTTTCTTTCAACTCAAAGCTTAGTCATGGAGTTCCACAGGGATCTGTGCTAGGCCCTACTCTTTTTAGTTTATATATGCTTCCGTTAGGCAACATTATTAGAAAGCACTGTATACATTTTCATTGTTATGCAGATGACACACAATTATACCTGTCAATGAAGCCAGATGATAGTAATCAATTAGCCAAGTTAGAAGCCTGTCTTAAGGAAATCAAAGCTTGGATGACTTGTAATTTCCTGCTATTAAATTCAGATAAGACTGAAGTCATTCTTGTTGGTCCAAAAAACCTTAGAAATTCCTTTCCAAATCAAACTTTCAGTTTGGATGCAGTTACTCTTTCTCTTAATAGCTCTGTGAGGAACCTTGGAGTTATTTTTGATCAGGATTTGTCCTTCAATTCACATATTAAATTTGTTTCTAAGACTGCCTTCTATCATTTGCGTAATATTGCCAAGATTAGGAGCATCTTGTCTCAGAGTGATGCTGAGAAGCTGAGAAGCTGATCCACGCTTTTGTTAGCTCGAGATTAGATTATTGTAATTCTTTATTATCAGGCTGTCCTAAAACATCTTTAAAAAGTCTTCAGCTGATCCAAAATGCTGCAGCAAGAGTTTTAACAGGTACTAGAAAGAGAGATCATATCTCTCCGGTTCTGGCCTCCCTTCATTGGCTTCCCATAGAATTTAGAATTAAGTTTAAAATCCTTCTTCTTACTTACAAAGCTCTAAACAATCAGGCTCCTTTTTATTTAAAAGACCTGATACTACCGTATTATCCTAACAGAGCACTACGCTCCCAAAATGCAGGATTACTTGTAATACTTAGAATCTCCAAAAGTACAATGGGAGGCAGAGCCTTCAGTTATCAAGCTCCTCTCCTGTGGAATCAGCTGCCAATCTGGATTCGGGAGTCAGACTCGATCTCTGTTTTTAAGAATAGGGCTAAAACCTACCTTTTTGATATAGCCTACAATTAGGGAGGGACCATGTGTTTCTGAACCCTCCCTTAGTTATGCTGCTAATAGGTTTAGTCAGCCGGGGGACCTCCAGTGATGCACTGGGCCTCACTCCTTTCCTCACTCTCTATGAATTTTTTTTTTTTTTTGCTGGTCATTAACATTTGTTTGTTCTCTTCCATAGATTGAGTCCCCATCGTGCTGTTTGCTCTCTACATGTCTGTTCTTTTCTTCTTCTCTATCCCCTCACCCCCCAGCCAGTCGCAGCAGATGACTGCCCCTCCCTGAGCCTGGTTCTGCTGGAGGTTTCTTCCTGTTAAAAGGGAGTTTTTCCTCTCCACCGTCGCCAAGTGCTTGCTCACAGGGGATCGCCTGATTGCTGGGGTCTTTCTGCAACTGTGGGGGTCCCCCCCTACAGTTGATAGTGCTATGAGATGACTGTTGTTGTGAAATGGCGCTATATAAATAAAGTTGAAGTTGAATGTTTGGTGCATCGTCTGTGTGTGATTATCTGCTCAGCCCCGCCTGTCTTGTTCTCTAAAATGATGCCCTGCTGTGTCCCTTTACTCCTGATTGTGCCCACCTGCTCTGTTTTGTGTTTGATGACTTGTATGCCTATTTATGTCAGCCCCAATCTGTGTTTCGTTTTGTCTGTCATCTCGTCATATCAGTGTGAACAACACACTTCTGATCCCGATCTGACCTGTTTATCTCTGACCTGATCCTGCCTGACGTTGTAAGTTTTGTTACAGCCCCCCGCGCTGTCTGTTATTTTTGTGCTTTTTTGAGCTGTGCCCGTTTGGCCAGCTCATTAATAAATCACTACTGAAACTTCAAATAACGCATTTGTGTCCAATTTTCCATCTTCCGTGACACCTAGTGCTGGTCCCATTGGTACTCCAGAGTCTGGCTCCTTTTCAGTAACTTGAAATGATGATTCTGGCTCCATAGGATCTTGTTGAATAGACAATACAATACTGCTAGACCGATCACCTTCATCACTGAGAGCAGTACAATGGCCAAAAGAGTTCCTCATTCCACGCTTCTCTTAAGAGACAGCGATGCAACTTGAAAAAGGAAATGCACAGTATAACACAAAGAAGCAGAGACTGACAGTTGGCTCAAGAATGTTGTCTGATATTCTGGAAAAAAATGGCAGACAAAATCTATAAATACAAAGCCTATACCCGAAGGATGTTGACTTCTGTGATGTTGCTGAGGCTTTGATAAAGAAGTGCCCCTGTCTCAGTGAACCAGGTTCCTTCAGTGGCAGCTATGGTTGGAAACAAAGATTTAAATATAAGATGGCCAACTATAGAACACAGCTGAAAGCACATGGGCTCTCTGAAGTACATGTTAATTCTTTGAAAGTCAAGACAACAGAAGATGCTTTGCCTGCAAAGAAGATTAAGTGACCAAGATGAGTTGAGGCATATTATTACCCATCTTTGCCATCTGATGAATCTCCAGAGAACATGGAAAAAGTGAGAGAGTTACTGCTAACAGGAGTGAAGAAAAGAAATAATAGGACAACTGTAGCTGAGAAAATGGAACGAACATTTGCCTACCAAAGACGGGAAATAATTGATCAGGAGCCTGGGGTAGAGGAGGTCAGGACCAGGTGGCCTGCGCTGTTGCAAATAGTTGAGGTATGTTTTATGATAAAAGATGTTCAGGAGTCATTATGTTGGAACAGTGTCCCTAAAAATTAATTACTGTCATTGCAGGTGAATGTAGAGTTCATGTGAATCACCACTGTTCCACTTCAAATGAAACTCTTTGCTCAGCTGGACAGGCATGCTAGTAGGCTGGTTGGTATCATCAGTAGCAGGGGAGGATCTGGCAGCAGAAGACCAACCATTTCTTGAAGACTATAAACCAGGTAACATATTCAGGAATAAGTTATACTGTGTTTACACTGTATTAACTTAAAACCTAAAGTTTTAAATTGCAATGTTTTTAGGTGTGCAGATTTTGTGTCACAAATCTTCTTTGTCACTGTTTTAACAAAGACTGTTTACATCAACACCCGAAGAAAGAACACCCTGAAATCGCTGATGGTTTACCTGGGTGAAGATGTTGAATACCTTGGATTGTGTTGACCAAATGATAAGACTAATGATAAATAAAGACGCTGTAAGTGAGGTGGTTTTGGCTTTCTGGCCATTACTGCAGTTGGCAGTCTCTTCCCCCATCCAAACTCTGGCACATATGCACTGAGAACCGTCAATTTATTGGGTCTCTGTCTTGATTTTATTAAGTGCTGTGGGATACTATAAGGTCCTCCCACCTAGTCAGTGAGTTACCAGCAGTAGACAGCTGAGCACTCGTCTAGTTTGTAGGAGCAGAGCAGCACACTGCTGCCGACAGTGACAGTGTCACTGTGTCCAAAAAGCATATATTAGATTCTTACAGAAGCTCCACCTCAAAATCTACACCATTTTACCTGTATGCTGGAATATTTGTGCACTTCACCTGCTTTTAAAACATCCTTTTTAACTGGAGTGATATAGAATGCAATGATCACAGAGGTGCTTATACATAGCCAGGAGTTCTCTGGTTAGTGTCAAAAGAATTGACTGATTTGCAACCAGGCGAAATGCTTTAAGTATTTCAAATATAGTATACAGTTAAAAAATCCTGGTTGACCTTTTGGTAGGACACATTTTGAGTCTTGTTCAAAGGTGGTGAAATTACACACAAAAAGAGAGGCTCCAAATCATCATCTTTACGACAGTAAAAGTGGGAAAAGTCAGGCTCTGAAATGTATTCACAGTATTGAATAAAAAATGTAATTAAATAATAATAATAATGATAATAAAATGAACGGCATAATAAATTATCAAAATTCAAAATAAAGAAAATCAATTAGAAATTGACAAATGTGGAAAATACTTTACTCTGACCTTTTATTAGCTTTTAGAGAGAAAAATACAGAAAATAAACAAGAGAAGGTGTCATGTCTACCTCCAATGGACAGGTAAGGAGGCAAGGTTGGTGGACTCAGTGAGCAGGCGGAACTTCAGCATGACATGCTTTTATTAAATAACAAAATCAAAGAACACAAAGCACAGCACAGGGGCTTGAAAATAGCTCAAGACAAAATGCTAAATACAACTTATAAAGATTCAGGATGCAAGACACTAGGATGCCAGCAGGGAAAATCAGATGGACAACACCACACCAGACAGATATTGAACACTGATATACTATATGGTGATGACCAATTACAGATGAGAGACAGGTGGGGAACAATCAAGGGTAGCCGGGAAGTGGCTGCAGGTGAGGAGACAGGATGGAAGGGGCTGTACAGATAATCACAAACAGGGGATGTGTTATGTGCGGGGCTGATGTTCAGCCCCGCCCATGAGTCATGGCTGTAGCTTCCTGATTTATTGTTAATTGTCCCAGCTGGCAGGTTGTTAGAGCCCTGAGCCGGGGCTCCTTGCCAGTCTACTGCCACGCCCCTTTCTCTCTCGCCTTGCCAGACACTCACCAGCTGTGTGTCATCACCGGTGGTTATTCTCACACACATTTACACACATGCATGCACACACACACATACTCATTCTCACTCACATTTGCTGACACGCACTCATACACGGACTCCCGCCGCACACCTGCGTCCACTTGTCACTCATTAGTCTGGTTGGTATTTATTGTGTGACAGTGGGGGCATTCAGTGTCACGGCGTAAGTCAGCACTACACAGTTTCAGTCAGTAGTCTTCCAGTCTTAGGCAACACTAGTGTATGTTGATGTCCTGGAGCTGTTGGCGTCCCTTTTCCTTTTGGACTTCTCCGGTGTTGTGTTTCCCAGAGCCCGCTGAGCGTCGACGCTCTAGGTAGGTCTCCCTCATTGTTGTTATTTGCCCTTCCTAGTCCACTGCCCAGTTCTTCCCTGGGTGCATGTGGGGTTCCTCCTCTAACCAACCAGCTCAGACATTCATCGCTGTGTGTGCTAGACTGTGCTTTCCACTGTACATTTCTTGTATTTTGAGTTTCCCCATTCTGTTAATAAACATGTCTTCTTCACTTGCATTTTGGGCTCATACCAATTCATTTGTTCGCTGCAAAGTTACGCAGCGGACATGACAGTAAGCCGCGACCAGAAAATGAGCCCAAGCGGCGAAGAGGCGTGTTGCTTTCATTTTTGTGTGTTTTTTCCCTACCTGAGTGGAGCATGATGTCCCCGATGAGCTGTTTCCACACCGGCAGAAGTGAACGGGCAGTAGGACATCCCAGCGTAGAGGAGGAGTGGGCAGCCATGTGTATCCGGGAGTTCCTGTACAATGCTGAGGATGCCTACGGCCCCAGAGAAAGATTGGACTGCCTGAACGGGGCGTTGAGGATTCTGGAGGCTCACCGTGGCCTCTGGAATTACCCTCAATACGCCAAACTGTTGTCCTCCGTCTGCGCGCTCGAGCAGGTTTTCCTTGACCTGAGGAGCCGGGTGCTCCGCACAAAGCCCAAGCACAGATGCTCTTCTCAGCTGGTGGCCATCTTTTCCTTCACTTCATCTCCTGCTCCAACATGGCTGCCGCCAAGTCAGTGGCATTGACGTCATCCGGCCCCGGATCCCCGGAGGAATTATCCAGCCCCACCAATTGTGTCCTTCCCTACACTGATCCTGGTTATCCCCACAGTGGAGCCTCTTTCACTTGTTCCTTTCCGGGCAATGCTGTCTGCAAGATTCTCCTTCTATATTCGTTGCGATGACCTTTTCCTCAGTGTATCCACAGACAGTCAAGGGGTGCTTGTTTTCCTCATCGGTGGCTCCCGTTCCTGTGGCGAGAGGGGCTGCTCCTAAACTGTCTACAGAGGGGCTAAACACCGCCTTTTCCGAACGGAGGGATGACAACGCCCAAACAGCAGCAGCCAACATCATTATCCAGTAAGACAGGCAAGTTAATTTTCATTTTATTCCTATAAATAATGAATTGTCTTGCCTGATTCCCGGTAGGAAAACTCAGGGTAAGCAGTCCCCTGAGTTTTCCCCACCTACTGCTGTTTTGAGCCGGGTCATACCAAAGACCATATAAAAATGGTACTTTCTGCCTTCTAGCGTGGTGCTCCGCATAATGGAACGGGGAAAGTAAAGTTACACACAGAGCTACCAGAGGACTGACCCCCCGCTGTAGCTTTCACTGCTTACAGTAGCTGTGTGGCTTAGGGTCAGAGAAACGGAGATAGGCGCCGCCCCATACACCAACATGGTGTGAAGGGAATTAACTAACTAACTAACTGCTGTTTTGAACTGCTCACCAGCCATCTCCCTGCTGTCTCCTGTTTTTTCCAAGTGCACGCCAGCGTCGGAACCATACCATTGGGACCAGGAGGAACCAGAGGTCTGAGAGGATCATTCCCCTGTAGCAACAGTGAGCCAGACCCCAGCCGCCACACCGGAGGAATCGTCAGCGTGGATTACGGTGGCTGGGACAACTAAGACTGCACAGACCATCATCCCTGCTGTGGAGGCTGCCACAGCAGTGTCAGCACCCGAATTGCACTTCCTGGAGGCCAAGCCAGTGGGAACTTTGCCCGGATCATCGGAGTCCAGAACAGCGGTGGAGCTTGAGCTAAATCAAGTGCTCTCCTTTGTTTTTCTCCTTTCAATTATTGAGCATTTTTTCCTAGCTCGTGGTGAGGAGAGCCAGGCGCAATGGACTGCTGTGTCTGAGCTCGCCTTGCTGGGTTCCACCGCTGCCGGCGACCCTGACTCCTTTTGTTTTTTGTCCAAGTCCTCTTCCAGGGTCACCGGAGAGAGTCCTTCAGCACCAGACAAGTCCGTGGATCCAGGCTCACCAATGGAGGTTATTGTTGCTGCTGCCGCTCCCATGGAGGTCACCGTGGGTCCTGCCTCCCCTGCCAAGGAGGTCATTGTGGGTGCTCAGCTCCAGCATAGGGTGCCCGTGGTTGGCTGCCTCGGGGCTTGAGTGCTCTTACAGGTCGGCTGGCCCACGGTTAAAGTGGCGTTGGGGTCCTCAGCCAGGTCCCACCGCAGGTGCAGCAGGGGTCCAGCCGGGCTCCTCTGTGGGTGCAACCATGGCTCGGTCGGGGTCCACTGTGGGTGCAACGCAGGCCCAGTCGAGGCTCACCACGGGACCAATGAGGTCCCAGGTCGGGACCACTGCGGGTGCAGCCATGGCCAAGCCCGAGTCTACCTTGGGTGCAACAAAGTTCCAGTTCCACGTCGGGACCACTGAGGGTGCTACCAGCCAGCCCAAGGACACCAGGGTCTCCTTCCCCCTTCCAGAGGCCTGGTGGGTGACCCTTCTTTTCCTGCTGGGCACTGTCATGGTCCATTGGGTCCTGCCACCAGCCACTGCAGGGGTCTCCCTTCCCTGGTCCGACCGCCAACCTCCAAGCCTCCCAGTGGGTAGGCTGCTTACTTGCTCACCCCTCTGGCCCTGGTGGCTCAACGATGTGGGCCGCCCGCCCAAAGGACTGGGTCTCCTGGTGGGGGGGCCGCCTTCCGGCCCATTTCACCTGACCTAGTGGCTGAAGAGCCCCGGCCGGCTGCCCGATAAATTGTACTGTTGGGTTAGGTGGCCAAGTTTTCCAGGCAGGCCACCTGACTCACTTTGCCTGGCAGTCCGGCTGGTGTTGAACTTTGATTTGCCACCTGGCCTAGTTCACATGACTGTTCATGGGCCCTGGGACTTTGGTTGGCCCCCTGAACTCATGGCTGTTCGTGGACCCTGGGACTTTGGTCGGCCCCTGAACTTGGGGACTCTTGGATTTTGGGGAGGGTTTACTTTGGTTTTGAGGTTGGGAATTTTTGTTCTTTCCTTATGTTATATTGTTGTATTTTTCTATTGGTTTGTTCCTTCCTGACCTGTTTCCCCCTCCTCCCACCCTGGGTTATTGTGTGGGGTCCTGAGGGGGTGGGGGGCACATTTTCTTTTGTATTTTGATGGCAGGGTGGGTGTCTGGATTCACCCCTTGGGGGGGGGGGGCTCTGTTATGTGCGGGGCTGATGTTCAGCCCCGTCCATGAGTCGTGGCTGTAGCTTCCTGATTTATTGTTAATTGTCCCAGCTGGCAGGTTGATAGAGCCCTGAGCCGGGGCTCCTTGTGAGTCTACTGCCACACCCCTTTCTTTCTCGCCTTGCCAGACACTCACCGGCTGTGTGTCATCACCGGTGGTTATTTTCACACACATTTACACACATGCGTGCACACACACACATACTCATTCTCACTCACATATGCTGACACGCACTCATACATGGACTCCCACCGCACACCTGCGTCCACTTGTCACTCATTAGTCTGGTTGGTATTTATTGGGTGACAGTGGGGGCATTCAGCGTTGCGGCATAGGTCAGCACTACAGTTTCAGTCAGTAGTCTTCCAGTCTTAGGCTACACTAGTGTACTGTATGTTGATGTCCTGGAGCTGTTGGTTTCCTTTTTCCTTTTGGACTTCTCTGGTGTTGTGTTTCCCAGAGCCCACTGAGCTCCGACACCCTATATAAGTCTCCCTCATTGTTATTATTTGCTCTTCCTAGTCCGCTGCCCAGTTCTTCCCTAGGGGCGCGGGGGGTTCCTCCTCTAACCAACCAGCTCGGACATCCGTCACTTTGTGTGCCAGACTGTGCTTTCCACTGTACATTTATTGTATTTTGAGTTTCTCCATTCTGTTAATAAACACATCTTTTCCACCTGCATTTTGGGCTCGCACTAATCCATTTGTTCACTGCGAAGTTAAGTAGCAGACATGACAGGATGCACATGAAACATGACAATGAACATACAGGACGACCATACAGGAGTAATACAGACAGGGCAGTGGCCAGGGATATGGAAAACATGGGGAGTTGGAACAATAGGGAAACAGATATATAATGGTGTGAAAAATCGTTTGCCTCCTTCCTGATTTCTCAGTTTTTGTATGTTTGTCACACTTAAATGTTTCAGATCATCAAACAAATTTAAATATTAGACAAAGATAACACAAGTAAACACAAAATGCAGTTTTTAAATTAAGATGTTTATTATTAAGGATAAAAAAATCCAAACTTACATGGCCCTGTGTGGAAAAAGTGACCCCCCCCCCATTAAAACATAAACATAAATTAACTGTGCTTTATCACATCTTTGGAAAGCTGACTTCAATTTCTCTAGCCACACCCAAGCCTGATTACTGCCACACCTGTTCTCAATCAAGAAATCACTTAAATAGGACCTGCCTGACAAAGTGAAGTAGACCAAAAGATCCTCAAAAGCTAGACATCATGCTGCAAGCCAAAGAAATTCTGGAACAAATGAGAAACAAAGTAACTGAGATCTATCAGTCTGGAAAAGGTTATAAAGCGATTTCTAAAGCTTTGGGACTCCAGCGAACCACAGTGAGAGCCATTATCCACAAATGGTGAAAACATGGAACAGTGGTGAACCTTCCTAGGAGTGGACGGCCGACCAAAATTACCCCAAGAGTGCAGCGAAAACTCATCCAAGAGGTCACAAAAGACCCCACAACAACATCCAAAGAACTGCAGGCCTCATTTGCCTCAGTTAAGGTCAGTGTCCATGACTCCACCATAAGAAAGAGACTGGACAAAAATGGCCTGCATGGCAGAGTTCCAAGACAAAAATCACTGCTGAGCAAAAAGAACATAAAGGCTTGACTCAGTTTTGCCAGAAAACATCTTGATGATCCCCAAGATTTTTGGGAAAATACGCAGTGGACTGACGAGACAAAAGTTGAACTTTTTGGAAAGTGTGTGTCCCATTACATCTGGCATAAAAGTAACACAGCATTTCAGAAAAGGGACATCTTACCAACAGTAAAATATGGTTGTGGTAGTGTGATAGTCTGGGGCTGTTTTGCTGCTTCAGGATTTGGAAGACTTGCTGTGGTAAATGGAACCATGAATTCTGCTGTCTACCAAAAAATTCTGAAGGAGAATGTCCAGCCATTTGTTCGTGACCTCAAGTTGAAGCACACTTGGGTTTTGTAGCAGGACAATGATCCAAAACACACCAGCAAGTTTACCTCTGAATGGCTGAAGAAAAACAAAATGAAGACTTTGGAGTGGCCTAGTCAAAGTCCTGACCTGAATCCAATTGAGATGCTGTCTCATGACCTTAAAAAGGTGGTTCATGCTCGAAAACCTTCCAATGTGGCTGAATTACAACAATTCTGCAAAGATGAGTGAACACAGAGGACAATAAATGCAAATAATAATCATACATAATCACAAGAACAACTAGAAAAGCACTCAGAGAGCACATACCTCCACCAAGGCTCCTTCTGTCCTTCATGGATCACCTCCAAAATGTAATGGGTTGTTTTGGAGGATTCTTGCTAACACAGTGAGAAGATAAGATCCTTGGTGGAGGTATGTGTTTTTGGATCATCACCAAAATATTATGGGTTCCTGTCTAGCCCAAGGACCACCTCTGGTGAAAATTTCATTCAAATCCATCCAGTAGTTTTTGTGTAATCCTTCTGCACAAATACAAACAAGGTCCTTGGTGGAGGTATGCACACTCAGATCATCACCAAAATTTAATGAGTTCATCCTTGGCCCAAGGGCTACCGCTGGTGAAAATTTCATCAAAATCTATCCAGTATTTTTTGTGTAATCTTGCTAACAGACGGATGGACGAACAGACAAACCACCTCGATTACATAACCTCCTTGGCAGAGGTAATAAAAGAACATAAAGCGTGGGCTTGATCCTAAGCTCAAGCCCAGATCATGACAGAAGGTACAAAAATGAAGAAAATCATTAGTAAAATTACTTTAAAAATTAAGAAATTAATGAAGAAAATTTTTTGAACAATCTTTAAGTGTGACACAATTAAACATACAGCACAAGACTTCAACAGTACAACAACAAAGAACAAAATAGTGTCCTGGCACAAGTCATTCCATGTTTGATCATAGTCTATTTTATGGCAGACATCCCGGTTGTTAACACGATATAGTGAGGAGGAGGAGAAAGTAAAGAAAAGGGGGAAGTTGGGCAATAACTGAATAGAACTCAATCAAAATTTAACCTCATTACTTTGACCACCCAAAATAAGTGATAACAGGGGGCCGCAATATTATGTATTTGTACATTGTTCTTATACTGTTGTTATTGGAGCTCTTATTTGTGTGGTGCGGGGTGATGACTCCAGCTTCCGGTTCTGCCAGCCCCGGTTCTGTAAGAGGGGCTGCCTCTTCCACCTTACCTCTGCCAGCGGCTGCATGCATGGCAGGTGCACTGCGATCAGCTTATTATAAAGAAGTGTTCAGCTCCACTCCTAGTGCCATCCTTGTCTACGAGTTATGACATAACACGCAAATCCAAAAATGAATCACTTTTTATGTTAAGTTTGGCTGTTATCTTTTCCATTAAGTGCACTTTCTTTAATTTCTCTCTCCACTGGGGGAGAGTGGGTGGTAATGGTTTGAGCCAACCAGTATGAGGATATGAATCAGTTTGACTTTCCTCCTCCCTATATCTTCCCCTGGGATTACACCTAAAATATAATATATTTGGTCCAGTGGCATGTCGACATTTAGAATGGATCAAACTTCTGTCTGAATCCCCTGTCAAAATGGTTTTAATTTATGGCAGTCCCAGAAAATGTGTGTGTGGTCTCCACTCTGCTTACAGTTCCTTCAGCATAGTTTGGTTTTATTCTTATCACATTCTGAGATATCCATAGGTGTCCTATAGAACCTCTCTTTTTACTGTCCAATTGAATTCTTTCCAAGTTGAATTATAAGTAATTTTGAGAGCTTGTTTGCACATCTCTTCCCATTTTTATCATCAATAAGGACATTCATTTCTATTTCCCATCTATTAATGAAGAAAATTTTTTTAAAAAAGAAGAAGAAACAAAAAAATTAAGAAAAAAAAACATTGCTTTCTACTCAATGAAGACATTAAAGGGTTAAACTCTGTTTGAGGTGAAATTTCTTTTAGGAGTGAAACTACATTTTTAGTTACTAGTGTCTGTGTGCTAAGCAGTTTATGACTCTGCATATTGTCTACTGTAATAATTTAATACACTGACTAGACGTAAGCACCTCACACAGCACCATTTAAAAAAGAAATGAACTGGCTGATGTTCTGGCAGGCCAGTGAGGATTAGTGGATAAATAAATAGGAAATTGCTGCACAGTTTAGCAGCCAACTAGTGCCAATAGTTTAAAATGTATCACTCCTAAAGTTTTGTACTGGTTGTTGTGTATCTCATGCTTTTAAAAAAGTCCTTTACAGGATGTGGAAGTACATGAGGCTGAAAAAGAACTGGAGCAGTAGTCCATGGTGATCTTCGTTGTTCGTCAGGAAGGTGACTGATTCCTCACGCTCAACCACTGGGACTGTCATAGATGGTGTTACAGTTCTGGATGACTTGCCCTCTGTTGCATCTGCCTGTTCCTTATTGTTGGGTTTGTCCTCAGCTTAAAATACTCCAAGCAACTTGAGCACACTTCTTCCAGAAAGTGCTCCTGGAGCTTGATGCAAGTAGGATGAGTACCAAAGTGTGTTCACTGAACACAAAGCTCCTGAATCCATAACAAGGAGTCACACTGAGTGACAAAGTGACGTCTGTTTCCAGAGAAGGACTTGAAATAAGGTGGATGAGTGCCAAAGTTTACTCAAGTCAGTCCAATCTACAATAAGCAACCATCTTGTTAGAAACTGCCAAGAAACAAAGTTCTTGTTCTTAATGTTAATGTTAAGAAACAATGTTCTTGTTCTTTCTTAACTTGTAAATGTTCTATAATTGTGCGCAGTTGCCTGTTTGTGAGATAAGCTGCTTGAATCTTCTTTAATGTTGTCAGAAAGGATCTTGAAATACTGTGAGCACTTTAAGGTAATGGAGAAGTCCTATCACTGCATAAAGCCTCTAAGTCTAAATAAGCAGCCACTTTATTAGGAAAAGATGTTTTGTTCAACTGTTTTTAAGATTTTAGCAGAAATGCCTTGGTGTGAGATGAGCCATGTTGCAGCTTATAATCAAATATCAGTAATTCCCTTTCCAGAAGAGGATTTGAAACTCCATGCCAAGCACAAATGGTAGAATAAGCAGTCACTGTTATTAGGGAATGAACAAGGATCAAGGTTCTGTGTAATGTTCCTAAAATTAAAAAGTTTATATGTTTGCGGTTCTTATGCCCAAATGTTGACATGTCAGTAATTATCTTGGCAGATAAGATTTTGAAACGATTTGCCAAAATTCGAGCCAGCACAAAGCTACCAATGCTAGAATAAGCCATTGTGGCGTTCTGTAGTTGTTTATTCTGAGAATAACTTGATGGAAGACTTGTAACACAGTATTTCACAGCAGTGTTTATGGTTTTAGATAAGCCTTGTATGTTGCTTATAGTTTTGGACACAGTTGTCAAGAAATGTGGTGGTGTTCAACACTGAATTGCAAGGCCAGATTAAAAAAATAAATTTGAAATTTGAAACGTGCACAATGTTTGAGTTTTTTTTTCTTTATAGTATGAACAGTAAGCCGATAATTTAAGAGTAAGTTTGATGAAATGGATTAAAATGGTCAAGTAATAATGAATAGAAAATAATTATTTGACAGAATTAAAACAGATCAAGTTGGATTTATAATAATTTTATTAGTAGTTTCACATTAAAAAATAATGTTTTGAATATTTTTTTTAATTTAAAAAGATTAAATAAAACTATGCTGGATGAACTTGAAAATAATGCATACATTTAATGTAATTCAATTTGGTTCACTTAATAAATATTTTTTAGATGTGACCTATTGAAGAATAATTTTTAAGTTGATTCAACGTTGCACTTTTTTCAGTTCAGATGAGTCTAAAATTGAATTATTTGGACACCAGAACAAAGGATATGTTTGGTGTAGACCAAATACAGTGTTCCATGAAAAGAACCTCATACCGACTGTGAAGCATGGAGAAGGAAGTGTCATGGTTTGAGGATACTTTGCTGCTGCAGGACCTGGCCAGCTCACCATCATTGAATCCACCATGAATTCTACCATGTATTGTCATGCGGTGACCCTCGCGGGCCACCATAAGACGTCAAAAGTCTCCAGTGAGTTTTGCATTGATGTTTATTTCAACAAGACAAGACGAGAACACAAAGCTATGAGCCGCTGAGGGCAAAACACACACTACTTAATACAAGGGATCGTAGGGCTAACCCCAGCCACTACGACCTTAACTATGACGTGAACAAGAATATAACACAAACCTGACATGAACGAGGACCAGGAATGTTTGACGAGGAATGTTTGACGATACTCCAGCATCAACCAGCTGTCAGCACCCGCTAATAAAGCCGGCAGCTAACGAGCTGTGATGCCGAACAGCTGATCGGCTCTGACAGCAGGAAGCCCCACCGAGCACTGTCACAATAAGAGCCCGCGGAGCCAGAATGTAATCCACTGCTGTCAAAGCCGGCAGAGATGATGCATAGCCCGAGCACAGACGAGATCTGCACTCGGGTCAGGTTCAGGTTCAGGTTCAGGTTACTTTATTTGTACCCATAGGTAGATTTGTTTTGCAGTTGGTGACATCCATATTTACAAGCCACTAATTACATTCAACATAGACACAAACACAGGCACACATCTTACAAAATAGGTAAATATAAAATATGTACAATATAATTTTTATAGCTTGTTCAACTCTTTGACAGCAGCAGGGACAAAGCTGTTTTTGTAGCGCTGGGTTCTACTTTTTGGGACAGCAAACCTCCGTCTGGAGGGAAGAAGCTGAAAGTTGCAGTGCAAAGGGTGGGAGTCATCATTTAAAATCGAGTCGGCCATCCTCTGTACTTGTCTGGTGTACAGGGATGTCAGGCTCAGCTGTGACTCACCAAGCAAACGACTGGACCATCTGACTACCTGATCCAAGGATTTCCTCTGTTTCAGTTTTATCATAACATGGTCATAACATGTATCAGAGAGTGCTTGAGGACCATATGGGACCATCTGTAAAAAAATTAAAGCTGAAGCAGAACTGGACCCTGCAACATAACAATGACCCGAAATATACCAGTAAATCCATCAAGAACTGGCTAAAAACTAAGAAATGGAGAATCCTGGAATGGCCAAGTCAAAGCCCAGATCTTAATCCCATTCAGATGCTGTAGGGTGACTTGAAACGGGCTGTACACGCAAGAAACCCATCAAGCATCTCACAGCTCAAAGAATTCTGCATTGAGGAGTGGGGCAAACTTTCCTCGGATCGATGTCAGAGACTGGTAGATGGCTACAAGAAGGTGTCTTACTGAAGTTGCTTCAGGCAAAAGGGGGTAACACTAGCTATTAGGCAGTAGGGTGTCCTAACTTTTTCCTCAGAATATACATTTTTGTTGATATCTTTTGTTTAATGAGTAAAACTAGGATAATTTTATTTACCTACAATTAAATCACCTTCTTTTCCAGATAAATAAAAACAAGATTAGACATCAATATGTGAACATTTGTTAATAAAGAACTGAATATTTAATGGGGTGTCTTAATTTTTTCACATGACTGTACATCAGCTGTTTGTATGGCTTTTACTGCAACGAGTGCAGGTCCTCTAAGACATTCCATAATACGTCTATGTTTTTCTTTGTCAGCGCAATTGCTCTCTTCGACCATTAAACAGGCTTGTTCCAGCCACTGCTCTCATGCTTCTTCACTTGTAGGTGTTGGTAACATGCCAGAGAACACACGAAGGCGGCAGTAGCTACTGCTTTCCCCTGATGGCTTTCCATCTTTGACAGCACATCGCCAACTGCTCTAATGATTGACTCAGCTATTGGATGATGCTGCATCAAGCAGAACTCTCAATGAATTTGGTGCATCTCAGGTAGGAGCAGAATATTTAACTGCAATGATGATGGGCCAACTGATGTTTGTAGTAAGCTGCTTGACTTCAGAGGGGATCTTGGTTGGATCAGTCTTTTCTCTGCATTCACAAAGTACACTCAACCGATCCAGTTAGTTGTTGTACATTCTGCCTCTGAGTCTCACTCATCCCAGGGCCTTTACAGTCTCCAGCATCTCTTCCACCAGGGCAATCTCAACGCCTTTGGGAACGAGTACCAATAACCCATGGTCTTCCTCCAGTGACTCATCTTGATATCACTCTCTGAGCCCTTTCACCAGTTCTGCATGCACCGACTGAACATCTATTATCATCTTTCTTAACAACTACAGAAATTTAACTTTAGAACTACAAACAAAATTTTCATGTAGTCGTCCTTTAAAGTGGAAGGAGAAAAAAGTGACCTAGTAGTCCTTTAATGTTGCTGTCAAGGATTAAAAAAAAATAATGGGCTTAACAAAATAATCCCAGTGGTGCCTCCATTCTATAGCTCCCCTTTGCTTGTTCAGGCATTAATATGGGTGGCTATCCTGAGTTCTTTAAATAAAGTGGTATCTCTACCGTTAACATTTTACTTTGTCTTTCAGTTTTGAATGAAACAGTAGCAAGACTCCTTTACCTTTTAAGTATTTACTCTTTAACTTAATTTCTTTAGCCCTTAAGTCTAATATTCAACTCAAAACACTAATGTGATTGTTCACCTTAAAATAAAAATCTTAAATCCAAGAGTTCAAAATCTTAATTACAAATAACCATTCAGATGCAATGAAATGATTTGCTAAAAAAATATGAATGATTTTTTATGCACACACTCAGATAATTAATTTTACTGCAAATATCCTCTTTTAGACAGTTAAATCAAATAGAAATCTCAGCATTTGTATTATCAGTAAAAATCACTGCTTTGCAATATTTCAACTGCCAACAACAACAAAAAAGAAAAAAATGGAAAATGGGCCCTTTAAACCTTAATGAAAGGAAACTTAAAGCTAGCAAAAATATACTCTAAATACCCCACAGTCCCAAGCATTGCAGACCTGGCACGAAGCTTGCATGTGTGGTATCCAACATGTATTGGCGGCTCCTTTACTCTGGACTAGAAACGATTTGGGCAACTCACAGGTCCACAGGCATCATCACACTGTGAGAATCACTCTTTTTGATTTCTCCAGTGCCTTTAACACCATCCAGCCACTGCTGCTGGGTGAGAAGCTGCAGGTGATGGGGGTTGACAGATCTGTGATCTCCTGGATTACTGACTACCTAACAGGCAGGCCACAGTTTGGCCGGCTGGACAGTGTCTTGTCTGGTGTTGTGGTTAGTGATATGGGAGCTCCACAGGCGACTGTGCTCTCTTCTTTTCTCTTTACCTTATACACCACTGACTTTCAGTACAACACTGAGTCATGCCACCTGCAGAAATTCTCTAACGCCTCAGCTGTTGTGGGGTGTATAAGTGGGGGAGAGGAGGGGGAGTACAGGGCACTGGTAGACAGATTTGTGGAGTGGACAGAACAGAATCACCTGAGTCTGAATGTCGGCAAGACCAGAGAGATGATGATTGACTTCAGGAAGAAGAGGATGCCTTCTCAGCCATTGCAGATTAGGGGGAGGATGTGGGGGTGGTTGAAGTCTACAAATATTTGGGTGTCAGGATCAGTAACAGGTTGGACTGGAAATCCAACACCGATGCTGCGCACAAGAAGGGGATGAGCAGACTCTACTTCCTGAGGAAGCTGAGATGCTTCAATGTGTGTAGCAGGATACTGGAGCTTTTCTATCAGACCGTTGATGCCAGCGCCATCTTCTTTACTGCTGTCTGTTGGGGTAGCAGTATCAGGGCCAGCGACACCAACAGACTTGACAAGATTATCAAGAGGTCTGGCTCTGTAATTGGTCTCAGACCGGAGACCTTTGAGACAGTGGTGGAGAGGAGAACACTAAATAAACTACGATCCATCATGGACAATCCTGATCACCCCCTCCACCACACACTGGACAGACAGTGGAGCACTTTCTCCAGTAGACTACTACAGCTGTCAAATGGCCAGGTACATGAAATCTTTCCTGCCACATGCCATTTCACTGTACAATAACTCACTATGATTTTGCATTCTGGTCATAATTATGCTGCCATACTGCACCTTGCAATTTAACTGGCACCTCACATTTCGCTCTGCTCCTGATAATCCTGCATTGTGCAGCGGGTATGATTCATGTGTTTATACGGGTCATCGTATATTAAGCTATGATGTATATAGGTTTTTATAGTAGTGTTAGCTTTACTTTCCGTGGGTAATCCCTTTGTCTGTCATGCGTGTGTTTCTGTCGTTTGGTTGTCTACTGTCATGCTGCTGTTACACTGTAATTTCCTATTTTGGGATCAATAAAGTACCTACATCTATCTATCTATCTATCTATCTATCTATCTATCTATCAGACATAGATATCTATGTCTATCTATCTATCTATCTATCTATCTATCTATCTATCTATCTATCTATCTATCTATCTATCTATCTATCTATCTATCTATCTATCTATCTATCTATCTATCTATCAGCGTACGTACAGCTCCTCTCCCTGGAATCCGGAGTAGTCGTCTTCCCCAAACACAAGAACATTAGGGCTTAGTTAATGTCCCATCTAGTTTATGCAGACGTCTCCAGCTCACTGTGTTAGCAAGCATACAGTCTACACACAGTCCAGTAGAAGAAGGGTTGCCAACTGTCCCGGTTTGACCGGGCTGTCCCATTTATTTGTAAATATGTTTGTCCTTTGCGGGACATGTGTTGTCCGTTATATTTAAGACCGCCGTAATGAATAGGCTAGGCTGGGCTGAAGCCCAGGGGTCTATGAAGATCAGGGCCTATCATGAGCCAATGAAAAACATCACATTGTTGTTAATTGGTCAGATTCCATGTCCATCACTTGATATTCATGTGTGGCTGCTGATGGGTCTAATTTACAAGTGCCACACATGGGTACCAGTAACAATAGCCTATCAGAGGAATTGTTTTGACATGTGACTATGCAAGCGCCAGTGGGAGGGTAAGAAGTAATTAACTCAGTCAAAATGTCTGGAAAAAAGTTTGAAAGTAGTGCTTATAGAATTATTGACAGGAAAAGAGCTTAGGGAAAACGAATTGTTCAAAAAAGCGTAAAGGATTTTTCTAAGCTGGAGCATTGAGTGGAGGAGGCTGCGAATTACACACAGAGAAGGCAGGGGGGTCGTTAAAGCCCTCACCTGGGTTAGAAGGGAAAAGAAAGGCCATCATTGCTTATGGTACATCAAACAGCTGTGCGTGGGACACTGAACTCTGAACTTGGTAAAAAGTAGGCTAGATCAAGCATGCATCCATAGAGTATGACGAGATTCGTGAGCTGGACTTAAAGGACATAATGTAGGATTTTCTTTAAAGAAGGCCAGAAGAAAGCACTTTAAAAGGTAAGACATGCTATTTGCAGTGTTCCCAGCCACCTGTGCAGGTTTTTGATTGCTGCTGTTGTGCTTGTTTGAATCAGGAATACTTCACTTATGTAATTTTAGGCTGCGTGTCCAACAAATGCGTTTTTTGTCGCCCAACCACCCTGAGCGTTTTTTTTTATTTTCAGCATTTGTGTACTGCGCTCTGGAAAAATAAAAGTTTGTGCCCTGTATCCCAGCAACAGCTTGTCACTCGCAGCTCAGCACTTGCGCTTTTCCTATGGTCAGACTTTCTACTGATTTTTTAATAGCAGTCTCTAAATAACAATGGATAGGAAACATATTCTAGCAGCTCTGGATGTAAAATATAATGACACGGAAAACAAGAGTCTGAGTAGAGACTAGTACAGGTGTCCTATGTCCCGCCCTTCCTTATTCTGATTGACTGCTTAGAAAGGTCTGACTGATGAGCTCAGCTGCAGTCTGAAAAGTTGAACTTTTTCAACGCCTTGAGCGCCATGACAAAAAACAGCCACCGCTCAAAGTGTTTCAGCACCAAGGGCACTCAGCGCTGTGAATGCTGGACTGCATAGAGAATGAATAGAAAACCATCACTCAGAGTGGAAAAAACACCGCCGGAGTCTTAAGTTTCTTTCTCCCGTCTCCACCAGAACCCAGCCCTTGTTCTGGTGCGGTTTCTGTAAGTTTATTTTGTATTTCGGTCTAAGCACTGTTTTGGTCTTTGTGTTTGTTTAATAAATTTCACAAACTACAGCCCTTTGCATGGGTCTCACCTCTCTGCCCTGAGGGGCAATTCATGACAGAAGACTCTGGCTCATTTGAGGCCTAGTGGCTGCAGTGTGTGTTAATTTTGCGTTGTTTCACTCCAGCGGCAGCGGAAGCTTGCAGGTTTTCCTTATTTCTCCCCAGTTTGTTTTTTCACCCAGGGTGCCATGTCAGTCACCCCGGATTTGTCAACCCCGAGTGTGAGCAAGGCAGAACGGTGGTGTATGTGCACCCTGGAGGACATTCTTTAACAGGCTCGTGCCTCCCATACTCCCGAGGCAGCCCGAGAGTGTCTGGAGGGCGCGATGCAGGTAGTCGAGGCATGCCCCAGCCTGTGGGACCACCCAGAGCTCGTGGACCTACCCCTTTCCATTATCACTCTACAACCTGCGAGTTATGGGCTGGGGGAATCCACTCTTTTGTCCTTGCCTGCACCGACAAAGAGCAAGCACCAGCGAACACGGAAGCCTCCAGCCTCTCGCCGCTCTCCAGCGGCTGCTCCACCTCCTCCTCCTGAACACTGGCCCGCACCATCGGCCGAGGAACTAGAGGAGCGCAGGTGGGCCATGTTAGCGGAGACAGAGCTCCTTCTGGAATATAAGCCTTGGCTTTTCCCGGATCTCGCTCAACAACTGAAGGAGGTTCCACTGGGACCTCTTTCACCTATCCAGGAGCCGACGTCTCCGCCTCCCATCTCCTGCCGTCATTCAAGGAAATCCCGGCGAGGGAACGCCTCCACCTCTCAGTGGGCAGTTTCTCCCCCGTTGAGTCAGACAACTCCCACAGCAGTTTCCTCTTCGTGTTTCTCCTCGCCAGCTGTCCCGTCAGCTCACTCATTCTCCTTTGCTGCTGCAACTCCCATCTCCTCAACGTTTCCTCCCGCTGCTGAGAGCTCAGTCGTTTCTTCTCCGGCTCTGCCCATCACCGTGTCAGCAGGGGCGGCTCCGCCATGTTCCACTGAGGGTCCCACATCCACCAAAGTCACGGAGAAGGCTGATTTCCAACCAGCTGCAGCAGACGACATCACACCCAGGGAACTCAGGCAAGTGTTTTTCAACTCTCATTCAATTAAACGTGAATTATCTTGCCTGATTCATGGCGGTGAGGCTCAGACTAGGCAGTCCTCTGAGTCCTCACCATCTGGTGCAGCCATACACTGTTCACCTGCTCTCTCCATGTCTGCTCCTGTCCCCCTTGAGTATCTGCCAGCCCCAGGACTGAGCCACCGGGCTATGGAGGAGTCTGTGGCCCTGGAATACCTGGTTCTAGCCCCGCAGCCATGGTTTGGATGGAGGGAGAGCGCTGCGACCATGCTGAAGCCTGTGCCGACGATGAAGCATCCCCTCACCTCAGCAGAAGAGGATCCAGTGCCAGCAGGAAGCCGACTTCCTGCATCCACGCCAGGCCCCGGGACTGCATTGACCACCTTGCCTGCTGCTAGGGCCGCCACAGCAGAGTCCAAGTGGGCCGGGCCCGAGGAGTCATCGTCCAGATCAACAGAGTCCTGGATGGCAGTGGAGCTTGAGATCAGGCAAGTGCACTCCTTTGTCTTTGTAGTTTCTGTTTTGGAGAGCTCTTGCCTGGCTCTTGGTGGGGAGAGCCAGGTGCATTCATCGGCTACACCTGAGCTCACCTTGCCGGGCTCCACTGCCGCCTGTGACCCTGACCCTGACCCTGCTTCTCTGCCTCTCCCGTCTGAGCTTTTCCCCAGGGTCACCAAGGGCCATCCAGCTTTGCTGCTCGAGATCACCATGGATCTAGCTCCTCCTGCTGAGGTCATCGTGGGTGCTCCGTCCCAGCCCGGGACCTCCGTGGGTGCTGCTTCCCCTCTGGTTGAGTCTCCACAGGTGCTCCATCCCAGCCCAGGTCCACTGTGGGTGCAGCTCTGGCCCAGTCCAGGTCCACCGCAGGTGCAACTTTGTTCCAGCCCGGAGCCACCGCAGGTGCAACTTTGGTCCAGCCCAGAGCCACCGTGGGTGCTGCAGAGCGGTCAGACACCATCATGGTCCCCTATCCTCTGCCCGAGGCCTTTGTGGTTCTCTCTCCTCTGCCCGAGGCTGTCGTGGTTCCCTCTCCTCTGCCTGAGACCATCATGGTTCCCTCTCCTCTGCCCAAGGCCGTCGTGGTTCCCCCTCCTCTGCCAGGCATTGTCGTGGTTCCCCCTACTCCACTGTCCTTTTCTTTATTGGGCCTCCCCACGGGGGAACCGCCTCCTGGGCCAGCCCTTCTGTTTAGGTGGCTAAAAAACTCTGGTCGACTGCCTGATAGACTGCGCCATTGGGTTGGATGGCCCATATTCTCCATCAGGCCACCCGACTCTTACCACCTCGTCGTCTGCCAGGCCTGGGACTTTGGCCGGCCACCGGAACTGTCTAGCCCTTTGGTCTAGGGGGCCTAGGTCCCTGATTTTGTCTGGTATGGATCCTGAGCGGGGTTTTTGTTTCTTGCTTTCTCCTAGCCTGGGTTTTGCTGAGGTGTGAGTCATGGGAGTTCTTACTATTTTTCTCTGGTTTGTTTCCATCCCTCCGTGCCTGGGTCCCCTTCTTCCCACACGGGGTGGGGTTGTTTTCTTGTCTTTTGGCAGGGTGGGCTCTTAGTGTGGGTGGGCCCTTGTTTTCCTTTTGATGTTGCCTGGGGTGTCTGGTACCACCACTGGGTGGGGGGGGGGTGCTCTGTCACGATCTGAGCACGGGGGATTTCACCATGCTCTGTCTCTTTGCCTTTTTTGTTTTTCCTTATTTGTATAATATTGTATTTTGGAGTTCTTGGCCGGTGATGTTATTTCTAGTTTGTTTTCACGTATTTAGCATTGTATGATTTATTTTCCTGTTTACTTTCAGTGTAGTTTTGTTATTTACATATTTGGGTTTTTTGTTTCCACTTTATTTTGCCAGTGTCCTCTTTTTTCCTTTCTCTCTCTGGAGTTGCAGTTGTCAGGAGCACTTCCGGACTTCACCCTGGTTGTGGGCGGTGCTCCTGTCAAACTGTCAGCTCCATCTCCCCTCCTCATGACTCACAGCTAATTGTCATTTTCTCCCCAGCCCGCTCATGTGATTCACACCGGTTACTTTTTGTGTTAATAGTTGCTAATCCTATTTAAGGGCTGTTATTTTCATTTCTCATTGCAGGAGTCTTAAGTTTCCTTCTCCTGTCTCCACCAGAATCCAGCCCTTGTTCTGGTGCGGTTTCTGTAAGTTTATTTTGTATTTTGGTTTGAGCACTGTTTTGGTCTTTGTGTTTGTTTAATAAATTTCACAAACTGCAGTCCTGCACGTGGGTCTCACCTCTCTGCCCTGAGGGTCAATTGATGGCAAATACATGGATTTACTGGCTATATACATGTAGATATGTATAAATATATATTCTATGTGTGAATAATGTACTATGCACTCCTTTTGTATTGCACTAGGAATTTTGACAATAAACATTTGCAGATCTTCCTTTTGCAGATCTGTCTCCACTTTTGTTTGTTTTATTTGTGAAGGTTACCAAGATTTAGTGACATAAATGCTAAAAAATTGGAAAAGCTATCTAAGAATAATCCAGCGGTTTGAGAAATCACTTTTGGTTTGGTGTAAGTCTGTCAACAGAATTATGAACCATAAAGTAATGTGTGTTAAAACATGTTAAATCCCATTAAACCCTAACCCATTATTAGGAAATGCAGATGCTAATATGGCACAGAATTCCTCCATATACTGATACTATTGTCTCATTAAACATGTCTCATGTTTAATGAGACAAGATGGCACCAGTGTATGGGGTTGGCCATCTGTCTCCGACAGCTTTGCTTGTTTTTATACTGTTTTTAAACATTTTCATTCAAGAAATCAAGTCCTTACTGGTGTATGAGCGCCAAACATTTTTGGATCTTAGACTTCCTGCCAAGGATCTTATTTTGTTTAATTATGGTGGACAGAAGCCTCCGCTCCTGTCAGGTATCCCGCCTTACCTGTATCGGGCCTCAGCCCCTCTCTCCAAGTGAAGGCGGAGGCCTCACCGTCGCCTTGGGAAACGCAGTGGTCGGCTGGTGAAACTGAAGGCCCGCCTGGCACATTTCTTCCCTGTTCCCCGGACTACGGGAGGGTTATATCCCCGAGTTTCTGTGTCCTGGCATTTCCTGGATCCTGTTGATGCCTGCCTGGTCCCTGTGACTGGCCTTGGTGAGGCGATCCAGCCCCGGCACCGCTGCTCTCCCCACCCTTGCCAGCGTGGGGTTAATCCCTGGCACCTGAGACTGCTGCGCAGCATTTCCTGTTCTGCTGAGGCCCAGGCTCCAGCTCCAGCCAGGATGGGCTCTATACACACATCGCTTTCGCGTTTGACATGAGGCCGCCTATTCACATCCGGTCCGCGATTGGCAGAATGGTAGAAGCTCTCCTTTTCACTCGTTTGTTGGAATTACCAAAATTTACCGTTAATGGCATGCGGCGATTAGTCCGGAGGTGCAGTACAACACCTCAGAGCAAACTTGAGAAAGGTTTCAAGTCTTATGTGTCCTCGTATCTCTGCAGTTATGAAGATAAGTAGGGAATACTAACTAACCGTTGCTACTTGGGCTAATGCCAGGCTGTTCTCAGCAGCTTTCTAAGTTGAGGCTTATCATACGTGAATACTATTACCTTAATCATTTTAATAGTACTGCCTGTGGTTTATATTAATCATATATCCCATAACCTACATATGTATAAGCATGTTAGAATGTTTAGTGATTACATATGTACAACAACCTCACGCCTCAGAACAGGACAAGAGGTCTCAACTGCCAGCGAAGATCAAAGAGCATCCGAGGCACAGCGGTGGAGACCAGATCGATCGCCCTGACTTCCCAGGGCCAGGTGGAAGAGACAGAGGACAATGGAGGAGATCGATCGCCGTGACCACCCCGGGTCAGGTGGAGGAGTAGGAAGACAAAGGAGGGGGGATTAAGCTTATGAGGGATGTCAGCTTTGATGTGCAATGTCTTTTGTGATGTGTAGGTATAAGCATGTAGGTCTGAATGTGTTCGACCTCTTATTCTGCTTCTGCACTGAGATGAGACTTGTTAGAGGAGCGAAGCTGATAATAAACTTTGGTTTATAAATCACATCTCCTCGTTATTCCAAGCTCTTCTACACTGGTGACCAGACGTGAGGATGGAACAGAGACGTTCTCCCGCGATGGAAACGAGTCCGTTATCAGATGCAATGAGGAGGTCGTTAGTGACCTTCGCTAAGGCTGTTTCAGTACTATGATGGATTCTAAACCCAGATTGAAATTCTTCAAGTAAACCATTTCCCTGCAGGTGGTCAAATAATTGCGTAGCAACAACTCTTTCTAAGATTTTTGAAATGAAAGGGAGATTAGAGATTGGTCTATAGTTAGCTAAAGCTCCTGGATCTAGCGTTGGCTTTTTGAGTAAGGGTTTAATTACAGCCGTTTTAAAAGCCTGCGGTACATGGCCTAAAGTTAATGAAGAATTGATTATATGAAGAATAAAGCTACCAATAAGTGGGAAGACTTCTTTAAATAACCTGGTAGGAATAGGGTCTAAAAGACAAGTTGAAGGTTTGGATGAGGAAACTATTTTGTCTAACTCACAAAGGTCGATTTCTTCCTCAGCACTCTGCCACCACACATGAGAGGGATGCTGATCAACATGTGGTGCAGCACCCAGCAGGACTTCCGTGCGCTGGCCCGAGAAGCGCAGCGACTCACCAACGCCTGCAGGGAACAGGTGGCCACAGCAGCATCCGCAGATGCCCAGAGCAGCGGAGAACCACAGACAACCGAGCAGAGCCCGCCTACCATGGCGGCAACACAACCAAGACGCAGCAGGCGGAACGACATCTGCTATTACCACCACCGTTTCGCCGAGGGGGCGTACAAATGCGTTCCCCCCTGCAAGTTCAAAAGTTCGGGAAAACGCCAAAACCGAGAACCGTTAACGGCTGCGGTTCTCGGCGAAAAAAATAAACTTCTTTATGTGACTGACGGACACACCGGGAGACAGTTCCTGATTGACACCGGAGCTCAACTGAGCTTTATCACCCCTTCCCATGCAGATCGAGCCATGGGTCCCCGGGGAAATGGGGCGATGGCAGCCAACGGCTCCATCATCGACACTTACGGTGAAAGGAGCCTGCCTCTTTGCATTCACGGCTGCAACTATAGATGGACATTTATTGTAGCGGCGGTGAGTTTTAATTTGTTGGGTGCTGATTTTTTGTGTGCACATGGGTTGTTAGTCGATCTAGCAAACAGGCGTTTGGTTAATGCACTGTCATTTTATTCTATTCCCTGCTCAGCTCAAGTTTCTCCACCATCCGTGCAGGCCAGCGTCACAACAGCAGGAGGTAAGTTTGACCAACTCCTCACCCAATTTCCAGCACTCACAGTTCCAAAATTTTCAGCAACAGTAGCGAAACACGGGGTTGAACACTTCATTCCCACAACAGGCCCACCCGTGTTCGCCAAAGCTCGGCGCTTAGACGCGACCAAGCTCGCCATAGCACGGGACGAGTTTGCCACCCTGGAAAAATTAGGCATTATTAGACGCTCGAAAAGCCCCTGGGCATCGCCACTCCACATGGTCCCAAAAACCAACGGTTCTTGGAGACCGTGCGGCGATTACCGCAGATTAAACAATGCGACAGCGCATGACCGCTACCCAATTCCTCACATCCAAGATTTCTCACTACATCTGGCGGGTGCGCGCATTTTTTCTAAAATAGACCTGGTCCGCGGCTATCACCAAGTCCCCGTTCGAGCGGAAGACATTCCTAAAACGGCTGTAATAACCCCTTTCGGTCTTTTTGAATTTTTGCGGATGCAGTTTGGCCTCAAAGGCGCTGCTCAAACCTTTCAGCGGATGATGGACGCGGTATTACGCGATCTCCCTTTCATGTTTGTCTACCTCGACGATATGCTGGTAGCCAGCTCGTCGGAGGAAGAACACGAACAACACCTCACTACGGTTTTTCAGAGACTAGAAGAGCACGGGTTAATAATCAATCCAGCCAAATGCAAATTCGGCATGTCACAAATTGATTTTTTGGGACACAGAGTTTCACCAGAGGGGGCAGTCCCATTGCCAGACAAAGTTCGCACAGTAAAAAATTTTCCACGACCACAAACGATAAAATCACTGCAAGAATTTTTGGGAATGGTTAATTTTTACAGCCGTTTCCTCCTCCGCGCAGCTCAACTCATGCAGCCCCTGTATACCGCGCTCAGAAAACAAAAGCCTTCCAACGCGGTCGAATGGACCCCGGAGCGCAAACGCGCCTTCGCGGAAGTAAAAAGTGTTCTAGCGAACGCCACATTGTTGGTTCACCCTGATCCCTCGGCCCGCATTGCGCTAACCACAGATGCTTCAGACTTGGCCATAGGGGCAGTTGTGGAACAACACGTTGGCAGAACCTGGCAATCTTTGGCATTTTTCAGCAAATCGTTAAACCAAACGGAGCGTAAATACAGCATTTTTGACAAGGAGCTGCTAGCGCTTCATTTATCCATCCGCCACTTCCAGTTCTGGTTAGAAGGGCGGCGTTTCACGGCTTTTGTAGACCACAAACCGCTCACCTTTGCGATGGCTAAAATTTCAGAACCATGGTCAGGCAGGCAACAAAGACAGCTAGCTGCAATTTCAGAGTTCACCACAGACATTCGACATGTGGCAGGCAAACTTAACGTGGTAGCAGACTGCCTCTCTCGTGCTGTGACATCGCCAGAGCGCGAGGAGACAGATTATACTACCTCAGCCGCAGAACTCTTCGCCAACGCGGACATGTACGCGGCCCCAATTCACGTAGGGATAGATTACGCAGCCATGGCAGAGGAGCAAAGCAGTGACGCGGACGTGCGCGCACTCCTGTCTGGACCAACAGGGTTAAGGCTGGAGGAAAGGGGTTTACGCGACGGTGTACCCCCCCTAATCTGCGACGTTTCAACCGGCCGACCTCGCCCGGTAGTCCCAACTGCATGGCGCCGCCATATTTTCGACTCAATTCACTCCCTCGTGCACCCAGGTGTGCGCGCCTCGGTTAAAATGGTCGCCGAAAAGTTTGTGTGGCCTGGCCTGCGCAAAAATGTAAAGGAATGGGCAAAAACTTGCATGTCTTGTGTAGCATCATCTCACTTTGGCTCAGCAACAATTATTTTTCTGCTTAAAGACATTTTTGTTTCATCCAGGAATAATGCAAAGAAATGGATTTTCTTCCCCCAGGCCACAGCTGAAATCCCCTTTTGTTAAAACCAGCCTAAGGAATTTCCCCAATGTCCGGCTGCACTTTTATTGCCCCCATAAAACCTACACAGATCCACGACTCAGTTAATTTCCTTAAACTGTGGACATGCTGGATTTAAACAACTTTAAAGTACATTATTACAAACTCAATTCTAAACCTTCATTCTTTTCAGAACTATGAAAATGCAGATGGACTCTGATGTGTTTGATGTGGAAAATCAATAATATGTGTGAAATGCATTAATCTGTGATTTTATATATATATATGCATGTTGATGTTAAATGAATGTTTATTCCTGCATGTTGATTTAGAAGCACTGCTTATAAGATACACTAAGGTTAGTTTAGTTATACATAAGTTTGTAACAGTACATTCCAATGCATTTAAAACTGTGTATTCCTGTGGACTGATATCATGTGTCACCAGTCTTCATAGAACCCCAGCTTCTTCATCCTATTGGTCTCTCACAGACAAGGCCTGTTATTGGACTAAAGGTTCATCGAGCCCGCCCACGAAGGACGCTCATTGGCTGAGGTTCCGGTCAGGCCAGAATCCCGCGAAACTCAACAGAGCTTATAAAAGGGAGAGAGAGACTCTGTTTCAGCCCTTTTTTGCCTTTTTCGTCAGACACCACTCTCTTTCTGCTCCGGATTCTCTTTTCGCCTGCTCCCTTCTTTCTGATCTCCTCCATTGTCTACACACAGCAAAGGAGAACAAAGGACCACATGGCGCTTTTCTGAACACAGCAGATAATTTGTTTATGTAACTTTGTATTTTCTTCTTCTCTTAAATGCCTAGGAATTCCTTTTTCTTTGAGCTCAATTCTTAATCGGAGTCAAACTCCAATTCTTAATTTATCACTTTTTGTTAAACTTTCTGTAAACCGCCGTTTGTTTAATTTTAAGGTAAACTTTAATCTTGACTTTATTTTTATAATATTTTTCTTGACCAAGCACCTCTCAAAACTATTTTTATCTAAAGTCCGAAAGTTTCTTTTCCAATTTGAAATCGGATTAGATATCTTTTAATTATTACCGAAGACCTCTTGAAGAAAGACGCAGCTCCCACATAACGTGCAGCTGTAGGATCAACACACAGCTGTCCCACATCACTCTGAAGAGACGTCGGCACCATCTGGCTAAGACCCGTTTCAACTGTGGGTCATGCAGCCCAGAATCCAGCCTCCTTCGACCGCTTGAATCTAAAGGTCGAGCTGTGAACCCTTGAAGTATCTGCTGGCAGATATTTCCCTCACATCCACAAAGTCTTGGGCTGAAAAGGGACGACAGAACTGCCATCACTGAGGATCACGTGAGCTGAAAAAACTTTAATTCATCTGCTGAATTAAACTTGAGGTTCGGTACTAATTTATATATCTAATCAGATGCAAATTAAGAAGCCCTTAACATAACTCTCCTTTTCATTAAAATTCCGTTTTTATTTTCTTAAGATTAATTTAGGACTTTTTCATAATTAGCAAACTTTCTCCATAAATTTGCGTTGTTTTTGATAATCTGTTAACTCAAACTGATAGAAATTCGTTTCTCAGTTTAACCCTGGTTCCGAAAATATTGACATTGTTAATCTATCATTTACAAGATTGATTTTATGATTAATGAAATTATTTCGATGTCTATTAATCATTTCGTTTAATAAATATTTAAAAATGAGAAGTTGTTGGGAATTTATTTCATTCTGAGTCTGTTTCAAGCCCAGGTATCGAATTCATGGAAAATTTTTGAGACTGATTATTGATTAATTTATTGAGTGATCAAACGGGTATAAAGTGAAATTAAAGATCAAATTGCTTCTTAAAGATAGAAGCTGGTGCCCCTTACGAGTGTTATTAACTTTTCTGATGTATATGAAATGAGATTTGAGCTCAGATTCCAATACATCAATATAAATTAAATAATTCATACCTGATCATATTTATTTATTAATATCCATTTTTACGTTACATATATTGGTGCCCCGCGTGAAGGCTTGGTTGAACTTGAAACGACTCAGAAGGAAATTAATACATAAGCTTGTGTGTGATTTTGGTCAATTTTAACTCACAAAAAAAAAAGGTGGTTCAATTGTCTGCAGCCAGTCTATTGTCTGTCTCTGTGTCACGAGGGGGAGGGGGTGAATTCGCCCCCCTGATTACTCCTGATAACTGCTGTGTGTCTGCTGACCAAGGTGGGGGTGAAGACCCCCACTGCACTCTAGTCAGTTCTTAGTTTTTTTTTGTTGTTTAATGCATGCTTAAAAGTGATTACACGCTGAATAATTAAAATAGGCCTGGGAACAAAATAGCGAAGAAATCCTATTTGTTTTCCCCATTATTTCAACATCCCACAGGCGAAGCAAACCCTTAGGGATTTAATTGAATTAACCATTGTATAAACTTGTTGAATAAAGTTTAGGGAGACCAAAGTTTTCCCGCCTTTGGAAAGCAAGGCGTGGTTTTATGGACTGACGCTTGAACTGCATCCACGTGGCACGTGCACGCTCAATCGCGCGCGCGACCGTCAAGCTGTGCATGAAAAAACTGCGCATGAGTAGAGAGCCTTGACTCCTTGCGACGTCATTGGGTTTCCTCTTCTGGAAGTGCAGACGAAAACTGCCTCCATCTTGTGGTGAAACATAGGGACTACAATTTTTATTTAAACTTATAATCTTTAAAGACGATTTATAACCAAATTAAGTCTTCAAAGTAACTTCAAAGCAATTCATATTATTCGGAATAAACTAAATTTAACACTAATCCAAACTTTTATGCCCAGAATAAAAGGAAAAGGACCTGTTGGCTTCTGAAAGTTTTTTCTCAGTGGTGAAACCCCACTAACTGCATAGACACCTATAGCAGGAACATATACAAACACCTCTATTGTATTTAATCACTTATATAACCACATATTATAATCTTTTAAGCTAAAAGCAAACATATTTACACACTTTTAAGCAAAAAGTTGCAAACTTTGAAGCTGTATGTGTGCTTATATTGCTGTTTTTAAATGTGATATGGTGTGATTCCCTTCTCACAGAAACCCAGTTTTAGCTTAAGGATCCTAATGCTGATGTTTACTCAAGAGTAACATTAAAGTAGAATCAGTCCTGTGCATTTTGACAAATTTACAGACTTATTGAATATTTATAATTTTTCTTCTTTCTCAAATTTAGGAAACCACATCAAGCAATTAACACTTAAGAGAAGCTCTAGGTGTTATTTAAACTCATTGTATCATTTCTGATTCATGCTTTCTCTACAGGAAAAGAAAAACACTTAACCAACCAGCATAATTTTCAAATTTTTCCCAGGATTTAAATGAAAAGTCAAAAAGGTGCAAACATTGATTATTCTGTAAATAGGAAATTTATAGATCACAATCAAGAAAGATCACTATTGGCTTCAATCCTAAGAAATCCTTCGACACCAAATATTCAAATAATTCACTTGTTTCTAATTTGTAAATATTTTAAACATTTAATGCTTCAAAGGAAAATAGGCTTTAACAAATAAAACCAAAGGAAAGCCTTAACTTTAAAAGAAAGTGGAAACTTATAATCTTAAATCTTTAAAGCATTTAGCCTCTTTTGCTTTTGGATTTCTTTTGTAAATTAACTCCTCACTTCAAAGTGACATTCTGCAAAATTCCAAAGCTAGTTATTGATGACAAATTCCAATACTAGACTTTGAAAATCAAAGGAAAGAAGTCAATCCACACCATTGAAATTTCAGTTTTGTTTTGCGAAACAAATTCAAACCAATTTCAATTTAACTTTATTTAACAACATAGTTTCAACGAACGAATTATTTGAAGCATCACTACATTTCTAAATAATTTCAAAATTCTATTTCCCATCCTGCAAGCCTACAAGTTGGAACAAATTCTAAAGGAACTTTCAACTATTACGGTTGTAAAATAAATCTCAAGGTTAAACCTAAGAATAATCATCAAGTTGAATTTTTTTTTTAGAAGCTAAATAACAACAGTCAAACATGACGAGTCATCAGACAACCGACCAATTTACCAAACTGGATGACCTTCAAACAACATTGGAAGCATGGACTTCTAATTTAATTTCTAGCTTCACAACACGGGTCAAGGAAACACAGCCCGAAGAATTGGAGCAACTCACTGAAGAACTTGTGAATGAACACACTGAAAAACCACCAGAAGGCAAGGACCTCACCAGTGTGTTAGGTAAGTTTGTGCTAACATTAGTCGCAAGATTAAAGGTAGCCGAGAACGAGCTAGCAAATCAACAAACAATGATCCTATCTCTCCAAGAAGAGAACGAGACCCTGAAAGGAAATTTGGAACAATCTCAAGAGGAGAATGACAAAACTCAAAACCAACTGGATGAAGCATTACAAGATTTGGACCGTGCAGAGTCACAAAAGGAACGGTTGATGCATAACAATGACACGCTTCATCAAGACAACAATGAACTTGAAGATGCCCTTCAAGACACAAAGAAGGAACTCAGAAGAGTTGAAGGTCAACTTGAAAATGTGAAGAAGGATTACAAGGAATGTCAACTGCTCCTAAAGGAAAGACATGAACACCGGGACATCCACCGCGCTCCCTCGCCCGATTCCCGTTTCGAATACGGACGACCGCGTGGACAGCGTGCGTGTGCCCCTTCAGACCGCGACCTTGACAAGATCGCGCGAAATATCACCAAATTTGATCCAGGACCTACGGGTTCACCTGATGCCAAAGTCTATTTACAGGACATTGATTACTACCTGCGTAAGTACCCTGATGCTACGACAGACGATCGCATCTATCTGATCAAACTAACATCTAACAGGTCAGTATCAAAATTCATAGACAGACAGCCGGCAAACATCAAAGCAGATTACACGCTGCTCCGCGAAGCCATCGAAAAGGAGTTCTCCGACGACTGCCTACAGGCAGGGCTAACCGCAGCCCTAGCCGTGAAGCAAGGTCGCTCAGAGCCAACACAAGCCTACTATCAGAGACTCCTACTTGCATATTTTGGATCTCAAAATACACCAGGGATGGAAGAAGACCACAATTTCAAGACCCTCTTCATCCAAAACCTCCATCCCACTGTGAGTCATTACCTAGGAGTTACAGCTAACCCAAGGTCAAACTCAATAAGTCAGCTGAGAGAGTTTGCACACTATGCGTTCCAAAAACAGCAACAAAGTCGCAACAAGCACACTGAGCCTGCCACAGTGCTAGCTATTAGCGATACATCTAACACCTTGGAGTTGGAAGGAGCCCCTCGCTCCACTCCACCTCTTACACCGCGAGTACATCAACAGCCGAAGCATTTTCCCAAGCGACCTCAGCAAGGTCAAAACCAAACTAGGTCCTCTGGATACCACTTTGGACCAACTTTGCGAAAACCCGACTACCGTCGTAGACCATATCCACGGGATAGGTCACGAGAACACGATACAGACTACCATGATGACAGATACCGATACGAAGACGCGCGTAACCGCGACAAATGGTCTCCATCTCATCACAGAAGCTCAGAAGCAGAGACCTATCACAAACCTTGGAAGGAAGAAGAAACTCCTACATTCAGTAGAGAAGCTATTGAAATTGTCCAACACCTCCTAGCAGAGATTCAAAACTACAAAGAGAATAAAACTGCTAACATTCTAGCTATATCAGCTGTGCCAACTCAAAACAAGCGTTCCAAACGAAGGAAACGCAAGAAGAAAATCCCTCATGCAAATGAGGAAGGACCAAAGGACTCAACACAGTCCAGTGCTGTCATGGCAGCCCAACCACAGGTCACAGACCACTCCTCTAACATATCGCAACTCTGTGTCGAACCACCGGTTCCACAATTTCTATGCGATTTAAACGAGAGGGGGGTGGCACGGAAATTCTACCTTCCACTGACCCTTGAAGACATGGTGTGTCAGGACGCTGTTTTAGACACCGCCGCTGACATCACTCTCATGTCACACACCCTTTTTGACAAACTACGTGTAGCCGCTAACCGCGCTAACAAATATTTGAAACTGGAACCCTGTTCATTAGCCGTGCGACCATATGCGCTCACTAAAACAACCCTGTTGGGCGCATCACTACTAAACATGTCCATTGGACCCATGACCTTGACACATCCGGTCTACGTGTCCAAACTGGACGCCATTCCATTACTTGTTGGCAAAGACCTACTGAACCGTTTTGAGCCACTGATTGATTTCAAGAACCTCAAACTATGGGCTCAAACGCAACACCCTCACCCATTTGACCCAACAAGAACAACTGAATCACAGTGCTTTGTTCTAAACACTTTGGACACCCCAAGTCTCACACAACTAGCACTGATGGAACAACTGCAACCGAGTGAAAGCGACCGCCAAGACCAAGGTGAGTACTGTCCACGAGAAGTCAAGTCACCTTCAAATACAAGGTCAAGCCAAACACTCAAATGATCTTGAAAACTCAATGGCCGAGCAGAAAACCCCAAACGACCCTCTTAAACCCCTTGATACCCATGATTCTATGGTGGTGTCACATTTTGAAACCCACCCACCCGCCCATGAGGCCTGCATGGTCACAAGAGCCCCACCAACCAGCTCTCTAGACCCTCTAAAACCTCAACTTTTTGCAACAACGAACCCAACTTTTGCAAACGCAAGGCGCACAGTCACTCAACCGTGCAACCAAATGATCCATAAAACCGTCAAACACCGGTTGGATAAAACGGTACATGCGCTACCCGCATCTAAACCCTATGACATACCAAAACTGATGCCACTTCATACGACACAATCTTCTCTGCAGCTATGCAATGGCACTCCTGATCATGCTTCCGACGAACCATCATCTCCACCGCTCAGTGTTCCTCGAAACCAGAGGGGGGTGATGACTGCCAATGCCCATAACATTCCAGCTGCAGAACACAAAAACGTCAAAACGACATACAAAGCTCCCAAGTCTGTATTTCAAAACCATTCGGACCGATTCGCCAAACGACACAAAGCGTATAACGATCAAAAACTCTTGCATGACAAACTGCAAAGGGGGGACAAGATCTTCCACCCCACATTCGTACCGCAGACACCTGAAATAAATTTACAGGAAAGGAAAATCACTCCTAAATTCCTGCCCGAGTGGATGAATCCACACATTGTCAACAACAATCTTTGGCCACCCAAGAGCCAAACCCAGGACCCCATTTTCAAATGGGCTCACCAAAATCAGAGTAACCTTTACCAAAACCCCATGGGACTTGTCGGGTACAACACTGTCAAAGTAAGTCCATAAATAAGATTAAAATCAAACCTACGTCTGAGAAATAACTGTAGCTAACTACTAGCCTCAGGTACACTCAGTCAAATTTCTCCAATCAGTTAAGTGCATCAAAACCTCCAGAAAGGAAAGGGTATATTAAAACCAAATTAGCCCTTAAAGTAATTTCAAAGACCTCTGTAAAATCTAATAAACTTCAATCAACTTACTATTACCAAATAGTATATACAAGACATTCAACACCATTAGCTTGAGCTAATAATCTTAAAACTCCCATCAAAGGTGAGAAAAACAAGCACAAGGTTTAGAGTTCAATCTCTTAAGCTCTATTCTGTAATTTCCCAGTTTTGGGATCAATAAAGTACATCCATCTAAAAGAAATCATTTCACCTCTGAGAGGAATTCTCATTTGCCAACCAGGTATCTAAAGAAAGATCAACAAGAAGATTAAGATCCGAAACCACTCACTTTTGTTTGCTGAGATGATGGCCCTCCTGTTTATCAGTTTAGCCATCTGCCTAGCAATCACACCCACTGTTACCCAGTCAGAATTGGGCCAAGCCAAAACGAAAGGTCAAAGATCCTCGGATGGATTCTTAATAACAGCTTCATCCTTAGAGCCTCTAGCTAACCTTAGCATGCCCACTGTTAACTCGGTCAACACCGTTAAACCAAAACGCCAGGTTGTCAAACCACAAATCGTTACCAAAATCTTACAAGACACTGTGTTGGTTTTGAATGCTTGCTCCGAAGCTTCAGTCAAACTCAACAAGGTCTTGAACTCTTTGCTCTTTGTGTTAAAGGTTGACTATGCTCACACACAGCCAATGTCTGTTACCCTCAGAAGTAGCTAGAAACATTAGCTTTTCAGTTAACGCTTTAGCAATGAATATGCTTTCTCATCATATCCTTTTTGCAGTAAATCCAAATTTACTTCTCATTGCCTTCCAAAGAATGATAACGACATGCTATGCCCACTCAGTTTTTCTGAACAAAAGCCTCAAACACCCTATGATTTGGACATCTATGGAACCATGGTTTAGTCTAACTAAACAAATTCAATTTGAACCTCCTTGAGTCACCTCAATATTGATTAGTCTGAATCTACCTCAAATATGAAAGAATTTTATTTTTGCTTTTGACTAAGATTTTTGGATACATGCATGTGTATATACAAATAATCCTTTATACTTTATTTAGATTTTATGCACATTTAAACTGTTTTTGAAATTTTTACTAGATATTTTTTTCAGCAAACCCAAAACATTTATATCAAGTATGTCAAAACCCACATACTTCTAGTTCACTTTTTTTTTTTTGTACCCAGAATTTTTAAGTCTTTACAGGCTTATACAGAACTTTAGTATATCCTAGACAATTATGCAATGTTTATATTTGGTCACGCCAAAATTATTTTTTCGAAATTTCCAGAAGTTTTTCAGAAAACCAAATTTAAGGACCTACACTTTGGAATAGATACTGTTTACAAGCTTAAGACTTACCGACATCAGAACTTTAGTTCAGCATTTGGATCAAGCCTCGCCAAATTGGGATTTGATGCCTAGGATTGCTATCAACGCTGAATCAACGTCACCATTGATACCAGAGGGGGGACTGTAGCATCATCTCACTTTGGCTCAGCAACAATTATTTTTCTGCTTAAAGACATTTTTGTTTCATCCAGGAATAATGCAAAGAAATGGATTTTCTTCCCCCAGGCCACAGCTGAAATCCCCTTTTGTTAAAACCAGCCTAAGGAATTTCCCCAATGTCCGGCTGCACTTTTATTGCCCCCATAAAACCTACACAGATCCACGACTCAGTTAATTTCCTTAAACTGTGGACATGCTGGATTTAAACAACTTTAAAGTACATTATTACAAACTCAATTCTAAACCTTCATTCTTTTCAGAACTATGAAAATGCAGATGGACTCTGATGTGTTTGATGTGGAAAATCAATAATATGTGTGAAATGCATTAATCTGTGATTTTATATATATATATATGCATGTTGATGTTAAATGAATGTTTATTCCTGCATGTTGATTTAGAAGCACTGCTTATAAGATACACTAAGGTTAGTTTAGTTATACATAAGTTTGTAACAGTACATTCCAATGCATTTAAAACTGTGTATTCCTGTGGACTGATATCATGTGTCACCAGTCTTCATAGAACCCCAGCTTCTTCATCCTATTGGTCTCTCACAGACAAGGCCTGTTATTGGACTAAAGGTTCATCGAGCCCGCCCACGAAGGACGCTCATTGGCTGAGGTTCCGGTCAGGCCAGAATCCCGCGAAACTCAACAGAGCTTATAAAAGGGAGAGAGAGACTCTGTTTCAGCCCTTTTTTGCCTTTTTCGTCAGACACCACTCTCTTTCTGCTCCGGATTCTCTTTTCGCCTGCTCCCTTCTTTCTGATCTCCTCCATTGTCTACACACAGCAAGGGAGAACAAAGGACCACATGGCGCTTTTCTGAACACAGCAGATAATTTGTTTATGTAACTTTGTATTTTCTTCTTCTCTTAAATGCCTAGGAATTCCTTTTTCTTTGAGCTCAATTCTTAATCGGAGTCAAACTCCAATTCTTAATTTATCACTTTTTGTTAAACTTTCTGTAAACCGCCGTTTGTTTAATTTTAAGGTAAACTTTAATCTTGACTTTATTTTTATAATATTTTTCTTGACCAAGCACCTCTCAAAACTATTTTTATCTAAAGTCCGAAAGTTTCTTTTCCAATTTGAAATCGGATTAGATATCTTTTAATTATTACCGAAGACCTCTTGAAGAAAGACGCAGCTCCCACATAACGTGCAGCTGTAGGATCAACACACAGCTGTCCCACATCACTCTGAAGAGACGTCGGCACCATCTGGCTAAGACCCGTTTCAACTGTGGGTCATGCAGCCCAGAATCCAGCCTCCTTCGACCGCTTGAATCTAAAGGTCGAGCTGTGAACCCTTGAAGTATCTGCTGGCAGATATTTCCCTCACATCCACAAAGTCTTGGGCTGAAAAGGGACGACAGAACTGCCATCACTGAGGATCACGTGAGCTGAAAAAACTTTAATTCATCTGCTGAATTAAACTTGAGGTTCGGTACTAATTTATATATCTAATCAGATGCAAATTAAGAAGCCCTTAACATAACTCTCCTTTTCATTAAAATTCCGTTTTTATTTTCTTAAGATTAATTTAGGACTTTTTCATAATTAGCAAACTTTCTCCATAAATTTGCGTTGTTTTTGATAATCTGTTAACTCAAACTGATAGAAATTCGTTTCTCAGTTTAACCCTGGTTCCGAAAATATTGACATTGTTAATCTATCATTTACAAGATTGATTTTATGATTAATGAAATTATTTCGATGTCTATTAATCATTTCGTTTAATAAATATTTAAAAATGAGAAGTTGTTGGGAATTTATTTCATTCTGAGTCTGTTTCAAGCCCAGGTATCGAATTCATGGAAAATTTTTGAGACTGATTATTGATTAATTTATTGAGTGATCAAACGGGTATAAAGTGAAATTAAAGATCAAATTGCTTCTTAAGGATAGAAGCTGGTGCCCCTTACGAGTGTTATTAACTTTTCTGATGTATATGAAATGAGATTTGAGCTCAGATTCCAATACATCAATATAAATTAAATAATTCATACCTGATCATATTTATTTATTAATATCCATTTTTACGTTACACTTGTCAGCGCGCCAAAATACACAAACACACAAAAGCCCCTCTAGAGCCTTTTCGAATCCCAGCTAGAAGGTTCGACCACGTTCATGTCGACCTCATGGGACCACTACCTTCGTCTCAGGGTTTCACACACCTGTTGACAATGATAGACCGTACTACGCGCTGGCCTGAGGCGGTCCCTCTGGCGTCAACCACAGCGGCGGAAGTCGCTCGCGTTTTTTTGACAAACTGGGTGGCACGTTTCGGCGTCCCATCGGACATCACGTCCAATAGGGGGCCTCAATTTGTCTCAGAGCTTTGGTCAGCCACGGCCAGCAGCTTAGGGGCGACAATTCACCGCACCACCGCTTATCACCCTCAGGCTAATGGGTTATGCGAGCGCTTTCACAGATCTTTAAAGGCCGCCCTCAGAGCCTCACTAACGGATACAAATTGGGTAAATAAACTTCCCTGGGTTTTATTGGGGTTGCGTGCTGCACTTAAAGAGGATCTAGACGCCTCCCCAGCAGAATTAGTTTTTGCACAGCCTCTCAGACTCCCAGGTGAATTTTTACCAGAGAACCCAGAGCCTGGGCATCTTCCAGCCATGAGGCTTTCAGGCAGCAGCGGACCGAACACTCTCCCCGGACCGGCACACCACTCTTTTCCACGGGTTTTTGTCCCCCAAGCTTTAAAAAACGCCGAATTCGTTTTTGTTAGGCATGAAGCTTTAAAATCTACCCTCCGTCCACCATACGATGGACCATTCAGAGTGCTGGAACCTGGTGATAAGCATTTTGTGCTTGATTTAGGGGACAGAAAAGAAACAGTCAGCATTGACAGACTTAAACCTGCCTTCTTGTTGAGAGACGAACCTGCACGGTTGGCGAGAGCACCTCGGCAGGGTAGACCCCCCAAGAAAAAAGACTCAGCCCCCCTGCAGGGGACAAATAACCACTCTCCTCCCCAAGCTGCAGATTCCTTACAGGAAGGTCCCGCCAGGATGCCCAAACGGACCCACAGCAGATTCGGGAGAAGACTAAAACCCAGACGGCACAGGGACTGATACAAATTAACCTAAAGTTGTTAACTATTTTATCAGATTGTGCTGCGACAGTTTTAAGACTGATTTGTGATATTACTACGCTGTTATGATTACCACTGAATTCTCTACAGGAGCATAGCTGCTGGAAAGTTTTTTTTTCCTTGTCAAGAGGTTTAACAGTTGGTATGTCATAGAAATTATCTTAAACTGTGGACTTTCTTTTATTGTCCTTTTCTTAGTCGTTTGGGGGGGGCTGTGGTTTATATTAATCATATATCCCATAACCTACATATGTATAAGCATGTTAGAATGTTTAGTGATTACATATGTACAACAACCTCACGCCTCAGAACAGGACAAGAGGTCTCAACCGCCAGCGAAGATCAAAGAGCATCCGAGGCGCAGCGGTGGAGACCAGATCGATCGCCCTGACTTCCCAGGGCCAGGTGGAAGAGACAGAGGACAATGGAGGAGATCGATCGCCCTGACCACCCCGGGTCAGGTGGAGGAGTAGGAAGACAAAGGAGAGGGGATTAAGCTTATGCGGGATGTCAGCTTTGATGTGCAATGTCTTTTGTGATGTGTAGGTATAAGTATGTAGGTCTGAATGTGTTCGACCTCTTATTCTGCTTCTGCACTGAGATGAGACTTGTTAGAGGAGCGAAGCTGATAATAAACTTTGGTTTATAAATCACATCGCCTCGTTATTCCAAGCTCTTCTACACTGCCCCTCTTTAATGTCCATGTTTGTATTTTTGTCTTCCAGTGTCGGGTAAAAGCAGGGCTAGAAATGAGATCTCTATTCGAGCTAACTGCTATCGCTCTATGAAGATAGCAGAGACACCACAGCAGCTGAGAGTAAGTTTAATGAAAAGTGTCACGTTCTGATGTGTTCATGTTCTGGATTTTTACTGCGCTACCGTGTTTCAGCTCGGCCAATTAAACAATCAAAGAGGTGATCTTAGCTTGTAGAGGAGATGATGATATACAGAGAGGAAAAAAGTAATGCAGTGATATTCATGATGGACTTAAGCCAAAGCAAAATCCAGCTGAAACGGTGGTCATGCAGTTACAGGATAGCTGAGTGAAGAAGCTGAGATAGTTTATAATTGGTCTGTAAAAATAAAAAAAAAAATAGTTAATTTAGGTGCAGTAATATAATTGTGGAATCTGGACAAGGCTTTTATTTAATTCTGTTTTATCCTCAATTTGATGATTTGCAAATGCAAAAGATGGTGACATTTTCCTCACTCAGCGATCTTTTAAACTTATGTTCCACCTCAAGACTGTCCTTTTGCCTTTACCTTTTCCCGTGGAGGAATAAGATCAGGCGAGATGCGACGAGCTGGAAGGTTGCAAAGTTTTATTTTCCTCCAACATCATGAGACGCCTTTTGTAGCTCTGTGCGCTACTGTGCTCTACTGTGCTGTTGAGGCATGTATAGTAAGCTCTTTTATACAGACAGAGAGAATGCATGGCACATTACAATATTGATATACATATCAGTCAATACACATGATTAGCATGACCAACTGGCGCCCGGATGTCTGCTCCCTCATCCAGGGGATGTATATACAACGGTCCATTGTTCTGATTGCCCCCAGGGGCTCTCTGTCCGTATGCAAATTGTCCTCCGTTTCCTCCAGCCCTGCTGAGTCTGAATTAGAGTCAATCTGCAGTGTGCTGGGTCACCACATTCCAGCTTTATTGCTCGGTAGCAGATGTACGTAATGACAGGTTTTTTTAGGTTCATTCACAGCTTTTGTCTTTCTTTATTTCAGATGACTTTATGTGATTTAGATCCAGTTGTACTGGTTAGCAGCGTCTGCTCTTGTGTGGCTGGGAGCGTGGTCTGCAACCATTTGGTAGCTTTGCTTTATCAGACAGCCCATTACTCAGAATGTGGCATGTCAGTTGTCCCACCTGTCCTTTCATGTACTGAGATGGAACAGAAGTGGCATAAACCTCGAACAATGGTTTGTATCATTAAAATATCTGGAATAATGTTTGATTACTACAGTCTGTTTATTAATACCATCAATCACTGTAAATAGGGAGTCCCAGATTTCCCAGATTTCCCCAGAAATAGAGGATATTCTAAGTGTGGATCAAGCAGGTTTCCGCAAGGACCGCAGTACAGGAGAACAAGTACTGGCCCTAACCACCTTCATTGAAAATGGCTTCGAGAGCAGACTGAAGACAGGGGCTGTGTTTCTCGATCTTACAGCCGCCTATGATACGGTCTGGCACAAAGGCCTCCTCCTGAAACTTATAAAGGCGATCCCTGCTTGGGCAACAGCAATTATAAAAACCCTGCTGACCAACCGAAGGTTCAGAGTCCACCTTAGTCAGAACACAAGTGCATGGAGAATGCAGAAAAACGGACTCCCACAAGGCTCAGTTCTAGCTCCAACTCTGTTCAACCTCTACATAAACGACCTGCCTACTACAAAATCCCGCTAATTCATCTATGCAGATGACATCTGTTTGGCATTCCAAGCACCAGACTTTGAACCACTGGAACGGGTGCTCACGGAAGATCTTGCTAAACTGGACCAGTTCTGCAAAATCTGGCGCCTAAAACCAAGCCCAGCAAAAACCGTCTCCAGTGTATTCCATCTCCACAATGCAAAAGCTGCCAGAGAACTAAACATCCACCTGAGCGGACTCAAGCTTAAGCATGCCCCAAATCCAACTTATCTTGGAGTGACCCTTGATAGGACCTTATCCTTCAAGGAACATCTAAAGGGGACGGCTGCTAAGGTGAAAGTACGAAACAACCTGCTCTGCAAGCTCGCTGGTGCAAAATGGGGGGCGGCAGTCTCCACCCTGCGCACCTCAGCACTGGCCCTTTCATACTCTGTAGCAGAATATTGTGCCCCTGTCTGGTCCAGGTCATCTTACACACACCATGTAGACACCCAGCTCAACTCAACCATGAGAACTATAACTGGAACAATCCGCTCAACACCACTCCCCTGGCTCTCCGTACTGTCAAACATAGCCCCTCCACACATCCGGCGAGCAGCATTAACTCAAAGGATGCTCCAAAAAGTTAAAGATTTTCCTCACTTACCAATCCATGCAGATATCTACACCCCACCCACTGCTCGACTTTCATCCAGACGGCCGATTTGGAAAAACCCTCCCCCAGCTGACTTTACCATCCAGACAGCTTGGCAAGAGGAATGGGAGACCAAGGAGGTCCCAAACAAACAGCTGGTGATAAACCCCAACCAACAGGTCCCGGGCACCAACCTCCCAAGGAGACAGTGGTCTACACTCAATCGCTTCAGGACTGGACATGGCCCCTGCTTGGCCAGCCTTCACAGATGGGGCAGTAGCCCTAGCCCACTGTGCGCATGTGGAGAGGAGCAAACTATGGAACACATCATAGAGGTTTGCCCACTCCAAAGACTGGAAGGAGGATTACACACCCTCCATACAGCAAACCAGGAGGCAACTGCTTGGCTTAAGGACTTTGCATTCGCTAAATAAATAAATAGGGAGTGAAGCCGGGACCTGTGGAGGCCATGGTGGTTTTGAAGCCCAAACTGGGTGCTACTTCATCAAGTGGAATTAGGTATTCAAAGTCAGTGTAAACAAGCACACAACACTGTGTTCCAAAAATGGTTATTGATTCTTCGATGTTATTCCAGATCTCCACTATACTGTATAAAGGCTACAGTGGTGAGCTGCCAGACCCAGCAACCCTCTACCCAAACACCGCCTATGCTGACTTCAACCCAGACTATCTTCCACTAATCTGCACGATGGATATCTCGTCTAACAAACCGCTTGTGGACTCCATCTTTGGTAAAGTACAGGCTGGCAGCATCCTCTCATATCAGCATCCACCTCCTGCATCTGATGATGTTATCGCACATGTGGATGCCCCACCATTTCCAAAAGTGCCACAAGAAGACTACCAGTTAAAGCCAACAGACTGTACATATGTGCCAACAAATCAGGAGCAGCTGCATCTGAAATCGCTGTCTGTGACTTTGTTACAGTCACACAAGATTGAAGAAGCAACAAGGTGCCAAAGTGCAGCACCTGTGTGGCATTCACAGAGGAAAGAGAGGGTGACGGCTTCATCTTTTAGGGAGGTAAGCCACGTTCAAGGGCCAAGTGCAGCAGAAAACCTGGCAGAGAGGATCATCCGAGGGACACTCCAAACAGCACTCATGAAGAGAGGATTGGACCTGGAGACAGAAGCCTTAAGAGATTATATAACTCTGAAAAATCTGAACTTGACAAAATGTGGACTGGTGATTCATCCTGATGCACCTTGGCTGGGTGCATCCCCCGATGGGCTGGTGTATGGCCCACTTGAGAGACCATCATTTGGGCTAGTTGAAATGAAATGCCCAAATGCACAAAGCTACATTGACTGCAAGTACCTCAGAGCTGAGCATGGCATGCACAAACTGAAGGAAAGTCATTCTTAATATCGGCAAGTGCAGGGGCAGTTGTTGATCACTGGTATGGAATGGTGTGATTTTGTTCTCTGTGCATATGATGACATGTTTGTGCAGCGCATTTACAGAGACACAACTGTGTGAAACACCCTGAGAGAGGTGTGATTTCTTTTTCTTTTATACATATCTGCCAAAATACCTCTCTATGCACCAGTAACTGAGGAGATCCAATACATTTTGAGTAGTTTAATAAAAAAAAAAAAAAAAATTCTCTGAATTCAATTTCTTAAATGTAAATATTTTCTGGTTTCAGCTTGTTTACTAGGAATCTGTGAATAGTTTGATTTGAGCTTGTTAACTGTAAATATTTCTGGTTTCTTTGCTCCTCTAAGACAGTAAACTGAATATGTTGGTGTTGTGAACAAAACAAGACATTTGAGGATGTGATGTTTGCTTTCTGAAACACTGCATTTTTCATCATTTTTCCACATTTTATTGACCAAACAACTATTAAGAAAATTACTGACATTCACCCTCTTGTGGGATTCACAGTAGAGTCTGTAATGGTAATTTTCTGAAAGATCCAAGTTCAGTTGAGTATATGACTGGTGAACCGAGCTTTCAGAAAATGATGTAAACACAAGTACAAACATCTATCAAGTGTGATTAAATTTGAGGAAACATGACAAATGCACTAATTCGTTTATAGCAAAGGTCTACCTACAGTATGTCAGAAACAAAAGAACACCAGAACTCTTAAACAGAAACAGAATCAGAAATTTGTTTTTTAATCAGAAACGCATTCCATGTGGTGCTTCTACAGTTTCCTTACTTGCTCGCCCATGATTTAGCTAAGGGTCCATTTTGGTAGTTAACCAAGAGACAGGCCACTGCATACAGTTGATTGATGCTGCCTGTTAGTGAAAGAGGGATGACTGTGCTGAATATTTTGTGCTCCTTCACCCTTCAAATGATCCGCTCAACATACACTCTCAGTCTTGCAATAGATTGTGTCTGCCTGACCTCCGGCCCAGTCAGCTGTGCTCTCTTGGAGAGAAAGGCAGGTATGTAGACCTTGCAGGGGACACAGTCCCCCACAAGGAAACCCTTGTCCACCATGATGGCTGCTGTTGGTTTGAGGAGAGACACAATGCCAGACTACTTCAGGATCTCTTTATCACTGATGGAGCCTTCATAAAGAGATGAAACAAATGTTACTGCACCATGAGGGGCCATGCCAATCAGACCTTTGAAGGTGCAGGATTTGTAGGTGGAGAACACCTCACTCTGCAGCAGAAGAGAGTTTGGTGTTTGGCAGCGCAGCTCTGTGCAGTCTAACACCACTTGGGTATCAGAGTAGTTAAACTTGCTCCTCAGACAGCCAAATGCCCACAGCTCCAAGTACAGTGTAAAGAAAGTTAGCCCATGTGTTGATGATGTGCCTCACAGCTGATTGGTGGATTTTGAATCTGTGGGCCAGATCTCTCTGCATCAGACCCAAGGACAGGTATGTCATAAAAAGGAAAAACACATCAATTGGCTGAAGAGACTGTAAAAGGAAGAAGATACAGTGCATTTTATATATTTTTATCACTCATTACATGGACAGACCATAACTGCCATAACTAATTTTCATTTAAATCAGTTGAAAATAAGAGCAATTACATTTCTCAGTCAATAAGGCCAGGAGAATAAATTTACCGTTGCACCAGCAGTGTGAGGGATGTCTTTAGTCCAAGCTGCAGTCTGAGTTCTTGTCACACGCGCCACCTTGTGTGCTGCTGGCTCTATCAGCCTCCAAAAGGCCATCAGGTGGGCATGACTCGCAAACCTGTGGGATGTATGTAAACGCAAATATGATCAAGTTATCAAGGTTATTATTATTGTACGTATGCCATGCTGCACACTAGGTTATATAATATATATACAGATAGAGTATAATAGGATAAAATATAAAACAAAACAAAGTAAAAGCACAGTTACATAGACACAGGAATGTATACACTAAAGAAATAATTATGTAGGTCATTTTATGAATTTTCATTAGGTTGAATGTAAACAGCAGCAATAAAATGGTGATAATGTGGTTGACATATCACTCTATCTGTGTGTGTGTCACAGTGTCTATGACTATGTTCCTATGATCTCTACATGATGTCTATATGACATCATATAGACACAATGAAAATCTGTGTGTGTGTCACAGTGTCTGTGACTATGGTGTCTATATGACACCATCAAAGATCAAAAGCAGGCATCACTGAATGAGTGCTGACGTGCTTGCTCACACCTGCTTTCTACGGGCATGCAGAAATACATGCTTATACTTGGTTTCTACGGGCATACGCAGGTATGGACTAGTTTACATAATTATGTCAGTTATGGTAGTGTACTGAATAATAAAAAAAATATATGCAATGCACTGTATTTTCTTACTTTTACAGTCTCTTCAGCCCATTGATGAGTTTTTCCTGTGAGCCACATCATCAACACATGAGCTAACTTTCTTTACACTGTGCTTGGAGCTGTGGGCACTTGGCTGTCTGAGGAGAAAGTGAAGGCTCACCTGCCAGATGTTTTTCTGAAATACTCTGATGCACAAACCCCTCATGGTGCAACAACCTTTCTGATTATATATATTAATAGAACCTCATGAGCACCAATTCAGCATATGGACAGCATCGTAGTTGTAATTTTGTAATATTAAAACAAGATATGGTACAAAATAAAAAAGGGCATACACAAAATTGCTTAGTCAGCGCTAGTTTTTACAGAATAAATACTTCTATATAAACCTAACAAACGCTGCTGACATTTTAGCTTACCTTTTATAAAACCTTATATCATCATCTGAAGCAGCAAACCGCTCCAACCCAAACTTGTTACTGATGGCCATTTCCTCCAGTTGTTCACGTAAGCTCTGTATTTCAGCGTGGAGCTCCTTGGTGTTGTCCAGGGTGAGATCAAGAGCAGCAGGTTCAGCAGCAGAACAGTAGTCGTGGTCTGCATAAGGTAATGCTACGTCCATTGGGGGTCCTCAGTTTGCATTACGTCCGTGTTTGGTCGCTCTGTCCTTTCCCAAACTCTGGGTTGTGGGACAGGCAGAGTATAGTTATTCCGTTCAAAAAGAACTGGGACTACTCCCTTTTTCACTCGTCTGCATCCGGCTGGCATTGGTGGCTCAATCAAGTCTGTAGTTTGAAAATGTCGGCTGCAGACTCTCCTGTGGTCTGTAACTGTAAAGTTGTCCTATCGGATTTTAACCAGCCACCTCCTTTGCAGCTCTTGGTCTTTAGGAAAAGTATGGAAACTCAGAACTGAGTTGAACTTTGCTGAAGCTGTACACTGTGGCACAAAGTAGTGGTGCCCTGAAGTGCTGTCCTCTAACTAACTAACTAACTAACCTGCACTTATATAGCGCTTTTCTAGTCACAAAGACCACTCAAAGCGCTTTCATTAATACTAACCCTCTATTCTAAGGGCCTATAGGAAACAGATATCTAGGGACAATTTAGAACAGCCAATTAACCTAACATGCATGTCTTTGGCATGTGGGAGGAAACCGGAGAAATCCCGGAGTAAACCCACGCAACACGGGGAGAACATGCAAACTCCACACAGATCACTGTTGGTCGGGGGCTGGGATCGAACCCATGATCCCACGATCCCCACAATCCCCCGGCCAAGGGTAAACTGTGCTGCCGCAGTGCTAACCACTGTGCCACCGTGCAGCCCCCACTTTTGAAAAGAAACTTTAACTGGTTTTGCGGTCATGATATAAGGTTATAAATGATAAATAATTAGGAAGATATACAAAAACATATACAAAAAAATCGGCTGGACTAGTGCTGAAAATTTATGCAGTTTAGCCATTTTTAAACATAAAATGTGATTAGTATTTAGTAATTACCATAGTGCTCAACGCTCGGCGGAAGTTGTGGAGCTACCTGACCCAACACCGGAAAATACGTCTGGAGCTGCCGTGCATAGAGCCCATTGGCCTAGTAAACACCAGATCGCTGGCAAATAAAACTTACATCCTGAAGGATTTCATCAGCTCCCGGGGACTGGATTTCTTTTTTGTGAAGGAGGCCTGGCAGACTGTGGGTGAATTCTCTGCTCTGTCTGAAGTTTTACCCCCAGGTTACTATTTTAATTCCCCACAGACAACAGGACGAGGAGGAGGAACGGCAACTGTTTACAGAAATGACTATAAGCAGTGCTTTTTACCTTCTCCATTCTCCAGCTTTGAACTGACTTTCTTTGAGGTGGGTCGCTTTAACCCAGTACTGTGTGCTGTCATATACAGACCACCCAAATATAAGGACTTTTTAAATGACTTTGCAAATTTGTTACCTAGTATTGTTACAAATTATGATCATGTTCTTATTGTTGGAGAGTTTAACATACATGTATGTTGTCCTGATAAGCCACTGGTGAAAGACTTTTTAAATATCATTGATTCTCTTAATCTGGTGCAGTCCGTGACTGGTGGTGCTACTCACGAGCACGGACACACGTTAGATCTGGTCATCTTGTATGGCCTGTTTGTTTTTAATTTAGAAATCTGTGACACTGTACTGCCCGACCATCTGCCTGTATCATTTGAGGCTGAGCTGTCATGCACTGCAGTTAAAACTCGCGCTCCTGCTCAGCACTGCTGGATTTTTAACCTTTCCGCTGCCAGTCGGTTCTCCACTGCCTTTGACCAGCTCTGTGTCGCTCCCATTTCATCTGTGGAGAAACTCAGCTCCTGGTTTCACTCCTCCTGCCAAATCATCTTGGACTCTGTAGCTCCACTGAAGATCAAGCAGCCTCGATCCAAACCTGAGCCGTGGTTCAATGACAGAAGAAAGAAACCTGGTCTTGATCACGCCATGTTGGCAAATTTTAGGCCTATTTCCAAGCTGCCATTTCTCTCAAAAATTTTAGAGAAAATTGTCTATGCGCAGCTGAAATGTTTTCTGGATGAACACGGTATTTTGGCGGTTTTTCAATCTGGTTTCAAAGCTCTTCATAGAACAGAGACAGCCTTGTTAAGAGTTTTTAATGATATCCTCTTAGCATGTGATTCAGGTGAATATGCTGTTCTTGTGTTGCTTGATTTAACTGCTGCCTTTGACACAGTGGACCATCATGTTTTAATTTCCCGTTTGCAGCACCTAGTGGGCATTTGTGGCACTGCTCTCAACTGGTTTAGGTCCTATCTGGTAGACAGGAGTTTTAAAGTTAGCATCTCTGGGTTTGAATCCTCTTCTGCTCCTCTGCCATACGGGGTCCCACATGGGTCAATTCTAGGGCCCATGCTTTTTTCTCTGTACATACTTCCACTGGGTTCCATTTTTAAAAAGCATGGTATCTCCTTCCACCTGTACGCTGATGACTGTCAGATATATGTCCATCTAAAACAAAAAAGCTGCCTCACCAGTAAACCCACTCCTGGCATGCATTGAAGACAAGTCTTGGATGGCCCTAAACTTTCTAAATTTTAATGATAAGAAGACAGAAGTGATGGTGTTTGGACCTAGTGGCCCCTATGAGTCCCCTCCTGTAAACTTGGGCCCCCTCACTCCTTATGTGAAATCCACAGTTAAGAACCTTGGTTTTATCATGGGCACTGATTTTAAATTAGACACTCAGATTTGTTCTGTGGTAAAATCCAGCTTCTTTCATCTAAGGCGTTTAGCAAAAGTAAAACCCATTCTCTCTAAACCGCACCTGGAAACAGTAATCCATGCTTTTATTTCATCTTGGCTGGATTACTGTAATGCACTTCATGCCATTGTCAGCCAGTCATCTCTTTCGTGTCTGCAGCTAGTTCAAAACGCCGCTGCTCGTCTTTTAACAGGTACACGTAAAAGAGATCACATCACACCCATTTTAGCTTCACTCCACTGGCTGCCGGTGCATTTTAGAGTTCCATCCATCCATCCATCCATCTTCTACCGCTTTTCCGGAGGTCCGGGTCGCGGAGGCAGCAGTTCAAGCAGAGAAGCCCAGACTTCCCTCTCCCCAGCCACCTGCTCCAGCTCTTCAGAGGGGATACCAAGGCGTTCCCAGACCAGCTGGGAGACATAGTCTCTCCACCGAGTCCTGGGTCTGCCCCGGGGTCTCCTCCCAGTGGGACGTACCTGAAACACCTCAAGTGGGAGGCGTCCAGGAGGCATCCTAATCAGATGCCCATACCACCTCAACTGACTCCTTTCAATGTGGAGGAGCAGCGGTTCTACTCTGAGCCTCTCCCGGATGACTGAGCTCCTCACCCTATCTCTGAGGGTGAGCCCAGCAATCCTACGGAGAAAGCTCATTTCAGCCGCTTGTATCCGCGATCTCGTTCTTTCGGTCATTACCCAAAGATCGTGACCATAGGTGAGAGTAGGAACGTAGATTGACTGGTAAATCGACAGCTTTGTCTTAGAACTAAGCTCCCTCTTCACCACAACAGACCGGTACAACGTCCGCATCACTGCAGCTGCTGCTCCAATCCGTCTGTCGATCTCTCGCTCCATTTTCCCCTCACTCGTGAACAAGACCCCAAGATACTTAAACTCCTCCACTTGGGGCAGGAGCCTGTCCCCAACCCGGAGAGGACAATCCACCTTTTTCCGACTGAGGACCATGGACTCGGACTTGGAGGTGCTGATTCTCATCCCAGCCGCTTCACACTCAGCGGCAAACCGTCCCAGCAAGAGCTGTAGGTCATTGCTGGATGAAGCCAACAGGACAACATCATCTGCAAACAACAGAGATGAGATCCTGTGGTCACCAAGCATGACACCCTCCATTCCCTGGCTGCGCCTAGAAATCCTGTCCATAAAAATTATGAACAGGATCGGTGACAAAGGGCAGCCCTGGCGGAGTCCAACTCTCACTGGGAATGACTCCGACCAAGTGTTGGCAATACGAACCAAACTCTCACAACGGTCGTACAGAGACCGAATAGCTCGTAACAACAAGCCCGATACCCCATACTCCCGAAGCACCCCCCACAAAAATCCACGAGGGACGCGGTCAAATGCCTTCTCCAAGTCCACAAAACACATGTAAACTGGTTGGGCAAACACCCACGAACCCTCAAGAATTCTCGAGAGGGTAAAGAGCTGGTCCGATGTGCCACGGCCAGGACGAAAACCACATTGCTCCTCCTGAATCCGAGGTTCGACCAACGGCCGGACTCTCCTCTCCAGTACCTTGGCATAGACCTTCCCAGGGAGGCTGAGGAGTGTGATCCCTCTAAAGTTGGAGCACACCCTCCGGTCCCCTTTTTTGAAGAGAGGAACCACCACCCCGGTTTGCCATGCCAAAGGCACTGCCCCGGACCTCCACGCAATGTTGCAGAGGCGTGTCAACCATGACAACCCAACAACATCCAGGGCCTTGAGGTACTCAGGGCGAATCTCGTCCACCCCCGGGGCCCGGCCACCAAGGAGATTTTTAACCACCTTGGCGACCTCAGCCCCTGTGATAGGCGAGTCATCCCCCTCGTCCCCAAACCCTGCTTCCTCTGTGGAAGGCGTATCAGTGGGATTGAGGAGATCCTCGAAGTATTCCTTCCACCGCCCGACGATATCCCCAGTTGAAGTCAACAGTGTCCCATCCGCACCATACACAGTGTGGACGGGGAGCTGCTTTCCCCTCCTGAGCCGCCGAACAGTTTGCCAGAATCTCTTTGAAGCCGACCGAAAGTCTTGTTCCATGGCCTCACCGAACTCCTCCCATACCCGGGTTTTTGCTTCAGCAACCACCCGAGCTGCACTCCGCTTGGCCTGCCGGTACACCTCAGCTGCTTCGGGAGTCCCACAAGCCAACCAAGCTTGATAGGACTCCTTCTTCAGCTTAATGGCCCCCCTCACCACTGGTGTCCACCACTTGGTTCGGGGGTTGCCACCACGAGATGCACCGACCACCTTGCGGCCGCAGCTCTGGGCCGCCGCTTCAACAATAGAGGTGGAGAACATGGCCCATTCAGACTCCATGTCTCCAGACTCCCTCGGAATGTGGATGAAGTTCTTCCGGAGGTGGGAGTTGAAGACCTCCCGGACAGGGGCCTCAGCCAGATGCTCCCAGCACACCCTCACTATACGTTTGGGTCTACCAGGTCTGAATGGCTTCCTCCCCTGCCATCGGATCCAACTCACCACCAGGTGGTGATCAGTTGACAGCTCTGCACCTCTCTTTACTCGGGTGTCCAAGACATACAGTCGCAGGTCTGATGATACGAAAACAAAATCGATCATCGACCTGCGACCTAGGGTGTCCTGGTACCAGGTGCACATATGGACACCCTTATGCTTGAACATGGTGTTCGTTATAGACAGACTGTGGTTAGCACAGAAGTCCAATAACTGAACACCACTCGGGTTCAGATCGGGCAGGCCATTCCTCCCAATCACCCCCCTCCAGGTTTCACTGTCGTTGCCCACGTGCGCATTGAAGTCCCCCAGTAGGACAATGGAGTCTCCAGGAGGAGTACCCTCCAGCACCCCAGTCACAGACTCCAAAAAGGGTGGGTACTCTGAAACATCATTTGGTGCATAGGCACAAATGATGGTCAGGACCCGTTTCCCAACCCGAAGGCGCAGGGAAGCAACCCTTTCGTCCACCGGGGAAAACTTCAATATAGAGGCAGCAAGGTGGGGCGATACAAGAATACCCACCCCTGCTCGTCGCCTCTCGCCCGGGGCAACTCCAGAAAAGGCCAAGCTCCAGCCCCTCTCCAGGAGACTGGTTCCGGAACCGGAGCTGTGTGTTGAGGTGAGGCCGACTATATCTAGCCGGTATCGCTCAACCTCATACACCAGCTCAGGCTCCTTCCCCACCAGAGAGGTGACATTCCACGTACCAAAAGCCAGTTTAGAAAGCTTGGGATCAGTCCACCAAGGTCTCCGCCTTTGACCGCCACCTAATCCACATAGCACCGGACCCCCATGATCCCTCCTGCAGGTGGTGGACCCACTGGAGGGCGGACCCATGTAACTCCTTCGGGCTGAGCCCGGCCGGGTCCCATGGGTGGAAACCCGGCCACCAGACGCTAGCCTTCGAGCCCCTCCCCCAGGCCTGGCTCCAGGGTTGGGCCCCGGTAACCCCATACCGGGCGGGGTACACTGAATCCTTGATATACAATTTATCATGAGAGTCTGTTGGATCGTTCTTAGTCTGGCCCTTCACCCAGGACCAGTTTGTCTTGGGAGACCCTATCAGAGGCAAATTGCCCCCGGACAACATAGCTCCTGGGATCACTGGGGCACGCAAACCCCCCCACCACGATAAGGTGACGATCCATGAGGAGGGCATTTTAGAGTTCATTTTAAAATTATTTTATTTGTTTTTAAATCCTTGAACGGTCTTGCTTCACCTTACCTCTCTGAGCTTCTGCATCCCTACGCTCCCACCCAGTCCCTCAGGGCAGCTGACTAGCTGCTACTGGGGGTGCCAAAGGTGAGGCGGAAGCTCAGAGGGGACAAAGCCTTTTCGATCATGGCACCCAGGTTATGGAATGATTTACCCATGGACATCAGACAAGCACCTTCACTGTCCATTTTTAAAACCCATCTTAAAACACACTTTTTACTCCCTGGCCTTCGACCCAGTGTGAGACATTGATTTTATTAACTGAAATGGAGTTTTATTTATTTATTTATTTATTTTACCTTTTATTTTATTGTTTCTTTTGACTGTGGTTCGACATTGTTTTGTGTTAGTGCCCTACTTCCTGCTTTTATGTTTTCATGTGTGTTTTCTTGCTGTACAGCACTTTGTGTAGCGAGTGTTGCTTTTAAAGTACTTTAAAAATAACGTTGATTGATTGATTGATTGATTGATTCTATTGTGGAGAAAGGAATAACCAGACCGAGCTTTCCGAGCAGATGAACTTTATTCACTCTTTCACATCTTCCAGAATCAGAAACATTAGCCTCATATAGTAGGGACTCTCTTTTATATCACAACACTCACACATCCCTGCTACCTGAGGTCTTGCATTACAGTTCACTCCCCCATGACAAATCCTTTTGTCCACCAGCCCTTTGATCTCCATGCTGTTCCGTCAGAGGAAACTACTGCATCTCCATGCCTTTCAGTCTGAGATGAATACCACAGCATGGGTCCCCCACACCGCCCCCACCCCCCAGAGTCTCAGACTGAGTGTTAACCCTCACGTCCTCTCGGCTTCAGCCTCCGCCCATAGCTGCTGTACTGGGGGGGTCTTCGGCTATGCGGCACTGCTGTGCCGGTGGGGGGTTCCTGGGGGTGTGTCCATCTGTGGGGAGACAATTGCGGGGGGGGCATTCAGCATGCTCGTGTGACTGCTCTGATGAATTGTTTACCTGAGAAGATCTCGGGGGGGAGGGGGTCTTCCGCACCGAGGAGCTCGGGCCAACACCACCTGCTCGTCTGCCACAACAAAGGTGGGCTTAAGCCTGTCTATACAGATTGTCTCCCGGCGACCCCCCAAGTCTAACACAAAATGTTTGTCCCCAGGTTCCAGCACTCTAAACGGGCCATCGTAGGGTGGGCGCAATGGGAGCCAGTGGGCATCGTGCCTGACAAACACAAACGCCGCGTCCTTCAGGGTTTTTGGCACAAAAGCGCAGGGAAAACAGTGGTGGGCCGGGCCAGGTAGCGTCCCTGCGTCTGCGCTATGCCGTGAATGCGGGGACGGATGGGTGTTCGGAGCGGGGTTATCTGGTAGAAATTCCCCGGGGAGCCGCAGCGGCTGAGAAAAAACAAGCTCTGCTGTGGAAGCCACCAAATCCTCTTTTGGTACGGAACACAACCCTAATAGAACCCAGGGCAACCGGTGCACCCAATTTGCATCCGTAAGTGAAGCCCTGAGCGCTGCTTTCAGTGACCTATGGAAACACTCACATAACCCATTAGCCCGTGAGTTGTGCGCGGTCGTGCAATGAATTGAGACGCCCAGGCTCCGGGCCATCGTGGACCAGAGGTCAGAAACAAAGTGAGGGCCCCGATCGAACGGGGTGCAAAAACGTGCCACCCATGTTGTCAAAAAAGTACGTGCCACGTCTGCGGACGTGGTGGAAGCTAGCGGGACTGCTTCTGGCCATCGTGTGGTGCGGTCCACCACTGTCAGGAGGTGCGTGAACCCCTGCGATGGCGGGAGGGGGCCCACGAGGTCCACGTGAACGTGGTCGAACCTCTTAGCCAGGATATGGAACGGCTCCAAGGGGGCCTTTGTGTGCCTGTGCACTTTGGCTCGTTGGCACACTACGCAGGCTGCAGCCCACTCTTTCACCTGTTTGCACAGGCTTGGCCAGACGAACTTTGCTCCCACCATTTTGACTGACGTGCGCACTCCTGGGTGCACCAGGGAGTGAACCGACTCAAAAACGCGGCGGCGCCAAGCACATGGGACCACCGGGCGCGGGCGTCCTGTGGAGACATCACAGATTGGGGGGGGGCCCCCGTCTTGCAGTACTCTGCTCTCCAGCTTTAACCCTGTTGGCCCAGACTGGAGAGCGCACACATCCACATCGCCGATCTGCTCCGTGGCCATGGCCGTGTAATCTATCCCTATGTAGACTGGGGCCACTAATACGCGCGAGAGGCAGTCCGCCACCACATTGAGTTTACCGGCCACATGCTGAATGTCAGTCGTAAACTCCGAGATCGCATCCAGCTGCCTCTGCTGCCGGCCCGATCATGGTTCAGAAACCTTGGCCATCGCATACATTAGCAGCTTGTGGTCCACGAACCTAGTGAAGGTGCATCCTTCCAGCCAGAACTGGAAGTGGCGTATGGCCAGATGGAGAGCCAGTAACTCTCTGTCAAACGCACTCTATTTACACTCACTGTCGTGCAAAGACCTGCTAAAAAAGGCGAGCGGCTGCCAAGAACTGGAGACACATTGCTCCACGACGGCCCCTATGGCATCGGTAGTGAGCGCTATCCGAGCCGCCGGGTCCGGGTGCGCCAGTAGTGCGGCATTTGCCAGGGCTGTTTTAACCTCAGAGAATGCCTGCTCCCGCTCAGGAGTCCAGTGGACTCTATCCGCCGGTTTCCATTTCTTGAGCGCGACATACAACGGCTGCATGAGCTGGGCTGCGCGGGGGAGGAAACAGTTATAAAAGTTAACCATCCCCAAAAACTCCTGCAGCGCCCTGACCGTCTGAGGCTGGGGAAAATTTGCCACTGCGCGCATCTTGTCCGGCAAGGGTATCGCTCCCTCCGGTGAGATGCGGTGTCCCAAAAAATCAATCCCCGTCACCCCGAACTGGCATTTCGCAGGGTTGATCATTAACCCGTGCTCCTCTAACCTCCGGAAAACCGTCCTGTGGTGGGATATGTGTTCATTCTTTGGGCACATGCGCACGCAGCGACCTGCAGCTGATGATATAGTGCGTGTGTGCGTGTGTGTGTTTTCTGTACTTTTTTACGTTTTTAGAAAATCCTCTGTGTCGTTTCTGCCCTGGAACGTTTGTGGAATATATGGCGAAGAGCTCCCTGGCATCCATAACATGGATTTCCTCTCCTATCTCGCATTGCTGCTATCTGTGCTGTGGCTCTTTGTCTCTGAGGTAAACGCGTTCGGCTCCATGGCGGGCAGAATAGCGGGCAGAATACAATATTCCAGGGACGTGTTGCTGCGCTTTAACACAGCTGGTGCAGAGTCTCTGATTGCGCCCAAATTTCAGCTGCCGGACTTTATTTTGAGAGACGGACACAGCGGTGAAAAGAAAGATGGCAGAAGGAAGCGTGGAAGACGTGGAGGTGTGAAATTGCGCCTTAGGAGACGTCAGTTTGGTAACATTCCTCTTCCTTCGATCATTTTTGGGAATGCACAGTCTGTGAGAAACAAGGTGGAGGAAATTCAAGGCAACGTACGTTACCAGAAGGATTTTAAGAACTGCTGCGTCATGGCTTTCACTGAATCTTGGCTTACTGCGCATGATCGAGATGCAGAGCTGTGGATTGACGGCTTTGGAGCCCCGCTGCGCTCGGATCGACAGGAAGAGGTAACGGGGAAACGTCAGGGGGGCGGAGTATGTTTATACATTAATAAGCAGTACTGCACATCTGTCACGGTCAGAGAGCACATCTGTACACCCGACGTGGAACTGCTGTCTGTGTCACTACGCCCCTTTTATTTGCCTCGAGAGTTTCCCCAACTTTTCATCACAGTTGTGTATATTCATCCGAGGGCAGACGCTGACTCCGCCTCCAGCACCATCTCTGATGTGGTGCAGCAGCTGCAGTCAATTTCTCCAGAGGCGCCAAACTTCATTCTTGGGGATTTTAACCATGTTTCTTTAAAGAAGACACTTAAAAACTTTCATCAGTATGTCTCCTGCCCAACCAGGCGAAAAAAGACATTGGACCTGTGCTATGGATCCATAGAGAGGGCCTATAAATCACTCCCCCTTCCTCCTTTAGGATCATCAGATCACAACTGTGTACATTTGCTGCCCACATATAAAACTGCTCTCAGAAGAGGCAAGGTGGAGATGAGAGACATTGATGTGTGGACAGAAGATTCAGAGCACAGCCTCCAGGAATGCTTTGACTGTACAGACTGGAAGATGTTCATAATGGCCTGCGGGGATGACTTGGACTCTCTGGCTGAGCTCACATGCTCATACATGGCTTACTGTCAAAATAAGATTGTTCCACATAAACGTGTCAAAATATACCCCAACAACAAACCATGGGTTACTAAATCAGTTAAATCCTGCTTACAGAGGAAAGCTCTTGCCTTTAAACAGGGGTCTGTTTCTGAACTACAGGTTGCCACCAAGGAGCTGAAGGCTGAAATTTTAAGAGCAAAACAGAATTATAAATCAGAGTTGGAAAGCAAGATGGCAGCAAATAAACTGGGTTCGGCCTGGGCCAGTATGAAAACTATTGCAGGCCTTCAGAGCACAGAGCGCAGTAATCGTGTGTTTTTAGATGGTTTTAGTTCAGACACAGAGCTGGCTAATGCTCTTAATTGTTTTTATGGTCGTTTTGACTCCTTTGATTTTAGCACAGAAATCCAAGATTTGAAACAGAAACTCAAAGACAATCAGCACTTTAATATTGAGGTGCAGGATGTTGAAAGGGAGTTCCGCGCTGTAAAAGTGAACAAAAGTCAGGGCCCTGATAATATATGTGGGCGCTTGGTAAAGTCCTGTGCACATGAACTGAGTCCTATATTTCATTACATTTTCAATAAGTCCTTACAGACACAACATGTGCCTAAGATCTGGAAAGATGCCGTGGTTGTTCCCGTTCCAAAATCCAGCTGTCCTAAAACGGTAAATGACTTTAGACCAGTTGCTTTGACTTCAATTTTAATGAAAATTTTTGAAAAACTGGTCAGATGTGAGGTCCTAAGGCAGACTGAACATGCATTGGATCCTCTGCAGTTTGCCTATAGGCCTCACAGAGGAGTGGAGGATGCCACTGTCACTCTGTTTGACATGCTTTTTAAACATCTGGATTTTAATGGGACACACGCCAGGCTTTTATTTGTGGACTTTTCTTCTGCCTTTAATACAATCCAACCTCATATTTTAGTTGAAAGGCTCCTGCAACAATTTGATTTAAGCAATAATCTGGTGGGTTGGATTCTGGATTTCTTAACCAACAGGACGCAGAGAGTAAGGGTCAATGGCACATTGTCTGACCTAAAGTGCTCTTCTACTGGCTCCCCTCAGGGGTGTGTGTTGTCACCACTACTCTTCATCCTGTACACAAACATGTGTCGGAGTAGACATGACAACAGACACATTATAAAGTATGCTGATGACTCAGTCATTGTCAGTCTCCTCCAGGATGGTGAGAGTGGCCACGGCCCAGTAGTTGATGACTTTGTTCACTGGTGTGAGGATTCCTACCTGCAGCTGAATACAACAAAAACGAAAGATATGATTATTGACTTTAGGAGGAAAACTCCCAGGCACAAAGTCACCATACTAAAAGGCCAGACCACTGAATGTGTACAATCGTACAAATATCTTGGGACGATTATTGATAGTGGATTGAACTTTGAGGTGAACTGTGAAAGGGTGTGCAAAAAGGGTCAGCAAAATTTGCATTGTTTGAGGAAACTTGCACGCTTCCAAATTGACCGACCCATAATGACTATGTTTTATCGGGCTTTTATTGAATCTGTTTTATCCTTTTCTTTAATGTCATGGTTTGGTCAGATAAAACTGAAACAGAGGAAATCCTTGGATCAGGTAGTCAGATGGTCCAGTCGTTTGCTTGGTGAGTCACAGCTGAGCCTGGCATCCCTGTACGCCAAACAAGTACAGAGGATGGCCGACTCGATTTTAAATGATGACTCCCACCCTTTGCACTGCAACTTTCAGCTTCTTCCCTCCAGACGGAGGTTTGCTGTCCCAAAAAGTAGAACCCAGCGCTACAAAAACAGCTTTGTCCCTGCTGCTGTCAAAGAGTTGAACAAGCTATAAAATTATATTGTACATATTCTATATTTACCTATTTTGTAAGATGTGTGCCTGTGTTTGTGTCTATGTTGAATGTAATTAGTGGCTTGTAAATATGGATGTCATCAACTGCAAAACAAATCTACCTACGGGTACAAATAAAGTAACCTGAACCTGAACCTGAACCTGAACCTGAACCTGAACCATCCTCGGACGCGCTGGCCACCAGGATGTCATTCAGGTGGACGAACACAAATGGCAGATCACGCAACACCGCATCCATCATGCGTTGGAATGTCTGTTAATAACATCGACTAGTAGTCCATGTGCACACAAAAAATCAGCGCCTAAGATTGGGAAACTGCATGCCGCTATGACAAATGTCCATTGGTATGTACGGCCGTGCAGGGATACAGTCAGTGTCCTCTCACCGAAAGTCCTAATGTCTGAGCCGTTTGTGGCCGTCAGCTTGGGGCCGCTAGTTCCCACTAGCCGGTCGGCGTAGGACGGCAGAATGAGGCTCTTTTGGGAGCCGGAGTCCATGAGGAACCATCTCCCGGTACGGCACGGTGGCACGCATCGGCGTGCGTCCTCCCCAAAACGGCGGTGGTAGGAGCAGAGCGTGTCTCTCTGGCGCTTCCTGGCCACCGCTGCCGCTACCATCGCTGGCTCCTCGCTTCTGCTGGCCATCTCGCTGGGTTCCGACACCGCTGCGTTCACTGTGAGGGCTCTGGTGGTGAGGATGATCCGCTCTGACTCCAGAGCTAGCGCATGGTACTCACACGCGGCCAGCAGCGGCGAGTTGGCAAGGACCACTCTGGCCACCGTTAGGAGGTTCCAGAGGAAAAGGTGGGCAAATAGAAAATGCCCGTTGTCCATGCCCATCAACGCCAACATCTTCTCCATCAGTTCGACCGCCGACCCGTCTCCTAACTCGGAGCACATCAGGAGCCTCTCCGCTCTCTCGCAGTCCGAGAGTGTGTAGCGCCGGGTCAGCGCGGTTTTGAGAGCCCCATATTTGCTGCGGGCTGGGGGCTGTTGGAGCAGGCTTGCTATCTGCTGAGTCATGCAAGCGTCCAGCACTGCGACCACTTAGTAATATCTGGCGTCATCTGTCATTATTCCCCGGAGTGCAAACTGGGCCTCGGTGCAGAGGAACCAAGACTTCAGGTCGTGCAGCCAAAAGTCTGGTACTTTGACCGAAACGGCGCATGCATTGCTGGGCCTTCCCGTCCGGGTCATCTCCAGGGTGTTCGCCTCGTGTTCCATTATTCATCAAGGGTCACCAGTGTGGAGAAAGGAATAACCAGACCGTCAAAGGAAACTACTGCATCTCCATGCCTTTCAGTCTGAGATGAATGCCACAGCATGGGTCCCCCACACCATCACTAAAGTGTGCAGTGTCTTCTGCACTGTCACATCCAACAATACAGTCTTCAGTAAATAAAATAATTGTTTTTGGTTACTTTTTCTTTAAAATGAGCAATTATTTTCAACGTCATTGATAAATGTTTGGTTTGTGCTGTTGACTCTTCCCATTGGTGTCTTAACAGACAAAACAGAAAATCATGATGCAAACACATAAGTCACTAAATTGTTTATTACAATCAGCAGCAAAATTCAGATTATTTAGAATATGTAAAATTCAAACTCTAAACTGTAAAAAAAAAACTCAGAATGGGTCATATGTCGGCCACTCATCGCCTTCACAAGGTCACCCAGCACACCAAGGAATGATTGATTGAAGGCAGTATTCTGAGCCATCTTCTCCGTTCACCAGGTAGTTTCATGTTCCCTTGCCTCACTGAGAAGCAACTGGATGCAACGCTCATGTTGGTCCCGGTTCAAATCTTCAGCCTGCATCTCTGTAAGTAGTGTCATAAGGTCCGGTTTGGGGAGGATCGTTTTCCTCTTGCCTAGACAAAAGACAGAAATGGGCAGTGGTTAATCAAAGCAAGTTTAAAACATATATTTAGGAAATATATGTCACTGAATTTCTGAATTGGATACGCTGGGTGTTGTAGTGCCAGTACCAGTGCCACCTGTCAGATTTTCCCCTGTGCCATTGTAGATGATCTCCATCTTGGATTCCAGCTTGCTGAGTCTGAGCATGATGTTATCCAGCAGCACTGCAAGGGTCTTCTTCAAGTCATATGCCGGTGGAGGTGGAGGATCAGGCAGCTTGGCTTGCTACCCCACCTGAACAGAATTCAACTTGGGCAACAGTGGTGGAATGTGACAAAAAAAAGTGATTTGTTGTTGTATTTAAGCACAATTTTCATGTAGCTGTGCTTCAGTAAAGTAGATTTTACAAAGGTTGGGTTACGTTTAAAATCATTTGTTTTTACAGTGGCCTCAGCTGTCAGAATAAGTTTATACATTCAGTTGAATGGAAGCAAGTACTTTAACTATTATACTTCAAGTACATTCGAAAGAGAGTTCTTTAATATTTTTACTTAAGTGGAAATTGTGCTACTTTAGTTTTGACACTTCATCTGTAGTTTAACTTAAAAAAGCAAAGAATTTGAGTACTTTGTCCACCACTGCTTAAAACAAGAGGGTCTGCAACTTGTTTCTTACCAGTCACATTGCTGTGTCGTGCTAGACGTTGCCGGTATTGTTGCTGGTACCAGTGTTAAAGCAGTTGCTGGTGGGACTCTAGAACGAAAATACACACACAACTTAAGTAAGTAAGTAAGTAAGTAAGCTTTATATAGCACTTTTCACAGACATATAAAGTCACAAAGTGCTATACAGTGCAACAACAATCAAAACAATTAAAATACAACTAAAATACAAATTAAAATGCAATAAAATACAATTGAAATACAATAATACAGTTAAAATACAGTTAAAATACAGTTAAAATACGAATTAAAGTAGAACTAAGAAACAAAAAATACACTTTATGCAGTCAGGTGGTAACAGCCTGACATGCACAGCATGAAAGTGCAACATGTAGTTGTAAAGTAACTTTTTAACCAGGATTAACTCTAGCTTATTTCGTCAGATGTTGACACAAGCTCAAAATACAAGCAGAGCACAGAGTTAGCGTTGATGGCTAACTAGCTAGCTCACTGCATACAGGAGACAACGGTGTTGCTTGTTCAAAGTGAGCTTGCCACCACTGGGATAAATAACGTAAAAGATGCATAATATCACATCACTCACAATCCCCTATCACGGTTTTCAACAACGATGATGCCGTGGTCGGATCAACACCACTCTGCCTCCCGTCTGCCTTCACCGGTCGGTGGCTGTGAATTCATTTCAGGTTGCTCCGTCCAGCTCCCTCTGGATTTTTTTTAATCAGCTACGAAGTACAGAAAAGTCTGCACCTTGTTGTTGGACCACGGTGTTGATTTGTGTGTAGCCATTTATCTTGTTGATTACATTCACTTACGCTTGCTGTTGGTGATTTGATTGTTCGTTGCCGTCCAAAATGGCAGAGTAAACAAAATACACGCGACTTGTGTGACATCATTTCAACCCCTCTATAAAACTTGTTTTTATTCAGAACTGAAAGACAAAGTACAACAACATTAACAGTGTACTTTACCACTTTATTTAAAGAACTCATGATAGCCACCCCTATTAATGCCTGGCCAAGCAAAGGGGTGTTAGACAAGCCTAATTTAAACTGACTGCAGTTGCGTTCATTTGGTGCTGGGATGTGGTTTGTGCCTTACGACAATCCCCACCCACTGCATGGCTGTGTCCGTGTGCCACGGATCACAACAAGGTCCACATGGCACGATCTCACAAGAATTCAATAATGCGAGAGATCGAGAGATCAGGATTGCAGAAGGAGAAATCTGAAAGAGATGGAAGACTGTAAGGTGGTGGCAGGGGAGAATGTAGCTAGAAAGCATCAGATGGTAGTCTGTAGGATGACTTTGGAAAGCAAGAAGAGGAAGCGAGTGAAGGCAGAGCCAAAGATTAAGTGGGAGAAGTTACAGAAGGAACAAGGTTGCACAGAGTTCAGGAAGGAGCTGATACAGGCTCTGGGTGGTGGGGAAGAATTACCAGATGGATGAGAAAGTACAGCAAAAGTATTGAGGGAAACGGGTAGAAAGGTATGTGGTGTATCCAGTGGACAGAGGAAGGAAGACAAGGAGACTTGGTGGTGGAATGAGGAGGTACAGGAAAGTATCTGAAGGACGAGGTTAGCAAAGAAAAAGTGGGATAGTCAGGGAGATAAAGAAAGTAGACAGGAGTATTTCGAATCCAGGCACATGGCAAAGAGAGAGGTGGTGAAAGCAAAGGAAAGGCATACAGTGAGTTGTATGAGAGGCTAAACACTAAGGAAGGAGAAAAGGACTTGTTTGGCTAGACAGAGAGATCGAGCTGGAAAAGATGTGCAGCAGGTTAGGCTGATTAAGGACAGAAATGGTAATGTACTAACAAATGACGAGAGTGTGTTGAGAAGGTGGAAGGAGTACTTTGAAGAGCTGATGAATAAAGAAACTTAGCGAGAGAGGAGGATGGATGAAGGAAAGACAGTGAACAAGGAAGTCCCGAGGATTAGCAAGGCAGAAGTGAGGGCAGCTTTGAAGAGGATGAAGAATGGAAAGGCGGTTGGTCCAGGTGACATACCTGTGGCGGTATGAAGATGTTAAGGAGAGATGGCAGTGGACTTTTTAACCAGATTGTTTAACACAATCTTGGAGAGTGAGAGGATGTCTCAGGAGTGGAGAAGAAGTGTTTTGGTACCAGTTTTCAAGAACAAAGGGGGTGCTCAGAGCTGTAGTAACTACAGAGACATAAAGTTGATCAGCCACACTATGAAGATATGGGAAAGAGTTGTTGAAGCCAGGTTAAGAGGAGAAGTGACAATCAATGAGCAGCAGTACGGTTTCATGCCAAGAAGGAGTATTAAAGGCTGCACGGTGGCGCAGTGGTTTAGCACTGTGGCAGCACAGTTTTACCCTCGGCCAGGGGACCGCGGGGATCATGAGATCGTGGGTTCGATCCCAGCCCCCGACCAACAGTGAGCTGTGTGGAGTTTGCATGTTCTCCCCGTGTTGCGCGAGTTTACTCCGGGATTTCTCCGGTTTCCTCCCGCACACCAAAAACATGTAGGTTTAGGGCGCTCGCGCACGCAGCGACCAGCAGCCAGTGGCTTGTCACCAAACTGCAAACCAAGTCTACCTACGGGTACAAATAAGTAACAAAAAAAAATAAAGATGCAATGTTTGCTCTAAGAGTGCTGATGGAGAAGTATAGAGAAGGTCAGAAAGAGTTGCACTGTGTCTTTGTGGATCTAGAGAAAGCCAAGCCAAGAGAGGAAGTGTGGTTCTGTATGAGAAAGTCAGGAGTGGCAGAGAAGTATGTGAGGGTGGTGCAGGACATGTATGAGGACAGCAAGATGGTGGTGAGGCATGCTGTAGGAGTGACAGATGGGTTCAAGGTAGGGGTGGGGTTAAATCAGGGATCGGCTCTGAGCTCCTTCTTGTTTGCCATGGTGATGGACAGGCTGACAGATGAGGTCAGGCAGGAGTCTCCATGGACCGTGATGTTTGCAGATGACATTGTGATCTGCAGTGAGAGTAGGAAGCAGGTGGAAGAGAACCTGGAAAGGTGCAGGTTTGCTCTGGAGAGAAGAGAAATGAATGTCTGAATGCATGAGTGTGAATGAGAGGGAGGCAGGTGTAATGGTGAAGATGGAAGGAGTAGAGGTAATGAAAGTAGATGAGTTTAATTACCTGGGGTCAACCATCCAACGCAATGGAAAATGCACAAGAGAGGTGAAGAAGAGAGTACAGGCAGGGTGGAGTGGGTGGAAAGGAGAGTCAGGGGTGATTTGTGACAGAAGGGTAGCAGCAAGAGTGAAGGGGAAGATTTACAAGATGATAGAGAGACCTGTTATGATGTATGGTTTGGAGACAGTGGCGCTGAAAAAAAGACAGGGAATGGAGCTGGAGGTGGCAGAGTTGAAGATGCAAAGATTTTAAATGGGAGTGACTAGGAAGGACAAGATTTAAAATGAGTATATCAGAGGGATGGCTCAGGTTGAGCAGTTTGGAGACAAAGTAAGAGAGGCAAGGCTGAGATGGTTTGGACATGTGCAGAGGATTGATAGTGGGTATACTGGACAAAGGATGTTGAAGATGGAGCTGCCAGGATGGAGGAAAAGAGGAAGACCACAAAAGATTCATGGATGTAGTGAAGAAGGGCATGGAGAGGGTTGGTGTTACAGAGGAAGATGCAAGGGATAGGGTGAGATGGAGGCAGATGATCCGCTGTGGCGACTCCTACAGGGAGCAGCCAAAAGAAGAAGAAGAAGATTGAGAGAGGAAGCTGAGATGCAGTTGCTGGAGCAGACCACATGAAAGCACAAACACAGCCGGTGAGTACGACAAGGCAAAAATTGTGTCGTCGCAAGTGAACGCACCACAGTCAGTGGAAATGAGGCTGAAATCAGTGGCCAGTATGATGACTTCAGGAACCATGATATCATCTCCATACACTCTATTGCAGGTTTGTTTTTGTCTCATCTTCATTGTGGATGTTAAATCTTGTAATTTTTGTGTTTTGTCATTTTCATCGTTAAACAGATCCTGACTGAAGATCTCTGCATTTTGCAAAGTCATGAAAATGTTAAACCTTCCCAACAATTCTTTAATTTCCTGCTTATTCTGTATATTTATAGAATATGGGCAGTTGATGTGGTTACTAATCCTTGTAGTTTTATTATGCTTCGGTGAAAATGGAGGCATATGGTAATCAGTCAATGTGTCTGTGTGTGTGTGGGTGGGTGGGTGGTTGTATCTGTCCGTCTGTTACCAGCTTTTCTGCTAGCCCAGTCAAAATTAAGTGCAACTAAAGGCTTGTATCATTGTATGGCCATATTTTCTTGACTTTGCCAGAATTTCGAGATAACGCTTTGTTTTCCAAATAAACACAAAAATAGCTCACCTTTACCGTCAATGCGGCTGAAACGTCATTGTAATACCTATGCTGACCCAGTGCACCTTTATTACAGCCTCACTGAGCACTTCCTGTCAACAATCAATCTCGTGCTGAACTTTTAAAATACTTGTTTCTGCAAACTAAACACATACTGTATTGAGGAACTACACCATTTATTCAACACATTGTTTCTTTTCAGACACATTTTGCTGTTCACTTTCGAAGATAAAGGACAATGTATATTCTTCCTGTAGTTTACAGCTTATTGGTAAAAACTACAATTCCCATATTGCTCAAGTGCAATGTGCCAATCACAGCAGAGCTTCCTCTGACGTCAAAGAAACTGACAGACAACATTGGAATAGAAGAGCAGGAGAAAAAGTAAGTTTTCCCTTAATTTATGCAGTAGTCTCATTGTTAACATATTAACCGCTTCTCCGCCTCTGTTGCTACCCCAGAGAAACGGCTGCAGTGAGAAGGTATCCACGAAGTCGGGCTAAAGGTCATTTGCGTGTGTTAAAGTAAATACTGGTGTCGTCTACCGTTATTCCCCGGAGGGCGAACTGATCCGAAGTGAGGTGGAACCAAGAGCGCGTGTGTATTAATTCGCACAAGAGTGCACTTACAGACTCTATCACGCTAATGCTAAGCTAACGCTATTGCTAAGCTAATGCTAAGCTAATGCTAATGCTAAGCTAGCGCTAGCCCCGCCATTCTAATGATCAGCCTCGCTGAACGGCACTCCTGTTGGGCTTCAAAGCTACCTCGGTAAACCTAAGTTGGTGTGCTATATACATGATAGTATCTTGTTAGATAACTGTCAATAATGTCTCCTGGACTAAATGGACTAACGTCAGATATGGCTGGAGACAACCATGGTGATGACCATCCCCAGCATGGGCCAACTTCAGCACTCCCACGTCAGAGGCCCGTCTGTGAGCTGCTGTGCTTTATGCAGAAATACATGGGTAATGCCTCGATGGACTATCTTGCGAAATGGGTTGGCGACTTCTACGACGACAACCAGGTTGAAAGTGCAAAGAAGCTGCTGTTCGAGCAGTGCCCAGAGGGATCATCGCGGATGATAAAGAGGTCCGGCCCAAACCGGAAGAAAGGCAACAACTCCGACATCTACAACAAGCTGAATGAGGCTGGTCAGCAGGCGCCACAATACGTTGCCCAGAACCTCAAGGCTTTGCCACCAGCTTCGTTGGAGTCGTTTGACCTTGCCAAGCTGTCTAACGATGTGTGCCGTGTGATGTCCCTCGGAGAGAGCTTTGTCACCGTGTTCAAAACGATATCTGCTATCCAGATCGACGTGGCGGCAATATTGTCCAAACTCGGCGACACACCCCCTCCAGCTGACGTCCCGGTCAAGGAAGACGAGGACAAAGAAGGTGAGGAAGAGGCCGGCAGTACTCAGAGTGCTGTCAACATCTCCAACGAAGATGAGACCGTGGTACCAGTTGTCGACCATGCCTTGGTCTCCAATGCAGCCTGTGGTCCTCCTCCTACTGTCACGGCCGACGGTGTGAATGCGGTCGTGGCCACCATCCCCACAGAGGCCTGTTCTGATGACGCTGTCGACAGCAGCCCTTCTGGGGTTGCCAAAGCTACCATAGTTGCTGTAAATGCTGAAGAACGCGAGTTGGAGTTCAAGGAAGTTGAGAGTCGCCGTGCCAAGAAGATGAAGAGGATGAAGAGGTCCTACGCCGATGCACTCCAATCATCGGACAAACAACCGACCACTAAGCAGACCGCGAACCAGTTACAGGTCGTCAACAAGTCACGCCCCCACTCACAGTTACGCGTTGTACCGAAGTCTGGTAGGAGGGCTGGCGGTCTTCAGGGTCAAGGTCAAGGTCAGAAGAAGCACCACATCTTCATCAGTCGACTTGACCCCACCACCAGACCCCACCATGTACGCTCCCACATCAATACTCACGTTAAACTAAAAGACGATCTCAAGATTGAGCAACTAGAAACCAAGTATGATGGTTATGCCTCCTTCAAGATTACATGTCCTGCCAGCTGCAGCAAGAAGTTGCTTGACAAAAATGTGTGGCCATCTGGTTTATACCTTCGACAGTTTTTTGAGAGGAAATGATCTACATGTGATTGTCATTATTGTGTTTGTCATTATACTCATTCAATAGTAGGACCAACCTTAGAATATGTTCATTCAACTGCCAGAATGTAAAAACTTCATCTAATGAGATCTCCAGTTTATGTGATAACCATGACATTGTGTTGTTGCAGGAACACTGGTTGTTCGAAAACGAATTGTCTATTCTGAGCAGATTACATGGTGACTTTATAGGACAAGGTGTTTCTTTTATGGATATGGAAGAACGTGTTATCTTAGGTCGCCCCTATGGCGGCGTCGGTATCCTATGGCGGAAGTCACTTGCGAACAGTTGTGTTGTGAAAACTTACGATTGCTTAAGAGTTACAGGTATTGAAGTCAACCTGGGTGACTTTCACTGTCTTATATTATGTGTATATTTCCCCTATGACAGTGTTGAAAACTTGGATGAATACTTGCACTGCCTGAGTCTTGTTAAACGTATCACTGAGGACTTTCCAACTCCATATGTGTTCACAATTGGTGACTTCAACGCTAATACAGCACGTTCAAGTTGTTTTGGAGACGAACTGGTGTCTTTTTGTGAGAGTTACTCCTTACACATCTCGGACAGGATTATCTTACCAGGTGATACCTTTACTCATGTTAGCATGGCTCATGGCTCTACATCATGGCTTGATCACTATGTGACTACATCCTCAGGCCATGATAACGTGTCCAATATCAAAGTTCTGTTTGACTATGTGAGTTCTGATCATGTACCTTTATCTATAGATATTGAGGTATCTAGTGCTGTAAGTGGCCCCCGGGAAGCTCCCTCAGCCACAACGGGCAGTAGAACATACAAATGGCGTGATGCCACAGCGTCAGACCTGTCCAGATATAAGAAACTTACTCGTAGGAAACTCTGTAACATCCGTGCTCCTATGGACGCCATCAGGTGTCACGACCGTAATTGTGCGGCACACAGGGACGATATCGACAGGTTCTACAGTGATGTTGTGGATGCTTTAAACTACTGTGTGAGTGAATGCATTCCTAGTCACAGTGTGGCCACCCAATATAACGTCCCAGGCTGGAATGATGTCGTTAGCAAGGCTCACACAGCTGCTCGGGATGCTTTTTTGTGGTGGAGGAGTAATAGCAAACCACGTTCTGGTCCAATATTTGAAAACATGAAAAATTGCAGGGCTAGGTTCAAATATGCTCTACGAGCATGCAGGAGCAATGAAGAAAGTATCAAATGTGACCAGCTAGCTAATCACATGAGTGAACTGAACATGGTAGAATTCTGGAAACAAATGAAGGCTATGAGCTCCCACCGGTCTGTCAGATCAAACACTATTGATGGTGTGACTGGTGACGTTAATATTGCTGAAAAGTGGAAATGTCAATATGAAGCTATTTTCAACTCAGTCAAGAATGTTTCAATGAAGGATTCTGTTATGCATGATATTCGTCTGTATAACGACATGTTTGATGCCTCTGATATTTCTGCTGTTACTCCTGCTGAAGTTGATTCACTGATCAAACTTCTCAAGAAAGGCAAATCAGCTGGCCCTGACTGTCTCACCAGTGAATGCCTCATCAACGCTGATTTCAATCTGTGTATTCTGTTGTCATTGTGTTTTAACTGTATGTTTGTTCATGGTTACATGCCAGATATGTTGATGGACTCTGTTATTATTCCTTTGGTGAAAAACAAGTGTGCCAGTCTTTCTGATATGAACAACTACAGACCTATAGCTATTGCAAATGTTATATCTAAACTGTTAGAGGGTTTATTCCTGAACAGAACTGAGGATTATCTGTGGACAAACGACAATCAGTTTGGTTTCAAATCAGCTCTTTCAACTGACAAGGCTGTTTACCTACTCCATGAATTTGTTGACTACTTCAGAAGCCATTCCACTAGTGTCTATGCTACGTTCCTAGATGCTAGCAAAGCTTTTGACAGGATTAACCACTGGTGTTTGTTCAGAAAATTGATCGATCGAGGTATTCCTATTTACATTATTAGCATCCTGCTATACTGGTACAGAAGGCAGTCTATGGTTGTTAGATGGGGCAATGTCACCTCATCCAAATTTCATGTGACCAGCGGTGTTAAACAAGGTGGTATACTGTCACCCTTGTTGTTTAATGTCTATGTTGATGATCTCAGTGTACTGTTGAACAATGCTAATGTGGGCGGCTCCTTTAACGGTGCACTGTTAAATCACATTTTCTACGCTGATGACCTCTGTTTGTTAAGTTTGTCTACTGCAGCGATGCAACATCTCCTTTCGGTATGTGAAAAATTTGGTGAAAAAAATGACATCCTGTTCAACTGTACAAAATCTATGTGTATGGCTTTCAAACCAAAGAGTGTCAATACGTCGAATCCTGTTATGCCACTTTGTGGTAATAGCTTGAACTTTGTTGAAAAAGTCAAATACCTAGGTGTGTGGATTGAATCTGATAAGACCAATGTTGATTGTAACAGGCATCTCAGGAAACTGTACGCTCAAACAAATTTACTGTTGCGAAATTTCCATAGATGTTCTCCTGATGTCAAATGTATGTTGTTCAAGACCCTCTGTACCTCAATGTACTGCTCGCCTTTATGGTTTAATAGCAATGTTGCTGTTAGGAACAAAATCCGCATTGCATATAATAACTCCCTAAGAAGGTTGTTAGATGTACCACGAAGGTCGAGTGCAAGCAAGATGTTTGTGTCTGTGAACATTCCGTCTTTTGGCGAATTGATACGTAAGAATGTTTACAGTTTTTTGAGAAGGTTGCAGGCATGTAACAATCATCTTATATCAGCAATTGTCAACTCGTCACTCACACTTCATTCCAGCATTTGGAAGTGGTGGCGTTCCATTTTATACTGAGCCCATTATTGTATGTTATTGTTGTTACAAGAGCGCCGAGTGTCTGCTGATCTGTATATACTTTTATTTATTTATTTATCTATTTTCTACTCGTTTTAGTTTTGCTCTTAATATGAACCCTGAGTTTGAAATAAACGTTTGAATTTGAATTTGAATTTGAATTAACACCTCCTAACACAGCAACATTTCATTCTTAAAGCTTATGTTTTGTCACATTATTTTTTTTCCGATGTGCTCCGCTACTGGTGGCTCCGTGGTTACATGATTCATATGTTAATAACTTGTTAATGTTAAATTGGTTTCTCTAAAGTTCAGACAATTTTTTCAGCTAATGTCAGTAATATAAAAACACCAAAGTGTGATGTCATTGAATCATTTCCTTTAAAATAACTTTTGCAGTCCCGTCATTTCTTTATTGATTTATTTGCTCAATTAAACCTGATGTGAGGTGTGAAATATAAAAACCACTTGAGGTTATTTTTACAGAAGACCAAACAATTTCTTAGGTTGAGTAGGAACATGACATCTGTAATAGAATTTATTCAATGACCCTGACTTTAAAAAGTTCTATCACATCTGTAATAATAATCACATTTTCATTATTTTTTTTCCTTCACCTGAGGGTGAGCCATCAGAGCAGCTGTGAAGAGAGCGGGCTGGAAGCTACATAACAATGTTGCATGTTCTCTTTATAGAAAAACTGCATTTCAGTATTTTTTTTTTTTGCAAGATAATTCAAGAACCTCTCAATACTCATTACACACAGAGTGAAACATTTTAACCCATTCTGATTTAATGTTGATGATTATAGCGATAGTCTTTGAAGTTTTGATATTTTCACCTGCTATTGCATGCCGTCATGTAAATATACATGTATTAAATTAATAAAATCTGTTAATCCAGCATTTCCTTTCTGCTCCTAATTTTATTCTTGTGCTTCTATATTTTTTCTTTTATGCATTCCTTGACAAAAATGCCAGCGTACAGCCCTGAGATGACATACACCTTGTGTGTATTGTGACAGTGACATCAGAGTCATACCTGCATAAACAAATACCAAGCATTTCAAACCCATGCATGGATAACATGACACAATACCCATGCTACCATGCCACAAGCACCGAGGCATCAGCACCTGCAGTACTTTTCATTTTTGCATGATACCGACAAGGAAAAAAGTTCTAGTCGCAGGAATTTCTTGGACAAATAAGTTCAAAGTTCACAGGCCAAAAACATGCAGGTTAGGCTAATTGGAGACTCTAAAGTGGCCCTAGGTGTGAATGTGTGTGTGAATGGTTAAGGGATAGCGCCGTACCGTGGCTGCTTCATCCATCCAGGTGGATGCCCTCAATTTCCCCTCTGGGGATCAATAAAGTATACAAAATCAAAAAAAAAAATCAAAAATCAAATAGTTCTTAAGTTCTTAATAGGTCTTTATCAGTCTCTTTCCAGAATCACAGGCATTATAAAAAATGTGGAAGGCCTCAGGGATATAAGTCTCCAGATTTTCAGAGGATTATGTGTGGTGTTTGGACATGGTGACATGTATGCAGGTGATGTCATCACGTGGCAAACTGGCCGTGGCACAATACGGAGCCACCCTTCTGTATATAGTTGAGTGGCATATTTAATAAAGCAGAGTTCAGCTCAGGTCTGTTGTCAGACACTCTTTACAGACATAACAATGGCAATGAGAGTAAAAGAAACTCTTTTGCAACCTTTGGTGCCGTCCTTCACTCTATCAGGTGAGCCACCGATTCTTTGGTCCCACTGGCATGAGTCATTCCAGACTTTTATTGATGCTGTTGGCTTAACCGATGCTAGCGAAGAGAGGCTAAGGGACGTGCTAGTCCACAGTCTCGGTAGCGAGGGGCAGTGTGTGTTCCGTTCTCTCGGCCCTGCAGACACATATAAGGACTGTGTTGCTGTGATGGACAGACATTTCACTGATGCACGTAGTCAGCGCGCGGAGGGTCGCTTTTAGCCAGCGCCGCCAACATGAGGATGAGACGGTGCACCAGTATGTCACCGAGCTCCATTTCCTGGCTAGCATGTGCGCCTTTGGTGACAGAGAGGAAGAGATGGTACATAACAAGCTAGCGGAGCACGCTAAGAGCCCATGGCTGTGGGAGCAGCTGCTGCTGGTGAAGAACAACCTGAAATTAGACGAGGCTGTGAGGATGGTGTCCCAAATGAAAAAGGCCATCCAGCTATCATTGCAGCTAACGCTGCCTAACCATCAACCCCTTGTTTGGCCCCACAAGCGCAGGCCATCACGACTATCATCCAGCACTCCAAACCCATATCTCCTCACTACAAGGAGGGGACTGTGCTCTCTCCTTTTCTCTTTACTTTATACACCACTGATTTTCAGTACATCATTGAGCCATGCCACATACAGAAATTCTCTGATGGCTCAGCTGTTGTGGGATGTATAAGAGGGGGAGAGGAGGGGGAGTACAGGGCACTGGTAGATGGATTTGTGGAGTGGACAGAGCAGAATCACCTGAGGCTGAATGTCAACAAGACCAGAGAGATGGTGATTGACTTCAGGAAGAAAAGGACGCCTTCTCAGCCATTGCAGATTTGGGAGAAGGATGTGGGGGTGGTTGAGGACTACAAATACCTGGGTGCCAGGATCAGAAACGGGTTGGACTGGAGATCCAACACCGATGCTGCGCACAAGAAGGGGATGAGCAGACTCTACTTCCTGAGGAAGCTGAGATCCTTCAACGTGTGTAGCAGGATGCTGGAGCTTTTCTACCAGACCGTTGTCGCCAGTGCCATCTTCTTTGCTGCTGTCTGTTGGGGTAGCAGTATCAGGGCCAGAGACACCAACAGACTTGACAAGATTATCAAGAGGGCTAGCTCTGTAATTGGTCTCAGACCTGAGACCTTTGAGACAGTGGTGGAGAGGAGAACACTAAATAAAGATAAGATAAGATAAGCCTTTATTAGTCCCACAACGGGGAAATTCCAGGATTGCAACAGCACAGGGATAGCAACACTCAGAGTAACAATCAGAAGCCAAGAAAAAAAAAACAAGCAAGCAAGAGCAGCTAATATACATATGTACATATTACTATAAAATAGATATATACACACACACAGACACACAGTGCAGAGCATTGTAGCTGGATGGAATAAATATATGAATATATAAACACAGTGCAGAGCATTGTAGCTAGATGGAATAAATATGTAAATATATAAACACCCACAGTACGGAGCATTGCAGCTAGGTGGAATAAATATGTAAGTATATAAACACACACAGTGCGGAGCATTGTAGCTAGATGGAATAAATATATAGATATATAAAAACACAGTGCGGAGCATTGTAGCTAGATGGAATAAATATATAGATATATAAATATGAACACACCCAGTGCTGAGCATTGTAGCTAGATGGAATAAATATGTAAATATATAAACACACACAGTGCAGAGCATTGTTGCTAGATGGGATGAAACAGCATAACCCTCTACTTAGTTATCCTACATGGTATGATTAGGTGCCCATACATATTCTCACCCTCCATAGCGACCGGTATTTTCCTAGTTGTATGCCGGAGGGGACCATTGTGTAAGTCTATTGCATCTTTTGCATTTAAAAACTATTAGTTTGTTACGTCTTTTTGCTATCTCTGCGAGTAGCCCTGCTTAGGTTGTACAGTCTGACAGCCATTGGTAGGAAGGACCTACGAAACCTCTCGGTTGTGCACCTGGGATGATGTAGTCTGCTGCTAAATGAGCTCCTCAGTGCATTCAGTACGTCCTGCATAGGGTGGAACTCGGACTCCAGCAGAGATGACAGTTTAGCCACCGTCCTTCTCTCTCCTATCTCCTCCACCGGATCAAGGCGCTGCCCCAGGACAGAGCTAGCTTTCTTAATCAGTTTGTTCAGTCTCTTCCTATCAGCTGCTGTAATGCCACTGCCCCAGCAGACCACTCCAAAAGTGATGGCTGATGCCACCACCGTATCATAGAATGTCTTCAGCAGCGCCCCTTGTACACCAAAAGACCTGAGTCTCCTCAGCAGGAACAGCCTGCGCTGTCCCTTCTTGTAGAGTGCGTCAGTATTGTGTGACCAGTCTAGTTTATTGTTCAGATGAACACCCAGGTACTTATAGGATGTCACCATCTCGATGTCTGTTCCCTGTATATTTACTGGTGCTGTGAGGGGCTGCCCATGCCTGCGGCAGTCCACCACCAGCTCCTTAGTTTTCCTTGCGTTGATCTGGAGGCAGTTCCGATGGCACCAGTCTACGAAGTCCTGGATAAGCCCTTTGTACTCAGCTTCATCTCCATTGGAGATGAGGCCAACGATCGCAGAGTCATCAGAGAACTTCTGTAGATGGCAGTGTGTTGTGTTGTGTGAGAAGTCCGCAGTATAAAGAGTGAACAGGAAGGGAGCCAGCACCGTTCCCTGGGGGGCCCCCGTGCTACTGATGATCGTGTCGGACACACAGTCCCGGGTTCTCACAAACTGAGGCCGGTTCGTGAGGTAGTCCAGGATCCATGATGACAGGTGCTGGTCCACCCCTGCGCGCAGCAGCTTGTCCTTCAGGATCATCGGTTGGATGGTGTTGAAAGCACTGGAGAAGTCAAAGAACATGATCCTCACCATATTCCCGGGCTTCTCCAGGTGGGACAGAGAACGGTAAAGGAGGAAGATCACCGCATCCTCCACCCCAATGCCATGCTGGTAGGCGAACTGGAGTGGATCCATCGCTGGTTCCACCAGGGGGCGGAGGTGAGCAAGGAGCAGTCTCTCCAGGGTCTTCATCAAGTGGGACGTCAAGGCCACCGGTCTGTAGCTGTTCAGGTCTTTGGGTGGGAAGTTTTTGGTACAGGTACCACACAAGATGTTTTCCACAGCTGTGGTACCCTCCCCAGCTTCAGGCTCAGGTTGAAGATGTACGTCACAATCCCACACAGCTGGTCTGCACAGGACTTGAGGAGCTTTGCGCTGATGCCGTCCGGTCCCGACGCCTTCCTCGCCTTGATCTTCCTCAGCTCCATCCTCACCTGGGTCCTGGTCAGGGTCAGGATGGGGGGCTGTGTGTTGGGGGTGGGGGGGTGTTGGTGGAGTGGGGAGTGGGCAGCAGGACTTGATTTCTTTAGAGGCAGCAGTGGTTGTTGTGCAGTCAGGGGGGAGGGCGGTTGGTCAAACCTATTGAAAAATAGATTCAGGTTGTTCGCCCACTCCCTGCCCCCCGTGGCCTGGGGGGAGGTATTCTGGAGCCCAGAGATGGTTTTGAGGTTTCTCCAGACCCCGCTGATGTCGCTCTGTTGCAACTTGTCCTCCATCTTCTTCCTGAAGCTGTCCTTGCCTTCTCTGATCTTTCTCCTCAGCTCCCTCTGTACAGACTTCAGCATCTCCCTGTTCCCCGACCTGAAGATCCTCTTCTTCTCTCTCAGAAGTGTTTTAATCTCAGGGTTGATCCAGGGTTTGTTGTTTGAGCAACACCGTATGGTCTTGGTGGGAACGGATTTGTCCACACAGAAGCTGAGGTAGCCCGTGAAGGTGTGAATGAGGCCATCGATGTCCTCACCATGTGGATCGCAGAGCTGCTTCCAGGCGGTGGCTTCAAAACAGCCTTTTAGAGTGTCCATTGTCTCCTCAGACCATAACTCCACTGTGCGCATGGCCGGACGTTGTCTGTGCACCAGGGGTTTGTACACCGGCCGGAGATGAACCAAGTTGTGATCCGATCTCCCGAGTGGGGGGAGTTGTAATGAGGTGTACGCCTCCTTAGTGTTTGCGTAGAATAAGTCCAGTGTTTTATTGTCTCTAGTGTGGCATGTGACATACTGGGTGAACGTGGGTAGAATGGGAGACAGTGAAACATGGTTGAAATCGCCTGAGATGAGGAGAAGAGCATCTGGGTGTTCTGTCTGCAGCCTGCTGGTTACTGAATGGATGACGTCACGCGCTGTCCCAGCGTTCGCCGTCGGATTTGCATAAACAACAATGCAGATCACGTGTGAGTGTTCTCTCGGGAGATATGTAGGCCTCATGCTAACAGCTAGCAACTCAATGTCTTTGCTGCAGTGTCGTTGTTTAACAGTGATATGTCCCGGTCTGCACCAGTTGTTGTTAACATACATTATCACTCCATCGCCCCTAGCTTTGCCACTGTCTGGTGTTCGGTCAGCCCGTATCATGTGGAAACCCTCCAGCTCAATGTTAGCATCTGCTGCTAGTTCAGTTAGCCACATCTCAGTAAACAAAAGGAGAGAGCACTCCCGGTATGTGCTATCATAACGGCAGATAGCCGCTAGCTCATCTGCCTTTCCCAGTATAGAGCGTACATTTCCCATGACAACAGATGGAAGGGAGGGTCTGTACCTTATATTTTTTGTCCTCCGCCTTACTCCAGCCCGGCAGCCGCGGCGTTTTCGCCTCAGTTCTCTCGGTATGTCGAGTTTTTCCAATGGGACCGGGTGGCGGTTGAATGCTAGCAGCTCTTCCCTGCTGTATCATATCCTGCTATAAACAGTGGCTCCGTCCACCGGCTCAGGAGACATTTGGGACGATCTGTGTGTCCGTGATATAAATGGAGTGAAAAAAAGGACAGATCAAAAAGACAGAGGAAGGGAAAAAGACTCGGAATCGAGCCGCTGTTGCAAAAGGCAGCCGACTCGTGTGGCGCCGGGAGAGAAAAAAAAACAAAACTGCGATCTATCATGGACAATCCTGAACACCCCCTCCACCACACACTGGACAGACAGCGGAGCACTTTTTCCAGTAGACTACTACAGCTTTGCTGTCAAACAGCCAGGTACAGGAAATCTTTCCTGCCGCATGCCATTTCACTGTACAATGACTCACTATGATGTTGTATTCTGGTCATAACTATGCTGCTATACTGCACCTTACAGTTTAACTGGCACCTCACATTTCACTCTGCTCCTGATAGCCCTGCATTGTGCAGCGGGTATGATTCATGTGTTTATACGGGTCATATGATGTATATAGGTTTTTATAGTAGTGTTAGTTTTACTTTCCGTGGGTAATCCCTTTGTCTGTCATGTGTGTGTTCTGTCGTTTGGTTGTCTACTGTCATGCTGCTGTTACACTGTAATTTCCCAGTTTGGGACCAATAAAGTACATCTATCTATCTAGCTATCTATCTATCTATCTATCTATTTACAACCAAAAGAAGAAGGGTAGGAATTGGGACAACACGGGTGAGTGTCTGCCCTGCGGCAACTGTGGTTCACCTAAACACCAGACTCAATCACCCACCTGCCCAGCCAGAGGGTAGAAATGCTACCGTTGTAAGAAGCCCAACCACTTTGCTAAAGTTTGCCGCTCAACGTTCACAAATTCAACAGCCCGTCCACCAGGCCCAACCGCCATTCACTCAGTTGGTGCCAAAAGCTGGCCATTCAAGTGGTGCACAGTGGAGCTGGACAGTGTTGGCATGCCACTGCTGCTGGATGCAGTGGCCTTGAGGTCTCTTCTGAGCAAGTCTACTGTCAGGAAACTGTTCCCTCGGAAGACCATCATAGCTAATGTAGAGGACTTATTCGGCTACGGGCACGTCAGGATTGGCATGGTAGGGTCGGGCGCCTTTTCTGTATGCTGCAGCTCTACAACCATTCTGTTGTTCACCTTCCAAGTGACGCACTGGGGGGCCGACCTGCTGGGCATCAATCTGATCAGAGAGCTGGGTTTCTCCATCACCGACCCAATGGGCACTACCATTCTGACAGTCTCCTCATCCTGGCAGCACCGTTGACTGGCACTCTTTGTGGGACTGGGGTGCCTTGCCTCTTTCAACCACCGACTGCTCATTGATCCAACAGTGTCCCCGAAAATTCAGCCTCTCCACCGACTACCCCTTGCTATGCGGGACGACATCACGGCAGAACTGCAGAAGCCTTTAGACACCGGTATCATTGAGCGGGTCAACGCATCTCCATGGGTCTCCAACTTGGTGGCGGCAAAGAAGAAGTTGGGCAGCCTATGACCATGCATGGACCTCAGAATGGTGAGCAAGGCGGCAATTCCCAACAAATATCCCCTGCCCATAACTGAGGAACTGATGGCGGTGTTCCATAGCTCAAACGTTTTTTCTAAATTGGACTTCCGCCAAGGCTACCTGCAGGTTCCCCTTCACCCAGACAGCTGCAACCTAATGGCCTTCGTCACCCACATGGGAGTGTTCAGGTACCCCTGCATGCCTTTTGGCCTCAGTTCCACCTCAAGCTGTTTTCTGAAAATCATGGCTACACTGTTTGCTGGTCTCCCAGGGGTGATGGTGTACCTGGATGACATCGTGATGCACGGCACAACATTGGCCTCCCACAATGCCCACCTCACTAAGGTAATGGAGGTACTGACAAAACATGGTCTCACACTCGCCAGGAAAAGTGCATCCTCAAAGCATCAACCATTGCGTTTGTGGGGTTTTGCCTGTCTGCCGAGGGCCTGAGCCCCCTTCATTCAAACATGGAGGTGGTACTGCACCTATCCAAACCATTGTGCCCCGCACAGCTATCATCATTTCTGGGCATGGTGAACTTCTATGGGCGCTTCATCCCCTGCTACTCTGAGACGATAGAGAAACTATGCAACTTCCTGAAGCAGGATGCAACCTGAGAGTGGACCCGGGTGTGCTCCACCGCCATCTGCCGACTGAAAACACAGCTCACTTCCCCACCATTGCTTGCCCATTTCGACCCACAGAGCCCCACGTTTGTGATCTGTGACGCGTCTAACATGGCAGTGGGAGCTGTGCTATCCCAGCTCCAAGGGGGGACCAAGTGGCCCCTGGCGTTTGCTTCAAGGTCACTTACTTCAGCTGAGCAGAAGTACTCAGTGGGAGAGAGGGAGGCGGTAGCGTTTGTCTTTGTCTAGGCATGCGAGTGTTGGCACATGTACCTGTATAGGCGACGCTTCACACTCCGGACAGATCATAGGGCCCTCACGGCGCTGCTGGAAACATCGGGGTGGGGGCACAAACCTCTGTGCATCTACAGGTGGACGGAAAGATTACAAGCATTCAACTTCACCACCCAGTTCACGCCGGGCAGAGAAAACATAGTGGCGGACCTGTTGTCCCAGGCCACACCTAACCCCACACCGAGCATCGACCAGGACCCCTTAGAGCCAGAACTGGTCCACATGCTGCATGGCCCACTTCAGACCGCTGTCCCCTGCAAGAGCTCCAGGCCCTGTCTAAGCAGGATCCAACTCCGTACCTTCATTCGCGAGGGCTGGCCATTCAACATACTGGAAGAACTAGCACCTTTCCACAGAGTTAAGAGATGATCTATCATGCTGGAATGACATCTGCATTGCAAGGGGGCTCTACATGGTGATCTCTTAGGCGCTAAACGGGCGCATCCTGATCATGGTACATGAGGGCCACCTGGGCATCGTCAGAGTCAAACAGCATTGTAGGGGCTCAGTCTAGTGGCCAGACATTGACAAGGACGTGGAGATCATGATGAAAGACTGTATGCCCTGCCTAGCCAGCGTAAAAACTGGCGTACCACCACCCCCACCCCTGCAGCCATTGCCATGGCCATCAGGCCCGTTGGAAACACATCCGATTGGACATATGCGGTGAACTGCATAGCACCCCCCCACACACACACACCAACACTTTCTACTAGTTGGTCTACGATCTCCACTCAAAATGGCCCGAAGTGTTGCCCACCAACTCAGTCACCACCGACATAGTCATCAATTTCCTCACCTCCTTTTTCGCCTGCTGGGGTGTGCCAGATGTAATCACAACAGACACAGTTCACCTCAGCGGACTTTGCAGCCTTTGTGGGGGGAAGAGGCATAAAGCACATAAGGACTGCCTTCTACCACCCTCAGGTGGATGGGGGGATGGAGAGGTTCAACCAGACCCTCAAGAATGGTCTCAAGGCACACCTAGCAGATGGACTCCCATTTTCGTCCGAACTACAGACCACCCTGCTACATTACAGAGCGACACCTCACGCTATGACGGGCAGCTCCCCAGACCTACTAATGCTAGGATGTGAGATGTGTCTTCCCCTGGACTGACTACACCCCCCATTGGACACTGCCCCAACAGAAAGGCCCTCACCTAGAGGGAGGGTGGTCAAACAATAGCAATGTATGAAGCAAATGTTTGACAGGAAATGCTGGGCAAAGTAACCCAGGCTCACAGTACTGGGTTGGGTCCGGATCCGGCGCCCCAGCCACACTCACAAGCTGCAGTCGTTTTGGACAATGCCGATGCAGATCACAGCTCAGTTGGCACCAGCCACCTTTCATCTCACTGATGGGTCACGGTGGCACACCAGTCACCTCAGAAAGGAGACGGTGACTTCGGCCCCAGATCAGGAGATGGCTGTGGACACGACAGGATTGGGCTGGGACTTCAGCAACACAAGACCCACAATTCCCAAAGAATGTCTGCCGGAGCCTGCGGCAGCACCACAGCCCAAGCACCGTCAACTCCGGGTTCGGCAGAGACCCCGCCACCTAAAGGACTTTGTGACTAACTTTTGAAATTTGGACTTTAAAGTGGTTAGTTAGGAAGTGACTGGCCAAAGTGGCAGAATAATCCACTCAGTCATGCCGGCATACCAATACTCTGCCCGGGTGCCCAGTTAGCAGTTTTAAGTTCTTTGGGTTTTTCAAGGGGGAGTAAATGTGGTGTTTGGATGTGGTGACGTGCACGCAGGTGACGTCATCATGTGGCAAACTGGCCGTGGCACAATATGGCGCCACCCTTGTGTATATAGTTGAGCAGTGTGTTTAATAAAGCACAGTTTAGCTCATGTCTGTTGTCAGCCGCTCATTACAAACATAACATTATTGTTATTTTATCTTAAGCAATTTTGGTTATTGGCATGTTTATGATTATGAATCTAAGATGTGGAGAAGGGTTTGTTTTCCTTGTTCATTATCCTTGTGACCTTTTTTTCCCAAAAAAATAACAGTCACTTTTTACCATTTTTAATGGTCAATGTTTGTGCCTAGTTTAGAAGTAAACTACTTATGTTCTTATTTTTTCATGTAATATATCAAGCCTCAAAATGCCTCTGTCAAAACTTTTTTAAAGCTGCTCACTCTGCCACACATACTTAAATCTCAGGTTGAAGTTTGCAGCATCTGTGTGTGTGTTCCATTCACTTTACATTTGCCATGAAATAATCAGATTAGCTCTAAATTGGAACCTCTTCCAGTTGCATTGTGCAGCACTGAAAAGAAAATGAATCTCTCTTGAGTTCTATACATCTTCATGCCCCTCAAGACTCTTTGCCTATCAATTGGATTTAATTATAAAATAATGAAATTTCAGTTTAAGAGAATGACACAGCTCTATAAGGATCCTTCTACTGAGGAGAGACAGGCTTATCTCAGTGCGACTTTACATGAGGAGTCTACGCCAGTCTGCTGTTATTCAAACACAATCTGTCTAGGTTATTCACCATGGCTCTGTATGAAACTGATTTGATTTTATATCTACCCGGTCATCTGGTTCCTATTATCGGATAAGTTAATCCCTTTCACAGCATGTGGGACACCATGTGGTGTATGGGGCAGCACCTATCTCATTGACCCTAGGCCACACAGCTACACAGCTACTGTGAGTGGTGAAAGCTACAGGGGGGGGGGGGGGTGTCAGTCCTCTGGTAGCCCTTTACGTTAACTTTCCTTTCCCCGTTCTATTATGCTGAGCACCAAGCTAAAAGGCAGAAAGTACCATTTAGATATGATCTTTGGTATGGCCTGGCCAGGATTTTAACCTACAACCTCCCAATTGTGAGGCGGATGCTCTGCCAACAAGGCCACCACTCTGATAGCATGATTAACCTAGGATTAAAGCATTTTCATAGGCTTTTTTCAAGGTTTTCAAGCTAGCTAGCAAGTCTCACAGGTAGCACTACAAGCAGACACATGCATTGCTGGGCCTAGTGGTGTATTACCCAAACACTATGCACACAAACTAGCAGTGTAGCAGTGGGCAAAATAGATAGTAAGTACAATTCAAAACTATGGCATGCAAAATCCAATCTAAACTTGTGAATAACACTTAATTAATGGATAAAGTATCCCTAAAATAATTTCAGTTGTGTCTGAGAGAAAAAATATTGTGGTCCAAATTGCTTGGACTCTTTCCAGTTCTATTTTTCTCCTGTTGTAAATAGAGACAGTTTTTTTTAAAGTCAGTAAACTGGTGTGTTGTTGAATACACAGACAATGAAAGGAAACGTGGTGATGAAGATGAATTTTAAGATATCTTTCAAAGAACATGCTTACTATATGCACAGTACTTTGCGGTTTGCAGCCAAGCTTGTAATTACTGTAGTTTTGCCAGGGTTGCTGAAGCCTTGCCAATGCATTTGTGTATTTCCGTGTCAATGGATAGGGTGTCTGTTGATGTTGAACCCAGGTACTAGAATTGGTGGACAACATCCAGGTTTTCCGCACTGATTTTGATTGAAGGTGGCACAGGTGTTGATTGGCCCATGACCTTCTTTAGACTGATGGTCAGGCTGAGCAGATTGCAGGCATAACTTGCACAAAACTTGTCCATTAGTATTTACAGCCCTTCCTGTGTGTGAGATGCAATGGCTGCATCATCTGCAAAGAGTAAGTCTGATTGTGACTGCTCTGATCTTATTCCTGGAACGCAAACATGCTGTGTTGAAGAGGCTACCATCAGATCTTGTGTGGAGGTATATGCTGTCATTGGATGACTTAAAGGCATGTTTCAGGAGTAAAGCAAACAAGATGCCAAAGAGTGTTGGAGCAAGAATGCAGCCTTGTTTGAAGCCACTTTCTACTTCAAACTCAGCTGAGAAGTCACCATTGAACTGTACGGTGCTCATCATGCCGTCATGAAAAGATCTGACTGGGCTCAACAGTTTTGGGTGGGCAGCCAATGAGTGGCAGCATCTTGAACAGGTCAGCTCTGCGTAACTAGGTCGAACGCCTTGGTCAGATCAATGAAAGCCAGATACAGTAGTTGATTCTGTTCTCTGCACTTTTTTTGTAGTTGACGTAGTGAGGAAATCATGTCAAAGGTGGACCTTTTGGAGTGGAAGCCACACTGTGATTCTGGGTAGATTCTCTCAGCAAGCAGCTGCAGCCTCTGCAGGATGATTACGCACAGTTTGCCAACAATGCTTAATAGTGAAATACCTCGGTAGTTGTTACAATCACTACAGTCCCCTTTGTTTTTGTAGAGGGTTATAATGATTGTGCCCCTCATATCTTGTGGTACTGCGCCTTCCTTCCAGCACTGCAGCAGTAGCTTATGGAGTGGTTGTAATAGACTCAATTTCCCACTTTTGATCACTTCCACTGATACACAGTCTTTTCCTGGAGCCTTTCCTGATGGGAGTTTGTCTATAGCCTTCGTGGCATCCTCAATAGAAGGAGGTTGGTCCAGCTCGAGCATCTTAGGAAGGCACTCTACAGCGTCAAGGGCAGTCTGACTGATCATGTTCTCTGTAGAGTAGAGCAGAGCTCAGCTTAGTGTTTTACCCACCTCTCAAGTTGTTTGGGTTTGTCTGAGATTATATACCCGACCTGGACTTTAGAGGGGCAGTTTTGGTTGTACCTGGGCCGACTGCTTTCTTTATGCTGTCAAACACTGCCTAGGTATTGCCTGTGTCAGCCGCCTCCTGCACTGAGATGCAAAGATTTGACCAATAATCATTCACACAGGTTCTGACTGGTTCTTTCACTTTGTTCCATGTTGATCGCAATGCTGTTAAAGTTGCTTGATTTGGGTGGTCTTTGTAAGCTTGCAAATAATTATGTTTTGCTTCTATGACAGGATCAATTTCCTCTGAATTTTCTTCGTACCAATCATTCACCTGTCTTCCTTTTTTCTTTCCATAGGCAGTGATTGCAGCTAAATGACTGGCATTCTTCAGGTTTTCCCACATTTCTGATGAAGACAAGCTGCTGTCTATGTGGGATTGGAGTTTATTGTGAAGTGCGGTGTGATGACGCTGCCTTCCTGTTGCGTCATCACACCGCCATACATCATGCATCATACGAGGCATCTGCCATTCGGGCTCCCTCTTTGCCCAGGATGACTCCACATGCTGTGCATTTACTGTATTGCAACCATCTTGTTAATAAAGTGTAGCGGTTGCATCATCACACCACCCTATAATAAGGGGCATCTACAATTCGGGCTTCTTCTTTGTCCATGAGGACTCTACATGCTGTGTGTTTACTGTATTGCAACCAGCTTGTTAATAAAGTGTAGTTCCAGTGCAACCTCTTCATCCGCCTCCTTTATACCAGGTTTGTGGACATAACATTTGACGCCTAAGGATTAAACCATGGAAGCGTGCGTTACACCACTGCGGCCTTTCCTGGAGCTTCCCGGCAAACCACCGGTGCTGTGGCCTCACTTGTTGAAGGCTTTTGAGACCTACATCACGGCCCTGGACCTCGGGAAGCTAGACAAGGTGAGGACGTGAGCGCTCCTTGTCCACAAACTGGGTATCGAAGGCCAGAGAATTCTGCGGATGCTTGGTGCGGCGGACATGTATGAGGACGTTGTCGAGCTACTAGCTAACCACTCTACCATGCCGGACAGCGTGACGGTGCAACAAATTCACTTTTGCCAGAGACGCCAACGGGTCGGTGAGCCAGTTCAACAATGACTTAACGCTAGCTAGAGCAGCCGAGCTAGCTCTCCAGTTAGTAAGCTAGCTTTGGAGCTAAACTTGCGCCAGTCACAAAAGGTGCCAGAGATGATGATGACATCAGCAAATGTGGTGGACCCGGACGATGATGAAAGCATGGATGAGGACTATGAGGCTTATGCTGTGAGCCAAAGGTCTGTCCCGAGAGGCCCCGTTTGCGGGTGTTGTGGGTCCTCAACGCATCAGTTTAAAGTGAGAGTGTGCCCAGCAAGAGCGAAGCGATGCAGTAAGTGTGGGTACTTAAACCATTTCGCCAGAGTGTGCCGGTTTCCAGCGCCGTGGAGACCACCAAGGGAGTCAGCCCGCCCGCCTGCAACAACCATTTACTCGGTGAGTCCCAGCACCAACGGGTATTCTTATTGTGCGGTGGAGTTGGACGGTGTGGCTTTGCCATTACTGCTCTACACGGTGGCGGTGCAGTTGATGCTGAATTGGGCCACGATGAAAAAGTTCTTCCCACATCACAGGATCAGGAGTAACCAAGCGCTGTTGTACGGCTACGGCGGGAATAAACTGTGCAATGTCGGGACTGTGGACTTGACTGTTCGCTACAAAAATGAAATGATGCACAACTTCATGTTCCAGGTGACGGCGCATGGCAACAACATCATGGGGTGTGACCTGTTCTAAGGACTGGGTTTCGCCATCAGGGACAGTGCTGGGTCTGAATGGTCTGGGTGTGGATGCTGGAATTCACCAACCCTGGTGGTCGATGATGTTGTGGATTGGGATGAGGTGCTTCCGGACGGTGCCAGCACCGGTGTACTCACTCTTAGCTCAGTGGAGGAACCGGATGGGTTCAGTACCTGCGCTTGGCCAGAGGTAGTGGGGGGGGGGGGGCGAGCGGGCGGGTGATGTGTCCGGGACACCAGGAGCGACACCAGGGAGGCACCAGACACTTTCAGTGCCCATGTTTGGTTTCGGCCAAAAACGGGGGAGGGGTCTGCTGCTACAGAGGTGACTGCTGCATTGCCAATGGTGTAACGGCGGGGCCAGACAAAAGGTAAACATGGAGCTGCCGCAGACACAGCAGCATGTCAAACCAAGCAAGGTGCCGCTCCAGGTCATGGACTGGGTTCGAGCCAACAAACGACCACGGCAGCTGCCAGCCGGACCACAGCCAACGAAACATTGGGCTCCACTGAGGATTGTGGCGAAGTTGGGAGCAGCGTGTTTCCGGCTGACGGAAGGCTCAATCCGCTGTGCCACTGTGGCTTGTCCAGGTGGACACGCCAGGTGGCAGGGCTATGCAGGAGTCAGCAAAGGTGGTGTGGGATCTGGGCTCCTGTGTTCTGAAGATTGGTCCTTGCCCCGGGCATCTGCCACCTTCAGGGGTGCGCCTGCAGCAGGGTTACCATGGGGCCCCCCGCCCAACCCACCACCGTCATGGGGGACTGTTTGGGAAAACAGAACTGAAAATTGTTAGTTTGGAGCACGGCTGTCCTACTGAAGGTGGCAGAATAAACCTCTTTGCCATGTGGATCATGTGACAGTCTACCCACTGGTCCTAGCTTCAGTTTGTCTGACTGTCTTTTATGATTTTATGTTTGCTTTATTTGGTGTGTTTGTTTGGAGCTTGTGTTCCAAATTTGGGTGGGTTTAATTGGCTGTGTTTTCTGATTTTGTAAAGGGGGGAGACTGTGGGATCTGAGTTTTTTGTGAAGTGTGGTGTGATGATGCCGCCTTCCAGTTGCATCATCACATCACCCTATAATACAGGGCATCTGCCATTCAGGCTTTCTCTTTGCCCAGGATGACTCCGCATGCTGTGCGTTTACTGTTTTGAAACCAGCTTGTTAATAAAGTGTAGTTCCAGTGCAACCTCTTCGTCCACCTCCTTTATACCAGGTTTGAAGACATAACAGTCTACACTATCAAACTGTGAGGTGAATGCTGATGCAAATACTTCAATGCGATCCAGGTGTCTGATCTTACTGACATCAACCTTTGATTTTCCTGGTTGTTTGATACAATAGAATTTATTTGCTTGGAGCTTGAGTTTGCAGACACAAGTGAATGATCGGTGTCGCAGTCAGCACTCTGGTAGGTTCTGGTGATGGTGAAATTCTGCAAGAATTTACACCTGGTGAGTATTAGTTCTAGCTGGTGCTACTGTTTTGACCATGGATGTCTCCATGACACTCCATGGTTTTGCTTGGTGCCAAAGAAAGTGTTGGTGATGCAGAGTTCGTGAGATGTGCATAGCTCCAGTAGCCTTTGCCCATTGTCATGACACTTCCCTACTCCAAATTGACCAAGACAGTTGGGACATGCTTCATTGTCGTTGCCTACCCGTGCATTAAATTCACCCAGAATTATGAGGTTCTCTTGTCCTGCGAAGCCTTGAATGAGTGTTTCTAGCTGGCTGTAAAAAAAATCTTTTTTTTCGTTGGAGGCTGTGAGTGTTGGTGCATAGACACAGAGCAGGTTGATTGGACCGTCAGTAGTGTTGACAAGTAGGGACATAAGATGGTCAATAGCTGTGTGACCCAGCTGTACTCTGTCCAGGAGTGTGTTTCATATGGTGAAACCCACACCATATTCCCAAGCTTCTTCTTGTCATATGGTTTGCGTTTTATGCAACTCATGGAGGAAGTGAAGATGAAAACCCAACACAGGAGAGTCTTGTGTGTGAATTTATTTGGCACAAAAGATGATTACATGAAGGTCATAACGAGCGGACAGAGTAGGACACAGGACAAAAGAATAATCTGTACTCTCCGGTTCATTGGACGTAGAGGAAGGGCCCCACGTGCTCCCAGGCGGGACCGAGGAGCAGAGAAAAGGGTGATAATAATAAAGAGAGAAGCCCCCGGTGGAACGGTGGGCAACAGTACTTACAGGGGAGACTCGACAGAGTGGTCCCACTCTGGAGTGGGGATGACATCCAATGACAATCCAATGAACCGGCAAGATACAGATGAGCAGACAGGACTTTAATACTATGAAACACAATGACCAGAGTAATACCCGGTGTGAGAGGAGTGAACATTGGTGTGTGCGTGTGCTGAATGATGCATGTATGTGTGTGTGTGTGTGTGTGTGTGTGTGTGTGTGTGTGTGTGTGTGTGTGTGTGAGTGAGAGTAGCAAAGGCTAACTGAATGCAGGTGTGGGCGAATGCATGTGTGTGCATGAGTGTGTGAGTAAGCAGAGTGGAAGACAAATGATAATGACAATCAGCTGGCAGGTGCTGGCAGGAGAGGGGGGCGTGGCTGTAGGTTGGCAGGGAGCCAAGGACCAAAGGCTCCTAAAGCACTGCCAGCTGAAAATTAAGGAAACAAGCTTTCAGGGAAAAGTACAGCCACAAGCCATGGAGCAGGGTTGGAGGCGTCCAAGCCAGTCCATGCCAGAGCCCCCCTCCCCAGGGCTGGATACCAGACACCCACCGTACCATCAAAGGAAGCACAAAAACAAAAAGGAAAAACTGCCCCCCCCCCGAAAACTAACACAACCAACCAGGGCGGGAGGTGGGGGAAACAGGTCAGGAGGGAATCAACAATAAGTAATCTCCCCAACCCCAAAACCAAGCCCCCCCCCCAAGACCCAGGAGTCCCAGAGTTTAGGGGGCCGACCAAAGTCCCAGACCCCATGGTCTGAATGATGAGTCCAATCAGGTGGCCTACCAGCATCCCAGGCCAGCCGAACAGTGAAGGGGAAGGAATGGTGGCCTACTAGAGGAATTTGGCCACCTAACCCAATGGCACAGTACATCAGGCGGCTGGCCTGGGCGCTTCAGCCACCAACTCAGGAGAGGCAGACTGGGTGGTGGCTCCCCCACAGGGAGAACCACAATAGGAGAGGGGAGTTGAGGAAAGGGAGCCCCGGCGTTACACAGCGACGGGGGAGAAACAATCTCCTTTGTGAAGGATGGACCCCGGGCTGCCGTGGGCAGGGAGCCTGGATTCACAGAGACCTCAGGCACCTCTGGAACCTCTCCAGTGACCCTGGAATTGAGCTCAGAAACAGAGGGAGAAGAGGGGTCAGGGTCACCGGCAGCGGCAGCGGCGGAGTCCGGCGGGGCGAGCTCAAATGCAGTGGGAGGCTGCACCTGGCTCTCCTCACCAAGAGTCAGGCAAGATTGCTCTAACACAGAAAAAAGAAAGACAAAATAGAGCACTTGCTTGAGCTCAAGCTCCACCGCCGTCCAGGACTCCGATGATCTGGGCAAAGATGGAGGTCCAGGCTCAGCCTCCGACTCTGCTTCGGCAGCCTCCACAGTAGGCATGATGGTGGTGGCAGTCTTCAGGGCCCCACGCGGAGTGTTCCACGCAGGAGGTTCTTCCAGCATGATGGCTGGGGTCCGGCTCACCATGGGCACTGAATGAGGGTCCTCTCGGTTCTCTGGCACCTCCCTCATCCAGCGGCTCTGGTCTGGAACCAGTGGAAACTCAGGGAGAGGTATAGGAGACACGGGGAGAGGTGGTGAGCAGTTAATTGCTGCAGCAGGCAGGGAGAGCTCAGAGGACTACGTTTCCTGAGCCCCCCTGCCAGGAGTCAGACAAGGCATATCATCAACAAAAGAAGCGGGATAAAATGACACTTGCCTGATCTCCCGGTCTCTGATGTTATCTGCTGCAGCGGTTAAGTTGGTATCCCTCTCCGTGTCCATGGCGGGCCTGGGCTCCTCCAGATGCAGTGGGGAGGCCTCCCAAACAGACGCAGAGACAGATGAGTCCAAGCGGAGGTCAGTCTCCGCCAGTAATGCCCGTCTGCGTTCCTCCCAGCTCACCGACTTCTGCTCTGTGGCCGACAGACTCCCAAGGAGGGGAGGAGGAGACAAAGAAAGGGCAGGTGAAGATTTCAGGACTGCAGCAGGTGGAGAGAACTCAGGAGACTGCACTCCCTGAGTCTCTCTACCAGGAATCAAGCAAGGCACAACATCATTAGCTAAAGTTGAAACTAACTGCACTTACCTGTTCTCTTGGTCGATGATGGTGCCTGCTGCAGAAGTGCAAAGGACAGCAGTGCAGTATATACAGTAATTGACAGTATGTGCAATTTAAGCAAATATATGCAAATATATGCAGCAGTGCAGAAAGTTAAGAGTACTGTTATGTGCAAATAATGTACAATAAGTTAGATGGGCAGTTATGTACAGGTGAGGATGGTAAGAGATGATGGTAAGAGAGTCAGCGGGGAACTAAGTTCAATAATGTGACAGCTGTTGGAAAGAAACTGTTCCTAAACCTGCTGGTTCTAGTCCGAAGGCATCTGAAACGCCTTCTGGAGGGGAGAAGCTGGAACAGTCCATGAGCAGGATGGTTGGAGTCCCTAAGAATGCTGCGTGCCCGGCGCAGACATCTTTTCCTGTAGACGTCCTCTATAACTGGAAGTGGAGTCCCTGTGATGCGTTGGGCGGTTTTCACCACCCGCTGCAGCGCCTTACGGTCAGCGACAGAGCAGCTCCTATACCAGACTGTGACACAGTTGGTCAGGGTGCTCTCTATCACGCAGCGGTAGAAGTTGCCCAGGATGTCAGTTGACAGATGGTTCTTCTTCAGTGTCCTCAAGAAGAAGAGGCGCTGATGGGCCTTCTCGATCAGGCTGGTGGTGTTAACTGACCAGGACAGGTCCTCCGAGATGTGGGTCCCCAGGAATTTGAAGCTGGGGACACGTTCAACAGCTATGCCATTGATATGGATGGGGTCATGTGTCTCTCCCCTCTCCTTCCTGTAGTCCACTATGAGCTCCTTGGTTTTGCTGGTGTTAAGGAGCAGGTTATTGTCAGCGCACCAAGTAGCCAAGTGCTCAATCTCTGCCCTGTAATCTGACTCATCGTTGTCCCTGATGAGTCCAATCACCGTGGTGTCATCTGCAAACTTTATGATGGAATTGGATCCATACATAGGCCTGCAGTCATGGGTGAAGAGGGAGTAGAGGAATGGGCTGAGCACACAGCCCTGTGGTACACCAGTGTTGAGTGTGATGACGGAAGAGCGGTTGGGGCCTGACCTAACATGCTGGGGTCTGTTGGTCAAAAAATCCATGATCCAGTTGCAGGTGGAGGTACTGATTCTCAGGTCTCCAAGTTTAGTGATCAACTTGGAGGGGATAACTGTGTTGAATGCTGAGCTGAAGTCAACAAACAGCATTCTTGCGTAGGTGTTCTTGTCATCCAGGTGTGAGAGTACATAGTGCAGCGCTGTAGAAACCGCATCCTCTGTACTCCTGTTGCTCCGGTAGGCAAACTGGTGAGGGTCCAGTGTAGGGGGGCAGGCATTTTTTGAGCTGTGCCAAGACCAGTCGCTCAAAGCACTTCATGACTATGGGCGTCAGTGCCACAGGGCGATAGTCATTTAGGCACGATGGTGTTGAATGTTTCGGCACTGGTACTATAGAAGTGGTCTTGAAGCACGCTGGTATCACGGCCTGGGCCAGGGACAGGTTGAAGATGTCTGTGAAGACCCCTGCCAGCTGCTCAGTGCATGCCCTCAGCACACGCCCAGGAATGCCGTCAGGGCCAGCAGCCTTACGTACGTTGACATAACTCAGTGCGTTACGGACGTCGGTGTGGGTGAGTGTGAGGTGGTGGAGGTCGTCAGAGGGAGGGAAATTGATGTTCTTTTCGTTATTGTCCTTGTCAAAATGAGCATAGAAGTCATTTAGCTCATTGAGAAAGGGCACAGTCATGGCTATAGGTATGGAGTTGCTGGGCTTATAATCAGAGATAGTTTGAATGCCCTGCCACATGCGTCTGGGGTCAGAGTCCCCAAAATGTTCCTCCACCTTCAGCTTGTAGCTGTGCTTGGCCTTCTTGATGCCCCTCTTCAGATCTGCCCTGGATGAACTGTAGACCTGTGCGTCACCAGATCTAAAGGCATTGTTACGTGCCTTTAGCAGAAGCCGCACTTCTCTGTTCATCAACGGCTTCTGATTTGGGTACGTGGTGATCTGTCTTTCCGTGGTGACACTGTCAATAGTGGTGTTGATATGGTCCAGGACTGAGTGGGTGTAAGAGTCGATGTTTATGTGGGAGCCACAGGTAGCCTGAGAGGTGAACATACTCCAGTCTGTGTTCCTAAACTTTTCCTGGAGTACAAAGTCAACCCCCTCTGGCCACACTTTGATGGTCCTCACTGATGGCTTCACCCGGTTGATGAGCGGTACATACTTGGGGGTAAGGAACAAGGATAAGTGATCGGACTGACCTAGGTGGGGAAGGGGAGTTGCTGTGTAGGCTCCCACAATATTGGTGTAAACATGGTCCAATGTTTTGTCCCCTCTTGTGTGACAGGAGACATGCTGGTAGAATTTAGGAAGCACTGTCTTGAGGTTAGAGTGGTTAAAATCACCCGCCAAACAAATCTTGTTGACCATGGTATCTCTGTGCTTAATTGACCAGCAAACTCTCCTGACCTAAACCCCATAGAGAATCTATGGAGTATTGTCAAGAAGAAGATGAGAGACACCAGACCCAACAATGCAGACGAGCTGAAGGCCGCTATCAAAGCAACCTGGGCTTCCATAACACCTCAGCAGTACAGCAGGCTGATCACCTTCATGCAACACAGCATTGATGCAGTAATTCATGCAAAAGGAACCTCAACCAAGTATTGAGTGTGTGCATGGGCATACTTTTCAGTAGACCAACATTTCTGTATTAAAACTCATTTTTTTAAATTGGTCTTATGTAATATTCTAATTTTCTGAGAAACTGAATTTGAGGTTTTCATGAGCTATAAGCTACAACCATTAAAACTGAAAGAAATAAACACTTGACAGTGGTGTCAAAAAGTGTTGGCCCCCATTCCTGATTTCTCATTTTTTGTATGTTTGTCACACTTAAATGTTTCAGATCATCAAACAAATTTAAATATTAGACAAAGATAACACAAGTAAACACAAAATGCAGTTTTTAAATGAAGATGTTTATTATTCGGGGGGGGGGGGGGTGGAATCCAAACCTACATGGCACTGTGTGAAAAAGTGATTGCCCCCTAAACCTAATAACTGGTTGGCCCACCCTTAGCAGCAACAACTGCAATCAAGTGTTTGCGATAACTGGTAATGAGTCTTTTACAGCGCTGTTGTAAAAGACTCAGAGATTTTTGCAAAGATGTTTTTATTTTGAAAAGATAATCATTTTTCAATGAAAGCTGCCCTTTTTTGTCATTGACCTTCACATAATTGACCTTCACATGCAGGTTAGGTTAATTGGAGACTCTAAAGTGGCCCTAGGTGTGAATGTGTGTGTGAATGGTTAAGGGATAGCGCCGTATCGTGGCTGCTTCATCCATCCAGGTGGTGGATGACCCTCAATTTCCCCTCTGAGGATCAATAAAGTATACTAAATCTAAAAAATCTAAAAAAAAAAAAATTAATGATGAGGACCATAGTCTCTGTGTGAGTTGATAACATGTAAAAATCTGTGGGGAATTAAATATGTCCATGAATGTATAGTATTAAAGTAAAATAGATACCAACTAAGACACTGTATAAAGCTGACATATATTTTTTAACAAATCTCATTCCATGTGTCCTTTTTTATTAATTTGCACCCCTGCCACTCAAATGGTCTTTGCACAACTCTGAAATTAATTCATGTGGACAGTAGACAACTACAACACACTGAAAAAAAATGATGTTACAAAACATAAGCTATAATAACCAAATGTTGCTGTTTTAGGGCTCAGTGTTTTAAAATTCAAACAATTGCATAATTTAAGCAAAAAAAAAAAACCCACCTTACTTTTAACATTTTTTTCCTCCTTTGTTCCACTTTGAATGTCCGCCATACTGGAGCTTGATCTGCAGAGTCTGCCAGCCGCAGACAGAGAGGGCGGAGAGGGTGCCCATTTGTCACAATTACATGCTCAGCACAAATAATTATGAGTCTTTTATTATTATTTTTATTTTTCTGATTCTTGTGGTGCCCCCAAAAGAATGCCGCCTTGAGCGCCTGCCCACATCACCCATATCTGAAACTGCCACTGCTGTGGTCTGATGAAGCTAAAATTGAACTGTCTGGCCTGTTACATTTGGAGGAAAAATGGAGAAGCTTTCAAGCCTGAGGACACCATCCCAACTGTGAAGTTTAGGGGTGGCAGCATCATGTTGTGGGAGCGTTTTGCTGCAGGAGGGACTGAGGCACTTCACAAAATAGATGGCATCATGAGGAAAGAACATTATGTGAATATATTGAAGCAACATCTCAAGACATCAACTAGGAAGTTAAAGCTTGGGTGCAAATTGATCATCCAAATGGAGAATGACCCCAGGCATACCACCAAATTAGTTATAACGTGGCTTAAAGACAATAAAGTCAATGTTTTGGAGTGGCCATCACAAAGCCCTGATCTCAATCTCATAGAAAATTTGTGGGTAGAGCTGAAAAGACGTGTGCGAGAAAGGTGGCCTACAAACCTCACTCAGTTCCATCAGTTCTGTCAGGAGAAATGGGACAAAATTCCAGCAAACTATTGTGAGAAACTTGTGGAACGATACCCAAAACGATGGACCTAAGCCATACAGTTTAAAGGCAATGCTGCCAAATACTAAGGAAATGAATGTTAACTTCTGACTTTGAAGAAAATAACAAAAAAATCTCTAAAAAAATATTTAGCAAATAGAAATCATTTTTATCATCTTAACTGACCTAAAACAGGAAAGGTTTAGTCTGATTTAATCTCAGAGAGTGAGAAAAAAAAAGGTTGTCTTTTTGTGCAGTGTATGTAAACTTCTGGTTTCAACTGTACTTTAAAGCCTTGTCACACCTAGACAATTTAGGCAGCATTTGCCAAACATATGAAACATTTGGAGAATACTCTGGCATACGTCAAATCAGTTATGGATAAGTTTTGTGTAAGTTAAGAGCACACTGAAGAACGCTGAAGCACGCTGGTGTATGGAGTTGCATGGCGAGCTCCTCTGAAAATTTTCAGCATGCTGAAAATTTTCCAACATATCCAGTGTATGGCTAAAACATCCCGCATAAGCGAATAAGTTTTAGGGAAGTTATGCATTTGTTCACACATGCTATTTGTGAGCGACTCACAAGTTAAGGCCCTGTCAAACCTTGACAATTAAGGCAGCATTTGCCAAATGTATAAAAATTGGTCTAAACTGCTGGCATATGCCGAAATTTTCACTTTTGGCCATATGGATCGCATATCCATAACAAGTTGGACATAAACATAACATGTTGGTAACTTATATAGAATATTTCCATAACTCATAACTTAAACCAACGAATGCTGAGCATATTGCCAACGTTCACAACTTATGGGCAATAGTCAAACTTATGCATAACTTATGCATTGTCATGACGGCCGCTGGGCCGTCATCTGTCTCATCAGCTCCAGCTGCGCACAGACCAGCAAGTGCCAGTCATGCTTTCACATCAGCAGACAGTTATTCTTAATCAACTTACTCAAATTAATGGTCGGCTGGATCACCTGGAGGGACACCAGGCGTTTCCCCCGGTCGCTAGCGTTTCAACCCCTGCAGGTTTAGCACCAAGTCAACCTAACACCATATTTACATCTCGCCTCACCCCTGTACCAACTCCTGCCCGTTTTAGTGGTAAACTCGGAGAGGCTCGAGGATTTATTTTACAATGCAAGTCAGTTTTTCTCCGGGTTCCGGGAGACTTCACCATAGATTCAAGCAAAATAGGATATATCATCAACCTGTTGGGGGGTAGAGCCTTAGACTGGGCATACACAGTGATGGCGAAACCAGGTTATCCTATGTTGACTTACCAGCAATTCGTGGCGGAGTTTATGTCGGTGTTTGATCACTCAGATAGGGGTGCGGTGTTGACTGAACGGCTGTTGAGCCTGCAGCAGGGCACTAGATCAGCTGCTGACTATGCTATTGATTTCCGGGTTCTTGCCGCTGAGATTGGGTGGGGGGAACCGGCACTTTGCGGTATTTTCCTCCGCAGTCTCAACGCGGAGTTAAAGGACAAGTTAGCGGCACGGGACAAACCGGACAATTTAGGAGAGCTAATTGCCCTTGCCATAAGCTTAGACAGTAGGTTAAGGGAACGAGTGGCTGAACGACGGTCTTCTGACCGTCCTGTTAAGCCCCGCCCTCGCTCCACTAGCTCTCCCCTGCTCGCTCTTCCGGCGTCAGAGGAGCTTCCAGATCAAGAGGCAATGGTAATAGGCCAATCTAAAGTGTCAGCGGCTGAGAGACAGCGCCGCAGGGATCTAGGCCTTTGTTTTTACTGTGGAAAGGAGTCACATGGGGTTTTCGAATGCCCTAGTCGGTTAAAAGGGAAGGTCCGTGGATCGCAGTAGGGGGATTCACGGACACGGACCTAGAAAAACCCCTCACGAGTTTCTGTATACCCATTAGACTTATCCACAAACACACAGAACATTCCACGCTAGCCCTAGTAGACTCAGGAGCTGAGCAAAACTTTGTTTCCAGAGACCTGGCAACCCAGATGGGCCTCAGCTGTCAGCCTCTGGATCCACTTGTCAAGCTCATCATTTTGTCCAAGGCGTCACTGACCACCGTAGCCTATCAGACGGCCCCAATGTCCGTGATCGTCTCAGGTAATCACAGGGAGGAGATTAGGTTTTTGGTCCTGCCTGTCTCTTCTTCGCCTGTCATCCTGGGTTATCCCTGGCTTCGGCTTCATAACCCCACCATCGACTGGCAGGGAGGGAGTATTACAGCGTGGAGTACTTTCTGTTTAAGTGCCTGTCTCCAATCTGCGGCATGTGCCCCATCTGTCAAGGTGCCTCCTCCTTCGACGTCACCTCAGGAGCTGTCCAAGGTACCAGAGGTTTACCATGACCTGGGGTTAGTGTTTAGCAAGTCACAGGCGTTGTCTCTACCCCCCCATCGGCCGTACGACTGTGCTATTAATCTGAAGGCTGGGGCCCCCCTTCCTGCAAGCCGCCTGTACAGCCTGTCAGCCCCGGAGCGCGAGGCCTTGGACACCTACATTAAAGAATCCCTGGCCTCAGGTATCATCCGCCCGTCGTCCTCGGCTGTGGGGGCCGGTTTCTTCTCTGTTGGGAAGAAGGACGGTTCGCTACACCCTTGCATCGACTTCCGGGGGCTTAACAAAATCACAATTAAAGACAAATACACTCTGCCATTGATGAACACCGCTTTTGACTCCCTCCAGGGGGCGACCTGGTTTACTAAGCTGGATCTCCGGAATGCCTATCACCTGGTGCGCATCAGAGAGGGTGACGAGTGGAAGACGGCTTTCAGGACCCCAAACAGCCATTTCGAGTATCTGGTAATGCCGTTTGGGTTGATCAACGCTCCGGCCATCTTCCAGCGACTAATAAATGATGTGCTGCGGGACTTCCTTAACTCCTTTGTGTTCGTGTATCTTGATGACATACTGATCTTCTCCCGCACATTGGAGGAGCACCAGGTACACGTTCGCAGAGCGTTACAGCGCCTCCTGGAGAATCAATTATTCGTCAAAGCAGAGAAATGCGAGTTTCACACAAACCAGACCTCCTTCCTTGGGTTCATCATCGCCCGGAACCAGGTGCTCCCCGACCCAGCCAAGGTTAAGGCGGTAGTGGATTGGCCCGCTCCGACCTCCAGGAAGCAGCTTCAGGGGTTCCTGGGCTTTGCCAACTTTTATCGTCGGTTTGTGCCCAATTTTGGGAATATAGCTCGTCCTCTGACTGCGCTCACCTCCCCTAAGACCCCGTTTTGCTGGAGTGAGGAGGCAGCCAGAGCGTTTGAAAAATTAAAGGAAGAGTTTGCTTCGGCCCGTGTTCTCACTCAGGTGGACCCAAATCTTCAGTGCTTGGTGGAAGTGGACGCCTCGGATACAGGGGTGGGAGCGGTACTCTCCCAGCGTTCTCCTGAGGACAGCAAGATCCGACCATGTGCCTACTTCTCCCGTCGCTTGTCACCGGCGGAAAGGAACTACAGCATTGGAGACAGGGAACTGTTGGCGGTGAAACTCGCCCTGGAGGAATGGAGACACTGGCTGGAGGGGGCCGCTCAGCCGTTCGTTGTTTGGACTGACCACCACAACCTGGAGTACCACAGGACGGCGAAACGGCTGAATGCACATCAGGCTCGTTGGTCCCTCTTCTTCGGCCGCTTCAACTTCTCCATCACCTATCAGCCGGGAAGCAAGAACGATAAACCGGACGCCCTCTCACGGCAGTTCGATGCTCCATCTACCGAGGATCAGGATGCACCCATCCTACCACCCTCCTGTGTCGTGGGCGCTCTGTCCTGGGGTATCTGTACCAAAGTCCGGAGAGCGTTGAAGACGGAGCCAGATCCGGGGGGGGGCCGCTTGTTTGTTCCACGCTCTATTCGGGGTCAGGTGATTGAGTGGGGTCACGCCTCCAAGCTGGCCTGTCATCCAGGAGTAGGTCGGACTGTGGACCTGCTCCAGAGGACCTTCTGGTGGCCGGGGCTGCGGAAGGACGTGATGAGTTGCATCCGGGCTTGCGCTCAATGCGCCACAGGGAAAACGACATCATCTCCCCCGGCGGGTCTGTTGCATCCCCTGCCTGTTCCCTCCCGCCCCTCGTCTCATGTGGCCATGGATTTTGTGACTGGTTTGCCCCCCTCAGATAATTTCACCACTGTTTTGACTATTGTGGACCATTTTTCGAAGGCGGCCCATTTTGTGCCCCTTCGGGGTTTGCCTTCGGCCCAGGAAACAGCGGACCTCCTTGTTCAGCATGTGGTCCGCCTCCACGGTATCCCCGCTGACATAGTGTCAGATCGGGGACCACAGTTCGTCTCTCAGGTCTGGAAGGTGTTCTGCTCGGCGCTGGGAGCCACAGCTAGCCTCTCTTCAGGGTATCACCCACAAAGTAATGGCCAGTGTGAACGGGCTAACCAGGAGCTTGAGGCCGCGCTGCGCTGTGTCATCTCCTCCTGTTCATCCTCTTGGAGCAAGCACCTTCCTTGGATAGAGTACGCCCATAACACCACGATCTCTATGGCCACGGGCTTCTCTCCCTTCAAGGCTTCATTTGGGTTCAATCCACCACTGTTCCCGGAGGAGGAGAAGGAGGTAGCGGTCCCGTCTGTCCAGGCCCATATTAGGCGCTGTGGGCGAGTTTGGTCCATCGCCCGCAGGGCCCTTTTGAAGACCACTGAACACAACATCCAGGTGGCCAACCGTCACAGGAGACCCGCCCCGGACTACAAGGTGGGTCAGAAGGTTTGATTATCCACCTGGAATATTGGTGTACCGGCCGAGAAGCGCAAGCTCACTAAGCGCTTCATTGGTCCTTACACCATTTCTCGTATTGTCAATCCTGTGTCTGTGCGCTTGTCTCTCCCCTCTTCCATGCGCATCTGCCCCACCTTTCATGTCTCCCAGGTTAAACCGTACATCTTGGACCCTCTGTGCCCGCCCCCTGCGGCGCCTGCCCCCCCGAAGATGATCGATGGCCATCCAGCCTGGGGGGTGACTGCCATCCTGGACATTCGCAGGCGGGGTCGTGGTCTTCAGTATTTGGTGGACTGGGAGGGCTTTGGACCGGAGGATCGTTCTTGGATTCGCCCAGCGTTGATCTTGGATAAGCAGTTGATCCGCGATTTCCATCGGGCAAGTCCAGGTAGAATTGGGCAGGTGCCTGGAGGCACTGCTAGAGGGGGGAGTACTGTCATGACGGCCGCTGGGCCGTCATCTGTCTCATCAGCTCCAGCTGTGCACAGACCAGCAGGTGCCAATCAGCGGCTGTTAAAAGCCAGCGTCGCTGACAACCCGGCACGGAGTCGTCTGTCTTCCTCGTCTGAGTATGAGCCAGAGCTTCGTTCTACAGCCAAGCCAAGAACGTCACGACAAGACCAGCCATGTAAGAATACCCTTTGCTATTCTACGCCAAATCTTAACCCCTGTGCACAGGTGGACCTCCCAGGCGGTGGACCAGCTTCCCCGACCAACGGGGAATCTCCCTCTCCTTCTCGGAGCTCCTCCTTACCACCACAGCTACGGGTACAACCATCACCACAGCTGCAGGTACTGTTACCTTTACAGTTACAGGAGCCATCATCACCACAGCTACGAACACTATCACCTCCACGACTACGGGAGCAATCACCGTCACAGCTGCAGGTACAATTACCACCTTCGCCAAAACCATCACCACGGCTACAGGAGCTACCACCACCACAGCCACGAGCACAAGCACCACCACATCACACGGACACTTGAAGTCAGAAAGATACAACCTGTGGTTTCCTCAAGTAAGCTTCACACCTGCAATTGTCTACTATCGCTGAACAGCCTTAACCGTCTCTGCTTGTGTGTTCCAGGGTTGCCAGGTCGTCATCTGAATTGCTCAGCTCCAGTGACCAGACTGCCATATCTGCACTCACACACGCACTACACTCTCTCACTCTTAATAAAGAATAATCGTTTGTATCTGCCCGTGTCTGTGTCTGTCTCCTGGGTCCTGAAACATGTCATGCATAGCTTATCCTAATTTCTGCATAGCACGGTCATGCCAAACTGTGGTCGCCTTCCGATCCATGAATCCTAGGTGTGTGAGAGATCCTCTCTGTTCAACCAAAATGATTCTCCCTTCCAAAGATCACGGCGGGGGGTGGGGGGGCATGACCTGTCAAATCTGTCAGGTCGGTCACGTCTAAAACAGCTAATGTGACACATCATGAACGTCAAATAACAGTTGTCACAACTTGGTTCAAAGGCACGGGAACTGATGGCAATTAAAAAAGTTTATTTTCAATAAAGTGAAAAAAACCCAAGATAATGCATAGAGTGTGCTTTCGCCAGGAGAGCAGCCAAGGGAGAGAAAAGTGTGATTTATCATGGAAAACAGCTGAGCTCTGTGCTTCAGGTTCAGGTTCAGGTTACTTTATTTGTACCCGTAGGTAGATTTGTTTTGCAGTCTGGTGACATCCATATTTACAAGCCATAAATTACATTCAACATAGACACAAACACAGGCACACATGAAGCTTCGGGCAATCAGCTGATTGGATCCACCTCCTCCAGTGTTCTGACATTTTGGCATATCTATCAGAACACCACTGGACAGCTGATGGTACAGACTGCAGTCAAAGTAAAAAAAAAAAAAAAAAAAAAGACAAGGAGGACTAAACAGCTATTTGGAACTTTACCCTGTAGCTTGAAAGTGCTCTGTACACATCCTTGACAGGTCCCGTTATACAAAAAAGTGTGTGTGTGTGTGGGGGTGGGGGGGTGGGTAGCAGCTGAGCTCTGTACGGGTTTTTCCTGTGAACCAACGCTGCAAATATGCCATTATAGGTAGCTGTAAGTTAGAAACCCATTCAGTAAGTTACCTATAGGTTCAGAGAGCGTTACTCATATGTTAGAAATAAGTTTTGCATACACTAGACATTTATCTCAACGTATTTTGACTTATGAATAATATGGAACAGTTAGAAACTCTGATTTTACTTACACCATGTGCTCAAAAAGGGAACTATAGGTTCATGCTTTCTATTCTTTCATTTTAGGTCAGATTCCTGGTCTGTGATATATATGAATAAAGTGAATGAAACTGCAGTACACTTTACAACAACAAGGTATAACTAAAATGCAGTTCCTCATTGTAACTTATAGGGCCTTTAATTAATAAGCAGCTTATACTGTCATGAATTGCCCCTTGAGCAGAGAGGTGGGACCCACGTGCAGACTGCAGTTAGTGAAATTTATTAAAGAAAACAAAACATAAACTTCAAAACAGTGCTCACACACAAAATCCAAAAAGAAAAACAAAGTAAACATCCAAATTACGTCACCAGAACAAGGGCTGGATTCTGGTGGAGATGAGGGAAGAGAACTAAAGATCCCAGCAATGAGAAATGAAAATAACAGCCCTTAAATAGGGTCCCAAACAATTAAACACAAATAGAAACAGCTGTGAATCACATGAGCGGGCTGGGAAGAAAATGACAATCAGCTGTGAGTCATGAGGAGAGGAAGCGGGGGTGACAGCTTGACAGGAGCACCACCCACTACCTGGCGGTGCCTCTGACAACAGCCACACTGGCAAAAAATAAAGTGGAGACAAGAAACACAAAAATATAAATAACAAAACTACACTGAATGAAAAACAGGAAAATAAATCATACAAAGAAACAATACTGAATATGTGAAAACAAACTAGAAATAACATCACAGGCAAACAACTCAGAATACATTATACAAATAAGGAAAAACAAGAAGCAAAGAAACCGAGCACGGTAAAATCCCCCTGTGCACAGATCATGACATATACGTTTATTTAGGTTATTCTGTAACTTTCCCAGGTAGACAAATAAAGTGTAGCATCTGCCTTCTCAGACCACAAATTATGATTTAACATTTCTACCTGTCCCTCTGGAGTTTTTTTTGTTTGTTTGTTTTGTTTTTGATTGTGTATGTGTGTGTGTTGGGGGGGGGGGTTTCACTCACATAAGTGGTGGCATAAGAGAATATCAATGTGATCATCTTAGGTGGTTTCACACTCAAATATACAAAGACAATTTCAATTCATTTCTTTTCTTTTATTCATTTTCTATGCATGTAAGTATTTAACATACCCACACAATAGAGCTTCAGCATTTACACCTATTACATGAATGAAAAAAGCAGGAAGAAAACAGTCTTATAAATACCTGCCCCTACTTAATAACTAACATAAACAGTCAATCTACGTTAGACAAGTACAAGTATTGATGGTCTGCACACTACAATATTAGCATTCTACAGCAATTAACTCAATCACAACTTAAACTTTTCGAAAGTATTAACTAGAGAATTCATACGTTACTCATATTCATAAAAACCAAGCAATCTATCTTTGCATATTTTCTTAAAATGATAAATTGTAATTTGTTGTAATCAATTGTACCAAACGCCTTTGCTGAATCAATTAAAAAAAATCTCTGCCATGTTTGTTTATTTGTTGGTTTTGCTCTATGGTGTTTATTCCCTCAGTTGATTGATCTATTTGTTCTAAATCCATACTAATTCTCACTTAACAAAGTGTTCTTTTCAATAAAACTGGCTAATTTATGAACAAACAATTTTTCAACCACTTTTGAAAACTGTAAAAGTTTTGTTGTAAAAGTAGTGATATTTGTCTATAATTTGTAAAATTACATTTATCTTCATTCTTATATAGTGGGATGACTTTTGCTACGTTCATTTTGTCTGGAAAAGTGCCAGAACAGAAGAAAAGTTTACAAATATATGTCAGAGGTTTGAGGGTGCAGTCAATAGTCTTCTTCACTATAGCTATTTCAAGATCATCCCAATCACTTGATGTTTTATTCCTGCTCTTATGTAGAATTTCCTAAATTTCTTCTTTCATATCACTAAGAAACTTGGACTGCAACATTTTACTTCTTTCCCCAGAGGTTTTCCTCACTGTGCACATTATCATGCTCATCAAACTCACTCACAATGACCCTCTGGTGGGTCTGCATCCATGTGTACTCAAAGTCAAAGGTTGGGAGATGCGGACATTTATGTGATTTCAGAAAAACCAATACTACGCCATACGCCAAGGGAATTGCCCTAATTCTCAGGAAAACTCATGCAGAATGATCATCAGGTTTGTCTGCATCCAGGTTGAGCTCAAGGTCAAGGTCATTGTCAAAGGTCAGGAGATCTGGACATTTATGATTTCACAAAAAAATCATAAATCATCCTAGACGCTCCAATGTTTGGCAATTTCATGCACATTGATCCTTAAGCCCAATTCATAGTGGCAAAAAACGTGCTGGTATGCGAGCGAGCGCAGTGGATACATTCGTGTGCGAACCCTATGAGCGCTGACCAAGTGCATGCAGGCCCCAAAACTGACCACGCGTACAAGAACGCAGTGGTCACAGTGAACTGCACATGTAGCAGGAAGCTCCTACTATCCCGGACGGGGAAGTATTGGTGAGGGTAAACAGATGTGCATGTGTTTCGCTATTAAAACATTTTTCACTTAACCTCAAAATAAACACCGTGCATTCTTCTACTGTGAAGTGACTTGTCTGTCAATTTTTTACCCAGAACACCAAAACAGTAAATTATATTCCTACCTGTTTTGTTGCTTTGTGTTTCTCCATAGCTTGTGACAGCAGCTGCTACAGGTGTGGTTTGGGCCTGGGGGAAATTGTTTCAGTCACTTTATAGTAAATATATATCTAAGACGTTTAATCCACAGATTACTGAAAGTTGTTTTTTTTTAAACTCCGCCACTGAGCTCTTCTTTTGTGTTTCAACTGCAGCTGTTAAAACGTTTAAATTTATATGCACTGCGCATGTGTGAAACCCGGCTGCTGAATGGTACCTGCAGTGACTCAAAAACAACTCTGAATATTGCTGTGTACGCAAACGCAGTCTACAGAACGCAAATGTTATCCCCTTGGAGGGACTCTGAACAGCCATGGGAGTGCACTCCCCTTCCCATCCTGTGGGAGAGTCCCCAGCTCCACAGGTATTCAATACACCTGTGTAAATGGACGCACCTGCTGTCTCTTCGCTGCCAGCGCTTAAAAGGACCAGTTTGTGAATGCTCCTGCGCTGGGTCGTTGGGTATACTGCCATAAAAGCATTAAGTAGGTAAAGTATTAATTGTCTCAGAACCCAGAGAATAATCCGTCTTTCTCTTTCTCCTTCTCAGGTTGCTGCCATCTCTGCGGTGTGTCCCCAGGGGTTTGTTGTGCGCTCACCTGCTCCTTCATCATCGTCTTCACTCCAGATTGCCTACTCCACCTGGTCAGACATCTCACCAGCCCTACTCATCCACAGCTTCCATTCTAATTCATCCTTGCCTACCTGGGTTCCTCGTCAGGCTCTCTGCTCTCACTCGTAAGAGTTTTTTCCTATGATTCATTATTACCTCCCTCCCTCCTCATTCTAATTTGCTCTCTTGTCCCTCCTTACAGGCTGGGCTCTCCTCTGGCGAGTGAGGTGTTTTTTCCACTAATTTTTCATCAACTCTTTTCAATAAAATTGTGTTTACAACTTTGCCTCTCTGCGTTGTGTGCATTCTCTGGTGTAGCATCTTGCACGTGGGCTGATATCCCTAGTAATCATGACAATTTCATCAAGCCAAAAGGAATTACTCCATCACTGACAGTCTGGTATAAAATTTCTATAGAGCTGGGGGTTTTTTTCTTTTTACATGCCTTTTGCATCTGCTTGGTTGTCCAAGGCTGAGTGTGAAGCGGCTGGGATGAGAATCAGCACCTCCAAGTCCGAGTCCATGGTCCTCAGTCGGAAAAAGGTGGATTGTCCTCTCCGGGTTGGGGACAGGCTCCTGCCCCAAGTGGAGGAGTTTAAGTATCTTGGGGTCTTGTTCACGAGTGAGGGGAAAATGGAGCGAGAGATCGACAGACGGATTGGAGCAGCAGCTGCAGTGATGCGGACGTTGTACCGGTCTGTTGTGGTGAAGAGGGAGCTTAGTTCTAAGACAAAGCTGTCGATTTACCAGTCAATCTACGTTCCTACTCTCACCTATGGTCACGAGCTTTGGGTAATGACCGAAAGAACGAGATCGCGGATACAAGCGGCTGAAATGAGCTTTCTCCGTAGGATTGCTGGGCTCACCCTCAGAGATAGGGTGAGGAGCTCAGTCATCCGGGAGAGGCTCAGAGTAGAACCGCTGATCCTCCACATTGAAAGGAGTCAGTTGAGGTGGTATGGGCATCTGATTAGGATGCCTCCTGGACGCCTCCCACTTGAGGTGTTTCAGGTACGTCCCACTGGGAGGAGACCCCGGGGCAGACCCAGGACTCGGTGGAGAGACTATGTCTCCCAGCTGGTCTGGGAACGCCTTGGTATCCCCTCTGAAGAGCTGGAGCAGGTGGCTGGGGAGAGGGAAGTCTGGGCTTCTCTGCTTGAACTGCTGCCTCCGCGACCCGGACCTCCGGAAAAGCGGTAGAAGATGGATGGATGGATGGATGGATTCTTCCGACACAAAAGCAACGGACAATGTTGCTAATATAATGAGGTATAGATTTTCAAAATGGTTCTACAATGTATGCCTTGTTTACACCTTCTGCATTCATTCCCATCTACTGTAACTCTCATCGTGAAACTCACTTCTAAACATATTTATTGCCTCTTTGGTTCTTAATCTAAAATATTTGGGGCAAGTTTTAGCAATTGTATTTTTCCTAAATTGATACTCATATATTGTAAAAAAAATAGGCAAATGGCCAATAGTATCAAACAGCAATAATCCACTATAAACAATATTCTTATTCACTTGAAATTTGTGCTAAAAAATCTTCTATCACACAATTCCGCAAACATGTTAAACACACTGATGCACATCCGCCCATGCATAACCACCATGTATTGTGCTGATATAGGTTATGCTGGCTGGGTGTCAGTGAGACTTTCTCTGCTCATTTGTCACCAGCATTTATACAGGCCACCAACACACAGCTACCATATGAGATTGGTGTAGCTGCCTACTTTTTTTTAGAACAAATGTTAAAATGTTAAAGAATTTCTTCCATAAAGCTGCCAATGAAGTGCAGATTTCATCGATTTGGCTGTAAATATAACCATGTGTTTTGTTTGAAAATGTGATACATTATCACTAAAGTTTTTCTTTTTTTAAAGATGCACTGCAATGATCTAAATCCCTTTAAAAACAAATCTACATTGTCTAAAATGGTATATTATGCCCTTTTTCCACAAAAAAAACCCTTTCATTGTCTTACAGTTGCTTGACACGACACATTAAGAGTAATTTCGCTCCTGATGTGTCTTGTAAGTCATGAAAAACATGGTACAGACATCTTAAGAAAAAAAACTTGATTTTCATCAGTGTGTCACTTTAACTGAACAGTAATACTGTATAATACTGTAAAATCACTTTTTCCATCTATAGTTTTTGGATAGTTCATTTTTGTACATAGAGCTATAACAGTGGAGTGAGACTGTAATGTTAATTTTATTGTCCAAAATCATCAAATGAAACATTTATTCTCATGGACGTTGTCACTGCAGGTGTCAACCTCAGGCTAAAATAACACTCAAACTCTTCAGACAGTTCAATACACTTGTAAACATCTTCTCAGCTGTGACCCAGGAGGAGCAAGTCATTTATGAGTCATTTGATTTGCAGTTAATGTTCAAACTATAAAAGCTAACAGTAAAATAAGTAAGTAAATATAACTTAATCCTTCAAAAAAAAATGGAATCGCTCATTTCTACAAATTTAACCTGACTCAAAAATAGACCATTTGTGATATAACTCAGTTGCTGTGAGTGTACATGGGACATTTTAAGTAATAGTGACATAATTCCAGTTACCTACATTTACTCATTTCATCTGTGTTAACCTCAGTATTGCTATAAAAATAATAAATGACATTCGTTTTTTATTCAGGGTGTGAAATCATCAGGCTGTGCTCCAATAAACCAATAATCCAGATAGGGCTGGACGATCGTTGGCCTCCGTCAGTCTATGATGACCATGGAAGAGAATCCTAAACGTCTACTCTGCTGGAACAGCACCGCCTGCGGCTGAACAGGCCGATGCGCGAATGGCAGTCCCTGTCACACAGGTCGCACTTGTGGGTGGTCTCCGTGCTGCTGTGTCTGTGGCGGTTCTTCCTGCGGGTCCTTTTTTCATCTGCTGCAGCAGTCAGTCTCTCTTCAACCGCCTTGAGCTGTCTGGTCAGGGTGCCTCTCCATTTGGAGCGGTCCGTTGCAAGGTCCCCCCAGCGCTCTGTGTTGATCTCCAGGGCCTTCATGTCTCTCTTGCAGACGTCTCTAAAGCGCAGCTGTGGGCGGCCAACGTCTCTCCTGCCAGTCGCCAGTTCTCCGTAGAGGATGTCTTTGGGGATTCTGCCATCCTCCATATGGTGAACGTGGCCTAGCCAGTGGAGCCTGCACTGCCTGAGTAGAGTGAACATGGAGGGAAGGCCGGCGCAGGACAGAACTTCTGTGTTGGGCACTTTGTCCTGCCAGGATATGTCCAAGATGTGGCGAATGCAGCGCAAGTGGAAGGAGTTCAGCCTCTTTTCCTGCCGGGCATATGTTCTCACTTCTGCTCACTTCTACGTCTCACTCCCATAGAGCAGTGTGCTGATGACGCAGGCGTTGTACACTGCCATCTTCGTCTTGACAGAGAATTTGGGATTCTCCAACACTCATGTGGTGAGGCGAGCGAGTGTGAAGGCTGATTTTCCAATCCTCTTGTCAATTTCTGTATCAAGGGAGAGGTTGTTGCTGATCGTGGACCCCAGGTACGTGAACTGATTCACGACCTCCAGCTCGTAGTCGTCGATGGTGATGGTTGGTGGTGCTTCTGTGCCTTGCGCCAAGACTTTAGTCTTCTTCAGGCTGATGGTAAGCTAGAAGTCCTTGCATGCCTGGGAGAAGCGGTCCATCAGGGTCTGAAGCTCCTGCTGTGTGTGGGTTGCGACTGCAGCGTCGTCTGCGAACAACATATCTCTGATTAGAGCGTCACGTACTTTGGTTCTGGCTTTCAGGCGGGCGAGGTTGAAAAGCCTGCCATCAGATCTTGTATGCAGGTAGATTCCCTCTGTTGCTGTGCTGAAGGCATGCCTCAGGAGCATAGCAAAGAAAATCCCAAAGAGGGTTGGTGCAAGTACACAGCCCTGTTTCACTCCGCTGCGTATGTTGAATGGCTCTGAGACGTTGCCGTCGTACTGCACTATCTCCTGCATGTTGGTGTGAAACGATTCGATGAGGCTTTGCAACTTTGGTGGGCATCCTATCTTTGGCAGGATCTTGAAAAGGCCCTCTCTGCTGACCAGATCGAACGCTTTGGTGAGGTCGATGAAGGCAACGTACAGGGGCATGTTCTGTTCTCTGCATTTCTCCAGGAGTTGGCAGATGGAGAATATCATGTCTACCGTCGATCGCTCAGTGCGGAAGCCACACTGAGACTCGGGGTAGACATGTTCGGCAAGCTTCTGTAGAGGAACGAGAACAACTCGTGCGTAGACTTTGCCAACAACGCTGAGGAGGGAGATGCCCCTTTAGTTGTTGCAGTCGCTTCTCTTCCCTTTGTTTTTGTAGAGGGTGATGATCTTGGCGTCCCTCATGTCCTGTGGTACGGCACCTTCCTTCCAGCACTGGCAGAGGACGTCATGCAATGGCAGCAGTAGGGCGGTCTTGCAGTGCTTGATCAGGTCGGGGGGGTATGCTGTCATTGCCGGGTGCCTTGCCAGCGGGCAAGCTATCAATGGCCTTGCCGAGTTTGTCGATGGTTGGCTCAGCGTCAAGTTCATCCATGGATGGCAGGCAGTCGATGGCATCAAGGGCTGACGGTGTCATGGTGTTCTGTCTGGAGTAGAGGTCGGAGTAGTGTTCCACCCATCTCTCCATCTGCTTGTTCTTTTCTGTGATCATCTCCCCAGTGGAGGATTTGAGGGGGGCCGTCTTGCTCTGAGCCCGACCAAGTGCTTTCTTGATGCCATCATACATACCACGGATGTTCCCTGTTATGGCAGCGGTTTGAATGTCTTGGCTGAGCTGAGTCCAGTACTCGTTGGCACAGCGCCGAGCAGTCTGCTGAACTTTGCTTCTCGCAGCCCTGAGAATCTGGAGATTCTTCTCGTTTGGGTACTTCTTGTACTCAGCAAGTGCTGAGCGCTTGGCTTCAATGACGGGGGTCATCTCAGTCAACTTGGCATCAAACCAGTCCTGTGACTTCGAGGTCTTCCTCCCAAAGGTAGCGAAGGCTGTGCGGTGGATGGTGTTTCGCAGCTCTTCCCACTTCTGCTTTGCAGATTCTCCTTCTTGTGGTACACCAAGTTCCTTCTCAAAGGTGGAGGCAAACTGCTCAACAAGTTCTGGTTGGACCATCTTGCTGGTGTCAATCCGTGCCTTTCCAGGCTGTCTAGCACGATGGAATTTCTTCAGCTGCAGCTTGACCTTGCAACACACCAATGAATGGTCTGTGTCGCAATCTGCACTCTGGAACGAACGGGTGATTAGCACGTTCTTCAGTGAGGTGCGCCTGGTCAGGATCAAGTCCAGCTGGTGCCAGTGCTTTGAGCGCGGATGTCGCCAGGAAACCTTGTGTCGGGGCTTGGTCTTGAAGAACGAGTTTGTGATGCACAGATCGTGATATGTGCAGAACTCGAGCAGCCGCTGTCCGTTGTCGTTCATTCTGCCCATGCCAAATGGTCCAAGACAGGAGGGCCAGGAGTCGTGGTCAGCACCCACTCTGGCATTGAAGTCTCCAAGGAGAATGAGTTGTTCAGAGTTGGGGATGATCCTGACAGTTGTTGCGAGATTCTCGTAGAACTCGTCTTTTGCCTCTGGTGTGGCTGTCAGTGTTGGGGCATACACACTGACGAGGGTGACTGGGCCTTGAGTGGTGTTCAGGCGGAGGGTGAGGAGTCGTGCAGAGCCATTGCTGCCCGGTTCCACCATCTTCAGCAAGGTGTTCTTCACTGCAAAGCCCACTCTGTGTTCCCTGTGTTCGTCACTGCCCTTTCCCTGCCAGTAGAACGTGTAGTCCTTCTCTCTCAGTGTGCCTGCGTCAGCCAACCGTGTTTCCTGGAGAGTGGCGATATCCACTTCCAGTCTCTTCAGCTCATTATTGATGATGGCAGTCTTCCTGGTGTCGCTGATGTCCTTGAGGTTAGCAGCGAGTCCTGTCATCATAGTGCGGACGTTCCAAGTTCCCAGTTTTAGAGTTGGTCTCTTTTGTTTTTTTTGTCTTGCCTGGTGCGAAGGTTCTCAGCCTGCCGTTTGGATTTCTCCTCATCCCCATGCACCCAATGAGGAAAGCAAGCTGTGGCAGGACAACACCTTATTGGCTGGGGGCTGCCCAGCTTGAGGTGGGTGGTAGCTGTCCAGTGAGATCCGATGAGCCCTCCCACCGTCGGGAACAACCCCTGGCGCCGCGGTCTACGCCAATTGAGCGGTGGCTAATAACCGGTAACTGTCATTCCCCGTGTTTTGTCTACGCCAAAGGAGAAGCTGGAGTGTCCTCTCCAGTGATCCGGTGTACTACCTTCCAGCGTTGAGCGTTGGTAGGATTCAAGCCTGGGCAGGAAGATATAGAGGACAAGATGTTGCCCCTGCAGCATGTCCCCCCTCTCCACGTCACTGATGAATCCAAAGGAACAGCAGGGCTGCTACAGTTTGGCACCAGCACCATCGCAGGAGCTGCCAGAATGATGTTGAGCACAACAGAGAACTGCCTTAGAGACTCCAACTCCGGATTTTTCCTCAGGGTTGACTCCCGAAGCCTTTCCCGTGACCGGGTGTGCCGCAAGGCAGCGGAGGTTTGAAATCAGGGTTTTCCTCCCCCTAGATGGGCTACCTTCCCAGGTTGACGAGCCACCATCTACCCGAAGCATCTGGTTTTAAGGCACCAGAGATCCGCCCTCGCCCCTTCTCCTATTAGTAAAAGCAGTTCCGCCGGGCTTAGAGACTAAACCACACGGGCAGGCTAGGAGTTGGACTTAGTTGTCAGAGGCTTTTCGAGACGCACGCCATAAGGAGCATTTTATGAGCACTGGGAGCTTAACTCTAGTGCCGCTCCTGGCTATGACAACCTTGGAACCATTTTGCCACCCACGATTCATAAAAGGGTTGTACCATGCATATTCGAGCATTTGTCATGCTAATATGAGCAATGAATCATCATGCTCTCCCCAGGGTGGGACTTTCGGGTCAGAGAGGTCTGGATAAGGACTGTCCTTGTCTCTTTTGTCTCTTTTGAAACAATGCCTCACTGCAGAACTTAAGGTATCCAACACAATATTACATTTCTCACACATAAGAAGCCATTGATGTTAACTTTAATTACTTTAAAGATTATCAAAACAAGCGGAGTGATGCATATTCGGTGAAACATCCGGGTGCAATTATCGGGGAATATAGTAACTCCTGAAATTACTATTGTCCAATCAGCTTGCTTGGTGGGAACTAACTGTTGTATTAAATTACTAGATTCTAATGTTTGATAAACGAAACACTAAATCATGGAACAGGCCATTTCCTGCTGTTGGGGGGCCCTATACAAGATTGCAGATGCAGACTGCAGATTGGGGCCCCTACTTTTGTACAGCAGAGGAAGATGCTTCATGGCAGTGCATCTGTCTGGTACACAAGAAGAAAACAGGATAGAGATTTGTCAATCTAAAATTCAGATTAAAGATCTCAAGTTGACTCAATAACTCAAGCAATTTAAACCGACAGAAAACAATACTAATGCCTCAGTAAATTTGAATATTATAATTCATATGTTTGAAAATAAACATTATCTCCTTACTTAGATTGTCAGTTTATTGTGTTTTACTGTCTTACATATGTTGAAGCATTTGTTGCAGGTATATGTGAGTTATAGTACCACTAAAATATACAGTGGTGTGAAAAAGTGTTTACCCCATTCCTCATTTCTCATTGAATATGAGCCACCCATGCAGTCAGCCAGGGTTCTTCAACCACCTAAACAGAAGGGGTGGCCCAGGAGGTGGCTGCCCCATGGGGAATCCCAATGAAAGAAGGGGCAGAGGAGTTGGGGGGGACCACGACGATGTCAGACAGAGGAGAGGAAACCACAACGGCATCAGGCAGAGGACAGGAAACCACAACGACATCTGGCAGAGGAGGGGGAACCATGACGGTGTCTAGCAGAGAAGGGGGAACCACGACGGTGTCAGACTTGCCTGTAGCACCCTTGGTGGTCCCGGACTAGGACATTGCAGCACCCACGATGGCTCAGGGCTGGAGTGGAGCTGCACCCGTAGTGTCCCCGGACTAAAGTGGAGCTCCACCCACGGTGGACCCAGACTGGGCCAATGCTGCACCCGCAGTGGACCCGGACTGGGCAATAGCTGCACCCACGGTGGCCCCCGGGCTGGAGCATAACGCCCACGGCGGCCCACACTGGGGCGCAGCACCCAAGTTGGCTTCAGGCTGGGGCGCAGCACCCACACTGGTCCTCAACTAGGACACAGCACCCACGGAGATCCGGACTGAGGAGGAGCTGCACCCATGGAGGTCCCGGGCTGGGATGGGGCACCTGCGACGACCTCAGCCAACAAGGAGGCAGCAGCCTCGGAGGTCCCGGGCTGGAACAGAGCATCTGCAACAACCTCATCCAGAGGGGGAGCAGCACCCACGGAGGTCCCAGGCTGGGACGGAGCCCCCTCAACGACCTCAGCGGGAGAAGCTGGACTCATGGGGATCTCGGGCAGCAAGCCAAGACCCATGGAGACTTCTGGCAGAGCTGGATGATCCTCGGTGACCCTGGGGAAAAGCTCAGGCAAGAGAGGCAAAGGAACAGGGTCAGGGTCACCGGCGGCAGTGCAGCCCGGCGAGGTGAGCTCAGGTGCAGCTGATGGCTGCACTTGGCTCTCCCCACCAAGAGCCAGGCAAGATCTCTCCAAAACAGAGACAACTAAGACAAAGGACAGCACTTGCCTGATCTCAAGTTCCACCACCGTCCAGGACTCCGTCAATCCAGGCGATGATTCTTTGGGCCCAACCCTCTGGAGGTCCAACTCCGGCTCTGCTGCAGCAGTCCCTACAGCAGGCATGGTGGTCAATACAGTCCTGGGCCCCCCCCCCCCCCAGCGAGGTGACCCATGCAGCCCTGCGTGGTGACAGGAGGTCAACTTCCTGCTGGTGCTGGATGCTGCTCAGCTGAAGCCTGGGGACACTCTTTCATCGGTGCAGGTGTCGGCTCAGTCTCAGCACTCACCTTCCGGCCAAACGTGGCTGCGGGGCTGGAACCAGGTCCTCCAGGACCACAGGCTCCTCCAATGTCCGGCGGCTCAATCCTGGGGCCGGTGAACACTCAGGGGGGACAGAAGGAGACACAGAGAGAGCAGGTGAACAGTTTATGGCTGCAGCAGATAGTGAGGACTCAGAGGACTGCATTGGCTGAGCCTCACCACCGGGAATCAGGTAAGATAATTCATGTTTGATGGAATGAGAGTTGAAAAACACTTGCCTGAATTCCCTGGGTGCGATGTCTTCTGCTGCAGCTGGGTGGAAAACAGCCCTCTTCGTGATTTCAGTGGATGAGGGCCCCTCAGTGGAACGTGGAGGAGCCGCCTCTACAGACACGGAGACGGGAGTAGTTGAGAAGGAAACGGCCGGCCTCTCAACAGCAGGAGGAATCACCGAGGAGGAGGAAGAGGCAGCAGCAACAGGAGGAGAAGCTGATGGGACAGCCAAAGGGGAAAAACCAGAAAAAAGAAGTGCTGTGGGAGTTTTCAACCTCAGCGACGGGGAAGCTGCTGCCTGAGAGGCAGGGGTATTCCTTCAATGATGGTGTCATGGAGCTGATGATGCAAAAGCAGGAATGGGTGAATTGGAGGCGGAGCAGGGTGTCTGCCTCGGAGTGCACTTGTGCGTCGTCCTCGGGCTCACTGGAGACGGCCCCCACCTCAGCCTGGGGAAGGATTGTTGGAGGACTGAGAGCGTGGCCAACAAGTCCGCGAACTGGGCATGCCTCCACAGTCCCGGATGCGCCCTGAGAATGGCAGTCACTGCATTCACCTTTTCCCAGATTTTCTTTGGGCTGCGGGAGGTGAGGGCTTCATCCACAAATCCCTGGATAAATTTGGCTGCCCATTCTTCCTCCACACTCGGGGATCCCGCTGTCGATCTCCCTTTGACTGTCGGAGGTCAGCATGCTGGGGACATAATTAGCTCCACAAAATACAGGTGTGACGAAACAAAAACAAACAAACAAAAATAAAAAATCCACAAACTCACAGCAGCTGGGTCTCTTACTGGCGGCAGTCTTCTGTCATGAATTGCCCCACGGGGCAGAGAGGTGAGACCCACGTGCTGAACTGTGACTTTGTGAGATTTATTGAAAATAAAGTCCAAACAGTGCTCAACACAAAATTCCAAGCTGACAAACAACAGACTAACAAGATTTACCCACCAGAACAGAGGCTGGGTTCTGGTGGAGACAATGTGAGAAAATCAAGACTGCCGCCATAAGAAAGGGAAATCACAGTCTTAAATAGCTGAAAACCAAAATGACACAATTGATGGCAGGTGCATATCATCTGAGCAGGCAGGTGGCCTAGTTACAAAATAGCTCACAGCTGAGACAGCTAAGGAACAGAAACAACATACACAGCCCATACAAGAAGGTAACAGGGTGGGCGTGTCTGGAAGAGGTAAAGACTTGTGTCACAAAAGAAACAAAATATAAATCCTAAACTATAGACACTGATAAAATAACAATACTATGGCCATTAAAACTAACAGAACAATAAACCACCAAGAACACATCTTAAATCAACACACAGGAAACTAATACAACGCTGGAAAAATACAGAAAATAGTCAGATGAAAATTAAGAGCCTGAGCCCGGTGACACACCACACTCAGTCTCGTAACATACAAAGCATCTTAGCAAACACTTTTCACATTTCAAGTACATAAACACTTACTGTATTTCATACCTGAAAATAGGGATAGATAAATAAATAAATGCTCAACACAAACTGTCTTCTTTTCCAAGTTCATTTAGAATGAAGCGCTGCACGAGAGCTCCCCTTTATCTCTATGTTGCCGGCATGACTAATCAATCACAGCATCATCGCTCCACAACCTTAGCAGGTAGATCACAGATTAAACCAAAAGGTTTGATCTGTTTAATTTTAAGGGGTTAAAATTTGTTTAACCCCTTATATTAACACTGTTTAAACTGACTGTAATTACATGTTAACAAGTGATTGATAAAATCAGTCTATCCCACTCTCCCCTACAAAATTTGATGTTGTCTCGACATCACAATTGTAAACAAAAAAAAAAAAATTATAAGTAATTTGTATTAAATCCTTTTACAAGCAATGACAATACTATATCTGTTTGACAACACTACCCAAATTACTTTAAAAGATCAACAATTTTTCTTTTCTTGGTCCAAGCAGTTGTCTATGTTCAACAATGCAAATGCTTAGAACATCTGCATGGAATAAGGCTGGTAAACAGGGAATGGTCCTGTCCACATTGTCAATGGCTGAACTCCTGTATATGGCAGAAACTAGACCTGGTGCAGTTTCTCATCTGCACATGCTGCACTATAACAGGATGGAGTCCCAAGTTGGCTGTAAGTGAAGAATTTAGTGGCTTGCCTGTCTCTGTGTGGTAAGTTGTATCTTTGGTTGTTCTTTTCACTTAAGTCCAGATACATGGGCACAGGGGCCTCAACCTGTTCCTCTTCAACTGGCTGAACAATCTCATTCTGATGATCATTTCGGGCGGTGCGGTAGAACAGGGTCAGGGGTTCGATTCCCGCTCTCTCTGCAGTCTGCATGTCAAAGTGTCCTTGAGCAAGACACTGAACCCCCAGTTGCTCCTGGTGGCCAGGCTAGCATCTGTGTGTGTATGGCAGCTCTGCCACCATCAGTGTGTGAATGTGTGTGTGAATGGGTGGATAGCAGGATCTGTAAAGCGCTTTTTTTTATTATTATTTATCTTTTGTTCTTATTAAAGACAAGAATAGAAAGGAGATGTATTTACCTTCTTAACATGTTTCGACTGTACACTGCAGCCTTCATCAGAAGAGTCAGCTGATTGCTGCCAGGTGACATTTATCAGCTGATTTTTGTAGGCGGGGCCAGCTCAGCAGATCTGTCAGATCCACTGAGCCGGCCCCGCCTTCCGCTGTCAGATGGTCTCTGGAGAATGTGATCCCAGGTGTGGGAAAGCATAAAGGCCCCCTCATCTCGGTTCATGGTGTCTTTTCCCCGCTTCCTGATTTCTATGGCCTCTTTGGTCCAGCGTTTGTGTCTGTTGCTCTCTAATCCAATAATTTTTGCGTTGTCCCAGTCCATGATATGATTATTTTTTTTGCAGTGATCTGATATTGCTGATTTTAATGTTTCTTGTTCTGCCTTTTCTTTTTGTGATCTTGTGAGTTGTCCTTGTGTTTCCTTCTCACATTCCTTCTGGTGTTCTTTTTTTCTTGTGGTGAAAGATCTTCCAGTTTCTCCAATGTAGGTTTTGTTGCATGATATGCATGATATTTCATATATTACACTGTATTTTTTGTCTTGTTCTATTCTGTCCTTGGGGTGTACTAATAATTGTCTTAATTTTTTGTGTGGTTTTACTGCTGTGTTTATTTTGTATTTTTTCATGATCCTTTGAATTGGTTCCGTGATCCCTCATATGTACGGTATGGTTATGGTGTCCTTGTTTTTGATTTCGGCTTTTGTTCTGTGTCTTATTTCCTGTTTGTTTTCTTTGTTTTTGACTTGCTGTTTCCCTTTGTTTATGGCCCATACTGGATATTGGCAGCATATAAATGCATGTTTTATGTGATTTTCCTCCTCCTGTCTGTCTTCTTGGTCTGTGATGATGGTGGCCCATTCATATAGCGTCCTGACCACTGATAGCTTGTGTGCTGTGGGGTGTTCCGATGTCCATAGTAGGTATTGATCTGTGTGGGTTGGTTTCCTGTAGACTGTGATTTTTATGCTGCAGTCATCGTTGTGGTGGATTTTCATGTCCAGAAAGGCTATGGTGCCATTTTCCTGCTCTTCGTGTTTGAATTTTATATTTCCAGTGCTGTCCGTGCTGTTCAGATGGTCAGTGAGTTCTTGTGTGTGTCCTTTCCTTATTTTTTCCAGAATGTCATCCACGTATCTCTTCCAAAGGGTGGGTTTACATTGTGTAGGTGCTGTGTTGATGGCTTTGTTTTCCAGATCCTCCATGAAAAAGCTGCTCATAATGGCTGATAGTGGGTCTCCCATTGCAAATCCTTCTTTTTGTCTGTAAATTTTTCCTCTGTATTGAAAATAGGTGGATTTTGCAACAAATTGTAATAGTTCGGATATGTCATGAACTGTGAGATTGGTGCGTCTTTTAAGGGTACAGTCATTATTGAGGCGTTCTTGCACTATATGTAGTGTGACATCAACAGGTGTCTTTATGAATAATGAAATGACGTCATGTGAAATGAGGATCTTGTCCGATTCTATTTTCATATTTTTGAGTTCTTGTGCCAGTTCTTTTGAGTTTTTGCAGTGGAAATCTGATAGTCCAAGGAGGGGTTTGATGATTTCAACCAGGGCTTTTGATAAGTTGTACGTGACTGATCCAATACTGTCTATTATTGGCCGCAGTGGGATATCCTTTTTGTGTGTTTTTGGGGTTCCATAGATCCGGGGGGTGAAGCTGGCTGTGGGTATCAGGTGATCATATGAGTTCTTTGTGATTTTTTTTACTTTCTAATAGAGGTTTGAGAAAGGCTTTTAGCATTTTTTTCTTTTCTTCTGTGGGGTTTGTTTTAATGGTTTCGTATGTGCTTTCATCTGCCAACATGGTTTCCATCTGTTTTTCATATGTTTCCGTGTCCAATATTACTGTCGTTCTGCCTTTATCTGCTGGGAGGATTGTGATTGTTTTATCTGTCTTGAGTGAGGTTAATGCTTTTTCTTCTTCTCTTGTAACGTTGCTTTGTGGTAATTTGGCCGTTTTGAGGATTCCTGCTACTGCGTTCCAGAGTGCTGCTTTTTCCCCTTGGTCCTGGATTTTTTCACATGCGAGTTCTGTTGCGAGGATGTATTCATCATGGGGTATTCTGGCTGGTGTGACGGCAAAGTTCAGTCCTCTGCTCAGCACTGTTTTCTCCGTGTCTGTGAGTGTGCGTTTTGACAAGTTTTTGACCCACTTAGCGTTCGTTTCCGTGTGTGTTTGTCTTCGTCTGTTCTTCCTTTCTGTAAGATTTTTTAGTTTTTTTAATTGGCGGTTTTTCGTTTTAATGAATTCTTGTTCATGTGCGTGTTTTAATTGTGCTTCTATCTGCCAGCTCGGTGGATCTGACAGATCTGCTGAGCTGGCCCCGCCTACGAAAATCAGCTGATAAATGTCACCTGGCAGCAATCAGCTGACTCTTCTGACGAAGGCTGCAGTGTACAGTCGAAACATGTTAAGAAGGTAAATACATCTCCTTTCTATTCTTTTCTTTAATAAGAACAAAAGATAAATAATTAAAAGAAGACAAAATTAACCTGCTTGAGCTGTAAAGCGCTTTGGTCATCCAGAGATGAGTAAAAGCACTATATAAGTGAATGCCATGAACGCCATTTACAACATGAATATTCTTCTCCCAGTGAGTCCTGAGTTTTCCAGTGCCTCCTCTCGGTGTCAAATTTCACACTAGGACATTCGCGCCAGGATACAAGATTGAGCTTCTGACCTTTCCGTCAGTGTCTTTTGCTTCTCTCTGTTTTTTTGCATTCTTTTGTACTATGTCATAAGCTTCCTGCATTTTTCACCTCCTTTTCTCCATGTATGTGTGATGGTCTGCTTCCCCTGTCTCAGAACTGAGGCCAAACAGGAGATCAATAGGTAACCTTGGACATCTTCCAAAAAGGAGGTAGAAAGGTGAGAAACCTGTTACCTCACTTCGCGTACAGTTGTATGCAAAGACCAACTTGTTCAAGGATTCTTTCCAGTTTGTCTTCTGTTTGTTGGTAAGTGTCTTTAACATTTTTAACAGTGTCCGGTTGAAACGTTCAACTTGCCCATTGCCTTGTGGGTGATAGGGTGTTGTTCCTGATCCTTGTACACCACAATAACTTTTTAGTTGGGTCAAGAGCTGGTTTTCAAAGTTGCCACCCTGATGTGATGTATTCGTTCTGGTAATCCAAACTTTAGGGCGTAATCATTGAATAGTTGATCAACAACTGTTTTAGCAGACTTAGAGGTGGTGGCATAAGCCTGCATGAATCGAGTGAAGCGGTCGATGATTACCAGTATATATTCATATCCACTTTTACACTTGTCCAGGTGGAGAAAGTGTATTGACACCAGTTCAAATGGCTGTGTAGTGACAATACTGGTGAGAGGAACACGTGTTTCAGGTTCAGGTTCAGGTTCAGGTTACTTTATTTGTACCCGCAGGTAGATTTGTTTTGCAATCTGGTGACATCCATATTTACAAGCCACTAATTACATTCAACATAGACACAAACACAGGCACACATCTTACAAAATAGGTAAATATAAAATATGTACAATATAATTTTTATAGCTTGTTCAACTCTTTAAAGAACACGTGTTTCTTTACATGGTGTCTTTTGTTTCAAACAGGTGCATGTCCTTGCTTCGTAGTGCTCAATTTCCCTTTGCATGTAGGGCCAAAAGAATCTCTCTCATCAATGATGTTGTTTGATCAATACCTTGGTGGCCCATCTCATCATGCACCTCTTTGAGAACAGTTGTCTTATACCTCTCAGGAAGCACAACTTGTGTTTTGTTTGCAGTCGTTTGGTGAAGAAAACCATCTTCATCAACATGAAATCAATATGAAGTCTTTCCCATCTCCTGCGGTAGACACTTACTTTCCATACTGAGGTCACTGAGTTCATGCCCTGATGGTTTATTGTCCCTCATTTTGCACTGCAATATGGGGCCAGTGTTCTTGCCATCTTGCTGTGCTTGTCTGATCTCTACAACTGACAGTGGCTTGTACACTTTTTCACTTTCACTGGGGGAATTCTGGGTTGGAATGAGTACTGGGCAGATCCATGATGAAATGGAGTGTTGGGTCTCCACAGCTTGAGTCATTGCTGCTACACAATCTGATGTCGGTTCTTCAGTACACTGTTCCATTATCTCCTCTGTATTTACAGGCATTCGTGACAGGCTGTCAGCATCCACGTTTTCTTTACCTGGACAGTATTGTATGGTGAAAGGAAAATCTGCAAGCCCTGCAACCCATCTGCATCCTGTTGCATTGAGCTTGACACTTGACAGAACATACAATAGGTAAGAGGATTATTATCACAGAACACTGTGAAGGTTGGTGCATAGTACAGGTAATCTCGGAATTTCTCTGTGATGGCCCACTTTAAGGCGAGAAATTCCAATTTCTCTGAGTGGAGATGATAATTCTTTTCAGCAGCTGTCAGTGTTCGGGAGCCATAACTATCACATGAAGTTTGCCATCCTGCTGCTGGTAGAGAAATGCCCCTAGGCCTTGGTTTGAAGCATCAGTGTGGAGGATGAATGGCTGGGAGAAGTCTGGGAACCCAAGGACTGGTGGTTCAACCAGAGAGTCTATCAGCTGTTCTAGGACATGTTGGTGTTCCTCAGTCCAAACAATTGGTTCTTGTGATGGCACCCCTTTTCTCTTTGCTTGTCTTGTGTTTGTTGTGTTTTGTGGCCCATTTTTATCTTTCATTGTCCCTTTCAGCAAGTTGTAAAGAGGTCCTGCGATGCGAGAGAAATCTTGTATATACTGCCGATAATAACTTAGCAGGCCCATGATAGCTCGTAGCCCTCCTACATTGCTTGGCCTCTTATCTTTCAAAGATCTCACAGCAGTGGTGTCAGCAGGATCAATTTTACTACCATCAGCTGAAACAATTCTTCCTAGGTAGTGAACCTCACATTTGAATAATTCACACTTGCTTGGTTTTAGTTTGATTGCATGCATTCTCAATCACTGAAGTACCTTCCTGATATGGTCTGCATGGTCCTCAAATGACTGACTGTACACTAGAGTGTCATCTAGGTAGGGGACACAGATGTGGTCTAGTACATCCTCCAGACATTCCTCCATGCACCGCTGGAAGGCAGCAGGGGTGTTCATCAGACCAAATGGAAGCTTTATCCATTCATACAGGCCCCATGGAGTCACAAAGGCAGTCAGTGGTCTGCTACTCTCATCCATAAAGCCCTGATGGTAGGCCTTTCCTTGGTCCAACAATGAAAACCATGAGTTGCCACCAAGACTGTCAAGGATGTCCTGCACATGAGGGATTGGTTGCCTGTCAGGGAGGGTCTTTCTATTTAGATCTCGTTAATCTATGCAGAGACGTAGGCTGCTATCCTTCTTTCTCACACAGACTACCGGTGAGGCATAAGGTGAGTTTGATTTCTTCACCCATCCCTGTGCAATAAGGTTGTGCAAATGTTCCTTCAATAATTAAGGGTGCACTATAGGATTCATATCCTTCAGTGTTATGTTCAACTTCAACTTTTCAATGCACCCAATGTTGTCATTAGATTTGGAAAAAGAGGAGCATTCATCACGAAGCATATTCTGCACTATTGTCCTGTCATGTTCATTCAGATGACGCAGAACAACTGGTGGGTCCCAAGAGGTGTCAGCAACTTGTTCACTCTCTGCATGTACTTGATTTACTACTGGTGGAGGAGGGTCAACTGGTTTCTCTAAAACAGTAGCCGGATATACAGCCTGAACCTGATGCAGTGTGCCTATAATTGTTCTCCCTGACAGTTCAATATCATGGTCAGTGGAATTCTGTACATCAAGAACAATGTAAGGTGAGACACCACCTCTGAGCTTTACCAAAGTCTCACAGACCTCAAGACCATCTGCCCACTGGGGATTTATGTCAGATTCAGACAGGTTTCTCTTCACAGGATGCATCTGCACTTTACAGTCAATCTGGACAGAGGCGTGTTTTGGTACAGTGACTTTCTCTCTTAGGATTTTAACAGCATAGTCACATGACTGCTCATTTGTCACCAGCTCAATGAAGGCTGCAATATTCTCTGTCTCAAGGCTTGGAAGGGCTGCTCTGAGTGCCCCATGAAGCTGCTCTCTTTTTGTAGCATCCATTTTTTCTGTAGCACTGGTTTTCACGGTTTGCTCAATGACATTAAAGCCTAGGATGGGCTGTGGAAGGCTTTTGCCTCTCATCATGAACATGGGGACAATCAGTTCATTGGGGTCAGTTCCTTCTGCAGCTATTCCAAAACTGACTTCTATGAAACCAGTATAAGGCATGTTTTGTCCATTGGCAGCTGTAATTTTAAAATCATCAGGTGCATCGAGTAACTCAGACACATCTCTCAGGAAGTATATTTTTTTTCCATTTCTCATCCACAATACAGACTTGTGAACCTGTGTCCCACAATGCTTGAGTTCTGTGGCCTTGGATGTAACACTCAACTGTGCACCATTTGCCTATCAGGTCAACAAGACGATTGTTAGCCTTTTTACTGGGTGTTGACAGAGACGTGTTGCTCCGTGTTGAACGTGAACAGTGGCTTAACTGATGGTTATGGTGCTGACTGCATTGTTTTTTGTGTGTTGAGCAGTGTTCAGCTTGGCAAGTCTTAGAGCAATAAATGTCCTTTTTACATGATGCACATCTCCACAGTTTTTGTTGTTTTTCACAGATGCCACAGTGTGAGCAATACTGGTGGGACGTTTTAAACTTGCTGGTTACTCCCTGTCCCATGGGGGTAACCCACTTCCATTTAAAGGGCTATTTCTGTCTTGTCTGCTTCCTCTAACCTTGCAACCTGCCAGGTAGTGTTCACTACTACTGCACCTGTAGCAGTGGGTGCAATATTCACTGCTATTCTGCTGACAGCCAATACATTTTTGAGGGCGTGTCCAGTTTAGGGTAGGATAGTTGTGTTGTGGGGCAAATCTCTGGTGATAATGAAGTGTTTCTCCTCCTCTTCCTGATCCTGGGTGTGGCCAGTAGCTTTGTAGTGAGTACTGTGATCGGGGAGGGGAGATGGTCTCCTGTGCTGGGGATGAAGCCAGGTACTGAATTTGTGCTGGATTTGGCTGCCGAATTGATTCTCTGATTTGTGCAACTTCAGCGCTCAGATTTTTCAGCACTGCCATGTCAGAGTGCATTTCTTTTAGCTCCATTAGTACATCAGATTGGGCTCTGGGGCTTTGTTCTGTGTTTAGATTTTTGCCTTTTTTTATCTGCAAGTGTTTCATTAGACTGGGCTGTGTGTACAGTGGCTGGTCACTGCTGGGTAAGTAATTTCTTTTTATTCTTTCTCTCTGTTTCAATTGCACAGGCGATATTGAGTTTTTCAAGAAGCAGCTCATCACTTCCTGTTGTTTGTTGCAGGTAGGAACAAAGATCATTTCTAATACTGTCATTCTGCAGGCCAGTTAGAACAGTGTGGAGAAACATACTTTGTACCAGGACAGGATCATGTTTCAGTCCAGATTTTGCTTCCTATGATGCAAAGAGGATCTTTTGTCTCAGATCAAGGGCTCGGCTCAGGAATGTTTGTGGGGTGTCTTTGCTACTTTGTGCTTCTGAGGTGAGTTGTCTATATAGTTCTATTGCCCCCTTTTCTTGGTAATGAAACCTCAGCATCCTCCTCAGTGAAGGTAGAGTAAGGTTAGTCTTTCCTTCTAAATAACTGCGTAACTGCAGTCCTGACACTATTGCGCTAATCACAGCATCAACCACTTCTGTTTCAGGAAATCCTTTACTGATGCCCTGCTCAATCTGGTGTGCTAGGCTTGAAAAGGTTAATTTGTCCTTTTGGCCTGGCTCACCAACTTGGCCTGATATTTTGAATTCTCTACCCCATGGTAGTGGTGGGCGGAGCTGAGGTGTCTGATGAGCTGCAGTATTTTCCTGTCCATTGATGCTCATTGGCATATAAATTCTATTACTTTGGTTTGGCAACCCCTGCTGTGACAATGTTAAAGCGTGCTGTAATCTCTCTCTCTTTTTTCAGCAGCTTCTCTTCTGCTGGTTCAGCTTCATGCTACATGGGTTTGTTCTGTTTAGCATCAATCTCTCTTGGTGTACAGTTCATCCAGCTCTTCTCCATTTAGGTGCCTTGTGATTAGCAGGATGAGAGCAGAGTGGTTTTTGCCCGTTACATTTTCAAAACTGTGACCAGCAACAGATAAAAAGTCACAAATTTCTATCAAGGCATCTGTGGTTAATGTGTACAGTGTGCCACCAACTTCCAGCCTCAAGTCTTCGAATTCTGTGGAATCCATTTCTGTCTCTGACTCGGGACAATATTAGTGTGATGCAGACTTTTTTTTCGGAGAGTAGACAAAGCAGCTCTCCTGGCACTTGTAGTTAGCCTCAGATGACATGCAAGTCTTTCCACGCAGGTTTACCACCACATACTGTTGTCCACCCAAAGTGAAGATGTGAAGGACTGAATGATGATGAGGGACGCTTATCTGAGACAGCTGGCCCTTGTCACATTCATGCCAGCGGTGCCTCCAAGATGTTACACCCCCAAGTTTGGTGTATTTTGACCTGAAAATGGGGATAAATAAATGCTTGACACAAATGGTCTTTTCCAAGTTCATTTAGAATGAATATAATACACAAGGCATTTTACTACACAGAAATAAATTACATACATATATACATTTTCAGTATCACTGTCTTTGATACATAAACAACGATAACAAACACCAAGTACTATAGCTATAATAAAACTAATAACTACAGTACACCGTTTTCTGCCTGTAAGAGGATGAACCTTAATTAATGGTTATAATGGTGTACTGCGCATGTACAGGGTTAACCTCACGTATCAGCTTCAACGGTTTACCAGCTGAACGAAAATATGCAACTTAAAGTTAGTAATAATTTACTGCTGTGAGAGTGTAATTAACAACTGTTACATGCCGCACCAAGAGCCTGGTTTACTGGTTACCAAGAAGATCAGACAGCTGTTAATGGTTTAAGGTGCAGTCACACCAAACGCGAACAGGCGAATTTTTCGCGCGGTACAATTACACTATAAATCAATGTAAACATGCCAACAGACATGAATAGTAAGATGCAGACCAGACAGGCAAAGTTGTCTTTAAAACTTCTGCAGCTGTGTTCAACCTGCTGTGTAAATTCCCAAAATAACGTCATGCTTAGGTTTACATTATCCGACTGGGGGCTCACCTGAAAATGTTGTCTCAAGCCTCCAAAACTTCACAGATGATGGTATTTACATTGCTAGCTTGCTAGCTTGCCAGGACGTCCATGGCCAGAAACTGTGGGTAAATAACTCCAAAATCCCGATTCAGCTGAAGAGTTCCCAGTCCTCCTGTCTCCCAGTGAGTGTTTCATTTTCAAACTAGTTTACTCTGCAGTGGTGATACTTTTACTCCGGTGACAGCAGAATTTCTAGCGGACACGAACACGCGACTGCGCAAATTTGCGCGTACTTGTGTCTTCCCATTCACTTTGTATGGATTCGTGCCACCCGTTCGCATTTGGTGTGAACACACCTTAAGACTGCCCAGCAGATTAGCTCCAGTTCACGGTTGTAACCATTTAAAGCCAACCGAAAGGGTTAACAGTAAATAACGGTCATCACAATTTACTAGTAAAATTTCTAAAGATTAAAAAAAATGCTTTCAAAAAAGGTCAAACTTCTGTCAGCACAATAATAAAAGCATCTTAGCAAACACTTTACACATTTCAAGTACATAAACATTTATTTCATACCTGAAAATGGGGATAGATAAATAAATGCTCAACAGAAACGGTCTTCTTTTCCAAGTTCATTTAGAATAAAGCGCTGCGCGAGAGCTCCCCTTTATCTCTATGTTGCAGGCATGACTAATCAATCACAGCATCATCGCTCCACAACCTTAGCAGGTAGATCACAGATTAAATTAAAAGGTAATTAATATTTTTTTTTTAAAGAAAGTTTTGTTTAACCCCTTGTATTAACACACTATTTAAACTGACTGTAATTACATGTTAACAAGTGATTGATAAAATCAGTCTATCACATGTGTCCCATTACATCCGGCGTAAAAATAACACAGCATTTCAGAAAAGGAACATCATACCAACAGTAAAATACGCTGGTGAAACAAACAAACCCAGTTATTAAGCAAATTAAGCGCTGCACTCCAGAGACTGAGAGCACCCTGCAAGACTGTTTTGCCTGCATCCGGCGTAAAAATAACACAGCATTTCAGAAAAGGAACATCATACCAACAGTAAAATACGCTGGTGAAACAAACAAACCCAGTTATTAAGCAAATTAAGCGCTGCACTCCAGAGACTGAGAGCACCCTGCAAGACTGTTTTGCCTGCAAAGAATGGGATGTGTTTAAAGCTGCAGCCACCCAAGGGGGCTCTTCTGTAAACATACAGGACTACGCTGAATATGTGACTGGGTACATCAGCACATGTGTTGATACTATTGTACCCACCAAACAGGTCAAGACGTTCCCCAACCAGAAGTCCTGGATCAACAGTCAGGTACGTCAGATGCTGCGTGCTCTCTCTTGTGCATTTAAATCAGGCTGTGAGGTCGAGTACAAAGCTGAAAAGTATGGACTGAGGAAGGCTATAACAACAACCAAGAGGCAGTACAGATAAAAGCTGGACAGCCTCTACTCTACTCCTGATCCGGGGTGCATGTGGCAAGGCCTACAACACATCACAGACTACAAGAGGACCAACAGCAGCATCACTAGCTCTACAGACAGCCTGCCGGATGATCTCAACATCTTTTACACCCTCTTCGAGACCACCAGCCACAGCACAGAGAAGAGACACACACTCACACACCCCACACCCCACCCACTAAGAATCTCACCAGGCAAGGTAAACAAAGCACTGAGGAATATCAACCCCCACAAGGCAGCAGGACCAGACAACATACCTGAGCAGGCCCTCAGGGCATGCGCTGCAGAGCTGACTGACATTCTCACATCCATCTTCAACTTCTCCCTCAACCAGAACATAGTCCCATCCTGCTTCAAAACCACAACCATCATCCCCCTCCCCAAAAGGATCCCACCAACCTGTTTGAATGATTACAGACTGGTAGCACTCACTCCAACCACCATGAAGTACTTTGAGAGAGTGGTGCTGCCCCTCATTCAGGACAGCATACCGGGCACCCTGAACCCCCTGCAGTATGCCTACCGGCCCAACAGGTCCACCTCAGATGCTATCGCTGCAGCCCTCCATTATTCTCTCTCCCACCTGGAAGATAAAGACTCCTGCATTAGGATGCTCTTTGTCGACTACAGCTCCGCCTTCAACACGGTCATCCCCCACAAACTCACCGACAAACTGTCTTCACTTGGCCTGCCCCCCACCCTCTGTGACTGGCTGCTGGACTTTCTAACTGGCAGGCCCCAGTCTGTCAGGATGGGTAACAGGACATCAGCCAGCATCATCACAAACACAAGTGTCCCACAGGGTTGTGTTCTCAGTCCCATCCTCTACAGCCTCTTCACCCATGACTGTGTTGCCTCCCACAAGGACAATATCATCCTAAAGTTCGTGGATGACACACAGTGATAGGATGCATCCCTGGTGATGACGAAGCATCCTACAGGAGGGAGGTGGCCAACCTGATGTCATGGCGTGAGGACAACAACCTCACTCTCAACACAGACAAGACAAAAGAAATGATAGTGGACATGAGGAAAGGGAGGAGGAGACCCCATCGGCCACTGTTCAGCTGGAAGCTTGAGGTGGAGTGGGTGAGCAGCTTTAAATACCTGGGCATCCACATCAGCAAGGATCTTAAGTGGACACACAACATCACAGAGCTGGTTAAGAGAGCTCAGCAGTGACTGTACTTTCTGAGGAGGCTAAAGAAGTTTGGCATGTCTTCCAGGATCCTCAACAATTTCTACAGCTGCATCATCGAGAGCATCCTGACCAACTGCATCACTGCGTGGTACGGCAGCACCACTGCCCTGGAGCGCAAATGCCTGCAGAGAGTGGTGAAGACAGTGGAGAAGATCATCAGTACCCCACTCCCCTCTCTGCAGAGCATCTACCACCACAGAGTCCAAAAGAGAGCTGACGCCATCCTCCGGGACCCCACCCACCCCCAGCACAGACTGTTCACACTTCTACCCTCAGGCCGGAGGTACAGAAGTGTGAAATGCAGGACAACCAGACTGAAAAACTCCTTCTTTCCCACTGCCATCAGACTCATGAACAAATAACAACTCCCAAAACTCTGTAGCACAGCTTCACATATAGGAACTCACACACCAGCTGCTAAATTTGCACACTGCTCACCTGTACAATAGCTATAGTATCACCTGTCTGATGTCTATATCATCTCTGCTGCTTCTTATCAAATAATTTGTAATTACTGTATACACTGTTTGTTGCACACTGCTCATTTGCACACTCTACATAGGTTCATGCCATCTCAGGTTCACATCATCTCTGACATCAATATACCACTATCACTTTAGTCATCCATTGAATTTTCAATTTCATTCCTCTACTGCCTGTGTGTTGATGCATGTGTTTTAGCATCTATTAGTATTAAGATTGAGTTACTGTGTTAGTGTGTCATGATCTATTAGAATTGTTGTTTCTGTACCTTTAACTTCGCATTCATTCAGAAAGCAAAGTAAGAATTTCATTGCTCAGGAAATGTAGCATTTCTTAACTGTGCACATGATAATAGAGCCTTTGAATCTTTGAATCTTGAATCTTGATAGTGTGATGGTCTGGAGCTGTTTTGCTGCTTCAGGACCTGAAAGACCTGCTGTGGCAAATGGAACCATGAATTCTGCTGTCTACCAACAAATCCTGAAGGAGAATGTCCGGACATCTGTTCGTGACCTCAAACTGAAGCACACTTGGGTTCTGCAGCAGGACAATGATCCAAAACACACCAGCAAGTCCACCTCTGAATGGCTTAAGAAAAACAAAATCAAGACTTTGGAGTGGCCTAATCAAAGTCCTGACCTGAATCCGATTGAGATGCTGTGGCATGACCTTAAAAAAGTGGTTCCTGCTCCAAACTCTCCAATGGGGCTGAATTACAACAATTCTGCAAAGATGAGTGGGCCAAAATTCCTCCACAGCGCTGTAAAAGACTCACTATCAGTTATTGCAAACGCTTGATTGCAGTTGTTGCTGCTAAGGGTGGCCCAACCAGTTATTAGGTTTAGGGGGTAATCACTTTTTCACACAGGGCCATGCAGGTTTGGATTTTTTTTTTCCCCTTAATAAACACACACACACACACACACACACACACACACACATATATATGCAGTACATACATACATATTAGTGGTGTTGGCATTATCGCGTTAATCTCCCGTTAACGCTTCACCCCCATTAACGGCGACAAATTTTATGATTGCGGTTAACGGCAGAAAGCGTGGAGTTTCAAGATGGATCTGTTGACAAGACAACGGTAATATGTAATATGACTGTAATTTACTGTACATACTCTGTTTGTCATTGAATCCTTATTTAAATCCTTCACCTGAACAATGAGAGCAAGTTTTTAGCCAAAGTCAAATTCCTTGTATGTGTTGTGCATACTTGGCCAATAAAGCTGATTCTGATTCTGATTCTGATTCTGATGTGGGCACTGTCAGCGTGAATTCAAATACCACCAGAGCACATCTAGCCTTAAGTACCACCTGCTAACTCAGCACTTGGTTGATGCTAGTGCTAATAATAGCATTCCAGCCATGACAAAAAAACAAACCACGCTGGACAACGTACAGCAGAGACGCCTGGGCAGTCGTGCACAGTGTAAACTTAACATAGCAATTGTTAAATGGATCGCCACTGCTTGCAGGCCTATTAGCATTTTTGAGGACGAGGGTCTACTTGATATAATTTGTATTGCATCCAACGACAGCACATATGAGTTGCCTTCGAGATTCACCACGGTAGACAAAATGCACAGCTTGTATGAAGAAGAGAGAGCTAAAATTGAAGAGAGCCTGAGAAAGACTTGCTCAGTTGCACTGACTGGGGACTACTGGACCTCTGTGAGTAATCACAGCTACCTGGGGGTCACTGCACATTATTTTGACTCACAGTGGGAACTACAATCGCATGCTTTAATGGTTTTGAAGACTGAGGAGAGGCACTTTGCCAACGCGTGTGCTGAGCACTTCATGCAGGTAGCCAACCAGTGGGTTATTGAAAGTAAAATCAGTACTCTGACCACTGATAGTGCACACAACATGACTGCTGCAGCCATACAGTTACCCTTCGAGCACGTCTTACATTGCACATATCCTCCAAAGAGCTGTCACAGTCAGTCTACAGAACAGCCCATTTGACGGAGTATTAGCAAAATGCAGAAAGGTAGTGGGCCATTTCAAGCACAGCCCACCAAATGCAGCAGAGCTAGAGCAGCAGCAACTTAACCTCTTGCACTCCGGTGTACCGCGGGTGGGCACGTCTCTGTGTCCCAGTGCGCCCTCGTGCGTCCTAGAACGCACTGTGCGTTTCAGTGCACACTCAGATGCACAGTGCGCCTTGTGTGTCTGAGTGCGCAGGGAAAAAAAAAAAAGCTGCATTCTTCAGCTTTCATTTCACACAGCCGTGAACAGAAAGCCAAATGAGTGTATGATTGGTTTAGATTTGATTGACCTCTAATAAGAGCCTTGAATTGGGTTTCTGAAACCTTGAAGAACCAATGACTGAAAACCTAGCAAGAAGGACCTGCCTACCAATGGCTGCGAATACGAGCCAATTGAAGCAGAGAAGTTTGACAGTTGAAGTGCGTCTCCCTGCATAAAATCTCTTTTGCCTAAGCCGCTGGGTGACTGACATTGAGACCTGTGCGGAACGATAGCATCAGCCAGTCTTTTTTGGATTATTTGTTTTGAAAAATTGTTCGTCAAAACCGCAAGCGTGGAAGCAGAGATGTTTTGACCGGGTCGGGTGACCAGAAGCACGAGTCCGTTACAACCGGACCAGCTTCATGTTCGTCTGACAATGAGGAACTTACTGCTGTTGTGGACAGGTAAGTGTTATAAGCTAAATTATTCTTTATCGATGAAAATAGTAATAAAAATCACTTTTGACCGATCGGTAATTCCAACGGTGCATCATGGCCACAAGTTTTTTGGTGTGCAGAGTTCCTCTGTAGCGGGGCGGGGGGGGTGTTATCCTCTGCATTGCAGATAGATATTTTAGCATAATTTTTATTGCACTGTAGGCTATTTTTTCTTGTAAAAAAGGCCACACATTTTTTACATGGCATGTTTTTGTGTGTGTGTGGGGGGGTTGTTTGTTATCCATCCATCCATCTTCTACCGCTTTTCCAGAGGTCCGAGTCACGGAGGCAGCAGTTCAAGCAGAGAAGCCCATGACATAATGCACGGCTCAGGAGACGCACACACACAGGCTTAGAGTAGTTCAAAGAGTTTATTAACAGCAGGGGTGAATGAGTGCGTGTCTGCGGGAAGTAAATGTGTTGGTGATGGTGTCTGCTCCAGGCACAGAGGCAGGTGACCGTACAGCCGAGCAACCCTATGGAGAGAGCACAGGGAGAGGGTGACGGGCATACACCAACACAGGAGGGATTTATGGCGAGAGAAGGACTTACTTGGTGGGTCAGGACAGCTGGCACAACAAGGGGGCGAAGCCCGGAAGACAGCCACCTGGAGAGCTCCGTACAGCAGCGAGGATTGGGCGATGGAGAGGAGATGTCCGCCGCTGGGGAATCCACCTGTGCACAGGGGAGAAGACTGAAGAAGAGAGGTAAGCGATCTTCTTACCAAAATGGTGACGCTGAAGAGAAGTATGCTCACAACGGTGAGGGACGAAGTCTGACGGCTTCAGGCCGAGCCTCCGGGCGAGACGGCCTTTATCCCTCGTCGCTGATGATTGTCAGGTGCGTGAGCAGGTGGCGCCGCTGATGAATGGCGCGGCGTGACAGCCCAGACTTCTCTCTCCCCAGCCACCTGCTCCAGCTCTCCAGAGAGGATACCAAGGCGTTCCCAGACCAGCTGGGAGACATAGTCTCTCCACCGAGTCCTGGGTCTGCCCCAGGGTCTCCTCCCAGTGGGTTGTTTGTTACCCTCTAAAAATATAATAATGTTTTAGTATAATTTTTATTGCACTTTAGGCTATTTTTTCTTGTAAAAAAAAAACAAAAAAAACAGGAACTGTGCTGTGTATGTGAACTCTGGGAAAATAGGAGAATAGTGAAAAATAAAAATTGAACTTTGTAAATGACTTTATTTTCACATAATAGACAAACTTCAGATGAAGACTCTTTTGAGGAGTGGGTGCCAGACGAGCACTCTGCCAGCAAGCGCAGAAGAAGGGAGCTGCAGGCGAGCTCGTCAGAAGAGGAAACCCCTACCCCAAAAAGAGGGACACCTCTGGGGAGAGGAAGAGGAAGGAGAGGAAGAGGGAGAGGAAGAGGAAGAGGAGGTAGCAGGAGAGGAAGAGGAGGCGAGAGTGGTGATGGCTGCCCTCAGCCTGGGACATCGGCCGGCCCTTCATCAGCTGAGGAGAGGTGGCATGATTCCGACACCCCTGACATCATTCCACCACAGCCCATTTTTCGTCCCAAAAATCCACCTGGACCTCAGCTAATTACAACAGCTTCATACACCCCTGTTCAGTTGTTTGAGTTATTTTTCACTCCATCTGTGCTAGACCACATTGTTGAGAACACCAACCTACATGGCTCTGCACACTACAACACACCCACCAGCCCCTGGATTGACCTCACACGCTCTGACCTGCTCTCATTTTTTTGGCCTGATTATTTACATGGGTATAGTCAAGTGCAAATCCTTCAGTGATTACTGGCGAGGGGGACACCTGTACAGCCTTCCTTTCCCCAAGAGTGTAATGACCAGGACAAAGTTCCTCCTGATCAGCTGGGCCTTTCACCTCAGCAGCCCAACAGCAGAAGAGGCCAATGAGCAGAAGAGAGGCACGGATATGCATGACCACCTCAGCAAAATCTTGACACATTTTCTAAGAATCAGTATGATGATGAGTAGGATTAGAAAATTATTTTTGATTGAGAGGGTATTGCTGTCAACTTGTAAAATATCCTGTCGCCAAGTGCTTGCTCACAGGGGATCGCCTGATTGCTGGGGTCTTTCTGCAACTGTGGGGGCTCCCCCTACAGTTGATAGTGCTATGAGATGACTGTTGTTGTGAAATGGTGCTATATAAATAAAGTTGAATTGAAGTGAATTGAATTGAATTTGTTGTTTGTAAATAGTATGTTTTGTATATTGACATTTTTGTTCAGTAAAGCGTGTTTAGAATTGAAACTTCATTTTCTCTGCGTCATTACTACTGACAGTATTTCTGGATAGCTAACAAGATAGCCCTGAGTGTCACCTTTCATTAGAGCCCAAGATGAAGCTTCTATGTTGAAGCATTCAAAAGTTCTAGACGTTTTTCCAAACTGTGCCAAACTGTGCCATTTAGCACAGTTTGGCACAGTTTGGGCTATCTAAGTGTCACCTTCCATTAGAGCCCAAGATGAAGCTTCTATGTTGAAGCATTCAAAAGTTATAGACGTTTTTCCAAATGGCACAGTTTGGCAGAGTTTGGTACAGTTCAAAAACGCCTGGGAACAACCTGAGAAAAAAGCTGTGTAATTTATTCTTTTTTGTGGTATTGTTACCAAATTTGGACCTCAGCTTGATAACACTTGGTTCTACATTTCTGTTGCATTTTCCAGCCGGATCTGACAGCTGTGTGTTATTTGCAAGCATTTGTATCCAAAAAACACCCAGGCGAAATTTATTTTCTTCAAGTTCAGTATGTTTAGATGACTGTTACTCAGTGGCAGGAGCACTTAGAGAGATTATGACTGTTTTGCCAAAAAATTCAAAGTGTTTTCCTTTAAATGAGACCAACCCCATGAAGATGCTGCAAAGGGTTGAAGAACAGCTTTTGATTTACTTTGGGTACGTTATTTTTTGGCGTTTTTAGGGAAATTGACCAGAGTGCAAGGGGTTAAACAGTTTGGCACGAAAGAAGCATTCACACAGGACATCCCAACAAGGTGGAACAGTACCCTTGAGATGATCACACGTGTTCTGAGGAATAAAGATCCACTGAGGGTTACGCTGGCTCATCATGCAACCGACATTTCTATGCCAACAGCAGCCGAACTGGAGAAACTGAAAAACTTGAAGATCTTGCTGAAGCACTGTAGGTAATACTACTATAGTACTATAATACTTATAGTGTCCCCTCAATAGAGGGGATGCACGAGAACAGAATTCTTGGCAGTTACAGGACAGTTAACATAGCAACATAGCACTGAGTGGCAATCACATGAGACAGCTTTATTTTTTATGCAGCAAAACAAAAAATTCACACAAAATATTTAGTCACAGCAGTGCACAGAGTATTTATTTTACTTTACATGATAATACCACAGCCTTGACTTGACTGTAGTGATGTGTGAGTAAAGACCAAGGAGCACATGGGAAGTGAAGAACTGATTCAGAGCATTTCTTAGAATAAGATTAGCTCTCCACAATGCAAGCAGGTACTCCATGTACTGCTGTGACTGAATATTGTATTTTTTGTGTTTTACTGCACACACCCTAATGCTGCCATTCATTTGTGTCACTCAGTGCTTTTTAACTGACATGAGTTCTATTCGGTGGCATCATACGCATACCCTCTATATTTACTCTAAAGAAATTGTTGTGTTTATTGTTCCTCCCAACAGGCACATGGAATATCCACCCATATACATGTATAATTGTTAAAAGCTCCTAATTGAACTGGTTTTCTCTGTTATTGCAGGTACATAACTGATCTTCTTGGAGGACAGAAGTTTGTTTCCTGCTCAGTGGTGCTTCCAGCATTATGCCATCTGTCACGAGTGATGGAGGCCACCGAGGATGACCCAACTTACATAATTAGATTCAAGGAGACCTTCACAGCAGACATGGAGAAACGCAAAGAAAAAACTAACACTGCATGGCTGAGGGTGGCAACAGCGCTGGATCCTCGGTTTAAGGACCTCAAGTGTCTGAGCAAACCTGAGGGGGCTGAGGTGTGGAGTTCCATCACTGCCTTGCTGAAAGAGATGGACAATTCTGCACAGCCACAAGAGCCAGAAACATCCGAACCACCGAAGAAATGATTATCACTCATGCGTGTCCCAGAGTCTTCATCTGATGAGGAGGATGACAGTATTGAGAAGTGTCTTGAGCTCTACAGGGTAGAGCCCACTATTTGTATGGAGGACTGTCCCCAACAGTGGTGGTCCAAACATGAAGGGGCGCACCCACAGTTGGCTCTGCTTGCACGCAAGTACCTGGCAACACCTGCCATGTCAGTCCCCTGTGAGAGGTTATTTTCACTGTCTGGTCATGTGATTCAGAAGAAGCATGCTGCTCTGTCATCTGAAAATGTAAACAAGCTTGTCTGTTTGGGCAACTGGCTCAATAGAAAGAAGTAAATGGGAACAATCCATGTATGTTATTCTGTTAGTGTTAACTTTTATGTTGGGTGTCCATGTTCATTTTTAGCACAAGTACAAGTTAAGTTGAAAGGGCTGGAAACTGTGTTCCTCTACCTCTGCTGAAGAGGATAAAGAAAAGTCTGTTTTAGCCAAAGAAGTTGGAAGTATAAGCTAAGTAAGTTGCACTATATTGGTGGAGTCCTGGTTTTATATTATACTCCTCATTTGCACTGCCTCTTTGATGTTTACAATTTAGTCACGGTTTACAATAGGAGGAAAGTTGGACACTGAATTGTGTAAGCATTGTTGCTACAATGACGTTATTAAGCTCTGCCATTCTGTGGTTTACACATGCAATATTTCAGCACTTGTGAGTATTTTCTGGAGAATGTTCTGAATGAATAGTTGTCATTTTTGACATATTGAGCTTTAATAAACCTGCAGTTGCAGAAAGCAAACATATTTGTCCACTCCCATGTTTATAAGAGTATGAGAAACTTGAAAATTTGGCAAGTTAAGGTATACTGTATTTGAATGGAAAAATATGTGATTAACGTGTTAGTAATTGTGATTAACTCAATGATTCAAAAGATTAATTGCGATTAGAAATTTCAGTCCTCCAACACCACTAAAATACATACATACATACATACATACATACATACAAATATACAGTATATGGCTCTCCCAGTTATCACTGTAGACCACCACATCATCCAAGTACACTGCACATCCCTCCAGATCCCCCACAGCCTAATTCATGAGATGTTGGAATGTCACAGGAGCATTTCGTAAACCAAAGGGCATTACCTTGTAAGAAAAATGTCCTGATGGTGTAACAAAAGAAGCAATTTCTTGTGCACCGGCTGTTAATTGTACCTGCCAATACCCTTTAAGCAACTCAAACTTACTGACATATTTTTGCATTTTTTTCCCAACAAGGTCAATCAAGTTATCCTTTCATGGTAATGGATAAGCATCTGATTTTGTGACACCATTAACCTCGTGAAAACCTGTACAAAATGGAAGGTGTTATCTGGTTTTGGCACTAAAATGCATGGAGATGCCCAGGGAGGAGCAGATGGTTTAGCAATCCCATTCTCCAGCATATATTTTACTTCTGAATCAAAAACTTTGCTTTTTTTCAACTGGAACCCCGTAAAATCGCTGTTTTATTGGTTTAGCATCACCGACATCAATGTCATGTACTATAAGGTGTGTCTGAGTTGTCACATCATTAAACAAATCAGGAAAACATTTTATGAATGAAATTAGCTCTGAGCGTTCTGATAGAGGCAAAGGAGACAAGACACTCTCCAAAGGATTCAGAAGGTAGATGTGTGGAGGTGAGAGTAGGGACATTAAATGTAGGGACCATGACTGTAAAGGCAGAGAGTTGGCTGATATGATGGAGAGAAGAAAGGCAGATATACTGTGTGTTCAAGAAACCAGATGGAAGGTAAGCATTAGCAAGGCTAGGAGCATTGGAGGGGGATCTAAACTGTTCTACCATGGTGTAGATAGGGAAAAAAATTGAGTAGGCGTAATCTTGAAGGAAGAGTATGTGAAGAGTGTTCACGAGGTAAAGAGGGAGTCAGACAGAATCGTGAGTTTGAAGCTAGAAGTCAAAGGTGTGATGTTGAATGTTGTCAGTGTGTATGCCCCACAAGTTGGATGTCAGGTAGAAGAGAAAGAGGAATTCTGGAGTAGGTTGGATGAAGTGGTAGAAAGTGTTCCCAGGGGGAAGAGAGTGGTGATTGGAGCAGACTTTAATGGACATGTAGGTGAAGGGAATAGAGGTGATGAGGAGGTCCTGGGTAGGTATGGTCTTAAGGAGAGAAATGTGGTAGGACAGATGGTTGTGGATTTTGCTAAAGGGGTGGAAATGGCTGTGGTGAACACATACTTCAAGAAGAGAGAGAAACATAGGGTGACTTACAAGAGTGGAGGAAAGTGCACACAGGTGGACTACATTGTATGCAGAAGGAGAAATCTGAAAGAGAGAAGAGACTCCAAGTTGGTGGCAGGGGAGAATGTAGCTAGAAAGCATTGGATGGTAGTCTGTAGGATGACTTTGCAAAGCAAGAAGAGGAAGACAATGGAGGCAGAGCCAAAGATTAAGTGGGGGAAGTTACAGGAGGAAAGAAGGTCACACAGAGTTCAGGAAGGAGTTGATACAGGCTCTGGGTGGGAGGGAAGAATTACCAGATGACTGGGAAAGTACAGCAAAAGTATTGAGGGAAACGGGTAGAAAGGCATGTGGTGTATCTAGTGGACAGAGGAAGGAAGACAAGGAGACTTGGTGGTAGAATGAGGAGGCACAGGAAAGTATCCAAAGGAAGAGGTTAGCAAAGAAAAAGTGGGATAGTCAGGGAGATGAAGAACATAGACAGGAGTATTTAGAATCTAGGCACATGGCAAAGAGAGAGGCGGCAAAGGCACAGGAAAAGGCATATAGTGAGTTGTATGAGAGGCACTAAGGAAGGAGAAAAGGACTTGTTTGGCTAGACAGAGAGATCGAGATGGAAAAGACGTGCAGCAGGTTAGCTGATTAAAGACAGAAATGGTAATGTACTAACTGTTGATGAGGGTGTGATGAGAAGGTGGGAGGAGTACTGTGAAGAGCTGATAAATAAAGAAAATGAGAGAGAGAAGAGGATGGATGAAGGAAAGATAGTGAACAAAGAAGTCCCGAAGATTAGCAAGGCAGAAGTGAGGGCAGCTTTGAAGAGGATGAAGAATGGAAAGACGGTTGGTCCAGATGACATACCTATGGAGGTATGGAGATGTTTAGGAGAGATGGCAGTGGACTTTTTAACCAGATTGTTTAACACAATCTTGGAGAGTGAGAGGATGCCTGAGGAGTAGAGAAGAAGTGTTTTGGTACCCATTTTCAAGAACAAAGGTGATGCTCAGAGCTGTAGTAACTACAGAGGCATAAAGTTGATCAGCCACACTATGAAGATATGGGAAAGAGTTGTTGAAGCCAGGTTAAGAGAAGAGGTGACAATCATTGAGCAGCAATACAGTTTCATGCTAAGAAAGAGTACTACAGATGCAATGTTTGCTCTAAGAGTGTTGATGGAGAAGTAGAGAGAAGATCAGAAGGAGTTGCACTGTGTCTTTGTGGATCTAGAGAAAGCATATGATAGGGTGCCAAGAGAGGAAATGTGGTACTGTATGAGAAAGTCAGGCACGGCAGAGAAGTATGTGAGGGTGGTGCAGGACATGTATGAGGGCAGTGCGACGGTGGTGAAGTGCACTGTAGGAGTGACGGATTGATTCAAGGTGAGGGTTGGGTTACATCAGGGACAGGCTGACAGACGAGGCCAGGCAGGCATCTCCGTGGGCTGAGATGTTTGCGGATGACACTGTGATCTGCAGTGAGAGTAGGGAGCAGGTGGAAGAGAACCTGGAGAGGTAGAGGTATGCTCTTGAGAGAAGAGGAATGAAAGTCAGTAGAAGCAAGACAGAATACATGAGTGTGAATGAGAGGGAGGCAGGTATAATGGCGAAGATGGAAGGAGTAGTGGTAGTGAAAGTAGATGAGTTTAAATACCTAGGGTCAACAATCCAACAGAATGGAAAATGCACAAGAGAGGTGAAGAAGAGAGTGTAGGCAGGGTGGAGTGCGTGGAGACGAGTGTCAGGGGTGATTTGTGACAGAAGGGTAGTGCTATGTCCACAAACCTGGTGATGAACAAGGCGGAAACTGGTAACGTCAAACACTGCTTTATTAAAGAGATGATGGAACAGTACACGGCAAGCACCCAGTGGGATCATCCAGCACAAGAGGAAGTGCCTATGGCGGCTACCCCGCTATATAATGCAGTGTGGTGATGTGATAGGAAGTTGGCGTCACCACACTGCACTTCACAATAAGTGCAGCCATAACATCCTCCCCCCTTTACAAAGTCCAAAACCACTTATACAATTCGAACCCACCCCAATTTGTAACCCAAAATGAAAACTGAGGTATGAAAAGGCCTAACACATTGACACAAATCAACCTAAAATAGGGCTGGTGGGTAGATTACCACACGACCCACACGGCACAGTGGATTATTCTGCCACCGAACCAAACTAAAAAGTCTTTATTCAAACTAAAATGTCTGTCGTGCTCCTAAACTAACACAATAAAACACAGTAACACATAAGAACTATAGACAACGCTGTCACAGCACAGTCACTTGGGTGGGAAAGGTGGAACCAGCATGGGAGGCCCAGGGCAGCCCCTCAGCAGGCGCGCCCCTGGAGGCAGCAGGCCCTCGGAGCGATGGCTGCTCTTCTGGACGATGGAGCCCGGATCCCACACCACCTTCACCGATTCCCATCCAGCCTCACTGCCTGGAGCGTCCTCCTGGACACGCCATAGCCAGATGTACCCGCTCCCAACTTCGCCACTATCCACAGACATGCTTGATATTTCGCTGGCTGTCATCTGGTCCATCTTCACCGTGGTCATTCAACACCTTGAAGCCGAACCAATTCCATAACCCTAAGTGGGGCCTTACTCGGCCTGGTGTGCTGCTGCTGAGCATGCGGTAACTCCATGCACGTCGGTCTTGCCCCGTCCTCTTCTATGACCATTGTAGCGGTCACTGTCATAGCTGCAGACCCCCTACCCAACTGCGGCCGAGTACCGGAGGCATCTGGGGCTAGCATGGTGTCACTCGTCAGCGTGGGTGCCTCACCGTCACGCTCGGTACCCCCCAGTACAACTTTTCGAGCGCCGGCACTGAGACTTTCCTGCGCCAAATCCAAGTGAGGCTGGTCCGGCTCAGAAGCAAGAGTGTCCATTAGTCCTTCATCCCAAACCATGTCCTCTTCGACCACCGGAGCCCACGGGTTCCAGCGGCCACAACCTGACCATTCGTTCCCAGCACCGTCTTTGATGGCAAAACCCAGTCCGTAGAATAGGTCACACCCCATGATGTTACTGCTGCACACTGCCACTTGGAAGGTTAAGTCAATCATCATCACCGACTTGTAAAGAGCAGTTAACTCCACAGTCCCAACAGTGCATAGCCTGCAACCTCCATAGCTATACAGAGGTGCTGGGTTATTTCTTATACTGTGGTGGGGAAAAAACTTCTTCACCATGGCCCAACTCAGCATCAACTGCACTGCTGCCATGTCGAGTAACAGTGGCACCTCCACGCCATCTAACTCCACTGCACAATACATATACCCGTTGGTACTGGGACTCATCGTGTGGATGGTAGCTGGGGGCGGGTGGGGTGATTTCTTCCATGGGCTCTCCGGCTCAGATAAGCGGCACACCCTGGCATAGTGATTCAAGCATCCACATCTGCTACAATGTTTCCCTCTTGCCGGGCACTGTTTCACTTTATGGCAGTGCGTTGTGGACCCACAACCCCTGCATGGGGCTCTTCCCGGGGCAGACCTTTGGTGGCTGCATTGGTTTCCAAACAATCTTTATCCAAGCTATCCTTGCTATCCGAGTCCGCGATATTTGCTGTGGTGGGCGGCTCCGGCGGCTTCTGTGACTAGCGCCAGTTTAGCTCTAAAGCTAGCTTATCTGCAGCCTCCAATTGGAGGGCTAGCTCGACAGCCCTAGCTAGCGTCAAGTCATTCAGCACTATTAGTAGCCAAGCTCGCAGTCCAGTGTTGCACGTGTGCCCTGCTAATTGGTCGCACACTAACTCATCTTCAAGCAGCTCAAAATGGTACTTGCTAGCCAGCTGCCTCAAGTCAGCGACATATTGGTGGATAGACTCACCTACACGTTGGTGTCGCTGGTGAAAGCGAATTCTCCGTACAGTCACGCTGTCTGGAGGGTGAAATGTTAGCTAGCAGCTCCATGACATCCTCAAACGAGTCCGACACGTCGAGTGTCCATAGGACCTGCTGGCCTTTGGTGCCCAGGTTGTGGATGAGAAGCGAACGTGCCCTCAATTTGTCAAGCTTCCCGAGGCCCAGCGCCATGATGTAAGTTTGGAAGGCCTCGAACCAATGCGACCAAGGCACCGGTGGCTTGCCTGAGAGCTTGAGGAAGGGACGGAGTGGTGTAACACATGCCTCCGTGCGTTAATCCTGTCACCAAATGTTATGTCCCCAAACCTGGTGATGAATGAGGCAGAGAGAGTGGTAGCATCGACCACTGCTTTATTAAAGAGATGATGGAACAGTACACGGCAAGCACCCAGTGGGATCATCCGGCACAAGAGGAAGTGCCTGTGGCGGCTACCCTGCTATATAGGGCAGTGCAGTGACGCGACAGGAAGTCGGTATCACCACACTGCACTTCACAATAAGTGCAGCCATAACAGGTAGCAGTAAGAGAGGCTTGCTATTATATATGGTTTGGAGATGGTGGTGCTGGCAAAAAAAACAGGAGGTGGAGCTGGAGGTGGCAGAGTTGAAGATGCTAAGATTTTCATTGGGAGTGACTAGGAGGGACTAGATTAGAAATGAGTGTATCAGAGGGACAGCTTTCACTGAGCGGTTTGGAGACAAAGTAAGAGAGGCAAGGCTGAGATGGTTTGGACATGAGCAGAGGAGAGATAGTGGATATATTGAAGGATATTGAAGATGGAGTTGCCAGGCAGGAAGAAAAAAGGAAGACCACAGAGAAGATTCATGGATGTAAAGAAGGAGGACATGGAGAGAGTTGGTGTTACAGAGGAAGATGCAAGGGATAGGGTGAGATGGAGGTAGATGATCCACTGTGGTAACCCCTAAAGGGAACAGCCAAAAAATGAAGAAGTTTGTTTTCCCTGTAATTTTTCCCTCTATGTCAGCAGGGAAGCTCTGCTGTTTTGAATTTCTTTAATATGTGATTGGTAATATACTGTATGTATGTGATTGTCTCAAATTGGGATCCAGAGAATGTGATTGGCTCGCTCATAAAATCATACTGATACGGTTTGAAATTTGTTGCCATACAAATAAATCTCCAACTGAAAGAATGTCATGAAACACATAATGCCTCTCTGATGTGTGTAAAATGATATTTTCCTGACATGGACAAACGGACAGGCAATTCTCCCTGTGAGTCCTCAGACTTATGTAAGCTAAACCTGCTCACCTCAGTGACACTAATCTCTGAGACAAGAGGATCACCTTCTCTGTCTGCAGTCTCTCACCTTCACTCCCTCTATGCACAAACAAGCCCCTCCATTATGACCATTTTCTCCTTGCGTCTCTTCCCTCCAACCTGTTTCCCTTTCTACTGCTCTGAACCATGACCTCTGCTAAGAGCTGGGAATCACTCCTCTATATTGAGTCATTTCAACCGTGTATTTCATCCCTGTCGATACTTTGAGCTGAGGCGTATGTTTACAGAAGTCAGTGAGTTTTTCACATATCAGCAGCAACACCCATCAGCCCCTCATTGCTCCCATTGACCTCCTTTTCTGAGTATTCCTTTCTGTGTCTGGTTTCTTTTGTTTCCCTTAAGTAGTTGACTGCAGACAGAGTTACGTTTAACACCTTATCTTTAACTTTTGCTACCAAAAAATGGGGATTTTGTGAACTTTGATTTCCTATCCAGTCCAGTGACAAGCAAGACCTACTTTGGGACCACCACTACCACTGTTGTGGATAAAAACATACTGTAAGTTCAAAATGAAGTAAAGAGTAGAGTGGTTATTAGGCCTATCTCCAGTGGAACTAACTTGTTGTGTCCACAAACCTGGTACAAAAGGAGACAGACGAGGAGGTTGCACTGGAACACAGCTTTAATATAAAGATGGTTGCACTACAGGGAACGCGCAGTATGCAGAGTTGTCCTGGGCAAAGAGGAAGCCCGAATGGCGGATGCCCCGTATTATAGGGCGGTGTGATGACACAACCAGAAGGCAGCGTCATCACACCGCACTTCACAATAAATCTCCCATCACATCCCCCCCTTTACAAAGAATAAAAACACACCTATTCAAAACCCACCAAAATCTGGAAACACAGAACCCCAAACAAACACACTAAATTAAAATAGTACGTAAACACAAAATCAAAGAGAAGCAGAAACTAAAACTAGGACCTGTGGGTAGATTGCCACAAAGTCCACACAGCTAAGTGGGTTATTCTGCTGCTTACTCAGGAACAGCCGTGCACCTAACTAAACAGTCTTAAGTTTTCTATGTACAGTCCCCCAAGGCAACGGTGGGTCTAGCAGGGGTGGGGGGGCCTGCGGCAGCCCCACTGCAGACACACCCCTGGAGGCAGCAGGTCCCCAAGACAAGGATCGGTCTTCAAAACACAGGAACCTGGATCCCACACCACCTTCATCAGCTCCTGCGTAGCCTTGCCACTCAGAGCGTACACCTGGACACGCCACAGCTGGTTCGCATGACGAATCGAGCCGTCCATCAGCCGGAAACACGCCGCTCCTAACTTTGCCACAATCCTCAGCAGTGCCCGATGTTTTGCTGGCTGTGGTCCGGCTGATTGTTGCCCTGTTCGTTCATTGGCCTGAACCCAAACCTTGTCCATGACCTGGCTGTGTCTACAGCAGCTCCATGTTCACCTGTCGTTTGGCCCTGTCATTACACTGTGGCAATGCAGCAGTCACCTCCATTGCAGTGGACCCCTCACCCGTTTTTGGACGAAACCCAACATGGGCACTGAAGGTGTCCAGTGCCTCCCTGGTGTCGCTCATCAGACCAGACGCCTCACCCGCCCACTCAGCCCCCACAACCTCCTCTGGCTGAGCACAGGTACTGAAACCGTCCAGTTCCTCCACTGAGCTAGAAGCAAGTGCCCCGGTGCTGGTACTGTCCAAAAGCACCTCATCCCAAACCAAGACGTTGTCATCCATCAAAGCCAGTGAGTTCCAAAGTCCACACCCAGACCGTTCGGACCCAGCACTGTAACTGATGGTGAAACCCAGTCCATAGAATAGATCACACCCCATGATGTAGTCGCAATGTGCCGCCACCTGGAATGTGAAGTCGTGCATCACTTTGTTCTTGTAGCGAACAGTCAACCCCACAGTCCCGACATTGCACAGCCTATTACCGCCATAGCCATATAACGGTGCTGGGTTACTCCTGATCTTGTGATATGGGAAGAACTTTTTCACTGTGGCCCAATTCAGCATTGACCGCACTGCCACCGTGTCAAGTGTAATGGCAAAGCAACACTGTCCAATTCCACTATACAATAAGAATACCCATTGGTGTTGGGACTCACCAAGTGGATGGTCATTGTAGGCTGGCAGGCTGGCTTCCTTGGCGGGTTCCACGGCGCTGGAAACCGGCACACTCTGGCGAAATGGTTCAAGCGCCTACACTTACTGCATCACTTCCCTCTTGGTGGGCACACTCTCACTTTAAACTGATGCATTGAGGACCCACAACCCCCACAAATAGGGCCTCTCGGGGCAGACCTTCGGCTCATCGGATTGGCCTCATAGTCCTCGTCCATGCTCTCATCATCTTCCGGGTCCACCACATTCGCCTACGTTGTCGTCATCTTCGGTGACTTCTGTAACTGGCGCCAGTTTAGCTCCGAAGCTAGCTTATCTATGGCCTCCAACTGGAGAGCTAGCTCAACAGCCCTAGCTAATGTTAAGTCATTGGGTGCCATTAGCAACCTAGCATGTAGCCCAGCATTACACGTGTGCTCGACCAATTGGTCCCGCACCATCTCGTCCTCCAGCAGCCCAAACAGCACACACTAGCTAACTGTCTGAGGTCAGCGATGAACTGTTGAATTTTCTCACTGATTCTTTGGCACCTCTGGTGAAAGCGAATTCGTCCTACCATCACGCTGTCCGGTGTGGTAAAGTGGTTAGCTAGTAGCTCCAAAACGTCCTCATACGAGTCCATCGTGCCGAGCATCCATAGAATCCTTTGGCCTTTGATACCCAGTTTGTGGACAAGAAGTGCTCACGCCCTCACCTTGTCTAGCTTCCCCAGGTCCAAAGCCATGATGTAGGTCTCAAAAGCCTCCAACCAGTGAGGCCACAGTGTAGTGTTGTTCTTAGGGCTTATTACTGTGTGACACGGGTGTTAAGATAAGATAAGATAAGATAAGCCTTTATTAGTCCCACAATGGGGAAATTCCAGGATTGCAACAGCACAGGGATAGCAATACTCAGAGCAACAATCAGAAGGCAAGAAAAAACAAGAGCAGCTAGTATACATATGTACATATTAATATAAATATATATATATATATATATATACAGTATATAGACACACAGTGCGGAGCATTGTGGTTGGTGGATGTGCAGCAGAAAGTCTAAGCTCTCTCTCTGCAGATGGGGCGGGCCAGCTGGATGTCTTTAGGCATGATGGTGACCCTCTTGGCGTGGATGGTGCACAGATTGGTGTCCTCGAGGAGACCCACCAGGTAGGCCTCACTGGCCTCCTGCAGAGCCATGACAGCAGAGCTCTGGAAGCGCAGGTTGGTCTTGAAGTCCTGAGCGATCTCCCTCACCAGGCGCTGGAAGAGCAGCTTACGGATGAGCAGCTCCGTGGATTTCTGTAGCGACGGATCTCTTTCAGAGCCACGGTACCGGGCCTGTAACGGTGAGGCTTCTTCACTCCGCCGGTGGCCAGAGCGCTTTTCCGAGCAGCCTTGGTGGCCAGCTGCTTCCTGGGGGCTTTTTCCTCCAGTAGATTTACGGGCGGTCTGCTTGGTTCTTGCCATCGCTCTTTATTATTCTGTCTTATATTTCTTGCACGCCGCCTAAACTCCAGCCCGGCACCCGCGTCATTTTCGCTTCAGTTCCCTGGTATGTCGAGTTTCTCCGTTAGCACCGGGTGGCGGTTGAGTGCTAGCTAGCTCTTCCCTGCTGTATCGTCTCCTGCTGTAAACAGAGGCTCCGTCCGCCGACTCGGGAGACCTTTGGGGCGATCTGTGTGTCCGTGATATATATAGAGTGAAAGGTGTGCCGGATCAGAAAGTTATCACCGGATCAGAAAGAAGAAGGTGTTGGCTTCACCTTTCCGGTTCCGCCGCCACCCGGAGTACAAGAGGGCTGTGCGGAAGAGGGACAGTCTCTTTTACCTCACCTCTGTCTGACGAGAGTGTCTGTACTGTACAGTGAGTCAATAATAAAGTCATGTTCCGTTGTACCTCCAGTCTCCTTATTGGTTCTCAGTTTGGGACATAACATTTGGCGACGAGGATAAAAGCATGGATACAGGAGTTACTAACATTCAGCCATTTTTGGAGGTTCCCGGTGAGCCGCCTGTCCCCTGGGCGAGGTGGTTTGCCGCATTCCAAAATTATCTGGTGGCATTGAACCTTAATGAAATGAAGAAATTACGGGCATGAGGAGTGTTGGTTCACAATTTAGGTATGGAAGGACAACACATCCTTGGTACTTTGGGTGACAGCGATAGTTTTGAGGACGTGATTGAGCTAATGGTGCATCATTTTCGCACCCCTGAAAATGTCATTCATCATCAGCAGGATTCAGTTTCGACAGCACCGCCAATGGGCCGGCGAGTCTGTGCAACGGTATGTTGCGGATCTGCGTCAGCTGGCCGGGGACTGCCAGTTTGGAGCATTGGAGGAAGAGATGGTTCGCGACCAGTTGGTGGGTCACACACTTTGCTCGGTGGCATGGTTCAGACTCCTTACACACTCTGGCAAATTGACATTAGCAAGGGCTGTCAAGATAGCTCAACAGTATGAAACAGCGGACAAACTATCACGTGACCTCGGTGAGGGAACTACACTCCGCCAATCTGAATCACAGTCAACGACGCAGGCTGTGGACACGGATGGCGATGATAGCGTGGAAGATGAATAGGAGTACACTACCACTGTGAAGATAAGGTCTGCCCTGGGATCGCCCAAGTGTTTGGGTTGTGGGTTCACCAAGCATCATTACAAGGCTAGAGAGTGTCTGGCAAGAGGAAAATGCTGCGGCAAGTGCGGATTTCTGCATCATTTTTCCAGGGCCTGTAAGAAGTTCAAGCGAGGGGGGCAAGGACGCGAAGCAGACCCCCCCCACCACAACTCCCATGGTCATCCACACCATTTCCCCAAGCACCAATGGTCGTACATACTGTATGGTAAAATTAGACGGAGTGGAGGTGCTGCTGCTGACTGACATGGGGACGGTGAGGTCCGTGTTGAATTGCTTGTCATGAAGAGTTTCTTCCTATACTATCGGATAAGAGGTCATTCAGCGCCGCTGTGCAGGTATGGTGGAAAGAGGTTGGCCATGGTGGGGTCGTTGGAACTGACAGCCTGGTACAAGTCGGCAAAAGTGTCCAACCTGAAGTTCGTGGTGACCGCAAGTGGTGAGAATATTATGGGCTGTGACCTTTTTTATGGACTGGGCTTCACTATCACCAGCGGTATTGGAGAAGAGTGATCAGGCTGTGGTTTGTAGGACCAGCCGATTCCGCGAGTGGTGGACGACGCAGTATGGGACAAACCTTGGCCTAGTATTGTGGAAGATGAGCAGGACCAACCCCACCCAGGGCTATCGCGGGAGGGTTCCGGTGCCAGGGCCCAAATTACCCTAGCTGAGGGAACTGAGCGGCATGATGGGACGCCTGTGACGGCGGGTGAAGCCGAGTGGATGGCCCATTCTGCTTCCGGAGTTCGGCTGGGAGGTACCGAGAAGCAAGGGGTCACAACGGCTTTGCCGGCGTCAAAAATGAAAGCGAGCAGGGCAGGACCGGCTGGCACAGTGAAACAACGTGCCACTCAGGGACACTAGAAGCCGAGTCGGGCTCCTCTGGGGGTCGCTGATGTGGTCCAACCCAGGGAGGAGGCCCGGTTGAGAGGGGTTCATGGCAAGCGCAAATGACAGGAGAACTGGGGTGGCTGCAGGTGGTGGCTGTCCGGAAGGACAGTTACCTTCAGCTGTCTGACGTCTCATGGAGACATCCCAACGAGCTGCGGTGCACCAGTGATGAGAAGGAGGTGTCTGGGCTTTGATGTGGGTCATCTCCGGGTGTGAAGAAAAAGAAGATGCTCTGGATGGGACCCACCTGACGGGTTTCCGGGGGGTGGTTTCTCTACTGGGACTGACTGATAGTTGGGCCAATGTGTTTATTGCATGACGTTGGTCTGGGAGATAATTTGTTTATATATACACTACCGTTCAAAAGTTTGGGGTCACCTAGAAATTTCCTTATTTTTGAAAGAAAAGCACTGTTTTTTTTCAATGAAGATAACTTTAAACTAATCAGAAATACACTCTAATATCTAATATACATTGCTAATGTGGTAAATGACTATTCTAGCTGCAAATATCTGGTTTTTGGTGCAATATCTACATAGGTGTATAGAGGCCCATTTCCAGCAACTATCACTCCAGTGTTCTAATGGTACAGTGTGTTTGCTCATTGCATCAGAAGGCTAATGGATGATTAGAAAACCCTTGCGCAATCATGTTAGCACAGCTGAAAACAGTTTAGCTGGTTAGAGAAGCTATAAAACTGACCTTCCTTTGAGCAGGTTGATTATCTGGAAAAAATTATTATTTCAAATACAAATCATTATTTCTAACCTTGTCAATGTCTTGACTATATTTTCTATTCATTTTACAACTCATGGTGGTAAATAAGTGTGACTTTTCATGGAAAACACAAAATAATTGTCTGGGTGACCCCAAACTTTTGAACGGTAGTGTATGTTCTATTAATGGGAAATGACCTGTTTTCTGAGTGACGCTGTGAACTGAGGGTTACCGCAGACATGTTCAGTATCTGTCACGCGTGTTGAAAGAAGACCAGCTGTCTATTTTTCTGTGCAGATGTGATGTTTGCAGCGTATTCTGCTATATAGAATAATGACATGTTTGTATATATGTTCTTTCTGATAATGGGATTGTTTTGAGTTTTGCTATTTACTTTAGGAGCATGGAAATTTTATGTTTACGGGACTGTATTTTAGCAGAGACAGCAGAATAATCCATCTGGCCGTGTGGGGGTGAAATGGTAGTCCACCTGTTCCCCATAGCTTTAGTTGCTTTGTGTGCATGGTTAGATATTAATTATTTCTGTTTGAGTTAGTGCATGTTTCAGGTCCATATTGGGGTGGGTCTTAATTGTGTGTATGTTTTGGACCATTTTGAAGGGGGGTTGTAATGTTGTTCTTAGGACTTATTATTGTGTGACACGAGTGGTGGCTCCACCTTTCCAGTTCTGCCACCACCCGGAATATAAGAGGGCTGTGTGGAAGAGAGACAGTCTCTTTGACCTCACCTCTGCCTGACAAGAGCGTCTGTACTGTACAGTGAGTCAATAATAAAGTCGTGTTCTGTTGTACCTCCAGCCTCAGGTTCGTGGTTCTCAGTTTGGAACATAACACATGGCACCAGAGGAGCTCCAAGAAAGGCCGCAGTGGTGTAACACACGCCTCCATGGTTTAATCCTCAGTCGCCAAATGTTATGTCCAGAAACCTGGTACAAAAGGAGATGGACGGGGAGGTTGCACTGGAACACAGCTTTAATATAAAGATGGTTGCACTACAGGGAACGCACAGTATGCGGAGTCGTCCTGGGCAAAGAGGAAGCCCGAATGGCAGACACCCCGTATTATAGGGCGGTGTGATGACACAACTAAAGACGCCGTCATCACACTGCACTTCACAATAAATCCCCCATCACATAACTAACTCCCATTTTATGAAAAAGAAAACTTTTTTTTTACAGATTGGATTTAAAACTTTCCTTTATAAGGGTTGGATCAGCTGACCCTGAATCAGAGTCTTATTTTTTAGAGTTAAAAGTTGAATATTTATAAAGTCATAGAGAAATAAAAAAAGAAAAATGTCACTCATTTACAAAAAAAAAAAGTGTCAGATTTATGAGGAAGACGCACATTTACTCATAAAACTGCAAATTTATAGGTAAAACTTTGAAATTAACAAGCCAAAAGTTGCAAATCAACAAGAAAACAACACAAATGTTGAATAAAAGTCTCACATTTAAGAGTGAAAATTTGTACATTTCTCTGTAATTAAAAAATTACATTACATTTTCATGTAAAAAGTAATAAATTCGTGATAAATGCATTGAAATTTTATGAGAAAAGATTACCAATGTACAACAAAAATGCTTCAAATTTATGAGAACGAAAGTTAAAAAATAAGCTGCAAATTTATGTGAAAATGTTGCATATCAAAGAGTGGAAAAATAAGCTATTACTAATGTTGAACCATGATTTTTTTACTTACAATTTAAACATTTTACGTTCATTTTAAGGCAAAAACATATGTCTTACACATTCCTTTGGTCAAAAAAAAATGGCTTTTCTATCTCAGAGGGTGGCACTTGCCCTGAATTATTCCTTATCTGTGCTGCTTATAGGTCAAATTTCTTTCTTCTTCCTGATCCTCTGCACACACAAACTTGTGTTTTACATACTTGCACCACTCATAAAATGTTGTTATTTTTCAAATCAATCCCAAAGAGCCCAGGGAAGAGTTTGATGTATGCACAGCGTGTGCTGATGAGAGACATGAAATGATGAAAGCCTCTTTTTGAGGGATGCTGGGAGCAGAGGCCCAGACTGTTTCAGATGATGACGCTTTACTAAGAATGGTACATCACTTTACTGCAGCTGCACTGTTGGTGACCTGCAGGTGACTCTCTCTGTCATCTCCCCCAGGGCTGCTAACATTCATGATGATGGATGTTTCCTTACTGTTTGGCCAAGCTCGCCATCAGGAATTTTACAATCTGTGTGTTTCTGGAGTGACTTTCCTATCATGCTGGAGACTCAATATCGTCCTACACTTTGTAAATATGCTTCTGTTTTGTTTTGTTTTGCTCGCACACACACACACACACACTTTTTAATCATAAGGACACTGACCTTGTCCTCATAATTCAAAATGTGAATGTTTTATTAGTATGCATTCATATAAAATGTTGTCATAATCAGTGTTGGGAGTGGCTCAGGAGGTAGAGCAGGTCGTCCAATAACTGCATGGTTGGCGGTTCGAATCCTGCTCTCCCCAGATATCCTGCTGTTGTGTCCCTGGGCAAGACACTTCACCCTCAATTGCTCCTGGTGGGTCTGGAAGTGCCATATTAGGTAGCATGCCGCCATCAGTGTATGAATGGGTGGATAGCAGGATCTCTTTGGTCATCAAGAGATGAGAATAAAAGTGCTATATAAGTGAATACCATATTTTGCAGTAACAGAATCACTGTTTAAAAATTCAGTAATGCATTAGTTACTGAAATTTGATCAGATGTGTTACTTGTTACTCATTACTCATTTTATTAACATGGATAGATATTTTTAGTGCAAATAAATGAATATACATACTGACCCTACGTAGCTGACCCAGCTGTTCGTCGACGTGACCTGTTGCAGAGAGCCTGAGTCTTCACTACTGAGCAGAGGAAAAGATGAAGCTACTTTGTTTTTGTGGAAATAGACAGATTATTTTTCCTTTGTTGTGGTTAAAGACAAAAGCATATTGGTGGGTTGCAAACTAAAGTGCCAGTTGAGACCTAGGCAATCTTCAGCTCCAACAAAGCTTATGCTATGGTATGCTAACAATACCATGAAGTGGCTCTACTGTATTCTGAACAGCCATGGCTTGATTTCAAGCACAGGTATGCATCTGGACGGTTTGTGACCCAGCAAGAATTAAACCGACTGATTGCCAGATACGTCGTTCCAAACTGAAGATATGATAACACTTTCCATCAGATAGCTGGACTGTGATCCACTGAAATTAAAATGCATTTACTTGCTACCTGGATAAAGATTATTCAAAAATGGACTTTGATCTCCAAAAGGACTGCAGGACTGGATCATGTCTCTGTCACAGCAGACATTTGGACTGTGGACAATGGACATTTTCTTTGGCTCACTGCACATCGGATTAAATCCATAATCATAAAGGTAAGATACAGCTTTATGCAGTGTAGCTAACTCACTCTTTTGGAGTGAGTCTCACTCGTATTTCACTGTCCCTCACTTCAGAAACCCTATTTCTCACTCCAAAATGAGAAAATTACTGGCAATATCATGTTGATTTTGCCCAACAATTCTCATTATCAGTGTTGGACAAGTTACTAAAAAATAGTAACTAATTACAGTTACTAGTTACTTCTTTTCAAAAGTTACTGAGTAACTTTAACAATTACTGCATGATTAAAGTAACTAGTGACTTGGAAAAATAACTTTCATGTTCCTTTTAAATGCATACTTAAATCATCTTGCACACATAGCAAGATAATTGTCATGGCTGCCAATCATCCGCACCTGCGTGCACACCTACTCTTCATCCTGGCCTGGCTATTTCTACTGTGAAGTCCTGAGATCGGTGCAGAGTCATCTGTCTCCTTCCTATGAGACCTGCACTTGCCATCTCCACGTAGAGCTTCCTAGCCTCATCAAGTTTCCTGTCCAGCCCTTCGCCTACTGGACTCATCGTCATCCAGCTTCCAAGTAAGCACCCATCTATTCCTCTCACCTTTCTGCGATCCCCTGTGCACAGGCGGAGATCCGTGGCAGCGGACTCCTTCCACCTGGCAGCGGACTCATCTTCTCCACTCACCTGTCCACAACATCTCCTGTGGGTCTGCTGGCACTGTCCTCCTGGCCGGAGCTACTGAGCTTAACCTGTGCACTGTTACGTATGGCTCTGTGAGCCATACAATGAGAGCCAAGGACAGACCAGTGAGTTTGCGATGTTTATTGTTATAAGGGAAGGAACAAAGGAACAGGGCCTCGTGGGGCCAAAACACAAATGATCATACAAGGAAAAACACTTACACACGATGCTGAATGACGAGCGTGTGGCTGGCGCCAGACGAAGGGGTTCCAGGACGCCGGAGAAGAGCGTGGATAATGGTGCGAGGTCACAGCCCCGAATGATCGGAGCTGCTCCCTTTTATAATGGTTGACAGCATCTCAGCTGATGAGGTAATTGGGCTCCAGCTGTCCCGAAGCTTGACAGCTGGGAGCCCGCTGAGACGCTGTCACAATAAGAGCTGGGCCGGTAAGAACGGCCCGTGACAGTACCTCCCTCTCCATGCCGGGCTCAGAACGGCCAGTAACACCCAAGCCCCCAGGGTGGGCGGAAGGGGCACAGGCCAGGAGGGAGAGAATCAGAAGAAGGAAAAACATCAGCAAATAACAATGAAACAATACAGAGTATGTGGGGGGGAAAAAACAAAAAACACACAATACTCCAAAGACAACAAAATGAGGATGGGGGGAAAAAAAAGCACTACTTAGGCGGAGAATGAGGTACAGGAAAAAAAACCACAATACTCCATAGACAATAATATGCGGACGGATAGAAAAAAAAAACGCTACTAGGCAAAGGATAAACGTGGCAAAAACACACTGAGGCACAGGAAAAAACCACCAATACTCCATAGACAACAATATATGGACGGACAGAAAAAAAACCCCACTAATTAGGTAGCGGATAAACGTGGCAACAACAGAGAATGAGGTACAGGGAAAAAAAAACACAATACTCTATAAGTAACAATATGAGGACGGACAGAAAAAAACCACTAGGCAAAGGATAAACGTGGCAAAAACAGAGACTGAGGCACAGGAATAAACCACAATACTCCATAGACAATAAAGTACAGACAAATTCAAAGGAAGACAACCCAGGAGACCATAAAATGAGAGGAAAGACTCCTAAGGGCGAAATCCAATAAGTACAGGCATCCCTCAAACAGGAGGGGAAGAGAGAAAAAAAAAAAAAGGCACGCTGAACGCGAAGCAATAACAAGGGATTACATGGCTGCACCCACCCAAAAAACAAAGACTAAGCACAGCAGAGAAAATTCAGTTCCGGGGGTCTCCCAGCACCCAGCGTCCAAACCGCCAACAGGGGTGAAGGGAAAAGTTCCGGCGGCCTACCCAAATCCCAGGCCAGAAAACACAGTCTCTCGGGCGGCCGGACCAGATCGCTGAACAGGAAGTCCAATGGGTCGGGCGGCCGCACCAAAGAGCCGAATGGGCACGGCAGTCCCTCTGGTGGCCGACCCGCATTGCTCAGCCACCAGGCCTGAAGGAGAGAGAGGGGCAACGGCTTCCCTGTGGAGGAAGATAATGAGGGCAAGCCGGGCCTAAAGTGAGAGGTCCATATGGGCCCTGGTGGAGAAAGCTTGGGGAGAAGATGAGGGTGGCTCAGATGACGACGAATAAGGGGAAGAAGATGATGATGAGCCGGTCCAATGTCCGATGGCAGGGGATCTGCAGCTCCCTCACCGGACCTGGATATCACTGGTGCCGCACCCACATTGGACCCCGATTGGGTCTCTGTAGCACCTGCGTAGCACTCTGATAGGATCGCGGCTGCTCCCGTGACAGACCCCGATTGGGTCTCGGTAGAACCCATGTCGGACCCCGATTGGGTCGGCACCGCACCAGAACCGACCTCAAATCCCAAACCAGGAACCTCTGGCACAGTGGGCGATAGCAGCTTCTCGCCGGCGACCCTGGGAGAAGGCTCAGGAGAGAGAAAAGAACCGGGATCAGCAGCACCAGAACCCGGCGAGACAAGCTCCGACGCAGCGGACGGCTGCACCCGGCTCATCTCCCCTAGAGACAGGCTAAAATGCTCTAAGATGAGAAGGAGAAAGATAAAGTAGAGCACTTGCCTGATCTCGGGTTCTGACGCCGTCCAGGACTGCGAAGATCCAGGTTCAGGCACCAGGAGGTCGTCTTAAGGCTCCCACTCAGCTGCGTCGGGCTCCGCAGCTGGCATGATGGTACCTGCAGCTTGCGAGTCCTCCGGCACCGGTGCCCACGCCGATGGCCCACACGGCATGGTGGCAGGAGAACCTCATCCCGCCGGACCAGACCGCTCCTCCGTGGAGACCCTGGGATGCTTCGTCATCGGGGCAGGTTCCACGCTGCAGTCCGCTCTCCTCCTCCGCCCACGGCGTAGCTGCGGAACCGGAACCAGGCTCACCAGAACCGCAGGCCCCCTCCTCATCCCCCGACGTTGGCCTGGCGTTGAGGGCCGCTCAGCGGAGGGAGGCACAGAGGATGCAGGATTAATAATTACAGCCACAGCGGGTGGTGGGAGTTCGGGGAGCTGCGAACCCCGAACTCCACCTCCAGGAGGCTGACAGAGCAAATCACAATAAGTGGATGAATTAACTGGGACTTGCCTGTCTCCTGGAGGTTGGGTGGTGACTGCTGTGGCGGACGTTGCTCCTCCCTTCTCCCGCCGGACGGTAACGGAGGACCCCCTGGGAAGACGTCGGGGAGTCACTCGCGATGGTTCCAGGATGGAGCTCGCCAAGACAGGACTCTGGATACACACAGCAGCCGGGATGTGCGTCAAGGAGGAGGGGGCGACAGCCGAGATGAGCCGGGCCCGAAACGCTGATGTAACAGCGGGGAGAGATGGCTCGGGAGATGAGGCTGCGGGATTTCCCCTCTGATGAGGCGTGGGAGTGACAGCTGTGTGGGGAATTGAGACCTTGCGGCAACCCGGAACTGGATCCAGACGGGATTCATGCTGAGGTCGGCGACCAGTGTGACGATGGCTACTTGCAGAGGGCGAGGCAAAGGTAAGGTTCGGGAATCGCTGCTCCTGTGCCGAGACCGAGGCGAGGAGGTCGGCAAACTCCGGGAAGTCCCTTAGCCTAGGATTCCTCTCCACCAGTCTGACTGCCGCCATCATATGATCAAAAGCCAAAGAAGGGCTTGTTGCTGAACGAACCACCACGAACCACCGCCACGTGATCCCAGATGGAAGCAGCTGCGCAATGGAGCTTCTCCAGGGGATTCCTGAATGACGCAGCTCTCTGGTGGGGATCACCCCTGGGCGGAGCGAAGTCGTGGACTGGAGTGGAGACAGGAATGGGATCCGGGCGTGAGGAGCGGGGATGCCTCCTCTTCGGCTTCCTGCCGGGATTTCCCTCCAGCCCACGGAGAGTCTTGCGCTGCGCGGCGAGTTCAGCCCTCCTCACGCTGACTTCGGGGTGGTCGGCGTAGCGAGGAAGATTATTGAGAAGAACCTCAGCGTAGTCTAGGTGCCAGCGAATCAGGTTTGGGTCGTCGTCGAGACTAGCGGCAAAGAGCGTCCCGTCGACATACTCCAGGGCGCTAGCTAGCTCATAGCCCAAGCGCCGAGCGCGGTTCCTGGGAGTTGGCATGCTCCCAGCGTTGACACCCAGACCGGGAAAAACAAAGTCCAAAACAGCAAACTCACGGCCGCCGGCAACTCACTCGGCTGTGACCTACTGTTACGTATGGCTCTGCGAGCCATACAATGAGAGCCAAGGACAGACCAGTGAGTTTGCGATGTTTATTGTTATAAGGGAAAGGAACAAAGGAACAGGGCCTCGTGGGGCCAAAACACAAATGATCATACAAGGAAAAACACTTACACACGATGCTGAATGACGAGCATGTGGCTGGCGCCAGACGAAGGGGTTCCAGCCTTACCCACGCCGGAGAAGAGCGTGGATAATGGTGCGAGGTCACAGCCCCGAATGATCGGAGCTGCTCCCTTTTATAATGGTTGACAGCGTCTCAGCTGATGAGGTAATTGGGCTCCAGCTGTCCCGAAGCTTGACAGCTGGGAGCCCGCTGAGAAGCTGTCACAATAAGAGCCGGGCCGGTAAGAACGGCCCGTGACATGCTCCACTTCGCCACTGCAAACAGTAGGTGCTGAACTTTCTGGTGCATTCCCTGCTAGGGTTGCCTCTAACTCTCCCTCTGTTTCTCCATAGGGTTGCCAGGTTGCACAGTGCTCTGCTCGCCCCAGCTGACTCATCTTCTCATTACATACATCTACAGATATGCATACACACACCCACACACTCTCACTATATTCACTATATTCACTATATTCTGAAACCATGTCAATAATGTCATAAATGCCCTTCGAAGCAGGAAGGTAAGACCCACATGCTGAACTGTGAGTTTGGGTGATTTATTTGAAAAAGGCAATAAACAAAAAGTTCAACACGATGCTCATAACACAAAGAAACAAACGAGGGGGAAAACTTACAGATTTGTGCACCAGAGCAAGGCAGGGCTCTGGTGGCGACGAGGAGAATGTAAACCAAGACAGCAGCTATTTGAAAATGAAAATAACTCCCCTTAAATAGGGATCAAAACCCTTAACATAATTAATGACCGGTGTGGGTCTCTGAATGGACAGGAGAAAGACATGACATATAATTCGGACCAGCTGGGAATAATGAGGAAGTCATCGGAGCTGACAGTGCCACACCCACGCTGAGTAAAACCCCAGAAAGCCATTGACAGCTGTCAACCCCGAGAGAAAAAAATAACAAAATACAAACATAACGATGTGGCAAAAAATGGGGATAGGCGAACTCAAAATACAATAAACAAACTATAATGAATGTAAATGGGAAAATAAATCATACTGAGAAACAATATAGGATAAATTACAACTCAAAAAGGACAACACAGTACAAATATGAAAAAAGGTAGACAACCTGAGCCCGGTGGAATCCCTCCGCTCTCAGAATGTGACAGATAATTTAATCAATGGATTACATTATGGGCTTATTAATGTCAGGCTAAAAACAGACAGAGCTTTTAGAACATGTTCAGTCTGCTTTATCCTGCCTTGAGAGTTCTTATTGTGGAAAAAATCTGAAGAAAATCAATACGAAATTGCCAGTAATTTCCTCATTTTGGAGTGAGCAATAGGGTTTGTGGAGTGAGAGAGAGGGAAAAAGAGTGAGAATCACTCCAAAAGAGTGAATTGGCAACACTGCATAAAGCTGTCCATGTTTATCTTACCTTTACAATATGGGTTTAATCTGATGTGCAGTGATCCAAAGAAAATGTCCATTATCCACAGTCCAAATGTCTGCTGTGACAGAGACATGATCCATCCAATCCATCCATCTTCTTCCACTTAATACTTTTTGGATCGCGGCGGGGGGGGGGGGGCAGCTGGAGCCTATTCCAGCATCTTTTGGGCAAGAGGCAGGGTACACCCTGGACAGATCGCCAGTCCATCGCAGGGCTAACACAGAGAGATAGAACCATTCACTCTCACAGCCATACCTAAGGACAACTTAGAATCCCCAGTTTGATGCCAATTAACCTAACTTGCATGTTTTTGGCATGTGGGAGGAAACCGGAGAAATCCCGTAGTAAACCCATACAGACACGGGGAGAACATGCAAACTCCACACAAATCACTGTTGGTCAGGGGCTGGGATCAAACCCAGGATCCCCCGGTCAAGGGTGAGTTGCTGTGCTGCCGCAGTGCTAACCACTCCGCCACCACACTGCCCAGACATGATCCAGTCTCTCAAATTTCTTTTACTGTTTAGATTACATCTTCATTCTGTAATGACGTATCTGGCAATCAGTCAGTTTAATTCTTGCTGGGTCACAAACTGTCCAGATGCATACCTGTGCTTGAAATCCAGCCATGGTTGTTGAGAATACAGTAGGTCCACTTGTTTTGTTGTTAGCAGAACTAGCCGTTACTTAGCACTAGCTTTGTCGGAGGAGCTTGTTGCTGTTTTCAGGCGCTTCTGAAGATTGCAATAAGTCTCAACCGATACTTTAGTTTGCAATCCACCAATATGCGTTTGTCTTGAACTGTGACGAAGGAAAAAAATCTGTCTATTTCCACAAAAAACAAGCAGCTTCATCTTTTCCCAGCAGGAGCAAGCCCCATTTGTGGCTGCTGGTTGCAGCAGTGAAGAGGCTCTTTGCAGCAGGTCACATTGGCTGACGGCTGCGTTAGCTACGTAGGGTCAGGTTGCATTTATTTGTGCTAAAAATATCTATCCATATTAATAAAACAAGCAATGAGTAATGTGTCTGATCAAATTTCAGTATCTGTAATGTATTACTGAGTTTTTAAACAGTAATTTCGTTACACAGCACGTTACTGCAAAAGTAGTGGCGTTACAGTAAACACTGCTCATGCTTGTGAGCAGTATCATATGAGGACGTGTTTCTACTGGGGTCATGGCTAGGGTGAACTTTTAATGAATATTTCAACATTTTTGACCAATTTTAGATAAACTGGGCTGAATATACACCAGACTAAAATGCTTAGGCACCGGAATTTCGACCTTATATCTTCCTAACGACTTTTCTGAAGGTACCATGAGCAGGAATAAATCCGGTAAAGAGCAGGCCGCTAAAGCCTCTGGCTTAATTAAGGCCTCTGAGGGGGAACTGGCCAATCTGTCCGAGGTGATGGCCGCTATTGTGAACAGTGAAAGCAGGATATTGGCGCATATAGATTTAAAGATGAAAGATTTGGATGCAAAAATGGATTCTATCGCATAGGATATGGCAAGGCAAGAGACCCGTTTAGGAAACCTGGAGGACGGTCTAAATACGTATTAGGATAAGACGGTTGGCATTGGAGGGGACGTTGGCCAGCTAAAATCAGAAGTTGCCGCATTGAGCCTGAAGTTGGAAGACCTGGAGGAGTGACAGCGTCAGTGCAATATACGAATCACTGGTATAAAGGAAGGGCTGGAGAACAGTGAAGGCCAGAGGCCCACGGTGACCGTTGCTAGGACCCTACAGGAGCTACTGAAACTTGACTTCGCCCCGACATTGGATCGGGCCCATCGCAGCCTACGCCCTTCACCTAAGGAGGGAGAACCCCCTAGGGTGATTGTGGCAAAATTCCATTATTTTCAGGAGAGAGAGAAGGTCCTCTGTAAAGCATCACGTTTGGCTCTGCTTAACCTCCAAGGTAGGAGAGTGAGCATTTTCCCGGACTATACGGTTGCCATGGTGAAGAAGAGAGCGGCCTTCTCTGAAGCCAAGCGGCTCCTTCGGGGCTGCCAGGGCGTCAAGTACAGGCTCCCCTTCCCAGCGGTTCTCTGCATTACTCTACCATCTGGGTTGGATAAACACTTCGAAGACCCATCTGCAGTGATGGATTATATCAGGGAAAACCTGCAGCCATAAAACATGACACCACGGAAATATTAAAGAAGAACGCAAAGTGTCGGTAGTGGTTAACGGATTCTGGCTGTTAACAGGCACAGATGGCCAAAGGACAGTGACTGGTACGGTTCTCCAGATGAACGGTGACTAACAAACAATCAATGATCTCACCTAGTAGTCTTTCCTATCTTTTATAACGTGCCCCTCTATTGGTAATGCTGTTTAAAATTCCTTGCATCCAAGAAATTGTCATATTTTTCTCAGTTTAAATTAGTTAATTTTGTGTTTATTTTATTTTTTCTAAAAAAAATTGTTCTATATATATTTTTCCCCTTTTTTTCCCCTTATTTTTTTTACACGGTTTTAATTTTTTTTTTTTTTTTAATTTGAATTTTCTTTTTTTTTAAGTTTCTTATAAGTACAGGTTTTCTTATAAGTAGATTAATTCTCTCACTGTAAATTTGTCTTTTTTTTACTCCCTTTTTTTGTTTTGTTTACTATTGTGTGCATAGCAGGGTGTATACAGATATCTGAGTTCGCAAATGTGTGTATGCGTCTTTATGCACATGTGTAGCCATATAGAAGAATATGAGTATTATAGTATATTATGTAGTATATATATATATATATATATATATATATAAAATATATTATAGTATTATATTGTGTGTGTGTGTGTATGTACGTGTGTATATATATATACAGTATATATATACAGTATACTGTATGTGTATATGTATGTGTGTATGTGTATGTATATATACATTAGATGAGATGAGATGAGATTCAACTTTATTGTCATTACACATGTATGAATACAAGGTAACGAAACGTGACTTGGCATTTGGGCACGCTCTGCAGAGCGCATCCAAGGCCGGGGCAGCCGCTAGGCGCCAGTCATATAGTTATATTATACATTATATAGTATATATGTATAATTTTTTTTTTCATGATGGGTGTAAGCATAAGAGTGTGTGGCTAAGATTACTTAGGTGGCTGGACTAGTGATCTGCTGTTTCTACTTAGAGTGCAGAGGAGGGGAGGGGAGGGGAAGTAGAGAAAGGAAGGGCGGAAAGAAAAGAAAAAAATTGAGCTAAATGAAGACAAAGAATGGACAAAGAATGGATTAACCCCAAAGTGCTTCTGGACTGAGTTGTTTTCCCCTTCCTTCCCCCCCTTTTTTTTCTTAGACATTATTGCAGATAATTTAATTTAACTTTACCCACCATCAGAGAGCCAGGCCAAAATTGTTAATCCAAGGGTTGAAATTTAAAATGTCCCATATTCCAAGTGTCACATATTTTTTTTTCTCCTGTTTTCCTATTATTCATATCTGTGGACTGTTTACCCTAGCCAAGGCCCACTAAGAGAGTTTTTTTTTTCTTTTTTTCTATGTGCATTGACTGTGTTATACCAGCAAAGGGAAATGCGACCCTGAAGGATTTGTTGGATCAGCATGGGGTCTCAAGGCTTTATTTTTTTTTTTCATTTGTTTGTAGACAGGATCACTTGCTTTTCTTTCTTTGTGTTCTGATAAAGGTTCAATGTCTGACACTCATACTCTAAGCTTTCTTTGTTTCCTGAGTTGGAATGTGAAAGGAATTCATAATCCTGTGAAACATAATAGGGTTCTGGGACATTTAAAATCTCTTGGTTCTGATATCATGTTTCTACAGGAAATGCACCTCCTATCAACCGAACATGCGGGACTAAAAAAGCCTGGATTGGACAGATTTTTAGTTCAAGATATGAGAGCAGAGCACAGGGCACAGCCATTCTGATCAAGAAGGGTGTTCCATTTATCTATTCATCAACCATCTCTGACCCTCGTGGAAGGTATGTAGTGGTCATGGGCAATATATTTGGTACACGAGTGGTTTTAGGGAATATTTATGGGCCAAACTGGGATGATCCCTCTTTCTTCAGTAATTTTATAACAACCCTCCCTGATCTTAACGATTATCTACTGATACTGGGGGGAGACTTTAACTGTGTATTACACCCTTTTTTAGATAGGTCCAATCCAAGACCCAACAGTAAGATTTCAAGGGCAGGTAGAGTCATTCAGTCGTTTATGGACTCATATGCTCTTTTTGACCCCTGGAAAAAAATAATCCAACTACAAAACAATTCTCCTTTTTCTCCCCTGTACATCACTCTTACTCTAGAATCGATTTTTTTCTTTTAGATGACAGAACCTCCTCCTTAAGGGGTGCCAATATAATGCTAAGATAAGATAAGATAAGATAAGCCTTTATTAGTCCCACAACGGGGAAATTCCAGGATTGCAACAGCACAGGGATAGCAACACTCAGAGCAACAATCAGAAGGCAAGAAAAAAGCAAGCAAGCAAGAGCAGCTAATATACTGTACATATGTACATATTACTATAATATACAGTATATATATATACACACACACAGACACACAGTGCAGAGCATTGTAGCTGGATGGAATAAATATATGAATATATAAACACACAGTGCGGAGCACTGTAGCTAGATGGAATAAATATGTAGATATATAAACACCCACAGTACGGAGCATTGCAGCTAGGTGGAATAAATATGTAAATATATAAACCCACACAGTGCGGAGCAATGTAGCTAGATGGAATAATATGTAGATATATAAACACACAGTGCGGAGCATTGTAGCTAGATGGAATAAATATATAGATATATAAATATAAACACACCCAGTGCGGAGCATTGTAGCTAGATGGAATAAATATGTAAATATATAAACACACACAGTGCAGAGCATTGTTGCTAGATGGGATGAAACAGCATAACCGTCTACTTAGTTATCCTACATGGTATGATTATGTGCCCATACATATTTTCACCCTCCATAGCGACCGGTATTTTCCTAGTTGTATGCCGGAGGGGACCATTGTGTAAGTCTATTGCATCTTTTGCATTCAAAAAACTATTAGTTTGTTACGTCTTTTTGCTATCTCTGCGAGCAGCCCTGCTTAGGTTGTACAGTCTGACAGCCGTTGGTGGGAAGGACCTGCGAAACCTCTCGGTTGTGCACCTGGGATGATGTAGTCTGCTGCTAAATGAGCTCCTCAGTGCATTCAGTATGTCCTGCATAGGGTGGAACTCGGACTCCAGCAGAGATGACAGTTTAGCCACCGTCCTTCTCTCTCCTATCTCCTCCACCGGATCAAGGCACTGCCCCAGGACAGAGCTAGCTTTCTTGATCAGTTTGTTCAGTCTCTTCCTATCGGCTGCAGTAATGCCACTGCCCCAGCAGACCACTCCAAAAGTGATGGCTGATGCCACCACCGTGTCATAGAATGTCTTCAGCAGCGCCCCTTGTACACCAAAAGACCTGAGTCTCCTCAGCAGGAACAGCCTGCGCTGTCCCTTCTTGTAGAGTGCGTCAGTATTGTGTGACCAGTCTAGTTTATTGTTCAGATGAACACCCAGGTACTTATAGGATGTCACCATCTCGATGTCTGTTCCCTGTATATTTACTGGTGCTGTGAGGGGTTGCCCATGCCTGCGGCAGTCCACCACCAGCTCCTTAGTTTTCCTCACGTTGATCTGGAGGCAGTTCCGATGGCACCAGTCCACGAAGTCCTGGATAAGCCCTCTGTACTCAGCTTCATCTCCATTGGAGATGAGGCCAACGATCACAGAGTCATCAGAGAACTTCTGTAGATGGCAGTGTGTTGTGTTGTGTGAGAAGTCCGCAGTATAAAGAGTGAACAGGAAGGGAGCCAACACCGTTCCCTGGGGGGGCCCCGTGCTACCGATGATCGTGTCGGACACACAGTCCCGGGTTCTCACAAACTGAGGCCGGTTCGTGAGGTAGTCCAGGATCCATGATGATAGGTGCTATTGTTATCTCTGATCATAGCCCCATACAATTAGATATGAGCTTCCCAGATTGCCCTAGACCCCAACGCACCTGGCGGTTTGACCCTCTCCTGCTTTCTAAGAACTCCTTCAAAAACTTCCTTTCACAACAAATCATAGATTTTATGGAGATCAACCAAACTCCTGATGTTCAATTATCTGTGATTTGGGAAGCACTTAAAGCTTATCTCAGAGGCCAAATAATTTCATAAACCGCATATGAGAGAAAAACAAACAAACAACGTATGATAGAATTGTCTCAGAATATAGCAGAAACAGATCGCCTATATGCTGTTTCTCCTACCCCTGAATTATATAAAAAAAAGTTACTTTTAAAAACAGAATTCGATAATGTGTCTATTAAACATACAGAGCGATTGTTTTTCAAATCTAAACAGACTTTTTACAAACATGGAGAGAAAGCGGGGAAGTTATTGGCGCACCAGATTAGACAATCTGCGGCTGCCAACACCATTCTTAAAATCCGCACATCATTAGGAACAGAAACCGCCAACCCAGATGATATAAATGACCAGTTTAAACAATTTTATATTAGACTCTATTCTCCTGAAATCTCCAGAGATTTTTCACATGTATCCGAATTTCTAGATGGTCTGATTATTCCAAAAATTACACCAGAGGACCACATACAAATGGACAGAGAAATATCGACAGCAGAAATATTACAAGCAATAAGATCCATGCAGAGTAATAAAGCCCCAGGCCCCGATGGCTTCTCTATTGAATTCTATAAAGAATTTGCACTTAAGTTGGCTCCAATTCTTAAATAAGTATACACTGATATTTTCCACCAACAGAAATTACCCCAGACCATGATGCAGGCAGTTATATCGATTTTGCTTAAAAAAAAGATAAAGACCCTTACTATGCGGCTCATATCGCCCGATAAGTTTGTTAAATTGCGACTATAAAATTCTTACAAAAATTCTGGTCACTCATATTGAGACAGTTATAGCATCAATTGTGAACAATGACCAAACTGGTTTCATACCCGGCCGGCAATCTTTTCATAACATACGTTGTCTTCTGAATATACTGTATATACCACATACATCCAAAGAAGCAGAAAGTGATTTCGTTAGATGCCGAAAAGGCGTTCGATCGTGTCAAGCAGCAATACTTATTCGCTGTTTTAGAAAGATTTGATTTTGGTCCATCATTTCAAGCTTGGATCAGAATAATATATGATTCCCCTATAGCAGCAGTACGGGCAAATATCACACTCTCTGATTATTTCGGGCTTTACAGGGGCTGCAGACAGGGCTGCAGCCTCTCTCCTTACCTATTTAACCTAGTGATTGAAGCACTGGCCATAGCGATTAGAAAAGAAGACGGGGTGAGAGGCATTTCACAGTACAATAAACTTCACAAGGTATCGATGTATGCAGACGATCTACTAGTGTACGTATCTAACCCAGAAGGAACCATACTAAAATTATTATGTATCTTAGATAATTTTGGTTATCTCTCAGGCTATAAAATTAATTACTCAAAGAGTTTGTTATTCCCTATAAACAATGTAGATGGTGGTTACTCTGGATTTCCGTTTAAATAAGAAAAGAATATATTCACATACAGCTGTGGACAAAATTGTTGGTACCCCTCTGTTAATAAAAGAAAAACCCACAATGGTCACAGAAATAACTTGAATCTGACAAAAGGTAATAAATAAAAATTCTATGAAAATTAACCAATGAAAATCAGACAATGCTTTTGAATTGTGGCTGCAGGAGGAGACGGATAATGCGAATGGTAACAAAAGAGCCCAGAACAACCTCTAAACACATTCATGGTGAACTCCAAGGTCAAGGTACATCAGTGTCAGATCGCACCATCCGTCGTCGTTTGAGCCAAAGTGGACTTCATGGGAGACGACCAAGGAGGACACCACTGTTGAAAACAAATCATAAAAAAGCCAGACTGAAATTTGCCAAACTGCATGTTGACAAGCCACAAAGCTTCTGGGAGAATGTCCTATGAACAGACGAGACAAAACTGGAACTTTTTGGCAAGGCACATCAGCTCTATGTTCACAAATGCAAAAATGAAGCATACCAAGAAAAGAACACTGTCCCTATTGTGAAAGATGGAGGAGGTTCTGTTATGTTCTGGGGCTGCTTTGCTGCATCTGGCACAGGGTGTCTTGAATCTGTGCAGGGTACAATGAAATCTCAAGACTATTAAGGTATTCTAGAGAGAAATGTGCTGCCCAGTGTCAGACAGCTTGGTCTCAGTCGCAGGTCATGGGTCTTGCAACAGGATAATGACCCAAAACACACAGCTAAAAACACCCAAGAATGGCTAAGAGCCAAACATTGGACTATTCTAAAGTGGCCTTCTATGAGCCCTGATCTAAATCCTATTGAACATCTGTGGAAGGAGCTGAAACATGCCGTCTGGAGAAAGCACCCTTCAAACCTGAGACAACTGGAGCAGTTTGCTCATGAGGAGCGGGCCAAAATACCTGCTGAGAGGTGCAGAAGTTTCATTGACAGTTACAGAAATCGTTTGATTGCAGTGATTGCCTCAAAAGTTTGTGCAACAAAATATTAAGTTAAGGGTACCATCATTTTTGTCCAGGCCTGTTTCATGATTTTGTTTTTTTTAAATAATTCTGTTGAACCACAATTCAAAAGCACTGTCTGATTTTCATTGGTTAATTTTCATAGAATTTTTATTTATTACCACTTTTGTCAGATTCAAGTTATTTCTGTGACCATTGTGGGTTTTTCTTTCATTAACAGAGGGGTACCAACAATTTTGTCCACGTGTGTATATAGGCATTAAGATTACTCGTTCAATAGGTGGATTGTATAATCACAATTTTAGAAAATTAATTGAACAGACAGCTCAAGACATTAAAAAATGGTCGAACTTACCCATTTCATTAGCAGGCCGGATAAATATAGTAAAAATGACAATTCTGCCACGATTTTTATATATATTCCAAATGATCCCCATATTTATATCTAAAACAGCTTTCCAACAACTAGACCGGTTGATTTCATCATTCATTTCATAAACGAATGTTTGGTTGAAAAATCATAAGGTGATTACAAATGTGTGTCGGTCTGGGATAAGCTAAAACACAGCAGGGTGACCCTGTCTCCTTTTTTTTTTTTTTTAAGCTTTGAGGAATTGGGAGGGAGGGGTTTTCTGTATGTATGTAAGTTTTCTTTTTTTGTATACGTTATAAAAAAAAAACAGAAAATAAAAATATTGTACATTGAGGGTAGATGGGAAAGGGTGAATGATGTGGCAGTGTCTGGAGATGATTAGTTGATGTCACGCCTCGCCGCTCATCTGCGGCGCCAGCTGCACGCACACCTGCACCTCATCAGCGGCGAGGGATTTAAGCCGCCTCGCCCTGGGCTTCGGCCTGAAGCCGTCAGTCTTCACTCGCTTCCCTTGCTGTAAGGAATCCCAACCACTCAGCAAACATTCAAGTAAGAATCTCTTACCTCCTTCTTCTCCTAGTCTGCTCCCCTGTGCACAGGTGGATTTCCCGGCAGCGGACCACTCCCTCTCTGTCACCGTTCCCTCGCTGCTGCACCGGGCACTCCAGGTCGCTGTCTTCCGGGCTTCGCCCTTGCTGTGCCAGCCACCTGCCATTTCCAAGTAAGCCAGTTATCATTACCATATCTCCTGTGTTGGTGTGGTGCCCGTTACCCTTCTCCCTCTGCTTCTCTCATAGGGTTGTCCGGCTGTACGGCCTCCTGCCTCCGTGCCCGACGCAGACGCCACCACCAACACATTTACATCTCGCAGACACACATTCATACACACTTGTTGTTAATAAAGCTATTAGATCTACCCTGAGCCTGCGTGTGTGTCTCCTGAGCCGTGCATTATGTCAGTACGGCTTCAGCAGAGCGGCTCGGTAGACGGCGGGCTCACACACGGACTTTCCACCCTCGAGGCTCGGGTGGACCTAATAGCCCACCAGCAACAGGTGATTTTAAATCAATTGTCCATCATAACTAACCGATTGGACCGCTTGGACCCCCAACAGCCGTTCCCCCCGGCTCGTCAGGGCGGCGCGGCTCCTGCTGCTCCAGCGGCCGTCCAGCCTGCTCGGATAGCACCGGTTCGGCTCACACCCATTCCGACCCCCGCCCGCTTTAGCGGTAAGCTCGGCGGAGCACGGGGGTTTATAATGCAATGTGAGACCGTGTTCCACCGTGTGCCCGGAGATTTTCCCTCAGACCATAGCTGAATTGACTACATAGGGAATCTCCGTGATGGCGAAGCCCAGTTACGCCACCCTCACCTATGGCCAATTCGTGAGACTGTTCCTGGAGGTCTTTGATCATTCTCGTACAGAGAGCGTTCAGGTCGACCGGCTTCTCAGCCTTCAGCAGGGAAGCCGGTCGGCAGCTGATTACGTGATCGACTTCCGGGTAGCGGCGGAGGAGGTTGGCTGGGGAGAACGTTCTCTCTGCGGCATCTTCCTCCACAGTCTCAGTGATGGTCTGAGGGACGAACTGGCTGGATGGGACATCCCGGAGACTTTAGCGGAGCTAACGTCCCTAGCCATCAGCTTGGATAACAGGTTGCGCGAGCGCACCTCGGAGTGGAAGTCGTCTTCTTCTCGCCCTCATGGTGCCTCGTCGCGCCTGTCCCAAGCTCGCCCCCTGGCGGTGCCGCCACCATCGCGCTCCGAGGAGTCGGAGCCGATGGTGACGGGCTGGACAAAGCTCCCTCCTGAGGAGAAACAACGCCACCGTGAGTTGGGTCTCTGCATGTATTGCGGAGACAGCCAACACACGGTGGAGCTTTGCCCACAGAAGCCAAACGGGGAGGTCCGCGAGTCACTGTAGGGGGCCTCGCGGACGTCAATCGGTTAAATCCCCTCTCCCAATTGAAGCTGCCCATCCGGTTTTGTCACAACACCACTGGGCACCTCACCCACGCACTGGTGGATTCGGGCGCGGAGGGCAGTTTTATTTCACAAAGCCTGGCAACCCGATTGGGCATCCGTTGCCAAGTTCTCAAATCCCCTCTCGCCCTGCTCAACCTCTCCCATGTCTCCCTGGGGAGAGTTACACATCAGACCGTCCCTGTCCCTGTGATCATCTCTGGGAACCACCGGGAGGAAATCAATTTCTACGTCCTCCCCAACTCTGTGTCGCCCGTCATCCTGGGATACCCCTGGCTTCGCCTCCATAACCCCGTCCTGGACTGGAAGTCCGCCAGGGTATCGGCATGGAGTTCCTTCTGCATGAGCACCTGCCTGCAATCCGCTGCCTGCTCTCCGTCCTCTTCTCTAACTCCTAAGGACGCCGCGCCCCCGGATCTCTCCCTGGTGCCATCAGAATTTCACGACCTGGGTATGGTATTCAGCAAGTCCAAGGCAATGTCTCTTCCTCCACACAGGCTCTACGACTGTGCGATAAACATCCGCCAGGGGGCACCCTTGCCCTCTGGGCGACTCTACAGCCTGTCGGCGCCGGAGAAGGAGGCTATGAATTCCTACCTCAAGGAATCGCTGAGTGCTGGAATTATCCGTCCCTCGTCATCACCATTAGGCGCAGGATTCTTCTTCGTGGGCAAGAAGGACGGTTCCCTCCGTCCTTGTATCGACTACCGCGCCCTGAATGATATCACGGAGAAGGATCGCTACACCCTGCCACTAATGGACACCGCCTTCCACTCCTTCCAGGGGGCGACTTGGTTCACCAAGCTGGATTTACGCAGCGCATACCACCTCGTCCGGATCCGGGAGGGAGATGAGTGGAAGACAGCCTTCCGTACCCCGAACGGCCATTTCGAGTACCTGGTGATGCCGTTCGGGTTGACCAATGCTCCAGCCGTCTTTCAGCGCCTAATAAATGATGTCCTCCGGGATTTCATTGGCCTGTTTGTGTTCGTCTACCTGGATGACATCCTCATCTTTTCCAAATCCAGGGACGAGCACCAGGTCCATGTGAGGCGGGTCCTCCAAAGGCTGCTGGAGAACCAGTTATATGTGATGGCAGAAAAGTGCGAATTCTACGCTAAAACTACGTCCTTCCTCGGGTTCGTCATCTCCCAAGACCAGGTGCTTCCAGACCCAGTGAAGATGAAAGCGGTGGTGGAATGACCCACACCTACATCAAGGAAACAGGTGCAACAATTTATTGGGTTTGCAACTTCTACCGCCGCTTCGTCCCGAATTTTGGCACCGTCGTCGGCCCTCTGACCCGCCTCACGTCCCCTAAGGTCCCGTTCTGGTGGACCGAAGAGGCCGCAGCTGCTTTCCAGGCGCTGAAGGCGGAGTTCTCCTCCTCCCGGGTCCTCAGCCAAGTCGACCCCTCGCTGCAATGCATCGTGGAGGTGGATGCTTCGGACACGGGGGTGGGGGCGGTTCTATCTCAGCGGTCGCCTGATGATGGAGTCAAACGGCCCTGCGCTTTCTTCTCCCAGCGCTTGTCCCCGGCGGAACGGAACTACGACGTGGGGGACAGAGAGCTCCTCGCCATCAAGCTCGCGCTGCAGGAGTGGCGTCACTGGCTAGAGGGGGCGGACCTGCCGTTCGTGGTCCTGACTGACCACAAGAACTTGGAATACTTAAGATCTGCCAAGCGTCTGAACGCCCGCCAGGTGCGTTGGTCCTTGTTCTTTGCCAGGTTCCGTTTTAACATCACCTTCAGGCCTGGCTCCAAGAACGGCCTGCCCGACGCCCTCTCTAGGCAATTTGCCCCTGAGGCATCTGAGGACGCGGTCCACACCATCCTGCCCAGGTCGTGCATCGTGGGAGCCGTCACTTGGGACATAGAAAGTAAGATCCGGAAGGCGCAGGAATCGGAACCTGACCCTGGCGGCGGACCGGAGGGGAGGCTTTTTGTGCCATCCACGGTCCGGGGGGAGGTCATCCACTGGCTGCACACATCTAAGCTCACCTGCCACCCTGGTTCCTCCCGGATGATCGACCTTCTTCAACGGTCCTTCTGGTGGCCGGGCCTGCGGAAGGACTCTGCCCGCTATGCCCTGGCCTGCCCTGTATGTGCCACCAGTAAATCAGGTAATGCCCCTCCAGCGGGTTTGCTCCAGCCTCTGCCCGTCCCTGGCAGACCCTGGTCGCATATCGCCCTGGATTTCGTCACCGGACTCCCAGTCTCTAACACCTTCAACGCTGTCCTGACCATCGTAGACCGTTTCTCCAAGGCGGCGCACTTCATCCCGCTACGTGGTCTTCCATCTGCCCTGGAGACAGCGGACCTCCTAATCCAACACGTGGTCAGGCTGCACGGGATTCTGGTGGACGTGGTCTCGGACCGGGGGCCCCAATTTTCCTCAGAGGTTTGGAGGTCCTTTTGCAACGCCCTGGGAGCCAGGGTAAGCCTCTCCTCCGGCCATCACCCCCAAACCAACGGGCAGTGTGAGCGGACCAACCAGGAGCTGGAGGCTGCGCTCTGCTGCGTCACTGCGTCCAAGCCTACGTCCTGGAGTAACCACCTCGCCTGGGTTGAGTACGCCCACAACACCGCCCGCTCTTCCGCCACTGGGATGTCTCCCTTTAAGGCGTCCCTGGGCTACGACCCCCCTCTGTTCCCAGCGCAGGAGAGTGAGGTAACTGTCCCCTCAGTTCGGGCGCACCTCAGGCGGTGCCGTTCCATCTTGGCGTCAGCGCGCCATGCGCTTTTACGCACGGCGGAGCGCAACAAATCCACGGCGGACCGGCACAGAAGACCTGCCCCAGCGTACCAGGTGGGCCAGCGTGTCTATGTGTCAACCCAGGACGTCATTTTAAAGGGTGAGAGGAGGAAGCTGGCACAGCGTTTTATGGGCCCATACCCCATCACCAGGATTATCAACCCGGTGGCTGTGCGTGTAGCTATTCCCCCCTCCCTCCGCATCCATCCCACCTTCCACGTATCCAAGGTGAAGCTGGCAGTCTCCGACCCCCTTTGCCCTCCTCCTGCTGCGCAGCCCGCGCCCCGGATGATTGATGGTCATCCGGCCTGGCCCGTCTCTTCTATCCTGGACTCCCAGCGCCGGGGTCGCGGGTTGCAGTACTTGGTGGACTGGGAGGGATATGGGCCTGAACATCGGCAATGGGTACCCTCGTCATTTGTGTTGGACCCGTCCCTCATTACTGAGTTCCACCGAGCGCACCCGGAGAAACCATCGCCAGGAGGCGCTGCTAGAGGGGGGAGTACTGTCACGCCTCGCCGCTCATCTGCGGCGCCAGCTGCACGCACACCTGCACCTCATCAGCGGCGAGGGATTTAAGCCGCCTCGCCCTGGGCTTCGGCCTGAAGCCGTCAGTCTTCACTCGCTTCCCTTGCTGTAAGGAATCCCAACCGCTCAGCAAACATTCAAGTAAGAATCTCTTACCTCCTTCTTCTCCTAGTCTGCTCCCCTGTGCACAGGTGGATTTCCCGGCGGCGGACCACTCCTCTCCGTCACCGTTCCCTCGCTGCTGCACCGGGCGCTCCAGGTCGCTGTCTTCCGGGCTTCGCCCTTGCTGTGCCAGCCACCTGCCATTTCCAAGTAAGCCAGTTATCATTACCATATCTCCTGTGTTGGTGTGGTGCCCGTTACCCTTCTCCCTCTGCTTCTCCCATAGGGTTGTCCGGCTGTACGGCCTCCTGCCTCCGTGCCCGACGCAGACGCCACCACCAACACATTTACATCTCGCAGACACACATTCATACACACTTGTTGTTAATAAAGCTATTAGATCTACCCTGAGCCTGCGTGTGTGTCTCCTGAGCCGTGCATTATGTCAGTTGAGGTGGTCTTGTGCGGAACCACCAATGTTTTTGGGGTGGGTGGACATTGTTGAAGAAATCTACACGATGAACGACTGACTTTCCCTTTAGACTTACCTATGGAGATAAATGGATCTATTACCTGAAACGCACAAAAGAAAATTGTAAATTTTATTTCATATATGTCTGCTTGTTTTTGATTTTCTTTTTTGTTTTTTTTTGTTTTTTGTTGTTTTTTATGTGAAAAACGAAAATGCTAAATAAAAAGAAAATTGACAAGTAAACACTGCTCATAATACACAAAACCAACACACTCACACAAAAATGCTAAAATGTACTTATTTCTGGCCTTCCAGAGAAACTGAAAAAACACATTAGCTTGGCTGTAGGTCCTTGCAGTTGGACTGGACTGGATTGGGAACCAAACTGATTTTGGTGTAGCTGCTTTCTACATCCAAGCACTTCTCATTTATTCCACTAACGGGGGAAGCAAGAAAAAATGAGAACCCAATCTTTGCAGTGGAAAAGCCTTTAAATAACATCAGATGGTGGAAGGACGAGGATCTAGAGGATGAATGACAAGTGCCTCAGCCTTTATTTAAAGGTAAGTGGGTAATTACAATGACACCCACCGACACACACTATGCCAATTCACTCAGCTTTAGTTTTTGTCAAGCGAGTCTTTCACATCTCCCTCTTTAAACTTTAAACCAAAGCTCCTTTTAAATTAAAAGAGCCAATTCACTTGATGCTGCATCTCAAATTAAGGACCTGAGATTCAGGTCCGTTGGCGCCGCTAACATCAATCTGACTTCTTTAGAGCAAACCACAAATGGGAAGGGTTTTTAGCAGAGGCATGCTCGAAATTTAGACTAAAACACTCCCCAAGAGAAGTAATGAGACTTTCACAGTAAGCAAATAGGTATTTTAGGTGCAGAGATTGATGTCAGATACTGTCAGTGATTTAGGGCTTTATGGATTACACCTAGTCTGTGATGATTTTTTGAAGCATTTTATGCCTGTCTATCTTGAGAAGTAGCCTTGATGAATGCTTTATTAGAACATATATCATGGTACCATGATGGAATTTTTATGCCACTTTCATATTAACACAACGTTGGCTCATTACCATATGGTTTTTGATAATAATGCTATCCCTAATTAGGGAGCAGGGCAGGACCACAACCCAAATGTAGCTCTGCCAATCATAAATTCCATCCTCCCCTATGCATCTCCTTAATCTATTTGCCCCACCCTTTTCTCTAACCTTCTTTCCCCAAACGATCAATCAAGCCTGAGAACCATGCCTTATCCTAGAAGTGGCCTTCCTCAAACCACAGCCTATCATCCACAGCTAACTGCTCAGCTCTACCACCATCTTTATACAGTGTTGTGAAAAAGCATTTGCTCTCTTCCTGATTTCTTATATTTTTGCATATTTGTCACAATTAAATGCTTCAGATCACCAAATTTTAATATTAGACAAAGATAACCTGATATACAAAATACAGTTTATAAATTATGATTTCAGTTATTAAGGGAAAAAAGCTATCCACACCTACCTGGCCCCATGTGAAAAAGTAATTGTCCTCTAAACCTAATAACTGGCTGTGCCACCCTTGGTGGCAACAACTGTAATGAAGCGTTGGCAATAGTGAATAATGAGTCTTTTACATCGCTGTTGAGGAATTCTGGCCCAGTCTTCTTTGTAGAATTGTTTTCATTCAGCCACACTGGAGGGCTTGAGCTTGAGGTTAAGAACTGATGGCTGGACATTCTCCTTAAGGATTTTTTGGTAAAGAGCAGAACTCATGCCTCCATCAATTATGGCAAGTCGTCCAGATCCTGAAGCAGCAAAACAGCCCAAGACCATCACACTACCACCACCATGTTTGACTGCTGGTATGATGTTCTTCTTATGAAATGCTGTGTTAGTTTTATACTAGATGTAACAGGATGCCTGCCTTTCAAAAAGTTCAACTTTTGTCTCGTCAGTCCACAGAATATTTTCCCAAGAGTCTTGGGGATCATCAAGACGTTTTTTTGGCAAACATGAGACGAGTCTTTGCGTTCTTTTTGGTCAACAGTGGTTTTCAACTTGGAACTCTCCCTTGGATGCCATTTTTGCCCAGTCTTACCATTGAATCATGGAGTAGCGTTCAAACTGAGGCAACTGAGGCCTGCAGTTCTTTAGATGTTGTTCTGGGTTTTTGTTTCTCATCTGTTCTTGAATTTCTTTAGCTCTTGGCATAATGTGTTGAATTTTGAGATCCTTTTGCCTGCTTTGTCAGATAGGTTCTATTTAAGAGATTTCTTGATTCAACAGGTCTGGCAGTAATCAAGCCTCTTTGTGGCTAGTGAAATTGAACTAAACTTTCCAAAACATGTGGTTATTCACAGTTAATTCCTGATGAAATAAGGGGGAGCAGCTACTTTTTCACATAGGGCCAGGTAGGTTTGGATTTTTTTTCCCCTTAATAAATGAAATCATCATTTAGAAACTGCATTTTGTATTAACTCAGATTATCTTTGTCTAATATTGAAATTTGTTGGATGATCTGAAACATGTAAGTATGACAAATATACAAAAATACAGTGGGGAAAATAAGTACTGAACACATCAACATTTTTCTCATTAAACAGATTTCTAATGGAGCCACTGACCTGAGATTTTCACCAGATATCAGTAACAACCTAAGTAATCCATACATACAAAGAAATCAAGGCAACTGTGTTCACAAAACAAGTTATATTTAATAAAGTGGAAATAAAGCTGCTAGAATGACACTGTCAGTCTCCTGACCTGAATCCAATTGAAAGTCTATGGAATGAACTGAAGATCAGAGTTAACAGAAGACACCCACGGAACTTTCAAGATTTGAAGACAGTTTGTGTGGAAGAATGGACTAAAATCACTCCTGAGCAATGCCTGCACCTAGTTTTTCCACATGGGAGGTGTCTGGAAGCTGTTGTTACCAACAAAGGCTTTTCTACTAAATGAATTTCACCAAGCGTGTTCAATACTTATTCCATACCTTTTTCACTTCATTAAATATAACTTGTTTTGTGACTACGCCTTGATTTCTTTGTATGTAGAAATCATGAACACCTAAACAAAACCAGACAGTCAATGACGGAGTAGCTCATTCAAGCTTGACGAAATCATCCTAGAGTGCTCAGATCTCCTGTTGACCCTGACCTTAAGCACAGCCTAGATGCAAACACATCTAGGATGTGCTTAAAGTCAAGGTAAGTGACATAAGAGGAGTAATGTTTTTCGTGTCATTGCAAATGCCCAGATCTCCTGACCTTTGACCTTGACCATGACCTTGATCACAACTTGGATGCAGACCCACCTCAGGATCATTGTGAGTGAGTTTGGTGAGCAACTGGGCAAATGCCTAGGAGAAGTAGTGATTACCATGAAATGTGGACAGACGGACGGACGGATGAATGGACGGTAGATGCCACATTATCACATTAGCTCCTTTCAGCTTTGCCAGAATGAGCTAAAAAAAAAAAAAACAAGGTTACAGTGGGCTAAAGAAAAGCAGTTGTAGACAGTGGATGACTGGATGAAAGTATGAATCACAACTCTGCACTGGGCAAGATGGGGACCATGGTGCTGTGAGAACCGGGTGACAATCTGGCCTTCTCTGCTTGGGCTACTGATACCGCTACCCGAACCCCCGGATAAGCAGTAAAAGATGTATGGATGGGCAAATATACAATACTGTTCTCAATGCTCCCAACGGTGGTCAACAGAAAAGAAAAAAGGAAAAAAAATGCTGCAGTCAGTGTAAGGTGAAGGCGAATGCCTATCAAATAAGAATTTTTTCGGCAAATATTTATCTACAAAATGAATGCCTCACACAACTTTAGTTGTACTGCACATTTGTTTCAAGGTTTTACTTGCCAGCCATGACAGCCTACTGTCTTTCTGGTTATCTGTCTCATGGCAAAACGTAATAATGCAAGTTTTTCAGTGTGTATCTGTTATCTAAGTAAAAGTACAGCATATGACCCTGCTGATAGCAGTAGAGGCAGTGTCTCAGTTCTGGATTCTTTTTATTTTTAGACACATTTATAACTCTCAATATGAGTTGTCTTTATCTGGTCTATACTGCAGTCTGGAAGACACTTCACTAGTGTCTGTGGCAAACTCACTAAGCTTTTCAGGTTTGTACATATCTGAGATCAAAATTAAGGTCAAGTTTACAGGAAACGAGTGAGACTGAATCAGACACAGGCAACATTCAGCCTTCATAAAACATAACAAAATATTTTAATAAGGACCCTGTAGTGCTTTAACATCTGATTATGTTTAGTGAGGTGGCACCAGTGGCTGCTGATTATTTGTGTGCACATTTTTAACTCCAGGGAGCTTTGTTCTCGTTTCTGCCAATAAGTTTTCTAACATCAGTCCTTGAAAAGCTGTCGTCTACTGGTGCACACAATCCTTTAGGAAATCATGCTGCTCAGTGTGAAAACTAAAGCGAAACATTCAAACCCTTTTGAGATTAATTGTGTCATGGTATGCAAGATGGTGTCTGTTGGAGAAAATTTTTTAAAAAATGTATAGCTGCTGCCTACAGTATGTCCTTTAATATTGGCCACAATGGATGTAAAATCCCACTCCTGTTCACAATGTCTATGAAATTTGCCTTAAGTTAACATTCAGCTTCAAACTGAGGGCCTATCTAATGTGTCAGCATCTATTTGGGAATCAAAATGGAATTACAGCACAGGACGAACCTGTGCTTTAGTTTGTGTAGGATAGCAGAAAGGGAACACAATCACTGTGTGTCTGCCTGTAGATGCTATACTGTTCAGCTTTGAACTGCCAATCATTCTTCTAATGGCTCAGATTAATGAGCTGCAAATGTGATTAACTGTACCCTATAATGTCCTTATCATGTCTGCTCTATTTAGGACTGTGTCATGCAGTATCTCACTTACTCACTGCACATTTTCTCTTCCATATCCCTCTGTATCTGGGACCGTTTGTCATGTGACCTGCTGTGGTCACTTTTATTTTTGCCTGATGACTGTGAGATGGTTTCACTCTTCATCAGTGCCGGGCGCTGTGTTTGTCATAAGGGAGAATTTGATGAGCAAGCAACAATATTCACAGCACAAAAGAATTAAAGTCTCTTTACAGGGTGGATGCAAATCCCCCCTCACATTCGGCCACGCTTTCTGGCAGCAGTGGGCCAGTTCTGGACGGGATTGTGGCTGGGTCAGTCGGGCCCAGCATGCCATGGCAGGGATTTGCCTCAAAGAGTGAGTGAGAGTGAAACACACATCAGTTTTAAAAAGAGATGTTCTGACTCTGAAAAAATAAAGGAGAAAAAAGAAATCTTCAGTTAAATTGATAAGTGAGTTTGGTGCCTGATTCAATCCAGTGCAGTAATCTTGATTTAGGCTGAATAATGAGACATTACATATCTGTTTTTAGATATTTTTTTTTTATTTAGGAACACATCCTTAACCTTTAACCCAATCAACACAAAACATATAGCCAAAACAAACAAACAAACAAAAAGCTGTTGAGAACAAATCCCCTGAAGCCCAATCACAGATTCAAAAGTACTGCAACACCTGCAGCATTTCAAACATTTATTAAAAAAAAATAACAATAAAAAATACACATGCATAACAAGGATCTTTTTTCTTTCTGATTTGTAAAAAGACTCCATGGACAGATACTTGAGATGGCGCATACAAGACGACACATGAACCCACAATCTAACTGATAAGCACAATCACTAATCGACCGGCAGACTGCAGCCGCTAGTTAGTTAGTCAGCTGTCAGGACTTCACTGTGTGAGAACATTACGACACACTGCCTGCACAATCCAAAAAAATACCATCAATGAAGAAAAAAACATCTGAACAGAGCAGGTAAGGAGAAGCAGATTAATGCAAAATGGCATTACTGACTTGATGCTGGTTTATCCGCCATCAGGAGAAGGTGTAGTACCATTAGCAAGAATGCTATCATCAGATATGTACAATTCCTCAAAGTGGGTACATACTGGAACATTAACACCAATATCAAGCATCAATAAAGCAATTCTGAGAGTTAAATATAAGGTGCAATTTATTAGGTTCTTGAGCTGGGCTGAATGTTTCTTGCATTTACTCTGACTTAAGATTTTTTTTTTATTTTTTTTTTTTTTTGCAGGACCACCCATCAAAGTTGCCTGACCTTCAGGAATAGAGTTGGGACAGTAAAGCATCCTGTGACTGATGAACCCCATCACCAGCTGCACCCACCCCTCCAGACCGAGTATCTCTCCTCGAGCATTTAACCCCTGTGTTTTCCTTTTTATTCCCTCACTCCCTCTCTTGCTCTGCCTTCGATACCATATCCGCCCTGCATTCACATCAACAAACGGCCTCATTAAGCTATGGGGGATGACAGCAGCGGGGACCACCAAAAAGTCTGGCACTACATTTCCACACCCTGAGCAGAGCATCTGCACATCCCAACCCCAGCTGAGTTCAAGCCCTTCAGCAGCAGCTGAGGAATTCCCTGCCAGGGTGCTACAGCAAACAGAGTCTCATCCTCTGAGGTGTCTCTGCAAATATCCTGTCAGGGCCTTCCTCTGAATGCACTCTTCTCTCTGTATCTGTCTGTTAATGGAGCCCGTGTGGTCTGATGAGAAACAAGCACCACAGCACAAATGAGATGGGAAACACTGTGTGTGTGTGTGACTTCCACTGAAACTCATGAAAGCACCTTTCAGCATCACTCAGACAATTTAAGATTTCACCTTTTAAATATCCACAAGAAAAATACAAATCTTGCAAAAAAAAAAAAAAAACATTAGGGGCTGGTACAGCAAAATCCACACTAACCCATAGTGCTTGCTCTGTTTCATCCACACATACACAAACACAGACTGTGCAGGGTTTCACATATGCATACATTCACAAGCCTCTGGGGTGCTACTGTCTCACGCTGCTAACAATACAGAGTGGGCTCATTCTTTTCCCTGCCAATAGGCAAAAGGCACTTATAAACACACATATGTTCACATGTACAAACAGACGTTAAAATAGCTTCATATTTTCATCTTTTTTTTGGGGGGGGGGTCCCCCGTCAAAACTGGGTTTATCGCGTTAGAAAAAAAATATCTTTGGTCTGTAAACATTTAGAGTCACATCCAAATTCAAGGCAGACACAGGTTTGCTATCCAAACTAATTTAAAAGCATCCCACCTCAGTCTAGATTATGCAAATTACAGAGCTCTCTCTCTCTCTCTCTCTCTCTCTCTCTCTCTCTCACACACACACACCTTTGATTACACTCAAAGCATGTGTGTGTGTGTGTGAGTGAGCTGACACCCTCGAATGCTGGGCTAGAGTCAGCTCCAGGGTACTGATGCAGCTGTTTAGTCTGCTGCTAGAACATGCTGGCTAATCAGTTTGTGAAGGACTGCATCACTCTTGATGACGGTTCTGTTGCTGGCCATCAAAGTAAGCCAAACTTCCCACAGGAGTCTTTTTTTTCCAAACCTGGCTTGGCCAGGGAGGATCAGGAAACTGCTGGCCTTTCAGTAAATGCAGGATATTCAGAGAGAAATACGCATTTAAAGTCACTGCCAACTGTTCTTAAATTTCCCTTCATACTCAATGTATGAACCAAATCGGAAGCTTTGATGCAAAACATTAAACAGAGGACATGTTTTATGTCACCTGTTGAGCGCTGGGTGGGTTTGAAGGAACGACGGTGCCCGTTGCTCCTGTTCAAAGAAGTCCCTCCTCCTCCTTTATGTGGGACTTGCTCAGTTACACGGCAGCCAGGTGGAGTAGACAGGCTGCTGGCAGGCAAACACCGGCTGTACCTGAGCGATGTAGTAGTTACTGAAGTTGCCATCTGCCACATAAGGAGCAGGCTGGTAGTAACATGTAACATTAGCCACATTGGGTATGACATTCTGCTCGGCGAGCACACGTACCGCCAGCATAGCTATGAGCCCTAAGGTCTGCCGCCGCTCGTGGCCCATCAGACACACAGTGCTCTCGTTGACCACCCCGTGGAGGGTCATCAGGTAGTCATACTTGCGGTCCTCCAGACCCACAAAGTGGTTTTGAAGGTAGGACTCCAGCTTGCGCTGCTGCTCGTTGATGTCAGGAAAGTCAATGAAAAAGCGTGAGCACATGTAGCGCTGCAGGGACTTCATCTCCGACTCTGATGCCGCCCGGAACCCCCTAACCAGCAGGTGACAGTACTTCAGGAGACCCCCGCCACGTATCTCCTCCGGATTGCGTGTGCAGATGATCTTGTGACGCAGGTGGTCCAGGGCCTCGCCGAAGTCACCGTACACGCTCTCACCCACGATGGTGGGGTGAAAGGTCTCGGCCATGGGGTTCGCCGAGCACTCGTAGAAGAGCAGCAGTGAGTCCAGTCTGATCTGAAACGAGTCCACGCTGAACTCAAACTGGCGCCGGAGGGAGTCCACGAACTTCAGCTCCACGTTCTTCCCCCGGTTGTTAGACAGGGAGATGAGACTCCAGCGGTCTGAGTCAGTGCACACCTTCACCATCTTCTGCACGTAGGCTTCCTGTGTGTGTTTGTGTGAGTGCAGTGAGGATACAGGGCAAAGAAGAAGAAAAAAACAGAAAACGGTGAGACAAAGCCAGAATCAAATAACCTCTTCTATGTGTGAATGACTTTTATGTTCACTGCTACTGACCCAGATATTAAAGATTATAGACAGGTGACTGGGCTCAAGGTCCCTTTTAAATTGGTTTAACTGGATCCTCTTAATTACAGCAAACTAACATTTTACAGTAATTTATCTCATCCAATTTCTCATTAATCTCTGCTTAATGGTCCATAAACCGGATTTGCACAAATACAATTATGTGTTATCTCAGAAATCATTCAAAAAAAATGAAAGAAAACACACACACACACACACACACACACACAGAGCTGTTTAACGTCACCTACCTTTAACGTTAATGGCGTTATTTTCTCTTTATTCACGCAGTCGGGTAAAAAATCCAGGAGGCAATCCAAAACGATGTCCTTCACCGTCTGAAATTCACTTTCGCCTTTCATATTCGCACAGAATATGAGATCGAGGTCCTTGTATCCCAAGCCGCTGTCGCCGTGCAGGACGTGGCTGGCCGCCGAGCCGTTCAGCCTGACGTCCCGCACGTGGATGCGCTTCTCCTCCATCCGACTGCGCACCACCTTAACGATCTGCCGCGGCTGCATCTCCAGCGTGGGGAAGTTCCCGCGGCCGTGGATGGGGATGGTTTCGGTCAGGATGTTGTCCAGCCGCCGGACCTGCTCCCAGCTGAGGACGCTGACGCTGCTGCAGTCCGCACCGGAAAGATGGCTGGCTGTGGGGCCGTTGTCGTCCTCGGACATGGTGATGAAAAGTCTGTAGAGAATTAAATAAAAAGGGAAATTATCTTCTTTTCTTAAAATAGTAGCAGTACGTGTGTCATGAAGTTGGATGAACGCAGCGTCTTTCGCATTTGGAGCGTCTGAAGTGGTCCGATAAACATTTAAAAAAAAGACCCAAAAGGAAAAGTGCGACGCACGCAATTGCGCAATAAGCTTTTGGTTGGGGGGTCCAGCTGAGGAGGGGCGAAGCAGCAGCAGCAGCTGAGTTGAGTCAACAGAAATGTTTAGAATTAAAAAAAAAAAATGAGTCCTAACTTTTCTCCTCTCTTTTAAACCATCGGCCCTCTCCGCGACTGTCAGTGCGTCCGAACGGCGCGCTTCACAGTCTCTGAAGGTCCACGAAGATCGAGCAGGGGGGGTTGCCTCTCCGGCCGTGACTCCATCTGCCAAAAAGGCACGCCTAGGACTCGGTAAATTTGCATGAATAAGCTGCTCCTCAAGTCGCACTTCTGGCACGGTCCTCGCGCCGACGCTAAGCCGCTCCAAGGATTTTTACGCACGGCTCCAACATAACTTCAGTCTCTCCTCCCACTGCCAGAAAGCAGTCCCGATAGTGCGATGTGTATGCGTGCGTGCGTGCGTGCGCTCAGGAAGTCCAGCTCGTGCTCCTCCAGTCTGCTTAGCTGAACATATTTTTCCCACTTGTGGAGAATTTAACCATTACCTGTCCGCCCGGCACGCAGCGTCGCTGTGCCGCGGTCTGCTCGGTGGTGTGAAGCTTTAGCCGCGCGTCGCCCCGCCCCATCCGCCGCTGCCACTGCTCATCATCGTAATACTGTAATGGTACGTGTCCACCGGAGCCGTCGTTTCTCCGCTTCCTGTCCGGTTAAAGTGTACCGGCTCCACCGTCTGCCTCCATGATGTTTTACTGTAACGTTTAAAACACAAGAAAGACACGCACATGTGTGGTTGTTTTACGCCCAATTCTGATTTGATTTTATACTTACCAGTCATTTATAGAGCGAAAAATATTTTTATAAATGGCATTTAGTTTCCAGAAGAGATGCATGTAAAAGTTGTCTCCTGTCTAAACTGAGCCGAGCTGCTTTAAAAGCTCTTCACGTCGCTATGTCGCCATCTGTAGGCTAGTTTGGGTATTAAAAAATCTGACAGCGATTCATCTTTCAACTTTTGCATGACACGGATTCTCCCACATGCCAAAAACATGCAAGTTAGGTTAATTGGCATCAAACTGGGGATTCTAAATTGTCCTTAGGTGTGACTGTGAGAGTGAATGGTTGTCTGTCTCTCTGTGTTGGCCCTGCGATGGACTGGCGATCTGTCCAGGGTGTGCCCTGCCTCTCACCCAAAGATGCTGGGATAGGCTCCAGCCCCCCCGCGACCCGAAAAGGATTAAGCAGAAGAAGATGGATGGATAGATGGATGGATTCAGTTTAAAGCACAGAAGCTTATAGGGCCATTATTTATTTTCCCTCTGCGATCTCATAAGCCTTTACTCCAGACATCTTTCAGGTGTTTCATGTCTTATAACCAGTTTATGGCCTTTTCCCACTCACACTTGGTCAGTCTTCTGTTTTTATTTTCTTTAATATTGCTTTATATAATTGTATTTTACTGGGGCATTTTCTGCCTTGTCTTTACATGGTGCTGTAAAAGATTAAAATGTATCCATTGTGGGACAAATAAAGGCAGAAACAAGGAAAGAAGAAAGCCACTCAGTCTATTCCCAACAAGCCTGCATTATACATTTCTCCTGTTTATGATATTAATCACACCCAGAATGGAAACAGCTGCCGCCATGCAAGGCACTGCCACAAGCATTGTCTTTGAAGCATGTATTCGAATACATACAGTGGGGAAAAAAAGTATTTAGTCAGCCACCAATTGTGCAAGTTCTCCCACTTAAAAGATGAGAGAGGTCTCCAATTTTCATCATAGGTATACCTCAACTATGAGAGACAAAATGAGAAAAAAAAAATCCAGAAAATCACATTGAAGGATTTTTAAAGAATTTATTTGCAAATTATGGTGGGAAATAAGTATTTGGTCACCTACAAACAAGCAAGGTTTCTGGCTCTCACAGACCTGTAACTTCTTCTTTAAAAGGGTCATCTGTCCTCCACTCGTTACCCGTATTAATGGCACCTGTTTGAACTCGTTATCAGTATAAAAGACACCTGTCCATAACCCCAAACAGTCAGACTCCAAACTCCACTATGGTCAAGACCAAAGAGCTGTCAAAAGACACAAGAAACAAAATTGTAGACCTGCACCAGGCTAGGAAGACTGAATCTGCAATAGGTAAGTAGCTTGGTGTGAAGAAATCAACTGTGGGAGCAATTATTAGAAAATGGAAGACATACAAGACCACTGATAATCTCTCTCAATCTGGGGCTCCACGCAAGATCTCACTCCGTGGGGTCAAAATGATCAAGAGAACAGTGAGCAAAAATCCCAGAACCACACGGGGGGACCTAGTGAATGACCTGCAGAGAGCTGGGACCAAAGTAACAAAGGCTACCATCAGTAACACACTACGCCGCCAGGGACTCAAATCCTGCAGTGCCAGACGTGTCCCCCTGCTTAAGCCAGTACACGTCCAGGTCCATCTGAAGTTTGCTAGAGAGCATTTGGATGATCCAGAAGAGGATTGGGAGACTGCCATATGGTCAGATGAAACCAAAATAGAACTTTTTTGTAAAAACTCAACTTGTCGTGTTTGTAGGAGAAAGAACACCTTACATACTGTGAAGCATGGGGGTGGAAACATCTTACTTTGGGGCTGTTTTTCTGCAAAGGGACCAGCACGAATGATCTGTGTAAAGGAAAGAATGAATGGGGCCATGTATGGTGAGATTTTGAGTGAAAACCTCCTTCCATCAGCAAGGGCATTGAAGATGAAACATGGCTGGGTCTTTCAGCATGACAATGATCCCAAACACACTGCCCAGGCAACGAAGGAGTGGCTTTGTAAGAAGCATTTCAAGGTCCTGGAGTGGCCTAGCCAGTCTCCAGATCTCAACACCATAGAAAATCTTTGGATGGAGTTGAAAGTCCGTGTTGCCCAGCGACAGCCCCAAAGCATCATTGCTCTAGAGGAGATCTGCATGGAGGAATGGGCCAAAATACCAGCAACAGTGTGTGAAAACCTTGTGAAGACTTACAGAAAACATTTGACCTCTGTCATTGCCAACAAAGGGTATATAACAAAGTATTGAGATGAACTTTTGTTATTGACCAAATACTTATTTTCCACCATAATTTGCAAATAAATTCTTTAAAAATCAGACAATGTGATTTTCTGGATTTTTTTTTTCTCATTTTGTCTCTCATAGTTGAAGTATACCTATGATGAAAATTGGAGACCTCTCTCATCTTTTAAGTGGGAGAACTTGCACAATTGGTGGCTGACTAAATACTTTTTTTCCCCACTGTATATCGTTGTTACAACTTTATAGTAACTTTGTTACTATTCAAAAACAGATTACTTTGAATATTTTGTGAAATTAAACACAAAGAGTTAAAAAAGTAGGTTGGTTTGTAGAGAGTATGTTTTTTGAAGAGGACCTGTAAGCTCATAGCTGATTGTCCAAATTTTGCTAATCCAAAAATGATGTTCGTCAGCATCTGATGCACCATGAGATACAACCCTAAAAGTCTTGGTCTTGTCTTGGTCTCAGTACGCTCTGGTCTAAAACTACTTGTTGTCTTATACTGGGTCTTCTTCTCTCCCATTAACCACCCTCGCTTCTCACTTGCTGCCTCTCACAAAGAGCAGGTTTGACTAGCATTGTGGATTGGATAAGGCCTCTCTCTGAAATAAAAATATTTAAGTTGGTAGATCACAATGATTATTACTGTAAAACACAATATGTAATATGATGTGAAACATAGACATTGCAACATATAGTATGGCAAAGAGGAAAAGATGCACTTCTGGGGCCAACCTTGTGGAACTCCTCTTTTTCCGCTTTTCAGATTTCTACTTGCCCAAACAGAAGGTTAGGGGTCAAATGAAACCAAAAAGCATGAAGGGGTCAGGAATGCCCAGGAGCCATCCCGAGGCGGAGGATGCTCCCCTGAAATCTTTCCGTCATCATGGCCACCCAAATCTGTACGAAAACGCTGAAAAGGTCTGAGTCTGCACATCACATGGTGCACCTGAAAAATCAGATCCTGAAGCCCCAAATCATTTTGGATTGAGAAAGAATACATTTGAATCACAGCCCAGGGAGTTCTGACAACTTGACCCATTAATATATTTCCTCTAATTTTTGTTTTGTTTTCATACTTTACTTTGGCGTGTGTCACACAGGTTGAACTTATACTGAAATCCACATCTGGAAATGTACATGGAACTGTAAGTCAATTACAGTGGCTCAGAAGCAGTCCTGCTGATGTGCTTCCCAGGTGTGGAGACACGGTTGCTAAAGGCTGGGTCTGGTCCCACAGCCATGCACAGTGCACTCACTCTCTGCAGAGTTAAATCAAACCTGCTGTCAGAGACAAACAGCAGCTATACACATCCAGGACAAGCCTGAACCCTGATTATGAGGTACTTTGTATAAACACAACTTGGCATCTCATTACTCACAATGAATAGGATGTTTCATTCATTGGAGATTGTTGAAAGATGGGAATGATATTATGTTGTCAAATAATTAAATGAAAGCAATAATTGAAAATAATGCACAGCTTTTCTTTATGCTGATATTAATGCCAGTCCCTGTCAGATCAATTTGTGTTTATTCAAGTAAAATAATAATTTAAAAAAACACAGTCTACATTTCATGAGGAAGAGACGTCTTCAATGCCTCATGGAGCAATCTATTACAGCCACACAAGGTTTGCCTTGGGGATCTATGAACAGTCTTCTGGACAGTTCAGCCCAATGAAAAGACAAAGACAATGAGTAGAGCTGTTTTTTTTTCCCCCACTGTCATTGATCTGACTGCATAAGCTGAATTTATCTGCCATGAAGAATAACATTGCTGCTGCCTCTGAACTTTTTCCCTCAGGTCAAAACAATTTCTTCTACCTTTATTCTCGTCAAATTAAAGTTTCAGTTGGCAAAATAATTTTGGGTACATTTGAAAATAAATCAATGATCATCATATAGCAGTTTGTGAAGCAAGTGGTCTGACAGGACAACTACACAACAGGGCTCCGTCCATTCTGCAAGTAGATTCACACCTGTGAAGGTTTCTTTGTCCAATCACAGCTATTGTCAGTCAGAGGCTTTGCCATTGGCTGCTCTCCAAAAGCAAAGTGGCACCTCGTGCATGTGCACACAGATATAAAGCTAACACTAGATTGGACCTTGCTAGTGTTTTCACGGTGAACAGAGTTGTCTGCAGCATTGTGATAACAGTGCTGCAGGAAAATATTTCATCTCAACTTAATTCTCTCCTTAGATACCTACCTTCTCCCCAGGACTTCCCACTGAGCTCAGTTGGTGGTGGTCAAAACCCATTCACTAAACTTGGATCATTCTGGCCTTCACGTACGATGGTGTGAAAAAGTGTTTGCCCCCTTCCTGATTTCTCATTTTTTTGTATGTTTGTCACACTTAAATGTTTCAGATCATCAAACAAATTTAAATATTAGACAAAGATAACACAAGTAAACAAACAACAAAATGCAGTTTTTAAAAGAAGGTGTTTATTGTTAAGGGTAAAAAAAATCCAAACCAACAAGGCCCTGTGTGAAAAAGTGACCCCCCCCCCCATTAAAACATAAATTAATTGTGGTTTATCACATCTTTGGGAAGCTGAGTTCAATTTCTCTAACCACACCCAGGCCTGTAAACTGCCACACCTGTCCTCAATCAAGAAATCACTTCAAGTGAAGTAGACCAAAAGATCCTCAAAAGCTAGACATTATGCTGTGATCCAAAGAAATTCAGGAACAAATGAGAAACAAAGTAAGTGAGCTCTGTCAGTCTGAAATGGTTATAATGTGGAGAAAGGACACAGGCGAGGCAACGAGCTAAACAACACAAGAACTTTAATCTTTCTCCAACATAAATTACAGCAAAAATGTTCCCAGATCTCTGTGCATTCCTCTTTTATATCTTTAATACCATACCTCGAGACCCGAAACTTCCGACCATCATACATTGTGTTTAGAACAAAGCCTGTGTGGCACATTAACATGACATAACGGCGGTGCCGCTCTCACACCCTTCTTTTTCCAGCGGCTCCGGCATTTACTCCTCTCCCTGGGGGGTGCATAGTCCTTACTGTCCTGTCTGATACCCCCCGGTGACACCTCTGCTTTTAGTCCATTGTTCCCCCCTTCCCCAGTTGCCTTCTTCTCTGGGTGGAGAAGTCCCACACCATGCCCCCACACAGCCGTCATCCCCCCGAACACCCAGAAAGGGCACTAACCCCCCCATCCTTTGGGCTTGAGCCGGCGCCCTTAGCAGCTATAGCAGGGGCTGCCGATCCAGTCGAACCGTCCTTCTGGCAGGATGTACAGGAGGGCATGTCAGTCTGTGGAGGGATAAGGGAGGGGGAGAAAACACATGAGCTTCGCAAGCACAGGTCCCTGCCGAGGGAACACCAACTTGCGGAGCCACCAATGGTGGGCATCCACACCGGGGAGCTTGGGCCAACACCACCTGCTCATCTGCCAGCACAAAAGCGGGCTTCAGCCTGTCGATGCAGACGGTCTTCCTACGTCCCCCAAGTCTAACACAGAATGCTTTGCCCCAGGTTCCAACACCCTGAACTGTCCGTCGTACGGTGGGCACAGCGGGGTCCGGTGCGCATCGTGCCTGACAAAAACAAAACTGGCGTTCTGCAAGCTTTTTGGGACGAAGGTGCAGGAACAAACAATGGTGGGTCAGGCCCGGTACGTTAAAAACCTCTGTACTATACAAAAAGTTGCATGGGCAGATCATCCTCAGGCGTGGGGTTTTCCATTAAAAACCCTCCGGCAATCTGCAGCATCTGAGAAAAAATGAGTTCTGCTGGGGAGGCTGCCAAATCCTCCTTAGGTGCGAAGCGCAACCCTAAAAGAACCCCGGGCAGGCGGTCGACCCAATTTGCATCCGTGAGCGAAGCTCTGAGGGCTGCTTTAAGCGACCTATGAAAACGCATAACCCATTAGCCTGGAGGTTGTATGCGGTAGTGCGCTGAATTTTGACCCCAAGGCTCTGGATCATCGCGGACCAGAGTTCTGAAACGAATTGTGGACCCCTGTCAGAAGTGATGTCTGACGGGGATCCGAACTGTGCAACCCAAGCCGAAAAAAAGCACGAGCCACTTCTGCGGACGTGGTAGAAGCCAGCGGGATCACTTCAGGTCACTTCAGGTCCGCGATTGTTAAAAGGTACGTGAAACCCTGTGATGGCGGGAGGGGCCCCACCAACTCCACGTGGACGTGGTCGAACCTCCTGGCCAGGATTTGGAATGGCTCGAGGGGGGCTCTGGTGTGCTTGTGCACTTTGGCCCGCTGGCACGTGACACAAGCTGCAGCCCACTCTTTAACGTCCTTGCGCAAGCACGGCCAGACAAATTTTGCCCCCACTAGCTTCACCGAAGCGCGCACTCCCGGATGCGAAAGGGAGTGGACCGACTCAAAAACGCGATGGTGCTAAGCGCTCAGAACCACTGGGTGCGGGCAGCCAGTGGAGACGTTGCAGAGCAAGGGAGGGCACCCTTCTTGCACCAGCCTGCTCTCAGCCTTAACCCAGTAGGCGCAGACTAAAGCACACAAATATTCGCGTCCCCGGCTTGCTCCACAGCGATCGCGGGGAAATCTATTCCCATGTAGACCAGGGAGACTAACACGCACGACAGACAATCACCCATGACGTTGAGCTTACCGGCGACGTGGTGAATGTCGGTAGTAAACTCTGAAATCGCGGCCAAATGCCGTTGCTGCTGGGCCGACCACAGTTCCGAGACCTTGGACATCGCGTATATCAGCGGCTTATGGTCCACAAACGCGGTGAACTCGCCCCCCTCTAGCCAAAACTGGAAATGGCGCATCGCCAGGTGGAGAGCCAACAATTCTCCATCAAATGTGCTGCATTTGCGTTTGTTGTCGCACAAAGTTTGGCTGAAAAATGCAAGCGGCTGCCACGAACCTGAGACGTACTGCTCCACCACTGCCCCTATGGCAACATCAGATGCATCCACAGTGAGCGCTATCCGTGCAGACGGATCCGGGTGGGCTAGCAACGCGGCATCCGCCAGCGCTGTTTTGGCATTTGTAAAAGCCTTGACTCGCTCGGGAGTCCAGTCGATGGTTTCCGCGGGCTTCTTTTTTTTAAGCGCGGTATGAAACGGCTGCATCAGCTGAGCTACACGGGGAAGGAAATGGTTATATAAAAATTAACCATTCTCAAAAACTCCTGTAGTGGTCTCACGGTCTGCAGACACGGAAAGTCCGACACAGCGCGCACCTTTGCCGGCAACGGAATCGCACCCTCCGGCGAAATGCGGTGGCCCAAAAAATCAATCACTGGCACACCGAACTGGCACTCCGCCGGGTTAACTATCAGCCCATGTGCTTCCAACCTCTGGAAAACTGTCCTGAGATGGGCGATGTGCTCCTCCTCGGACGCGCTATCTACCAGAATGTCGTCTAAGTAGACAAAAACAAAGGACAAGTCACAAAGCATTGCATCCACTGCAGTCTTACACGCCTCTCTGCAGCTCCTCTTCATCCGCCACCCCTCAATTTAGCCCCTGTCTTCCCCATCAGAGAATCATTGTCTGCTCCCTCCAAAGTAAATAAAAATATAATATATAAGCATCCCAAAGTGATTAAGCAAAATATTGGTAAAACTCAAATTAAACATAAAGCCTCTAAATTGAATGATTTGGCCTCTGTTCCTCCTCATAATTTAAAAATTAAATGTGGTTTATTAAATATTAGGTCTCTAACTCCCAAGTCTCTGTTAGTCCATGATCTGTTAATTGATCATCAGATTGATTTAATTTCCCTTACCGAGACTTGGTTAGGGCAAGAGGATTATGTTGGTTTAAATGAATCAACTCCCTCTGGTTATTTAAACTGTCAAAATCCCAGAAGTTCTGGTCGTGGAGGAGGAGTAGCAACAATTTACCATTCCAAATTACTAGTTAATGTAAAGCAAAAAACATGTTATAACTCCTTTGAGGGCCTGGTCCTCAGTATTGGGCGCTTTAGCAATTTTAGGTTAAACCCAATTTTATTTGCCATAGTTTATCGTCCCCCATCAACCTACTCAGAATTTTTATCCGAATTTGCTGATTTCTTAGCTGATTTAGTGCTGAAATCTGATAGAATAATTATAGTAGGGGACTTTAATATACATGTGGATGTAGCTAGTGACTGCCTTAATGTGGCATTTAATTCAATATTAGACTCGATTGGGTTTTCTCAGAAAGTAGGAAATTCTACTCATTACCTCCACCATGCATTGGACCTTGTTCTGACATATGGCATAGAAATAGAAAATCTTGTAGTGGCTCCTCATAATCCTGTACTGTCAGACCATTGTCTGTTAACCTTTGATTTTACTATTTCTGACTATTTGGCTCCTAAAGAAAAATATTATGACAGTAGATGCCTCTCAGATGATGCTGTTACCAAATTTACGCAGATTGTTTCCTCTATGCCATGTGTCAACACAACGGAAATAAGCTATAGACAGCTTGCTCCTTCTGTAATTGATAACATGGTGGATAGTGTTACAGCTTCTCTGCATCAGACTCTAGACTTGGTGGCCCCCTTAAAAAAGAAAAAGTCTAATCAGAGATTTCTAACTCCTTGGTTCAACACAGAAACTTGTAGCTTAAAACAGAAAACTCGTCAATTAGAAAGAAAATGGCGCTCCACTAATTTAGATGAAATCTATTTAGCTTGGAGAAATCATCTTTTAATTTATAAAAAATCTCTTAGAAAAGCTAGAACGAGTTATTACTCTGCATTAATAGAAGAGAACAAGAATAATCCCAGGTTTCTTTTCAGCACTGTAGCCAGGTTGACGAGTCAGGACTCTGTCAATCCTAGCATTCCCTTAGAGCTTACTAGTCAGGACTTTATGAACTTTTTCAATAATAAAATTTCATCCATCAGAGATAAAATCAATCAGATTCTTCCCACAGTTAACTTAAATACTGTAACTACTACAACTCCTTCAGTTGATGTCTGTCTTGATGAGTTTACTCCAATCGACCTTTGTGAGTTAGACAAAATAGTTTCCTCATCTAAACCTTCAACTTGTCTTTTAGACCCTATTCCTACCAGGTTATTTAAAGAAGTCTTCCCACTTATTGGTAGCTTTATTCTTCATATAAGCAATTCTTCATTAACTTTAGGCCATGTACCGCAGGCTTTTAAAACGGCTGTAATTAAACCCTTACTCAAAAAGCCAACGCTAGATCCAGGAGCTTTAGCTAACTGTAGACCAATCTCTAATCTCCCTTTCATTTCAAAAATCTTAGAAAGAGTTGTTGCTACGCAATTATTTGACCACCTGCAGGGAAATGGTTTACTTGAAGAGTTTCAATCTGGGTTTAGAATCCATCATAGTACTGAAACAGCCTTAGCGAAGGTCACTAACGACCTCCTCATCGCATCTGATAATGGACTGGTTTCTGTACTTGTCCTTTTAGACCTTAGTGCAGCTTTTGATACTATTGATCATAATATTCTACTTGATAGATTAGAACACTATGTTGGACTTATGGAACTTTGTTGCAGTGGTTTAGATTTTATTTATCTGATAGGTTCCAGTTTGTTCATGTAAATAATGAGTTTTCTTTCAACTCAGAGCTTAGTCATGGAGTTCCACAGGGATCTGTGCTAGGCCCTACTCTTTTTAGTTTATATATGCTTCCGTTAGGCAACATTATTAGAAAGCACTGTATACATTTTCATTGTTATGCAGATGACACACAATTATACCTGTCAATGAAGCCAGATGATAGTAATCAATTAACCAAGTTAGAAGCCTGTCTTAAGGAAATCAAAGCTTGGATGACTTGTAATTTCCTGCTATTAAATTCAGATAAGACTGAAGTCATTCTTGTTGGTCCAAAAAACCTTAGAAATACCTTTCCAAATCAAACTTTCAGTTTGGATGTGGTTACTCTTTCTCTTAATAGCTCTGTTAGGAACCTTGGAATTATTTTTGATCAAGATCTGTCCTTCAATTCACATATTAAATTTGTTTCTAAGACTGCCTTCTATCATTTGCATAATATTGCCAAGATTAGGAGCATCTTGTCTCAGAGTGATGCTGAGAAACTGATCCACGCTTTTGTTAGCTCGAGATTAGATTATTGTAATTCTTTATTATCAGGCTGTCCTAAAACATCTTTAAAAAGTCTTCAGCTGATCCAAAATGCTGCAGCAAGAGTTTTAACAGGTACTAGAAAGAGAGATCATATCTCGCCGGTCCTGGCCTCCCTTCATTGGCTTCCCATAGAGTTTAGAATTAAGTTTAAAATCCTTCTTCTTACTTACAAAGCTCTAAACAATCAGGCTCCTTTTTATTTAAAAGATCTGATACTACCGTATTATCCTAACAGAGCACTACGCTCCCAAAATGCAGGATTACTTGTAATACCTAGAATCTCCAAAAGTACAATGGGAGGCAGAGCCTTCAGTTATCAAGCTCCTCTCCTGTGGAACCAGCTGCCAATCTGGATTCGGGAGTCAGACTCGATCTCTGTTTTTAAGAATAGGGCTAAAACCTTCCTTTTTGATATAGCCTACAATTAGGGAGGGATCATGTGTTTCTGAACCCTCCCTTAGTTATGCTGCTAATAGGTTTAGTCAGCCGGGGGACCTCCAGTAATGCACTGGGCCTCACTCCTTTTCTTACTCTCAATGAAATATTTTTTTTGCTGGTCATTAACATTTGTTTGTTCTCTCCCATAGATTGAGTCCCCATCGTGCTGTTTGCTCTCTACATGTCTGTTCTTTTCATCTTCTCTATCCCCTCACCCCCCAGCCAGTCGCAGCAGATGACTGCCCCTCCCTGAGCCTGGTTGTGCTGGAGGTTTCTTCCTGTTAAAAGGGAGTTTTTCCTCTCCACCGTCGCCAAGTGCTTGCTCACAGGGGATCGCCTGATTGCTGGGGTCTTTCTGCAACTGTGGGGGTTCCCCCTACAGTTGATAGTGCTATGAGATGACTGTTGTTGTGAAATGGCGCTATATAAATAAAGTTGAATTGAATTGAATTGAATTGAATCCATCATTCTCTGGAAAGTCTGCGGCGTGCCTTTTAATTCAAACGGCATGCGTAAGAACTTGAATAGGCCGAAAGGAGTTATTACCGCTGTTTTCAGAACATCTTCCGTGCGCACCGGGACCTGGTGGTAATCACGGACCAGATCCACTTTGGAAAAAACACACAGCCCGGCCAGGTCCACAGAAAAATCCTAGATGTGCAGAATAGGATAGTGATCGTGTTCTGTGGCGTTGTTCAAGCATCGGAAATCGCCACACGGTCGCCACAACCAGTTGGCTTCAGGCACCATGTGTAGCGGGGATGCCCACAGGCTGTTGGAACGCCTGACGATGCCCAACTGCTCTAAGTTGGCGAACTCATCGCAGGCACTGCCCAGTTTAGCTGTGTCCAGGCGCTGAGGTCACGCAAACACTGACGGCCCTTTTGTAGTTATGAAATGTTTGACCCTGTCTTTAGTTCTAATAGCTGAAAAAGTCAGGACTGTGAGTGCTGGGAACTGTGCAAGTAACTGTTGGTACTTATCCCCTGGAGCTGTAACGTTAGCCAGTGTTGTCGACCCAACTCCCCGAGCTGTACAGGGCAGTGAGGTGAAAGAGATTGCATCCACTTATCGCCTATTAGCAACATCAACTCACAACCCATAAGCACATGAAGAATCTGCGCCTAAAATGGTGGTGGAACATGCAGCTACCACAAAGTTCCACTGAAAGTTGCGTCCGTTTAAGCATATCGTCAGTGTCCACTCCCCAAATGTCCTGATGGTGGATCCACTGGTGGCCGTGAGCTCGGGATCACTGCCTCCTGCCACGCTGTCTGCATTGACCGGCAGGATGAGGCTCTTCTGGGAGCCAGAATCCACCAAAAACCGTCTCCCTGAACATGCATCCATGATGTAAAGCAGCTTGTTCCTGTCACCAGCGGTCTCAGCTGCTAGTGACTGCTGGCTGTGCTGTTTCCTGATTTTCTGAATTGGCATGGCGGCTGGCATCACTGGGAGTTCGAACAGAAGCGGCGATGATAGAAATGGATCGCCCTGTTCCTGCATCTCCTGGCATCTGCTCCAGCTACCACCAGCAGCTCCTCAGCCTTACTGAAGTCCCTCCTGGCCGCTGTATTCACACTGAGAGTTCTTGTCGCTAAAATAATGCAATCCGCTTCCTGTGCCAGTGCGCAGTAGTCTTTCGTCACCAGCAACGGCGAGTTGGCCAGGATCACCCTCGCTGCAGTCGGTAGGTTCCTGAAGAACAGGTGGGCGAATAGGAAAGACTCATCGTTCCTACCCATCAGCACCAACATGCTCTCCATGAGTGCCACGGCTGATCTGTCCCCCAACTCTGAACATGTTAGGAGCTTCTCTGCCCTCTCACTGTCAGAAAGGGTGTAGCACTGGAGAAGCATCCTCTTGAGTGCCTCATATTTCCCCTGGCCCGGCGGCTCCTGGAGCAGGCTCGTCACCTGTTGCGTGGCGCACGCATCCAGCGCAGCAACCACATAGTAGTATTTTGTGTCATCCAATGTTATACCGCAGAGTGTGAACTGGGCTTCTATGTGCAGAAATCACGTGGTTGGGTCATGAAGCCAGAAGTTTGGAAGCTTGACCAAAACAGCGCACGCGGCACCGGTGCTCTCCCTCCAGGTAGTCTCCGGGGTGATGCTCGCCTTGCTCTCCATGACACATCTTGGGGTCACCAATGTGGAGAAAGGACACAGGCGAGGCAACGAGCTAAACAACACAAGAACTTTATTCTTTCTCCAACATAAATTACAGTAAAAAAGCTCCTGGGTCTCTGTGCATTCCTCGTTTATATCTTTAATACCATGCCTCAAAACCCGGAACTTCCGACCATCATACATTGTGTTTAGAACAGAGCCTGTGTGGCACATTAACATGACAAAACACCGGTGCCGCTCTCACACCCTTCTTCTTCCAGCGGTTCCAGCATTTACTCCTCTCCCGAGGGGCGCATAGTCCTTACTGTCCTGTCTGATATCCCCCAGTGACACCTCCTCTTTTGGTCCATTGTTCCCCCCTTCCCCAGTTGCCTTCTTCTCTGGGTGGAGAAGTCCCACACCATGCCCCCACAATAAAGCCATTTCTAAAGCTTTGGGACTCCAGCGAACCACAGTGAAAGCCATTATCCACAAATGGCAAAAACATGGAACAGTGGAGAACCTTCTCAGGAGTGGCCAGCTGGCCGACCAAAATTACCCCCAGAGTGCAGCGACGACTCATTCAAGAGGTCACCAAAGACCCCACAACAACATCCAATCAACTGCAGGCCTCACTTGCCTCAATTAAGGTCAATTTTCATGACTCCACCATAAGAAAGAGACTGGGCAAAAATGGCCTGCATGGCAGAGTTCCTAGACAAAAACCACTGCTGAGCAAAAAGAACATAAAGGCTCATCTCAGTTTTGCCAGAAAACATCTTGATGATCCTCAAGACTTTTGAGAAAATACTCTGTGGTCTGACAAGACAAAAGTTGAACTTTTTGGAAAGTGTGTGTCCCATTACATCTGGCATAAAAGTAACACAGCATTTCAGAAAAGGAACATCATACCAACAGTAAAATATGGTGGTGGCAGTGTGATGGTCTGGGGCTGTTTTGCTGCTTCAGGACCTGGAACCATGAATTCCACTGTCTACCAAAAAATCCTGAAGGAGAATGTCCGGCCATCTGTTCGTGATCTCAAGCTGAAGTGCACTTGGGTTCTGCAGCAGGACAATGATCTGAAACACACCAGCAAGTCCACCTCTGAATGGCTTAAGAAAAATAAAATCAAGACTTTGGAGGGGCCTAGTCAAAGTCCTAACCTGAATCCAACTGAGATGCTGTGGTATGACCTTAAAAAGGCGGTTTATGTTCGAAAACCCTCCAATGTGGCTGAATTATAACAATTCTGCAAAGATGAGTGGGACAAAATTCCTCCACAGCGCTGTAAAAGACTCATTGCCAGTTATCGCACACACTTGATTGCAGTTGTTGCTGCTAAGGGTGGCCCAACCAGTTATTAGGTTTAGGGGGCAATCACTTTTTCACACAGGGCCATGTAGGTTTGGATTTTTTTCCCCTTAATAATAAACACCTTCATTTAAAAACTGCATTTTGTGTTTACTTGTGTTATTTTTGTCTAATATTTAAATTTGTTTGATGATCTGAGACATTTAAATGTGAAAAACATACAAAAAATGAGAAATCGGGAAGGGGACAAACACTTTTTCACACCACTGTATATTACATATCTCAAGCAGGCACAAACAGTGCACATTACGCTATACAGCCGCTGCAAACTTTTTCTCATTCAGCAGAAAAACAACAATTTTATGACACAGTGATGGGGTAAGGCAGCCCAAACAGCACAAAGCATAATGTCAAACAGATGGTATAAGCTTTTACCGGCCAGGAGGAAAGAAAGAGGAAGAGTGGGTGGATGCAGGGGGTATATATAAGGTGTGCATCCACAGGTGTGATTAATTTGGTATAATGCTCCTGCCCTGAGGATCGGGTTGTCACGTTGTTGCAGGTTCACTGAAATGCAATAAAACTGTAATTTTGATTTCATATAGGTCTGCCTGTTTTTTGTTATTATTTTCTATTGTTTTTTGTGTGAAAAATGAAAATCCTAAACAAAAATAAAGTTAAAAAAAAAAGATCAAAATCCATTACAACCGTAACACAATGCTACCACATCCAGTGTAAATTCAGGATATCTGAAGAACTTCTGTCTCATTAAGAGCAGTCCAAGAAAAAACAAAATGACCCACCTACCCACTGTACAACATAATATAGCTATGAATTATGTTCTGCCGAAATGGAAGAAATGAGTCAGTCAGGCACAAATAAATAAAATCAGGCATGCAATATGTATAAAAGCCGAGTTAGTTTATCCCTGAGTGCGTTGTGATGACAGAGAAGAAATACAGACCAAATATAGCCAGAAGCGGTGATCACTGGAGTCCTTGTAGTTGTAGCTGTAGACTTCCAGGTTTTGCATCGTTTACCAATAGTATTTAAAACACAGTGATAATTTTTGATAATTTCAAAAACTTTTCATTATCACTATCTGTAAACAATTCATGTTCAATTTCAAGCAATTTGGATGAATGACCTTTGAGGGTTCATTTTACCGTCACTTGTACATTTTTGAAAATATGGTGCAGAAAACTTCATTTTTAGAGTGTAAGACCAGTGGAGAAAAGCTGTGGAAGATTTCAGAGAAAAGAATGATGAAAGAACTTTGAGTCAAGGCCCAGCTATTCTTGACTTATTTCCAAACTTAAAACTGATTATTATTGCCGCCAGCAATGAGTGCAGTGCCCTGATTTTGGGAAGAAGAAGATTTTTTTGATTTTTACAAAAACACTTTATTTACATATTTACAAGGACATCAAAGCAAAGTAAAAAGTGCGTACAAAATTTTTAAAACATGCTGGACACATAAATCAGCCAACTAAAAAAATGTGCAACACACAGTTCATTCTCACATACACCACAAAGGATATCTCTATAACACCATGTTTGCTTGAAACCATCCATGTTCCCAGTCATCTTAAAAAAGCTGAACTCCAGTCTCAGTCTGGACCGGATGTTGCAGCGCCACACAGAGACCGGTTCTTGAACTGGTTTGCCTTCAACTTTAGTTTTTCTGCTAACATGTATTGCCAGCTTGGCTTCACCAATAATAAAATTCAGCAGTTGCCACTTTTCTTTACTTGTTTTTTGGTATCCAGCACCATAAATAAAATGACCCACAGAAAATTTTTCACCAAATAAATTACAAACTTTTGTTAAAAGAGTGAAGAGCACTGTAAGCCTCTTACACTCACTAAAAACATGAAACAGTCTCTCAAAGATTGCAGAAAGGGCACTGGCTTGAAACAGCAGGATTAAGAACAGAAATAAAAGCATTTGAGGCAGTTGCTCCATGTAAAATTCTCCACTGGAGATCAGCTGTCCTTTTTTTAATTGGAGGTTTGTACAGAACTCTCCATTGTGGACTCACTCCTTCCCCACTCAGCTTCTCAGTCCACACAGTGGAGGGTCTGCTGTGCAGTCCTGTTTTGTTGATGACCTTAACACAGTTGATGTACAGTGTCTTTTTGTCGGTATTGTGTAAGGTCAGCTGTCTGGAGTTGTGTGTTTTTAACAAGTGTCCAGTTAGATCACCAAGATTCAATTCAATTCAATTCAATTCAGCTTTATTTATAATGCGCCACATCACAACAAAAGCCGTCTCATGGCACCACAGTGCAGATAAAAAAAAAATCACACAGTCACAGAAAAACCCAGCAATCAGACGATCCCCTATGAGCAAGCACTAGGCGACAGTGGAGAGGAAAAACTCCCATTTGGAAGGAAGAAACCTCTAGCAGAACCAGGCTCAGGGAGGGGCAGTCGTCTGCTGCGACTGGCTGGGGATGAGGGGATAGGGAGGATGGAAGGACAGACATAAAGAACATAGCCATAAGATGCCAAGTACAATATTGGAGGTCAACCAGCAGTATGGATCAGATAACAATAGAACAAGAGTGGGGTTAAAAGACACAAATACCCTCCTTAAACAAAAGCTATATTAAAAAGGAAGGATTTTAACCTGTTCTTAAAGACAGAGACCGAGTCTGACTCCCGGACCCAGAGCGGTATCTGGTTCCAGAGAGAAGGGGTTTGGTAGCAGAAGGCTCTGCCTCCCACCGTACTTTTGGTGGGAGGCACCACCGTACCAACCAACCACCCAACCCAACCACCGTACCCTTTCCCAGAGATCTCATGGAGATCTCTGGGAAAGGGTTACCGTGGTTGGGTTCAGTGGCTCCTCCACTGTGGTCCATCAGAAGCCGTCTTTCCCTCCCATCGAGTCTGCCTCCAAAGCTCCAGGACCCTCTGAGCCACTCTAGCAGACCAGATACCCAGTAAGGTAGCTACAGCCAGGGAGTCCGTTAACGTTGGTCGTGCTGCATTCACCAGATGTTGCAGAGTCACAGTCTTTGTCCTCAAGAGTGCTGCCACCAGCCCAGGAGTGGTCTCAGTGCAGATGTCCAACCTTGCTCCATGAATCAACGGCTCCCTCAAGAGCCAAAAAAGAGAGTCAGAGTTTTTGCATTGTTTGGCGTTAAAAAGGTTCCAGGACTTAAAAACACTTTATAAAACGGAGGCAACCCACTTAAATTTAAACATTTTGAATTAGTTAAAAACAGAGCATAATCCAGTCCCAGATTACTCACACACCTGAAGATGCAGCTGGCCACTTCTCTCCACATTAGATCTGCCGGCCCCATCAGAAACCTCTGCACAAACTGTAACCTAAAGGTGGCAGTTCTGCTGGCCAGGTGTATGAGGCCCTGTCCTCCCTCCTCTCTGGGTAAAAACAGCACCCCCTGTGGCACCCAGTGCAAATAATCCCAGAAAAAGTTCACAATTTTTGTCTAGATCTGGGACAGTAAACCTGATGGCGGGTCTAGGCTGGTTAATCAGTGCCAAAGCAGGGAGGCAGCAAGGTTACTGAGCACAGTGCCAGAAGGCCACCAAGCCAATCACCAGCAGCAAGGGCTTCACTTTTTCTCCAGTTCATCCTTGCTGCTGATAAAAGGGTGAAGGCACCAGTTAAATCAATTAAAACATTCACGTCAATCTAATTTTTTATAAAAATTACATCATCCGCATAGGCGAATAAAACAATCTTTCTATTACTAACTAACTAACTAACCTGCACTTATATAGCGCTTTTCTAGTCACAAAGACCACTCAAAGCGCTTTCATTAATACTAACCCTCTATTCTAAGGGCCTATAGGAAACAGATATCTAGGGACAATTTAGAACAGCCAATTAACCTAACATGCATGTTTTTGGCATGTGGGAGGAAACCGGAGAAATCCCGGAGTAAACCCACGCAACACGGGGAGAACATGCAAACTCCACACAGATCACTGTTGGTCGGGGGCTGGGATCGAACCCACGATCCCCACAATCCCCCGGCCAAGGGTAAACTGTGCTGCCGCAGTGCTAACCACTGCGCCACCGTGCAGCCCAACATATTAAAACCAGGTAAGGCGAGGTCATCAATGCTTGTGCATATTTTATGAAGGAGGGGTTCTAGGGAGAGTGCATAGAGCATACCAGACAAAACACAGCCCTGCCAGATGCCTCTATGCACTCTGAAAGGAGCACACAAACTGACATTGATTTTCAATATACTCTCAACACCAGCATATAACACCTGGATCTTGGCTATGAAACCAGCACTGGACCCACACCTCTCCATCACCTTCCAGAGGAAGTCACGCTCAACACAGTCAAAAGCCTTTTCCTGATCTAGAGAAATCAGACTAGTGTTTATATCCAATGAGCTGGAGACTTCCAAAACATCTCAGATTAGGTAGACATTGTCTACCATTGACCTGCCAGGTACACAATACATCTGGTCCCGATGGATGACCTGCTCCATAGCTTGTCTCAGCCTGTTAGCCAAAGCCTTGGACAAAATCTTGTAATTCTTCCAGAGGAGGGACACGGGCCGCCAGTTTTTTATGTCCTGTAGATCTCCTTTTTTTGGCAGGAGGGTGACTACAGCCCTGCGGCAGGACGTCGGCAGAGAGCCTGAACACAAACTTTTGTTAAAAAAAACTCTAAAATGTCAAGTGCTAAAATGTCCCAGAAAGCTTTAAAAAAAACTCCACAGTGAGGCCATCTATTCCCAGAGCCTTCCTCCCCTTCATGCTCTGAAGGGCAGCAGACAATTCGGGTAACTGAAGAGGCCAGTCTAACTGTGAGTTGGTCTCCTCAGAGACCTGAGGTAGTCCACAGCAGAACCCCTCCATCAGGCCATTGTCTTCCCTGTAGTCACTGGTGTACAGAGAGGAATAGAACTCAACGGCATGCTTTCTGATTTGTTCAGGCTCGATCAGTTCTTACCCTGTGTTGGAGGCCAGGGAGTGGATTACCTTTTATTGTTCATGCTTCTTCTCCAGACTGAAGAAGAAGCTAGAGGGAGCATCCATCTCAGTGATGTTTTGAATTAAGGACCGGACTAGGGCGCCTTGTACTCTAGTGTCCAACAGCTGGACTAAGGTCCTTTTTTTGGATTTGAGGGCTTCAATACATCCTCGATTTCCTGTGGACTCACGAAAGGTCTCTAACTCCACAATATCTATCTCCAGATCTCTGATAGATCTACAAGTGTCATGTGTGACATTGAGTGTATACTGCTGACACAAAAGTTTAATTTCAGTCTTACCACAGTCCCACCATTGCCTAAGACACGTAAAATCTTTTTTCTTTTGTCTAAAAGGAGTCCAGAAAAATCTTAAAACCTCTTTGAAACCTTTATCAAATGTTAAAACTGAGTTAAAATGCCAATATGCACTCCTGGGGGCAAAATTATTTACAAAAACCTGACACACAACAAGAGCGTGATCAGTAAAACCAACTGGTAAAATTTTACAGGACTTAAAAACATCACAGTGGTGCTTAAAAAATACAATTGATCCAGTCGGGCTAAAGACATCTTATCCTCTTTGAGGTGAGACCATGTGCACTGTCGGCAGTCAGTGTGCATCCTTCTCCACACATCCACCAGGCCATGAGAAGAGACCAGCTGTCTCAGAGCCTGTTGGGAACCTGGATGCGGCTCAGTGTGGTTTCGATCTAAAAACTAATTTTCAGTACAATTAAAATCCCCACCCAATAATAGAAAATCCTCCGAGTTGCAACTGTTTAATTTATCATCTGTGGGCTATATTAATCATAGATCCCATAACCTACATATGTTTAAGCATGTGAGAGTGTTTAGTGATTACATATGTAAAGCGACTTCACACCTCAGAACAGGACAAAGGGTCTCAACCGCCAGTGAAAATCAAAGAGCATCCCAGGCGCTGCGGTGGAGACCGGATGGGTTGCCCTGACCCCCCAGGCCAGGTGGAGGAGTACAAAGACAAAAGAGGGGATTAAGATAGTGAGGGATGTCAGCTTTTGATATGCATGTCTTTTGTTATGTGCGAGTATAAGTTCGTAGAGCCGAAGGTGTTCGCTCTCTTACTTCTTCTGCTGCTGCACCTAGATGAGACTTGTTAGAGGAGCTGATAATAAACTTTGGTTTATGAATCACATCGCCTCGTTATTTCAAGCTCCTCTACACATCAACCTTTTGTAAAAAAAAAAGCTCTTCCTCTCAGTACCATTGATTGGACCATAAATGTTGATTAAAAAGCACAGTAAAATGTTCAAAATGGGCTGTGGCTAAAAGACATCTGCCTTTGATAAAATGCTCAACCTCCAGAGAAGTTGGAGCAAACTTCCTGGAGAATAAAAAGCCCACCCCTCCACTGGCTGTGGTGTTGTGACTTAAAATCAGTTCTCCATTCCACTCTTTACTCCAGTCTTCCTCTATGCTTAGGTCACTATGCATTTCCTGTAAAACAACACATCAATATGCTTCATTTTTGCTGTTTCAAAAACCAGTGCCCTTTTCTTTGATTCTCTGGCACCATTTACATTTAAACTCCCCACCTTAAAAAAAAAAAATCCATAATTAGAGGAGTATTAAAACCAGAGTAAAAAACAATTAAGAAGAAAAGTAAAAGTGAAAACATTATATTCTTCATCATCATTAAAAGCCAATTTGTTTTCTTACTTTATTCATCTGTTTTCTCAATCTGTAAATTTCCTGATCTGTAAGGTCTGTTTCAGCTTTGCTTTTTATAAGCTGTCTGGCAGAATTATAAAAAGCCTGTTTATCAGGAAAATATTGCTGCATATCCAGCCCCTTCACGCCCTTGGTCTGCTGTAAAAATGTTAACATTTTTGCCGGATAAATGATGTCATCCTGACTAACAGAGAGCTGTGTACTATTGTGTGAAAATACACTGCTGTCAGACAAACAATCCTCACTGTCGCTGTTATCAGACAGAGCCCCACTACTCACAGCATTCTGTCTGACCATCAGCCGACCAGCTTTACCACCTGAAGACACAGGTGGAGCGCTGCTTCTACGGCACTTAAGGGAAACCTGTCCAGATTCACACGCCTCCATATCCTCCACATCAGCTGCAGCAATATCCTCACACAGATCCGATGCTTCACCTGCCCCAGTTGTTCCTCCACCAGTCATACACAACTCACCAGCCACCTCAGCTTCTCCACACAGCTCTCCAGTTACTTTAGTTCCCTCACCCACATCTCTCATTTCACCATTCAAAGCACCACCTTTGCCGAGCTCACCCATGACCCCACCTGCCTCAACTGTTTCATAACTCAGATCACCTTTATTCTCACCCACAATGCCATCCACCACCTCACACACTTTAACCGCCATCTCACCTGCTTCACCTATACCCTTTTTTCTCTCATCACTCAAATCATTTTTCTCCCCACCCACAACACTGTCCGCCACCTCACACACTTTATTTTCCACCTCACCTGTTTCTCCATTCCCTTCACCTGCTTCATCCACCCCCTTCTCCCTCTCATCACTCACCACAGTGCTGTTACCATCCGGACTCTGTTTCACCTCCGGCAGCTCCTCAGCTGTAATGCTGGTGTCCTCAGCCTGCACAGAGACATTGTGCCTGTCCTTACTGTCCTTACTGTCCTTACTGTGCTGGTCCCTCGGGCGGGACTGGCACAGTAAGGACAGGCCTTTACCAGATGTCCCTCTTCACCACACCCAAAACATTTTAATGTGGCGGACGTTGCGAATTAAGAACATAATCAAATCCATCCACCCACACCCGAAACACACAATTAAACTCCTCTACCTTATTGTTGGGGATCATAAAGAGCTGCCTGTGGTGGGACACGACGTGTCTCAGCAGGGGAGACTTGCAGCCCAACAGAATTTTCCTGAGAGGTGACACCACTTTTCCAAACTTCGACAGCTCTTTAACAAGAACATCATCACTAATAAATGGGGGAATGTTCGAGAGTGTTATTTTTTTCACCGGCTGTGACAGCGGCATGATTGATTCGAACATCCCATTTACTGTGATTCCGCTCTCAATCAAAGTATTAACCTGGTCCGCCTGTTCCACAAACAAAACAACAGCCCTGTTCATGCGGGCCGCGGATTTTGCAGCGTCATGCCCAATAATCTCCCCAACAGCAAGTGCAACCTCCTCCACGTTGTGCAGAGAGCCGACACCAGTTTTGGTGCCGTGCTTCCGCATCAGCCTGGAGAAGGCCATCGCACCTGAGACGCCGGCCAGCGCTACAGAGCCTGGCCAACCAAAAAAAACCCAAACACAAAAAACTAAACCAGCCAAACACCACTAGATTAACAAACCCAAACTAATATTAACCACCAGTTGTGACAAAAGAACAGAAAAGATAGAAAATATTGCACAAACGCTCAGTTTTTTTTTCGTCTCTTCCACTCACACTCCTCTCACGAAGAAGAAGAAGAAGAAGAAGAAGTAGAAGAAGAAGAAGAAGAAGATAGGACTGCTGGAACCCCATAACTGCCTTTTCAACTTTAGTCAGAAATGCTTTCAGAGATTTGGTATCAAAACTCGTTAATCAGCAACCAGTTATCCATACAACAGCAGTGACAAAGAAAAGTGACAAAAAAGCAAAGATTTTTGTCATAGTCTCCAGATCTCTCCTGGTTCCTCCTTTAACCTCATCCTCTTCTTTCATAACTGGATTTCCAGCAGGGTGACATTAGTTTGCCCCAGTTACTGAAAAGATATTCACAACACTGATGATTGAGTTTGTTTTGGTTTTGTATGAGAGACACCAGGACAGAAATGGGATTTCCAGCCCTTGTCAAACTGCTTCTGTGACCCCCCGTGACAAAAAGCTGGAGAATCGTTCCACCGTCAAGGAAAACTAGCATGGGGTTATGTGGATTTGGTGGATCAAAAAGTCAGCAGCAGTCACTTCTGCATAGAGGATTCCTTCATTTCAGCACTTTTGCTCCCGAAGGGGTGGTAAAGTGGTGTGCTTGGTTTCAATTTTTTCTGGCAGTTTAAAGCTGAAAGTTACAGAATGAGTCCCATTTCACGGGGGAGATAGAGAGGCCCATCTCACCTAATCTTCTTCATTACTGTGTCTGTGTGATTCCACATCTTTCAGGACTGTGGACAGCAAAGGAGCCAAAGGCTGCTGCTAAAGCACTTCAGCGACTAATAGGTGCTACAGACGCTGTGATTTTGGTACTGCGTGTGCTTGTCTCTGGCATACTTAGTTATTCTGGATCATCTCTAATGGATTGAGAGCCTCTCCCCCAGCTGGATTTTTAAACCACGCTGGAAAAAGTCAACTTCAAACAGCCACACCTTTAACTCGGGGGCTTTTCAGTGTGTTTTTCTAATCTGTTTCATGTTGGCTTCAAGGCTTAAGCAGTCTGCATCATTGATTGGTGTGCCCTTGTTAACATTTTTTTAAAAAATGAATCAGTCAAGCCATAAAAAAGATTAATTTCCTATTTTGATTAATTTAACAAAGCATGACTTTTTATGCTTCTTTTTAGTGCTTCTTGTCTATTTGTATGTCTTTCTGTATTTACTGTACTGAAGTACACAAAACTACTGATAATTATATTTGAAATTTGAGGGGGGAAATGTGGATTTAAATAAAGATCTGGATCTAGCAAGTAATGCTACGTGTCCACTGGTCTGGATTTTTCGGAAAGGAATCGGTCACCGGAATCGGTGAGGTGCGGGAAAGGGGTGTGGGCACGGGGCAAGTAGAGTTCTGGGACAGGTGGAGTCAGAGCAATGCCGAAGGAAATACTATTTATACTAAGCAACTAATACAACTCCTTCAACTGATATCTGTTTGGATAAGTTTACTCCAATTCACCTTTTAGAGTTAGATAAAATAATTTCCTCATCCAAGCCTTCAACTTGTCTTTTAGACCCTATTCCTACCAGGTTATTTAAAGAAGTCTTCCCATTTATTGGTAGCTCTGTTCTTCAAATAATCAATTCTTCATTAACATTAGGCCATATACCACAAGCTTTCAAAACTGCTGTAATTAAACTCTTACTTAAAAAGCCAACGCTGGATCCAGGAGTTTTAGCTAACTATAGACCAATCGCTAATCTGCCTTTCATTTCAAAAATCTTAGAAAGAGTTGCTGCTATGCAATTATTTGACCACTTGCAGGGAAATGGTTTATTTGAAGAGTTTCAGTCTGGGTTTAGAATCCATCATAGTACTGAAACAGCTTCAGTGAAGGTCACTAATGACCTCTTTATCGCATCAGATAATGGACTTGTTTCTGTACTTGTCCTTTTGGACTTTAGTGCAGTTTTTGATACTATCGATCATAATATTTTACTTGATAGACTAGAACACTTTGTTGAACTTAATGGAACTTTGTTGCAATGGTTTAGATCTTATTTATCTGATAGGTTCCAGTTTGTCCATATCAATAATGAGTTTTCTTCTAACTCCAAGCTCAGTCATAGAGTTCCACAGGGATCTGTGCTAGGCCATATTCTTTTTAGTTTATATATGTTTCCGCTAGGCAACATTATTAGAAAGCACTGTATACATTTTCATTGTTATGCAGATGACACACAATTATACTTATCAATGAAGCCAGATGATAGTAATCAATTAGCCAAATTAGAGGCTTGTCTTAAGGAAATCAAAGTTAGGATGACTTGTATTCAAACCCCATCATGGAACAGATCTGTGCATATATGCCTTAAAAGAAATTATAAATAAGTACAGAAATCAAAATTCTTCAGTTTTTCTGTGCTTTATTGATGCCTCCAAGGCGTTTGATCGTGTTAATCACAGGATACTGTTTAGGAAAATGATTGACAGGGGGGTTCCCAAGTACTTAGTACGTATCCTGATATACTGGTACGCACATCAGAAGATGCTGGTGAAATGGGGGAAGAGTCATTCATCCCCATTTGGTGTGAGCAGTGGTGTTAGACAGGGCAGTATACTGTCCCCTATTCTATTTAATCTTTACACGGATGAGTTGTCAAAGCAACTGAATGCCTGTAAAACTGGGTGTATAATAGGGAATAAGTTAGTGAATCATTTTATGTATGCTGGTGATCTAGTTATTCTCAGTCCAAGTAGTGCTGGTCTTCAGGAGTTATTAAGAGTGTGTAGTGCTTATGGAGAGGAAAATGACATAAAATATAATACAAATAAGAGTTGTGTGCTGATCTGCCGCACTAAAGAAGAATTGTTAATGAAATTCCCTGTCTTTGAATTGGCAGGCAGGGAATTAATTGTCAGGGATAAAATTAAATATCTGGGACATTTTATTAATGATAGAATGACTGATGATGATGATATTTTCAGACAACGCTGCAAAATCTACATGCAAGCAAATATTCTTGCACGCAGATTTGGTTTTTGTTCAGATGAGGTGAAACTGGTTCTTTTTAAAACCTATTGTACACCTTTATACACTGCTCATTTATGGATAAATTATAGGAAACTAAGTATGCAGAAATTACAGGTTGCCTACAATGATGCCTTAAGAATTTTACTTAAAAAGCCTCGATGGTGCAGTGCTTCTGAGTTATTTGTCTCATCACGTGTAAATACTCTGCATGCAGTAATAAGGAATTTTATGTATAAATTCATCTGTCGGCTTGATGTATCTAGAAATGAAATCATTCAAGTCATGTCTAGGATTAAGCTCAGTTCTATTCGCTGTCAGTCACAGTTTAGAAGGCACTGGTACAGTTGACTTTTTAAGTCTTTTTAAAGTCTGTACTGTCTTTGTACTTCTCTTAGCAGTTGTGTCTTAGTGTTTCTTGTAACTTTTTGATTGTTTCAACTGTCTTGTTTTTTACTTTTTACTTTTTTACTTTTTTTGATGGACCTTGAGTCTGGAATAAAGTCTTTGATTGATTGATTGATTGAGTGATTGTAATTTCTTGCTATTAAATTCAGATAAGACTGAAGTCATTTTAGTTGGTCCAAAAAACCTTAGTAATATCTTTCCAAATCAAACTCTTAGTTTGGATGCGGTTACTCTTTCTCTGAATAGTTCTGTGAGAAACCTTGGAGTTATTTTTGATGAAGATCTGTTCTTTAATTCACATATTAAACTTGTTTCTAAGACTGCCTTCTATCATTTGCGTAATATTGCCAAGATTAGGAACATTTTGTCTCAGTTCAATTCAATTCAATTTATTTATATAGCACCAAATCACAACACAGGTCATCTCAAGGCACTTTACAGAAAAGAGTGGGTTTAGGCCACACTCTTAGTTTATAGAACCCAGCAGAGACCCCTAAGAGCAAGCACTGCAGCAACACAGTCGAGGAAAAACTTCCCTTTAACGGGCAGAAACCTCGGGTGGAACCATAGCTCATAGAAGACAGCCATCCGTCTCGACCGACTGGGTTGAGTAGCTACATTCAAAACAAACATACAAATACAACATTCAAAGCCGAACAGTCCAGTACCAAGCCTGGCCAAGCTGCACATGCAAGCAAAGGCCTGGCAGGGGCAGCAAGAGTGATGTTGAGACACTAATCCATGCTTTTGTTAGCTCTAGATTAGATTATTGTAACTCTTTATTATCAGGCTGTCCTAAAACATCTTTAAAAAGTCTTCAGCTGATCCAAAATAAGATAAGATAAGATAAGATAAGATAAGCCTTTATTAGTCCCACAACGGGGAAATTCCAGGATTGCAACAGCACAGGGATAGCAACACTCAGAGCAACAATCAGAAGGCAAGAAAAAAAACAAGCAAGCAAGAGCAGCTAATAAACATATGTACGTATTACTATAAAATATATATATATACACACACACACAGACACACAGTGCAGAGCATTGTAGCTGGATGGAATAAATATATGAATATATGAACACACAGTGCAGAGCATTGTAGCTAGATGGAATAAATATGTAAATATATAAACACCCACAGTACGGAGCATTGCAGCTAGGTGGAATAAATATGCAAGTATATAAACACACACAGTGCGGAGCAATGTAGCTAGATGGAATAATATGTAGATATATAAATATATAAACACACCCAGTGCTGAGCATTGTAGCTAGATGGAATAAATATGCAAATATATAAACACACACAGTGCAGAGCATTGTTGCTAGATGGAATGAAACAGCATAACCGTCTACTTAGTTATCCTACATGGTATGATTATGTGCCCATACATATTCTCACCCTCCATAGCGACCGGTATGTTCCTAGTTGTATGCCGGAGGGGACCATTGTGTAAGTCTATTGCATCTTTTGCATTCAAAAAACTATTAGTTTGTTACGTCTTTTTGCTATCTCTGCGAGCAGCCCTGCTTAGGTTGTACAGTCTGACAGCCGTTGGTAGGAAGGACCTACGAAACCTCTCGGTTGTGCACCTGGGATGATGTAGTCTGCTGCTAAATGAGCTCCTCAGTGCATTCAGTATGTCCTGCATAGGGTGGAACTCGGACTCCAGCAGAGATGACAGTTTAGCCACCGTCCTTCTCTCTCCTATCTCCTCCATCGGATCAAGGCGCTGCCCCAGGACAGAGCTAGCTTTCTTAATCAGTTTGTTCAGTCTCTTCCTATCGGCTGCAGTAATGCCACTGCCCCAGCAGACCACTCCAAAAGTGATGGCTGATGCCACCACCGTGTCATAGAATGACTTCAGCAGCGCCCCTTGTACACCAAAAGACCTGAGTCTCCTCAGCAGGAACAGCCTGCGCTGTCCCTTCTTGTAGAGTGCATCAGTATTGTGTGACCAGTCTAGTTTATTGTTCAGATGAATACCCAGGTACTTATAGGATGTCACCATCTCGATGTCTGTTCCCTGTATATTTACTGGTACTGTGAGGGGCTGCCCATGCCTGCGGCAGTCCACCACCAGCTCCTTAGTTTTCCTCGCGTTGATCTGGAGGCAGTTCCGATGGCACCAGTCCACGAAGTCCTGGATAAGCCCTCTGTACTCAGCTTCATCTCCATTGGAGATGAGGCCAACGATCGCAGAGTCATCAGAGAACTTCTGTAGATGGCAGTGTGTTGTGTTGTGTGAGAAGTCCGCAGTATAAAGAGTGAACAGGAAGGGAGCCAGCACCGTTCCCTGGGGGGCCCCCGTGCTACTGATGATCGTGTCGGACACACAGTCCCGGGTTCTCACAAACTGAGGCCGGTTCGTGAGGTAGTCCAGGATCCATGATGACAGGTGCTGGTCCACCCCTGCGCGCAGCAGCTTGTCCTTCAGGATCATCGGTTGGATGGTGTTGAAAGCACTGGAGAAGTCAAAGAACATGATCCTCACCATATTCCCGGGCTTCTCCAGGTGGGACAGAGAACGGTGAAGGAGGAAGATCACCGCATCCTCCACCCCAATGCCATGCTGGTAGGCGAACTGGAGTGGATCCATCGCTGGTTCCACCAGGGGGCGGAGGTGAGCAAGGAGCAGTCTCTCCAGGGTCTTCATCAAGTGGGACGTCAAGGCCACCGGTCTGTAGCTGTTCAGGTCTTTGGGGTGGGAAGTTTTTGGTACAGGTACCACACAAGATGTTTTCCACAGCTGTGGTACCCTCCCCAGTTTCAGGCTCATGTTGAAGATATACGTCACAATCCCACACAGCTGGTCTGCACAGGACTTGAGGAGCTTTGCGCTGATGCCGTCCGGTCCCGGCGCCTTCCTCGCCTTGATCTTCCTCAGCTCCGTCCTCACCTGGGTCCTGGTCAGGGTCAGGATGGGGGGCTGTGTGTTGGGAGTGGGGGGGTGTTGGTGGAGTGGGGAGTGGGCAGCAGGACTTGATTTCTTTAGAGGCAGCAGTGGTTGTTGTGCAGTCAGGGGGGAGGGCGGTTGGTCAAATCTATTGAAAAACAGATTCAGGTTGTTCGCCCACTCCCTGCCCCCTGTGGCCTGGGGGGAGGTATTCTGGAGCCCCGAGATGGTTTTGAGGTTTCTCCAGACCCCGCTGATGTCGCTCTGTTGCAGCTTGTCCTCCATCTTCTTCCTGAAGCTGTCCTTGCCTTCTCTGATCTTTCTCCTCAGCTCCCTCTGTACGGACTTCAGCATCTCCCTGTTCCCTGACCTGAAGATCCTCTTCTTCTCTCTCAGAAGTGTTTTTATCTCAGGGTTGATCCAGGGTTTGTTGTTTGAGTGACGCCGTATGGTCTTGGTGGGAACGGATTTGTCCACACAGAAGCTGAGGTAGCCCGTGAAGGTGTGAATGAGGCCATCGATGTCCTCACCATGTGGATCGCAGAGCTGCTTCCAGGCGGTGGCTTCAAAACAGCCCTTTAGGGTGTCCATTGTCTCCTCAGACCATAACTCCACAGTGTGCATGGCCGGAGGTTGTCTGTGCACTAGGGGTTTGTACACCGGCCGGAGATGAACCAAGTTGTGATCCGATCTCCCGAGTGGGGGGAGTTGTGATGAGGTGTACGCCTCCTTAGTGTTTGCGTAGAATAAATCCAGTGTTTTATTGTCTCTAGTGTGGCATGTGACATACTGGGTGAACGTGGGTAGAATGGGAGACAGTGAAACATGGTTGAAATCGCCTGAGATGAGGAGAAGAGCATCTGGGTGTTCTGTCTGCAGCCTGCTGGTTACTGAATGGATGACGTCACGTGCTGTCCCAGCGTTCGCCGTCGGATTTGCATAAACAACAATGCAGATCACGTGTGAGTGTTCTCTCGGGAGATATGTAGGCCTCATGCTAACAGCTAGCAACTCAATGTCTTTGCTGCAGTGTCGTTGTTTAACAGTGATATGTCCCGGTCTGCACCAGTTGTTGTTAACATACATTATCACTCCACCGCCCCTAGCCTTGCCACTGTCTGGTGTTCGGTCAGCTCGTATCATGTGAAAACCCTCCAGCTCAATGTTAGCATCTGCTGCTAGTTCAGTTAGCCACGTCTCAGTAAACAAAAGGAGAGAGCACTCCCGGTATGTGCTATCATAACGGGAGATAGCCGCTAGCTCATCTAACTTTCCCAGTATCGACCGTACATTTCCCATGACAACAGATGGAAGGGAGGGTCTGTACCTTATATTTTTTGTCCTCCGCCTTACTCCAGCCCGGCAGCCGCGGCGTTTTCGCCTCAGTTCTCTCGGTATGTCGAGTTTTTCCAATGGGACCGGGTGGCGGTTGAATGCTAGCAGCTGTTCTCTGCTGTATCGTATCCTGCTATAGACAGTGGCTCCGTCCACCGGCTCAGGAGACATTTAGGACGATCTGTGTGTCCGTGATATAAGTGGGGTGAAAAAAAAAAGACGGATCAAAAGAGAGAGGAAGGGAAAAAGACTCGGAATCGAGCCGCTGTTGCAAAAGGCAGCCGACTCGTGTGGCGCCGAGAGAAAAAAAAAAAAAAAAAAAAAAAAAAAAAAAAATTAATGTATGTAAAATGCTGCAGCAAGAGTTTTAACAGGTACAAGAAAGAGAGATCACATCTCTCCAGTTCTGGCCTCCCTTCAATGGCTTCCCATAGAATTTAGAATTAAGTTTAAAATCCTCCTTCTCACTTACAAAGCTCTAAATAATCAGGCCCCTTTTTATTTAAAAGATCTGATAGTACCTTATCATCCTAACAGAGCACTATGCTCCCAAAATGCAGGATTACTTGTAATACCTAGAATCTCCAAAAGTGCAATGGGAGACAGAGCCTTCAGTTATCAAGCTCCTCTCCTTTGGAACCAGCTGCCAATCTGGATTCAGGAGTCAGACTCCATCTCTTTAAGAATAGGGTGAAAACCTTCCTTTTTGATATAGCCTATAATTAGGGTGGGATCAGGTGTCCCTGAACCCTCCCTTAGTTATGCTGCTAATAGGTTTAGACAGCTGGGGGACCTCCAACAATGCACTGGGCTTCACTCCTTTCTTCACTCTCAATGAAATATTTTTGCTGGTCATTAACATCTGTTTGTTCTCTCCCATAGATTGAGTCCCCGTTGTGCTGTTTACTCTCTACATGTCTGTTCTTTTCTTCCTCTTCTCTATCCCCTCACCTCCCAGCCAGTCACAGCAGATGACTGCCCCTCCCTGAGCCTGGTTTGGCTGGAGGTTTCTTCCTGTTAAAAGTGAGTTTTTCCTCTCCACCGTCACCAAGTGCTTGCTCACAGGGGATCGCCTGATTGCTGGGGTTTTTTCTGCCATTGTGGGGGTTTCTCTTACAGTTGAAAGTGCTATGAGATGACTGTTGTTGTGAAATGGCACTATATAAATAAAGCTGAATTGAATTGAATTGAATTAAATACTAATATTATTAACCATGAGCAGATTGATAAGTCTGTTTTTAATAGTGCTGGTATATTTGCACTACAAAAGGCAGTTATTTTGTCATCGTTGCCACGGGTTTTGGGTCCAGTCCTACAGATCCACATTGGTCCATTGTGAGCTTCAGCTGGATGAGCCCATGTTCCACTGCTTTCCATGCCTCGTTGCTTTGCATGTTGTTTGTATATGACAGAAGGACTGGTCATATAGTATCAGGATGCCTGAAAAACAGTGGTTATTAATATCACCTTTATGTCTTCACAACAAGGGGTAACGCAGAGATGTGCCCCCCCCCCCATCTTCTCCTCCAGCAGGCTGGCTCACTGGATTGGTCGAGGGATCCCACCGTGGGCAGTCTTCAGCTCCCGGCTGCTACCGGACAATATGGCGTCCTTGGTCTTTATATATTTAAAACAAACCAAAGAAAAGTTTTTCTAACATCACTTCATGTAAGAAATAGTAGGTTCAGTTAATGAATCTGTTGTTATTTGACATTAAAAACTGTTGATTTAAAAGTTCAGGATGAGACTGCTGCCTCCGGTGCATGAACGTATGGAAAAAATCATGACCGATCGTAATGTTTATGCAAATGAGCTGTAGGGGAACCCACAGATGACTTGGCAGACTACAGTCTGGTTTTCACCGGTCCGGACCCAAATGCTTTCCACTGCATTTCCAATACACAATACAGTGGGGCAAAAAAGTATTTAGTCAGCCACCAATTGTGCAAGTTCTCCCACTTAAAAGATGAGAGAGGTCTCCAATTTTCATCATAGGTACACCTCAACTATAAGAGACAAAATGAGAAAAAAAAATCCAGATAATCATATTGAAGGGTTTTTAATGAATTAATTGGTAAATTCCTCAGTAAAATAAGTATTTGGTCACCTACAAACAAGCAAGATTTCTGGCTCTCACAGACCTGTAACTTCTTCTTTAAGAGGCTCCTCTGTCCTCCACTTGTTACCTGTATTAATGGCACCTGTTTGAACTCTTTATCAGTATAAAAGACACCTGTCCACAACCTCAAACAGTCAGACTCCAAACTCCACTATGGCCAAGACCAAAGAGCTGTCAAAGGACACCAGAAACAAAATTGTAGACCTGCACCAGGCTGGGAAGACTGAATCTGCAATAGGTAAGCAGCTTGCTGTGAAGAAATCAACTGTGGGAGCAATTATTAGAAAATGGAAGACATACAAGACCACTGATAATCTCCCTCGATCTGGGGCTCCACGCAAGATCTCACCTCGTGGGGTCAAAATGATCATGAGAACAGTGAGCAAAAATCCCAGAACCACATGGGGGGACCTAGTGAATGACCTGCAGAGAGCTGGGACCAAAGTAACAAAGGCTACCATCAGAAACACACTACGCCGCCAGGGACTCAAATCCTGCAGTGCCAGACGTGTCCCCCTGCTTAAGCCAGTACATGTCCAGGCCTGTCTGAAGTTTGCTAGAGAGCATTTGGATGATCCAGAAGAGGATTGGGAGAATGTCATATGGTCAGATGAAACAAAAATAGAAGTTTTTGGTAAAAACTCAACTTGTCATGTTTGGAGGAGAAAGAACACCATACCTACTGTGAAGCATGTGGGTGGAAGCATCATACTTTGGGGCTGTTTTTCTGCAAAGGGACCAGGACGACTGATCTGTGTAAAGGAAAGAATGAATGGGGCCATGTATCGTGAGATTTTGAGTGAAAACCTTCCACCAGCAAGGGCATTGAAGATGAAACATGGCTGGGTCTTTCAGCATGACAATGATCCCAAACACACCGCCCGGGCAACGAAGGAGTGGCTTCGCAAGAAGCATTTCAAGGTCCTGGAGTGGCCTAGCCAGTCTCCAGATCTCAACCCCATAGAAAATCTTTGGAGGGAGTTGAAAGTCTGTGTTGCCCAGCGACAGCCCCAAAACATCATTGCTCTAGAGGAGATCTGCATGGAGGAATGGGCCAAAATACCAGCAACAGTGTGTGAAAACCTTGTGAAAAGGTTTGACCTCTGTCATTGCCAACAAAAGGTATATAACAAAGTATTGAGATGAACTTTTGTTATTGACACAGTACTTATTTTACCGAGGAATTTACCAATTAATTCATTAAAAATCCTTCAATGTGATTTTCTGGATTTTTTTTTTCTTATTTTGTCTCTCATACTTGAGGTATACCTATGATGAAAATTGGAGACCTCTCTCATCTTTTAAGTGGGAGAACTTGCACAATTGGTGGCTGACTAAATACTTTTTTACCCCACTGTAAATGGGAAGTGGAAAAACCATGGAACCAGTGGGCACGTAGCATAAGTGTAGTGTCTGGCGAGTGAGCCCTCTGGAGGTTCTCAGGTGAGCTGCTGCTAACTCTCTCTCCTCCTCTGCAGACTGGGGTGGTTCTAATTGGTGGCAAATGGCTAATTGTCTCCACCTGATCCCACTTGTCTGAGGAGCATAAGTAGGAGCGGGGGAGGGCAGATCAGCGCGGGACTGTTTGGTAAAGTTGCCTGCCCCTGTCAGTTTGTGGTCGCCCTTATTACCATTCTGGTCACCATCCAACCGATGATCCTGAAGGACAAGCTACTGTGCACAGGGGTGGACCAGCACCTGTCATCATGGATCCTGGACTACCTCACTAACCGGCCACAGTTTGTGAGAGCCTGAGACTGTGTGTCCGACACAATCATCGGCAGCATGGGGGGTCCCCAGGGAATGGTTTTGGCTCCCTTCCTGTTCACCCTTTATACTGCGGACTTCTCACACTACACAACACACTGCCATCTACAGAAGTTCTCTGATGACTCTGCGATCGCTGGCCTCATCTCCAAAGGAGATGAAGCTGAGTACAGAGGACTTATCCAGGACTTCGTGGACTGGTGCCATCAAAACTGCCTCCAGATCAATGCGAGGAAAACTAAGGAGCTGGTGATGGACTGCCGCAGGCAAGGACAACCCCTCACAGCACCAGTAAACATCCAGGGAACAGACATTGAAATGGTGACATCATACAAGTACCTGGGTGTTCATCTGAACAATAAACTAGACTGGTCACACAATACCGACGCACTCTACAAGAAGGGACAGCGCAGGCTGTTCCTACTGAGGAGGCTCAGGTCTTTTGGTGTACAAGGGGTGCTCTTGAAGACATTCTACGACACGGTGGTGGCATCAGCCATCACTTTTGGAGTGGTCTGCTGGGGCAATGGCATTACAGTAGCCAATAGGACATGTCGTCAGCCTCCGTCGGTCTATGATGACCATGGAAGAGAATCCTAGATGTCTACTCTGCTGGAACAGCACCGCCTGTGGCTGAACAGGCCGATGCGTGAATGGCAGTCCCTGTCACCCAGGTCGCACTTGTGGATGGTCTCCGTGCTGCTGGGTCTGTGGCGGTTCTTCCTGCGGGTCCTTTTTTCATCTGCTGCAGCAGTCAGTTTCTCTTCACCCGCCTTGAGCTGTCTGGTCAGGGTGCCTCTCCATTTGGAGCGGTCCGTTGCGAGGTCCTCCCAGCGCTCTGCGTTGATCTCCAGGGCCTTCATATCTCTCTTACAGACATCTCTGAAGCGCAGCTGTGGGTGGCCAGTGTCTCTCCTGCCAGTCGCCAGTTCTCCGTAGAGGACGTCTTTGGGGATTCTGCCATCCTCCATATGGTGAACTTGGCCTAGCCAGCGGAGCCTGCGCTGCCTGAGTAGAGTGAACATGGAGGGAAGGCCGGCGTGGGACAGGACTTCTGTGTTGGGCACTTTGTCCTGCCAGGATATGTCCAGGATGCGGCGAATGCAGTGCAAGTGGAAGGAATTCAGTCTCTTTTCCTGACGGGCGTATATTGTCCACGTCTCACTCCCATAGAGCAGTGTGCTGATGACGCAGGCGTTGTACACTGCCATCTTCATCTTGACAGAGAGTTTGGGATTTCCCACACTCGTGTGGTGAGGCGAGCGAGTGTTGAGGCTGATTTTCCAATCCTCTTGTCGATCTCTGTATCAAGGGAGAGGTTGCTGCTGATCGTGGACCCCAGGTACGTGAACTGATTCACGACCTCCAGCTCGTAGTCATCGATGGTGATGGTTGGTGGTGCTTCCGTGCCTTGCGCCAAGACGTTAGTCTTCTTCAGGCTGATGGTAAGCCCGAAGTCCATGCATGCCTGGGAGAAGCGGTCCATCAGGGTCTGAAGCTCCTGCTGTGTGTGAGTTGCGACTGCAGCGTCGTCTGCGAACAACATATCTCTGATTAGAGCCTCACGTACTTTGGTTCTGGCTTTCAGGCGGGCGAGGTTGAAAAGCCTGCCATCAGATCTTGTATGCAGGTAGATTCCCTCTGTTGCTGTGCTGAAGGCATGCCTCAGGAGCATAGCAAAGAAAATCCCAAAGAGGGTTGGCGCAAGTACACAGCCCTGTTTCACTCCGCTGTGTATATTGAATGGCTCTGAGACGTTGCCGTCGTACTGCACTATCCCCTGCATATTGGTGTGAAATGATTCGATGACGCTTTGCAACTTTGGTGGGCACCCTATCTTTGGCAGGATTTTGAAAAGGCCCTCTCTGCTGACCAGGTTGAACGCTTTGGTGAGGTCGATGAAGGCGACGTACAGGGGCATGTTCTGTTCTCTGCACTTCTCCTGGAGTTGGCGGATGGAGAATATCATGTCCACTGTCGATCACCCAGCACGGAAGCCACACTGAGACTCGGGGTAGACACATTCGGCAAGCTTCTGTAGACGATGTAGACTTCTGTAGACTTTGTTGGCAAAGTCTATGCACAACTCGTGCATAGACTTTGCCAACAATGTTGAGGAGGAAGATGCCCCTGTAGTTGTTGCAGTCGCTTCTCTCCCCTTTATTTTTGTAGAGGGTGATGATCTTGGCGTCCCTCATGTCCTGTGGTACGGCACCTTCCTTCCAGCACTGGCAGAGGACATCATGCAATGGCAGCAGTAGGGCGGTCTTGCAGTGCTTGATCAGGTCGGGGGGTATGCCGTCGTTGCCAGGTGCCTTGCCAGCGGCCAAGCTATCAATGGCCTTGCTGAGTCCATCGATGGTTGGCTCGGTGTCAAGTTCATCCATGGATGGCAGGCAATCGATGGCATCAAGGGCTGACGGTGTCACGGTGTTCTGTCTGGAGTAGAGGTCGGAGTAGTGCTCCACCCATCTCTCCATCTGCTTGTTCTTTTCTGTGATCATCTCCCCAGTGGAGGATTTAAGGGGGGCCGTCTTGCTCTGAGTCGGACCAAGTGCTTTCTTGATGCCGTCGTACATACCACGGATGTTCCTTGTTATGGCAGCAGTTTGAATGTCTTGGCTGAGTTGAGTCCAGTACTCATTGGCGCAGCGCCGAGCAGTCTGCTGAACTTTGCTTCTCGCAGCCCTGAGGATCCGGAGATTCTTCTCGTTTGGGCACTTCTTGTACTCAGCAAGTGCTGAGCGCTTGGCTTTAATGACGAGGGTCATCACGGTCGACCTGGCATCAAACCAGTCCTGTGACTTCGAGGTCTTCCTCCCAAAGATAGCCAAGGCTGTGCGGTGGATGATGTTTCGCAGCTCTTCCCACTTCTGCTTTGCGGCCTCTCCTTCTTGTGGTTCACCAAGTTCCTTCACAAAGGTGGAGGCAAACTGCTCGGCAAGTTCTGGTTGCGCCATCTTGCTGGTGTCAATCCGTGCCTTTCCAGGCTGTCTGGTGCGGTGGAATTTCTTCAGCTGCAGCTTGACCTTGCAACACACCAATGAATGGTCTGTGTCGCAAACTGCACTCTGGAATGAGCGGGTGATTAGCACGTTCTTCAGTGAGGTGCGCCTGGTCAGGATCAAGTCCAGCTGGTGCCAGTGCTTTGAGCGCGGATGTCGCCAGGAAACCTTGTGTTGGGGCTTGGTCTTGAAGAACGAGTTTGTTATACACAGATCATGATGTGTGCAGAACTCGAGCAGCCGCTGTCTGTTGTCGTTCATTCTGCCCACGCCGAATGGACCAAGACAGGAGGGCCAGGAGTTGTGGTCAGCACCCACTCTGGCATTGAAGTCTCCAAGGAGAATGAATTGTTCAGAGTTGGGGATGATCCTGACAGTTGTTGCAAGATTCTCGTAGAACTCGTCTTTTGCCTCTGGTGTGGTTGTCAGTGTTGGGGCAAACACACTGACGAGGGTGACTGGGCCTTGAGTGGTGTTAAGGTGGAGGGTGAGGAGTCGTGCAGAGCCATTGCTGCCCGGTTCCACCATTTTCAGCAAGGAGTTCTTCGCTGTGAAGCCCACTCCGTGTTCCCTGTGTTCGTCGCTGCCCTTTCCCTGCCAGTAGAACGTGTAGTCCTTCTCTCTCAGCGTGCCTGCGTCAGCCAATCGTGTTTCCTGGAGAGTGGCGATATCCATTTCCAGTCTCTTCAGCTCATTATTGATGATGGCAGTCTTCCTGGTGTCGCTGATGTCCTTGAGGTTAGCAGCTAGTCCTGTCATCATAGTGCGGACGTTCCAAGTTCCCAGTTTTAGAGTTGGTCTCTTTTGTTTTGTTGTCTTGCCTGGTGCAAAGGTTCTCAGCCTGCCGTTCGGACTTCACCTCATCCCCATGCACCCAATGAGGAAAGCAGGCTGTGGTGGGACAACACCTTATTGGCTGGGGGCTGCCTAGCTTGAGGCAGGCGGTAGCTATCCAGTGAGATCAAATGATCCCTCCCACCGTCGGGAACAACCCCTGGCGCCACGCTCTATGCCAGTTGAGCAGTGGCTTATAACCGGTAACTGTCATTCCCCGTGTTTTGTCTACGTCGAAGGCGAAACTGGAGTGTCCTCTCCAGTGACGGTGTTCTACCTTCCAGCGTTGGGCGTTGGTAGGATTCAAGCCTGGGCAGGAAGATATGGAAGACAAGATGTTGCCCATGTTGCATGTCCCCCCTCTCCACGTCACTGATGAATCCAAAGGAACAGCATAGCTGCTACAGTTTGGCACCAGCGCCGTCGCAGTAGCTGCCAGAATGATGTTGAGCACAACAGAGAACTGCCTTAGGGACTCCGACTCCGGATTTTTCCTCAGGGTTGACTCCTGAAGCCTTTCCCGTGACTGGGTATGCCGCAAGGCAGCGGAGGTTTGAAATCAGGGTTTACCTTCCCCTAGATGGGCTACCTTCCCAGGTTAACGGGCCACCATCTACCCGAAGCATCTGGTTTTAAGGCGCCAGAAATCCACCCTTGCCCCTTCTCCTATTAGTAAAAGCAGTTCCGCCGGGCTTAGAAACTAAACCACACGGGCAGGCTAGGAGCTGGACTTAGTTGTCAGAGGCTTTTTGAGACGCACGCCATAAGGAGCATTTTATAAGCACTTTTATAATTATTATAATAAGCACATTTTATAAGCACTGGGAGCTTAACCCCAGTGCCGCTCCTGGCTGTGACAACCTTTGAACCAGCCGATAGGAAGAGACTGAACAAACTGATCAAGAAAGCTAGCTCTGTCCTGGGGAAACGCCTTGACCCAGTGGAGGAGATAGGAGAGAGAAGGATGGTGGCTAAACTGTCATCTCTGCTGGAGTCCGAGTCCCACCCTATGCAGGACATACTGAACACACTGAGGAGCTCATTTAGCAGTAGACTACATCATCCTAGGTGCGCGACCGAGAGGTTTTGCAGGTGCTTCCTACCTTCAGCTGTCAGACTGTATAACCTAAGCAGGGCTGCTCGCAGAGATAGCAAATAAAACGTGACGACCTAATAGTATTGAATGCAAAAGACGCAACAGACTTACACAAATGGTCCCCTCCAGTATACAACTAGGACAATATCAGTTGCTATGGAGGGTGACAATATGTATGGGTACATATTCATACTATGTAGGGTAACTAAATGGATGGTTATGCTGTTTATTCCACCTAGCTACAGTGCTCCGCACTGTGTATATATATTTATATATTTATGTGTACATATGTATATTCGCTGCTCTTATTTTCTTATCTTCTAAATTATTGCTCGGAGTGTTGCTATCCCTGTGCTGTTGCAATCCTGGAATTTCCCCATTGTGGGACTAATAAAGGCTTATCTTATCTTATCTTATCTTATCTTATGCACGTTCACCTGTCTGCAGGATCTTCGTCGCCGTCCTTCATTCACACCACATCTTAACAACCACACCAGGAATCTGTAAGCTCAGGAGAAACACAACTCAGCATCTCTGTTTGGTCTGGTTCAGGCTCATTTCCCCTGAGAAAACACCTATGCCTGCATCCAGCAACAGTAGCTATTGGCACGGGCGCCTCAGCCTAGGAATGATGGGCATCATCTGACTACTGGAGTTGGATTATTGGTTTGTCTCCTCACCTGATGGGCACTGCCCTGACGCAGTAAGTTATTCACCTCTCTGCCAAATTACCCATTTCCCCAAAACATATTAGCTCATTGTCTCTCTCTCTCTCCCCTAGGCTGCCTCCCTGTGGTGAGGAACTGGCCTTCAAGGACAAGAAGCTTATTTTGGGTTTTTGCATTAAAATATTGTTAGATAATGTTCATTGGTCTCGATCTCCCTCTGTGGTTGTTCTCACACCTGGGTGCTTGTATTTGGTATCATGACATTAAATGTTGGTGGGAACGTGCACTTTTGACCCTTTTTTTTCTAGTTTCTTGTTAAAAAGAAATGCTGCTTCTCGTGGACAGAGTAGATTTTAATCTATAGGCAAAATCCCCCAAACACCGTCATGGTTTACATTATCAAATGGGACTGAAAAAATTGTCCCTGCCTGCCTCCAAAACTCACCTGAATGATAGTTGTTTACACTGCTGGCTTGCTAGCCCTTTTGCACGTTCACGGTAGGAGTCTGTGGGTAAATAACTCCCACAGTCTGATTCAGCTGCAGAGCTCATGAAGTCTACTTTTAGCCATTCAGCTTTTTCAGTGAGAGTAGTTCATACTTGGAACATTCTGCCAATAGCTGTTAGAGACTGTGACACCTATCACTCTTTTAAAATTAACTTAAAATCATGGTTAAAACACAAACATGTGACCATTCTGTGTAATTTGTCTGAGCAATGTGATAGAAATATTTAGGTAAGTTAGAATGTTATATTACACAATGTGCTTGCTTTAAAGTGCTGATGACACATTTTTGACTTCCTCTAATTTTTCAACACATAATACAATATGATGAAATAGAACTGCACAGACCAACCTAAGTCAATCAGGCTTTTTTTTCACGCAAATATCCAATGTTTTCATGAGCGCCACGTCACCCATTGAGTCAGTGGCTGGAAAAAACCCCGGCCATGTTGTAATGTCATCGACGGAACACAGCGCTTGGCTGCCTTTTGTACACACAGGATGGAAGCAGTTGAAAACATCGACGATGGTTCCAGCACATGTAGTTTGGAATTGGTTTGTGTTGTCCAATCTTCAGTCGATAATAGTGCTGAAGAATGGGATGATAATGAAGAATCTGGGGGCATCAAACCGTATAGGTTTGAGCCGTGCCAAGTGGGCATTGTGCCTAGCGAGTCAGACTCATTGACAGTCAGCTGTTCATGTTTTGTGTGCATCATCTGCCATGTTGTCAGCCAGCCAATATTAAGATAAGATAAGATAAGCCTTTATTAGTCCCACAATGGGGAAATTCCAGGATTGCAACAGCACAGGGATAGCAACACTCAGAGCAATAATTTAGAAGATAAGAAAATAAGAGCAGTGAATATACATATGTACACATAAATATATAAATATATATACACAGTGCGGAGCATTGTAGCTAGATGGACTAAACAGCATAACCGTCTATTTAGTTACCCTACATGGTATGAATATGTACCCATACATATTGTCACCCTCCATAGCAACTGATATTGTCCTAGCTGTATACTGGAGGGGACCATTTGTGTAAGTCTGTTGCATCTTTTGCATTCAATACTATTAGGTCGTCACGGGTTTTTTTGCTCTCTGCCAGCAGCCCTGGTTAGGTTATACAGTCTGACAGCCAAAGGTAGGAAGGACCTGCGAAACCTCTTGGTCACGCATCTAGGATGATATAGTCTACTGCTAAATGAGCTCCTCAGTGCGACCAGTATGTCCTGCATAGGGTGGGACTCGGACTCCAGCAGAGATGACAGCCACCATCCTTCTCTCTCCTATCTCCTCCACTGGGTCAAGGCATTTCCCCAGGACAGAGCTAGCTTTCTTGATTAGTTTGTTCAGTCTCTTCCTATCGGCTGCTGTAATGCCATTGCACCAGCAGACCACTCCAAAAGTGATGGCTGATGCCACCACCGTGTCGTAGAATGTCTTCAAGAGCACCCCTTGTACACCAAAAGACCTGAGCCTCCTCAGTAGGAACAGCCTGCGCTGTCCCTTCTTGTAGAGTGCGTCGATATTGTGTGACCAGTCTAGTTTATTGTTCAGATGAACACCCAGGTACTTGTATGATGTCACCATTTCAATGTCTGTTCCCTGGATGTTCACTGGTGCTGTGAGGGGTTGTCCTTGCCTGCGGCAGTCCACCACCAGCTCCTTAGTTTTCCTCGTGTTGATCTGGAGGCAGTTCCGATGGCACCAGTCCACGAAGTCCTGGATAAGTCCTCTGTACTCAGCTTCATTTCCATTGGAGATGAGGCCGACGATCGCAGAGTTGTCAGAGAACTTCTGTAGATGGCAGTGTGTTGTGTTCTGTGAGAAGTCCACAGTATAACGGGTGAACAGGAAGGGAGCCAAAACCATTCCCTGGGGGCCCCCCGTGCTGCCGATGATCGTATCGGACACACAATCCCGGGTTCTCACAAACTGTGGCCGGTTAGTGAGGTAGTCCAGGATCCATGATGACAGGTGCTGGTCCACCCCTGCGCACAGCAGCTTGTCCTTCAGGATCAAGGATTAGAGGCAGCAGTGGTTGGTGTGCAGTCGGGGGGGAGGGCGGTTGGTCAAACCTATTAAAAAACAGGTTCAGATTGTTCGCCCACTCCCTGCCCCCCGTGGCCTGTGAGGAGGTATTCTGGAGCCCGGAGATGGTTTTAAGGTTTCTCCAGACCCCGCTGATGTCACTCTGTTGCAGATTGCCAACATTATCACGACATGTTAGCCACTCCACACAGCCGTGGTTCTGTTGCGCCCCTTGTAGCGGTGTCGGCTTTGGGGTGCAACCGTGGTTAACACGTCTCCTCTCAATGTTCGCTGAGCGATGTTGGCCCTGAACGCCTACGCTTTGTGTTTCTGTGTATTTTTGTAAGTCTTCACCTTTTGGGATCAGTCTTTATGTTCAATACATGTGCTGTGTTGAATCCTGCGCGTAAATCCTTGTGTAAATCCTCGTTATTTACACGTAAATCCTCCCTCTCCGTGCGCTCTTACGCAGGGCATGGACATCCCTCTCCATGAAATAACAAGGATTTACATGCAGGGTTCACCACAGTATATTTAATATAGAACGACAGACAATTTCCAAAAAGGTGACGATGTACAAAAAACACAAACGCACTTACTGATGGTGTTCAGGTGCTGGCATCGCCCAGAGAACGAATGAGAGGAGACATGTTAGCCACAGGTGCACCCCAGAGCCGACATCGCTTCAAGAATACACGCGAACATGGAGTGACTAACGTCGTGAGTGCTGAAAATACTGGCAGACTAACAGCAAAGATGACAATACTATGGACCACCCATGCGTGTACTTCGCGGCCGTTTGACAGTAACACACTGCTGGTGATGGTGTGATGAGAAGCACCTGGGCAAGGACCGGGAAACATGATCAGCGGAAGGGGAATCAACTGGTGATAATGATAGAGGGGATGTGGCCGGACCAGTGAGATGTCAGCATGGGATCACAGAAAGTACCTCAAAGCTACGCATAAATCCATTAATCCTTCCCCTCCTCGTGCACTCCTCCTGCCTAAAAGCGCACAAGGAGGCTTATGACAGTTGGAGCTGAAGTGTGAGATGTGGTCTTTCATGGTCTGCTGTTTATCTAAGCCTGCGACACAACGCGAAGGCATAGCCGTAAAATTAAAACAAGAAACCAAAGAAACTGTGAGCTATAAAGCTGCTGTCATTCTAGTTAACAACACCGGAGTCCGTTCTGTCGATTACATCGTTGGGGTGCCGCCCTTAATTCGGTGGGCGGCACCACAGCCCAGTTAGCGGCTGTGGTTTTTTGATGATAACTAGTTTATGCAGGCGCTGTTGTAAATATTATATTGATCATATACAGACTTTTGGGTTTACACAACATGCTAAAAAATGTCAAACGTGTCATCAGCATTTTAAATGTCAGTTAAAGGTTTTTGCAGCTACATGCTCACATAACAGGATGTGGTTTTTAGCTTCGCACACATATACCCACTATTGCTTAGCAACGAAAAACTGTTTTTTTGCTTGCATATAGAGAAATGTCTTTGGGTCATAGGGGTTGCTGTTACGTATGGCTCTGGCGAGCCATAAATAAGAGCCAAGGGCTAACCGGTGAGTTTGCGTAGTTTATTAATGACAAGGGAAGGAACAAAGGAAAAGAGCCTCGTGGGGCAAAACACAAATAATACAAAAGGTACACTTACGAATAATGATGAGGGAAGGGAGAAGGACTGGAGCCAGACGTAGGGACTCCACATAGGGACGTAGGGACTCCAGCCTATCCACACCGAGAGAAGAGCGTGGATAATGTGCGTGAGGTCGCAGCCCTGAACAATCAGGACCGCTCCCTTTTATAGTGGTTGACAGCGCCTCAGCTGATGAGAGGTAATTGGCCTCCAGCCATCCTGTGGAGCTTGACAGCCGGAGGCCCGCTGAGACGCTGTCATAATAAAAGCTGGGCTGAGGAGGAGTATGGCCTGAGCGCAGATGAAATCGGCGCACATGACAGGACCTCCCCCTCAAGGCCGGGCTCAGAATGGCCAGTAACACCCAAGCCCCCCACCACCACCACCAGGGTGGGCGGATGGGGCGCAGGCCAGGAGGGCGTGAATCGGAAAAAGGAGAGAGAGAGAGAAAAAAACCCACAACATTGGCAGGGAAACAAACAAAGCAATTACAGAGTACAGGAGAAAAAAAAAACACAATACTCCATAACGCGTGGGTAACACAAAGACAGAACCGAACAGGCAATACATATCAGTTTCGAACAGTAAATGGACCTAGACAGAGGGGAGGAAAAAAAACACAAATCACCGGCTGAGGGAAAAAGGTGAGATACAGAGTTACAGATACCAGGCCCCCCCGCACATCCCCAAAGTTTACAGACATGATAATGATGGAAGAAACCCGGGATGACGGCAGTCCTGGCTCTGAGGCATGGAGGCTGATAGTTCAGGTGGCCTACCCCCAGTCCCATGCCCAGAAACAATGAATTTCAGGCGGCCGGACCAGGTCGCCAAACAGGTAGTCCAGTGGGTCGGGTGGCCGGCCCAGAGAGCCAAATGGGCGCGGCAGTCCTTCGGGCGGCCGACCCGCATCGCTTGACCACCAGGACCGTAGGGGGGAAGTAGGAGGTGGCCTCCCTGAAGAAGGGGAAGATGAGGGAGAACCGGGCGAGCATTCAGAACCCCAATGGCCCCAGGTGGAAATGGGTAGTACTCCTCAGGAGGACGAGGAGGGTGACGGTGATGATGAAGATGAAGATGAAGGTGAGCCGGTTCAGTGTCCGGTGGCAAGGGATCTGCAGCTCCCTCACCGAACTTGGATACCGCTGGTGCTGCACCCTCATCGGACCCCGATTGGGTCATGGTTGCTCCCGCGACGGACCCCGATTGGGTCTCGGTTGCACCTGTGATGGACCCCAATTGGGTCTCGGTTGCACCCGCGACAGACCCTGACTGGGTCAGCGCCGCACCAGAACTGACCTCCAACCCCGAACCTGGAACCTCTGGCACAGCGGGCGAAAGCAGCTCCTCACCGGCGACCCTGGGAGAAGGCTCGGGAGAGAGAGAAGAACCGGGATCAGGATCACCGGCAGCGCCAGAACCTGGCGAGACAAGCTCGGACGCAGCGGGCGGCTGCACCCGACTCGTCTCCCCAAGACAGAATGGAGAAAGACAACACAGAGCACTTGCCTGATCTTGGGTTCTGACGCCATCCAGGACTGCGAAGATCCGGGCTCAGACGGCAAGAGGTTGTCATCAGGCTCCCACTCAGCTATGTCGGGCTCCGCAGCTGGCATGATGGTGTCTGCAGCCTCAGGATCCTCCGACACCGATGTCCACACCGATGGCCCACACGGCATGGTGGCAGGGGACCCTCGACCCGCTGGACCGGACCGCTCGTCCGTGGAGACCTGGGGACTCTTCCTCGTCAGCGCAGGTTCCACGCTGCAGTCCGCCCTCCTCCTCCGCCCACGCTGCGGGACCGGAACCAGCCTCTCCAGAACCGCAGGCCTCCTCCTCATCCGGCAACGTTGGCCTGGCATCAAGGACCGCTCAGTGGAGGGAGACACAGAGGATGCGGGATTAACAATTAAAGCCACAGCAGGTGGTGGGAGCTCGGGGGGCTGCGAACCCCGAACTCCACCCCCAGGGGTCTGACAAGGCAAATCACAATAATGAGAATATGGATGAGTTTGGACTTGCCTGTCTCCTGGAGGCTGGATGGTGCCTGCTGCGGCGGACGTTGCTCCTCCCTTTCCCCGCCGGACAGCAACAGTGGGCCCCCTGGAAGGACGAGGGGGAGCCACTGGAGATGGTTCCGGGACGGGGCTCGCCAGGACAGGACTCCAGAGACACACAGCAGCCGGGACAGGCGACGAGAAGGAGGGGGCGTCAGCCGAGACGAGCCGGGCACGGAGCACTGACGGGACAACAGGAGAAGATGGCCCGGGGGGAGAGGCTGCGGGGATTCCCCTCTGACGAGGTGCAGGAGTGGCAGCTATGCGAGGAATTGAGCCCTTGCGGCGACCCGGAACTGGATCCGAAGGGAATTCACGCTGAGGTTGACAGCCGGTGTGACGATGGTTTCTTGCAGGGGACGAGGCGAAGGTGAGATGAGGGAATTGCTACTCCTGTGCAGAAACAGAGGCGAGCAGGTCGGAGAACTCAGGGAACTCACGCAACTCTGGATTCCTCTCCACCAGTCTAACTGCCGCCGCCACATGCTTCATAATTAACGATGGATGCACAGCGGAGCGAGCAGCAGCCACTCGGTCCCAGATCCTGATTGCTGTCAGCTGCAGATCCTCTGGGGGAATCCCGAGTGACGACATGCTTGATGGGGACAGACCTCTGGACAATGCAAACTCTCGAGCCGGAACAGAGGCAGGAACGGGATCCGGAAGCGAGGGGTGATGATTCCTCCTCTTCGGCTTCCTGCCGGGATTTCCCTCCAGCCCACGGAGTATCTCACGTTGTGTGACAATTTCATTTCTCCTCGCGCTGACTTCAGGGTGGTCGGCGTAGCGAGGAAGATTGTCCAGGAGAACCTCAGCGTAGTCTAGGTGCCAGTGCATGTCGTTGGGTTTGTCGTCAAAGGTAGCGGCGAGGAGCGTCCCATCAACATACTCCAGGGCACTCGCTAACTCATTACCCAGGAGCCGAGCGCGACTCCTGGGAGACGGCATTCTCCCAGAGTTGACACCCAGACAGGGAAGAACAAAGTCCAATTTAAGCAAACTCACGGCAGCCGGCAACTCACTGGCTGTGACCTACTGTTACGTATGGCTCTGGCGAGCCATAAATAAGAGCCAAGGGCTGACCAGTGAGTTTGCGTAGTTTATTAATGACAAGGGAAGGAACAAAGGAAAAGAGCCTCGTGGGGCAAAACACAAATAATACAAAAGGTACACTTACGAATAATGATGAGGGAAGAGAGAAAGACTGGAGCCGGAAGTAGGGACTCCAGCCTATCCACACCGAGAGAAGAGCGTGGATAATGTGCGTGAGGTCGCAGCCCTGAACAATCAGGACCGCTCCCTTTTATAGTGGTTGACAGCGCCTCAGCTGATGAGAGGTAATTGGCCTCCAGCCATCCCGTTGAGCTTGACAGCCGGAGGCCCGCTGAGACGCTGTCATAATAAAAGCCGGGCTGAGGAGGAGTATGGCCTGAGCGCGGATGAAATCAGCGCACATGACAGTTGCACAGGAAGTGAAAGGAGACAGGAGAGCAACAACAGGATGGAGAGCTGACAAAGAAGCGGAAACATCTGCTGGGTGAAGATGCACTGGGAGCCAGTTCGAACCAGTTGATAAGTTATCTGTGTAGGAGGCTATTTGGGAATGCCCAGTAGCCAGAAGATATGTACCCATGAAACTCTTATTTGGGGTCTTTTCTGGCAGGTTGGGTTGAGAAGACCCGCAGCTGTGTGACTCTTTGCATGTTCAATAAAAGATAAGTTGAGGAATAGTTAATCTCTTGTGATCGTTCATCCTCTGATGAAATTCTGTGCTGTCCAATTTGAATTTTTACAGGGATCTGAAGTATTTTGTGTGTTTTACCATTGTTTTTTTAATGTAAGTGTTGTCCTTGTTTTTTTATTTTATTGAAATGTGTCCTGTTATGTGCAGTGTTAATGTCACTTGAATTTAAGAGTTTTATCTGCCTAGGGACTGGAGTTGAAAATTAGTCAATTGGCTAAACTGGCACATTTACAGAAATGTTAATGTGCATTGTCCCTGTAAAATTAAACCATTAAAATAAATAAAATAAATCAATAGATATAGCTATCGGTTTAGCCTACTATGTCAGAATAGCATACCTGGATGCTCTGGTAGGTACATATAAGCTAACAGAAAAGAATACTAGTTTAATACAGTGGTACGTGTTAGACAGTGTTGGAAGTAACATGTTACTGTAGTGCCACTACTTTTGCAGTAACGTGCTCAGTAATAAAATTACTGTTTAAAAATTCAGTAATGGATTACAGTTACTGAAATTTGATCAAATGCATTACTCGCATTACTTGTTTTATTAATATAGATGGATATTTTAGAGCAAATAAATTGACCCTACTGTTATGTATAAATAATGTGAGACAGGAGCCGTGCTGAACTGAACAGCAAATTACTCTTTATTATCAGAACACAGAATTATATACACCAGTGGCCTGCCTGATGTCACCCTGTGGGCGGGTACGGCATCACACACACTACACTCACAACACCACACCTACCATAGCTGGCGCACCTGTCAGTCTCCTCCCCTGCAGGTTGGTTTCCTGTCCCGCGGAGGGAAGAAATGCTGTGGCGACTTCTCATATGGAGCCCTGATCACTTGTTGTCCGAGCAGTGAGTAGCACCCAACAGCTCCTACCTCTGTGGTTAAACATGATTATTTTTTGAGCAAGAAGCTCACATTTGTCTGCAGTTGTGTAAATTGTGTGTAAATAATTGTGTGTAAGTTTTCTTACGCACAGAGGAAAAAGTGACTCAGTTTGTTGCAGTAAAGAACAGCTTCTTGTAAGCGATGAACTTTCATTTATCTGTGCTTTCTGTTTTATTTTATCTCATTCAATTACATGCTGTTGTGATATGTAACTATTTCATGGAAGTAAATCCTCTAAATATGCATGTTTAATAGGCTGGTACAGGGGTGTCAAACAAATGGCTCACAGGCCAAAAGCGGCCCACCAGGGGGTCCACAATTTTCTCTGTGAATTTACAGCTTTGTTTCTAGTAAATATCTGACTTTCTACTGATTACAATAGTTTATGTAAATCTGAGACATTTTTTCTCTGTAAAATGAGACTTTTTTTCTCCTCAGTTTTCTTTTTCTTCTTTTTTCTGATGAGAACAAGGGGCCCTTGATCTTGCTATGTGTGCAAGATGATTTAAGTACGCATTTAAAAGAAACGTGAAAGCTACTTTTCCAAGTAACTGGTTACTTTAATCAGCAGTAACTCAAAAGTAACTCTTTTTTACTTTAAAAGTAACTCACTTTTGAAAAGAAGTAACTAGTAACTGTAACTAGTTACTATTTTTTAGTAACTTGCCCAACACTTGTGTTAGATATGCCCCCATATTAACAATAGGCAGCACAGACGTGGGGACGCGGACACAGGTGACGTCACCACACCGTGCCTATATCAAGAGATTGTTGGCGGGGGCCATGGTCTTTGGTGCTCCGCCTCATTCACAGCAAGAGCCTATGTAAGTGATGTGTTAGCTTATCGCTTTATTGATGCAACACATATATCACCTATTGTGTTTGTAATAAAGTTCATGTTTGGTTCGACTCCTGCCTCCGCTATCCTTTTTCTGTCATGAATTATCTGCCGTTTAAAGGCAGAAATAATAACCCACTGGCAGGAGTACGTTGTGTGTATTTTATTGTGCAGAATAAAAATATAACAGTCCAAATAAACAATGAGCGGAACGCTAAGGGAATACAAGGATGCCTCGAGGACGCTCGACAGCACTGGCGGAGAAAGTAGGAACTGTAGGAAACGGGGCCCTGCAGAAAAGCTGAACAGCAAAGAAAAGTACAGTGCATCCGGAAAGTATTCACAGTGCTTCACTTTTTCCACATTTTGTTATGTTACAGCCTTATTCCGAAAGGGAATAAATTCATTTTTTTCCCTCAAAATTCTACACACAATACCCCTTAATGACAATGTGATTTTTTTTTTAGATTTTTGCAAATTTATTTAAAATAAAAAACTAAGAAATCACATGTACATAAGTATTCACAGCCTTTGCAATGAAGCTCAAAATTGAGCTCAGGTGCATCCTGTTTCCACTGATCATCCTTGAAATGTTTCTACAGCTTAATTGGAGTCCACCTGTGGTAAATTCAGTTGATTGGACATGATTTTGAAAGGCACACATCTGTCTATATAAGGTCCCACTGTTGACAGTGCGTGTCAGAGCACAAACCAAGCATGAAGTCAAAGGAATTGTCTGTAGACCTCCGAGACAAGATTGTCTCGAGGCACATATCTGGGGAAGGGTACAGAAAAATTTCTGCTGCTTTGAAGGTCCCAATGAGCACAGTACCCTCCATCATCCGTAAATGGAAGAAGGTCAGAACCTCCAGGACTCTTCCTAGTGCTGGCCGGCTGTCTAAACTGAGCAATCGGGGAAGAAGGGCCTTAGTCAGGGAGGTGACCAAGAACCCGATGGTCACTCTGTCAGAGCTCCAGTGTTCCTCTGTGGAGAGAGGAGAACCTTCCAGAAGGACAACTGTCTCTGCAGCAATCCACCAATCAGGCCTGTATGGCAGAGTGGCCAGACGGAAGCCACTCCTTAGTAAAAGGAACATGACAGCCAAAAGGCACCTGATGGACTCTCAGACCATGAGAAACAAAATTCTCTGGTCTGATGAGACAAAGACTGAACTCTTTGGCGTGAATGCCAGGCGTCATGTTTGGAGGAAACCAGGCACGGTTCATAACCATGCCAATGGTGGAGTTCAGCATCATGCTGTGGGGATGTTTTTCAGCGGCAGGAACTGGGAGACTAGTCAGGATAGAGGGAAAGATGAATGCAGCAATGTACAGAGACATCCTGGATGAAAACCTGCTCCGGAGCACTCTTGACCTCAGACTGGGGCGATGTTTCATCTTTCAGCAGGACAAGACCTGAAGTACACAGCCAAGATATCAAAGGAGTGGCTTCAGGGCAACTCTGGAATGTCTTTGAGTGGCCCAGCCAGAGCCCAGACTTGAATCCAATTGAACATCTCTTTAGAGATCTGAAAATGGCTGTGCACCGACGCTTCCCATCCAACCTTATGGAGCTTGAGAGGTACTGCAAAGAGAAATGGGCGAAACTTCCCAAAGATAGGTGTGCCAAGCTTGTGGCATCATATTCAAAAAAAAACTTGAGGCTGTAATTGCTGCCAAAGGTGCATCAACAAAGCATTGAGCAAAGGCTGTGAAATCTTATGTACAAGTGATTTCTTAGTTTTTTATTTTTAATAAATTTGCAAAAATCTCAAAAAAAAACTTTTTTCACGTTGTCATTATGGGGTATTGAGTGTAGAATTTTGAGGGTAAAATGAATTTAATCCCTTTCGGAATAAGGCTGTAATATAACAAAATGTTGAAAAAGTGAAGTGTTGTGAATACTTTCTGGATGCACTGTATGTGCAACTAGCTAGCTGTTATTCTAACCGTTGTTTTACACTTAATGGCTCTTTGTTTTATTTGTCTGAATCAAGTATAAGAGTGTAAACACTATAAACTAATAATCAGTCAACAAGATTCTATACTTTGATTCAAGTTATAATTTAAATTAAAATGTAGTTAAAAATAATTAAAAGCAGTATCCTACCATCAACATTCAAATCATATCAAATGCAAAATAGCCCAAATTGTTGAAATGTGTCATCAGGGCTGTTTCCTGGTATTTGGGAGCCCTATACAAAATTGCCTTTTGGGGCCTCCTAGTTTATCAGCTCGGTACCCAAAAAGAAAATAGGCTTCTCATTTCCCAGCAGCTCTTGCAGCTGATGGGGCATGTTAAATTTTTAAAATGAGCATCTCCTCCTTAGTTAAAGTGTTAATGTACTCTGTGTTCCTGTTATACATTTGGCCAAAGGTTAGGATGCTGTGATATTTGAGTTTTAGATCACTTTTATGCACCATTCATGAGTATAGGTGGAATGACAATGATACAAGACCCCCCACTCAGAAAGAGTGATTTATATGGTAGTTTTAGGGTGTCAGTTATGCAAATCTTCATTTAACATGCACATCCACTTCCTTGCACATGGGTGGAATCCACAATTTTTACACATGCTGTTTACACACATTTGGAGGACATACGAATGTTTGATGAATGAGGAGTGGCTTGTTAGTACTAACGCCGCTCACTAACAAAATACACATGATTTACACATACTAACATCCATCTTCTTCAGCTTAATCCTTTTTGGGTTGCGGGGGGGCTGGAGCCTAACCCAGCATCTTTGGGCGAGAGGCAGGGTACACCCTGGACAGATCGCCAGTCCATCGCAGGGCCAACACAGAGAGACAGACAACCATTCACTCTCACAGTCATACCTAAGGACAATTTAGAATCTCCAGTTTGATGCCAATTAACCTAACTTGCATGTTTTTGGCGTGTGGGAGGAAACCGGAGAAATCCCGGGGTAAACCCACGCAGACACGAAGAAAACATGCAAACTCCACACAGATCACTGTTGGTCGGGGGCTGCACTAAAGCCTTATTCATGCTGCATTTCCCCTCCGGTCCGCTTTGGTCCGCATGTGCTTTGGACGAGCCCGGAGGGCACGCAATATTGTGTATGCTTACTTTTTTTCGTCTGCCAGGCCAAGCGGTTGACACATGCGCACAGCTGTTATTTGTAGTTTCACCCCAGCCCTATGGGTAGCGCAAATGTGCTAACATGCCAGTTTGTTCACTCGCTATGAACATGAGAGCAACACACATTTTTTATTGCAACAACAATGGTGTTGTTTCAAGGAAAAGGAGGAATTACTGTTTTCCAGTGCTCTTCTCCGCTCAAGCTGCTGCTGCTGCAAAAGGATTTATGTATGTTTATTCTTGTCTTCCGTGTCCTCGATGTCTTCCTCATCTACTTTAGTTAATAGCGCCACCTCGTGAATGGGACATTCAGTCTTGCGCATGCGCTGTCAACGTGTTCAGGTCGTGGGCAGGCTGCCCAGTCATAAAATTTGGGCTGCATGCGGTCATCCACAGAAGAGTCCTGCAGACACTAGCGGACTGAAGACAATGATGTAAACTTCGTCACACGAGGTTTCCAGTTGCATGTACGTGGACAGCGGAGGTGCAGCATGAATCCAGCTTTACATATTCTTGCATGAGGCCCATTGTTAGGTAAATCAGGACCGGACTGTTATGTCTGGAAACCCGAGAATGACCAACAGAGAGTGGTGTTGCTTGGAACACAAACTTTATTACAATAAAGCTATGTAACTTACAATACAGTGGTCTGTTACGGGAGGCTGCCATAAGAGAAGAGAGAGCCAAGAGGCCCTAAGATGGCTGACCCTCACCTTATATCAGCTTGGCGTGATGACGTCACCAAACGGCTGCATCATCACACCAATGCCAGCCAAATCTGTAGTATTGTGGGGGACCCATGCTGTAGAGTTCAGTAGTTTTCCTCTCAGACTGAGAGAGCATGGAGATCAAAGGGCTGGGGGGTAAGGGGAATTGTCTGGGGAGAGGGAATGGTGAATGCAGGACCTCAGGTAGCAGGGAGGTGTGAGTTTTGGGATATAAAAGAGAGTCCCTGCTACACGAATTTAATGTTCTGATTCTGGAAGATGTGAGAGTGAAATAAAGTTCATCTGCTAACAAAGTTCGGTCTGGTTATTTCATCTCCACAGTATAACCTTATACTACACAGACTCTTTCTCATTACAGGTGTGCAATAAACACACACCAGCCGCTTTATTAGGTACACTTTATTAAACACTAGGTTTGTGGTGACACAATAGGAGATGGCACTGCATCCAGGACTTGGGGGTATTGGGGGAAGGAAAGGGAGAGATTTTAATGGGGAGGGGGGAGAAGTGAGACGGGCGCCAGAGCGCTAGGGGGTATTAAACTGAATAAAGATGTGTCTTCGCCCCCACAGTGCCAGGCGTGGGATGTATTGTGAAGAGGTAAGACGCTTTTCACACCTGAGGACTCCGGGGCACAAAAGTATTGTGTTAAGTCCTATTGTGTTAAGCTCTGTGATGTGTATATGGATGTGTGTACATGCTCTCTGACGCATGTGTCAATGTGTTCACCCTGGGTGCCAAGGTCGGGAATAAAATTGTATAAAGGATTTCGTTTTGGCACCCAGATTTTAGTCTGTTCTGTTGATGGAGGTGAATAAAGTTCTGTGTCATCAGCTCATGTCTCGTCTGATTCCATCCTCCACATTGGTGACCTAGAAATGTGAAATGGAAAACTGACCGAGCTCCTCTGTGGTGACACTCCCACTAGCATCTCCCACGGCTGCATACACCGTTACAGTCAGACTCCTGGATTTTTGGCTCCATGACCCGGCCACTTGGTTTATACACATGGAATCCCAGTTCGCCCTCCTCAGAGTCTCAACAGATGACACAAAGTACTATCATGTGGTGACTGCGCTGGACACGCGCTCCACACAGCGAGCAATGAGTATACTCCGAGCCCCGCTAGCCCTCTCAAGTGGTGGCTGCTGCTGCACCAGTATACCCTTTCGGACAGAGAGAGGGCAAAAAAGCTCCTCATCCGCTCGGAGTTAGAAGACAGATCGGCTGTGGAGCTGATGGAGAGCATGCTCGCGCTAATGGGCATGGAAGACAGATCTTTTCTGTTTGCCCACCTCTTCCTCAGGAACCTACCGGCTGTGGCACGAACGATCCTCGCTAACTCACCACTGCTGGCAGCCAGGGACTACTGCCCACTGGCAGAGGAGGCAGACTGCATCATCCCGGTAAACAAGGCTCTCAGCGTTCAGGCAGTGAGACCAGGATCTCCGGTGGAACCCAGTGAGGTCGAGGAGCCGATGTTAGTGGCCAGGACAGCCACCAAGAGACAAGAATGGGGTGCTGTGCTTTTATCATCGCCATTTTGGCGCAGAAGCACAACATTGTCTGCCGCCATGCCACTTCAAGAAGTCGGGAAACAGGACAGCCAGCGGTCAGTAGCAGCTGTGACCGCTGGCAACAGGGAGAAGCTGCTCTTCATCAAGGACACACGTTCTCGGAGACGTTTTCTGGTAGACTCTGGCTCCCAGAAGAGCCTCATTTTGCCGGTCAGCGCAGACAGGCTGGCAGAAGTCTGTGGCCTGGCTTTAATGGCCGCCAACAGATCCCGCATCAGGACATTCAGAGAAAGGACGGTAACTGCATGTTTGCATGGATGCAATTATCAGTGGGACTTTGTGGTAGCTGCATGTTCGGTCCCCATCTTAGGTGCTGATTTTCTGTGTGCTGACATTCTCCTTGTTGATGTTGCCAATAGACATTTAGTGGATGCTGAATCTTTTTCCCCCTTGCCCTGCGTAGCTCGGGGTGTTGGGCCACCAACACATGCTAATGTTCTCGCTCCATGGGGTAAGTACCAGCGTTTGTTGTCCGTGTTCCCAGCACTCATGGTGCCCACTTTTCCCGCTATGGTAACCAAGCACAGGGTCAAGCAATTTATCACCACGAAAGGTCCGCCCATTTTTGCGCACCCTCACCACCTGGATGCGGCTAAACTAGCCATTGCATGCAAGGAGTTTGCTAGCTTAGAACGCTTAGGCATCATTAGGCGCTCCAACAGTCTTTGGGCATCCCCACTGCACATGGTGCCCAAGTCCGATGGGTCGTGGTGGCTGTGCAGTGATTTCCGACACTTAAACAACGCTACAGAACACGACCGTTACCCCATCCCGCACATCCAGTGTACCTGGCCAGGACGCGCATTATCTCAAAAGTGGATCTGGTCCGCTTTTACCACCAGGTCCCAGTTCACGCAGAGGATGTTCCCAAAACAGCAGTAATAACTCCCATCAGTCTTTTCGAGTTTTTACGCATGTCATTCGGGTTAAAGGGCATAGCACAAACTTTCCAAAGGATGATGGACACAGTGCTCCGTGACTTGCTGTTTGTTTTCATCTACTTAGATGACATTTTGGTGGCTAGCGCATCAGAGGAGGAGCACCTTGCCCATCTCAAACAAATTTTCCAACGGCTGATTGTTAATCCGGCGAAGTGTCAGTTTGGGCTACCAGTAATCGACTTCTTGGGCCATCGCATCTTGCAGAGGGTGCGATCCCACTGCCGGATAAGGTACACGCAGTGTCAGACCGTGAGGGTGCTGCAGGAATTTTTGGGGATGGTCAGTTTTTACAACCGCTTCTTTCCCTGTGCAGCCCACCTGCTGCAACCGCTGTACGGCGTGCTCAAAAAGAAGAAACCCGTGGATATCCCCGATCGGGTCCAGGCTTTCACAGGCACCAAAATGGCACTCGCCAACGCAGCTTTGCTGGCCCACCCAGCCCCATTGGCACAAATAGTGCTCACCACAGACACACTGGATGTCGCGGTAAGAGCCGTGGTGGAGCAGTACATCTCCGATTTGTGGCAGCCCCTCGTCTTATTCCAGCCGTACTTTGCAAAACAACGAGCGTAAGTATAGCACTTTCGACAGGGAGTTGTTGGCTCTCCACCTGGCTATGCATCATTTTCAGTTTTGGCTCAAAGGTCACGAGTTCACTGCATTTGTCGATCACAAACCACTGACCTACACAATGTCCAAAGTCTCAGAACCGTGGTTGGCTCAGCAACAACGGCACTTGGCTGCAGTTTCAGAGTTCATGACCAACATCCAACACGTAGCCAGTAAATTTAACATTGTGGCAGACTGCCTGTCACATATGCTGGTTACGCCGGTCTACATGGGTATCAATTTTTCCACAATGGCCGCAGACCAAACAAGGGACGCAGACATTCGCACGCTCCAGTCCGCAGCTACTGGATTAAAACTGGAGAGCAAGGTGGTACAAGAAGGGTGCCCCCCCTTGCTCTACGATGTCTCCACCAGCCACCCCCACCAAGTGGTTCCGAGCTCTTGGCGCCGCTGCATTTCTGAGTCCGTCCACTCCCTTTCACATCCCGGTGTGTGAGCTTTGGTTAAACTGGTGGGGTCCAAATTTGTCTGGCCTTGCTTACACAGGGATATGAAAGAATGGGCTGCAGTGTGTGTCACATGCCAATGGGCTAAGGTGCACAAGTACACCAAAGCCCCCCTCAAACTTTTTCAAATTCTAGCCAGGAGGTTTGACCACGTACACGTGGCTTTAGTGGGTCCCCTTCCACCGTCGCAGGGGTTTACACACCTTTTAACAATCGTGGACTGCACTACGCGTTGGCCGGAGGCGGTTCTACTGAGTTCCACCACGTCTGCCGAGGTAGCCCGAGTGGTTTTGTTGGCTTGGATAGCACGGTTCTGGTCCCTGATGGACATCATGTCCGACAGGGGTCCACAGTTTGTTTCAGAACTCTAGTCCACGATGGCCAACAGCCTGGGAGTCAAAATCCACCGCACCACTGTGTACACCCCACAGGCTAACCGTTTGTGCGAACATTTTCACAGGTCACTTAAAGCAGCACTCAGAGCCTCGCTAACAGACGCAAACTGGGTCGACCGCCTGCCATGGGTCCTATTGGGCCTAAGGAAAATTTGGCAGCTTTCCCAGCAGAATTCATTTTTTCTCAGCCGTTGCGGATCCCGGGGGAATTTTGCCAGATAACCCCACGCCCAGTTTTGACCCAACCATGCACCTTTTTCCCGGGGCCGGTGCACCATTGTTTTCCCTGCACTTTCATTCCAAAAAGTTTGGAAAACAACAAATTTGTTTTTGTGAGGCACGACGCCCACAGAACACCACTACGTCCACCATACGACGGCCCGTTCAGAGTGTTGGAAACGGGGGCAAAACATTTTGTGTTAGACTGGGGGGGGGGGGGGGCATCTGCATAGACAGGCTTAAGCCCACTTATATCTTGGCAGATGAGCAGGTGGTGCTGGCCCAGGCTCCCCGGTGCAGACGCCCACCTACAGTGGCTCCGCAGGTTGGTGTTCCCCCTAGAACTGTTTTCAGGAGACTAGATCTTTCCTCTCCCCACCCTTTCCCCCTCCAGAGAATGGTCTGCCAGAGACCGAATTTTCCTCCTACCCGCCTCGACAGTAAGGCACTTCGGCTGGCCTGACGGCTCCATGTTACAGTCATTACAGGTGCTTGCTCAAGCCCAAAGGACTGGTGGGTTAGACCCCCTTCTGGGTGTTCGGGTGGTGGGGGGGAGGGGGGCTGTGTGGTGACACAATAGGAGATGGCACTCCACCCAGGACTTTGGGATACTGGGGGAAGGAAAAGGAGCAATGGTAATGGGGGTGAGAAGTGAGACGGGCACCAGAGCGCTAGAGGGTATTAAACTGAATAAAGATGCGCCTTTGCCCCCGCAGTGCCAGGTGTGGAAAGTATTGTGGAGAGGTAAGACGCTTTTCACACCTGAGGACTCCGGGGCGTGAAAGTATTGTTTTAAGCCATGCTCTGTGACGCGTATATGGATGTGTGTACATGCTCTCTGACGCATGTGTCAATGTGTTCACCCTGGATGCCAAGGGTAGGAATAAAGTGGTGTAAAGGAGTTTGCTTTGGCACTCAAATTTAGTCTGTTCTGTTGTTAGAGTGGTGATGGAGTGGTTAGCACTGTGGCAGCACAGCAACTCACCCTTGGCCGGGTGATCCTGGGTTCGATCTCAGCCCCTGACCAACAGTGATCTGTGTGGAGTTTGCATGTTCTCCACGTGTCTGCGTGGGTTTACTCCAGGATTTCTCCGGTTTCCTCCCACATGACAAAAACATGCAAGTTAGGTTAATTGGCATCAAACTGGGGATTCTAAATTGTCCTTAGGTATGAATGTGAGAGTGAATGGTTGTCTGTCTCTCTGTGTTGGCCCTTCGATCGACTGGCGATCTGTCCAGAATGTACCCTGCCTCTTCCCCAAAGATGCTGGGATAGGCTCCAGCCCCACCCCACCCCCCACCCCCACCTCGCGACCCAAAAAGGATTAAGCAGAAGAAGATGGATGAATGGATGGATGGATGGATGTTGTTAGAAGTGAATAAAGTTCTGTGTCGCCAGCTCGTGTCTCATCTGATTCCATCCTCCACAGGTTGGCTTTTTGTTGCTTTCCAAACTGATTTAATTCTTAATGGCACAGATTCAACAAGATGCTGGAAACATTCCTCAGAGATATTCATCTGTTTATATGCTAGCATCACACTGTTGCTGCAGATTTGTTGGCTGCACATACATTAGAGGTGGGAATCACGAGGGACCTCACGATTCGATTTGGATCACAATTCTTGGATCACGATTCGATCCTATCATGATTCAAAGATAATCACGGTATTGCGATAATCGAGTATCACAATCCCATATATTTCAAAATTTTTCACATTATTCAACCTCAAATCATGCCCCAAAGTAAAACTGTTGATATCTCTTTCATATAGTAAAATACTGTATTCTTGGGGCTCCATTTTTTGCAGAGACACGTCTCTGCACACAGGGAGAGTGGTGGACGGTGCTGTTTAGAATTGACTCCCACTCCAGATATGTCTAGCTGACTCTGTGGACTCTTTTAAAAAGCAGTTTAAAACTTTTTTGTTTAACGAGGATTTCCATTGAGTTTCAACTGCTTTTTAATAGTAAGTCTGATATTTTAAAATCATTTTAATCATGTGTTTTAACTTGTTTATGTATTTTTTTTTAAGTTTTATCCATCAACTTCCTTTTTTTTCCATTTTATTGTACAGCACTTTGTGACTATATGTCTGAAAAGTGCTTCATAAATAAACTTTACTTACTTGGCACTCGGAAGAAAAGCTCCATGCCGGTGTAGCTTAGGTGTTGCTAATGCTGCTCCAAGTCATGTGTGGCCCGCCATGTTCTGAGTGGGTTTATTGCTTTTTCGTGCAGTGCTTCTTGCAGGTTATGTGTCATGTCAAGGTCTTTCCTTCCATCTTTGTTATAAAATTTTAAAAAAGGCCCGACATTTGAGCTAACTTTGAGCTAATTGCTTCCTAACTTTCAAAGCTGGCAGCAAATCTCCAAGACAAACGTCACTTGACTGGGTGCTTGCTTTGCACCATCTAGTGGACTGAAAATGCCACTGATTAACTGATAGCCCAAAAGTATATGTGTGTGCATTTTTTTTAATTAAAGCTCGGTCCATGTGTTTATGGATTGATGTATGTTGCCAGTGCCAAGTATCACAATCCATCACTGAATTGATCTTTTTTCCCCACCCCTAACATAAATGATGCTCCATGCATGCAAACATTCTTTCATGTTGTTTACCCCAAAATTCTGACCCTACTATCCAAATGCCACAACAAAAACTGAGACTGGGACAGCTGAGATTTTTTTCAGTTTTATTGTCCAGTTTTATCTGTTAGCTTACAGGAGTGGCACCAGCTGAGGTCAGGTTCAGGTTCAGGTTCAGTTTACTTTATTTGTACCCGTAGGTAGATTTGTTTTGCAGTCTGGTGACATCCATATTTACAAACCACAATTACATTCAACATAAACACAAACACAGGCACACATGAAGCTGGCTATAAACATGATAAAAACACTCAAGGCTCCATCAATCAGGATATAAAGACAAAGAGATGAGAGAAAAACCAGAGATAAGAGAGAAGGGTCATATTAAAAAGTTAAAGACTAGTCAAAGAGGTTAAAAACTCAAAGGTCTAAGACCCAATAAAAGATTTAGAAACCAAATAAAATCCTACAAAAATAAGCAAATATAAAATGGAGTTAATAAATAGGCACCTAAATTATGTGCAATATATTGTTACAACTTGTTCAACTCTTTGACAGCAGCAGGAACAAAGCTGTTTTTGTAGCGCTGGGTTTTGCTTTTTGGGACAGCAAACCTCCGTCTTGAGGGAAGAAGCTGAAAGTGGCAGAGCAAAGGGTGGGAGTCATCATTTAAAATGGAGGTAGCCATACTCTGTACTTGTCTGGTGTACAAGGATGTCAGGCTCAGCTGTGACTCACCAAGCAAACGACTGGATTATCTAACTACCTGATCCAAGGATTTCCTCTGTTTCAGTTTTATCTGACCAAACCATGACACTAAAGAAAAGGATAAAACAGATTCAATAAAAGCCCGATAAAACATCGTCATTATGGTTCGGTCATTTTGGAAGCATGCAAGTTTCCTCAAGCAATGCAAATGTTGCTGACCCTTTTTGCACACCCTTTCACAGTTGTCTTCAAAGTTTAAATTACTATCAGAATCAGAATCAGAATCAGAAAAAGATTTATTGCCAAGTACATTAACAGATCACTGATAACATACGAGAGAATTTGACTTGACACAGAAAATGAACCTGCATTTCCGTGCCGCGGCGCATCTGAAATGCGCCTGTCAGCAGGAGGGTACAGGTAGCATAAGAAATAATACAATAGGAAGGAGCAAAAAAATCATTGATTCAGAATACTGGTTGCATGATCAATCAATATTATGATTACAAGGGGAAAAAAAGCCCTCAATGCACATCAGCGGACCAAGATTTCACAGGACACAAAGAGAGCAGTGAGTGGATCTTATTTATCAGTTCGTGGATCAGTATGAGTGCACTGTTGAAGCAAGTGTTGTATCAGTAAGAACAACAAGGGCACTTTGGCAGGAGATGTTTTGTCTGGCTACTCGCAATCGTCCTTGCGATTATCTGAGCAGCTGCTGTCCAAGGCCTTGTGCTCAATGTTTTGAAAAAACAGACTGCAGACAATCAGGAGGAATTTTTGTAGGGAAATTGAGCCAAATAGAACTGATTACAGAGAAGGAGCTTTATTTTCTTCTGTAGATTCAGTACTTAATCCTTCATTGCGGGGCGCTGAGTCCGTCGTGGATAGACCTAAGCGTGGCCTTGATGTAATCCACCTTCCGAGACAGTTCTCCATTTGTCGCTATCAGGGTCTTCTCCAATTTTTCAATTTGATGGATGCACCTCGCCTGGCCAGCATTTTGATAGGTTGTATCCATCTTCAGCAATTTGCGGTACACCAGGACAATCCCAGTTCCAATCAGAACGATCCCGATCACCATTATTACGAAGACATACAAATCTTCAATATCTTCGATAGAGAGATTAGTCAGGCACAAGATCCTCCAATTACTTGTGTCCCGTAAATAGCCCGCTGGAGCCGTCCCTGCGGGGACTAATAATTGTCCCAAGATATTTGTAGGATTGTACACATTCAGTGGTCTGGTCTTTTAGTACGGTGACTTTGTGCCTGGGAGTTTTTCTCCTAAAGTCAATAATCATATCTTTAGTTTTTGTCGTATTCAGCTGCAGGTAGGAATCCTCACACCAGTGAACAAAATCATCAACTACTGGACCGTGGCCACTCTCACCATCCTGGAGGAGACTGACAATGACTGAATCATCAGCATACTTTATAATGTGTCTGTTGTCATGTCTGCTCCGACACATGTTTGTGTACAGGATGAAGAGTAGTGGTGACAACTCACACCCCTGAGGAGAGCCAGTAGAAGAGCACTTTAGGTCAGACAATGTACCATTGACCCTTACTCTCTGCGTCCTGTTGGTTAAGAAATCCAGAATCCAACCCACCAGATTATTGCTCAAATCAAATTGTTGCAGGAGCCTTTCAACTAAAATATGAGGTTGGATTGTTTTAAATGCGGAGGAAAAGTCCACAAATAAAAGCCTGGCGTGTGTCCCATTAAAATCCAGATGTTTAAAAAGCATGTTAAACAGAGTGACAGTGGCGTCCTCCACTCCTCTGTGAGGCCTATAGGCAAACTGCAGAGGATCCAATGCATGTTCAGTCTGTTTTAGGACCTCACATCTGACCAGTTTTTCAAAAATTTTCATTAACATTGAAGTCAAAGCAACTGGTCTAAAGTCGTTTACCATTTTAGGACAGCTGGATTTTGGAACGGGAACAACCACGGCATCTTTCCAGATCTTGGGCACATGTTGTGTCTGTAAGGACTTATTGAAAATGTAATGAAATACAGGACTCAGTTCATGTGCACAGGACTTTACCAAGCGCCCACATATATTATCAGGGCCCTGACTTTTGTTCACTTTTACAGTGCATAACTCCCTTTTAATATCCTGCACTTTAATATTAAAGTGCTGATTGTCTTTGAGTTTCTGTTTCAAATCTTGGGTTTCAGTGCTAAAATCAAAGGAGTCAAAATGACCATAAAAACAATTACGAGCATTAGCCAGCTCTGTGTCTGAATTAAAACCATCTAAAAAACACACGATTACTGTGGTCTGTGCTCTGAAGGCCTGCAATAGTTTTCATACTGGCGCAGGCTGAACCAAGTTTCTTTGTTGCCATCTTACTTTCCAATTCTGATTTATAATTCTGTTTTGCTCTTAAAATTTCGGACTTCAGCTCTTTTGTGGCAACCTGTAGCTCAGAAACAGACCCCTGTTTAAAGGCAAGTGCTTTCCTCTGTAAGCAGGATTTAACTGATTTTGTAACCCATGGCTTGTTGTTGGGATATATTTTGACACGTTTACGTGGAACGATCATATTTTTAGAGAAAGCCATGTATGAGCATGTGACGTCCACTAAAGAGCCCAAATCATCCCCACAGGACAGTGTGAAAACCTCCCAGTCCGTACAGTTAAAGCATTCCTGGAGGCAGTGCACTGAATCCTCTGTCCACACATCAATGTCTCTGGTCTTCACCTTGCCTCTTCTGAGAGCAGTTTTATATGTGGGCAGCAAATGTACACAGTTGTGATCTGAGGATCCTAAAGGAGGAAGGGGGAGTGATTTATAGGCCCTCTCTATGGATCCATAGCACAGGTCCAATATCTTTTTTCGCCTGGTTGGGCAGGAGACATACTGATAAAAGTTTTTAAGTGTCTTCTTTAAAGAAACATGGTTAAAATCCCCAAGGATAAAGTTTGGCGCCTCTGGGGATATTGACTGCAGCCGCTGTACTACATCAAAGACGGTGCTGGAGACGGAGTCAGTGTCTGCCCTCGGGTGAATGTACACAGTTGTGGTGAAAAGTTGGGGGAACTCGTGAGGCAGATAAAAGGGGTGTAGCGATACGGACAGAAGCTCCACATCGGGTGTACAGATGCACTCTCTGACCGTGACAGATGTGCGACAGATGTGCGATGTGTGATGTGTGTTTATCAGTGTATAAACATACGCTGCCCCCATGACGTTTCCCCGTTACCTCTTCCTGCCGATCCGAGCGGAGTGGGGCTCCAAAGCCATCAATCCACAGGTCCGCGTCCCGGTCATGCGCAGTAAGCCACGTCTCCGTGTAAGCCATGACACAGCAGTTCTTGAAGTCCTTCTGGTAGCATACATTCCCTTGAATTTCATCCACCTTGTTCCTCAGAGATTGTACAGTACGTTCCCCAAAATCATGGAAGGAAGAGGAATGTTACCAAACTGATGTCTCCTCAGGCATAATTTCACGCCTCCACGCTTTCCTCCTCCTTCTCTTGTCTCTCTTTTCATCGCTGTGTCCATGAACGTCTCCCAAAATAAAGTCTGGCAGTTGCGGCATAGACTCAATCACAGACGCTGCATCATCCGTGTTTAAATGCAGCAACATGTCCCTGGAATATTGTATTCTCCCCGGCATGATCACGATGGTGCTCACCTCAGAGACACAGAGCTGGTGGGAAAGAAGCAGCAGTGTAAAAATGGGGAGGAAATCCATATTGATGGAACCAGGGAGCTCTTCGCCATACAGTCCACAAACATTCCAGGACAAAAACGACACAGAGAATTTCGTTAAAAACACATTAAAGTGCGTAAAAACAGACACACAGACGACAGACTTTTTTTCACCAGCTGCCGGTCGCTGTGTGCGCATGCGCCCAAGCCCGAGGTCTTCTACTGATGCAACCTATCTGCTTCAAGGGTGTGTTGTGCCTTCAGAGATGGTCTTCTGCATACCTTGGTTATAGTGAGTGGTTATTGGAATTCTGTCAGCTCAAGTCAGTCCGGCCATCATCCTCTGATCTTTAACATCAACAAGGTATTTGGGCCTTGCTGTCCACTGGATTTTTTTTTTTTCAGACCATTCTGTGTAAATCCTAGAGTGTGTGAAAATGCCAGTGTATCAGCAGACCAGTCTGTCTCATACCAACAATTTTGCCATATTCAAAGTCACTTTGATCACCTCTCTTACCCAGTCCAATGCTTAGTTTGAACTTCAGCAGCTTATCTTGATGATGTTTACTTGCTTAATGCACTGAGTTGTTGCCATGTGATTGAGTGATTAGATATTTGCATTATGAAGCAGGTGAACAAGTGTACCTATTAAATTGGTCAGTGATTGTGTTTGGCACTTGGTCACAGCATACATGCAGTGTGTCTTTGAACCTAGTTGTGACAATATAAATTACAGAGGGAAGAGGAGACAATAATACTAATGGCAACAAAGGTGGACGAGGACGGCCAAAAACTGGCAGGTGGCTTGCGTACCTGCCACAACAACTGCCTAGACCTTCAAGGATCTGCTCATGCCAGCATGCAAGACTGCTTTGGTGGATCAAGCAGAGGAAATCCTCAGGATTTAACAGCTGAGAAGGCACTGCAACAATGCAATGTGGATAACAAAGGGCCTGACAGAGCACAAAAGATGTCATGGCCATCCACTGCAGCAGGAGAGGTCTCCAGGAGTAATGGTTCTTCACATAGAGGTCTCCAGGAGTAATGGTTCTTCACATCGCTGGGTCAAGGATTCTTCTTCTGAGAAAGTGGGATTGCTCCTTTGTAAGAGCTCTACCACTTTAAACAACCTGATGCACAGGTGTCTATACAATTCACCTTATCCACTTCAAGTTCTGCAACAATAGGGGAGTGGTGAAAGTGACAGGTGGAGGTAACCGCTGGCAGTCATTGTCAGAAGCCTGCATGTAGGTGGCCTTGGGACTTGTGGTCATTGTTCTTAGAACCCTGAGCAACGGAGAACTCCGACAACATCCCAGGTGACTGTGCAGCCTCTTCAGGACAGCACTGCTTAGTAGTAGGGGAGGAGCCTATTAAAGGTGGCCCAAACAAATGCCTGCCCTACACTATCTGGCCAGCTTACTGCAGCTGGCAGATTTACCCATGCGGTCGACCTCAACAGAGAAAGAAAAAACTCATTATCATTAAGACGGAATCCCCACAGAGATTTACGAGGCACTTGGTTCTATAGCTTTCAAGGCCTTCCATGACATCATCTGCACAATCTGGGAGGAAGAGAAAATGCCTACCAATCTCCAAGATGCCACCATAGTGGCACCAATGAAAAACAAAGGAGCAAAAGCAGGCTATAGCAACTGGAAAAATCTTTGCCTGCATTCTACTAAACAGGCTCAACTCTGGGATTTCTGAAAGCAATCTGCCTGTGTCATGTTTGACCCTTTCAGGGCATAAATGAGGCGCCAGATGCCAACAGAGAGTTTGCTTGTTTATTAAAGAAGATACAAAATAAAGAGCACACAAACACTAAACTTGGGCACAAATAAAGAAAACCAACACTGATACAAGAAGGTAGTGAGGGCGGAATCTGACGCTATGAAATAAACACTTACAGATACGTAGGAGAGGGGAAGGAAGCGGGAACAGGACTGGAGCTGGATGTAGGGACTCCAGTCTAACGTTGGTGTAGGTCGCAGCGAGGAATGAGCCTCAGTTGCTCCCTTAAATACTGAAGACAAAAGCAATGAAACAAACAGGAGAGGAGGAAACGTAATTACAAATCCCGATTAGCTGTGACAGTGCCGGCTAGACCTTGACAGCCGGAAGTCTGGCCGCGGCGCTGTCACAGTAAAAGCCCTGGGAGAACCAATAATAACTAAGCATAAATAATAAGGGAGAAAAAGGGAGAATACTGAGTGGCCCGGGCGCGGATAAACTCAGCGCTCGGATCGCCACAGCCTGAGGCCCAGTGTGGCTTTCACCTTCACTGCAGTACTGCTGACATGATGTCTGCCATATGCCAAGTCCAAGAAGAGTGGATCAAGCAACAGATGGACTTGTATGCAGGGTTTATAGGCCTCACAAAGATGTTTACTGTAACACTGCCATCAGAGAGGCTAAGAGAGGTCCATCCTTCTCAAGCTGGGCTGAAGTCCATCACACTCATCTGCCTTTTGCACAGAATGACTGGGCAAGTCCTCTGCATTGGTGACTATTCAAGCCCCTTCACCATCTCAAACAGAGTAAAGCTGGACTGTGTGTTTGCACCAATTTTATTCAACCTGTTCTTCACACAGGTCCTACTCTGTGAAAAGACCTAGACCTTGGGGTCTACATCAGGTACTGCCTTGACGGCTCCCTCTCAACCTCTGTCGCCTCTCTGCTCAGATCAAGACCGTGGAAAAGCGTGTCCTAATAGTGCTCTTTGCAGATGCTCTTTGCCCTCATGGCTCACAAAGAAGGCCACCTGCAGACCGTCGTCCACCACTTTGCAGAAGCAGCCAAGCTATTTGGTCTGACCATCAGCCTAGGAGAAACAGAGGTCATCATCCAAGCAGCTCCAAACACAACACACCCCCTGTCAGCTATCACCATTGACAGAATTTAATTGGATTGTGTAGACAGTTTCAAAGACCTGGGCAGTACAATTTCTGCAGATGGATAGTTGGACAAAGAGATCATACACAGGATCCAGAAAGCCAGCCAAGCACTGAGAGAAAAACTGAGAGATAAGGTCCTCCAGCATAAGGGTATCAGACTGTCAACAAAGTTCATAATCTATAAAGCAGTGGTCCTCTCCTCACGTCTATATGAGTGTGAAACATGGACGCTCGACCTTTGGCACTTACCAACTAAGAAGTGTTGAACAGAGCTGACTCATCAAGTACTGAGTTCATGCTGTCCAGCTGCGCTGGACTGGGGATGTCACTCAAGTGGAGGCCAGTCACATACTTAGGCATGGCTCACACAGACAAAGCTGAGATTCAAGAACACGCTGAAGAGCAATTTCAAATGGATTGATATTCAGCCACACCAGTTGGAAGCCTCTGCTGTGGACAAAAGCCTCTGCTGTGGACAAATCACCCTGGAGGTCACTTACCACCAAAGCCACAGCAGCCTTCAAAGAGGATCAACAGCAATGTCTTGCTGCTGCCAGGGACAAACACCACAGAGCCATGTTCACTTTAGTCCAAACAACAGACTACCACTGCAACATCTATGGATGCCTGTGCACTTCAGCTTTGGACTGTGAAAGCAACAACATCATTGGTAAGACATCTTCTAAGATTAATGATATACAGTCTGACATTAAATCAGACTAAACTTTTCCTGTTATAGGCCTGTTAGGATTACCAAAATAATTTCTATTTGCTAAATATTTTTTAAAAGTGCTAAATAATTTTTTAGATATATTTTTTTTAATTATTTTCTTAAAAGTCAGAAGTTTACATACACTGTGGAGAGTGCAAATAAAGGAGGCAGACTCTTGCAGCAGACTACTTTAGTCACTCTCACATCAGTCATACACAGAAAAGACATTATCACAATACACCAGGGTCTCTCCTTTTATATCCTCCACCCATCTCACATCTGCATGACATCTCGCATCACAATACATTCAACCCTTCTCCCCCCACTGTCTCCCAGCTTTCCTTCCTGCTACATCACCATAATCTCTCCAATCTCAATAACTATTGTCCTCATCTGTTTACCCTCTGCATCCAGTCTGAGAAGATTAACCCCGCGTCTACACCGCCCCCCACCCCAGAATCTCAGACCGAGATTCAGTCCTCACGTCCTTTTGGCTTCAGTCTCCTCCCATATCTGCTGTAACGGGGGTTCTCCGTCTCCACGGCGCTGCTGTGCCAGTGGGGGGCTCCTGGGGGTGTGTCTGTCTGTGGGTGGGCAATGGCGAGTGGGGGGGGGGACCTTCGACTTGCCCGTGTGGCTGCTCTGATGAATCGTTTACCTGGGGAGTTCTCCGTGGGGGTCTTCCATGCCGAGGGGCCCGAGCCAACATCACTTGCTCATCCGCCACCACAAAGGTGGGCTTAAGTCTGTCTATACATATTTTCTCCCAACGACCCCCCAAGTCTAACAAAAAATGTTTGTCCCCTGGTTCCAGCACTCTGAACGGGCCATTGTAGGGTGGGCGCAATGGGGGGCGGTGGGCATCATGCCTGACAAACACGAACACCGTGTTCTTCAAAGTTTTTGGCACAAAAGCGCGTGGAAAACAGTGGTGGGCCGGGCCCTGTAGTGTGCCTGTATCTGCGTTATGCTGCAAACGCTGAGATGGACAGTTGTCCGGCACAGGACTATCTGGCAAAAATTCCCCGGAGAGCCACAGTGGCTGAGAAAAAACAAGCTCCGGGGAAGCCTCCAAATCCTCTTTTGGTGAGGAACGCAACCCCAACAAAACCCACGGCAACCGGTCTACCCAATTTGCATCCGTCAGCGAAGCCCTGAGCGCTGCTTTCAGTGACCTATGGAAACGCTCGCATAACCCATTGGCCTGTGGCTTGTACGCGGTTGTGCGATGAATTGCGACACCCAGGCTACGGGCCATCGCGGACCAAAGGTCGGAAACAAACTGAGGGACCCTATCAGATGTGATGTCCGACGGGATGCCAAAACATGCCACCCATGTTGTCAAAAAAGCACGTGCCACGTCCGCGGACGTGGTTGCCACCAGTGGGACTGCTTCTGGCCAGCGTGTGGTGCGGTCCACCACTGTCAGAAGGTGCGTGCACCCCTGCGATGGCGGGAGGGGGCCCATGAGGTCCACGTGAACATGGTCGAACCTCTTAGCCGGTATATGAAACGGTTCCAAAGGAGACTTCGTGTGTCTGTGTACTTTGGCTCATTGGCACGCTACGCAGGCTGCGGCCCACTCTTTCACTTGTTTGCGCAGGCCTGGCCATACGAACTTTGCTCCCACCATTTTGACTGACGCGCGCACTCCTGGGTGCGCCAGAGCATGAACTGACTCAAACACTCGGCGGCGCCAAGCAACTGGGACCACCAGGCACGGGCGTCCCGTGGAGACGTCGCAGATTAAGGGGGGCTGCCATCTTCCAGTACTCTGCTCTCCAGCCTTAACCCCGTTGGTCCAGACTGGACCGTGCACACGTCCGCATCGCCAGTCTGCTCTGCGGCCATGGCTGTATAATCTATCCCCACGCAGACCGGGGCCACTACTGCACGCGAGAGGCAGTCCGCCACCACATTCAGTTTACCCAACACATGCTGAATATCGGTTGTAAACTCCGAGATCGCGGCCAATTGTCTCTGCTGCCTGCCCGACCATGGTTCCGAAACCTTGGCCATCGCGAACGTTAACGGCTTGTGGTCCACAAACGTGGTGAAACTGCACCCTTCCAGCCAGAACTGGAAGTGGCATATGACCAGGTGGAGAGCCAGCAACTCTCTGTTGAACGCGCTGTATTTACGCTCACTGTCGCGCAAAGCCTTGCTGAAAAAAGCGAGCGGCTGCCAAGAACCGGCGACGCATTGCTCCACAACGGCCCCTATGACCACGTCCGAGGCGTAGGTAGTGAGCGCTATCCGGGCCGCCGGGTCCGGGTGCGCCAACAGTGCGGCTTTTGCCAGGGCTGTTTTAACCTCAGAGAATGCCTGCTCTCGCTCCGGAGTCCATTTGACTCTGTCCGCCGGTTTCCGTTTCTTGAGCGCGGTGTACAATGACTGCATGAGCTGAGCTGCGCGGGGGAGGAGACGGTTATAAAAGTTAACCATCCCCAAAAACTCTTGCAACGCCCTGACCATCTGAGGCCGGGGAAAATTCACCACGGCGTGCACTTTGTCGGGCAAGGGTATCGCTCCCTCCGGTGAGACGCAGTGCCCCAAAAAGTCAATCCCCGTCACGCCGAACTGGCATTTCGCCAGGTTGATTATTAACCCGTGCTCCTCCAACCTCCGGAAAACTGTCCTGAGGTGGGTTATGTGTTCAACCTTGGACGCGCCGGCCACCAGGATATCATCCAGGTAGACAAACACAAACGGCAGATCGCGCAACACCGCATCCATCATGCGTTGGAATGTCTGTGCCACGCCTTTTAACCCGAAGGGCACGCATAAAAACTCAAACAAGCCAAACGGAGTTATTACCACTGTTTTGGGTATGTCCTCCGCGCGCACTGGGACCTGGTGGTAACCACGGACCAGGTCTATTTTAGAAAAAATGCGTGCCCCGGCGAGGTGAACGGAAAAATCCTGAATATGGGCAATCGGGTAGCAGTCATGTGCTGTGACGTTATTCAACCTGCGGAAATCTCTGCACGGTCGCCACGATCCCTCGGCCTTAGGCACCATGTGTAGCGGGGATGCCCATGGGCTGTTTGAGCGCCTGATGATGCCCAACCTTTTCAAGTTGGCAAACTCCTCGCGCGCTATGGCCAGTTTAGCTGCGTCCAGGCGCCGAGGTCGTGCGAAAACGGGCGGCCCTGTGGTGGTGATAAAGTGTTCCACCTCGTGTTTAGTGCTGGCCACGGAAAACGTTGGGACCGTGAGTGCTGGGAACTGAGTAAGCAGTGTGTGGAACTTACCGCCTGGAGCTGTGACGTTGGCTTGCGTTATTGGCCCGGCCCCTCGAGCTGTACAGGGGAGAGAGTCAAAAGACATTGCATTAACCAGGCGCCTGTTAGCAACATCGACTAGCAACCCATGTGCACACAGAAAATCAGCTCCCAGGATTGGGAAACTCAGTGCTGCTATGACAAAAGTCCACTCGTACATACGGCTGTGTAGGGATAAAGTCAGTGTTCTCTCACCAAAAGTCTTAATGCCCGAGCTGTTTACTGCTACCAGCCCGGGGCCGCTAGGTCCTGCTAGCCAGTCGGCGTAGGACGGCAGGATGATGCTCCTCTGGGCTCCGGTGTCTACGAGGAACCGTCTCCCCGAGCGCGAGTCCGTCACGTAGAGCAGCTTGTTCTCTTCACCGGCGGTCGCAGCTGCTACTGACTGCCGGCCTTGGCGTTTCCCAAGCGCTTGAATTGGCACGGTGGCGCACATCTGCGTGCGTTCTCTCCAAAGCGGCGGTGGTAGAAGCAGAGCGTGTCTCTCTGGCGTTTCCTGGCCTCTGCTGCCGCTACCGGCGGCGGCTCCTCGCCTCCGCTGGTCGTCTCACTGAGTTTCGACGCTGCTGCGTTCACTGTGAGGGCTCTGGTGGTGAGGATGATCCGATCTGCCTCCTGGGCTAGCGCACAGTAGTCACGCGCGGCCAGCAACGGCGAATTGGCAAGGACCGCTCTCGCCTCTGTTGGGAGGCTCCGGAGGAAAAGGTGGGCAAACAGAAAATGCCCGTCGTCCGTGCCCATTAATGCCAACATCTTCTCCATCAGTTCGACCGCCGAACCATCTCCTAACTCGGAGCGCCTCAGGAGCCTCTCTGCTCTCTCACAGTCCGAGAGTGTGTAGCGCCGGGTCAGTGCGGCCTTGAGAGTCCTGTATTTGTTGTGGGCTGGAGGCTGTTAGAGCAGGCTCGCTACTTGCTTAGACGTGCGGGCGTTCAGCACTGCGACCACATAGTAATATCTGGTGTCGTCTGCCGTTATTCCCCGGAGGGCGAACTGAGCCTCGGTGTGGTGGAACCAAGACCGCGGGTCGTGCAGCCAAAAGTCCAGTAGTTTGACCGAAACAGCACACACGTTGCTGGGGGTTCCCGTCCGGGCCGTCTCTGGGATGCTTGCCACGTTGCTCGGGCTTCCCGTCTGGGCCGACTCCGGGGTTCTTGCCTCGTGTTCCATAATTCGTCAAGAGGTCACCAGTGTGGAGAGTGCAAAATAACGAGACTGATTTATGCAGCAGACGATTTTATTCACTCTCGCATCAGTCATACACAGAAAAGAGTGTCTCAATACACCATGGGTTCTCCTTTTATACCAACCACCCATCTCACATCTGCATGACATCTCACATCACAATACATTCATCCCTTCTCCACCCAACTCCTTCTTCCTGCTCCCTCACCATAATCTCCATAGCCATTGTCCTTCTCTGTTTACCCTCTGCATCCAGTCTGAGATGATTAACCCAGTCTCTACAGGAAGAGCTTAAAAGACGTGTACGAGCAAGGGGGTCTACAAACCTGACTCCATTACACCAGTTCTGTCAGGAGGAATGGACCAAATTTCCAGCAAACTATTGTGAGAAGCTTGTGGAAGGATACCCAAAACATATGACCCAAGTCAAGTCATAGTTTAAAGGGAATGCTACCACATACTAAGGAAATGTATGTAAACTTCTGACTTGGAAAAAAGTAATAAAAAAAATCCTCTAAAAAATATTTAGCAAATAGAAATAATTTTAGTAATCCTAACTGACCTAAACAGGAATAGTTTAGTTTGATATAATGTCAGAAAGTGAGGAAAAAAAGATTGTCTTTTTATACAGTGCATGTAAACTTCTGGTTTCAACTGTATGTCATGAAGGAAATGTAAATGTGTGCCCCATCCTGAGTTCATCCCCCTGTGTTGCTTGATATCCTAACCATCACCGGGCAGCTAAAATATACAGTACATGGGTGGCTCTTTATCTGAGGAGACCAGGGACCACGGAACATTTTGGGATTTGGTCGGGCCCAATGACGACCCCGTCACCATGCACTCACACAAACACAGGACCACTACCAGCAGTGACAGCATTAGCTACTTAATATAGGGAAGACAAGTAAAGGGATTCAAGCTTACCACTGCTGCCAAAAAACTGCCCTCATTGTGTCCATTGAAATCCATTGCAATCAATTTTTTTTTTTTTGAAATTTCATTATTTGCCCAAGTTCATTATGAAACACTTTAAACCCATGTTTCCCTCACATCAGCTGCGCCCCTGCATTTCTCCTGGAAGAGTGTGGGGGAAAACCTATGTGGTTAAACAGGATTATTTTTAGATCCAGAAGCTTCTATTTATTCTCTGCAGTTGTACAAATATGAGTTTTGATAGGACAGAGAGAAAAAAAATCACTGCAGCTCACTTGTATTTTTTCTTGTGAATGTAGCCTACAATATTTTCCACATCATTTTTAGACTTTTTTCCAAAATTTTACAGCTCCCTTCTAGTAAGTTTGTCGTTTTCCACTTATATAGTTATACTTGTTCCATGTAAATCTGACACTTTTTTCAAATTAATTTGAGAGTTTTTTTATTTTAAATTTTCTTTTCCTTCTTTTTTCCAGCAAAAGGTGGTCTATTTACCTTTTAGGCCATCAGTGGCTACTGATGCAACACAGCCCTGAAGGAGTGTCCCATGCCTTCAGGGCAGTTTTCAACCACTTCTTCCTGTAACCTGATTTCAAATGCCAAGGGTTAGAGGAGCAACAGCAGCCTATGTAAAAATACAGTTCTCAAAATTAACCAGTAAATGCCACATCAGGATGCACAGTGAATACTCTCTCTCTTTCTACGTTTATTGTTGAAAAGTAGGTCAGCCGAGCCCTACTGGCCACACTGGTTCCACGGTCCATGTGTAAGACCATCATAACGCCTTCTTTGGCCATAGCTCTTATAGATCAACAGTCAAATCGAGCCAAAGAAGTGCTAATGAGTGGCACTCTCTCTCAGCCATACAATACAATGACGAGAACTGACACATAAATGTGTAATCCGAATTCTCCAGAGACTGAATGTTTCCAAGAGCTTGCATAACTCCAGTAGGTAGAGTTTATTTGAACTTTTTTATGTTGTCACATGGCTGTAAGTGTGGGTAATCCCATCTTTGCGTCACTGTGATGACATTTTCATACCTGCTCAAGTTATCCTACAGTGGGGCAAAAAAGTATTTAGTCAGCCACCAATTGTGCAAGTTCTCCCACTTTAAAGATGAGAGAGGTCTCCAATTTTCATCATAAGTATACCTCAACTATGAGAGACAAAATGAGAAAAAAAAAATCAGAAAATCACATTGAAGGATTTTTAATGAATTAATTGGTAAATTCCTCAATAAAATAAGTATTTGGTCACCTACAAACAAGCAAGATTTCTGGCTCTCACAGACCTGTAAACTTCTTCTTTAAGAGGCTCCTCTGTCCTCCACTCATTACCTGTATTAATGGCACCTGTTTGAACTCGTTATCAGTATAAAAGACATCTGTCCACAACCTCAAACAGTCAGACTCCAAACTCCACTATGGCCAAGACCAAAGAGCTGTCAAAGGACACCAGAAACAAAATTGTAGACCTGCACCAGGCTGGGAAGACTGAATCTGCAATAGGTAAGCAGCTTAGTGTGAAGAAATCAACTGTGGGAGAAATTATTAGAAAATGGAAGACATACAAGATCACTGATAATCTCCCTCGATCTGGGGCTCCACGCAAGATCTCACCCCGTGGGGTCAAAATTATCACGAGAACGGTGAGCAAAAATCCCAGAACCACATGGGGGGACCTAGTGAATGACCTGCAGAGAGCTGGGACCAAAGTAACAAAGGCTACATCAGAAACACACTACGCCGCCAGGGACTCAAATCCTGCAGTGCCAGACGTGTTCCCCTGCTTAAGCCAATACATGTCCAGGCCCGTCTGAAGTTTGCTAGAGAGCATTTGGATGATCCAGAAGAGGATTGGGAGAGTGTCATATGGTCAGATGAAACCAAAATAGAACTTTTTGGTAAAAACTCAACTTGTTGTGTTTGGAGGAGAAAGAACACCATACCTACTGTGAAGCAAGGGGGTGGAGACATCATACTTTGGGGCTGTTTTTCTGCAAAGGGACCAGGACGACTGATCTGTGTAAAGGAAAGAATGAATGGGGCCATGTATCGTGAGATTTTGAGTGAAAACCTCCTTCCATCAGCAAGGGCATTGAAGATGAAACGTGGCTGGGTCTTTCAGCATGACAATGATCCCAAACACACCGCCCAGGCAACGAAGGAGTGGCTTTGTAAGGAGCATTTCAAGGTCCTGGAGTGGCCTAGCCAGTCTCCAGATCTCAACCCCATAGAAAATCTTTGGAGGGAGTTGAAAGTCCGTGTTGCCCAGCGACAGCCCCAAAACATCACTGCTCTAGAGGAGATCTGCATGGAGGAATTGGCCAAAATACCAGCAACAGTATGTGAAAACCTTGTGAAAACTTACAGAAAACGTTTGACCTCTGTCATTGCCAACAAAGAGTATATAACAAAGTATTGAGATGAACTTTTGTTATTGACCAAATACTTATTTTACCGAGGAATTTACCAATTAATTCATTAAAAATCCTTCAATGTGATTTTCTGGATTTTTTTTTTTTCTTATTTTGTCTCTCATAGTTGAGGTATACCTATGATGAAAATTTGAAGACCTCTCTCATCCTTTAAGTGGGAGAACTTGCACAATTGGTGGCTGACTAAATACTTTTTTACCCCACTGTATGTTGCCAAACAAATTAGTGATGAGAGGTTCTAACAGTTTTTTAAAGGCATTGCATAATGGGGGTTTTTTTTGCTCTTGCAGATGAATTTCTAAGTTGTATAGAAAGCTCTTGCAATCTCGCAGATAGAGGTCACTATACTGTAGTGGGCAGCTATTAAAAAGCTATTTTATGTTATAGAGGTGGGTTGTACATACTCTAAGTGAACATGCATAATTCCATACACAGTCACCCATTGCGCAGTCATAAATGCGACACAAATTTCTCAGAAGGGCTAGAAATATTTTGCCAATCCATGGTACCTTGACATAATCAAAGATCAATAATTATTACCTCTGCCAAGGACGTTATGTTTCTACTGGTGTTCGTCTGTTAGAAGGATTATGCAAAAACTACTGGATAGATTTTGATGAAATTTTCACCAAAGGTGGTCCTTGGCCTATGGATTAACCCATTAGATTTTGGTGATTCCCTGAGAATGCATACCTCCACCAAGGCTCTTGTTGGTATTTGTGCAGCAGGACACAAAAAAAAAACTACTGGATTCACCAGAGGTGGTCCTTGGGCTACAGAGGAACGAACCCATTAGATTTTGGTGATGATCCTAGAGCACATAGTCATGTGAAAAAATTTGAGCACCCCTTTAATTATTCAGTTATTAAGAAATGTTCACATATCCATGTCTAACTCTGCTTTTGTTTTTATTTGCATTTTTAAAATTTATTTTAGCCATTGTAAATGGGAATGAATGTGGGGGTGTCCTAAAAAAGATGGGGGTATCCTAATTTATTCCTCATGATTTGTTTAGAATTGCATTTTACAGAAAATTTGAAAAAAGTCTTTAATTCATTTTGTTTAGTTGTAGTGCGCCAATTTCCCAGTATTTTTTAACATTGATATTAAATATCCATATGTCCAAATATGTTTAAAAAAGACACACAGGCTTATACAAGGTGTCCCAATTTTTTCACATGACTGTACCTCCACCAAGGCTCTATCTTCTTACAATGTGTTAGCAAGATTACTCCAAAACTACTGGACAGAGTTCGATAAAAATTTTCACCAGAGGTGGCTCTTGGGCCACACATGAACCAATTATATTTTGGAGGTGATCCACAAATGCATACCTTCACCAAGGCTCAATATTCTAGCAATGGTTTAGCAGGATTATGCAAAAAAAGGATGGATTTTGATGAAATTTTCACCAGAGGTGGTCCTTGGGTTACAGACAAACCCATTAGATTTTGGAGGTGATTCATGAGCGCATACCTCCAGCAAGGCCCTAGCTTGCAATGTATGGAGGGATGGAGGCAAGGAGATATGGATAGATGAATGGACAAAGGGGGAAGAAGCCTTGGCAGAGGTATGTACTCTGAGTGCTTTTCTAGTTATTAATTATGACAGGTTTAAACTTAGTTTAAGCTTTACAAAAAAAGAATCTCCAGAAATTCAGTTGGGTATAGCGAGTAGCTACTTCAAAAATAAATTTTCAGCATAGTATCTTATTTCCATTCTGTGTTCCCAGGCTTACTGCAGCCTATATTTACCATAAAAAGTGGGAAACCTACTTAAAACTTGTAATCATAAACTCCTAACAGATGACAGGGACAAGCAGCCTGTTGAGTGAATAAATCAAACCTGAAAAATGGGGGTTTGATTTTGTTACTTTTCCTGCTAACCACTGAGAGCAGGATGGGAATGTAGGCTCTGATCCCTGGTATGTCAAGGACAAAGCTTTTCTCCATAAACAAATTAATCCTGAAATCATCGGCACTGAGCTATGATTTTCCCCTCTGTTCGGCTAGAAGATTAGATGGTCAGCAGCACTGAACATATGGCAAGGATAAGAGTACGCCAGTCATCCCTTCTATATAGGCTGCTGGAGTGTATGGAGTGTCAGGGAGGGATATTACCTCTGACGGGGCAACAGTCGCACCTCCGAGTGGTCGGTCTGCTTTGGTTCCCACTTGGCACTCAACTCTCACTTGTGGCTCCAAGTACTGTAGCTGTTTGCATGCAGCAGCGGCCACATCCCGGTAACCGCTTTGACTGGCAGGCGAAACCAGGTGAGGGTCGCCGATGGGTTTGAAAACCTCGGTGAGGTAGGGCTTGTCTAATTACGCATGCATAGACTGGACCTGGTGGACTGTGCGAAGGAAACCACCAGATTGGCTCAACGGGCAGGAAGGCAGACCCAGCAAAACGTTGTGGAGCGCAACTAGGGCACAGTGAGACAAAAAGAACACTGCTGGCCATCCACTGCGGATACACTGGAAGCTGTAGCCACAATCCCACACACAGGCGGCCCAGGGCATAGGGTCGCTCTACTGGACCAAAGCAGCAGTGGAGTTCGGCAGCCCCCTGGGTGTCTGAGCAGCCCTCTTAAGGATTCGCTCTGCTCACCTCCATGGCCTAAGGAAGGGGCTAGAAAAGGTGCCCTAAATATAGCCTGTTTCGCTACACCCTGGCCAGCAAGCCGCAGCTGGCGGGGATCCCACCCTAGCAGTCGAAATTCTCAGAAGAAATCAACTAAGGTGACATCATTCACCATTGGCACCTGGAATGTGCGAATGCTCATGGACAGCTCCAAAGCGGACAGACCTGAGAGATGGACAGCACTTGTCGCAAGAGAACTCAGCAGGCACAACATCCACATCGCAGCTCTGAGCGAGACCAGGTTTGCAGACGAAGGTCAGCTGACAGAAGTCAAAGCCGGCTACACCTTTTTCTGGAGCGGCCGAGGCAGTGAATAACACCATGAAGCAGGAGTGGGTTTCGCGATCAGATCCAATCTGTTCAGCAAGCTTACCAGCCTCCCCAAAGGAACCAACGACCGCCTCATGACCCTACGGCTCCCCCTCCAAGGAAAACGCCATGCCACATTCATCAGTGCATATGCCCCCACCATGACGAACCCAGATGAGATCAAAGACAAGTTTTATGAGGACTTAGAGACTCTCATTGAAGGCATACCAAAAGAGGACAAACTCATTGTCCTTGGAGACTTTAACGCAAGAGTTGGTACAGACAACCAGACATGGAAGGGAGTCCTTGGGAGAAATGGAGTTGGAAAGTGCAACAGCAACAGTCTTCTCCTGTTGAAGACGTGTGCCTCTCATGACCTTCTGATCACCAAAACCATCTACCGCTTGCCAAATTGCAACAAGACTTCCTGGATGCATCCAGGCAGCAAGCATTGGCATCTGATCGATTATATCATTGTGAGAAGGAGAGACAGGCAGGACATTACAGTGACGAAGGCGATGTGTAGCACAGACTGCTGGACGGATCACAGACTCATTCTCTCAAAGCTCAACATGCACATCCAGCCCAAATGGCGTCCACAGGGGAAAAGGGCAAACAAGCAAATCAATGTCAGCAAGCTGGAACAGCACTCTTTGTGACAGAACCTCAGTGAGGACCTGGACAGCAAGCTTAGTCAGCTCGACCTCGGGGCGTACGGAGCAGAAGAAGACTGGGCAGCTTTCACAGACATGGTGTACGACACCTCACTCACTCATCTGGGCCAGAAAACGCACAAACACCAAGATTGGTTCGATGAAAATGATGAGGACATCCAAAAGCTGCTTGACAAGAAGCGTGAAGCACACAGAGCCCACCAGCAAGACAGCAGATCTGCCTCTAAGAAGGCAACTTTCAACTCCATCAAAGAAAAGGTGCAGGCAAAGCTCAGAAAGGTGCAGCACTTCTGGCTCAGCAAAAAGGCAGGTGAAATACAGCAAACAGTATGCTGACAGCAACAACTCCAAACACTTCTACGATGCCCTTAAGACCGTCTACGGCCTTCAGTCTTCTGGAACATCACTACTGCTCAGTGCTGACGGGTCCACTCTCCTCAGCGACAAGAACGCAATCCTGGAAAGATGGGCAGAACATTTCAGCATGTTCAGCGTCCTGAACAGACCTTCGTCCATCATTGCAGAAGCCATCACTCACATGCCCCAAGTAGAGATGAACATGTCTCTGGCAGAACCTCCAACGGAATCAGAGAGCCCAAAAAGCGATCAGACTCCTTTCAAATGGCAAAGCTCCAGGCTCTGACTCCATCCCAGCTGAAATCTTCAAGGCAGGAGGACCATTTCTAATACAGAAACTTACCTAGCTCTTTCAGACTGTGTGGCAGCAAGAAGCTATCCCCCAGGAGCTCAGGGACGTCTCCATTGTCCATCTCTACAAGAGAAAAGGAAATAGGCAGTCCTGCGACAACCACCATGGGATCTCTCTCCTCGCCATCACCGGCAAGATCCTCGCAAGAGTCCTTCTCAACCGCCTCATTCAGCACATGGAAGGTGGTCACCTGTTGGAGAGCCAGTGTGGCTTCAGAGAGGGTCGTGGAACTGCTGACATGATCTTTGCTGCATGCCAACTTCAGGAAAAGTGTCAAGAGCAGAACAGGGCCCTCTACACAACATTTGTAGATCTGACCAAGGCTTTTGATACCGTCAGTCGTGTGGGGCTGTGGAAGATCATGGCGAAGTTCAGCTGCCCAGACAAGTTCATCAGCATGGTGCGCCAGTTCCACGACAGCATGTTTGCTTGAGTATTGGACGATGGAGACTCCTCCGAAGCATTCCCAGTCACCAACGGGGTCAAGCAGGGCTGAGTAGTCGCGCCCACACTTGTCAGCATGATGTTCACAGCCATGCTGTCTGATGCCTTCTGCAATGATGAAGCGCCATCAGGATCGGGTACAGGATGTACGGCAGGCTCTTCAACCTGCAGAGGCTCCAAGCCAAAACCAAGGTGGAAGGGGACTCAGACGACTGCGCACTCAACGCCGCTACAGAGGCCCAGATGCAGCAGAAGATGAACTGCCTCTTCACTGCTTGCAACAATTTTGGGCTCACAATCAGTATGAAGAAAACCCAAGTCCTCCACCAACCCGCACCGCAGAAGACTTACGTGGAACCAGCCATCACTGTCAATGGGGAGACCCTCAAGGCTGTCAACAAGTTCATGTACCTTGGCAGCACACTCTCCAGGTCTGTCAACATCGATGACGAGGTCGATTCATGCATTGCCAAGGCAAGCTCAGCATTCGGACAGCTACATGCAACAGCGTGGGAAAGGAGAGGCATCAGGCTGACCTCAAAACTGAAGGTGTACAAAGCAGTTGTCCTGCCTTCGTTACTGTATGCCTGCGAGACCTGGACAGTCTACGAACACCATACCAGAAAGCTAAACCGCTTCCACCTAAACTACCTCAGAAAGCTCCTGAAGATCACCTGGCAGGAAAAAATCCATGACACAGAGGTCCTCTCTCAAGCTGAGCTGCCTAGCATCCACACCCTGCTTAAGAGAGCCCAGATTAGGTGGGCTGGCCACCTTGTTCGTATGCCTGACTCACGCCTACCAAAGAGACTGTTCTATGGTGAACTAGCAGAGGGCCAGCACTCACAAGATGGTCAGAAGAAGCACTACAAAGACACTCTTAAGGTCTCCCTGAAGAGCTGTGACATCAGTCCTGACACCTGGGAGACCCTAGCGCTAGACCGACCACTGGCATAGCCATACCAACAAAGGTACTACCTCCTTTGAGCTGAACAGGATTGCCAAGGCCCAGAGAAAACGGGAGCTTCGCAAGTCCAGAGCCACCCCTGTATCTTCTACCCGTGCAGACCACCTGTGCCCAACCTGTGGCAGAGCCTTCTGTGCCTGCATCAGACTGATCAGCCACAGCTGGACACACCACACGCAGTCCTCTTCCCAGTGATGCCCTTGGTTATCATCGAGAACGATGGACAAACAGCAACAATATAGGCTGCAGCCTTTCGATCCAGGGCAAATACAGTCATCACTAAGAAATTAATAACAAGCTGATTAAAAGTATACAGTCGGCTGTGAGACTCGACATGCAGATAAAAAAAATAAGGTGAGTACTAGTTGCTCAAGTACAGTTAGGTCCATATATCTGGACACCAACAGGTTTTGCTATTTTTGCCATTTACCAAAACATATTCAAGACAGTTATACAGTCATGTATGGTAAAAAAAAAAAAAGTCTGTTTTTTTAAAACATATTTGGACATATGGATATTTAATATCACTGTTAAAAATACTGGGAGATTCATGTAATACAACTAAACAATTAAAAATGAATTAAAGACTTTTCAAATTTTCTGTAAAATGTAATTCTAAACAAATAGTGAGCAATAAATTAGGACCCCCCCCCATCTTTTTAGGACACCCCCACATTCATTCCCACTTAAAATAAGTGTTAAAAAGTGCAAATAAAAACAAAAACAAGGTTAGACATAGCATTTCTTAAAGAACTGAATATTTAATGGGGTGTCCTAATTTTTTCACATGGCTGTAGTTGAAACACTGGACAAAAAGACTCTTTTTTTTCCCCATCATCGTGACATTAAGTCAGACTAAACCTTTCTTCTAGGTCAGTTAGGAGTACAAAATTTTTATTTGCTAAATATTTTTTTATATTGGCTAAATAATTTAGAGAATTTTTTACTTTCAACATCACCTTTATCTGTAGCTAAAATCTGAAAGCTCAAATGTAATGGTTATATTTGTTGCTAAAGAGCTGTAACTGATCTTATACCAGTCCAAACATGCTCTAACCCTAGTCCCAAAAGGTTCTGTGGCTCTTGACCTATGCCTGCTTTGCCCACCTCGAGGTTTCTTTATTAGGCCCAACAGTCTATGACGGTACACTCCATGCTAAACCACTCCATCTTTATTCAGAGCACAGCCACAAAAGGTGAGCAGTCTTTTTGAGAAATTCCTCATTGGTTTCCAGCTCATACTGATGTGCTGTCAAGAGGAAGACATTTTTTCAGCAAAGCATGGGATCATGTGTCATTTCTGCACCGGCTAATAGATCCTGATCTGTAATTAACATTTTCACAGTGAGCCGTCTCCCCCTGACTTCCAATGTAATGCTCTACCTGTAATTACAACCAATAAAACCACTCAATCAGGGCGCTCTTCTTCTAAATCAGGGTCACTGCAGCTAATCACAGGTTGAGACTTCATAATGGTCCTTTGCGCATGCAGGAGAAGTGATGTATTAGGAGATCGTCAGATTAAATGTTATTTTTATTAGATACTGCAGGAGCCATATTAATGAGTTTCAAGGATAAGATGGAAAATAAAGCAGCAAATTAAGAAAATTAAATGTCTTTTCTTTCCTTCCATCTCATTTAAAATCAGAGTCAGACGGGTTCATTGCACAGGTGAGCTTTTATTGCATGCCAGTTTCTCTTCACATTCACAGACTTACAAACTGATGGCAGCTGATCAGGATGATCCCAATATGTGACACCTACCAAGCTTATACTCGGGGAAAAGAGCAGAAACCAATGAAGAAGCTATAAGAGGGAAATCGTTTATTTCTAGCTGCTGCATCAGTCTAGGTGTCATTTTAAAGGCACGCTGCCACCTATAAAACACAGTGATAAGTTCAACACAATCAATCCTACTCAGCATAGTTTGGCTTTAGCTTTTTATGCAACAGGTCAAAGATATCAAGAAGGAAAATACAAAAATAAACTAAACGGCTCACTCTACATCTAGGTGCTGCTGATGTTCTGCCGTTGTTGATAAATGGCACTCTTACTTTCTTATTCACAATGAGAAATGCCACTTAATGAACAAACACACTTACACACACACCTCAGTGACCTAGTTTGGACCCATTTTGTCACACGAACATCTCAAATGGATCTTCTTTGGCAACTTGACACCACTAACAACAATAATCACTCTGGAAAACTCGTTTGCATCTTTATATTGTGTTGTTATAGACGCAAAGGAAAGAAAAAAAACATGCACACGTAATCTCAGATTACACTCTTCAGTACCATAATCAGTTTTGGTAAACGGTAATCCTCTCACACACGCAGACACAGAAAACAGAGCAGCAAATGCATTTAAAGTAACACTGCATGGAGAAGCAAAACTTCAGACTCAAACTGGGCTGGATGAGTCTGGTGTGTTTAACCACGAACTGAGGGATCTGATGGCGTTCTGGGGAAAGCCGCAGCAGGGACACCGCCAACGATAGACTGACGCCTGTATGAGATGAGATGTTCTTCCTTTGATGGTATGTGACGTCTGTGCTTTGGAACATCAGTGTTTGTTCCAGGTCGGGGCTGCCATGGGACCACTGGGAGACCTCTCCACCACTATCAGCTCATCAGGGTTGTTGCATGCCTTATAGTGGAGCAGGAGGTCCTGGATGGCCCTCTCCTCAATCTGTAAGGACAGAAGGAACAGAACATGTGGGCAACACAAACCACACTTCATTTGAGGCAGAAAGGAAAAATGCTGACACTAAAAGCTTAATGGTAATAAGTATTTTACGTAATAGCAAACAGAAAGCTGCAGGGTAAAAAATAGTGTTTTGTGAAGGCAATGACAGAAGTCTGGCAGCAGCTGGAGAGGAGCAAAGAGGGCTGTCACGACAGAAAACTGGAGACACCTCGTTTCTATCCAGTGCTCCTCTGAAAGTGAGCTGCTTTAGATAAACATAAAAAATACCACACCGGCACATTTTTAAATTGGATATTGCCAAAAGGAGCTACAGACATGGACAAAATTGTTGGTACCCCTCTGTTAATGAAAGAAAAACCCACAATGGTCACAGAAATAACTTGAATCTGACAAAAGTGGTAATAAATAAAAATTCTATGAAAATTAACCAATGAAAATCAGACAGTGCTTTTGAATTGTGGTTCAACAGAATTATTTAAAAAAAAGCAAACTCATGAAACAGGCCTGGACAAAAATGATGGTACCCTTAACTTAATATTTTGTTGCACAACCTTTTGAGGTAATCACTGCAATCAAACAACTTCTGTAACTGTCAATGAGACTTCTGCACCTCTCAGCAGGTATTTTGGCCCACTCCTCATACCTTCTCCAGACGGCATTATTGAGATGTGGCTAACAGAACTAGCAACAGATGCCAACATCGAACTGGGGGGTTTCCACGCAATACGGGCAGACCGAACACCAGACAGTGAGAAGACAAGGGGCGGAGGAGTGATAATGTATGTCAATAACAGCTGGTGCAGACTGGGACATATCACGGTTAAACAACATCACTGCAGCAAAGACACTGAGATGCTAGCTGTTAGCATGCGGCCTACCTATCTCCCGAGGGAATACTCGCACATGATCCGCATTGTTATTTATGCAAATTCGACGGCGAACGCGGGGACAGCGCGAGACATCATTCACTCAGTAACTGGCAGGCTGCAGACAGAACACCCAGATGCTCTCCTCCTCATCTCCGGTGATTTCAACCATATTTCACTGTCCCCCATTCTGCCCATGTTCACCCAGTATGTCACATGCCACATTAGAGACAATAAAACACTGGACTTATTCTATGCCAACACTAAGGAGGCGTACACCTCATCACCACTCCCCCCACTTGCGAGATCGGATCACAACTTGGTTCATCTCCTGCCAGTGTACAAACCCCTAGTGTACAGACAACCTCCGGTCATGCGCACGGTGAAGATATGGTCTGAGGAGGCAATGGACGCTCTAAAGGACTGTTTTGAAACCACTGCCTGGGAGCAGCTCTGCGATCCACATGGTGAGGACATCGATGGCCTCACTCACACCATCACGGACTACATCAGCTTCTGTGTGGACAACACCGTACCCACCAAGACCATACGGTGTTGCTCGAACAACAAACCCTGGATCAACCCTGAGATAAAAACACTTCTGAGAGAGAAGAAGAGGATCTTCAGGTCAGGGAACAGGGAGATGCTGAAGTCTGTACAGAGGGAGCTGAGAAGGAAGATCAGAGAAGGCAAGGACAGCTTCAGGAAGAAGATGGAGGACAAGCTGCAGCAGAGCGACATCAGCGGGGTCTGGAGAAACCTTAAAACCATCTCTGGGCTCCAGAATACCTCCTCCCAGGCCACGGGGGGCAAGGAATGGGCGAACAATGTGAACCTGTTTTTTTAATAGGTTTGACCAACCGCCTTCCCCCCCGACTGCACACCAACCACTGCTGCCTCTAAAGTCATCGAGACCTGCTGTCCACACCCCACTCCACCAACACACCCCCCCCCCCACTCCCAGCACACAGCCCCCCAACATGACCCTCACTAAGACCCAGGTGAGGACGGAGCTGAGGAAGATCAAGGCAAGGAAGGCCTCAGGACCGGACGGCATCAGCGCGAAGCTTCTCCAAGTCCTGCGCAGACCAGCTGTGTGGGATTGTGGAGCACATCTTCAACCTGAGCCTGAAGCTGGGGAGGGTACCACAGTTGTGGAAAACATCTTGTGTGGTACCTGTACCAAAGACTTCCCACCCCAAAGACCTGAACAGCTACAGGCCAGTGGCCCTGACGTCTCACATGATGAAGACCCAGGAGAGACTGCTCCTTGCTCACCTCCGCCCCCTGGTGGGGCCAGCGATGGATCCACTCCAGTTCGCCTACCAGCATGGCATTGGGGTGAAGGATGCAGTGATCTTCCTCCTTCACCGTTCCCTGTCCCACCTGGAGAAGCCCGGGAATGCGGTGAGGATCATGTTTTTTGATTTCTCCAGTGCTTTCAACACCATCCAACCGATGACCCTGAAGGACAAGCTGCTGTGCACAGGGTGGACCAGCACCTGTCATCATGGATCCTGGACTACCTCACTAACTGGCCATAGTTTGTGAGAACCCGGGATTGTGTGTCGGATACGATCATCGGCAGCACGGGGGTCCCCCAGGGAACGGTTTTGGCTCCCTTCCTGTTCACCCTTTATACTGCGGACTTCTCACACAACACAACACACTGCCATCTACAGAAGTTCTCTGACAACTCCGCGATCGTCGGCCTCATCTCCAACGGAGATGAAGCTGAGTACAGAGGACTTATCCAGGACTTTGTGGACTGGTGCCATCGGAACTGCCTCCAGATCAACGCGAGGAAAACTAAGGAGTTGGTGGTGGACTGCCGCAGGCAAGGACAACCCCTCACAGCACCAGTGATCATCCAGGGAACAGAAATTGAGATCCTACAAGTACCTGGGTGTTCATCTGAACAATAAACTAGACTGGTCACACAATACCAACGCACTCTACAAGAAGGGACAGCGCAGGCTGTTCCTACTGAGGAGGCTCAGGTCTTTTGGTGTACAAGGGGTGCTCCTGAAGACATTCTACGACACAGTGGTGGCATCAGCCATCACTTTTGGAGTGGTCTGCTGGGGCAACAGCATTACAGCAGCCGATAGGAAGAGACTGAACAAACTAATCAAGAAAGCTAGCTCAGTCCTGGGGCAAAGCCTTGACCCAGCGGAGGAGATAGGAGAGAGAAGGATGGTGGCTAAACTCTCATCTCTGCTGGAGTCCGAGTCCCACCCTATACAGGACATACTGAACGCACTGAGGAGCTCATTTAGCAGTAGACTACATCATCCTAGATGCACGACCGGGAGGTTTCGCAGGTCCTTCCTACCTACAGCTGTCAGACTGTATAACCTAAGCAGGGCTGCTCGCAGAGATTGCAAAAAAACATGACGACCTAGTAGTATTGAATGCAAAAGATGCAACAAACTTACACAAATGGTCCCCTCCAGTATACAACTAGGACAATATCAGTCGCTATGGAGGGTGACAATATGTATGGGTACATATTCATATCATGTAGGGTAACTAAATAGACGGTTATGCTGTTTAGTCCATCTAGCTACAATGCTCTGCACTGTGTATATATATTTATATATTTATGTGTACATATGTATATTCACTGCTCTTATTTTCTTATCTTCTAAATTATTGCTCTGAGTGTTGCTATCCCTGTGCTGTTGCAATCCTGGAATTTCCCTATTGTGGGACTAATAAAGGCTTAACTTATCTTATCTTATGTTTCAGCTCCTTCCACAGATGTTCAATAGGATTTAGATCAGGGCTCATAGAAGGCCACTTTAGAATAGTCCAATCTTTCGCTCTTAGCCATTCTTGGGTTTTTTTAGCTGTGTGTTTTGGGTCATTATCCTGTTGCAAGACCCATGACCTGCCACTGAGACCAAGCTGTCTGACACTGGGGCAGCACATTTCTCTCTAGAATACCTTAATAGTCTTGAGATTTCATTGTACCCTACACAGATTCAAGACACCCTGTGCCAGATGCAGCAAAGCAGCCCCAGAACATAACAGAACCTCCTCCCTGTTTCACAGTAGGGACAGTCTTCTTTTCTTGGTATGCTTCATTTTTGCATCTGTGAACATAGTGCTGATGTGCCTTGCCAAAAAGTTCCAGTTTTGTCTCGTCTGTCCATAGGCTTGTCAACATGCAGTTTGACAAATTCCAGTCTGGCTTTTTTATGATTTGTTTTCAACAGTGCTGTCCTCCTTGGTCGTCTCCCATGAAGTCCACTTTGGCTCAAACGACGACGGATGATGCGATATGACACTGATGTACCTTGACCTTGGAGTTCACCATGAATGTGTTTAGAGGTTGTTCTGGGCTCTTTTGTTACCATTCGTATTATCCGTCTCCTCCTGCAGCCACGTCCAGGGAGGTTGGCTACAGTCCCGTGGATCTTAAGTTTCTGAATAATATGTGCAACTGTAGTCACAGGAACATTAAGCTGCTTGGAGATGGTCTTATAGCCTTTACCTTTAACATGCTTGTCTATAATTTTCTTTCTAATCTCCCGAGACAACTCTCTCCTTTGCTTCCTCTGGTCCATGTTTAGTGTGGTACACACCATGTCACCAAACAGCACAGTGACTACTTGTCACCCTTTAAATAGGCCGACTGACTGATTACAAGTTTGTAGACACCTGTGATGTTAATTAGAGGACACATCTTGGTTGAACATGTCCCTATGGTCACATTATTTTCAATCTTTTCTAGGGGTACCATCATTTTTATCCAGGCCTGTTTCATGAGTTTGTTTTTTAAAATAATTCTGTTGAACCACAATTCAAAAGCATTGTCTGATTTTCATTGGTTAATTTTCATAGAATTTTTATTTATTACCACTTTTGTCAGATTCAAGTTATTTGTGTGACCACTGTGGGTTTTTCTTTCATTAACAGAGGGGTACCAACAATTTTGTCCACGTCTGTATAGGCAAAAAGGAGCTACAGTATAGGCCGAGCCATGGACAGGAGTGTGTGTTTGAGTGAGAGTGCGGAGACACACAGAGAGAACATTCTTCACCTGGATGAATGCCAGAGGCTTCTCACGGCTGCGGAGCAGAGCGGCCTCCTGCTGCTTCTCCTCCTCCACAATGGAAGCAAAGGTCACCAGGGAGGAGGGTGGAGGGCTGCCCACTGCACCCAGCACCCAGGGCCTGAGGACGAGACAAATGAGAGACACACACACACATACATATACAGGGCGGGCATCATTGACTGCTGTGATAGTGAAAGAAACAAGAGTCTGAATGGGTGGGGAAAAGGTTGCATCAACTACTACTGACGTGAATGGCCATCTGCCCACCTGGTTTTAACAGGGCATGACTGTAGCCACTGACAACTAAGCAGGCTGTGATTGGCTACTGGGACTGAGGTCAGAGTTGCCATGGTTGTAGTCTTTTCAGTGTTCCTACAAGTGATGTACTGATACAGCTTTTTTTTGATGTCCAATCCGATCTTTTTTAAATTTGGGTATAATTTTGGTATATTTCATTGGACCACGTTTAGCTTGACTATGGCATGCATTTGCTGTGGCATCATTTCGATAAGCTTCTGCAATGTCACATTTATTTCCATCCATGGAAAGTATCGTCTGCGACCACATCCGTAACCACCTTGACAAGCACCAGCTGCTTTGTGACAGCCAGTATGGATTTTGTCAAAAAAGACTGACAATTTACATGCTTAGCAAGAAATCAGAGTTCTCACCCTCAACAAAAAAAGCTTTTGACCGTGTACGGCATTATGATATGTTGTCAAATCTGACCTGTTTTGGAATTCAAGGTGATCTTTATGACTGGTTTTCATACTTTTAAGCTTATGCCCATCAGTTGTACTGGATGGTGCTACCTCTTCATCAATGCCCATATCTGCAGGAGTTCCTTAAGGCAGCGTTCTTGGGCCCCTGATCTTCCTCATCTATATTGATGACCTTGCACTTAGAGAATGACATGCACCTATTTGCTGATGATTCAACACTGCATGTCCTCATTAAAAAAATCCCACCAAACAAACATTTGTGCAGAGAGTCTACACCGTGAACTGGACACAATTGAAAAGCTGGATTCAGACAAGTGCATAACATTTAATGCAAGTAAAACAGAGGAGATGATTGTAAGCAGAAAGCAGACTCAAAACCATCCTCTTTATTTTATGCGTGAAAAGCTTAGACCTATCCAGACCATCTCCTTGGTTCCATCATCACCAACATTAACAGTGACTCCCTACATCAAAGGCCTTGCCAAGAAGACTGCTAAGAGGTTGCATACAGTTTCCTTGGACGCACCAGTAAACTTCTCTGTCTTCAGGCTTATATCTGTTCGCTCAAAGACTATACCTCTTCTATATGAAGCGGAGCAGGGTAATATATTTTTGAGTCATTTAATGAAATACTGTATCCATCCCTGAAAAAAAAAAAAACTCTGTACATGAAATATTTCATATAAATAATCCTGCCTTTAAACACTTGAAAAAAATAACTGCAGAAAGCACTGCTTTCACTCAGATTATTTATTTTTAATTTGTCCTGTCCAACAGCTTGGCAAGCAGAACAGATATCTGACTGCCTTTTGCCAAATACATTTACTTTGTCAAAAGGAGCTCTGCTCGTATTTGATATATACTGTTTATAAATAGTAAATAGTATTTATTGGTTCCTCTTGCTTTATACTAACTTTAATACTTTATCCCAGAGTATTTATCTTTGTGTCTAAAGGCAAACAGTTTGTTAGTGCTTAGCCTTGAGACTCCTTGACATCTGTTTAACAACAGTAAAATGTGTTCAATATATGATCCAACTACAGACAGTGTGATGTGTGTGTGCTTAAGTGATTTTTAGTTTGTATTTCATTTATATCAAAGTTTATCATCAATGTTGCAAACTCCACATTCTTAATCGCTCATTATGATGCATACTTTCATTTGGCCAAACAACATGCCTGGAAATATTTGCACATGATATAAGCAGAGAAAAAATGTCTGATGCTCAATGAAAGCAGATTATTTTGTATACTTTATTAATCCCAGAGGGAAATTCAGGGCATCCACTTGGATGAGGCAGCCACAGTACGGCACCAATCCCTTCACCATTCACACACACACCTAGGGCCACTACAGAGTCTCCAATTAACCTAACTTGCATGTTTTTGGCCTGTGGGAGGAAACCAGAGTACCCGAGGTAAACCCATACAGACACGGGGAGAACATGCAAACTCCACACAGAAGAGTCATTGATGGTCAGGAGGTGGGATTGAACCCGCCATGGTCAGGGGTGGAATCGATCCCGTGACCTTCATACTGTGCTGTCATAGTGCTAACCACTGTTCCACTGCGCTGCCTAAAGACATCTCTATTAAATATGACTTGAGGAAGTGGAAACTATGTCCAAGAAGGCAGACAAGAAAATGCTTGAGGCTGCTTCTACTGCTTATTGAGCCTTGAACTCATCTGTCTCTGCTCATCCAAATACCAAGAGGAACCTGAAACCTGCTCCGTTCTCTCTTTGATCCACTGTGACAAGAGGGCTGCCCTTATCAATTGTGATTAGCATCACCGGCTTCATGAGAGTGACTCACACAGCTGTTCAATATCTTCAAGTCTGCTCTTAAAGCATGGCCAAACAAACACCAGAGAAGTATGAAATCAGAGGAGGGAGAGAGAGATGCACAAACCCAGAAAGCTAGACCCCACTTGCAAGAACTGAAAGGGTTGAAAAAATTGTTTGGATGGCCCAACACATTTAATATTTCTTTTGCTCTCATTCTGCTATACACATGCAGATGTGAAAAGGAGGAAATGCATAAACAGCAGAGCTCAGCACCACTACAGCAAAAAACTGTATGTGCATGTGTGTGTTTATCCAGCTGTCGAGGGATGTTGTAAAGGTCAGAGTGACTCGGTCCCTGCAGGCAGGTCAACCCAGCTGCACCGGGTCATTCAGAGCCATTCACCTCACTCTAACAATGGCTTAATGCTCTTGAAAAGGGAATCCTGTCAGTACCGCAGCACATGGTTTTAAACATTTTCATCATCATTTTTGCCTTTCCAGAGGGGGGAAATAATCTGTTTGATTTACCATTACTTCTTACCTTTTTAACCCCAAATCAATATGATTGTGCCACAGACAGTATATACTGCCTTTCAATAACTAAAGATATTGTATCAGACTAATGCTGTCATAACCACTGTTAAATTACTACAGTGAAAGGGTGTGAATATGAATATCCTCCAACAGGTTTTTGGCAACACTCCAACAGTGCCCCCAAGTGGAAACCAGTAATATTGCAGTAGTCAATCTTGCAACTACCTCTGTTATGTGTTTATGATTCAGTATATTGTACATAATATGAATCCAGAGAGCTATGCACTCAGTGTATAACGTTTTACTTTTTTACTGAAAAAGTACATAGAGTGAGACATTTCTGTCCCTTAAAGCAACACTGTCTAAGATTTTCACATTAAAATAATGTTTCCAAAATGATTTTGATTGGACGTCAACCTTTGACCGGGTGACTGGCACTTCCACTGTAGTCTGAGTGGGCCCACTGCAACAGCTCTGTTCTTGGTAGGAACACTGAAAAGACTACAACTGTGGCGACTGTGACCACAGTCCCAACAGTCAATCACAGGGCACAACTGTAGCTTAGGCCTGTAATCAATCACTCAATCAACTTTATTTATAAAGCACTTTAAAAGCAACACTCGCTACACAAAGTGCTGTACAGCAAGAGAACATAAAAGCAGGGCACTAACACAAAGGGCGCTAACACAAGAACCACAGTAAAAAAAAATAATAATAATAATCATAAAATAATCATAAAATAAATAAAAATCCATTTCATTCAATAAAATCAATGTCTCATACTGGGTCGAAGGCCAGGGAGTAAAAATGTGTTTTAAGACGTGTTTTAAAAATGGATAGTGAAGGTGCTTGTCTAATGTCCATGGGTAAATCATTCCATAACCTGGGGGACATGATCAAAAAGGCTCTGTCCCCTCTGAGCTTGCACCTCACCTTTGGTACCTCCAAAAGCAGCTGTTCAGCTAACCTAAGGGACCGGGTGGGAGCGTAGGGATGCAGAAGCTCAGAGAGGTAAGGTGGAGCAAGACCATTCAAGGATTTAAAAACAAACAAAAGAATTTTAAAATGAACTCTAAAATACACGGGCAGCCAGTGGAGTGAAGCTAAGATGAGTGTGATGTGATCTCTTCCACGTGTACCTGTTAAAAGATGAGCAGCGGCGTTTTGAACCAGCTGCAGACGGAAAAGAGATGACTGGCTGACACCGGCATAAAGTGCGTTATAGTAATCCAGCCGAGATGAAATAAAAGCATGGATTACTGTTTCCAAGTGTGGTCTAGAGAGAATGGGTTTTACTTTTGCTAAACGCCTTAGATGAAAGAAGCTGGATTTTACCACAGAACGAATCTGCACGAAGTGGAGCTCATGCTCACCGCGGGGACAGTCGAAACAAGTGAACTGGTGAGCCGAAGAGTCCGCTCAAATGTTTGTTCCAACTGAGCCTAAAAGTCTGCTCCCTTTTAACAGTGTGATCACTTCCCAGAGCGAAACCCTCGGTTTTTGCCCGATTGAAGAGGTCGGCTTCAACACGGGCTCGGCCATGTCTACGCAGCCTTCAGGGCTGATGACACTGCAGAACTAACAGCTAGGGCCAACTTATCCTGTGGCATCAAGGAGGCAAAACGACAGTACAGGCAAGAAAATATCCAGCCACTTCATCAACACCAGAGATGCACATTCCTTCTGGCGTGGCATACAGATCCTCACCAACTACAAACCTCCATCTCAGACCTGTGCGAGTGACATCACACTGATTAACAACCTAAATGATTTCTTCGGATGCTTTGAAGCACAAAACAGCACATCAGCACAGAAGACCACTCCTCCTCCAGACAAGCAGGCCATAAGTCTGGATCCGGCTAGTGTGAAGAGGACCCTCTCCAGGATCAACCCACGCAAGGCAGCTGGACCAGACAACATACCAGGTCGCGTCCTGAAGGACTGCACAGAGGAGCTCAAGAATGTTCTGGCTGACATCTTCAACATCTCCCTGACTCAAGCTGTTGTCCCCACATGTTTCAAAACTGCCGCCATAATATCAGTCCCAAAGAAGCCCGTCCCATCCAGCTACAACGATGACCGGCCAGTAGCACTGACCTCCATCATAATGAAGTGCTTCAAGCAGCTGGTCATGCAGGAACATCAAGTCCATACTCCCTCCCTCCCACGACCCATCTTAGTTTGCATACAGGTCAAAGAGATCCACAGAAGATGCCATCGCTGCTGCTCTCCATCCAGCCCTCACCCACCTGGACTCAAAGAACTCCTACGTACGAATGCTGTTCTTGGACTTCAGTTCATCATTCAACACAATCATCCCCCAGCACCTAATACAAAAACTCAGACACTTGGAACTCAAAACCTCTCTCTGTAACTAGGTGCTGGAGTTTCTCACAGGGAGGCCAGAGAATGTGCGGGTTGGCAGCCACACCTCCCAGACCACCACACTGAGCACGTGCCCCACAAGGGTGCGTGCTCAGCCCGCTGCTCTTCACCCTGTTGACCCATGACTGTGTACCAGCCTACAACAACAACCACATCATCAAGTTTGCAGATGGCACGACGGTGTTGGGCCTCATCACCAACAACGAGGAGGCCAACTACAGAAATAAGGTGAGCCAACTGGTCCAGTGGTGTCAAGACAATAACCTCTTTCTGAACGTGGGAAAAACCAAGGAGATTGTGGTCGACTTCAGGAAGGGACACACACAGCATCCCCCTCTGATCATTGATGGTGCAGCTGTGAAGAGGGTGAGCAGCACCAAGTTCCTGGGGGTGCACATCTCTGAGGACCTCTCCTGGTCCAACAACACTACATCACTGGCCAAGAAGGCTCAAACTCGCCTCCTTCTCCTCCGCAAACTGAGGACAGCATGAGTCCCACCCCTCATCATGTGCTCATTCTACCAGGGCACCACTGAGAGCATCCTCACCAGCTGTATCACGGTGTGGTATGGAAACTGCACCGCCTCATGTCGGAAGACACCACAACGCACAGTGAAAGCAGCCAGCAAGATCATCGGTGCCCCTCTGCCCCCTCTCTCGGACATCTACATCACCCGCCTCACTCAGAGAGCCATCAACATTGCAGGTGACACCTCCCATCCCTCACACTCCCTCTTTAGCCCCCTGCCCTTGGAGAAAAGGTACCGGAGCCTCGAGGCCCATTCCACAAGACTGCTAAACAGCTTTGTTCAGCAGGCCATCAGGACCCACGACCCTGGACCCTGAACTCTGCCCCCCCTCCCCCGGACCGTAATGCAACACACTCACCCGCACAATAACTACCTCAGCTGTTGGCACAGAAAAACTGGTGCACCAACAGTAATACATTTGCTGCTGTATGTCTCTGCACTATACTGCAACCATTTGCACAAATGTCCGTCCGCCGGACATTTGTCTGTCGGACTGATCCCAAGCTTTCTAAACTGGCTTTTGGTAAGTGGAATGTCACCTCTCTGGTGGGGAAGGAGCCTGAGCTGGTGTACGAGGTTGAGAGATACCGGCTAGACATAGTCGGCCTCACATCAACACACAGCTCCGGTTCCGGAACCAGTCTCCTGGAGAGGGGCTGGAGCTTGGCCTTTTCTGGAGTTGCCCTGAGTGAGAGGCAATGAGCAGGGTTGGGTATTCTTGTATCCCCCCAGCTTGCTGCCTCTATATTGGAGTTTTCCCCAGTGGATGAAAGGGTTGCTTCCCTGCGCCTTCGGGTTGGGAAACGGGTCCTGACCATCATTTGTGCCTATGCACCAAATGATGTTTCAGAGTACCCACCCTTTTTGGAGTCTCTGACTGGGGTGCTGGAGGGTGCTCCTCTTGGAGACTCCATTGTCCTACTGGGGGACTTCAATGCAAATGTGGGCAACGACAGTGAAACCTGGAGGGGGGTAACTGGGAGGAACGGCCTGCCCGATCTGAACCCGAGTGGTGTTCAGTTATTGGACTTCTGTGCTAACCACAGTTTGTCCATAACGAACACCATGTTCAAGCATAAGGGTGTCCATATGTGCACCTGGCACCAGGACACCCTAGATCGCAGGTCGATGATCGATTTTGTTATCGTGTCATCAGACCTGCAACCGTATGTCTTGGACACTCGGGTAAAGAGAGGTGCAGAGCTGTCAACTGATCACCACCTGGTGGTGAGTTGGATCTGATGGCAGGGGAGGAAGCCATTCAGACCTGGTAGACCCAAACGTATAGTGAGGGTGTGCTGGGAACGTCTGGCTGAGGCCCCTGTCCGGGAGGTCTTCAACTCCCACCTCCGGAAGAACTTCAACTACGTTTCGAGGGAGTCTGGAGACATGGAGTCTGAATGGGCCATGTTCTCCACCTCTGTTGTTGAAGCGGCGGCCCAGAGCTGCGGCCGCAAGGTGGTCGGTGCATCTCGTGGTGGCAACCCCTGAACCAAGTGGTGGACACCAGTGGTGAGGGGAGCCATTAAGCTGAAGAAGGAGTCCTATCAAGCTTGGTTGGCTTGTGGGACTCCCGAAGCAGCTGAGGTGTACCGGCAGGCCAAGCAGAGTGCAGCTCGGGTGGTTGCTGAAGAAAAAACCTGGGTATGGGAGGAGTTCGGTCAGGCCATGGAACAAGACTTTCGGTTGGCCTCGAAGAGATTCTGGCAAACTGTCCGGCAGCTCAGGAAGGGAAAGCAGCTCCCTGTCCACACTGTGTATGGTGCGGATGGGGCGCTGTTGACTTTGACTGGGGATATCATCGGGCGGTGGAAGGAATACTTTGAGGATCTCCTCAATCCCACTGATACGCCTTCCACAGAGGAAGCAGGGTTTGGGGACGAGGGGGATGACTCGCCTATCACAGGGGCTGAGGTCGCCAAGGTGGTTAAAAATCTCCTTGGTGGCCAGGCCCCGAGGTGGACGAGATTCGCACTGAGTATCTCAAGGCCCTGGATGTTGTTGGGCTGTCATGGTTGACACGCCTCTGCAACACTGCGTGGAGGTCGGGGGCAGTGCCTTTGGCATGGTAAACCGGGGTGGTGGTTCCTCTCTTCAAAAAAGGGGACCGGAGGGTGTGCTCCAACTTTAGAGGGATCACACTCCTCAGCCTCCCTGGGAAGGTCTATGCCAAGGTACTGGAGAGGAGAGTCCGGCCGTTGGTCCAACTTCGGATTCAGGAGGAGCAGTGTGGTTTTCGTCCTGGCCGTGGCACATCGGACCAGCTCTTTACCCTCTCGAGAATTCTCGAGGGTTTGTGGGAGTTTGCTCAACCAGTTTACATGTGTTTTGTGGACTTGGAGAAGGCATTTGACCGCGTCCCTCATGGTTTTTTGTGGGGGGGGTGCTTCGGGAGTATGGGGTATCGGGCTTGTTGTTACGAGCTATTTGGTCTCTGTACGACCGTTGTGAGAGTTTGGTTCGTATTGCCAACACTTGGTCGGAGTCATTCCCAGTGACAGCTGGACTCCGCCAGGGCTGCCCTTTGTCACCGATCCTGTTCATAATTTTTATGGACAGGATTTCTAGGCGCAGCCAGGGAATGGAGGGTGTCATGCTTGGTGAGCACAGGATCTCATCTCTGTTGTTTGCAGATGATGTTGTCCTGTAGGCTTCATCCAGGAATGACCTACAGCTCTTGCTGGGACGGTTTGCCACTGAGTGTGAAGCGGCTGGGATGAGAATCAGCACCTCCAAGTCCGAGTCCATGGTCCTCAGCCGGAAAAAGGTGGACTGTCCTCTCTGGGTTGGGGACAGGCTCCTGCCCCAAGTGGAGGAGTTTAAGTATCTTGGGGTCTTATTCACGAGCGAGGGGAAAATGGAGCGAGAGATTGACAGACGGATTGGAGCAGCATCTGCAGTGATGCGGACGTTGTACCGGTCTGTTGTGGTGACGAGGGAGCTTAGTTCTAAGGCAAAGCTGTCGATTTACCAGTCAATCTACGTTCCTACCCTCACCTATAGTCACGAGCTTTGGGTAATGACCGAAAGAACAAGATCACGGATACAAGCGGCTGAAATGAGCTTTCTCCGCAGGATTGCTGGACTCACCCTCAGAAATAGGGTGAGGAGCTCAGTCATCCGGAAGAGGCTCAGAGTAGAACCGCTGCTCCTCCACATTGAAAGGAGTGAGTTGAAGTGGTATGGGCATCTGATTAGGATGCCTCCTGGACGCCTCCCACTTGAGGTGTTTCAGGCACGTCCCACTGTGAGGAGACCCCGGGGCAGACCCAGGACTCAGTGGAGAGACTATGTCTCCCAGCTGGTCTGGGAACGCCTTAGTATCCTCTCTGAAGAGCTGGAGCAGGTGTCTGGGGAGAGGGAAGTCTGGGCTTCTCTGCTTGAACTGCTGCCTCCGTGACCCGGACCTCCGGAAAAGCAGTAGAAGATGGATGGATGGATGGATGGATGGCATTTGCACAAATGCCATATCTGCTGCTGTCTGTCATTGCAATACTGATCACGTGCAGTCCTATCTGTCACTGTCTGCACCTACACTACTGCACTGAACTTGCAACTACAAATATTACTGCTCTACTTTTCTGTATATAGGATTGCTGGGTTTCATCGTTTATTGGTTATCTGTATTTGAACTCTGGGAGGTCTGGGTCTATCTTTTGTCGCCATTTGCACTACGCATTACTGTACATAGACTGCTGTTGTTTTCCAGCCTTATTCCTTTTTCTTTTTTTATATTGTGCACACCACTGAAGAGAGAGAGAGAAACGCTATTTCAGTTCTCCTGTATGTCCTGTACGTATAGTAGTATTGACAAAAAAAATCTTTGAATTGTATTACAGCCAGCGTTTTGATACCAGTGTTACTTCGTGGGTTAATAGCTCAGGGGTTAAATAGGATACTTTTAGCCACCACTTCAATCTACATGTCTGACAGCTAGGTGGGCCAATAACAGAACAGCGGGTGGGTCTTTAGGATGGCAGTGGCTGGGCTTTTTCAAGACTTGACGTAGGAAACTTATCCGGAAGAGTCAAAAAACATTTTTGGAAGTTTCTCTGAGAGAAAAACAAGGTAAAGGCAATGTGCTTTTTTCAGATCGTTGACTGTTTGAAAAAATTTTGGCTAATTATGTGGCCAGTTAACACATTTGAGACAGTTAAAATCTACAAACATTTTTCAGTCAATGACCCCTTTAATAAAACAAATGGAAAGAGAAATGTGGCAAGTCACAGACAAATTTATCTGAAAATGTGCTTTTAAGAATTGCCGTCCTTTTGTGAACATTCTTTCAGAAGACCAGTTGTCTCAAGGCAGGCCAGTATCATTTAACTTACTTTCACAGCAGCTATTAGTTCTGTATTATTATCTTTTTTTACAAAAAAAAAAAAAAGAAACCCTCAAATGAATTCTTTGCTTAATTTCAAACAAAACATCTATTTTTTTTTTTTTAAAAAACATCTCAATAGTAAACTCTAGTTACAGCATGGATAGAGCTATAACTATTATTACAAAGAATGAGGAGGTCCAACTTCTCATGTTCAGTAACACACTTTTACGGAGTTTTTACATAATATCGGAGGCTACGAAAAGGACCTCCATAATCAGAGACATTCAGGCCCAACGGGATCGCGGTCCCGGGGGAAATGACTTCTCCCCTGCATCCCAGCATGGACTACTATAGCAGAATCGGAGACAGAAGTGCCACGGTAGATACACTCAATTTCACAACAGCACTTCAGTTCATGGGTACAGGCCTGGAACGAAGTGTGTCTGCCTGAGTGCATATCCTGGGCCTAGTGTGCGTGAGATGCCTGCAGTGAACCGTGATTTTGCAACGTGCTGCATACCCACAGAATCTCTGCAAAGAGCGGAGTCTGCAGAGAGCGCCCAAGGGCTTGCGCCATAAACGGTCCAGCCCACCACCGATACAGCATTTCTGCCAAAACAGTTGACTTTTCCCCCCCAAAGTGTATCAAAAGGCTTCAGAGTCCAGACGGTAGAGTCTTGGGGTCCAGATCAGGACCAAAGTCTGCCAGTTGGTGACCCCTGAGCTATAGTGAACAAAGGCAGTTTTGTTGTCCTTTTTTTTTAAACCATTAAATGATTTGCTTACCCACTGGGTCTTTCTGGCTCACTGCTTTCAGCACATTTGAATGTGACTCTCCTGCTGGCAGGTGTAACAGCCATGGGGGAAACTGGGACATTCTTCTGCATTTCCATTTGTCCCAGTCTGGCCAAACGATTCTCTTCCTCCTCCAGCAGAGCCCGAAATGAACACAAGGAGGGTGGGGGTGGGACAGCTGTGGCCCTGCAGGTGAAGGAGGCATGTGAAGAAGCTGTTACATTAATGAGAGGTTTTACACTTTAATCCAGATTAGTTGTGAGGAGCATGTTGTGACTGACAAAGAAGCTTCACCAAAACAATTCATATTTAACCCAGGAGAGTAAACGGGAAGGACCAACTACTGAAATTACCAGTGAACGCATGATCACCTCCAAAACTTGAGTGCGAATGATTCGTATTCAAGTTTTAGAGGTGATCGTGTTTATTAAAGAAAAGTTAGCTCCGACTGAGCAATTTGATGTGCTGAGAGACAACTTTCACAACACAGAAATTGTCGTCTTTTTGGTTCGTCCCAATAGTCAGTGGCGTTAATCCGATTAGCTGCAGTTAGCTTGATTTTAAAATTAGTTACCCAAAAATTTGGATTGAACCTCAGAGCATACATCTTCTACTTAAGTCTCACAACACAATGCATGCTGTTGACAGATTACATTAGTTGAAGATGCCCATAAGAAGGCTGCAAAGACAATGCTAACAAAAGTGGAGACACCCGATGAGTGCTAGCTAGCAAGCTCATCTAAAGAGACCACACCAGTGCATTCTGGAAGTGTCTGTGGACAATAGTAAATTTCACTGAACATACAGTCATATGAAAAAATTAGGACACCCTGTATAAGCCTGTGGGGGTTTTTTTTGGTTTTTTTTACATATTTGGACATATAGATATTTAATATCAATGTTAAAAATACTGGGAAATTCACGTAATACAACTAAACAATTAAAAATGAATTAAAGACTTTTTACAAATTTTCTGTAAAAATGTAATTCTAAACAAATAGTGAGGAATAAATTTGGACACCCCCATCTTTTTTTTTAGGACACCCCCACATTCATTCCCACTTACAGTGGCTAAAATAAATGTTAAAAAATGCAAATAAAAACAAAAACAAGGTTAGACATAGATGTGAACATTTCTTAATAAAGAACTGAATATTTAAAGGGGTGTCCAAATTTTTTCACATGACTATGTATAAAATGACAATAATATTATAGTCTATATTACGGTCAGGATTTGTGTTAGTTAGCAACATCCAAGAGTAGCAGTTGGGATCTGCTTGTTGAGTTTTTGAGATACTAGTCTTGGCCGAACAATATAACATTAAATAAACAAACAAAACATAATCTCATCACTTATTACTGGTAGCTTATAAACTGTGTATATGGAACTGCTGTATAAAAGCAATACTACACTTGAGGTCATGTGGTATCATGAATATAGTCTTTGGCCCAAACCACTACGACTAAATCACTGTGGTCATCTATTCATTGATACCACACTCCCCTCATGTAATATTGCTTAAATATTCTTTCATATGCTACAACACTGGATTTGTGAATTGTGTAGCAATTTAATGAAAATATTTAGGAAGGAAATAGGAATCCAATTTTTATTATATAAAGTTAAATTGGTTTAACTGCTATATAAGCACATGTACTGGTGAGTCTTCATGAAGGTTGCTTTTTTATTTTTTAAAGAAGATGAAAACAAAGACAAGAGAAAAAAAAAATCAAATTTCACAATCGGTGCTCCCCTAGTGAGCTTGTGTATGTCATTTGCCAAAAAGAAAACTTAACCAAAAGTAAAAGTAATCTTCTTCCTGTAAGATTTTCCCTCCATCATGATATCAATCACTGTTGTCAGGAGTGGGCTGTGGGCTCACTTACCAGGCCTTCCCACTGGGTTTGGAGGGCGTTGCTGTGGGGGTTGATTTGGACACTGTGGAGTCCACATTGGCCTCCTTGCTGGCCATAGCCAACATCTTCCTCTGTTTCTGGGACAGTTTAGTGGAAGCGGGAGAGTGCTTGATGCTGGTGATAACACTGGAGGCAGAAGAAATAATAATGCAGTAAAATTAAATATTAGTGCTTTACAGCACATGAAGGCTAAGGATTTTTTTTTTCAGTTATTTTATTGGAATAAGTAAGTGCTTTAAATCTTTTGTTTGACAGTGATGCTCTCAGCTGAAGTCAATAAAGCAGACCTCTCCCTACCTTCCAGGGTTTTTAGGAGTTGCTCCAAGAGTCTGAAGAGAGTTGGCTTCTATGTCCATGATGGTTCTCAGATCCAAGACTGGAGGTGTACGAGATGAACTACAGAATGAAAAAACAGACAACACAGACACACACACACTCTAAGAGCTCAGTTTTCAATAGTCATTTATCAAATACACATCAAAACATTTCCTTCTACATGTAAACCAGCACTTAGCAATAAAGTGGGATGACAAACTTGAATTTTTTTAAAACTTTTTTTTTTTTGAAAGTCGGTGCCTCTCTCCCCTCCCTTGAGGCCATCTACAGTACCTGCCTCACCTGCAAAGCCCTCTGCATTGCTGGTGATCCCACCAACCCATCATACAGCTACTTCAGTCTGCTGCCATCAGGAAGGAGACCGCGGAGTCTCTGAGCCAGGACCAGCAGACTGGACAGGACAGCTTCATCCACCAGGCTGTCAGGAGGCTCAACTCTCTCCCTGCTCTACACCCCCCAACATACAAATCCTGGACTCTGACACCCCCTACAACAACTGAACTCTGCCATCCCCAGGTACTGTTCACTCCCAAACACACACTGATTTGAGGAGCTTCAAACTGAACTCTGTCATCCAGGAACTGCTCACTCCAACACATGCACACACACTGATCTCAGGGCGGCACCAGTCACTTTATGCAGCAATGGACTGCAATCTTTGCATTACATGCCACTTTGTGCCCTGATAGGTGCCTTAAGTTACTATATGCTGTCTTAATTGTTATCGTATTTAGTTATTTTGCTCACCCTTAGTATTTTTAGTTAGTTTCTGGTTAGTGGGTTGGTTTTCTTTGCACTGTTTGATGTTTAACGTTTAATGTTTGGTGTTAGATGTTATAATTTATATTCATATTTCTTACTTAGTGTTTACCTTGTTGCACTGTGGGTCTCAGAGTAACGCAATTTAAATTCTCCGTATGTGCTGTACATATGACAGAACTGACAATAAAGTTGACTTTCACTTAAACACTGGTTACTTTGTTAAGAGGCAAATCGAGCAAAATGGAAAAAAAAAATTAAAAAAGAGAACATGCTAATTAATAAAATTTACAATCCATCAATGTGGCCTTACCAATGGACCATGTTGGGAATGGATGGAGAAGCAGAGCTGGGTGGATTTGGAAGACCATTCTTCAAAGAGGTTGGTGTGCTGGGTGGGGTCTTTAGCCTCTGACTGAAAGATTTTTCTTCCTGCGGTTTAAAAGAATAAATGTTAATTGTAATGAAAGCAGTTTTCTCCCTACTACAGTTTACTACAATCTGGCAAGCTGGAAAGCCTTTGTTTTTTAAAATATTCTGCAAAGTTTATCTTTCTGCTGGGAAAAAGTAAATGCACTAAATATCAAATTTTAAAATGGACTGTTAGTGAGCTGCTGCCCATAGCTAATTTTCAGTGAAAATGTACATTTGTTTATATAATGTTTTTATAATGAATTAGTTAGTGAAGGGAAAGTTACACTAGAATAACTGGTATAATAATATTTAATACAAATCAATAAAAGCATATACAAAAGACATCAAACTGACCTCAGCTCCATCATGGGAGACAGGTGACTGTATGTCTCTTGGACTGCTGACCCCCATGTAGCTGCCCTCTGAATCTGATGTGAGAATCTCCTGCAAGGACTCTGCCGAGTTAGCCTTGCCCAACTTCACCAGGCACGGGGTAACCACTGAGGAGAAGACCACGCATTAGAGAAAAGATGACTGCTTACCTGACTTTTTAATCATATAGTACAAGTTCAAAACATCAGTTGCCACAAGGCAAAGGGAGACTTTCCTTACAATTTCCTTCCATTTTATACTTTTGTGGCGTTTGGGTTGGACTTTGAATCACGTCAAGACACTGACTTGTGCTACGCTCCACCTCAAAGTAAAACGGTAACTTTTGTGTTAGTCTTGCAAGAACAGACCATCAAGTGCAGGCATGGCATGTCTTTTGGTGGAAAAACAGCCCAAACACCTATAAGTAAAATTGCTAAAGAGGATGATGAAGGAAATAGAGGGAAAGAGGTTACTGCTGTTTGTTTATAGAGATGTTAAAAAGTGTTTGCCCGCTTCCTGATTTCTCTTTTTTTGTATGTTTATCACACTTAAATGTTTCACATCATCAAACAAATTTAAATATTAGACAAAGGTAACACAAGTAAACACAAAATGCAGTTTTTAAATGAAGGTGTTTATTATTAAGGGTTAAAAAAATCCAAACCTACATGGTCCTGTATGAAAAAGTGACCCCCCCCCCCCCCCAAAACATAAATTAACTGTTGTTTATCACATCTTTGGAAAGCTGAGTTGAATTTCTCTAGCCACACCCAGGCCTGATTACTGCCACACCTGTTCCCAATCAAGAAATCACTTAAATAGGACCTGCCTGACAAAGTGAAGTAGACCAAAAGATCCTCAAAAGCTAGACATCATGTTGCAATCCAAAGAAATTCAGGAGCAAATGAGAAAAAGTAATTGAGATCTATCAGTCTGGAAAAGGTTGTAAAGCCATTTCTAAAGTTTTGGGACTCCAGTGAACCACAGTGAGAGCCATTATCCACAAATGGCGAAAACATGGAATAGTGGTGAACCTTCTCTAGAGTGGCTGGCCGACCAAAATTATCTCAAGAGCGCAGTGACGACTCATCCAAGAGATGACAAAAGACCCCACAACAACATCCAAAGAACTGCAAGCCTCACTTGCCTCAGTTAAGGTCAGGGTTCATGACTCCACCATAAGAAAGAGACTGGGCAAAAATGGCCTACATGGCAGAGTTCCAAGACGAAAAGCACTGCTGAGCAAAAAGAACATAAAGGCTCATCTCAGTTTTGCCAGAAAACATCTTGATGATCCCCAAGACTTTTAAAAGAGAAAATACTCTGTGGACTGACGAGAGAAAAGTTGAACTTTTTGGAAGGTGTGTGTCCCATTACATCCGGCGTAAAAGTAACAAAGCATTTCAGAAAAGGAACATCATACCAACAGTAAAACATGGTGGTGGTAGTGTGATAGTCTGGGGCCGTTTTGCTGCTTCAGGACCTGGAAGACTTGGTGTGATAAATGGAACCATGAATTCTGCTGTCTACCAAAAAATCCTGAAGGAGAATGTCGGGCCATCTGTTTGTGACCTCAAGCTTAAGTGCACTTGGGTTATGCAGCAGGACAATGATCCAAAACACACCAGCAAGTCCACCTCTGAATGGCTTAAGAAAAAGAAAATCAAGACTTTGGAGTGGCCTAGTCAAAGTCCTGACCTGAATCCGATTGAGATGCTGTGGCATGACCTTAAAAAGGAGGTTCATGCTCGAAAGCCCTCCATTGTGGCTGAATTACAACAATTCTGCAAAGATGAGTGGGCCAAAATTCCTCCACAGTGCTGTAGAGGACTCATTGCCAGTTATCGCAAATGCTTGACTGCAGTTGTTGCTGCTAAGGGTGGCCCAACCAGTTATTAGGTTTAGGGGGCAATCACTTTTTCATACAAGACCATGTAGGTTTGGATTTTTTTTTCCCCCTTAATAATAAACACCTTCATTTAAAAACTGCATTTTGTGTTTACTTGTGTTATCTCTGTGGAATATTTAAATTTGTTTGATGATCTGAACATTTAAGTATGACAAATATACAAAAAAAAGGAAAAATCAGGAAGGGGGCAAACACTTTCACACCACTGTACATTAGCAAACATACTAACAAAAAAGTGAAAGATTTGATTAGACTGACCAGAGCACTAAGAGGCAAGTGCAACCCCCCGCCTCTGTTTTCTTTGAAGATTGCAATATCTTATTGAAGGCACAGCCAGGGAACAGAGGGTGTCATGCTTGGTGACCACAGGATCTCATCTCTGTTGTTTGCAGATGATGTTGTCCTGCTGGCTTCATCCAGGAATGACCTACAGTTCTTATTGGGATGGGTTGCCACTGAGTGTGAAGTGGCTGGGATAAGAATTAGTACCTCCAAGTCTGAGTCCATGGTCCTCAGCCGGAAAAAGGTGGACTGTCCTCTCCGGGTTGGGGACAAGCTCCTGCCCCAAGTGGAGGAGTTTAAGTATCTCAGGGTCTTATTCACAAGTGAGGGGAACATGGAGCAAGAGATCGACAGACGAATCGCAGCAGCATCTGCAGTGATGCAAACGTTGTACCAGTCTGTTGTGGTGAAAAGGGAGCTAAGCTCTAAGGCAAAGCTGTCGATTTACCAGTCAATCTACGTTCCTACCCTCACCTCTGGTCATGAGCTTTGGGTAATGACCGAAAGAACGAGATCGCGGATACAAGCGGCTGAAATGAGCTTTCTTCGTAGGATTGCTGGACTCACCCTCAGAGATAGGGTGAGGAGCTCAGTCATCCGGGAGAGGCTCAGAGTAGAACCGCTGCTCCTCCACATTGAAAGAAGCCAGTTGAGGTGGTATGGGCATCTGATCAGGATGCCTCCTGGACGCCTCCCACTTGAGGTGTTTTGGGCACGTCCCTCTGGGAGGAGACCCTGGGGCAGACCCAGGACTCGCTGGAGAGAAAATGTCTTCCAGCTGGTCTGGGAACGCCTTGGTATCCTCTCTGAAGAGCTGGAGCAGGTGTCTGGGGAGAAGGAAGTCTGGGCTTCTCTGCTTGAACTGCTGCCTCCGTGACCCGGACCTCCGGAAAAGTGGTAGAAGATGGATGGATGGAAGGAGAGCAGTTTTCAACTTGTCCATGCACATCATGGTTAATTAACCACAGGGGGAAGCACAAGCCACTAAATGGGGAGGGTTGTGTCAGGAAGGGCATCCAGCATAAAAATCCTTGCCAAATAGACATGCAAATCATCAAGATATCAGGTGATGATCCACTGTGGCGACCCTGACAGGGAGCAGCCGAAAGGGGAAAAATAAATGAATAAGTTTTAAAAAAAAAATCATCAGTGTACATGAAACCCTGTTACCAAGTTTCAAAACATTTAGAACCAGACTGTCAATGATGGAGTAGCTCATTCTAGCCTGACAAAATCACCCCGAGAGTGCTCGGGTCTCCGGATTGCTGACCTTGACCTTAACACTAGAACCACCAAGATGGTCTGACTGACCATTTAGGGTTTTTATTACATGAATAACTTTGAACAAAATCTACAGGTCTTCCAGTACACAACGTTTCCTAAATATGTGTGTTTTAGATTTTCTTTTTTTTTCCCCCCTTGTCCTGTCAGGTAGCAAACAGAACAGGGATCTGTCCCCCTTATTGTGCCAAAACAGATTTACTTTGCCAAGAGGAGCTTATACAGCACCTAACTGTGTATTGTATATTGTTGTAAACTCCTCCTGTAATAACTTTTAATACTTTATTTTAATTATTTTACCCATGGAAGACCCAACAGGATGGGGAAGAGGGAAAGGAAGTGTGTGGAGGGGGGATAGAAAAGGGAGGGGAACAGACAAAAAAACAAACCAACAACTAAAACAAACAAAAGACAAACTGCTTCTTCCACCGAAGATGTCTCAACAACAGTCTGGTTTCTACAACTGTTAAAGGAGAGACACTTGTGCGTGTATGTCTGCGTGCATATATATGAGAACGTGCGCAAAATAAGCATGTGCATGTGAGTGGTTTGTCAGGAAACATACGAAGCAGAGGGCCGGTCACAGCAGTTCTCCCCCCGGGAACCCCGAGCAGGCAAGGCAGCGCCACCAACCCCCACAGGGCACAAACATCCGAAGTCAGCAAGCCCCAGGAAAGCCAGGCATCCGCCCCCGGAGGGACGATCAAGGGAGGCCAGGCTGCTCAGTGGCAGGCGCGGCGAGCCCACACCCCCGGACCCGCCTGACCCCCCGGGGCGGAGACCGGCCCGTGCCCCCCTGCGCGAGCCCCCCCCAGGCACCCCCACAGTGGGCCCGCCCCAGTGCCTCTGTTGCACACCCCGGGAACCCCCATGCCCAAAGAAGTCCCCCCGCCCAGGGGTGCCACGTTGCCGAGAGGCACTACCCCCTTAACCCAGCACCTCCCGTCTCACAGACACACCCCCCCCCCCACACCTTCGCACCCACATGCTCCCATCCACACCCATATGCACTAACTCCCTCTCACTCACCCAGACCGACCCATTCTCTCTCACTCCTGTACCCATTCAAACTCACCCCTCATTCACCCTTGTTTCATAAGGCGGCTGCGAAGCAGATGCAGCGAGCCTGAACACGCACCAGTGCCCGGCAGTGACCAGGGAGACCACCGGCACAGGCCACAGAAGCAGACCCCCACCCCCGGCGTCCACCCGAGCGACCAATCAGCAGACCACTGCAGGCGCCCCGAGATGCCACTGATGCTGCACAAACCCGACCCACCATCACCACCTCCTCATCACCCCCTCATTCTCACTTACGCTCATATTCAGCCCCCCTCTCACTCCCTTGGTTGTATCTATACATTCAGTAGCACCCAGGGATTTTGACAACATGATAGGTCCCAGGCACCCCACCAGGCCTCCACGCCCCCTGCAGGAGCAGGGCAAAAGGGGTGGGGGAAGACCCCCACCCCCTCACCCCGCACAAAACATGGTGGGTGGGTGTCGGTTGTATGACATAATTGTGTATAAATGTGTGGACTACCAAAGTGCATTTAAAATTGGGGGATAGTGATTGGAGCACCGCTAGCCACTACGATGGGCAGCAGGGCCCCCATCCCCCCAAGCCCTCAATGTCTAAAATGCAATTAAAATTGAGATGAGTGTAGCCCCATCGCGCAGCAAAGGTATCCCCTGCGCCGACACAGTGTGGCACACCCCCACCTAAAAGTCCTAAATGTAACAAAGAAGATGTACTGTATATTCCACCCAGAGTCAGGGGGAGGGGGAGGGCGGGGAATAAGACTGGGAGGTAGGCGGTCTAAAAGCTAAGCCGTCCCCCCCACAGAAGCCAGCTTGCAAACTGGTTCATGAGGCCACCCACTGCCCCCAAATCCCAACCCAAGGCGAGGGCCACCAGTGGAAGCAGCCCAGCACCCACCAGCATCGCGCCCCGGCGCTCCCAGCACCACTAACATGATGGGGCAGCCATATCAATTTCCACTCATCTTACACACACAAACATGGACAACAATAGTCACAATAGTGAACAATGGGCCAGACCCACACGGCGCCCAAGATGCCAAGCAACACCCCCGAGCACCCACGCAGGCCCACGACCACCCACCCCAGATGCACACCGACAGCTGCAGGCCACCCTGCAACCACAGCCACGCCGGAGAAACTCGACGGAAACACGGCCATCAACCCACGCCAATGGCCCCCCCAACCACCCCCAAGCATCAACACACACCCGCCGCCAATGACACCAGGGACGATGCAACAAAGGGCCTCACCCCGCAATACAACAGCAGGGCGGCTGAGATAAACAGGCCCCGACACGCCAACCCCCATGCCACTAGATGGACTGCTCAACCCCTGCCACCCAACAAATTTATCCTACCCATACACACATCCTCCACCCCCAGACATCCACCCACAGGTAACCGCACCCATACACACACGTACCCCCACCCACCATCACACATGCCCACCTACACCCACACACAGCCCCACCTGCCCACTCAACACACACACACCCACTTCCGCATCCGCTCATACACAAGCCCCCACTCACACCCACTCTCACACACATACACACCTGCAGACCCCAGTGGACGGGGAGGGTGACCCAGGATGCAGGCACCTACCCCAGGGTGCCGCCAGGGCCCCAGGGAAAACACGACCCCACCGCGCAAGGATGCACCGGGGCCAACCCGCACCACCGGCGCACACCCGACCCCCCCCCCCCCCCCCCCCAGTATCAGGGACCCAGGGCCAGACCCAGACACCCCCCCCCGTCCCGAGAGGCGAGGCCAGCCGGCCAGGGGCCAGCTGGCCAGCCCACCCCGCAGCCCCCCCAACCAACTCCCCCACTCAGGGTCAGACAACTGGCCACCCTAGAACAGGCCCCCCGGACACCCGCGGTTGGGGCACAGCCAGCCGCCAGAGGTGCCAAGGAGAGTGAGCCACCGCCCACCACCACTCAGATTATAGAATTAATAAGCGGGGACCAGAGAGAATTGAATTCCGCCAACTGATTATTTGAGGAGGCTGACAATCTCTACAGGCTAATATAATCCAATAGTAAGTTATTATAATAAATCATCCATAAGTTATTTCTTGATTTCCAATTCATGAGGATAGTTTTCTTTGCGATGCATAAGGCAGTGAGAACCATGTGTGATATCCTTGCATCTATATGTATTTTACGTAAATCACCTAATATGCAAAGTGTGGGTGAGGGTGGGACCGTATACACAAGCCATGACGACAAGTCCTCACATGTCTTCTGCCAGAACTTGTGAACCGGTGCACAGGACCACATAGCATGCATATAGCTATCCGGGACGTTGCTGGTGCAGTGAGAGCAGATATTTGTGTGACTCGGGCCCATTTTGAACATATTTTGTTCTGTGTAATGAATTCTATGTAAAACTTTATACTGTATAAGTTGTAAGTTAGAGTTTTTAGTCATCTTAAAAGTGTTTAAACATATTTGTGTCCAGAAACTTTCCTCCTTATAATCGATAAGTCTGTCTCCCATTTTGATATTGGAAGAGATACGGACTCATCCAGCTTTGATAATAGTCCATGTATTTTTGATATCAATTTAAGAGAACAAAGATTTAGAAACTCTGCCACCTTAACTGGTACCTCTAAATCTGTCTGATTAAGATTAAATCTTGCTTTTATTATAGATTTAAGCTGATGATATTCAAAATACTTTTTATCACTGATGTCGTACTGTGACACTAGTTCCTGAAATTGGATAAAATGTCCACCTTGAATAAGATGTTCTAAGTTATTTATTCCCTTCTCTTGCCATAGTGGAAATTTTAATGTCCTCTTTTGTTGCAAGATATCAGGGTTATTCCAAATGAGTGTGAGTTTACAGGGGACAAGTGAAGACCCTGTTATTTTTAAAAATTTCCACTAAGCCGTCAGAGAGGAGCTGATATTAATACTTTTAAAACAGTCATGGCGTTTAATACAGGGACTTATAAAAGGTAAGTCAGAGATATTTAGCGACCCACAGAGAGCCTGTTCAGCATCTAACCATGGGTTTCCTAGTGGGGTTGATTTTGTCCATTTTGAAACAAACTGCAGTCTATTGGCTAAAAAGTAATTAAAAAAAATTGGTAGATCTAAGCCTCTGCACTCTTTCGCTTTTGGGAGGGTTTTTAAACTGATCTGTGATGGTTTATCCTTCCATAAAAATTGACTTATATTTGAGTCTAGAGACTTAAACCAGGCCATTGATGGTCAGGTAAGGATCATTGAGAACAAATAGTTGATTATAGGAAAGACCATCATTTTAACGGTTGCAACTCTTCCCATTAGTGATAAAGGTAGTGTCCTCCAGCGCATAAGGTCGTCTTGTGTTGTTTTTAAAAGGGGAATGTGATTTAGTCGCAATAACTCTGAGAGCCTGGGGGAAATATCTATTCCTAAATATTTAATATTACCCGATTGTACAGTGGTACCTCTACTTACGAACGTCTCTACATACGGAATTTTCAGGTTACGAGACGCCTCAACGGGAAAATATTGCCTCTAGTTACGAACGAAATTTCAGGATACGAAAGGCAAAAAAGTACGCGCTCCTCACAGCTTCCGTAGTTTACCGAACGTAAACATACCTGTAGCTGCTCTGCCATTGGCTATCGCCTAGCATCTTCCTGGTATCCCATTGGCCACGAAGTTTGTTTTTTTTTTTTCCAAAACTTTATGCGTTTGGTTGATCTCGCCAAAGAACATGGCCGTAATACATCAACGATCAGCATGGTATTAAAACAAAACGAAGCACTTACAAGCCGACAAACGCAAACGTCCTTGGATCAGAACATGAACCAAAGAAGGCAAACGGTGACGACGTCGACGACGATAGCAGTTAAAGGGTAAATGAACATAATTTTTATTATTCTCTTTTATTATTCTCTCATTTTAAACTCTCATTTTATGTTTATTGTGCAGTAATCTAATTGTAACATGTATTTGTTACATGTTTTGATGCGTTTTTACGATTTATAAAAAATTTATGCCCGAATTTTGGGGGCTTGGAACGGATTACGGCATTTACATGTAAAACGCGCCTCTACTTACGAATTTTTCACGTTACGAGAATTCTTCCGGAACGAATTAAATTCGTAAGTAGAGGTACCACTGTATTGGAATAGTAGATGTATTTGAGAAATTGCAATTTATAGGTAGAACTATCGATTTTTCCCAGTTAATAGAGTAGTCTAATAATGATGAAAATTTATCAATGAGCGCCACTGTCTGAAGAAGAGATCTTTGTGAGTTTTCAAGGAAAATCAATACATCATCAGCATAAAGACTTATCTTATGTTCTTTTTCTCCAGTTTGAATACCTCTGATATCAACATTTTGTCGTATGGCTGCTGCTAATGGTTAAATAAAGATGGTAAAAAGTGAGGGACAGAGTGGACACCCCTGCCTAGTACCTCTCTGGAGATTAAAGCTTCGGGAAGTCTGATCATTTCTTCGGACAGACGCAGCTGGACACCTATATAGTGTTTTAATCCAGTTTATGAAAGATGAACCAAACCCGAATTTGTTTAACACCATAAAAAGAAATTTCCAGTTAACACGGTCAAAGGCTTTCTCTGCATCCAGGGACAAGATTGTAGTTTCTACGTTATTGATCTTGCAGTAGTCTATTAAATTAAATAGCCTACGTGTATTATCAGCTGAGTGTTTTAGATTTTCTGACGTCTGGAACATATGAAAATAAAACACATGATTTCTGAGTACTTATTCCTCGGACCGCCACAGTGGTCATATAGACCACTGTCATTTAGATCACAACTGGTAACAGCTATAACCCTATCAGGAATTATGACTGTATGAAAAGTTACTACAATAACTGTGGTCAACTGACCACAGCTGGTCACAGCTACAGCCATATAAGGAATTATGCCCTTTGCACAATTCTTGAGTTTCACAGGGCGTTCTCGCTGGTCTGTGCTTTTCTTTTTTTTTTCTAGTTCATTTTGTTGTTGTTTCCCTTGTAATATTACATTGTATATCCTGATATGGGAGAGGGAACAAAAGAGAAGAGGGAGAGGAATATCCATTTTATGCACCAGATAGCAAAGAGAAACAAATATGAATAGAGAAAAAAAGAAGAAAGTCTTTGTGGAAGAGGCTTTAACATTTTTCCAACACCTGAGCGAAGGGGAGTCTGATTAAGAGAGCAGACTTCAGTGATGAGGGCTGGGTTGTACAGAAAAACTCAGACTCCAAAACCTCAACTGTCACATCTGGTAGCAGGTCCACTCCAGGTAAGAAAGGCTACTACACCGACATCATGTTGTGAATACAAATTGATTTAGTGTATGTAAACAAATTAAATTACCATTGTGAATAAAGAATTATATCCTAATCCATTCCAATCTCAACAGCTGTCAGTTCAGCATCACACTCGTCTCTGTGAGGCTGTTTAATCCTGCATCGCCTACAAGTAGAATAACTGTAAAGGATCTATGACCATTATTATAATCCCTAAAATGAACAGAAGGTAAGATAAGTCAAAATATTAATAATATCAATCCAATAAAACTCAACAAAACCAACAAACTGTCCCTAGGAGCGCTCACACATGTCTCAGGATGAAGGTAGAGATCCCTAAGGCTGCAGTCTGGAGCTCATGCAAGCAGGAAAGAGGTGGGACGCAAGCGACCCCTGTGTGGGAAATGAAGGGTAGACAGCTTTTTCCCCAGCTGTGAGCCATAGGTTTTTGCCTTTGTGCCACAGTGGATGCCCGGTTGAACCAGGCAGAGATGCATCATGTTTTGTGTGCATATATTTTGTTATTCAGTGAGTGTGTGAAGATGTGTTCTGGTTAATATGTTTTAGTATATATAAAGGGAAATATTTTCCATTTCAGGGCATATATCTATCACTAATTTCTATCAATGAATCTAAGTCTACCCAGCAGAAACAATTAGTCACAATTTTTTAAGAGCTTAAGGTCAAGGTCAATGGTCTAGGAGGAGAAACATTAATAAATAAATGCCCAGATCTCCTGACCTTTGACAATGACCTTGACCTTACCCTGGATGCAGACCTACCTGAGGATCATTGTGAGTTTGGTGAGAACTGAGCTAATTGCCAAGGAGGAGGAGTGATTGTTCTAAAATTATGTAAGTGCCCAAATCTCTTGACCGTTGACCTTGAGCAGAACCTGGATGCAGACCCATCTGAGGATCCCTGTGAGTTTGGTGACCACTAGGACAATTGCCTCAGAGGAGTAGTGATTTTTCTGAATCACATATGTACCCAGATCTCCTGACCTTTGACCTTGAGCACAACTTGGATGCAGACCTACCTGTAATATGAGCATCATCGGTGTATATCAAACCCTGGTATAAAGTTTCAAAACATTTGGAAGAAAACTGCAGGAGGATTTGACTTCACAAAACAGGTGGGACAGACTGACAGACAGATGGGCATCACCATAAAATAATTCCCTTTTGTTCTTTGACCGGCGGGGGAAAAAAACTGTTACACAGATAACCTTTAAAACAGCTATGTGACCCTTTTTTGAAGTGGCTGTAAGATGTGTTAAAATAAATCAGCCTAGGGGTACATGTGTGCAGATAAACCGTACCTGCAGCAGGAGGGCTTTGAATTATTTCAGAGAGAGTGTATCCCCCTGAGCTGTCAGAGCGTCTTCTTGGTTTTTTCTTAGCCTTGATCTTGGCCTTCTTTATTAAGATTTCCCTGGGCAAACACATTGAAAAACAATTACAACCTGGGTCACATATTTTAAGTCTGAATTTAAAATTAAACAGCAACAGATGAAGTTGGAACACAAAATTTAATCTAAATACTGTACACTTTGTTGCTCACATACCTGCAAGGGCGATCTGGTTCTACCTCTGATTTTGGGCTGAATGCAGAGTCCAAATCTTCATCTTCGTACATACTGAGGTCTGGTGCACTGGGATACGGGGTGATGACACGTCTCTGCATTGCGGGGATCTGACAAGAATAAATTAAAAAAAAAAAATATGAAAATCCAGTTCTTCCTCCAAAACAGACTGCCCATGTTGCAATTTTTACAAACATGACAAGCTCCTAACATTAAAAAGGTTTAATCATTTTAGAAAGTTTTTTGAACTTCTGCTTAAAACACTTAAGTCTCCCATCAGTTATGGACATTTTTTTTTTAAATTAAACCTCTTTTCATTCTCCTGGGGAAACTACTGCTAAAGACACTGATTTCTGTTTTTCACTGTGAAGATTAGCTCACCAGACCTGAGAAGTCTCAACTCTGATCATTATTTCTGATGCTATATGCTACATTAGCGCTTCATACTAAAAAAGCGGGTATTGTTATTTTGTAAACAACAAAAAAAGGCAACTGAACTCATGGAATAGTGTGAGGCAGATTAGATGCTTCCAGTAGAGGGAGGTGTCTCACCATCTTCATGTAGGCTGCAGAAAGCTCCACGAGTGTTTCCTCACTAAGGAAGTCCAGGGCTCTGCATATAACACAAAACACATACAGACTCATGTTTATATGAAAACACCATTTCAGGAAAATAAAATAAATACGTGTCACATGTACATTTCAAGCACAGTTTTGTCTCTGTATACAGCACTTTCATAAATAACCACATTAAGAGATTAATTCTGCTACATGTCATTTTTATAGCTTTACATTTAAATGACCAGAGCAACTCAAAGTGCCAAATATCTATTCTGTAATTTCTTCATAAATGTAATCAAGTAAGAGTCAAAGGCATCATGCTATACAACTACACTGTAAAGTATATTTTTTGTGCAAAACTTACTCGAGAAAATGTAATTTATCCAAAAAAGAAGCCACTATTCCTACTCCTATTTAAAATCATGGAGTGAATGGATTCAGGACTATGTAAAAATAACATTTATAATAAAATACCTATCATCACAATTTGAGTGGCTTATGTGGGACCCATGCTGTGGTATTCATCTCAGACTGGAAGGAAGGGAGATGCAGTAATTTCCTCTGACGGAAGAGCATGGGGATTAAGGGCCTGGGGGACAATAGGAATTGTGATGCGAGAATGAATTGTGATGCAAGACCTCAGGCAGGAGGGACGTGTGAGTGTTGTAATATAAAAGAGAGTCCCTGCTACAGGAGAGTAATGTTTTCTGATTCTGAGAGATGTGACACAGTGAATTAACCTCGCCAGCCCACGTGACAAACGCGCAATGCATTCTGGGATGAGTAGGTTCAGCGATCGTAAATGGACTGCAAGCACACAGCGCCTCGGCATTTCTTGTGAATGAACAGGGAAAAAAATAAATAAATCACAAAATGGACCGTGCAAAGGAAAATTTAAAGGGACTGTACTCCGCCAAATGGGACTGCAAAGGCACACTATTTGGCGAAGCTTGAAGGGGTTAATGGACTAGATCCCTACCAACATATCACATGGAGTTCGGATGTAAACATTCTGCCAAACTTCGACCATGCCTTCATTTATAATTATATGACTTTAAGCATAAGTCCATACACACATGAAGTTTTTAGTAACTTTAGGTCTTTGAAGCAAGAAAAAGTGTAGTTCACAGACCGATGGGTGCATGACGGAGATGTACAAGGTAGACGTGAAGACAACTGTGCGCACAAAGGTTATGTTTTTTTTAATTTCTTGTCTTGATTACAAGTATTTATTTACTAAATAAAATAAGTGCATTCCATAAATTGAATTATGCACCCAATATACATGTGAAAGTGTGCTTATAATATTTTATAATCAACCCCTCCTTTCCTGAAGTTGGTGCAACCCCTGATGCACTTGTGTCCTGCACCTGTTGTGAAAAAGGCTGTGTGGAAATAAAATCCCCATATAAGCACCACAACAACATCCTGCAGGCCTGTGCAGACAAGGATTTTTGCCTGAAACTCTCTGATGGGAGACTAGAACTCAAGCACAGTCACAAGTACTACAAGCAGGTACAAATGCAAATCTTTGTGACAGGCTCACATTTCTGTGACTTTGTTGTGTGGACCACAAAAAGTTGTGTTGTTGTACGTGTCACACCAGATTCTGACCTGTGGGAGCAAACACTTTTACCAGTGGCCCAGAACTTTTTTTTTATAAAGTTTTCCTACCTGAGCTTGTTGCCCATCACTTTACTGACTCTGACCCCACAACACAAGAGGAAAGCTGCAGCTGATAAACCCACCCAGAAGCCCAAAAGACGATGTCTAACTGCATTACAGCCAGGTCCCACACACAATCCCAAAAGACAGGCACATAACACAGCAGAAGTGTGGTGGACTTGAAGGCAGCCAGAAGAGCTGGATGACATGCTTGCCTGTGATAACCAAAACTGTGAAATTCAGTGGTTCCATTTAGGATGTGTGGGACTCTGAAGCACCAACCCCACAGCAGCCGTGGTTTTGCGACGTGCACATTAGAGTAGTGCTGTAGCATGAGACAGTTATGCGCTATAACGTTATGTGAACAATGATACATGTTGATCATGCATGTCAATTTATATTCTTGTACTGTGTTATGGTTACAGTTTTGCATCTTTGAAATAAAGCGCTGGAGTTTGTAAGCCATTGTGTACTTTATTCCAAAAATTGTTACAAAGCAAGTGTATTTATATAGCACATTTCATACACAAGGGCAACTCAGTGTGATTTACATATATAAAAATAAGAGGAAAGAAAGCAAAATGCTTGAGCAATAAGAAAAATTGAAGAGGTGCTGCTTTAACTGCTTCAATATTATTGACACAGTTAAAGACATGATGTCAAAAGGGCTAAACCACACCAAAAACATGTCAGTGCCTACATTCTAAAACTAAAAAGTTCAAAGAAGTCAATAATAACTGTGACCTTATTGCCAAACATTTCAACGTACTGATGTGGCATGCTAGCCTGCAAACAAGGTCTCTTTGGCCAGTACACCAAAGGGCTGAGGTGTGCATGGAGCACATTTATGGTGTGGCAGAATAGGATGGATGCGGTTTGTCTGCTTATGTCAAAAAGGTGTGCAATATGTTCAAGAGGCAAATTAAGCCACAAATGCATCATAGTTAAAAGGAGAATTTGAAAATGGGAAATTTTTTCTGCCTTTGGTAGGCTGGGAAAAAATTGCATCAGCAGAGCCATTAAACTGAAAGATGGAAGCCCAGTGTAGTATTTCACCTTTGAGTGATTATCTTTGAGGAAATTCTCATCCAGGGTCTTTCTGGAGAGCTCTTCCTTTAACTTTCTGTTCTCCTCTTGCAAGAGTAAAATTTCTTTAAGCCTAAGGTGACACATGCTGCAGTTCTGTAGTTCTTGCACATTTTCCACTGGAGCAACATCAGCCTGACAGATCTGTGCTGCTTCATCAGATGTTGTCTCTTCCATCTCAGCCAGAGGTGTGGTGTTATCTGTTGCTGATCAGGACAATAAACAACTGTAGTTAATATATTTTGTAGTCAAAAGGAATCCCAAGACACATTTTAGAAAGAAAAACATAGGTAAGAAAAGACTACCTGAAGGAGCTACATTATCCATCTCAGTCACGGGCCAGTGATGCTGGGGGTCTGTGCTGGGGGGTCACTTACATGCCCTGCCGATTCTTTTTGTCATAATCTCGCCCGTCTGCATAAGCGGTTAAACCTGTCAGGAGTGGTAGCTGGAAGCTCTGCATGCCCAAGGTTTAGAGAAGGTGCCCAGTCAGGATCACAGTCTAGCATTTCGTAAGTTGGTCTGCCTGTTAAAGCAAAGGAAACGGTAAGAAAATACTTTGGTATTGAACAAATTAAACCCGCTTACACATGTGTGTGAGTGGTAACTTTCTCTAGTTACTCGGATATCGGAGTCTTTATTTAGCTTAGCTCTGTTTAGCTTAGCACTGCTGACGCAGGGTAAAAGCTATGACCAAGCAAGTCTTAACCACAACAGACATACACAATAAATCATAACGTACCTTTATGAAAATGCTTTGAGCACACCACCATCGATACAGGTGTGTGTTTGAAAGTTATGTTGGGTCTTCTGACTGCTGCAATCCAGGCCAGGCGTCGCCTCTTAGTTACATCCGAAACGTGGGCTGTTCTTCTTCCATGCTGGAAAACGATAAAAGCCTATTCCGTGGTTTACCTTTTCTCCACGGCGGTTGTGAGAACGACTATTACAGTTTACAACACAGCTGCTTTGTGACGATGTCTCCTACGTTGACGTGATCTTAGCGAACTAATGGGTCCTACCCTACCCAGAATGCACTTGGTCAATTCTGCAGACACTACGTAACACTGGCGGAATCAATTAAGTTCATCTGCTCTGAATGCTTGGCCTGGTTATTCCTCTCTCCACAGGCTAAGAATTTTTCCAGAGGGTTCTCATGTTCTTGATGGACTGGGTCTGACTGACAGCAAAATGTCTCAAAGTCTGTTAGAACCCCTTTCCACATAGGTGGCACTTGTGATCCCCCAGTTACTGCATATATAAGATGCTGCAAAAATGAATTTACCAGCAATGAACTTCAGTTTGATGGCCATTTTGGTGACCCATCTCCACTGATAAGTGTAAAAAGAAATCTTGTTATATCTTCTGGAACCTTTGTGCTTTATTTAGGTGCAAGGCCACTTTTTCCAGTGTTTGCTGGATATCAGATGACTGTCGCATAAGCATCACCAGTTTGTTTTTTAGCTCATGATTTTCAAGTGATAGGTCATATGCAGTTAAGCTGTCTGAAAACACCAAGATTTTGCCCTTTTCGTCAGCACATATATGTAGCGCATCTCCCAAATCAGCTTCAAGTTTTCTTCGAAGGTGTTTCTTGGTTAACCCTTGTATTTCCAATACAAAGGAATTAATATAATATATCAATATATGTATGAGCTTCATGAGTTTCACAACTAATTTCACAAAAAATTCACATCAAATATACTGCAGCAATTGGTCATAGGCAGCATTCTCAGTCTCCTTGTACTTGTAATCACGATTGTTGGGATCATGTTGGTTCATGTAAAGGAGGGAACTCCTTATGCAAAGATATACAGTAGAGTGATGATAATCAAGTCAATGGCGGTAATGCACCTGTAAGCTGTTTGCCAAGCGCCAATCAAATCTAGAAGAAGAAGAAGAAGGTTCATGGAAAGCCTGTAACACAACTTGTGGTACCATACCTCTGCTGCAACAAGCTCTCTTGAGGCAAGGGCTAGAATTCTGGTGTCTTTTCACTTTTTTGATACTTCTCGTATCTACACACTTTACTCAAGGTTCTCTTGAGTTTGCCCCTTTATATATTTTTCCGTCTTTTCCAGTGGAAAAAATATACAAGTTTTCTCCAGAACTCTTGAGGATGAGATCTGTTCGCTCATGGAACATCGTTTCACTTGTGAAAGGGATCTGTCTTCTGTACATTCAAGCTGATCCAGTCTCATTTCATAGTGAACCGCTGGTGACATTTCCTGTGGTAAAAGATCTCCTGGTACTTCTCTTCTCCTGTTGCAGCAATGTCCAACAGAGTTGTGTGAAGTCTTATTCTGGCTGCCCTAAGGAATAGACTGTTTTGTTAAACAGTCTATCCCTGATATAAGATCACTGTAACCAGAATGTATGATGCGTACCAGCTTTTTGGGCTGATCCATATTCACTTCTCATGGAATTGAAAAGATGGAAAACACTTTAAAAATAGTCAGGACAGAAAGCAGCATATGCAGAGAGGTATGTACAATAAAAAAAAGCATTGTTACAGATCATGTGCATATACATATATTATGCAAAAATCCCTGTTGTATACAAAGCACAGAAAGTGATTTTTTTGAGGGGAAGGGCGGGACTTTGTAGCAGTGTAGCAACTCTAAGCTACCTTTTTCAGACTGCCATCATGAGTTTTCTCAATGCCAATGGGTAGACCTTTCAAATGATACCAATGAAGCTTGGACATCTTATATAGTAGCGACCACCACTGTTGGCTCACGGACTAACAGGGGTGGTGATTCAGTGAAGAAAATGGCCAGATCTCTCAAATTTTTAATGATCATCCAGTGATCTCCGCGGTCATTATGGTCTCCTCAAATGTTTGACCGAGTCCAAAACAATCTCTCAGTGATCGCCAAGGGAAATGATCTCTCAACGAATGCTCAGGGAGTGCTCAACGATCTCATCATTCTCCCAATGATCTCAATGATCTTTCAGCCAATGGCAAATTCTTCAACCCTGAAGGTAGAGATGTCTGAGAGATCAGTGAGGGATCAATTTATGCTTGAGAGATAGCTGCATGTTCATTAAAAGATTGGGAAGCGCAGCATTGGGGGTTATAATATTATTTTTTATTTATATTAATTTACATTTATTTATTATCACCATTAATTATTAATTTATCAGTCATTTTATTTTATTATTATATTTTATTAATACTGAAGATGCACTGCAGTGGATATAAAGCCACTTAAAAACAAATCTACATCGTCTAAAATGGTATCCTATGTCCCTTTTTCCCCCCACAAAAAAACTTTCATTGGCTTACAGTTGCTTGTGAAAATTTTTGGCCTTTACCACCTCCTTCAAATGCCAGGATTTAATTATGGTCACCCACATCCCGCCCACAAGGACGCTGACACACCACCTCCCCTCCCAAGACCACAGCACAACAGCCAGTGCTTAGTCCTGATTGGTTCCCCTGTTACAGTGATGTCACAAAAACAGTCCATCTAAACTTGCCTTTTTCCAAAGGGATGAGATTAACTAAACTTTCAGAGCAGCAAAACACAGACATGGCAGATAAGAGTGATTTCACTCTTTATATGTCTCGTTATATAATAAATATAAATAAATATGAAGAGTACCAGCATGTAACATAGGCTGAAAGAAACAGCTGCAGCAGTTAAAGTAGCAAGGAAGCACAGCATTAAAAAAGCAGACATTATGAATGTTTAAATTAATTGTTTAAAATATTACCGTCAGTTGCTGTGGTTATGAATCACATATTCACTAACTTTGTAATTTTTCTCCTATTTTATCCATAAGTACCGTTAATAATATTCTTTTTATACCTGCAACCCCAGTGGTGTCAGCTCACATTCAATTCAACTCAACTTCTGTTTGAATAGCACTTAATCACAACAAAAGTCATCCCAAGGTGTTCCATACATAAAGGATGAATCATCAGTAGTTCAGAGAAAACCCCAATGGTCAAATAATCCCCTATGAGCATACACTAGGCGACAGTGGGAAGGAAAAACTCTCTCATAGGAAAAAAAACCCTGGCAGAACCAGGTTCAAGGAGGAGCAGTCATCTGCCATGACTGGTTGAGGGGGTGAGAAGAGAGAAGGAAAGAAACAAGAGACATACTATTCATACAGATAACAACATACAGGTAGAACAACATTGGTACAGATGCAACAAGTAAAAATAAAGCCTTTTTATAGACTTTTTTCCAAGATTTCCAAGCTAGTTAGCAAGTCTCACAGGTAGCACTACAAGCAGACGCAGGCATAACTGGGCATAGTGATGCATTACCAAAACACTATGCACACAAACTAGCAGTGTAGCAGTGGACATAGTAGATCATAAGTAAAATTCAAAACTATGACATGCAAAATCCAATCTAAACTTGTGAATAACATTTAATTAAAACATGCCATCACCTTCTAGCTAGTTAGCTTGTCACATAGCTTATACACACAATCAAGAGCATGTGTAGCGGGCCCCATTGATGTGGCCTCCACACTATGCACACAACTAATGATATAATGGTACACGTAGTAGATAATAATGGGAAATATGACTATAACATGGGAAATCTAATCAAAAGCTTTGTCAAATAGTGAAGCTTTCAGTTTTTTCTTAAAGGCAGACAGAGTGTCAGCCTCATGGACCCAGGTTGGTAATTGGTTCCATAAGAGAGGGGCCTGATAACTGAACTGAAAGCCTACTCCCATAGTACTTTTAGAGACTCTTGGGATTACTTGGAGTCCTGCATTCTGAGAGTTTAATGTTCTGTTAGGATAATAGGGTATAATCAGCTCTTTAAGATAACTAGGGGATAGATTATGCATGGTTTAATATGTCAAGAGGAAGACTTCTGGATTCAACAGGGAGGCAATGGAGGGACATTAATATGATCTCTCTGTTGGTGCCTGTTAATACCCTAGCTGCAGCATTTTGGATTACTTGGAGAATTTTTACAGTTTTTAGGACAACCTGATAATAATGAATTACAATAATCTAATCTAGAAGTGACAAAGACATGGATTAGTTTTTCTGCATCAGTTTGGAACAAGATATTCCTAATTTTACCAATATTGCGTAGGTGGAAGTAAGCAGTTTCAGAGATTTGTTTGATGTGACTTAAAGGACAAACCCTGATCAAAAATAACTCAAGATTCCTGACAGTGGTGCTAGGAGCTAGGGTAAAACCATCTAAACTACACATCTGATCAGAGACGGCATTTCTGAGATTTTTGGGGCCAACTACAATAACTTCAGTTCTGTCTGAATTAAGGAGTAAAAAGTTATAGTTCACCCAGGTTCATATGTCTTTAAGACATGCATGTAATGTATCGAAAGTGGTGCCCTCAGTGTTAGAACAAGGTAATTACATCGACAGATTTTTTTAAAATTATTAACAATTATAACAATATAACTAGAAATAACACTACACCATAAAAGCTGCAAAAAATTGAATTTTTGATCAAACAACAAGCACACCACAATGTCCCAAACATTTACACAGAAACTGCCTTTTTTAAGCTTTATGAGATCGTTGAGAGATCAGGCCAACTTTTGATCTCTCAATGGTCATCCAATGATCTCTGTGCTGTGAAAAGCAGCTCTTAGTGTATTAGCATGAGCACTGAGATTGAGATATCAATTCTGACTCACTTTGACTCAAGCAGAGCGGCCACGTTGAGCACAATGAACTGGAGGCAAGACAGTTTCAGCTGCTCAGCGTTGTACGTGGTGGAAAACTCCAACAGTTCAGAAGCATTCTTCAGAGTTACTGAGGAAGAGAGTGGGGACATTAATCAGAAATCATTCAAGCTATGAAACTGAGGCTGCTCAGCCTTCCCAGACTGACCTGGTGACCAATTTGTATATTGTACCATCTTGCAGCAAAACCACCATTATTGTCCTACAGCAGTACAGAAGCTGGACTGATGACATTAGGCAGTTATTAATTAGTATGCAAATAACTGTGCTTAGCTACTTTATACTATTGCATTGCTGTAAACCCTTTTGTCATTGAAAGCTTTTTATCATAGTGCAATGCTTACAGATGTGTCAGTGGCTGTATACAGCTACGTCACCAAAAAAGCTCCATCTAAACTTGCCTTTTTTCAGGGGGTGGGGCTTAAGTGAAATTTTAAAGCAAAAAAAACAAAAACAAACGAGACATCCGAGTGATTTCATTCTTGGTATGTCCTGAAAGCCATAAAAAAAAACAAGTTACAGCCATATTAACAAGAAAAAAAACTTGATTTTTGGCCGAGTGTCACTTTAAAACTTTTCTGTTACATGGTAAACTAGATAGCTGCATGCTGATTGTTACTAGAAACAAAGTCCTTCCTGTTGTTATTCTTGACCCACTTCTGATAAACATCTCTGTCCACTGCACAGCCTGGGAAGTTGTGTAAACTGTGTGGTCTTAGACAGTGACACACTTTATTCAGTAAAGGCTTGTGTAATTCACATTTTGTTTTTCTTTCAAAAGTTAAGTTTACTACTACTGTTGGAGCTTCCAAATCTGCACGTTTTTCCTGATTTCCCTGAAGACATATAGAATAAAAAAGAAAATTAGAAAGAAATTGTACAGTTATAAGGACTGCAACTTGTTCAATTGCATGTACAGTGGAGATCAAAATTAGAGAACAATGTATTAATACTTAATTTATTCAGAAATAATGTTATTTTTCATTGTTTGGAATCTGACAGAATATCAGCTGTGGCTATACCACTGCTGTACTAGCATGTTTTTTCTAAATAACCAAGGCACTTTGACGCAAACATTTTGAAAAAAAACGAAACAAAACAAAAAAACAGTATAGGAAGTATAGAGGCCCTTGCTTTGAATGACTTCAGAACAGCTGTGCCCACAGGACATCATGAGGGGTCAGGGACTACAATTCCTGCAAAAATCATCCAATCAGAACCAAATTAAAATATGCACATCATCAGTGTATATCAATCCAAGTTTCAAAACAATGGGAACAAAACTGTAGGAGGAGCTGATTTCACAAAAGTGGGACGGACGGACCAACCCATAACATAATTCCCTTCGGTCTTTGCCCAAAAGGCTCTTCAGCCGACGGGGGATAAAAAGGCTAGACTTGCCTTTGTTGAACAGCATGTTGTGTGGCCAGAGGAGAACTGGTCCAGAGTGCACTTGAGTGATGAGAGTCAATTTATTAGGGTCTGATTGGAAACAATACATTCGGCATCAAACCAGGGAAAGACTGAACCCAAAGTGTGTAAAGTTAGGTTGATTCCCTTCCACAGCATGTGGGACACCATGTGGTGTATAGGGGCAGCACCTATCTCGGTTTCTCTGACCCTAGGCCACACAGCTACTGTAAGTAGTGACAGCTACAGTGGGAGGTCAGTCTTCTGGTAGCTCTGTGCGTTAACTTTCCTTTCCCCGTTCTATTATGCTGGGCACCAAGCTAGAAGGCAGAAAGTACCATTGGTTGGCACCTATGGTTTTTGGTATGACCTGGCTCGGATGTGAACCCACAACCTCCCGGCTGTGGGGCGGGTGCTCTACCACTAGGCCACCACTCCAGTCAAAGTGTGTAAAGAAGCCAGTTAAATTTGGAGGAGGAAGTGTCATAGTTTGGGAGATGTTTTCTGCACCAGGAGTTGGGCCTCTTGCACAGCTACATGGCAGGACGAATGCAAATGTTTATGTGAACCTCATGCAACATGCAATTCCTTCACCGCAATTGTCTCCCAATCAGCCCACAATTTTCATGCAAGACAATGCCTCCTGTCACTCTGCAAAACGACTTAAACAGTTCCTTGAATCTAATAATATTGAAACAATTAAAATGGCCAGCCCAGAGTCCAGATCTAAACCCCATAGAGAATCTCTGGAATATCCTTGGCAACAAAGTAATGGCTAAGAAACCCACTACAGTTACTGAACTGTGGAACAGACTGCAAGAAGAATGGACCAAGATCAAACCAGAGCATTGTGAGAACCTAGTGATGTCCTGTGGGTGCAGATGTGCTGAAGTCATTCAAAGCAAGGGCCTCTACACTTCCTATTATTTTTTAATCATATAGCCCTAAAAACATTGTTTAAATCTTCTTTTCTGACACAATGGTCACGGTTCTCTAAGTTTGCTCACTTTTTTTTTTTTACAAAATAAATGTTTGTGTTGAAGTGCCTTGGTTATTAAAAACAAAACATGCCAGTACAGCAGTGGTATAGCTACAGCTGATACAGTGCATCCGGAAAGTATTCACAGCACTTCACTTTTTCCACATTTTGTTACGTTAATAAATTTGCAAAAATCTCAAACTTTCACATTGTCATTATGGGGTATTGTGTGTAGAATTTTGAGAAAAAAATGAATTTAATCCATTTTGGAATAAGGCTGTAACATAAAATGTGGGGAAAAAATGAAGCGCTGTGAATACTTTGCAAATGCACTGTATTCTGTCAAATTCTGAACAATGAAGAATAACAATAGTTCAGAATAATCAAGTATTAATACATTATTCTCTTATTTCGACCACAGTAATGATGGCTCATGTACTACTAATATTTAGCCAGACTGACAGACAATTAAAAAAAGTCTTTTTGCTGACATCATTGTATCATACCACTAACAACAGATGTCTAAAGAAAACCATCTCTGCTCAGTCAGTTGTATCCTTTATTTAACTGAACAGGGATAGACCAACAGTCTTATTTCTAAAATTCAGTAAGCTGATGTGTTTTGGGTGATAATACAATCATTAAAAAGGATCGTATCAGACCCACGAAAAAGTCTGAAAAAAGGACAATGAATTGCCAACTTTGCCAAAAGTCTTTAAAAAAAAACCAAAACAAAGACTGCCACTCACATTTCAACATTTATGAATGAAGCCAGTGCATTGTAATGACTTTCATCTATTAGAAAAACAGCCCAACAAAAAGAATATGTGTAGTTTGCTTAAAAGTCCTGTCAGCTCTTTGAAAAATCTCCTACTTTTATCCTTGAAAACAATGAAGATTGTCATTTTTAACCTGGAGTGTATTTGGCATTACATCTGTGTGAAATTGCCAAACATAAGCATTTGGTGATGAATGTGACAAATGGAACATACAGTTCTCAGTGATGACGACCTCGCACATCTCCTTGAGGCGTGTTATGAGCAGCTGGTCAGCGACCACCAGCACATTGCAGACAAACTCCACATTCAGGGACTCTGTTCAGATAAAAGGGAGAAAAGAATTTTAAGTCTACAACCTGAATGTGATAATTAAAACTTGACACTTCAAAATGTGCTTTTGAAAAAATGTATCGGTGTACCCTTAATGGTGGGAGATTCATCGGTGTAAATGTACTCAAGAATGACCTGCAGAATCTCTGAGCTTGTAGACATCTCCAGTGCAGAACAGGAGGTGGCCTAAAGGGTTAAAAAGACAAATATAGTCAAAATATAATGTGTGACGATGAGTTTTACAAAGTAGCAACTAAATTTGGCATACCTCAATCCAGGGGTTTCCAAGCATGCTGTTGAAGTATTCTGCCAAAAAGCGGAAAAAAAAGTTGCAATTAATTTTCTATAGCTTGAATTTAATTTTTGATGCTTCAAAAAGTACATTGTAGCAAGGCTTTAAATCAGGGTGTCCAATCATGTGCCATGGAGGGCCAAGACCCTGCAGGCTTTACCTCCAATCAGGGTCTTCAACAGCAGATTTCACTACATTTCTTCCCACTGATTGCTGATAAGTGAAAACACATGCTGAAGAGACTAGGTACAAGAGAAAACCTGCAGAGTCTTGGCCCTCCATGGCACATGACTGGACACCTTTGCTTTAAATGATGCCATCTCCTTCTAAAGCAAGGGTCTGAAACTCACACTGGCCAAGGGCCACTGATGATACTGTCAACTCAAAGGAGGGCCACGTCAACATTCAAGTACAAGAAAAAAAAAAGTGCAAAATTATAATATAATTTTGAATTATTAATAGTTCCCATGTATTTAACAAAAACAAATGTGAGCAGCAGTCTATGCGTTGGGGCAGTGGTGGCCTACTGGTTAGGTATGTGGACTGGTGAGCCGAGGGTCACCAGTTCAATCCCCAACCCGGCAGGATCAGATCTGGGTGGGACAGATAACATAGCATTGTTTGCCCCAGCCTCCTAAACCCCACTGTGGTGCCCTTGAGCAAGGCCCTTAACCCCCTACTGCTCCAGTGGAGCTGCTCAGTGGCGACAGGTCAGTCTGTGGTTGTACTGGGCAGCTTCCTGGTATCAATGTGTGAATGTGAACAGGGTGTCCTTGAAAAAGAGAGGCTGCCTTTCAATGGAACTTCCCTGTATAAATAAATTATATATATTTGTACTAGCGATGCAAGTTACACACGTGGACAAAATTGTTGGTACTCCTCTGTTAATGAAAGAAAAACCCACAATGGTCATAGAAATAACTTGAATCTGGCTAAAGTGGTAATAAATAAAAATTCTATGAAAATTAACCAATGAAAATCAGACAGTGCTTTTGAATTGTGGTTCAACAGAATTACTTTAAAAAACAAACTCATGAAACAGAGCTGGACAAAAATGATGGTACCCCTAGAAAAGATTGAAAATAATGTGACCATAGGGACATGTTCAACCAAGATGTGTCCTCTAATTAACATCACAGGTGTCTACAAACTTGTAATCAGTCAGTCGGCCTATTTAAAGGGTTACAAGTAGTCACTGTGCTGTTTGGTGACATGGTGTGTACCACACTTATTTATTTATTTAGCGAATGCAAAGTCCTTAAGCCAAGCAGTTGCCTCCTGGTTTGCTGTATGGAGGGTGTGTAATCCTCCTTCCAGTCTTTGGAGCGGGCAAGCCTCTATGATGTGTTCCATTGTTTGCTCCTCTCCACATGCGCACAGTGGGCTAGGGCTACTGCCCCATCTGTGAAGGCTGGCCAAGCAGGGGCCATGTCCAGTCCTGAAGAGATTGAGTGTAGACCACTGTCTCCTTGGGAGGTTGGTGCCCGGGACCTGTTGGTTGGGGTTTATCACCAGCTGTTTGTTTGGGACCTCCTTGGTCTCCCATTCCTCTTGCCAAGCTGTCTGGATGGTAAAGTCAGCTGGGGGAGGGTTTTTCCAAATCGGCCGTCTGGATCAAAGTCGGGCAGTGGGTGGGGTGTAGATATCTGCATGGATTGGTAAGTGAGGAAAATCTTTAACTTTTTGGAGCATCCTTTGAGTTAATGCTGCTCGCCGGATGTGTGGAGGGGCTATGTTTGACAGTACAGAGAGCCAGGGGAGTGGTGTTGAGCGGATTGTTCCAGTTATAGTTCTCATGGTAGTTATAGTTATAGTTCCAGTTCCATTTGTACTAGTTCGGATTGTTCCAGTTATAGTTCTCATGTACCACACTAAACATGGACCAGAGGAAGCAAAGGAGAGAGTTGTCTCGGGAGATTAGAAAGAAAATTATAGACAAGCATGTTAAAGGTAAAGGCTTTAAGACCATCTCCAAGCAGCTTGATATTCCTGTGACTAAAGTTGCACATATTATTCAGAAATTTAAGATCCACAGGACTGTAGCCAACCTCCCTGGGCGTGGCCGCAGGAGGAAACTTGATGAAAAATGGAAGAGACGGATAATACGAATGGTAACAGAAGAGCCCAGAACAACCTCTAAACACATTCATGGTGAACTCCAAGGTCAAGGTACATCAGTGTCAGATCGAACCATCCGTCGTTGTTTGAGCCAAAGTGGACTTCATGGGAGACGACCAAGGAGGACACCACTGTTGAAAACAAATAAAAAAGCCAGACTGGAATTTGCCAAACTGAATGTTGACAAGCCACAAAGCTTCTGGGAGAATATCCTATGGACAGACGAGACAAAACTGGAACTTTTTGGCAAGGCACATCAGCTCTATGTTCACAGATGCAAAAATGAAGCATACCAAGAAAAGAACACTGTCCTTACTGTGAAACATGGAGGAGGTTCTGTTATGTTCTGGGGCTGCTTTGCTGCATCTGGCACAGAGTGTCTTGAATCTGTGCAGGGTACAATGAAATCTCAAGACTATCGAGGTACTCTAGAAAGAAATGTGCTGCCCAGTGTCAGACAGCTTGGTCTCAGTCACAGGTCATGGGTCTTGCAACAGGATAATGACCCAAAACACACAGCTAAAAACACCCAAGAATGGCTAAGAGCGAAACATTGGACTATTCTAAAGTGGCCTTCTATGAGCCCTGATCTAAATCCTATTGAATATCTGTGGAAGGAGCTGAAACATGCCATCTGGAGAAGGCACCCTTCAAACCTGAGACAACTGGAGCAGTTTGCTCTTGAGGAGTGGGCCAAAATACCTGCTGAGAGGTGCAAAAGTCCCATTGACAGTTACAGAAATCGTTTGATTGCAGTCATTGCCTCAAAAGGTTGTGCAACAAAATATTAAGTTAAGGGTACCATCATTTTTGTCCTGGCCTGTTTCATGAGTTTGCTTTTTAAAATAATTCTGTTGAACCACAATTCAAAAGCATTGTCTGATTTTCATTGGTTAATTTTCATAGACTTTTTATTTATTACCACTTTTGTCAGATTCAAGTTATTTCTGTGACTATTGTGGGTTTTACTTTCATTAACAGAGGGGTACCAACAATTTTGTCCACTTGTGTTTCAATTAATCATTAGTTGATTCACCTTATCGATCGATTAATGATTAATTGATAAGCAGCAATTTTCCTGAGAAGCTGAATTTCCCTTGGTAGAATACGGTCCATCTTTAACATATAAAAAGTAAATTATTACTGTTTTTGAGATATTGAATAAAACATGAACATCATACTCCTCAATGATTTATTGTACCATTTGCATTTTTTTTTTACAACAGACAATGGCATTTTTTGTAGTTTAACAAATTTTATACTGTACAGTGTATACTATGTGCTTTTACATCGCAGTTAATTACAAATGTCATAATTTTTAATTTATTTTTAAAACTATCATAAAATTAATCTTTTTTAGTTATATTACAAAAAAATAACTTTCATGTTCTAATTTACTGAGATGCACTAGTAGACTGTTTTAACAGGAAAATAAATTGTGAGCAGCTTTATCTGTTGCATGTCAAATATTATCACAACGCTCCGGAAATCCAGACAAACCCAGTACAATCTAGGCTGCCTCTGTTGTCGGTTACCTCAGTGGTAACTTGAGTCTGGTCTGCTTTCCTGTCTAGCAGCAGGTTGAAGGCAGCGGGGATGGGTTTTTGTGCTTGTGTAGTTTCTTCCTTGCGCCAGTCTGTTTCTCCACCCTGCTGATTTGAAGTAGGCAGGTGGTGCTTCAAGCTTGCGTGCCATTGGAACTTCTTGTGGCTCTCTGACGTAACCTGGAAGGGTGAGGTTTTTTTGCTCTCCACAGTGCATGCACTCTGGGGGCTTGGCGTCTTCTTTTTCTTTCGCTTCGGTCGAAAGGTGGCAGCGGGTGACCACGTGCGGCCCTGCTTGGATGGCGACGCCACTACATTTCATAGCATAAGCTCCAATTGAAAAAAAACGACTGCTGAGTTATCAATTAATTGACAACTAATTTAATTTAGTTGACTAGAAAGTATGACACTAGAAAGTAGGATCACATCACTCCAATTTTGGAAGGTCTTCACTGGCTCCCGGTCCATCTCTGCATTCTAAAATTCTTATTTACTTCTAAGGTTCTGAATGGTTTGGCACCTTTTTATCTACCTGAGCTTCTGGACTTTTACTGTCCTGCTCGAGCACTAAGATCACCCGACCAGCTGCTTTTAGTGCAGCCTAAAAGCAAATTAAAACAGAGAGGGGACAGGGCCTTTGCAGTGGCAGCCCCTGGATTATGGAATAGCCTGCCACTCCATGTACGCACCGCAGAATCCGTAAGGTCTTTTAAATCACAACTTAAAACCCATCCCTTTAATGTGGCTTTTAATTATAGTTCAGTTTGAGTCCTACAGGTCTTGTTATTTTTTTAAACTTTATTGTCATTCAATCCATACAGCCAATCATGTACAGTATAACAAAATTACATTTCTCTTATCTACAATGTTAATCACATCTAAAATCAGAGGGGTCGCTGCCATGCAAGGCGCCGCCAAAAACAACTTTTTCCTTCCCCCATTCTATTATGCTAAGACCATTTTTAATATGGTCTTTAGTATGACCCAGCCAGGGCTTGAACCCACGACCTCCCAGTTGTGGGCCAGATGCTCTACCAACTAGGCCACCACTCCAGTATGTTATGTTGTGGTCTCTGTGTTTTTAGCTTGTCTTTAATTTTATTTTTTCTGTTAGATATGTATTTTATTGTATGTATTTTATTTATTTTATCACATGTAAAGCAGTTTTGCCAACTTTATTTTTGTTTTTAAATGTGCTATATAAATAAAGCTGACATTGACTAATTCTTATCGAAAGTCAATTAATCATTAACATTCCTAATTTGTTCTCAACATATTCCTTGCTTTGGCGCCAAATAAAAATGACCAACTTAGCAAAATCTTGTACAGAAATAAAAAAATAAATCCCTGAGCACACTGTTCTATTTCTGTCCAGACACCTGACACAGCTTCTGCTCATACAGTTGAACTACATTTGGGCTGATAGAGGTCACAGTTGAAACCGTGAGTAAAGCTTGAAGATGGTCACCACTCAGTCTGGACTTCTACTTAGATTTATTAAAGTTCATAGTGTAGAAAAGTTTCTCAGAGAGACATGTGCTTCCAAAAAGGCACATCACCCGACTAAACACTTGACAGCTCTTGTCAAGATGGAGGCAATTGTCTCAGAAATTGTCCAGTCTGCTTTTCCTTGTGCTTCTCTGAAGGTAGTTTTTAGCTGACTGTTGCACTGCAAATCAGTAAGTTCCATTTGCAACTAGGGCCGGGCGATATACCGAATATATTCATTGTATTGGTACATTTGGCCACCCACGATGCATAAAATGGTTGTATTGCGTATATTCGAGAATTTGTCATGAGCTGCCACTGCTGAAGTCTAGCTGCAGCTCAGTGCGGCCTTCCCACCCCCCTGCATGCTCACAGAGAGATGTACACTGCAGAGAGCAGAGATAAAAAGGAAGCTAACAGAATAAAAGTAAGCCCACCCTAAGCATAGGAAACAAGCAAGACAGAGCTTGACATTAACTTTTTTGCTCACCAGCTACTGTAGCTAGTGATTTTCCAAAGTCACTAGTCACTCAGCCTTTTCAATAGTTACAACTTTGTGGTTGGAAAATTATGTTTAATATGATCAAATTGGATTATTGCATGCTAAAATTTAATTATACTAAATTTACATCCATTTTCAATGTAAATTACCCTTATACATGCAAAAAAAAAAAAAATAGCAAGTGAAACACTGAAGAGCAGTAAATACTGTAAAACGGTGGAGAAAAATATTTGCAATATGAGAGTGAAGAGCAGATAGATTTGGGTCTGTCCCACTTCTCATTTGTACCCCTACCCCTTTGCCTGCCCCTATGAATTGGGACACCCCTTCATGGCTGTATGACATCATTAGTAGTTGCTGATGGATTTAACCCAAATGGACAGACACTACCTGTTTTCACCAGAAAAAAGGAGAGAAAGAAAAAGAAAACAACTGTCAAGTCAACAATCTTCCCCATGATTGTGTAGACTACTGAACCAGACTAAGACCATTTAAAGGCTCAGGAAACCTTTGCATGCTTTTGGAGTTAATTGGCTGATTAGAATGTGACACCACAAGTTTACAACATTGAACTTTTCCACAATATTCTAATTTTTTTGAGAAACTGAATTTGGGGTTTTCATGAGCTATAAGCCATAACCATCAAAATTAAAAGAAATAAATGCTTGAAATATATCACTGTGTGTAATGAACAGTGTTGGGAGTAACGCGTTAGTGTAACGCCACTACTTTTGCAGTAGCGTGCTGTGTATGGAAATTACTGTTTAAAAATTCAGCAATGCGTTACAGTTAGTGAAATTTGATCAGATGAGTTACTCCCGTAAGTCGTTTTATGAATATGGATAGATTTTTTTTTTAGCACAAATAAATACAAACTGACCCTACGTAGCTGAACAGCCATCAGTCAACGTAACCTGTTGCAAAGAGCCTGTTCACTACTGAGTGGAGGAAAAGATGAAGCTACTTTGTTTTTGCGGAAATAGACAAATTATTTTTCCTTTGTCACGGTTAAGGACAAATGCATATTGGTGGGTTGCAAGCTAAAGCGCGGCTGAGACCGACTGCAATCTTCAGAAGCGCCTGAGAACAGCAACAAAACCCAACAAAGCTAGTGCTATGCTAACATCACCATGTTAGTGGATTTAAGCTACCTGAACACCCACAGCTGGATTTCAAGCACAGATGTGCATCTGGACAGTTTGTAACTCAGCATGAATTAAACCGATTGATTGCTAGGTACGTAGTTACAGAATGAAGATCTGATAACAGTCATTTTCCATCCAACAACTGAGACTGTGAGCCACTGAAGTTAAAACGCATTCACTTGTTATCTGGATAAAGATTATTCAAAAATGGATTTGATCTCCAAAAGGAATTTGAGGGACTGAATCATATCTCTGTCACAGCAGACATTTGGACTGTGGATAATGGACATTTTCTTTGGATCACTGCACACTGGATTAAAGCCATAATATTAAAGGTAAGAAACACTGACAGCTTTATGCAGTGTTGCCAACTCACTCTTTTGGAGTGATTCTCATTCTTTTTCCCTCTCTCTCACATCAGAAAAACCCATTTCTCACTCCAAAATGAGGAAATTACTGGCAATTTTGTGTTGATTTTCTTCAGATTTTTCCCACAATAATAGCTCTCAAGGCAGGATAAAGCACACTGAACTTGTTCTACATGCTCTGCCTGAAACAGTCTGTTTTCAGGCTGACATTAATAAGCCCGTAATGGAATCCATAAATTAAACCATCTTGCTATGTGTGCAAGATGATTTAAGTATGCATTTAAAAGTAACATGAAAGTTACTTTTCCAAGTAACTAGTAACTTTAATCATGCAGTAATTGGTAACGCGGTTACTTTTGAAAAGAAGTAACTAGTAACTGTAAGTTACTATTTTAGTAACTTGTTCAACACTGGTAATGAAGCTATCTGAGTTCCATTTTTTGAACTGAACTACTGAAATAAATCAACTTTAATGACATTCTAATATATTAAGATGCACCTGCATAAACGTAGGTGCAGGGCTGCATGTCCATCGAATGTGTGTGTGTGTGTGTGGTCCCCCCCCCCCCCCGCTCGGACCATCTATTTCCTGTTCTGTTTATATGTAGTCCAGCGCATAATCCACTCAGAGCAAAAACGTTCTCCGTGGTGAGAGGATTTTGCCACTGCGCAGAGGAGTAATAAATAAGAATAAGTGGGCCGATACAGTGCACCACAGACGTCATCTGGCCATTGGTGAGTTGAGCGCAGTACTGAATGAAATTATAAGAAATAAGAAAACAAAATACCAATGATTAATGCTCAGTAAAAACTTAACTTATGGCAGGGGTGTCAAACGTCCAGCCCACGGGCCCAAACCTCCCCATAACTCCGCACTGTGTGTCTATATATATATATTTATAGTAATATGTACATATGTTTACTAGCTGTTCTTGTTTTTTCTTGCCTTCTGATTGTTGCTCTGAGTGTTGCTATCCCTGTGCTGTTGCAATCCTGGAATTTCCCCATTGTGGGACTAATAAAGGCTTATCTTATCTTATCTTATAAGATGAATTTACAAAGTGTGAAAAGACAGGCTGCTATTTTTAAATAAAATGACCGCTATTCCCAATTTGTACATTGGGTATCACACTTTTTTTTTTTTATTAAGAATAGCAAAAAATTATTTTACTGGTCCGGCCCACTTGAGATTGAATCAGGCTATATGTGACTCCTGGACTAAAATGAGTTTGCCACCCTTGATTTACAGAAAGAATAACTTACAGGGCTAATATACTAATATTGTCCACAAGATGAAACATGTAGAAATATATAATCATCTATATCTCGAGTATCAAGATATTGAATAATTATATCAAGATATGATTTTTGGCCCATATTGCCCAACCATAGCTGATACAGTCCACTGAGGGAGAAGAAAAACTGTACAGAATGTTGGGATAGTCACTCTGGAATGAATCAGAATATTCAGAGCCTCAAAACTGGTACTCAGGATGGCCCTACTTCATTCTTACCTAATCTAGCACAGAGGACACTTTTGTGGCAAGGAAACTCTTTCCCATCGTCAGATTTCAGAGTGACATCACAGAGATAGGAGCTGCAGAGCAGGGAAAAGAAAAATCAAAATGTTTTCCTTAAAGACAGAACATGCAGTTAAGTCACAACAGCCCTATTCACGTGGGACTAGTATTACCTGGGGACCTGCAGTAATTTAAAAATTACACAACTGTGTTCCATGCTGGGCATTCACACGGAATAAACAAAGTCTGTTTCACTAGAATTTACTGACAAAAATCCCTGACTATATCATCAAGACCTTGACTAACATCTGCTGTTGCACCCAGGTGAGAAATAGCAATGGTGTCAATGTCCATGTTATGCAATTCAATGGTGAAGAATTGCTTGAATTTACTCCCAAAACACTCAGGGACATATTACAACAACGCGGTCGGTCAGTCAGTTGTGACTGATGCAGAACACGTTTATGGGTGTTTCCAAGTTCATTTCCTTATCACAACAGCGTAGAAACCAGTCCCTCCAGGATTTTGTGGGATGTTTTTATGATTGTTGCGGCCCAAAAAGCCTGAATTCGTGGGAGCTTTTCTAAAAAGTTGCAATAAAAGTTGCAATGTTTTGAGAGGTTTAATTGTACTAAAAGTTGTGGGAAGAATTACAAATTTTACAGCAGATGGTTTTTTTTCCATAGTTTACTGCACTAATATTCTATAACACCAGAAGAAAAGCACAGGATTATCAAAAATTTCCTATTAACAGTTAACTGTAAATTAAGCAGAAACTTCTGCTATACAGACAAGAGCACTTTGAGGCGAGTGCAATATCCCCTGCCTCCGTTTTCTTTGAAGATACCAATACCTACTGACAGAGAGCAGTTTTCAACTTTTCAATATAATTACTGTGGCAGAGCCAAATTATGATAAGCCCATCATCCACAAACATACAACAAAGTATACAACTCATAGCTGTAGGTCAGGATCCCAAGATGAACCTGTGTAGCAAGTATGGCGATCCTAAAAAGCTTTACACGTTCTATAGTAAGAGATCATAGGGAGTGCCAACCTTGACCTCCTGACCCAAAACCTGTAGTTGGAGGTCATGGTCTCAGAGTGAACCTGTGTGCCAGATATGGTGACCCTAGCTTTCTTTGTTGTTGACATATGCTTTATAAGGCCTTTTGATGTTGACCTTAGACTTTGCAATCCCAAAACCACAGTCGCACTTCGGGGTCACACAGTGAACCTGTGTACCAGGTTTGGTGGCCCTAGCTTTACTCGTTGTACAGTAATAAGGCATAAGAAATGTTAACCTTGACCTTTTGACCCAAAAACCCATAGTCAGAGGTCAGGATCCCAAGCTGAATCTGTGTAGCAAGTTTGGTGACCCTAGCTTTCTTTGGTGTTGAGATATAGTTTATAAGCCATTTTGATGTTGACCTTTGACCTTGCAATCCCAAAACTGCAGTCGCACTTCAGGGTCACAAGGTGAACCTGTGTACCAAGTTTGGTGACCCTAACTTTACTCGTTGTACAGTAATAAGGCATAGTGAATGTTAACCTTGACCTTTTGACCCCAAACCCATAGTCTGAGGTCAGGATCCAAGGTGAACCTGTGGACCAGGTTTGGTGGCCCTAGCTTTACTCATTTTATAGTAATAGTGCAAATGGAATGCTAACCTTGACCTTTGGACCCCAAACCCATAGTCAGAGGTCAGGATCCCAAGGTCAATTTATATACTAGGTTTGGTGGCCCTAGCTTTACTCATTTTATAGTAATAGTAAATGTAGCATTGACCACAGCGCAACTGCAATGTTGAGTTTGAACTTTGACCCCAAATCCATAGTTAGGTGACGGTGCAAATTGTCCAAGATGTGTATTAGATACAACTACTGTATCAATTTGAAAAGCCTACATCATTTCTTTCAGTAGTTATTGTGTTTAGAAGATTTAGGGAAAAATCTGATCTGACCTATGACCTCAAGGTCATCCAATGAGAGTGAAATTGCAATACGCACATCATCAGAGTATATCAAACCATGGTACCAAGTTTCAAAACAATCGGAACAAAACTGTAGGAGGAGTTGATTTCACAAGACAGTTACTGTCTATGAAGTGAGGTGAAATAAGAGGTCATAAGTCAGGGGCTACAATTCCTGCAAAAATCATCCCATCAGAACCAAACTGCAACTGACCCATAACACAATCCCCCGCCGGTCAAAAAACCAAAAAACTCTTGTGCAACAGCAAATACAAACTTTAGTACAATATCCATTATAATGGCTAGATTGTGTTGAATGCATGTTAATGAGTATATATTTGGAAATTATTGGCAGCACCTTCATTAGAAAACTCCATAACCACAGCGGTCCCCAACCACTCGGTACCAAGTGCAGAGAAAACTAGAAAAGCACTCGGAGAGCGCAGACCTCCACCAAGCGCCACAGTTCCCCCCCATACAGTGTTTGTATGTACGTTTTCAGATTCATTGACCATGAAAACATATGACTAGCAATTGCATTCACAATGATAGGATTAGTGGTTCAGTAGTTATTGACGAAAATGGGATTTTCCGTAATGGCGGTTTAGCGCCACAGTTCCCCCCATACAGTGTTTGTGTGTACGTTTTCAGATTCCTTGACCATGAAAACATATGACTAGCAATTGGATTCACAATGACAGTATTAGTGGTTCAGTAGTAAAAGCATTACCTCCTTGGCGGAGGTAATAAACTCAAGTGTTGCTGTTGTGTCCATCTCCTCCATCTCCAAACTCCCAGGCTGCGGGCGTTGCAATTCATCGCACAACCGCGTACAACCCACAGGCCAATGGGTTATGCGAGCGTTTTCATAGATTACTGAAAGCAGCACTCAGGGGTTCACTGACGGATGCAAATTGGGTAGACAGGTTGCCGTGGGTTTTTATTGGGGTTGCGCTCCGCGGCAAATGAGGATTTGGAAGCTTCCCCGGCAGAGAGCTTGTTTTTGCGCAGCCACTATGGCTGCCCGGGGAATTTCTGCCATATAATCCCGCGCCGGACAGCTGCCCGTCTCAGCTTTTGCAGCGTAGCGCAAACACAGGCACGCTGCCGGGCCCTGCCCACCACAGTTTTCCACATGCTTTTGTGCCTAAAACTTTGAAGAACGCAGAGTTCGTGTTCGTCAGACACAACGACCAGCGCCCTTCATTGCGCCTGCACACATGTTGAAAATGGCCCTATCTCACAATGTTAAAGAATCCTTTAAAAAATTCCTGGATCCAGATGGTGATCCGGATCATCCCCAAAATTTAATCAGTTCTTCCTTGTACCATTTCCAACAACGCCTGAAAGTTTCATGGAAATCCGTCCAAAACTTTTTGAGTTATCTTGCTAACCAACAGACAGACAGACAGACAGACAGACAAACCCCGGCAAAAACATAACCTCCTGGCCTGCAGCCTGGCGGAGGTAAAAATCAGACGGACAGACAGACAGATGGATAGATGGATTTTACTGACCCCAAACTGGGAAATTACATTGTAACAGCAGCAGCATGACAATCTATTGAAGGCTGTGTTTTTCTGGGGAAAAAAAATTACTGAATATTTTCTCTTTCCTTGCCTGACTCCTGCTAGTCCAGGGGTCGGCAACCCGCGGCTCTTTCATCCCTCTGCTGCGGCTCCCTGTGGCTTTGGAAAATAAATAATGAGTATTTAATTAAAATGTATTTTATTTTAGTTCATTAGTTTTTAAAATGTAATTCTAAATTTGAAGATTATGGTGATCTTGTAAAATCTAAAAAAAAAAACGTGTTAAAGTTTAATCACCGTCAGCGAAAATCAACACGATTACATAAGCGCTCGGCGCTTCCCCGGAAGTCGTCTCCCGCGATAACCCGGATGTGTTGTGTTCAAGCTATTGCTATATTGCAGTAGCTTGACAGCCCTGCGATTGGATAGTTGCAAATGATTGGACCAATCAAATGGCTCGTTGTATGCTTTTTCAAAGATTCATGGCGGCGTGTTCTCAGGGATGTGATTTTCTGCTAATTCCTCCTCATAATTGTTCCTCCTCATAATTTAAAAATTAAATGTGGTTTATTAAATATTAGGTCTCTAACTCCCAAGTCTCTGTTAGTCCATGATCTGTTAATTGATCATCAGATTGATTTAATTTCCCTTACAGAGACTTGGTTAGGGCAAGAGGATTATGTTGGTTTAAATGAAACAACTCCCTCTGGTTATTTAAACTGTCAAAATCCCAGAAGTTCTGGTCGTGGAGGAGGAGTAGCAACAATTTACCATTCCAAATTACTAGTTAATGTAAAGCAAAAAACATGTTATAATTCCTTTGAGGGCCTGGTCCTCAGTATTGGGCACTTTAGCAATTTTAGGTTAAACCCAATTTTATTTGCCATAGTTTATCGTCCCCCATCAACCTACTCAGAATTTTTATCCGAATTTGCTGATTTCTTAGCTGATTTAGTGCTGAAATCTGATAAATAATTGAATGAATAATTATAGTAGGGGACTTTAATATACATGTGGATGTAGATAGTTACTGCCTTAATGTGGCATTTAATTCAATATTAGACTCGATTGGGTTTTCTCAGAAAGTAGGAAATTCTATTCATTACCTCCACCATACATTGGACCTTGTTCTGACATATGGCATAAAAATAGAAAATCTTGTAGTGTCTCCTCATAACCCTGTACTATCAGACCATTGTCTGTTAACCTTTGATTTTACTATTTCTGACTATTTGGCTCCTAAAGAAAAATATTATTACAGTAGATGCCTCTCAGATGATGCTGTTACCAAATTTATGCAGATTGTTTCCTCTATGCCATGTGTCAACACAACGGAAATAAGCTATAGACAGCTTGCTCCTTCTGTAATTGATAACATGGTGGATAGTGTTTCAGCTTCTCTGCATCAGACTCTAGACTTGGTGGCCCCCTTAAAAAAGAAAAAGTCTAATCAGAGATTTCTAACTCCTTGGTTCAATACAGAAGCTCGTAGCTTAAAACAGAAGACTCGTCAGAAAGAAAATGGCGCTCCACTAATTTAGATGAAATCTATTTAGCTTGGAGAAATCATCTTAATTTATAAAAAATCTCTTAGAAAAGCTAGAACGAGTTATTACTCCGCATTAATAGAAGAGAACAAGAATAATCCCAGGTTTCTTTTCAGTACTGTAGCCAGGTTGACAAAGAGTCAGGACTCTGTCAATCCTAGCATTCCCTTAGAGCTTACTAGTCAGGACTTTATGAACTTTTTCAATAATAAAATTTCATCCATCAGAGATAAAATCAAACAGATTCTTCCCACAGTTAACTTAAATACTGTAACTACTACAACTCCTTCTATTGATATCTGTCTTGATGAGTTTACTCCAATCGACCTTTGTGAGTCAGACAAAATAGTTTCCTCATCCAAACCTTCAACTTGTCTTTTAGACCCTATTCCTACCAGGTTATTTAAAGAAGTCTTCCCACTTACTGGTAGCCTTATTCTTCATATAATCAATTCCTCACTAACTTTAGGCCATGTACCGCAGGCTTTTAAAACGGCTGTAATTAAACCCTTACTCAAAAAGCCAACGCTAAATCCAGGAGATTTAGCTAACGATAGACCAATCTCTAATCTCCCTTTCATTTCAAAAATCTTAGAAAGAGTTGTTGCTACGCAATTATTTGACCACCTACAGGGAAATGGTTTACTTGAAGAGTTTCAGTCTGGGTTTAGAATCCATCATAGTACTGAAACAGCCTTAGCGAAGGTCACCAACGACCTCCTCATTGCATCTGATAATGGACTAGTTTCTGTACTTGCCCTTTTAGATCTTAGTCAGCTTTTGATACTATCGATCATAATATTCTACTTGATAGATTAGAACACTATGTTGGACTTAATGGAACTTTGTTGCAGTGGTTTAGATCTTATTTATCTGATAGGTTCCAGTTTGTTCATGTAAATAATGAGTTTTCTTTCAACTCAAAGCTCAGTCATGGAGTTCCACAGGGATCTGTGCTAGGCCCTACTCTTTTTAGTTTATATATGCTTCCGTTAGGCAACATTATTAGAAAGCACTGTATACATTTTCATTGTTATGCTGATGACACGCAATTACACCTGTCAATGAAGCCAGATGATAGTAATCAATTAGCCAAGTTAGAAGCCTGTCTTAAGGAAATCAAAGCTTGGATGACTTGTAATTTCCTGCTATTAAATTCAGATAAGACTGAAGTCATTCTTGTTGGTCCAAAAAACCTTAGAAATTCCTTTCCAAATCAAATTGTCAGTTTGGATGCGGTTACTCTTTCTCTTAATAGCTCTGTGAGGAACCTTGGAGTTATTTTTGATCAGGATTTGTCCTTCAATTCACATATTAAATTTGTTTCTAAGACTGCCTTCTATCATTTGCGTAATATTGCCAAGATTAGGAGCATCTTGTCTCAGAGTGATGCTGAGAAACTGATCCACGCTTTTGTTAGCTCGAGATTAGATTATTGTAATTCTTTATTATCAGGCTGTCCTAAAACATCTTTAAAAAGTCTTCAGCTGATCCAAAATGCTGCAACAAGAGTTTTAACAGGTACTAGAAAGACAGATCATATCTCTCCGGTTCTGGCCTCCCTTCATTGGCTTCCCATAGAGTTTAGAATTAAGTTTAAAATCCTTCTTCTTACTTACAAAGCTCTAAACAATCAGGCTCCTTTTTATTTAAAAGATCTGATACTACTGTGTTATCCTAACAGAGCACTACGCTCCCAAAATGCAGGATTACTTGTAATACCTAGAATCTCCAAAAGTACAATGGGAGGCAGAGCCTTCAGTTATCAAGCTCCTCTCTTGTGGAATCAGCTGCCAATCTGGATTCGGGAGTCAGACTCGATCTCTGTTTTTAAGAATAGGGCTAAAACCTACCTTTTTGATATAGCCTACAATTAGGGAGGGATCATGTGTTTCTGAACCCTCCCTTAGTTATGCTGCTAATAGGTTTAGTCAGCCGGGGGACCTCCAGTAATGCACTGGGCCTCACTCCTTTTCTCACTCTCAATGAAATATTTTTTTTGCTGGTCATTAACATTTGTTTGTTCTCTCCCATAGATTGAGTCCCCACCGTGCTGTTTGCTCTCTACATGTCTGTTCTTTTCTTCTTCTCTATTCCCTCACCCCCCAGCCAGTCGCAGCAGATGACTGCCCCTCCCTGAGCCTGGTTCTGCTGGAGGTTTCTTCCTGTTAAAAGGGAGTTTTTCCTCTCCACCGTCGCCAAGTGCTTGCTCACAGGGGATCGCCTGATTGCTGGGGTCTTTCTGCAACTGTGGGGGTTCCCCCTACAGTTGACAGTGCTATGAGATGACTGTTGTTGTGAAATGGCGCTATATAAATAAAGCTGAATTGAATTGAATTAATTCGCCGAATTCCGCTTTATTTTATCTTCCAGGAAGATAAAGTACGTTAAGTACGTTAGCGGCTTGTGGTCCACGAACGCAGTGAAGCTGCACCCTTTCAGGCAGGACTGGAAGTGGCGTATGGCCACTTCCGGTAATCGGTATGGCCAGGTGGAGAGTCATCAACTCTCTGTTACTGGCGGCGTACAACGGCTGTATGAGCTGGGCTGGCGTGAGGAAGGAAACGGTAATAAAAGTTAACCATCCCCTTTTATGATTCCAAACAGTTTGAAATTGACAGTGCACAGTGGACATTGACTCATAACTTTTGAATATTTCTAAGACTTGGCTACATCAGTGATTGTGCAAAATGAACTGCTCAAGACTCAATGGAGATTGAAACTGGTGATCTGAAATGAATGCTGAAATTATAAAAAGTAATGGTATGTTGGAATTTTATTTCTATTATGGAACAGATAAAATTAACTGATATTGATTTGATCAAGTGTTAAAGCATGTGATGGATAATGCTTGTTGGAATACTTTAGGAATGCTATCTTCTTGGAACATAAGTCAATATTATGCATTAATAAGTGGCATTCAGCTGTTTGTTTTATGTCATTTAAGCACAGTTCTGGTACTTAAAAATCATAAAAACCTAGGGCTTTGCCCCCATTGCCCCCCACCCCCCACCCCACCGGGGCTCTGCCTCGGACCCCGCTGGGGGACTATGTCCCCCAGACCCCCTGCTGAATTTTCAGATAATTTCCCCAACCCCAAATCACATCGCTGGTTCGTGTTGGAATTCTGAGCTTTCGGTATTGTTTTCAGCGGAATTATGAGATTTTTATCGAAGGATCAGGAGTCATCAGCGCTAGAAATAGCACTCTCCTTTCAACCCAATGTCAACCTTCAACCCAATGTCTTTTTTTTTTCGGAGTTCAAAATGTTTTTGTTGCATGCAGTAATGTAATTTTGTTTTCTCTGCAGGAGTTCCCTGATTTCATAAATTCAACACATTATAGTTTGTTTATACATAGCATAAAGGGAAAAAAAGTTATATGCAGTGTTATTTCATTTTAAGTGTCAAAAGGGTTTTTGTGGCTCCCAGTGTTTTCTTTTCTGTGGGAAACGGGTCCAAATGGCTCTGAGTGGTAAAGGTTGCTGACCCCTGTGCTAGTCTATCTGCTGCATATTGATACACAGTCGTACTGGGAGGAGGGGCTCTACCTGGGGTTGTGCATTGGCCAACATCCAGACTGGAGATTCACATATTTAAAGCTCATTGACAAGATGTAGTACCAATTTTACCTCTAAAGATGTATAAAATGTTCAAACACTGGCTGTAGTGTTAGATTTGTTCGTTTGTTTGGGGTTTTACAGCGTCTCTCCTCACGTGCACTCCCACGACAGTGTGGTTATCAGACAAGCGGACATTTTTCAACACAAACCCAGCACTTCGTGCACGCGGTCAAGACAGAGACTTGGGGAGACTCCACCTCCCAGCACATAGCTGGTGCACTGTCTACTGGTAATTGGATGGCGTGATGCAAAGCGTAAAAAACAGACAATGCGCTGACAGAAACTATCAAAAACACTGGCGTATGGCACAAAATCTGGCAGAAAAGTCTGTGGATGATCATCAAAACAGAGCCCTCAATCTTTAAATCCACTGCAGTTATCATTCTGCCATGAAAAAGGCAGAAAAGGCTGCCAGAAGGAATAATAGACATCTATCCCAAATTGCACAGGATTAGTAACCCCATAACTTCTGTATTCGCTAAAATATCATTGGTAATTTGCAGTGGAATTTCTACTTTACAGATTACTACCAGACCACAGGTGACACTAGTCCCTTGTGACTAGGGCTGCAACAACCACATTTATCTACTCACCATTTTTTCTGATAAAATTTGGGCTTGTTGCCAGACTTCTTGTGCACAACATTGATTTTCCCATTTTCATATTTGACGCCATCCAGTCTGTAAATAAAAATTAATTATTAAAAATGGCCTTAAATCTGCATCAGCAAAGGCTTTAGGGAACACTTTTCTTCTCACCGTGCTGACAGGCTACCCAGGCCCAGCTTTTTTGCAACACCCTGTAAGGTTTTTACAGGATTGGCCCCACCATCATTGGCTCCAGTCTTGTCACCTTTGCTACCTTTCCCCTTTTTGCCAGGCTTGGAGCCCTTGCTTTTGGCCTTGTCACTGATGCCCTTGGTTGCAGGGGAAAGGGAGCGGTACACCTCGAGGGCTGAACGACCTCTTAGATCCAAGTCCTGTAGGCTGCTGATAAGTCTTTCCTGCTCGAAATTCTGGACAGAAAGGGAGAGAGAGAAACATGACATTCATAAAATTGACTACAGAGCGATAAGTTCTTCATGATTGGTGCAAACCATTTTTTCCAACATCATTTCAGACTCTTTGCAAATTATGCAAAAAATAATGTACTGTATATCTATCTAGTAAATGCAAGGAATCTGTCTGTGTGTGTATGTGTGTCTGTTCCGCACATATCTTGAACGGTTCATCACACTGACCTAACATTTTATATATGTTTTAATGAGGTTACGAGGGTGTGCGTCCCCAAGTATGCAGTTGTTCAGATAAAATATGTAATTATTATTTAGTGGTACAGCATCCGCCCCACAGCCAGGAGGTCATGGGTTCAAGCCCCGGTTGAGTCATACCAAAGACCATATAAAAATGGTACTTTCCACCTTCTAGCTTGGTGCTCAGCAGAATAGAATGGGGGAAGGAAAGGTTGTTTGTGGCGGCATCTTGCATGGCAGCGGCCCCCTGATTCTAGAGGTGATTAACATTGTAGATAGGAGAAACATACTTTTGTTCTACTGTACATGATTGGCGGCATGGATTGAATGGCAATAAAGTTGGCTGCTTCTTCTTAGAAGTTTTCACTTCTACCGCCGTTATCATTCTACGATGTAGTGGCGTCACCAGTCTACACGGGGTCGTACGTAGTCATTCATTGTTGTTTGTCAACTGGCATGCACTGTGCAAACTGAATGTTTTGTGGAAAGTGTCTGTGGAAGGTAAGTGCATTTCACTAACTTATTTGTTTTACTGCCCTGTTTCTCTTCCTAATTCATTTTGTCAGATCCTTTTTTACCTGCTCCGGTTAACACTCTGGCTAGCCGTTTTAATTGCTGAGGCAAAGCCACGCTAGGTGATTAGCCAGCGGAGCTGACTAGTGGAGAAGCATTCCTTGCATTAAAGTGATAGTTCAGTCTAAGATGGACCAGGTGAAATCAAAAGCACGTTAAAAACCCCTGTCATGCAGGTTAATGTCACAATGAGCCTTCTAAATGTTAGTGCCAGCAAACTGGGAGTAGCTAAATCCCCGCCACCAGGGGAGGTGCACCATTCAGAGGCCACAGAAGTCAGGCAAGTCCGTGGTCTGCTAACATAAACGTGACTGATATTCAACCTGTTAATTAATACAAGGAATGTGTGTTCCTCGCATATTTCTCAAACCGTTTGTCAGATGGTTTGTCAGTTTGGTACATGCTTTGCCAAGGTTACAAGGGTGTGCAAACCCCAACTATTGTTACAACTTTCCCCATCGCTCTGATGCACTACCCGTTTCAGCCTGTATGTTGAAATTATGTTAAAAAAAAAAATAGGAATATGTAGCCTACTTTAACACAGAGGAAGGTGTGACATGTGTCAATGTATGTTTAATCTCATGTGCATGACATAAGCCTTTAGAAAATATATGGTTTGTATGGTTTATTTATCATTCCCTTATAATAACTAAACCATCAATGGATAAGCTGTCCACTTGATTTGTCTAAATACAATACAGGTTAGGACTGGACAATTAATCAAATTTTGATCGCAATCCCGATTTTGCCTGCCACGATTAAATTAACATGATCGTTGGCAATATTAACATTTAAAATGCGGCCTCTGCTGCACATCAAATCAAGCATTTTCTCACCTAACAGCCAGCCGACCACCAGGGAAGGAACACACATTAGACCAACATTAAGCTGCAGAACCGACAAGCGAGCACACCCTGTAGCAGAAGCCTTTAGTTATCAATAGCAGACTGGTGTGATGGTGAAACACATACCAGATGTCGGAAGCAGAAGGTGACTACAGCAACACGTGGAAGCGAGGAGCTAGTGCCTCAAAAGGATCATCATCCGTTGTCTGGATGTGTTTTGGATTCAGGGCAAGTGATGCTGACTAAATAAATTGTATGCAAAGAGTGCCATAGAGCTGTGTCTGCACCGCAGAGCAACATAACTAATTTATTCAACCACCTGAAAAAACACCAAACACAAGTACAATAAATGCATGAAGGCTAAAGTGAATATCACTTCACTAAATCACAGTCCGTGTCCAGCACCGACCCAGGCAACCATAGTATCAACCCTACACACAGCTTCACCGTATCCATCTGCCTATCAAAGACGCGCTAAAGTAACTGATGCAATAGAGTTTTATTTGGCCAAAGACATGTGTCCAATAAATACTATATGAGCAATGAAGGCTTTAGAAACATTGTAAAAACACTGGACAAGAAATACATGATCCCTACGAGATTCTCCAAAGTTGCATTACCTGTGCTGTATGAAAAATACAGATGATATTTCAACTGTCGAGTACTTTGCAACTACGACTGACCTATGGTCAAGCAGAATAATGGAGCCGTACCTGTCCCTGACAATTCACTACACTGATGGAGATTTTAAAATGAAGAGTAGATGCTGGCAGACATCGTTTTTCCCCACAAGATCAAACAGGAGACACTATAGGCCACAGACTGAGGGAAGCGCAATCATCTTTTACATTTTTACGTTGGTTAACCAAAACGGTGGTGGCGTGTTCACACACAGCGGCTAGACGCTCCAGACTACTGCGCTTGTTTTTGTGTTTTTCTGCCTTTTTCTGTGGTCCTTCTGTGACGGACTAATTACCTACAGTTGCCAGGAACTTCTAGGCACTGGTCGCCAACTTACCTCAGACATCTCCAGCACTTATTCCAGTAATCACCACCACATCCCAGAGAAGATCACCAGACCTCCGGGCACTCCGTGGTTCGTTATCAGGCCCCGCAAACGGCGTAGACGACAAGTGAGAAAGAAATAAGGCTGCAGAGCTGGTCTCCATGCCCAGCTGCGCAAACTATGCAGCAAACCACCGTTATCTTCAATTTTTCTCACCAGTGCCAGATCCCTCGCCAACAAAATGGCTGTGATCGGAGCTCGCCAACAATCGCTAGGTCCAGGACTGTTATATTCTAATTGTGACCAAATCATGGCTGCTTCCACATATTCCTGACGTCACTGTGGAATTACCAGGCCGAACTACCCACCACTTCGACCGCAACGCAGATTCTGGTAAGGGAAGGGGTGGAGTGCTCTGTGTTTATGTGCTTCAGACTTGGTGTAATAACAGCAGAATAATTCAAAGCCACTGTTCACCAGACTTGGAGGCCATGTCCTTCCTGTGCAGGCTTTTTTATCTTCCCCGCGAGCTATCCATGCATCCATTTTTTAACGATTTTCAGGAGGTCTGGGTCGCAGAGGCAGCAGCTCAAGCAGAAAAGCCCAAACTTCCCTGTCCCCGGCCACCTGCTCCAGCTCTTCAAAGAGGATACCAAGACATTCCCAGGCCAGCTAGGAGACGGAGTCTCTCCAGCCTGTCCTGGGTCTGCCCTGGGGTCTCCTGTTGGATGTGGCTGAAACACCTCAAGCGGGAGGGTCAAGGAGGCATCCTGATCAAGTGCCCAAACCACCTCAACTGGCTCCTTTCGATATCGAGGAGCAACGGCTCTACTCTGAGCCTCTCCCGGATAACTGAGCTCCTCACCCTTTCCCTAAGGGTGAGTCCAGCAATCTTACAAAGAAAGCTCATTTCAGCCGCTTGTATCTGCGATCTCATTCTTTTGGTCATTACCCAAAGCTCATGACCGGCGAGGGTAGGAACGTAGATTGACTGGTAAATCGACAGCTTTGCTTTGGAGCACAGCTCCCTCTTCACAAGAACAGACCAGTACAATGTCCACATCACTGCAGAGGCTGCTCCAATCTGTCTGTCAATCTCTCGCTCCATTCTCCCCTCACTCGTGAATGAGACCCCGAAATACTTAAACTCCTGCACTTGGGGCAGGATCTTGTCTCCAACCCCAAGAGTAAATCCACCTTTTTCCGGCTGAGCACCATGGACTCTAACTTTGAGGTGCTAATTCTCATCCCAGCCACTTCACACTCAGTAGCAAACCATCCCAGCAAGGCCTGTCGGTCATTGCTTGATGAAGCGAACTGGACAACATCATCTGCAAACAGCAGAGATGAAATCTTGTGGTCACTGAGCATGACACCCTCTGTTCCTTGGCTGCACCTAGATATCCTGTTCATAAAAATTATGAACAGGATCAGTGACAAAGGGCAGCCCTAGAGGAGTCCAACTCTCAGTGGAAACTAGTTTGACTGGGTGTTGGCAATACGAATCGTGCAACGGTCGTATAGGAACCGGATAGCCCATAACAATGAGCCCGATACCCCATACTCCCGCAGCACCCCCCACAAGAGACCACGAGGGACACGGTTGAATGCTTTCTCCAAGTCCACAAAACACACGTGGACCGGTTGCGCAAACTCCCACGAACCCTTGAGGATTCTTGAGAGGGTAAAGAGCTGGTCCCATGTGCCACGACCAGGACAAAACCACATTGCTCCTCCTGAATCTGAAGTTCAACCAGCGTTCGGACTCTCCTCTCCAGTACCCTGGCATAGACCTTCCCAAGGAGGCTGAGAAGTGTGATCCCCCTAAAGTTGGAACACACCCTCCGGTCCCCCTTTTTAAAAAGAGGAACCACCACCCTGATTTGCCATGCCAAAGGCAATGTCCTCAACTTCCACGCAGCATTGCAGAGGAGTGTCAACCATGACAACCCTACAACATCCAGGGCCTTGAGGTACTCAGGGTGAACCTCATCTACCCCCAGGGAGAGGCCACCAAAGAGTTTTTAACCACTTCGTCGACCTCAATCCCTGTAATGGGTGACTTGTTCCCCTCGTCCACAAGCCCTGCTTCATCTATGGAAGGCGTCTCAATGGGATTGAGGAGATCCCTGAAGTATTCCTTCCACCGCTCGACGATGTCCCAAGTCAAAGTCAGAAACCCCCCCCTTCCACACCATACACAGTGTGGACAGGGAGATGCTTGCCCCTCCTGAGCCACCAGACAGTTTACCAGAATTTCTTCAAGGCCAACCCAAAGTCCAGTTCCATGGCCTCATCAAACTCCTTCCACACCCGAGTTTTTGCTTCAGCAACCACCTGAATTGCACTCTACTTGGCCTGCTGGTACACCTCAGCTGCTTCAGGAGTCCTGCAAGCCAACCAAGCTCGATAGGACTCCTCCTTCAGCTTGATGGCCCCCCTCACCACTGGTGTCTACCACCTGGCTCTGGGGTTGCCACCACAAGATGCACCAACAACCTTGCAGCCATAGCTCTGGGCAGCTGCGTCAATACTGGAGGTTGAGAACACGGCTCATTCAGACTCCATGTCTCCAGACTCCCTCAGAATGTGGTTCAAGTCCTTCCAGAGGTGGAAATTGAAGACCTCCCAGGCAGGGGCCTCAGCCAGACGTTCCCAGCAGGTCTGAGTGACGTCCGCTCCTGCCATCGGCTCCAACTCACCACCACGTGGTGATCAGTTGACAGCTCTGTACCTCTCTTTACCCGAGTGTCCAAGACATGTAGTCGCAGGTCTGATGACATGATAACACAATCAACTCAGGTTCAGATCGGGCAAGCCATTCCTCCCAATCACGTCCCTCCAGGTTTCACTGTTATTGCCCATGTGTGCATTGAAGTCCCCCAGTAGGACAACGGCGTCTCCAAGAGGAGCACTCCCCAGCACCCCAGTCAGAGACTCCAAAAAGGGTGGGTACTCTGAACCATCATTTGGTACACAGGCAGAAATGATGGTCAGTACCCGTTTCCCAACCTGAAGGCACAGGGAAACTACCCTTTCATCCACCGGGGAGAACTCCAATGTCGAGGCAGCAAGGTGGGGGGATACAAGAACACCCACCCCTGACCATCGCCTCTCACCCAGGGCAACTCCAGAGTAGGCCAAGCCCCAGCCCCTCTCCAAGAAACTGGTTCCAGAAGCAGAGCTGCGTGTTGAGGTGAGCCCAACTATATCTAGCTAGTATCTCTCAACCTTGTGCACCAGCTCCAGCTCCTTTCCCACCAGAAAGGTGACATTCAACGTCCCAAAAGCCAGTTTTGAAAGCCGGGGATCAGACCGCGAAGGTCTCTGCCTTCGTCTGCCACCTGATTCACATAGCACTGGACCCCATGGACCCTCCTGCAGGTGGTGAGCCCACAGGAGGGAGGACCCATGTAAGTCCTTTGGGCTGAGCCCAGCCAAGTCCCATAGGCAGAAACCCGACCACCAGGCGCTAGGCATTGAGCCCCTCCCCCAGGCCAGGCTCCAGGGCGGAACCCCAGTAACCCCACACTGGGCGGGGTACACTGAATCCTTGGATTTTTTGTTCATCATGGGAGTCTATTGGATCACTCTTAGTCTGGCCCTTCACCCAGGACCAGTTTGTCTTGGAAGACCCTACCAGAGGCAAATTCCCCCAGACAACATACAGTGGTGTGAAAAAGTGTTTGCCCCCTTCCTGATTTCTCAATTTTTTTTGTATGTTTGTCACACTTAAATGTTTCTGATCATCAAGCACATTTAAATATTAGACAAAGATAACTCAAGTAAACACAAAATGCAGTTTTTAAATGAAGGCGTTTATTGTTAAGGGTAAAAAAAAAAAAAAAAATTCAAACCTACACAGCTATGTGTGAAAAAGTGATTCCCCCCCCCCCCCGTTAAAACATAAATTAAATTGTGGTTTATCACATCTTTGGAAAGCTGAATTCAATTTCTCTAGCCACACCCAGGCCTGATTACTGCCACACCTGTTCTCAATCAAGAAATCACTTAAATAGGACCTGCCTGACAAAGTGAAGTAGACTAAAAGATCTGCAAAAGCTAGACATCAAACTGCGGGCCAAAGAAATTCAGGAATAAATGAGAAAAAGTAATTGAGATCTATCAGTCTGGAAAAGGTTATAAAACCATTTCTAAAGCTTTGGGAACCACAGCGAGAACCATTATCCACAAATGGCAAAAACATGGAACAGTGATGAACCTTCCCAGGAGTGGCTGGCTGACCAAAATTACCCCAAGAGCGCAGTGATGACTCATTCAAGAGGTCACAAAAGACCCTACAGCAACATCCAAAGAACTGCAGGCCTCACTTGCCTCAGTTAAGGTCACTGTTCATGCCTCCACCATAAGAAAGAGACTGGGCAAAAATGGCTCGCATGGCAGAGTTCCAAGATGAAAGCCACTGCTGAGCAAAAAGAACAAAGGTTCATCTCAGTTTTGCCAGAAAACACCTTGATGATCCCCAAGACTTTTGGGAAAATACTCTGTGAACTGACGAGACAAAAGATTAACTTTTTGGAAGGTGTGTGTCCCATTACATCCGGCATAAAAGTAACACAGCATGTTATCATGCCAACAGTAAAATATGGTGGTGGTAGTGTGATGGTCTGGGGCTGTTTTGCTGCTTCAGGACCTGGAAGACTTGCTGTGGTAAATGGAACCATGAATTCTGCTGTCTACCAAAAAATCCTGAAAGAGAATGTCCGGCCATCTGTTTGTGACCTCAAGCTGCACTTGGGTTGTGCAGCAGGACAATGATCCAAAACACACCAGCAAGTCCACCTCTGAATGGCTTAAGAAAAACAAAATGAAGACTTCGGAGTGGCCTTGTCAAAGTCCTGACCCGAATTCGATTGAGATGTTATCTGGCTGCCTGCATTGCACATGGCATTGTTGACAATGATCAAGAAGTAGATTCAGTTATGGAAGAGGCAGCAAATGTGACATTTGGCCCAGCACTGTGTGAAGTATTTGCCAACATGTTCATGTTTGTACTTAGAGGAGAGCACTTGCAGTTCTGAGAAAGGCACAAGCATGTTCTTTGTGAAGATTTCATGCACAGAGCCAAGGTGAATGAGCCAGATGACTATATTGTGAATCAAGTGCTACTAGACCTTAAGGACCATGTTGAAAGTCAAGCTTCACCCTTAATGGAAACTCTGGACTCCCTGAGCCTGATCCACTTCACATCCAGAGTAAGATTCCTCGCATTATCCAGCACGAGACTCAGTACAACATGGAGGAACTTCAAGTTCACATTACAGTCGAAGAAAACAGATTTAATCATGAGCAGCAAGCAGTTGTTACAACAGTGATGGAACGTGTGGAGCAGGGACTTGGCAAAATGATAGCAATTGATACAAGTGGCGGGATTGGGAAAACATTCATATTATACCACATTCTCAACAAAGTCCATGCACAGGGCAAAGTAGCTCTTGCAACAGCTGCACATGTCATTGCAGCCACCCTGCTGCTTAAAGGCGCCACCTTCCACAGTATAACAAAATGTCCTCTCATTCTTACTGATGAATCAACTTGCAGTGTAAGTGAACATGACAGCACTGCAACACTCATTAGGATGACACCTCTCATGGTCATGGATGAAGTGTCCATGATGGATCGTCGTGCATTGGAAGCAGCAGATTGTACATTTCAGTGGCTCTGGGGGTCACAAGCCATTTGGTGGCATCACAATGGTCTTCAGTGACAATTGGAGGCAAATCCTTACTGTTGTACCACATGGGAGCAGAACCGAGATCATAGGAAGGTGTTTCAAGAGCTCATACCCATGGAAAAATGTTGAAACTGTCTAACAGAAAACGTGAAGATCTCTCAAGCTACAGAAGATTAACAAGCTGAAGAACATTTTGCTAAATTTCTCTTGGACCTTGGAGAAGGAAAAATTCCAGTAGTTCCAGAGGAGGGTGAGTTTGCAATTGTGACCCATGCTGGCAAAATGAGTTACTTTGAGGAAATGATCAAAAACTAGGGCAACGTTTTTCCATATTCTGTATTTTATTTATTTATTTATTTAGCGAATGCAAAGTCCTTAAGCCAAGCAGTTGCCTCCTGGTTTGCTGTATGGAGGGTGTGTAATCCTCCTTCCAGTCTTTAGAGCGGGCAAGCCTCTATGATGTGTTCCATTGTTTGCTCCTCTCCACATGCGCACAGTGGGCTAGGGCTACTGCCCCATCTGTGAAGGCTGGCCAAGCAGGGGCCATGTCCAGTCCTGAAGAGATTGAGTGTAGACCACTGTCTCCTTGGGAGGGTGGTGCCCGGGACCTGTTGGTTGGGGTTTATCACCAGCTGTTTGTTTGGGACCTCCTTGGTCTCCCATTCCTCTTGCCAAGCTGTCTGGATGGTAAAGTCAGCTGGGGGAGGGTTTTTCCAAATCGGCCGTCTGGATCAAAGTCGGGCAGTGGGTGGGGTGTAGATATCTGCATGGATTGGTAAGTGAGGAGAATCTTTAACTTTTTGGAGCATCCTTTGAGTTAATGCTGCTCGCCGGATGTGTGGAGGGGCTATGTTTGACAGTACAAAGAGCCAGGGGAGTGGTGTTGAGCGGATTGTTCCAGTTATAGTTCTCATGGTTGTGTTGAGCTGGGTGTCTACATGGTGTGTGTAAGATGACCTGGACCAGACAGGGGCACAATATTCTGCTACAGAGTATGAAAGGGCCAGTGCCGAGGTGCGCAGGGTGGAGACTGCCGCCCCCCATTTTGCACCAGCGAGCTTGCAGAGCAGGTCGTTTCGTACCTTCACCTTAGCAGCCGTCCCCTTTAGATGTTCCTTGAAGGATAAGGTCCTATCAAGGGTCACTCCAAGATAAGTTGGATTTGGGGCATGCTTAAGCTTGAGTCCGCTCAGGTAGATGTTTAGTTCTCTGGCAGCTTTTGCATTGTGGAGATGGAATACACTGGAGACGGTTTTTGCTGGGCTTGGTTTTAGGCGCCAGATTTTGCAGAACTGGTCCAGTTTGGCAAGATCTTCCGTGAGCACCCGTTCCAGTGGTTCAAAGTCTGGTGCTTGGAATACCAAACAGATGTCGTCTGCATAGATGAATTTGCGGGATTTTGTAGTAGGCAGGTCGTTTATGTAGAGGTTGAACAGAGTTGGAGCTAGAACTGAGCCTTGTGGGAGTCCATTTTTCTGCATTCTCCATGCACTTGTGTTCTGACCGAGGTGGACTCTGAACCTTCAGTTGGTCAGCAGGGTTTTTATAATTGCTGTTGCCCAAGCAGGGCAACAGCATATATCAATATTCTGTATTGAAAGACCTTCAAAATGATATTTAATTTGTAGGAAGTGCGCAAAAATGGACCCGAATAAAGCAGATTTGTTTATATTTTGGCTAGGTTTAAAAGTTGCATTCGACATGTTTGTTAAAAAAAAAAAAAAAAAAAGGTTCAATAAAGATATTGTGGGAAAAAAAAAAAAGTTGCGTTCGATCGGTCGGCAGTTACATCTTCTGCCAAAACATATGTATTTTTAGAAAATACAATTTCTAAGCTTTACAATGATACCAGGCACTCACTGGGGTTTTTCCAGGGACTTGCCGCTAGCAAACAAAGAAAGAGTCATCATTTATGACTTCTCGTGCCTGTAGCTCATAATGACGCGGTGCGCAGTCTGACTCATTTTGCTAGCACAGGTCACAATTGAACTCAATGAAACACTAATAATTCCAGGTGACAAACAGGAAGACATTGTCAGTTGGGTGTATGAACACATGCAAGCCAATGTTTCAAATCCAAGATGGCTATGTGAACGTGCCATATTATCCCCAATGAACTCTGAAGTTAACACAGTGAATGAGTACATGACAAAGATTTTCCCAGGAGAGAAGCATGTTTGCAAGAGTGTTGACCCTGCAGAGTCTGAGGGTCATCATATATACCAGGGTTTCTAAATACACTTTGTCCATCTGGAATGTCTCCTCATCACATCACTTTAAAGGTGGGAATGGTGATCATGCTACTGCGAAACTCTGACCAACAAAACGGACATTGCAATGGCTCAAGATACATCACTGAAATAATACTGCCTCACCTGTTGGTTGCAACATCTGTGATTGGTATCAATGCTGGATACACTCTCCTGATTCCACAAATCACACTCATACTATCTGACAATATCTTTCCATTCACCTTGCGACGTAAACAGTTTCCAGTAAGGCCCTGCTTTGCCATGACTGTGAATAAGTCACAGGGCCAGTCTTTACAGCGTGTTGGTGTTTTCTGCACAAAAAATTTCTTCAACCATGGCTAATTCTACGTTGCTGCGAGCAGAGCTGGTAGATCAAGCAGACTTCGTATTCTTGCTCAAGATGAAGAATCTAAGCAAAAGCATTGCTTTCAGAGCAATGTTGTTTTCAAAGAGGTGCTGACAGTAAAAATGTATAACCTTGAAGAAATGGCAGTCTACACTGGTTGACTTTGGAGCACATGGAACTGCAGTTAACATTGGACATCATGGAGGTGTTATTTCCCTGCTCAAGGAAGAGGTTGGGAAGCATATAATTACCTTTCACTGCATGGCTCACAGGTACATTTAATTACCGCTTTGTTTAAAAATGTGTATTTTAATGTAAGCACATACATACTTAAAAAAAAAAATCAATCCTCTTTTTATGCTGTCTCATTCATCTAGATTAGAATTGGCCATGTTGAATGTGAGAAGAAGGAGTCCATGGTTGCACAAATTCTATGACCTCCTCCCAACTGCTTTGGAAGCCCTATCACTTCAGTCCAAAATCTCAGAGAGAACTCCAGGAAGCTGGGAAAATGCTGGGAGTGACCATAAGCAATCCATCCAGCGTCAAAGGTATTCCTGTGAACCATCTTCAGATTTTATTGTATTTTAAAGTGTGCTGTATAAATGACATAAAAATCATTACTGTATTATTAAAAGCATGTGCTGGATTTCACACGTTGAGCGTGCATTGCATGCACTACTCAAATTCTCTGCCCAGCAAGAACAGGAAGAGAGTCTCCAGTATGCTGTAACCCTGTAACATATGAGCCACCTGGCAGCATCCTCTCCTAAAGCAGACATTAAAGGAAGCACAAAGAAGGTAATACATTTAAAAAGAAATTCTCATTTTTGTTGCTAAATCTCAACCATCTTACTTCAAGAAATGAAATGTTCTGGAATCTCAAATTATTTTAGATCAAGGGTGAGATGGAGACAGCACATTTCTGCACCTTCAGCCACTTTATGACCGATGTCTTTCACTAAGAGACTACACCGCGTTCCAAATTATTATGCAAATTATATTTGTCTCTGATTTTCCTAAATACTCGATGCAAATGACAGTCAGTATAATTTTCAAATCATCAACCGTTAGAGCAGGGGTCACCAACTGGCGGACTCCGGTCCAGATCCCGAAGTCTTTTGATACAATTTAGGGAGAGGGAGACCATTTTATTTTGGTGAGGGAAAAAAAGCGGACCTGAACTGATGCATCGGTGACCACCCGACAGATTATGGCACGAGCCCTTGGGCGCTCTCCTCCTGCTGCAGACTCCCCTCTTCGCTGTCCCACGAATGCCACTCACTGCAGAGACTGCGGCTCCAAACTGCTGTAGAGTCAGCAGGTTGCAAAATCAGGGTTGCTGCCCCCCCCCCCACACACACACACACACACACAAGGCTGACAGCCAGTACATCCACCCTGTACAGACCTTTCAGGTCTGCACCCACAAAAAGATGCACTGTTGTGCTGGTATCACTTAAAAACTCAGTAAAAGCTCTGTGTGTTACTGAACATAAAAAGTTCCACCTCCCCTCTCTCTGTAACCATGGAGTTACAGCTCCATCTATGTTGTAACAGAGTTTACTGCCGAGATTTGAAAAAATGTCAGAGGAATTGTATCCTGTGGAATTATATTTTGTCTGTTTGGGTTTTTTTTGTCTTAGTTTGAAACAGTTTTTTTTTCTGCTCTGAAAATACTGTATAGAGGTGAACTTTCTGTGATTTTTTTTTTGTTTTTTTTTTGTTTTGTTTTTTAGAAATGAATCTTTTTTTAAAAAATGCAATACAATTTAGTTTGTGTTCTCCTGTAAAATATTTTTAGGATTTTAGTTGTAGATTTTAGAATTTTAGACCTATTTATTTGGAGTCAACAAAACAAACACATTTAGTGTTCTCCTGTATTATAAAATTTTATATTATGTTTTGTTTGAAATTAAACAAAGAATTCATTTTAATTTTTTTTTTGTTTAAAAATTAATATAGAGCTAAAACCAGCTAAAATGTGAACTTAATAAAATAATGTGTGAAAGCAAGTTAAATGATATTTGCCTGTCTGGAGACAGCTGTGGTTTTCTGAAAGAATGTCAATGAAAGGATAACAGTTCTTAAAAGCACATTTTGAGATAAATTTGTCCATGTTTTTATTTAATCTATTATTTGCTGCATCAACCCACACTATATACTTTGTATCATTCATTAATACTCCTATACATGACATACTGTACTGAAGTATGGGGAAATACATATAAAACTAACATATATCCAGTCTTCATGCTTCAGAAGAGAGCTATTAGAATAGTAAACAAAGCTGCTTATAGGGAACCAACAAACCCACTTTTTCTTAAATTAAAAGCTCTGAAGTTGAAAGATCTGGTTGATTTTAAAAATGCAGTAATAATGTTTAAAGTGAAGAACCTATCACTGCTCGCAAATATCCAAAAGTTGTTCCAAATAAGAGAGAAACAAAATCATTTCAGAGGAACATGTATATTTCAAAAACCTTCAGTGAGAACTACCACCAAGCAACACTGTGTCTCAGTGCAAGGAGTCAGACTGTGGAACACTTTTGGACCTGAATTAAAATCATGTACAACGCTTGGACAATTTAAACAAAAACTAAAGGAAGAAATACTCCAAACATATATACAAAACGACATGTAAAATCACACAAGGATTATCATATCCAGTCTGTGTTGTGCTGTTGCTTAGTTTTGTTTCGTCTTAGCTTTGTTTTGATCTGTAATCACTTATTTTTTTTTTTTTTTTATTCTTAGATGGAACATGGGTGGCCAATATAAGCTGCAGCTTCAGCCATCACCCATTTCAGATAACTTATGTTGAACTGTATAATCTGAGGAGTTATTGTTTAATTTGACCTTGTTGGATTTTATTTTCCCCTTGATATATTGTTCTGTTCCTTTCTTTTAATCTTTTAATCTAATCTATCCGAAATAAAGATTCAGTCATTCATTCATTCAACCTTTATTTAAACAGCGTAGTTCCATTGAGAGGCAACCTGTTTTTCCAAGGACAACCTGTTCACACTCACACATTCACACCAGGAAGGTTCCCAGTACAACCACAGATTGAACTGTGGCCACTAAGCAGCTCGGGTTAAGAGCCTTGCTCAAGGGCACCACAGTGGGGTTAAGGAAGGTGGGGCAAACACTGCTATGTTATCTGTCCCACCTACATCTAATTCTGCCAGTCTAAGGATTGAACCCATGACCCTCCACTCACCAGTCCACATGCCTAACCATTAGGCCACCACTGCCCATCATGTGTCAGATTTTGCTTCCATTTGTTTTAATAAAAGATGTTGGAAGTAAATTCATGGGTCATCGCAAATACTTTGCTTTAAAAGGACCAAGTTGTCACACAGTGGGGGGGAAAAATCTTGAATTGAAAAAAAAAATGCATCAAGATGCATTAAAAATGGTTTTAGAATCAAGTTGGAGTTCTGAATCATAATCGAATCATGAGGTGCCTAAAGATTCCCACACCTAGTTCGGACCTCGGCTGGGGAGGAGGACCAACTTATTGGACCTTTTGTAGTTTTGTTGGTGACCCCTGCATTAGAGCATAATTCAAATTCTATTGAACAAACCTCCCAATGATAACTATTTTTTTTTTGAAAAAATAAAAACTCAAAATGCACTGTTCCAAATTATTATACACAACAGAGTTCAAAACATTTTATTGGTTGTAAAGAACTGAAAATGGTCATTTGTTGAATCTGCAGCATTAGGAGGTCATATTTACTGAAATCAAAAGCTATTTCAATCAAAAACATCTTAACAGGCCAAGTTGCATGTTAACATAGGACCCCTTCTTTGATATAACCTTCACAATTCTCACATCCATTGAACGTGTAAGTTTTTGGAGCTAGTTAGTTAATTCCCCTTCCACAGCATGTGGGACACCATGTGGTGTACAGTGGAAACACCTACCTCCGTTTCTCTGACCCTAGGCTACACAGCTACTTTAAGTAGTGAAAGCTACAGTAGGAGGTCAGTCCTTTGGTAGCTCTGTGCGTTAACTTTCCTTTCCCCATTCTATTATGAGCACCCAGCTAGAAGGCATAAAGTACCATTTTTATACAGTGGGGTAAAAAAGTATTTAGTCAGCCACCAATTGTGCAAGTTCTCCCACTTAAAAGATGAGAGAGGTCTCCAATTTTCATCATAGGTATACCTCAACTATGAGAGACAAAATAAGAGAAAAAAAAATCCCGAAAATCACATTGAAGTTTTTTTAATGAATTAATTGGTAAATTCCTTGGTAAAATAAGTATTTGGTCAATAACAAAAGTTCATCTCAATACTTTGTTATATACCCTTTGTTGGCAATGACAGAGGTCAAACGTTTTCTGTAAGTCTTCACAAGGTTTTCACACACTGTTGCTGGTATTTTGGCCCACTCCTCCATGCAGATCTCCTCTAGAGCAGTGATGTTTTGGGGCTGTCGCTAGGCAACGCATACTTTCAACTCCCTCCAAAGATTTTCTATGGGGTTGAGATCTGGAGACTGGCTAGGCCACTCCAGGACCTTAAAATGCTTCTTACGAAGCCACTCCTTCGTTGCCCGGGCGGTGTGTTTGGGATCATTGTCACGCTGAAAGACCCAGCCACATTTCATCTTCAATGCCCTTGCTGGTGGAAGGAGGTTTTCACTCAAAATCTCACGATACACGGCCCCATTCATTCTTTCCTTTACACGGATCAGTCGTCCTGGTCCCTTTGCAGAAAAACAGCCCCAAAGTATGATGTTTCCACCCCCATGCTTCACAGTAGGTATGGTGTTCTTTCTCCTCCAAACACGACAAGTTGAGTTTTTACCAAAAAGTTCTATTTTGGTTTCATCTGACCATATGACATTCTCCCAATCCTCTTCTGGATCATCCAAATGCTCTCTAGCAAACTTCAGATGGGCCTGGACATGTACTGGCTTAAGCAGGGGGACACGTCTGGCACTGCAGGATTTGAGTCCTTGGCGGCGTAGCGTGTTTCTGATGTAGCCTTTGTTACTTTGGTCCCAGCTCTCTGCAGGTCATTCACTAGGCCCCCCCATGTGGTTCTGGGATTTTTGCTCACTGTTCTCGTGATAATTTTGACCCCACGGGGTGAGATCTTGCGTGGAGCCCCAGATCGAGGGAGATTATCAGTGGTCTTGTATGTCTTCCATTTTCTAATAATTGCTCCCACAGTTGATTTCTTCACACCAAGCTGCTTACCTATTGCAGATTCAGTCTTCTCAGCCTGGTACAGGTCTACAATTTTGTTTCTGGTGTCCTTTGACAGCTCTTTGGTCTTGGCCATAGTGGAGTTCGGAGTCTGACTGTTTGAGGTTGTGGACAGGTGTCTTTTATACTGATAACGAGTTCAAACAGGTGCCATTAATACAGGTAACGAGTGGAGGACAGAGGAGCCTCTTAAAGAAGACGTTACAGGTCTGTGAGAGCCAGAAATCTTGCTTGCTTGTAGGTGACCAAATACTTATTTTACTGAGGAATTTACCAATTAATTCATTAAAAATCCTTCAAAGTGATTTTCTGGATTTTTTTTTTCCTCATTTTGTCTCTCATAGTTGAGGTATATCTATGATGAAAATTGGAGACCTCTCTCATCTTTTAAGTGGGAGAACTTGCACAATTGGTGGCTGACTAAATACTTTTTTGCCCCACTGTATGCTCTTTGGTATGACGCGGCCGGGATTTGAACCCACAACCTCCCGGTTGTGGGGTGGATGCTCTATCAACTAGGCCACCACTCCAGTAGTTTTTGGAGAGTTTCTGCTTGAATGTCTTTGCAAGATGTCAGAATAGCCTCCCACAGCTGCTGTTTTGATGTGAACTGCCTCCCACCCTCATACATCTTTTGCTTGAGGATGCTCCAAAGGTTCTCAATAGGGTAGAGGTCAAGGGAGGATGGAGCTACACCATGAGTTTCTTTCCTTTTATGCCCATAGCAGCCAATGGCAGAGAGGTATTCTTTGCAGCATGAGATGGTGCATTGTCATGCATAAACATAATTTTGCTATGGAAGTCACAGTTCTTCTTTTTATACCATGGAAGAAAGTGGTCAGTCAGAAACTATATATACTTTCCCAAGATCATCTTCACACCTTCAGGGACCCTAAAGGGGCCTACCAGCTCTCTCACTATAACTCCGGCCCAAAACATGACTCCACCACCTCCTTGCTGACGTTGCGACCTTGTTGGGACATAGTGGCCATCCACCAACCATCCACTACTCTATCCATCTGGACCATCCAGGGTTGCATGGCACACATCAGTAAACAAGACTGTTTGTAAATTAGTCTTCATCTATTTCTGAGCCCACTGCAACTGTTTCTGCTTGTGAGCATTGGTTAGTGGTGGCCGAATAGTAGGTTTATGCACAATTGCAAGCCTCTGGAGGATCCTTCACTTTGAGGTTTGTGGGACTCCAGAGGTATCAGTAGCTTCAAATACCCGTTTGCTGCTTTGTAATGGCATTTTAGCAGCTGCTCTCTTAATCTGATGAATTTGTCTGGCAAAAACCTTCCTCATTATGCCTTTATCTGCACAAACCCATCTGTGCTCTGAATCAGACACAAATTTCTTCACAGTATGATGATCGCACTTAAGTTTTCGTGAAATATCTAATGTTTTCATACCCAGGGTTTCCTCTGGTAACATTTCTGCGTGGCGGACTGCCATCCCTGTTTTTTTGCTGCCACGTTAAGGAAATATGAAGTTAAGAAAAAAAAATGTAGGAATGATGCTCCCCAAGCGCGCACATGAACAACGTGCGTGACCGTCATCCGCGCGGAAGTCAGAAGCGCGCCGCCTGCATCTGTTCTAGAAAGCAGGCAGAGTGTCTCTAGGGCGGGGCTCCTCAAATTGCGGACCCAATCACAAGTCAGTCCAGACCCGAACGTGTATCACATTATGTGCATTTCTTACCAACTTTGCTGTGCTGCCTGAGTGTTGCGTACGCATGTTGCGCGACACCGTTGCACAGAGCACACCTGTCTGTGCGTGTGCGTACACGTTCAGCCCACTTCCAAACACAGGGTTGCCGAATGCTACTACTAGCTTGCTGAGACCTGCGTGAAATTGGTTCCCCGTCTTGCAGAGCTGCCATCGCTCGTGTGTGACACTCACTGCTCGTATGTGAATGCACCCATTTCTCATGTAAGTGCACCCATCAATGCTGGTGCAATTACATGTAGTAATGTTCTGTAACTGTCGCCGTGATGTAGCCAATACCAAATAGTATGTCGCTTTCAAAATTGGTGCTGGCAAAAAAAAAAGGAAGGACGATCAGAAAAACCGAGAATTCGAAGAGGAATGGACAAAAATGTGTGTTCATTCTGCCAGAGTCCAGCATAAAACCAAAGTGCCTGATTTGCAGCGACACAGTTGTTGAATACTGAGGTGAGGTCAGACAAACTTGCTCAGCTGAAATCTTCAGATTAAGCTACCGACTGTCAGATCTATGACCCAGCAAGAAAGAGCAGCTGAGGCCTCAGAGTGGCCTGAGTGAGGCCTCAGCTGATGGTGATATTAAGAATGCACAGTGCATTTCATTAGCTGTGGACCAATCAACAGACTGTACAGACAATGCAGTCATGCGTCTTTGTCAGATATCACAGTGAAGAAAAGGAGGGATTTTGTGAAGACATTTTAGATATCAAACCCCTCCATAGTTACACAAGAGGTGAGGATATTTATGAAGGCATCATGCAGATGCTGAAAGAAAGACAAACTGACCTCAAAATGGTGGTGTCCATTGCAACTGATGGAGCTCCAGCCATGAATGGGAGAGAGAGAAGGGAGCTATCCAGCGCATGGAAAAGCACCATATTTTCTAACCTGTTTGTATACCACCATAGACAGAGAGAGAACCTGAATTAGACAGGGCTCAGAGAAGGAAAGATGAGACAAAAGAGAGGAGCCAAGGAGAGGAAAATGTTCAGGCAGACGGTCCAGGAGAGGTGAGAGCAGTGGAAGGAGAGAAGGATGACACCAGTAAAAAGTCCAAACACAGGACATCTGGGTGGGACCCCAGTTGGCCCAACATTCCAACATTCAAGCCTCTGTTGTACAATACTTCAAATGGTAAGTTCCATATGCAAAGTTACTGTGCAAAATTTAAAAAAGAAATAAATAGTATAAAATTAACATATTCCCCCAGAAAAATATGTTACCACCACGCCAAGGTCTTCAAGCCAGAGGAAAACACCGATAACTTGCCCAAGGCATTGCAAGATTTGACGCCTTTCGGCAGCAGAGAGATCTTTTTTCTTTCCCATATGCCTGGGCAGGGTGGTGGCGGAGTGGTTAGCACTGCAGCAGCACAGCAACTCACCCTTGGCCGGGAGATCCTGGGTTCAATCCCAGCCCCTGACCAACAGTGATCTGTGTGGAATTTGCATGCTCTCCCCGTGTCTGTATGGGTTTACTCAGGGATTTCTCCGGTTTCCTCCCACATGCCAAAAACATGCAAGTTAGGTTAATTGGAGACTCTAAAGTGGCCCCAGGTGTGAATGTGTGTGTGAATGGTGAAAGGGTTGGGTGCTGCACCAGTGGCTGCCTCATTCACTCATGTGGATGCCCTGTAATTTCCCCATTGTGGGACTAATAAAGGAATCTAAATCTAAAATATTTCTTGAAACCTGTGGCATGCTTAATAATGTGGAACATCATTCCTAAGTAGTTTTCCTTTAATTGGGCTCACCTGGCAAAGTAATTATGACATGTGTCTGAGATTAATATCAGTGATTCAAAGAGCCCTGAGACACAATACCATCCATGAGTTTAATTGAAAAACAAAAAACTGGATGTTTATGACACGAAAATCCTATTTGCATAATAATTTGGAATGCAGTGTATGTGTGATTGCCTACATGTACACCTCTGTCCCCCTTTCAAACAGCCTACATTTGTGCATGTAAACACTAAGGGGCAGATTTACTTAAGTGCTGCGCCATCGCAAAACCCTGTTTTGGCATTAAAAAAACTACTGTTGAGATTTACTAAAGGGCGCAGGGCAAAGTTAGCAGTGGAAAGGTGTGGACTATGTTAATTTTACACCTGGCCTCATTACATACACTACCGTTCAAAAGTTTGGGGTCACCCAGACAATTATTTTGTGTTTTCCATGAAAAGTCACACTTATTTACCACCATTAGTTGTAAAATGAATAGAAAATATAGTCAAGACATTGACAAGGTTAGAAATAATGATTTGTATTTGAAATAATAATTTTTTCCTTCAAACTTTGCTTTCGTCAAAGAATCCTCCATTTGCAGCAATTACAGCATTGCAGACCTAACATGATTGCACAAGGGTTTTCTAATCATCCATTAGCCTTCTGACGCAATGAGCAAACACATTGTACCATTAGAACACTGGAGTGATAGTTGCTGGAAATGGGCCTCTATACACCTATCTAGATATTGCACCAAAAACCAGACATTTGCAGCTAGAATAGTCATTTACCACATTAGCAATGTATAGAGTGTATTTCTGATTAGTTTAAAGTTATCTTCATTGAAAAAAAGTGCTTTTCTTTCAAAAATAAGGAAATTTCTAAGTGACCCCAAACTTTTGAACGGTAGTGTATGTATTTGTGGGAGTTGTCATGTCAACTTGTAAATTTCAGGAAGAGGAGTATTGAAATGAGTGGTGCAAGGTGATTTATTAAGGTTTGCGGCTGTCAATCTCCTGGTAAATGCGCCAGGATTTAACACCTCAAAAAAGCTCGTCTTAATTCATCTGCACCTGATGACAGCAATCGCCGGTGGCAGGAGACACCAGTGAGAACCGAGGGCACGTGGCCAGAAAGAGAGAAGCTTCTTCCTGCAGGTGACTTGATTTGGCATGACAGAACAGATTAATATGAACAGAAACGATCTCACAGAGATGAGTGTTGTACTGAACTGGACATCAGCCTGCAGAGGATTTTTTTTTTTAATTTCATTTGTTTATACAGTGGTGTGAAAAAAGTGTTTGCCCCCTTCCTGATTTCTCACTTTTTTGCATGTTTGTCACACTTAAATGTTTCAGATCATCAAACAAATTTAAATATTAGACGAAGATAACAACACAAAATGCATTGGCCCACTCATCTTTGCAGAAGTGTTGTAATTCAGCCACACTGGAGGGTTTTTGAACATGAACCATCTTTTAAAGGTCATGCCACAGCATCTCAATCAGATTCAGGTCAGGACTTTGACTAGGCCACTCCAAAGTCTTTTTTTTTTTTTTTCTTAAGCCATTCAGAGGTAGACTTGCTGGTGTGTTTTGGATCATTGTCCTGTTGCTGAACCCAAGTGCACTTCAGTTTGGGATCACAAACAGATGGCCGGACATTCTCCTTCAGGATTTTTTGGTAGACAGCAGAATTCACCATTTACCACAGCAAGTCTTCCAGGTCCTGAAGGAGCAAAACAGCCCCAAACCATCACACTACCACCACCATATTTTACTGTTGGTATGATGCTCCTTTTCTGAAATGCTGTTACTTTTACCCCAGATGTAATGGAACACACACCTTCCAAAAAGTTCAATTTTTGTCTCGTCAGTCCACAGAGTATTTTCCCAAAAGTCTTGGGGATCATCAAGATGCTTTCTGGCAAAACTGAGATGAGCCTTTATGTTCTTTTTGCTCAGCGGTGCTTTTCGTCTTGGAACTCTGCCATGTAGACCAGTTTTGCCCAGTCTCTTTCTTATGGTGGAGTCATGAACACTGACCTTAACTGAGGCTAGTGAGGCCTGCAGTTCTTTGGATGCTGTTGTGGGGTCTTTTGTGACCTCTTGGATGAGTCATCGCTGCACTCCTGGGGTAATTCTGGTCAGCCAGCCACTCCTGGGAAGGTTCACCACTGTTCCATGTTCTCGTCATTTGTGGATAATGGCTCTCACTGTGGTTCGCTGGAGTCCCAAAGCTTTAGGAATGGCTTTACAACTTTTTCCAGACTGATAGATCTCAGTTACTTCCTGAATTTCTTTGGACCACAGCATGATGTCTAGCTTTTGAGAATCTTTTGGTCTACTTCACTTTGTCATGCAGGTCCTACTGAAGTGATTTCTTGATTGAGAACAGATGTGGCAGTAATCAGGCCTGGGTGTGGCTAGAGAAATTGAACTCAGCTTTCCAAAGATCTGATCAACCACAGTTAATTTATGTTTTAATGGGGGGGGGGGGGAATCACTTTTTCACACAGGGCCATGTAGGTTTACATTTTTTTTACCCTTAATAATAAACGCCTTTATTTAAAAACTGCATTTTGTGTTTGTGTTATCTTTGTCTAAAACTTAAATTTGTTTGACGATCTGAAACATTTAAGTATGACAAATGTACAAAAAGAAATCAGGAAGGGGCAAACACTTTTTCACACCACTGTATATAGCTAATAATAATAATAATAATTTATTTCATTTATAACGCACTTTACATCTCAGGGCAAAATCTCTCCACAAATAAGATTAAAAAGAATAAAACAGGGATGGCAACAGGAAATTCTGATTTCAGCTGAAATCTAATTTGGTTGATTGACTTATGGGGGGGCGCAGCCCCCCTGAAGCTGAGAGGTTTTCAGTAAAACAGAAGTCATTTAGACTGAAAAAAATGATAATAAAAAAAAAAAGAAATACTAGACTTAGATAAATCATCAAATTTAATGAAAAGTTAACTTACTTTTTCTTCAATGTTGTCTCACTGTCTTTAGTCCAACATATTTAACAGTTCTATAAGAGTTTATTCTATAGGGTTGCTGGACTACCCTGACTCCGGATGCAGTACGTTATGGCTGCAATCCGGCCTCTATAGCATATAGCTCCCATTCTCGTCAATTTTCTAATCCCCACCTGGTCCTTACCACTGTGGAATGAATCCGGCTCGTCAAATTCGGTTCGTTATTGAAACACAACGAGTCCATTTTTGACAGATGCTGGATCCAATCCGCAAGGAAATCCCATGGTATCTTGCGGTAATTCATAGCCATTTGTTCATTAAAAATTATTTAAGAATCGTCCGTTTTTTTCTGAGGTCTACTCCTCCACCACTGTGTCAGAGAAAATAAAAACTTGACTTAACATATAAACGCTTCATAGAATTAAAATTAATGGGCTGCTTAGGTTTTATTTAGAGCCCAAAAATCCAGGTGGGAGCCACTACATCACACTTCCTTGTTATCACGTGATCGGTTCATCTCGGTCACTCTTGGGTCTTTCTCAAGATATCATGTTAATTTGTACAATTCTCACGTGATCTTGTATTTTAAACTCCGTTTTCATCCATGCCGCTGCAAAACACAAACAGAGCTGGTAGGGATGAACGCAAGGGGCCATCCACACTGCATCTGCAACGTACTGTATCCGGAATCAGTGTAAATCATGGGTTAGAGATAGGATGAGGAGTTCAGTTATCCTGGAGAGGCTCAGAGTAGAGTTGCTACTCCCCCACATCAAAAGGAGACAGTCGAGGTGGTATGGGTATCTAATTAGGATGCCTCCTGGACGCCTACCACTTGAGATCTTTAAGCACGTCCCACTGGGAGGAGACAACGGGGCAGACCCAGAACACGCTGGAGGGACTATGGGCGTTCTCACGTCTGAAAGTCCGTACAAATGTCCAGACTAAAGTTTCTATTTTGTTACATTGTATACATTTGGTCCAGTTTGGTTTCACACCACTCTTTATCCAAGCAGACCAAACAACTTTACATAACGCACTGAAGTATCATTGTCATGATGACATTTATGTAGTTAGCACAGACACTGCAATTAGCAAGCATGGTACTCACCATCGGTAACCACACTTTAAGTGGAAACCCGTTCAGATGCCGTCTTATTAGTCGGTAGGGTTGCACAATTAATCGAATTTTGACCACAATCACGATTTTGGTTGCCGCAATTAAACTGACATGATCGTCAGTGATATTGACAGTTAAAATGCGGGCCCTGCTGCATATCAAATCAAACATTTTCTCAACCAACAGTCAGCCGGCCACCGGGAGGCAAATGCACGTTAGGGCAACATTAAGCCGCAGAACTGACAAGTGAGCACACCCTGTAGTGGCAGCCTTAAGTTTTTAATAGCGGACTGGTGTGATGGTGAAACACAAACCAGATGTCGGGAGCAGAAGGTGACAGTACGGCAGCATGTGGAGGTGAGGAGCTAGTGCCTCAAAAGGATCATCATCCATTGTCTGGATGCGTTTTGGATTCAGGGCAAGTGATGCTGACCAAAAAGAATTTATATGCAAAGACATAGAGCTGTGTCTGCGCCGCAGAGCAACACAACTAACTTATTCAACCACCTGAAAAAACACCACAAACACAAGTACGTTAAATGCATGAAGGCTAAAGCGAATGTCACTTCACTAAATCACAGTCTGTGTCCGGTGCCAACCCAGACAACCATAGAATCAACCCTACACACAGCTTCACCGTATCCATCCGCCTCCCAAAGACACGCTAAAGTAACTGATGCAATAACATTTTACTTGGCCAAAGACATGTGTCCAATATACTGTATGAGCAACGAAGGCTTCAGAAAAGTCCTAAAAACACTTGACAAGAAATATATTATCCCCACATGATTCTCCACAGTTGCATTACCTGCACTTTATGAAAAATACAGATGTTTATCATAATTGTTGAGTACTTTGCAACTACGACTGACCAGTGGTCAAGCAGAATAACGGAGTCCTACCTGTCCCTGACAACTGACTACAATGATGGAGATTTTAAAATGACGAGTCAATGCTTGCAGACATCATTTTTCCCCACAAGACCACACAGGAGAAGCTATTGCCCACGGACAGAGGGAGGCGCAATCATCCTGGAGCCTGCAGGAGGAGGGACTAGTCTGTATAACAGACAGTGGATCTAATGTCATCAAGGCAGCTTCTCTAAATAAATGGACGAGGCTCCAGTGCTTTGGCCACAGGCTTCATCTAGCAATTGGTAAGCAGGATGAATAAAAAAAAAAAATAATTTATGTAATCTGTGTTTTTCCTAAAGTTAATGAATAATCATGATTAATAATCGTGATTTCAATATTGATCAAAATAATCTTGATCATCATTTTTGTGATAATCGTGCAGCCATATTAGTCAGTGAACTAGTAGTGAGGCTAGAACAGGCCTATTCAATTAGTGGCCCACAGGCCACATGCAGCCCACAACCAACCTCTGAGTGGCCCAGGCCCAGTCTGTGGTCCAGCCAGAGAAGCAAAAGCAGGGTTTCCTCTGGTAACATTTCTGCATGGTGGGCCACCACCCTTGAAGCTATGCCGCCACACTAAGTGGAAATATAAGTTAAAGAAAAATAAATTAAGGAATGACGCTCAGCAAGCGCACACACAAACAATGCATGTGACCATCATCCGTGCGCAGGAGTTCAGAAGCGCCCCGCCCGCGTGATCGTCAGTCAGCAGGCAGAGCGTCTCTCTAGCATTGCTGTCCGAGAGAAGCATGAGCTTATTAACAGGGATGGCAACAGGAAATTCTGATTTAAGCTGAAATCTAATTTGGTCGATTGACTTATGGGGGGGCCGGGGGGCACAGCCCCCCTGAAGCTGGGAGGTTTTCAGTAAAACAGAATTAATTTAGACTGAAAAAAATTATTAAAAAAAAAATGAAATACTAGACTTAGATAAATCATTAAATTTAATGAAAAGTTAACTTACTTTTTCTTCAATGTTGTCTCACTGTCTTTAGTCTAACATATGAGATGAGCCTTTTCTTCTTCCGGCATTCAGAGAGAGCAGACGCTTTTCTCCCTCCTCTCCCTCCTACTCCCTTCTGATCCCAGCTTGCAATGGTTTTTTTTTGTCGCTTTTCTTCTGACTGAATCTTAATCCAAACGGAAATTATGGATCTGGAAAGCGGCTTAAATGCGATTGTCACCACTTTAAAAGAAGATCGGGTCAGGGGGAACCCAAGGGGAAGACTCATGGACATTGGAACTCATGTGTCTGTATGATTCGATTGGAGATGCAGAAGACATCTATTGGCTATGATCACAGGACTTCTACTTTGGCTTTGGAGTTGCCTGATGTATCAGAAATTGTGGATGGTGGGAGAGCTGTTCAAATGCGGACCCAGGCAAGCTCCTTCACCAAATTCGACCAGTTGGGGAGTGCACGAACAGCGGCATGGTGAACTGAATGGTAACTGATTCAGATGGTGGAATACATCTTTGAGTCGCTAGTGCTCTCCAGGGAATGTTTTTAAGCCTGTATATGGAAATTATGAAGCACAGAATCGCATGAGAGAGGAAAATTCTATTCTCTGAGTGCACTGTGCAGATTTGACCTTGTTTTTTTGGTGCCCTGTTTACATTCCTCCTCGATGAAGATAAGGCAGAAGAAGCGGCTTAACCCAAACAATCGACAATTGCTGTTGTTTCAGCAGACTGAGCTCCAAGGACAGCGTTACCATGTGTCAGAATTTGCCATCTGCATGCATGAAGAGATAGACTCTGGACATGTTTATAGAACACATGACTGAATAACATCCAACCGTTGCCAGGGGGTGCCCTCTGCTGTTCACTAGCAATGACACACCTACACTACACACTGCATACAACATCACATGACTGATACATGTACACTGACACAAATACACACACACTGTCTCTCTCAACTCTTTGTCAACGTGTGTGTGTATTGTTTGCCTGCTAAATGTGCATTGAGGGTTTTTTTTTCTTGTAATCATAATCTCGCTCACTGAGCGCTATTCTGATAACTATGTTTTTTTCTCTCGCCTACTGTGTCATCCCCTACCCTTTTTTTTCCCCTCTTTACCCCCACTGTATGACTGGCGCCTTCGGGCTGCCACGGCTCTGGGATGCGCTTATTGAGCGCGCCCAATGTCAAGTCAAATTTCAATTCTCCTGTATGTATTGCACGTATGGTAGTATTGACAATAAACCTTTTCAATTCAATTCAATATTTAACAGTTCTATAAGAGTTTATTACACTATTTACACTGGTCACCAAGTCACTTCTAATGTGAAACTTTCTTCCTTTTGGCAGCAAGCTGTGTCAGTCTCTGAACTTTGAACTTCATCTCCTTTTCTGGTTTCTTCAGAAATTATCCGAGTGTTTCTTTTACCTCGTCAAACTTTGAGCCAATTTTCACCTTTACCGTCACTTTTCTCTCAAGCCAATTCCATCGTAACTTATTTTTGACACTTTTGTCTATTTCTAGCACTGATGATTCCTGATCCTTTGATAAAAATCTCATAATTCCGCTGAAAACAATACCGAAAGCTCAGAATTCCAACACGAACCAGGGATGTGATTTGGGGTTGGGGAAATTATCTGAAAATTTAGCAGGGGGTCTGGGGGACACAGTCCCCTAGCGGGGTCCGGGACAGAGAACCGGTAGGGGGGCAAGAGGGGCGAAGCCCCCGAAGCTCCTGGGTTTTTATGATTTTTAAGTACCAGAACTGTGCTTAAATGACATAAAACAAACAGCTGAATGCCACTTATTACTGTATAATACTGACTTATGTTCCAAGAAGATAGCATTCCTAAAATATTCCAACAAGCATTATCCATCATATGCTTTAACACTTGATCAAATCAAAATAAGTTAATTTTATCTATTCCATAATAGAAATAAAATTCCAACATACCATTACTTTTTATAATTTCAGCATTCATTTCAGATCACCAGTTTCAATCTCCATTGAGACTTGAGCAGTTCATTTTGCATAATCACTGATGTAGCCAAGTCTTAGAAATATTCAAAAGTTATGAGTCACTGTGCACTGTGCACACACTGTGCACACATTTCAAACTGTTTGGAATCATAAAAGTAATCTAACTAAGTTGTTTTGCCATTTTTTCCTCCTCAACATCAATGCCAGGGCACTGCAGGAGTTTTTGGGGGATGGTTAACTTATTACCGTTTCCTCCCCCGCGCAGCCCAGCTCATACAGCTGTTGTACGCCGCACTCAAGAAATGGAAACCGGCAGACAGAGTCGACTGGACTCCTGAGAGGGAGCAGGCGTTCTGCGGTTAAAACAGCTCTGGCAAACGCTGCACTACTGGCGGCTTGGACATGGGCATAGCGGCCGTCGTGGAGCAATGCGCTGCCGGTTCTTGGCAGCCAGTCACCTTTTTAGCAGGTCTTTGCACGACAGTGAGCGTAAATACAGCGCGTTTGACAGAGAGTTAATGGCTCTCCACCTGGCCATACGCCACTTCCAGTTCTGGATGAAAGGGCGCACTTTCACTGCGTTCGTGGACCACAAGCCGCTAACGTACTTAACGTACTTTATCTTCCTGGAAGATAAAATAAAGCGGAATTCGGCGAATTAGAGGAAAATCACATTCCTGAGAACACCGCCATGAATTTTTGACAAAGCATACAACGAGACATTTGATTGGTCCAATCGTTTGCAACTATCCAATCGCAGGGCTGTTTACAATACAGCAGTAGCTTGAACACAACACATCCGGGTTATCGCGGGAGACTTCCGGGGAAGCACCGAGCGCTTATGTAATCGTGTTGATTCTCGCTAAAATCGGTAACAATAAGGTACCTTACCCCTCCTAAAATTTTCTCAACGGATTTAGACGATTCACAGAAATGATCAATTTGAAAATAAATCGGCGGAAATCCACGGATCGGCGGAAAATTGCCATCCCTGATAAAAGCAAACATTAAGTGCATACGATGGCACACCAGGACATCCCTGGTGAGAACTGTAATCAAATATTTTACCTGGTAAAATAAAGGTCAAATAATAAAATGAAAAAGCTTTCCTAAACAATGAATTCATGTCCATAAAATAGTACAGCCCTTCCTACCTGGAGTGGACAAAATAAAAATCACAGATCCATAACGTCCCCTGACATTGCAACATCGTAGTAACTCAATGACAGCAGTCTCTGCTGTGGCTGTCCGAAGAACACATGAAATTGTGCGTGCTTAATTTTTATTATGTTACAAACTTCAGAAAAGATAAAATGCACACAGTATTTAAGAAAAGTCATGGGCTGGGAGACCTGTAGATTTTGTTTCAACAAAGTTATTCACATAATAAAACCCCAGAGTCTCCATCAGACCATCTTGATGGTTCTTGTGTTAATGAAATAAACACGTTGGTCAATAATCAATTTATTCATAAGTAGTCCTTAATTTATACATATTAAACAAAGGAGTCTGCTATGTGAAATAAAAATCAAAACTTTGATATATTACAAACAAATATAAACTATTTTACTGGGGTTTGCGCTTAAACAAAAGCTAAAAAAAAGCTTGGGAAAAAAAAACCAAACTATATTATGCTCCTCCAAACTGGCTGTGCCTTTGTTGATGACCCGCTTCCTCATCAGGTGTGAATGTGTGCAATTTTGCGGTGCTCTTGGTGGATTGGTGGGCATTATGGAAATGAAGTGTCTGCGTCTGTGTTCATAATTTTGCGTGTTGTTAGTAGATCACTGGCAAAAACTGGCCATTCCCTGGGGCACTCTAATTTGCGCACTCGCTAATTTGCACTGCCTTAGTAAATCTGCCCCCAACTGTCCTACCACTTTTCTACCAGATATTTGCTTTCTACAGGCCCTGCACTAGTCTATAAATAAGATTTATGACAAACATATGAAAAACAATAAATAAAGAAAATACTGCACAATGATTTTTCTTTCACCTGGTTTTGTCCCATCACCACGCCTGAGACTCTCGGCTGTGCGCCCTGCTCCAGCAGCTCACAGGAGTCCGTATAGATGAAATGCAAAGCGTATTCCAGCATATCAGGTGGGACTTTCTCAAAAATGAGTAAATCACAGCCCACGGCATCTTCACTCTTCCCAACTTCCTTATTGAACTCCTCATCAAGTCTGCACTGCTCAGACATGAACTGCCTACGGAAGAACTCTGACCTCATGGACAGAATGTACTTGTGAGCAGCAAAGGAGCGATTGCCAGCCTGAAGTGTCACATCGTGGATGCTGTCCATTTCATCAGCCTCATCCAGAAGACGGCGTAAGTGTTGGGAGATGGAAGATGGAGAAACGCTGGGAATCTCATACAAGCTGGGTATATGAAGAGGAGAGAAACATCAAAGTTACATAAACTGGAGTGAAGAACCAGTCAGAAAAAAGAATGAATTTCTGAACATGCCTCTTTACATAGAAAACTACAAATACAATACAAACATACATTTTAATTTCAGATATCAATATCAATGATCCACTACATATTCTCAGATCATTATTTTTAATACATAGGGAGTTACACACTTGGACAAAATTGTTGGTACCCTTCTGTTAGTGAAAGAAAAACCCACAATGGTCACAGAAATAACTTGAATCTGACAAAAGTAGTAATAAATAAAAAGTCTATGAAAATTAACCAGTGAAAATCAGACAATGCTTTTGAATTGTGGGTCAACAGAATTACTTTATAAAACAAACTCATGAAACAGGCCTGGACAAAAATGATGGTACCCTTAACTTAATACTTTGTTGCACAACTTTTTGAGGCAATCACTGCAATCAAACGATTTCTGTAACTGTCAATGAGACTTCTGCACCTCTCAGCAGGTATTTTGGCCCACTCCTCAACAGCAAACTGCTCCAGTTGTCTCAGGTTTGAAGGGTGCATTCTCCAGACGGCATGTTTCAACTCCTTCCACAGATGTTCAATAGGATTTAGATCAGGGCTCATAGAAGGCCACTTTAGAATAGTCCAATGTTTCACTCTTAGCCATTCTTGGGTGTTTTTAGCTGTGTGTTTTGGCTCATTATCCTGTTGCAAGACCCATGACCTGCCACTGAGACCAAGCTGTCTGACACTGGGAAGCACATTTCTCTCTAGGATACCTTGATAGTCTTGAGATTTCATTGTACCCTGCACAGATTCAAGACACCCTGTGCCAGATGCAGCAAAGCAGCCCCAGAACATAACAGAACCTCCTCCATGTTTCACAGTAAGGACAGCGTTCTTTTCTTGGTATGCTTCATTTTTGCGTCTGTGAACATAGAGCTGATGTGACTTGCCAAAAAGTTCCAGTTTTGTCTCGTCTGTCCATAGGACATTCTCCCAGAAGCTTTGTGGCTTGTCAACATGCAGTATGGCAAATTCCAGTCTGGCTTTTTTATGATTTGGCGGTGCGGTGGCGCAGTGGTTAGCACTGCACCAGAACAGCAACTCACCCTTGGCCATGGGATCCCTGGTTCGATCCCAGCCTCTGACCAACAGTGATCTGTGTGGAGTTTGCATGTTCTCCCTGTATCTGCGTGGGTTTACCCCGGCATTTCTCCGGTTTCCTCCCACAGGCCAAAAACATGCAGGTTAGGTTAATTGGAGACTCTAAAGTGGCCCTAGGTGTGAATGTGTGTGTGAATGGTTAAGGGATAGCACCGTACCGTGGCTGCTTCATCCATCCAGGTGGATGCCCTCAATTTCCCCTCTGGGGATCAATAAAGTATACAAAATAAAAAAAAATAAATAAATTTGTTTTCAACAGTGGTGTCCTCCTTGGTTGTCTCCCATGAAGTCCACTTTGGCTCAAACATCAACGGATGGTGCGATCTGACACTGATGTACCTTGACCTTGGAGTTCACCTTGAATGTGTTTAGAGGTTGTTCTGGGCTCTTTTGTTACCATTCGTATTATCCGTCTCTTCCATTTTTCATCAAGTTTCCTCCTGTGGCCACGTCTAGGGAGGTTGGCTACAGTCCCGTGGATCTTAAATTTCTGAATAATATGTGCAACTGTAGTCACAGGAACATAAAGCTGCTTGGAGATGGTCTTATAGCCTTTACCTTTAACATGCTTGTCTATAATTTTCTTTCTAATCTCCTGAGACAACTCTCTCCTTTGCTTCCTCTGGTCCACGTTTAGTGTGGTACACACCATGTCACAGCACAGTGACTACCTGTCACCCTTTAAATAGGCCGACTGATTAAGTTTGTAGACACCTGCGATGTTAATTAGAGGACACATCTTTGTTGAACATGTCCCTGTGGTCACAATATTTTCAATGTTTTCTAGGGGTACCATCATTTTTGTCCAGGCCTGTTTCATGAGTTTGTTTTTTAAAGTAATTCTGTTGAACCACAATTCAAAAGCACTGTCTGATTTTCATTGGTTAATTTTCATAGAATTTTTATTTATTACCACTTTTGTCAGATTCAAGTTATTTCTGTGACCATTGTGGGTTTTTCTTTCATTAACAGAGGGGTACCAACAATTTTGTCCACGTATGATATGAATGACACCTAATAAAGAAGTTAATTTTATTAGGAAGGAGGTCAAAGAAGAAAGAGAACCCACAAAAATTCTAAACTCCTTTATTTTGCCAATACAGCTACAACCTGAAATTTAAAAAAAAATGGTGGCAACTATACATTTAAACCCAAGTAAGCAAGAATGTCAAGAAGCAATTCTTAAGGAAAGGAAACTGGAAGAGAAGACTGAGGTGTGCCAAATTACACAAGAACAGGATTAAAAAATCATTGGCAACACATCTGATGGAGCGATGGATACACATTTAAAGATGTGGGATCATCTTAACAGAACAAAAGGCAGGCAACATCCAAAGAGCTTTGGAACATCCTCCAAGAAGCCTGGAGAGCTATTCCTGAAGACTAAAAAAAATTACAAGAAATCTTGGCTATGAGAGTTCAGGCTGTGCTGAAAAATAAAAGTGGTTATATCAAATATTCAGTCAAATTCTTTAGAACTGTACATATTCTGTTTTAGCCGTATACACTGCATTTCCATTTATGTTTGCACCTACTGTATCACTGCTCCCATTTTCCTATCAAAATATAAAGAAATGAGTGGTTGCTCCAGCTTACTGGAAAGCCAGCCAATAAATGACACTTCACAGCAATCAGCTGGCACTTCTGAAGAAGACTGCAGTGGACAGCTGAAACATGTAAAGGCAAAAACATCTCCTTTCTATCCTTGTCTTGAATAAGAAAAACAAAAGGCTAATAATTACTATAAAGCTACTTGCTATGCAAGCCCAAAATCACATCTCTAAAGTGGCTTTATGCTCCTTTCTGCTCTGGCGCACCTGTGCTTTGGACAAAGCCAGCATGAACGTAGCTGTATACATGTTAAATTTTTTTTGTGTCTACTAGGTCAATCGGCCTTTTGAACTTGAGGCTGGATCTTGCACATGCACCACAAAATTGGGGCTACACACATGCCATGGAGGGGCCCCGTGACTGGAGAGGATGGCAAAATTTACATCACACAAGCCTCACACTCAAGCAGATGTGCAGAGCAGAGGTGGAGCATAAATCCACCTTAAGAAAAGATACATCGCCACACCTATCAAAGTGCATCTTTCAAGTAACAGTGGACACTTTGATAGGTACACTTGTTTAGCTACTTGTTAATACAAATATCACAAGAGCACTCTGAGGTGAGTGCAATATATATACCTCCATTTTCTCTGAAGATCCCACTGCTTACTGACAGTGAGCAGTTTTCAACTTTTCAATAAAGCGCTATATAAGTGCAGGTTAGTTAGTTAGTTAGTATAATTACTGTGGTAGAACCAAATCACGATAAGCCCATCATCCACGAATATACAACAAAGTATATAACCCATAGTTGTAGGTCAGGATCCCAAGGTGAACCTGTAGCAAGTATGGCGACCCTAGAGAGCTGTACACATTCTATAGTAAGCAATCATAGGGAGTGCCAACCTTGACCTTTTGACCCAAAACCTGTAGTCAAAAGTTATAGTCTCAGAGTGAACCTGTGTACCAGGTTTCGTGACCCTAGCTTTCTTTGTTGTTGAGATAGACTTTATAAGGCATTTTGATGACGACTTTTGACCTTGCAATCCCAAAACCACAGTCACACTTCAGGATCACAGGGTGAATCTGTGTACCAAGTTTGGTGGCCCTAGCTTTACTCGTGCAGTAATAGGGCGTAAGAAATGTTAACTTTGATCTTTGACCCCAAACTCATTGTCAGAGGTCAGGATCCCAAGGTTAACCTGTGTACCAAGTTTGGTGATCCTAGATTTATATGTTGTACAGTAATAAGGCCTAAGAAATGTTAACCTTGACCTCTGACCTCAAACCCATAGTCAGAGGTCAGGATCCTAAGGTGAACCTGTATACCAGGTTTGAAGGCCGTAGCTTTACTCGTTTTATCCATCCATCCATCCATCTTCTACCGCTTTTCCGGAGGTCCGGGTCGCGGAGGCAGCAGTTCAAGCAGAGAAGCCCAGACTTCCCTCTCCCCAGCCACCTGCTCCAGCTCTTCAGAGGGGATACCAAGGCGTTCCCAGACTAGCTGGGAGACATAGTCTCTCCACCGAGTCCTGGGTCTGCCCCGGGGTCTCCTCCCAGTGGGACGTGCCTGAAACACCTCAAGTGGGAGACGTCCAGGAGGCATCCTAATCAGATGCCCATACCACCTCAACTGACTCCTTTCAATGTGGAGGAGCAGCGGTTCTACTCTGAGCCTCTCCCGGATGACTGAGCTCCTCACCCTATCTCTGAGGGTGAGTCCAGCAATCCTACGGAGAAAGCTCATTTCAGCCGCTTGTATCCGCGATCTCGTTCTTTCGGTCATTACCCAAAGCTCGTGACCATAGGTGAGAGTAGGAACGTAGATTGACTGGTAAATCGACAGCTTTGCCTTAGAACTAAGCTCCCTCTTCACCACAACAGACCGGTACAACGTCCGCATCACTGCAGATGCTGCTCCAATCCGTCTGTCGATCTCTCGCTCCATTTTCCCCTCACTCGTGAACAAGACCCCAAGATACTTAAACTCCTCCACTTGGGGCAGGAGCCTGTCCCCAACCCGGAGAGGACAATCCACCTTTTTCCGGCTGAGGACCATGGACTCGGACTTGGAGGTGCTGATTCTCATCCCAGCCGCTTCACACTCAGCGGCAAACCGTCCCAGCAAGAGCTGTAGGTCATTGCTGGATGAAGCCAACAGGACAACATCATCTGCAAACAACAGAGATGAGATCCTGTGGTCACCAAGTATGACACCCTCCATTCCCTGGCTGCGCCTAGAAATCCTGTCCATAAAAATTATGAACAGGACCGGTGACAAAGGGCAGCCCTGGCGGAGTCCAACTCTCACTGGGAATGACTCCGACCGAGTGTTGGCAATACGAACTAAACTCTCACAACGGTCGTACAGAGACCGAATAGCTCGTAACAACAAGCCCGATACCCCATACTCCCGAAGCACCCCCCACAAAAATCCACGAGGGACGCGGTCAAATGCCTTCTCCAAGTCCACAAAACACATGTAAACTGGTTGGGCAAACTCCCACGAACCCTCAAGAATTCTCGAGAGGGTAAAGAGCTGGTCCGATGTGCCACGGCCAGGACGAAAACCACATTGCTCCTCCTGAATCCGAGGTTCGACCAGGTACTCGTTTTATAGTAATTGTAAATGTGGCATTTATCATAGTGCAACTGCAATGTTAACCTTGAACCTCTGACCCCTTGACCCCAAACCCATAGTTACAGTGGTGTGAAAAAGTGTTTGCCCCCTTCCTGATTTCTCTTTTTTTTTTGTATGTTTGTCACACTTACTGTGGGGCAAAAAAGTATTTAGTCAGCCACCAATTGTGCAAGTTCTCCCACTTAGAAGATGAGAGAGGTCTCCAATTTTCATCATAGGTATACCTCAACTATGAGAGACAAAATGAGGGAAAAAAAAAATCCAGAAAATCACATTGAAGGATTTTTAATGAATTAATTGGTAAATTCCTCAGTAAAATAAGTATTTGGTCACCTACAAACAAGCAAGATTTCTGGCTCTCACAGACCTGTAACAACTTCTTTAAGAGGCTCCTCTGTCCTCCACTCGTTACCTGTATTAATGGCACCTGTTTGAACTCGTTATCAGTATAAAAGACACCTGTCCACAACCTCAAACAGTCAGACTCCAAACTCCACTATGGCCAAGACCAAAGAGCTGTCAAAGGACACCAGAAACAAAATTGTAGACCTGCACCAGGCTGGGAAGACTGAATCTGCAATAGGTAAGCAACTTGGTGTGAAGAAATCAACTGTGGGAGCAATTATTAGAAAACTGAAGACATACAAGACCACTGATAATCTCCCTCAATCTGGGGCTCCACGCAAGATCTCACCCCGTGGGGTCAAAATTATCACGAGAACAGTGAGCAAAAATCCCAGAACCACATGGGGGGACCTAGTGAATGACCTGCAGAGAGCTGGGACCAAAGTAACAAAGGCTACATCAGAAACACACTACGCCGCCAAGGACTCAAATCCTGCAGTGCCAGACGTGTCCTCCTGCTTAAGCCAGTACATGTCCAGGCCCATCTGAAGTTTGCTAGAGAGCATTTGGATGATCCAGAAGAGGATTGGGAGAATGTCATATGGTCAGATGAAACCAAAATAGAACTTTTTGGTAAAAACTCAACTTGTCGTGTTTGGAGGAGAAAGAACACCATACCTACTGTGAAGCATGGGGGTGGAAACATCATACTTTGGGGCTGTTTTTCTGCAAAGGGACCAGCATGACTGATCTGTGTAAAGGAAAGAATGAATGGGGCCATGTATCGTGAGATTTTGAGTGAAAACCTCCTTCCACCAGCAAGGGCATTGAAGATGAAACGTGGCTGGGTCTTTCAGCATGACAATGATCCCAAACACACCGCCCGGGCAACAAAGGAGTGGCTTCGTAAGAAGCATTTCAAGGTCCTGGAGTGGCCTAGCCAGTCTCCAGATCTCAACCCCATAGAAAATCTTTGGAGGGAGTTGAAAGTCTGTGTTGCCCAGCAACAGCCCCAAAACATTACTGCTCTAGAGGAGATCTGCATGGAGGAATGGGCCAAAATACCAGCAACAGTGTGTGAAAACCTTGTGAAAACTTAGAGAAAACGTTTGACCTCTGTCATCGCCAACAAAGGGTATATAACAAAGTATTGAGATGAACTTTTGTTATTGACCAAATACTTATTTTACCGAGGAATTTACCAATTAATTCATTAAAAATCCTTCAATGTGATTTTCGGGATTTTTTTTTTTTTTTTTCTTATTTTGTCTCTCATAGTTGAGGTATACCTATGATGAAAATTGGAGACCTCTCTCATCTTTTAAGTGGGAGAACTTGCACAATTGGTGGCTGACTAAATACTTTTTTACCCCACTGTAAATGTTTCAGATTATCAAACAAATTTAAATGTTAGACAAAGATAACACAAGTAAACACAAAATTGAGTTTTTAAATGAAGGTGTTTATTATTAAGGGTAAAAAAAAATCCAAACCTACACGGCCCTGTTTGAAAAAGTGATTGCCCCAACGTTAAAACATACTACTAACTGTGGTTTATCACATCTTTGGAAAGGTGAGTTCAATTTCTTGAGCCACACCCAGGCCTGATAACTGCCACACCTGTTCTCAATCAAGAAATCACTTAAATAGGACCTACGTGACAAAGTGAAGTAGACCAAAAAATCCTAAAGCTAGACATCGTGCTGCGACCCAAAGAAATTCAGGAACAAATGAGAAACAAAGTAATTGAGATCTATCAGTCTGGAAAAGGTTATAAAGCCATTCCTAAAGCTTTGGGACTCCAGCAAACTACAGTGAGAGCCATTATCTACAAATGGCAAAAACATGGAACAGTGGTGAACCTTCCCAGGAGTGGCCGGCCGACAAAAATTACCCCAAGAGTGCAGTGACAACTCATCCAAGAAGTCACAAAAGACCCCACAACAACATCCATGAACTGCAGGCCTCACTTGCCTCAGTTAAGGTCAGTGTTCATGACTCCACCATAAGAAAGAGACTGGGCAAAACTGGCCTGCATGGCAGAGTTCCAAGATGAAAACCACTGCTGAGCAAAAACAGCATAAAGACTCATCTCAGTTTTGGCGGAAAACATCTTGATGATCCCCAAGACTTTTGGGAAAATACTCTGTGGACTGATGAGACAAAAGTTGAACTTTTTGGAAGGTATGTGTCCCATTACATCTGACGTAAAAGTAACACAGCATTTCAGAAAAGGAACATCATACCAACAGTAAAATATCAATCAGTATCTCTGAGATGCTGTGGCATGACATTAAAGCGTACCTGTGGTGGTCGTCTAAACCCATTCAACTTGAAAACATTAGGCAAAGTATTCGTTATTTGGTTAAATAATTATTGCCAGCCATATACCACCAGAGAAATATGCAAATACGACCGCAGGCATGGCCAGCCAATGAAAACTCTGCGCGCAGCCATGACACATGCGGATGTGACGTCATTACGTTGCTACTGAAAAGTCAATACTCCCGTCTGTATGAGCGACTAGGGTGCTGTTGTGAGTGTTTTTATTCTATTATGGCTGAATTGTCGGACTCTGAGGAAGAATTCATCCAACATGGCTACAGGTTTGAGCCAGAAAGGTCTTCTGAGGGTGAAATTGACGAAGTGGTCCTCACACACAACGCAATTTCGTCTGAAAGGATTCGTCTGTGCCCTGTTCGGAGATTGCGCAATCACTTTTCCGCTAAGATCTTCTGACAAGGTGAGCTGGGTTTGGGTACACAAAAGAAGTGTTTATCTTTGTTTTTTCGCTTATTATTGAGACATCCAAAGGCTTTACATTCCGCCATGTTGCGATATCCATATCGCATTGTATGTTTTTGTTGTTACAAGAGCGCCGAGTGTCTGCCGCTCTGTATATAGTTTTAGAATCATCTGCCGTCTGGGGCCGTTACGAGCTCAGATCAGACGAGACGACCCGCTGAATTTAAGCATTTATTTATTTATTTTCTACTCGTTTTAGTTCTGCATTTAATATGAACCCTGAGTTTGAAATAAATGTTTGAATTTGAATTAGAATATCCTGAAAGCCACTGCTCATCCGGGCACTCCAGGCTCAGCCAATATTTATCCGGATCGCGGTGCCAATGATATTACGTCACAGGAAGCGTCCTGGCAGGCCATGTAGCCGCTAGTATGGCTGCTCGCATGTTTTGCTGACATAGCTGAACCAGCACATCAGCAATGGATTTATATCACATTGCTTTGAACTTGAACTTAAACTTGAACTAGAACGTGAGACAGGGGCTCAATATAATATCTTTTTTTTTTCATGACAGATCATGCTCCAAAACCTTCTAATGTGGCTGAATTACAACAATTCTGCAAAGATGAGTGGGCCAAAATTCCTTCACAGCGCTGTAAAAGACTCATTGGCAGTTAATGCAAATGCTTGATTGCAGTTGTTGCTGCTAAGGGTGGCCCAACCAGTTATCAGCTTTAGGGGGCAATCACTTTTTCACACAGGGCCATGTAGGGTTGAATTTTTTTCCCCTTAATAATAAACACCTTCATTGAAAAACCGCAATTTGTGTTTACTTGTGTGATCTTCGTCTAATATTTAAATATGTTTGATGATCTGAAACATTTAAGTGTGACAAACATACAAAAAAATGAGAAATCAGGAAAGGGCAAACACTTTTTCACACCACTGTAGGTGAGGCTGTAAGTCACCTAAGATGTGTATTAGACACAACTACTGTATCAATTTGAAAAGCCTTCATCATTTCTTTCAGTAGTTAGTGTGTTTACAAGATTTAAGGAAAAATCTGGCCTGACCTTTGACCTCAAGGTCATCCGATGAGAGTGAAATTGCAATATGCGCATCATCAGAGTATATCAAACCATGGTACCAAGTTTCAAAACAATCGGACCAAAACTGTAGGTGGAGTTGATTTTACAAAAGTGGGACAGATGGACAGACGCATAACATAATCCCCTTTCAGTCTTCGTCCCCTTTGGGCTTCGACCGGTGGGGGATTAAAAAAGCCAATCACAAGGCAGCAACTCAAAGCATTTAAGCTGGACATGTAGCTGGAAACAGTATGACGAAATTTACAGTCATCGTCTCCGCTCCACTAGTGTCCACAGTGCTTGACTGGGAACGACCGCGTGCAGTCCAAATTTTGTGACCGTGCCGCCTGCCCACGACCTGAACGCATTGAAAAGCACATGCGCAAGACTGAACGTGCCATTCACAAGGTGGCAATATCGGCACAGCATACCAAGACAAAGCAGACGAAGAAAACAACGAGGAAGCGGAAGACGAGAATAAACATACATGAATCATACATAAATACTTCAGCAGCAGCATCTTCATGGAAAAGGAGTGAAAACCGGGAAGTGAAGCAGCAGAAAGCAAGCAGCGTTTCTTCGTTGATGAAAATCCTGGCGCATCAGTGTTTTGGCGTGACCTAGTGGGCAGGAGTGAAACTACAAATGATGGTTGTGTGCATGCGTCAACCGCTTGGCCTGGGTAGATGAAAAAAGTGAGCATGAACAGCGCCGCGTGCGTGCCGGGCTTGTCCAAAGCGCACGCAGACTAGAGGGGAAATGCAGCATGAATAAGACTAAGCATGTAAACATGGTTGAGACGAGTTGCTGAAGTTCAAAGTGAGCATCAGAACAGGGAAGAAAGGTGATTTGAGTGACTTTGAACATGGCATGGTTGTTGGTGCCAGATGGGTTGGTTTGAATATTTACCATACAGAGAATGGTCTAAAAAAAAAAGGCAAAAAAAATCTAGTGAGCAACAGTTCTCTGGGCCCAAATGTTTTATTGATCCCAGAGGCCAAAGGAGAATAGCCAGACTGCCTCAAGCTAATGCAAAGGCAACAGTAACCCAAATAACCACTCATTATTAGGTCACCACCGGAGTGGTGGCCTAGTTGATAGAGCATCCGCCCCACAACCGGGAGGTCGCAGGTTCAAGCCTCGGCTGGGTCATACCAAAGACCATATAAAAATGGTACTTCCTGCCTTCTAGCTTGGTGCTCAGCATAATAGAATGGGGGAAGGAAAAGTTGTTTGTGGCAGCACCTTGCATGGCAGCAGCCCCTCTGATTCTAGACATGATTAACATTGTAGATAGGAGAACCGTAATTTTGTTCTACTGTACATGATTGGCTGTATGGACTGAATGACAAAGTTGGCTGCTTCTTCTTACTACCGAGGTATACAGAAGAGTATCTCTGAATGGACAACACATTCACCTTCAGAGCAGATGGGCTACAGCAGCAGAAGACCTCAACTGGTGAGCTAAGCTAAGACCAGGGAATTATGGCTACAATTCACACAGGCTCACAAAAACTGAACAATAGAAGATTGCAAAATCATTGCCTGGTTTATGTCTTAAATTCTGCTGTAACATGCAGATGGTAGGGTCAGATTTGGGCATAAAAAACATGCAAGAATGGTTCTATGCATGGAGCATCATGGATGTGTGGGCAAAAAATCTGCAGCAACTGTGTGATGTTTGCATATCAGCATGGATAAATCTCTCTGAGGAATGTTTTCAACACATTGCTAAATCTACACCATGAAGAATTAATGTGGTTCTGAAGGAAACAAGGATCAAACCAGGTAATGGTAAGGTGTACCTATTAAATGGCCTATAAGTGCATAATGTACCTTAGAGTCAAACCAGTTTCTTTTTCGATATTTTCTCAACTCTGCTGATGTAACAAAGGCTTTTCCTTGGTTATTTTTTATTCTGTAGGGACAGTTTACCTAGTTTTGGGGTCGGCCTGAAGGACTCCAAAATTCATCCCTTTGGAGTCCATGGTGATGCTGACAGCTCTATGAATGCAGGGAAGTTTCTCCAGGCGGATTCGTTCATATACTGCACCCACATCTGAATGGCCACAGACTTCAACGCTGATTTCTGCAAAGTTACAGGAAAAAAGAAAAGAAGATCAGATTTAGTATACACTTCAATTCTTAAAACCCTTGCAATAAAAAGCATCACATACCTGGTTTAGCAAAATAATTTGTCATTTTCACTTTTCAAAAGATGCTACTTAATTTTTATTTCATTTCTGAATGACAACAATTTACAGTTGAAGAGCACATTGACACCACAGACTAAAAACATGCCAACATACATCTAACTCCTTCACCTTTCTTATCCCCACACTTCTTATATTCTCCAGCCCACACACCACTGAAGCCTTCCCCATCCGGAGTTACAAACATCATGCCGTTCTTGCTGAGGGCGATGTCAGACATGAAAACCTGACGTCCGTACGCCCACCGGCACTGTCTCACCGAGCTGCCGGTGGAACGCCAGCAAAACACCTGAAAGATATGTAAAGAAGAGAAGGGAAAAAGCTTGTGTTAGTCACTGTTTTCTTTATCTATAGGACAGATACAGGTAAGGTTGATTTTGGATTGTGTAACTGTGCACTGAAGCTCAGGTTAAATAATGTGAAATGTAAAGGAGTGGTAAAAATAAAACAGTACATTCCCTAAATAAATGTATGAGCATTTAAAAACAACGGAAGAAGCAGACTCGGGCTTGATGATTATGCAACTGAACACACTGTGTACTCACCCTCCCAGCTTCATCCAATGCCAAAACTGACACCTTTTCTCCTCCTCCCTCATTCAGAACCTGTGGGTCTACTCTGTGGTCTAGACTCCCACCACTGACCAGGACCTTTTTGATGTTGAGCTGCCTGAAGAAACCAAGAAATCGATGATTAAACAAGAGAATTTATAGTCACATTTAAGCATAATCTAACAAATATGATTGCAGTTTATCATCCGTTCAGCATCACACTCCTCCAGATAAAATACAAAACAAACACTGTATATTTCAAGTTAACTATCAAATTCCAAACATAGTTTCCTTTCTTGAATCACACTATGAAATGGACACTGAATCATGATTATATTGTGGAAAAATATAACTAAATGTTAACAATTTCAAAGTATTTTCCAAACTATTGCTCTGCAATACTAAAATGTAGATTTTTGTGAATTGCGTATAAAATGAACCAAGACAAAACAATAAGCTAATGCTGTTCTGTAAAATGTCCACTTTGTACCAAGTCTTCTAATGTGACACCCTACAAAACCTTTCGCAAACATGATTTGTCAGTGGAAAGAGGAAAATATGAATAAGTGAATTAATTGAGGATGAGGTCATTCTTTCAGGTTGATGAAGCTATAAACCCACCAAGGGTGCTATCACAAAAATTTTAAAAGTGAATTTGTGCCGCACCGTGCACCTTCCACCAGTGTTGATTTCTGGTGGCACACTACCCATTTTCATACTTTGTATCCAAATAAATGACTTTGTGTAGGGATGGGCAATTTGACCGCAAAGCAATGTGACTATTAGTTGAACAGTTTTACAGTTATTCAATTTATTTATTTATTCATGGAGACAGACAGAGGTATGCCTAATAAGTAACTTAATCAGTAGGTTATTTAAATCATTACCTCCACCAAGGAGGTTATGTTTTCATCAGCGTTGGTTTGTCTGTCTGTCTGTCTGTTTGTTTGTTAGCAAGATAACTCAAAAAGTTATGGACGGATTTTCATGAAATTTTCAGAGATTGTCAGAAATGGGGTATCCTACAGATGATTACATTTTGGTGGTGATCCGGATCACCAGGGTAAATGTGGCGCTTGGTGGAGGTCTGCGCTCTCCGAGTGCTTTTCTAGTTTATTAATAATATTACTTGAGTTTTATTTTCCATCCATCCATCCATCTTCTACCGCTTTTCTGGAGGTCCGGGTCGCAGAGGCAGCAGTTCAAGCAGAGAAGCCCAGACTTCCCCAGCCACCTGCCCCAGCTCTTCAGAGAGGATACCAAGGCGTTCCCAGACCAGCTGGGAGACATAGTCTCTCCACCGAGTCCTGGGTCTGCCCCGGGGTCTCCTCCCAGTGGGACGTGCCTGAAACACCTCAAGTGGGAGGCGTCCAGGAGGCATCCTAATCAGATGCCCATACCACCTCGACTGACTCCTTTCAATGTGGAGGAGCAGTGGTTCTACTCTGAGCCTCTCCCGGATGACTGAGCTCCTCACCTTATCTCTGAGGGTGAGTCCAGCAATCCTATGGAGAAAGCTCATTTCAGCCGCTTGTATCCGCGATCTTGTTCTTTCGGTCATTACCCAAATCTCGTGACCATAGGTGAGAGTAGGAACGTAGACTGACTGGTAAATCGACAGCTTTGCCTTAGAACTCAGCTCCCTCTTCACCACAACAGACCGGTACAACATCCGCATCACTGCAGATGCTGCTCCAATCCGTCTGTCAATCTCTCGCTCCATTTTCCCCTCACTCGTAAATAAGACCCCAAGATACTTAAAACTCCTCCACTTGGGGCAGGAGCCTGTCCCCAACCCAGAGAGGACAATCCACCTTTTTCCGGCTGAGGACCATGGACTCGGACTTGGAGGTGCTGATTTGTTTTATTTTGTTTTCATTAATTAGAGAAGAATATTGAATTACTGAAAATCTTCTCTCCTTTATTACGAAGGCTCTTAAAACCTTAAAAGGTAATTAAAGCTGCAAGCAGCTGTAAACGGGCGCTCACCCCACCGTGCACCTGCGAACCCTGTCACCCATTGGAACTAGCTGGCTTGGAAAATTTCCCATCGTCGCAGCAAGCGCTGTGTGAATAATAAAGAAAAACGTTTGGCGCAGTACTTCCTGTGAGCAGTAGGTGGCGCTATAACTTTTGTCAATCATTTTTATGTAGGAGCGTGCGGGACAGGCCCAAGATCGATCATAGCAATTATGGGATAAATTGGACAAAGTTTATTCAAGTTACAGCTGTCCGACTTATTGCCAGGAGGGAAACTTTGGCATGTGGCCGTCGTCTGCCTCCATCGGTCTATGATGACCATGGAAGAGAATCCTAAAGGTCTACTCTGCTGGAACAGCACCGCCTGTGGCTGAACAGGCCAATGCGTGAATGGCAGTCCCTGTCACACAGATCGCACTTGTGGGTGGTCTCCGTGCTGCTGGAGCTGTGGCGGTTCTTCCTGCGGGTCCTTTTTTCATCTGCTGCAGCAGTCAGTCTCTCTTGACCCGCCTTGAGCTGTCTGGTCAAGGTGCCTCTCCATTTGGAGCGGTCCGTTGCAAGGTCCTCCCAGCGCTCTGTGTTGATCTCCAGGGCCTTCATGTCTCTCTTGCAGACGTCTCTAAAGCGCAGCTGTGGGCGGCCAACGTCTCTCCTGCTAGTCGCCAGTTCTCCGTAGAGGACGTCTTTGGGGATTCTGCCATCCTCCATACGGTGAACGTGGCCTAACCAGCGGAGCCTGCGCTGCCTGAGTAGAGTGAACATGGAGGGAAGGCCGGCGCGGGACAGAACTTCTGTGCTGGGCACTTTGTCCTGCCAGGATATGTCCAGGATGTGGCGAACGCAGCGCAAGTGGAAAGAGTTCAGTCTCTTTTCCTGCCGGGCGTATGTTGTCCACGTCTCACTCCCATAGAGCAGTGTGCTGATGACGCAGGCGTTGTACACTGCCATCTTCGTCCTGACAGAGAGTTTGGGATTCTCCCACACTCGTGTGGTGAGGCGAGCGAGTGTGGAGGCTGATTTTCCAATCCTCTTGTCGATCTCTGTATCAAGGGAGAGGTTGCTGCTGATCGTGGACCCCAGGTACGTGAACTGATTCACGACCTCCAGCTCGTAGTCGTCGATGGTGATGGTTGGTGGTGCTTTCGTGCCTTGCGCCAAGACGTCAGTCTTCTTCAGGCTGATGGTAAGCCCGAAGTCCTTGCGTGCCTGGGAGAAGCGGTCCGTCAGGGTCTGAAGCTCCTGCTGTGTGTGGGTCGCGACTGCAGCGTCGTCTGCGAACAGCATGTCTCTGATTAGAGCCTCGCGTACTTTGGTTCTGGCTTTCAGGCAGGCGAGGTTGAAAAGCCTGCCGTCAGATCTTGTGTGCAGGTAGATTCCCTCTGTAGCTGTGCTGAAGGCATGCCTCAGGAGCATAGCAAAGAAAATCCCAAAGAGGGTTGGTGCAAGTACACAGCCCTGTTTCACTCCGCTGCATATGTTGAATAGCTCTGAGACGTTGCCGTCGTGCTGCACTATCCCCTGCATGTTGGTGTAAAATGATTCGATGAGGCTTTGCAACTTTGGTGGGCATCCTATCTTTGGCAGGATCTTGAAAAGGCCCTCTCTGCTGACCAGATCGAATGCTTTGGTGAGGTCGATGAAGGCGACGTACAGGGGCATGTTCTGTTCTCTGCATTTCTCCTGGAGTTGGCGGATGGAGAATATCATGTCTACCGTTGATCGCTCAGCGCGGAAGCCACACTGAGACTCGGGGTAGACACGTTCGGCAAGCTTCTGTAGATGAACGAGAACAACTCGTGCGTAGACTTTGCCAACAACACTGAGGAGGGAGATGCCCCTGTAGTTGTTGCAGTTGCTTCTCTCCCCTTTGTTTTTGTAGAGGGTGATGATCTTGGTGTCCCTCATGTCCTGTGGTACGGCACCTTCCTTCCAGCACTGGCAGAGGACGTCATGCAATGGCAGCAATAGGGCAGTCTTGCAGTGTTTGATCAGGTCGGGGGGTATGCCGTCGTTGCCGGGTGCCTTGCCAGCGGCCAAGCTATCAATGGCCTTGCTGAGTTCGTTGATGGTTGGCTCGGCGTCAAGTTCATCCATGGATGGCAGGCAATCGATGGCATCAAGGGCTGACGGTGTCACGGTGTTCTGTCTGGAGTAGAGGTCGGAGTAGTGCTCCACCCATCTCTCCATCTGCTTGTTCTTTTCTGTGATCATCTCCCCAGTGGAGGATTTGAGGGGTGCCGTCTTGCTCTGAGCCGGACCAAGTGCTTTCTTGATGCCATCGTACATACCACGGATGTTCCCTGCTATGGCAGCGGTTTGAATGTCTTGGCTGAGCTGAGTCCAGTACTCGTTGGCACAGCGCCGAGCAGTCTGCTGAACTTTGCTTCTCGCAGCCCTGAGAATCTGGAGATTCTTCTCATTTGGGTACTTCTTGTACTCGGCAAGAGCTGAGCGCTTGGCTTCAATGACGGGGGTCATCTCGCTCAACTTGGTATCAAACCAGTCCTGTGACTTCGAGGTCTTCCTCCCAAAGGTAGCCAAGGCTGTGCAGTGGATGGTGTTTCGCAGCTCTTCCCACTTCTGCTTTGCAGATTCTCCTTCTTGTGGTACACCAAGTTCCTTCATAAAGGTGGAGGCAAACCGCTCAACAAGTTCTGGTTGGGCCATCTTGCTGGTGTCAATCCGTGCCTTTCCACACTGTCTAGCACGATGGAATTTCTTCAGCTGCTGCTTGACCTTGCAACACACCAGTGAATGGTCTGTGTCGCAATCTGCACTCTGGAACGAACGGGTGATTAGCACGTTCTTCAGTGAGGTGCGCCTGGTCGGGATCAAGTCCAGCTGGTGCCAGTGCTTTGAGCGCAGATATCGCCAGGAAACCTTGTGTTGGGGCTTGGTCTTGAAGAACGAGTTTGTGATGCACAGATCGTGATAAGTGCAGAACTCGAGCAGCCGCTGTCCGTTGTCGTTCATTCTGCCCACGCCAAATGGTCCAAGACAGGAGGGCCAGGAGTCGTGGTCAGCACCCACTCTGACATTGAAGTCTCCAAGGAGAATGAGTTGTTCAGAGTTGGGGATGATCCTGACAGTTGTTGCGAGATTCTCGAAGAACTTGTCTTTTGCCTCTGGTGTGGCTGTCAGTGTTGGGGCATACACACTGACGAGGGTGACTGGGCCTTGAGTGGTGTTGAGGCGGAGGGTGAGGAGTCGTGCAGAGCCATTGCTGCCCGGCTCCACCATCTTCAGCAAGGTGTTCTTCACTGCGAAGCCCACTCCGTGTTCCCTGTGTTCGTCACTGCTCTTTCCCTGCCAGTAGAACGTGTAGTCCTTCTCTCTCAGTGTGCCTGCATCAGCCAACCATGTTTCCTGGAGAGTGGCGATATCATCTTCCAGTCTCTACAGCTCATTATTGATGATGGCAGTCTTCCTGGTGTCGTTGATGTCCTTGAGGTTAGCAGCGAGTCCTGTCATCATAGTGCGGACGTTCCAAGTTCCCAGTTTTAGAGTTGGTCTCTTTTGTTTTTTTGTCTTGCCTGGTGCGAAAGTTCTCAGCCTGCCGTTCGGACTTCTCCTCATCCCCATGCACCCAATGAGGAAAGCAGGCTGTGGTGGGACAACACCTTATTGGCTGGGGGCTGCCTAGCTTGAGGCGGGCGGTAGCTGTCCAGTGAGATCCGATGATCCCTCCCACCGTCGGGAACAACCCCTGGCGCCGCGCTCTACGCCAATTGAGCGGTGGCTTATAACCGGTGACTGTCATTCCCCGTGTTTTGTCTACGCCAAAGGCGAAGCTGGAGTGTCCTCTCCAGTGATCCGGTGTTCTACCTTCCAGCGTTGGGCGCTGGTAGGATTCAAGCCTGGGCAGGAAGATATGGTGGACAAGATGTTGCCCATGCAGCATGTCCCCCCTTTCCACGTCACTGATGAATCCCAAGGAACAGCAGGGCTGCTAGAGTTTGGCACCAGCGCCATTGCAGGAGGTGCCAGAATGATGTTGAGCACAACAGAGAACTGCCTTAGGGACTCCGACTCCGGATTTTTCCTCAGGGTTGACTCCCAAAGCCTTTCCCGTGACCGGGTGTGCCGCAAGGCAGCAGAGGTTTGAAATCAGGGTTTACCTTCCCCTAGATGGGCTACCTTCCCAGGTTGACGAGCCACCATCTACCCGAAATGTGGCCGTAGCAGTGCTTATATGTTAGGTATGTGTTGCAGACCCATATAGGACTACAGGAAAGAGTCACCTTGACTTATGTTCCACATTTTGTGACGCTTGGACTTTCCCAACCTTCCAAAGTAAAAAAGGTATTGAATGGCAAGGAGTGGATTTCCATGGCAACTGCAGGACAAAAGGGACTTCCACTGAGGGTAATCCAATGCACTCTGAGAAACCTCTGAAATTGTCATGTCATTCTGACCACTGGTCTTTGTGCAAAAGTTGATACAATTTTGTGCAGTACCTCATGTCAGCATTAGGTGGTGCTGTGACAATTTTGTGAATGTTGATATACAGACCTGTTCAGAATGGGATTAGTATGATTTGTGCCAAGTTTGGTCCAAATCAGAGAAGTATTGTCTGAGCTGTAACTCATGTTTTGCATGGCGAGGAAGCCATTGAAGCATGCTGGTCACCATGGAAACAGTTCTGTACTATGTATATGTACCAACAATGAGTCCTAGTCATTCCTTCATGTCATTTTTGCACCCGGTGAGAGGAAAATTTAAAAAAACAACAGTTTTCAGCAATTCTTCTTTTAATCATTAGGTGGCATGATAACTTGTGTTAATTATTTTATATAGACACGTTTGGGACGGGACTAACATTGATCGTAGAAAATTTGGTGAAAATCAGACAAAGTTTGTCCAAGTTACAGGTGTCCGTTGTTCTAACCACTAGGTGGTGCTATAACTTTTAATTATTTTTATTGCGGAGCATGCAGGGTGGGACTGATATCCATTGTAGAACATTTGGTGAAAATCAGATAAAGTTTGTATAAGTCACAAGTATCCATTGTTCTAACCACTAGGTGGCGCTGTAACTTTTGTTAATTATTTTCATTAAGGAGCGTTAAGGGTGGGACTAATATCCACTGCAGAAAATTAGATGAAAATCAGACAAAGTTTGTCAAAGTTACAACTCTCCGATGTTCCATGGCGAGGAGTCAACCTTTGCCATGTCACCATGGCAACACTTACCTATCAGTTATGTGTTGCCCACACATTTAGGACTACATGTGACTGTCACCTCAACCCATGTTCCAGAGTTCATGACTCCAGGTTTTTCCCAACCCTCCCAACAAGATCACGGACTGAATGGTGAACAGGGCGTGTCCATGGTAACAGCAGTGATGCCATGCTAAACTAACTAACTAACTAACTAACTAACCTGCACTTATATAGCGCTTTTCTAGTCACAAAGACCACTCAAAGCGCTTTCATTAATACTAACCCTCTATTCTAAGGGCCTATAGGAAACGGATATCTAGGGACAATTTAGAACAGCCAATTAACCTAACATGCATGTCTTTTACCTAGGGCCACTTTAGAGTCTCCAATTAACCTAACCTGCATGTTTTTGGCATGTGGGAGGAAACCGGAGAAATCCCGGAGTAAACCCACGCAACACGGGGAGAACATGCAAACTCCACACAGATCACTGTTGGTCGGGGGCTGGGATCGAACCCACGATCCCCACAATCCCCCGGCCAAGGGTAAACTGTGCTGCCGCAGTGCTAACCACTGCGCCACCGTGCAGTAAAGTTGATGTGCAGTTATGATCATCCATGTGGTCTGATAAACCTCAGAAAATTTCACGTCATTCTCGCAAGCGGCGCGTGAGTAATAAATAAAACAGTTTTCAGCAATTCTTCCTTTAACCACTAGGTGGCGCTATAACTTTTGTTAATTATTTTTATATAGACGTGTTCGGGGCAGGACTAGTATCAATTGTAGAAAATTTGATGAAAATCGTACAAAGTTTGTCCAAGTTATGTGTCTGTTGTTCTAACCACAAGGTGGCGCTAAAACTTTTGTACATTATTTTTACATAGGAGCATACAGGGTCAGACTAATAACCATCATAGAAAATGTGGTTAAAATCGGACAAAGTTTGTCTGAGTTACAAGTGTCCATTTATCTAATCACTAGGTGGCACTTTTGTTAAGTATTGTTATAGAGGAGAGTGCAGGGTGGAACTAATACCCATCGTAGAAAATTTGGTGAAAATCAGACAAAGTATGTCCAAGTTAGAACTCTCCGATGTTCCATGGAGAGGAGTCAACCGTCGCCATGGCAACACTTACCTATCAGTTATCTGTTGCCCACCCATATAGGACTGCATATGACAACAAGATTGAATGGCGAGGAGGGCGTATCTATGGTAACAGCAGTAATGCCATGCTAAAGTTGATGTGCAGTTATGATCAACCAAGTGGTCTGATAAAGCTCAAAAAAATTTCACGTCATTCTGGCAAATGGCACGCGAGTAATAAATAAAAGCTTTCAGCAATTCTTCCTTTAATCACTAAGTGGCACTAAATCTTCTGTCAGGTATTTTTATATAGGCGCATTCGGGGTGGGACTATTGTCCATCATGGAAACTTTGGTGGACATCGGACATGTTTTGCTCAAGTAACAGCTGTCTCATGTTGTAAAGGGCGGAGTCAAATTTCACCATGGCACACCCTTTAATGGCCCAAGCCTATAGATGCCACCATGTAAAAATGAGCTCAATCAGAGCAGGCCACTAGGAGGAGTTCGTTCAAATGCGAGGGGTGGTTTTTGGCCAAACTGGAGATGAAGCGGCTTTGAGGCAAGATGGCGGACTTCCTGTTGGTCGTGAGTAAGGGTCACAATTATGTTTTTTGCATGTCTTGAGGTGATGCACACCTCACCTGAATTTTGTGTCTGTATGGCAAACTTTACAATCGCTGGTCTTCATTGACCTTGTACGTTTGGCTCCGCCCACAAAAATTGGGGGGGTGGGGGGCACATTTTTTCCATTTTATCAAATTTTTCACCAGGTCTGAGGTGTGTGCGGAAAAAAAAAAAAAAAACCTGTTTTGGTTAACGTTTAGAGGGTCAAAAATGCGATCGTTTAGGCAAAATAATAATCCTATCGACTACAATAGGGCTCTCGCCCACTGACGTTGTCAGTGGCTTGGGCCCTAAAAATGGTCTTCAAATTTACTTGATTATACTGTATATTTGTGTGGTCTGGGTGTGACTTCAGTCTCACCCAGACTGCGGTGAGGTGGGGCCTCAATAACCTGGCCCCATCCTACTTCACCTCAGTCGCCTATCAGGAAATTTTAGAGCACTTCATGCTTCCCTCTGCTGACAAGCTTTATGGAGATGATGATTTCATTTTTCAGCAGGACTTGGCCCCTGCCCACACTGCCAAAAGTACCAAAACCTGATTTAAAGACCATGGTATCGCTGTGCTTTACTGGCCAGCAAAATCTCCTGAACCTAAACCCCATAGAGAATCTGTGGGGTATTGTCAAGAGGAAGATGAGAAATATCAGACTCAGCAATACAGATGAGCTGAAGGCCGCTATCAAACCACCCTGGGCTTCCATAACACTTCAGCAGTACCACAGGCTGATCGCCTCCATATGCTCCGCTCCATCAGATCTGAACGACCATCGACCAGTTGCCCTCACATCTTATGTGATGAAGGTCCTGGAGACACTGGTCTTAGCCCACCTGAGGCTGCAGGTGAAGACGTGGCTGGACCCTCTGCAGTTTGCATACCAGCCCTATTTAAGAGTTGAAGATGCTGTCATCTACCTGCTGCAACGAGCCCATCTGCACCTGAATGGCGGAGGAGACACTCTGAGAATCACTTTTTTTGATTTCTCCAGTGCCTTTAACACCATCCAGCCACTGCTGCTGGGTGAGAAGCTCCGGGTGATGGGGGTTGACAGCTCTGTGATCTCCTGGATTACTGACTACTTGACAGGCAGGCCACAGTTTGTCCAGCTGGGCAGTGTCTTGTCTGGAGCGGTGGCTAGTGATACGGGAGCTCCACAGGGGACTGTGCTCTCTCCTTTTCTCTTTACTTTATACACCACTGACTTTCAGTACAACACAGAGTCATGCCACCTGCAGAAATTCTCTTATGACTCAGCTGTTGTGGGGTGTATAAGAGGAGGAGAGGAGGGGGAGTACAGGGCACTGGTAGACAGATTTGTGGAGTGGACGGAGCAGAATCACCTGAGGCTGAATGTCAGCAAGACCAGAGAGATGGTGATTGACTTCAGGAGGAGGAAGACGCCTTCTCAGCAACTGCAGATTAGGGGGGAGGATGTGGGAGTGGTTGAGGACTACAAATATCTGGGTGTCAGGATCAGCAGCAGGTTGAACTGGAGATCCAACACCGATGCTGAGCACAAGAAGGGGATGAGCAGACTCTACTTCCTGAGGAAGCTGAGATCCTTCAACGTGTGTAGCAGGATGCTGGAGCTTTTCTTCCACACCGTTGTCACCAGCGTCTTTGCTGCTGTCTGTTGGGGCAGCAGTATCAGGGCCAGAGACACCAACAGACTTGACAAGTTTATCAAGAGGGCTGGCTCTGTAATTGGTCTCAGACCGGAGACCTTTGAGACAGCGGTGGAGAGGAGAACACTAAATAAACTGCGATCCATCATGGACAATCCTGATCACCCCCTCCACCACACACTGGACAGACAGCGAAGCACTTTCTCTAGCAGACTACTACAGCTTCGCTGTGGAACAGCCAGGTACAGGAAATCTTTCCTGCCGCATGCCATTTCACTGTACAATAACTCACTATAATGTTGTATTACGGTCATAACAATACTGCCACACTGCACCTTATAGTCTAACTGGCACCTCACATTTCACTCTGCTCCTGATAGTCCTTCATTGTGCAATGGGATGATTCATGTGTTTACACAGGTCATCATATATTAAGCTATGGTGTATATAGGTTTTAAAGTCGTGTTAGTTTTAATTTCCATGGGTAATCCCTTTGTCTGTCATTTGGTTCTCTACTGTCATGCTGCTGTTACACTGTAATTTCCCAGTTTGGGATCAGTAAAGTACATCTATCTATCTATCTATTGATGTAGTAATTCATGCAAAAGGAACACCAACCAAGTATTGAGTGTGTACATGGACATGTTTTTCAGTTGGCCAACATTTCTATTAAAAATCCACTTTTTAAAATTAATTATATGTAATATTCTAACTTTCTGAGAAACTGAATTTGGGGTTTGGGGTAAGCTGTAACCATCAAAATTAAAAGAAATAAATACTTGAAATATATGACTATGAGTAATGAATCTACATAACATATTTCATTTTTTGAACTGAATTGCTGAAATAAATCTACTTTTCAATGACATTATAATTTATTAAGATGCACTTGTAGAATCAACAGAACAATGACAAATCAGCTGCTTTCTTTAATCTTCTTTTTCCCCACATTAATCAGACTACACTGGTGAACTGCTTATATGACCGATCTATTTTTTTTAAGTTAAACTGTTTATTCTACCAATGGAATTTCAGTTTATTAATGCATTTATTTAATAGGTCATTTATAGTATTTTCTATACTCAACTACTGACTGGTAGATGTGAAAGACTTTTTAAATTCATTCATTCATTCATTCATCTTCTTCCGCTTAATCCTTTTCGGGTCGCGGGGGGGCTGGAGCCTATCCCAGCATCTTTGGGCGAGAGACAGGGTACACCCTGGACAGATCGCCAGTCCATCGCAGGGCCAACACAAAGAGACAACCATTCACTCTCACAGTCATACCTAAGGACAATTTAGAATCCCCAGTTTTTGATGCCAATTAACCTAACTTGCATGTTTTTGGCATGTGGGAGGAAACCGGAGAAATCCCGGAGTAAACCCACGCAGACACGGGGAGAACATGCCATGACTTTTTAAACTGTAGAACATAAATGAATGTTGGATTTTTAAGTAGGGACTGTAGTCTGTGCTGAGATAATACAGACTTTCAGACAAATTTGCAATAAAATGTGTTTTATATTGGCTGCAGCACAGAAAAAAAAGACCTAAAAAGCAGGGGAACCCCATCCCAGGATCTAACCCCAGTGAGAAGCTTACAATAATTCCGGTCTCCCATTAATGGAGGTGAGTGAGGTGTCTCCTCAAACCCCAGAGGAGGTAGATGTCATATTCACAATTATTTAATTGGCTGGAGAGTTGTGCGGATACACCCACTGAGCTCGTACCTGGATCTTAACCTGCTCCAGACCAGGTTAGCTTCACAGCATAAGATGCCATAGTGAAATACTGAGCCAACATAGTGAAATACTGCTCTTCCAACTGAGCCACCGGAGTGGTGGCTCAGTTGGTAGCGCATCCGCCCCACACCCGGGAGGCAGGGGTTCAAATCCCGGCCGGGTCATGCCGAAGACCATATAAAAGTGGAACTTCCTGCCATCCAGCTTGGTGCTCAGCAAAAATGGAACAGAGAAGGGAAATGTGTGGCGGCGCCTTGCATGGCAGCGGCCCTCTGATTCTACACTTGGGGTGTGTGTGATTGACACGGTGGATAGGTAAAGCACAATCTAGTTCTGCTGTACAGGATTGGTTGTACAGTTGAATGACAATAAAGGGTGATTTAATATCGCAGTAAAAAGTGAGCCAGCTTTGTAGCACGGAAAACCCAGGGTTAACCCCCAAGTTACCTGGCTAAGTCTCAATCCTGCTTCCTACTATAGTCCCCTGGTAGACTCAATGTACTGGATATAAACAAAAAGTCTGGCTCATTTACCTTGAAGCCATTTTCTTGCACTGGTAGTCAGCCAACAGATACACATCCCCTTTTTCCGTGACCACTACAGTTGCTCCATCACTCGCTGCAGCCATTGCTATGGTAACATCCTTGTGATGTAGTGCTGACACTTGCCGTGGAGCTGTCACACACTTTTCACCATTAGGGTCCAGCAAGTAACCTGAAGATGAATACAAAGTCTTCACCATCATGTAATTATTCATACAGAATGTGTAGGTAATACTGACTTTCAATGGGGAGTTTTATTTAAAAACACTGGCCTAAAAACCAATTTTAAAAAATCAACGTTTGTAAGACTGCAGCAGGTCTTACAACTGATGATGATGTTTGGATGAACACCAAAACGTCTCAGTTTTTTAGTTAGTTTTTAGTCCAGTGGTTTTTTTTTTGTTTTTTTTTTTTAATAAAACTCCCTGTTGAAAGTTTGACACCTGAATGTTTGAAAATGGATTTACATAAGAGTTTAATACTGACACAAAGGCACATCTACAAAAGAGAAAATAAGAATTGAAGACATCAACTGCTTTCTCATTAAACGTATTTCTGATGGAGCCATTGACCTGAGATCTTCACCAGATATCAGTAACAATACAAGTAATCCATACATATAAAGAAATCAAGGCAACTGTGTTCACAAAACAAGTTACTGTATATTTAATAAAGTGAAATGACAGAGGGAGTAAGTATTGAACACATGAAGAAAAAGAGGTGAAGAAAGGCAAAGAAAGCCAAGAAACGAATGAATGAATGAATGAATCTTTATTTCGGACAGATTAAAAGTAAAGATTAAAAAGAAACAGAACAATATAACCAAGGGGGAGAAAAAAAAAATCCAACAAGGTCAAATCAAACAATAACTCCTCTGATTATACAGTTCAAAATAAGTTATCCGAAATGGGTGATGGCTGAAGCCGCAGCTTATATGGCACAGCCTGGTTCCGCCGGACCGGCAGCGCCACACAAGTTGGCTGCCGTTTGCAGCTGCCCTTTTCTTATCTTCCTTTTTCTTTCTACACCTTTCACTCTATATATATATCACGGACACACAGATCGCCCCAAGGGTCTCCCGAGTCGGCGGACGGAGCCACTGTTTGCAGCGGGGGACGAATACAGCAGGGAAGTGCTAGCTAGCTGGCTAGCTAGCTCCAACCGCCACCCGGTGCTAACGGAGAAGCTCGACATGCCGAGGAACTGTGGCGAAAACGATGCGGGTGCCGGGCTGGAGTTTAGGCGGTGTGCAAGAAATATAAGACAGAATAATAAAGAGCGATGGCAAGAACCAAGCAGACCGCCCGTAAATCTACTAGAGGAAAATGCCCCCCAGGAAGCAGCTAGCCACCAAGGCTGCACGAAAAAAAGCGCTCCGGCCACCGGCGGAGTGAAGAAGCCTCACCGTTACAGGCCCGGTACCGTGGCTCAGAGAGATCAGTCGATACCAGAAATCCACAGAGCTGCTCATCCGTAGGCTGCCCTTCCAGCGCCTGGTGAGGGAGATCGCTCAGGACTTCAAGACCAACCTGCGCTTCCAGAGCTCCGCCGTCATGGCTCTGCAGGAGGCCAACGAGGCCTACCTGGTGGGTCTCTTCATGGACACCAACCTGTGTGCCATCCACGCCAAGAGGGTCACCACCATCATGCCTAAAGACATCCAGCTGGCCTGCCGCACCCGCGGAGGGACAGAGAGCTTAGACTTTCTGCTGCACATTCACCAACCATAATGCTCTGCACTGTGTGTCTATATATTTATAGTAATATGTACATATGTATACTAGCTGTTCTTGTTTTTTTGTCTTGCCTTCTGATTGTTGCTCCGAGTGTTGCTATCCCTGTGCTGTTGCAATCCTGGAATTTACCCATTGTGGGACTAATAAAGGCTTATCTTATCTTATATTGCCCACCCATATTCCATCCAAGAATTCAAAAGAAAAACAAAACAAGAGCGATTACAATTCAGAACAAAGCTAAGACAAAACGTGACAAAAAAACTAAGCAACAACACAACACAGACTGGATAGGACAATCCTTATGTAATTTTACATGTCATCTTGTATATATGTTTGGAGTATTTCATCCTTTAGTTTTTGTTTAAATTGTCCAAGTGTTGTACATTATTTTAATTCAGGTCCAAAAGTGTTCCACAATCTGACTCCTTGCACTGAAACACAGTGTTACTTGGAGGTAGTTCTCACTGAAGGTTTTTGAAATATACATGTTCCTCTGAAATGATATTGTTTCTCCCTTATTTGGAACAACTTTTGGATATTTGCGGGCAGTGATAGATTCTTTACTTTAAACATAATTACTGCATTTTTAAAGTCAACCAGATCTTTCAACTTGAGAGCTTTTAACCTCTTGCACTCCGGTGTACCGCGGGCGGGCACGTCTCTGCGTCCTAGAGCGCACGAGGGCGCATGAGTGCGCCCGAGGGCGCTGCGTCCTAGGAGGCACTGGAAAAAAAAAGCTGCATTTCCGTTCTTCCACTACAGACACAGCCGCCAACAGAAAGCCAAAGGAGTGCTTTGATTGGTTTAGATGTGATTGACCTCTCATTCGACTAATAAGAGCCTTGAATTGGGTTTCTGAAACCTTGAAGAACCAATGACTGAAAACCTAGCAAGAAGGACCCGCCTACCAACGGCTGCGAATGCAGCGAGCCAATTGAAGCACAGAAGTTCGAAAGCTGTTTTGTATAAGGCTGGGTGAAGAGAGACTGACTGCTGCAGCAGATGAAAAAAGGACCCGCAGGAAGAACCGCCACAGACCCAGCAGCACGGAGAACACCCACAAGTGCGACCTGTGTGACAGGAACTGCCATTTGCGCATCGGCCTGTTCAGCCACAGGCGGTGCTGTTCCAGCAGAGTAGACGTTTAGGATGTGTGTTCCATGGTCATCATAGACCGTCCACATGCTGTTGTGAACAGCTAAGTGTTATAAGCTAAATTATTCTTTATCCCTGAAAATTGTAATCAAAAATGACTTTTGACCGATCGGTAAATTACAACTGTGCGGCGCACGAAGTCCGAAGTCCATGCGCCGCGGTACACGGTTCGTGCGCCGCGTCCGGACCGTGAACGCCCCCCCCCCCCCCGCTACTCTTCTGTAGCGAGGGGTGGGGGCCGCAGGGACCGCGGGGACTGTGCGCGGCGGTTGCCACATCGTCACATGACTGATCCGTCATGTAGCGATGGCCGATGTCCGTCCTCTGTAGCGGGGGGTGGGGGGGTGGGAGTTGTTATCTTCTACATTACAAATATTTTAGAATAATTTTTAGTGCACTGTAGGTTATTTTTTCTTGTAAAAAAAAAGCCACACATTTTTTACGTGGCATGCTTCTTTGTGTGTGGGGGTTTGTTTGTTCATTCATTCATTCATGAATGAATAAACGCCCCCACGCACACACACACACGCGCACACACACAGCCCTGAGTGTCACCTTTCATTAGAGCCCAAGATGAAGCTTCTGTACTGAATCATTCAAAAGTTAGACGTTTTTCCAAACTGTGCCATTTGGCACAATTTGGCACAGTTCAAAAACGCTTGGGAACTACCTGAGAACAAAGCTGTGTAATATATTCATTTTTTTGTGGTATTGTTACAAAATTTTAACCTCAGCTGGATAACACTTGGTTCTACATTTCTGTTGCATTTTCCAGCCCAGATCTGAAGCTGTGTGTTATTTGCAAGCATTTGTATCCAAAAAAAAACACCCAGGCGAAATTTATTTTCTTCAAGTTCACTATGTTTAGATGACTGTTACTCAGTGGCTGGAGCACTTAGAGAGATTATGGCTGTTTTTCCAAAAAATTCAAAGTGTTTTCTTTTAAATGAGACCAACCCCATGAAGATACTGCAAAGGGCTGAAGAACAGCTTTTGATTTACTTTGGGCACGTTATTTTTTGGCGTTTTTAGAGAAACTGACCAGAGTGCAAGGGGTTAATTTAAGAAAAAGTGGGTTTCTTGGTTCCCTGTAAGCAGCTTTGTTTATTATTCTAATAGCTCTCTTCTGAAGCATAAAGACTGGATTTATGTTTGTTTTATATGTATTTCCCCATACTTCAGTACAATATGTCATGTATGGGAGTATTAATGAATGATACAAAGTATATAATGTGGGTTGATTCAGCAAATATTTCACTGTGTGCAGTATTGTAATTGATTTAGATATTTTACCTTTAATATAATTAATATGTGACTTCCGGCAAACCGTCCCAGCAAGAGCTGTAGGTCATTGCTGGATGAAGCCAACAGGACAACATCATCTGCAAACAACAGAGATGAGATCCTGTGGTCACCAAGCATGACACCCTCCATTCCCTGGCTGCGCCTAGAAATCCTGTCCATAAAAATTATGAACAGGCTCGGTGACAAAGGGCAGCCCTGGCGGAGTCCAACTCTCACTGGGAATGAGTCCGACCGAGTGTTGGCAATACGAACCAAACTCTCACAACGGTCGTACAGAGACCGAATAGCTCGTAACAACAAGCCCGATACCCCATACTCCCGAAGCACCCCCCACAAAAATCCACGAGGGACGTGGTCAAATGCCTTCTCCAAGTCCACAAAACACATGTAAACTGGTTGGGCAAACTCCCACGAACCCTCAAGAATTCTCGAGAGGGTAAAGAGCTGGTCCGATGTGGCACGGCCAGGACGAAAACCACATTGCTCCTCCTGAATCCGAGGTTCGACCAACGGCCGGACTCTCCTCTCCAGTACCTTGGCATAGACTTTCCCAGGGAGGCTGAGGAGTGTGATCCCTCTAAAGTTGGAGCACACCCTCCGGTCCCCTTTTTTGAAGAGAGGAACCACCACCGCAGTTTGCCATGCCAAAGGCACTGCCCCCGACCTCCACACAATGTTGCAGAGGCGTGTCAACCATGACAACCCAACAACATCCAGGGCCTTGAGGTACTCAGGGCGAATCTCGTCCACCCCCGGGGCCCGGCCACCAAGGAGATTTTTAACCACCTTGGCGACCTCAGCCCCTGTGATAGGCAAGTCATCCCCCTCGTCCCCAAACCCTGCTTCCTCTGTGGAAGGCGTATCAGTGGGATTGAGGAGATCCTCGAAGTATTCCTTCCACCGCCCGACGATATCCCCAGTTGAAGTCAACAGTGTCCCATCCGCACCATACACAGTGTGGACGGGGAGCTGCTTTCCTCTCCTGAGCCGCCGAACAGTTTGCCAGAATCTCTTTGAAGCCGACCAAAAGTCTTGTTCCATGGCCTCACCGAACTCCTCCCATACCCGGGTTTTTGCTTCAGCAACCACCCGAGCTGCACTCCGCTTGGCCTGCCGGTACACCTCAGCTGCTTCGGGAGTCCCACAAGCCAACCAAGCTTGATAGGACTCCTTCTTCAGCTTAATGGCCCCCCTCACCACTGGTGTCCACCACTTGGTTCGGGGGTTGCCACCACGAGATGCACCGACCACCTTGCGGCCGCAGCTCTGGGCCGCCGCTTCAACAACAGAGGTGGAGAACATGGCCCATTCAGACTCCATGTCTCCAGACTCCCTCGGAATGTGGTTGAAGTTCTTCCGGAGGTGGGAGTTGAAGACCTCCCGGACAGGGGCCTCAGCCCCTCACGCTCCCAGCACACCCTCACTATACGTTTGGGTCTACCAGGTCTGAATGGCTTCCTCCCCTGCCATCGGATCCAACTCACCACCAGGTGGTGATCAGTTGACAGCTCTGCACCTCTCTTTACTCGGGTGTCCAAGACATACGGTCGCAGGTCTGATGATACGATAACAAAATCGATCATCGACCTGCGACTTAGGGTGTCCTGGTGCCAGGTGCACATATGGACATCCTTATGCTTGAACATGGTGTTCGTTATGGACAGACTGTGGTTAGCACAGAAGTCCAATAGCTGAACACCACTTGGGTTCAGATCAGGCAGGCCGTTCCTCCCAATCACCCCCCTCCAGGTTTCACTGTCGTTGCCCACGTGCGCATTGAAGTCCCCCAGTAGGACAATGGAGTCTCCAGGAGGAGCACCCTCCAGCACCCCAGTCACAGACTCCAAAAAGGGTGGGTACTCTGAAACATCATTTGGTGCATAGGCACAAATGATGGTCAGGACCCGTTTCCCAACCCGAAGGCGCAGGGAAGCAACCCTTTCGTCCACCGGGGAAAGGTGGGGCGATACAAGAATACCAGGACCTGGGACATGTACTGGCTTAAGCAGGGGGACACGTCTGGCACTGCAGGATTTGAGTCCCTGGCGGCGTAGTGTATTACTGATGGTAGCCTTTGTTACTTTGGTCCCAGCTCTCTGCAGGTCATTTACTAGGTCCCCCCGTGTGGTTCTGGGATTTTTGCTCACCGTTCTCGTGATCATTTTGACCTCACAGGGTGAGATCTTGTGTGGAGCCCCAGATCGAGGGAGATTATCAGTGGTCTTGTATGTCTTCAGTTTTCTAATAATTGCTCCCACAGTTGATTTCTTCACACCAAGCTGCTTACCTATTGCAGATTCAGTCTTCCCAGCCTGGTGCAGGTCTACAGTTTTGTTTCTGGTGTCCTTTGACAGCTCTTTGGTCTTGGCCATAGTGGAGTTTGGAGTCTGATTGTTTGAGGTTGTGGACAGGTGTCTTTTATACTGATAATGAGTTCAAACAGGTGCCATTAATACAGGTAATGAGTGGAGGACAGAGGAGCCTCTTAAAGAAGTTGTTACAGGTCTGTGAGAGCCAGAAATCTTGCTTGTTTGTAGGTGACCAAATACTTATTTTACCAAGGAATTTACCAATTAATTCATTAAAAATCCTTCAATGTGACTTTCTGGATTTTTTTTTTCTTATTTTGTCTCTCATAGTTGAGGTATACCTATGATGAAAATTGGAGACCTCTCTCATCTTTTAAGTGGGAGAACTTGCACAATTGGTGGCTGACTAAATACTTTTTTGCCCCACTGTGTAACTTGTTTTGTGAACACAGTTGCCTTGATTTCTTTGTATGCATGGATTACTTGGGTCGTTACTGATATCTGGTGAAAATCTCAGGTCAATGGCTCCATCAGAAATATGTTTGAGAAAATGTTAACGTTTTCAATACTTATTTTCCCCACTGTGTGTGTGTGTGTGTGTGTGTGTGTGTGTGTTGTGTGAAAAAGTGTTTGCCCCCTTCCTGATTTCTCATTTTTTTGTATGTTTGTCACATTTAAATGTTTCACATCATCAAACAAATTTAAATATTAGACAAAGATAACACAAGTAAACACAAAATGCAGATTTTAAATGAAAGTGTTATTGTTAAGGGTAAAAAAAAAATCCAAACCTACATGGCCCTGTGTGAAAAAGTGATCCCCTCCCCCATTAAAACATAAATTAACTGTGGTTTATCACATCTTTGGAAAGCTGAGTTCAATTTCTCTAGCCACACCCAGGACTGATTACTGCCACACCTGTTTTCAATCAAGAAATCACTTAAATAGGACCTGTCTGTGTGTACCCATACAGTATATTTCGTATTTGAATCAGCCATGTTGTCACCCTTGGTAATGATAGTGCGTTCAGCGTGTCCTGCTTGGGGTGGGACTCGGACTCCAGCAGCGATGACAGCTTAGCCACCATCCTCCTCTCTCCTGTCTCTTCCACTGGGTCAAGGCACCGCCCCATGATAAAGCTAACTTTTGTGATCAGTCTGTTCAGTCTCTTCCTGTCAGCTGCCGTGATGCCATTGCCCCAGCAGTCCGCACCAAATGTGATGGCTGATGCCACCAACGAATCGTATAAGGTTTTCAGGAGTGTCCCTTGTACTCTAAAAGACCTAAGCCTCCTCAGGAGGAACAGCCTGCGCTGTCCCTTCTTGTAGAGCGCGTTGGGTGTTGTGTGACTATTCCAGTTTATTGTTCAGGTGAACACCCAGGTACTTGCAGGATGTCACCATCTCAGTGTCCATTCCCTGTATGTGTACTGGTGCTGTGGGGGGTTGTCCTCGCCTGCGACAGTCTACCACCAGATCCTTAGTTTTCCTCGCATTGATCTGGAGGTAGTTCCGATGGCACCAGTCCACGAAGTCCTGGATAAGTTCTCTGTACTCCGCATCATCTCAATCAGAGATGAGGCCAACGATCGCAGAGCCGTCAAGAGAACTTCTGTAGGTGGCAGTGTGGTGTGTTGTGTGAAAAGTCCGCAGTGCCAAGGGTGAACAGGAAGGGAGCCAGAACTGTTCCCTGGGGGGGCCCTGTACTGCAGATGATTGTGTCAGACACACAGTCCTGGGTTCTCACAAACTGTGGTCAGTTTGTGTAGTCCAGGCTCCACGATGACAGGTGCTGGTCCAATCCTGCGCACAGCAGCTTGTCCTTCAGGATCATCGGTTGGATGGTGTTGAAAGCACTGGAGAAATCAAAGAACATGATCCTCACAGTGCTCCCAGGCTTCTCCAGGTGGGACAGGAAACGGTATAGGAGGAAGATCACTGCATCCTCCACCCCAATGCCCTGCTGGCAGGCAAACTGAAGTGGATCCATCGCTGGTCCCACCAGGGGGTGGAGGTGGGCAAAGAGCAGCCTCTCCAGGGTCTTCATCAGGTGTGATGTGAGGGCCACTGGTCTGTAGCTGTTCAGGTCCTTGGAGTGGGGGGTCTTTGTTACAGGTACCACACAGGATGTTTTCCACAGCTGTGGTACCCTCCCCAGCTTTAGGCTCAGGTTGAAGATGTGCTCCACAATTCCACACAAATGGTCTGCACAGGACTTGAGGAGCTTCAAGCTGATGCAGTCCGGATCCGAGACTTTCCACGCCTTGATCTTCCTCAGCTCCGCCTTCACCTGGGTCTTAGTGGGGGTCAAGTTGGGGCAGGGGGGCTGTGTGCTGGGAGTGGGAGGTGTTGGGGGGAGACCGTGGACAGCAGGACTAGATGACTGTGAAGGCAGTAGTGGTTGGTGGGCAGGCGGAGAGGAGGGCGGTTGGCCAAACCTGTTAAAAAAACAGGTTCAGGTTGTTCACCCACTTCCTGCCCCCCATGGCCCAGGAGGAGGTATTCTGGAGCCCAGAGATGGTTTTGAGGCTTCTCCAGACCCCACTGATGTCACTCTGTTGCAGTTTGTCCTCGATCTTCTTCCTGTAGCCGTCTTCTCCTTAGCTTCCTCTGTACGGACTTCAGCTACTCCTCGTTTCCAAACCTGAAGATCCTTTTCTTTTAGTCGAGACTTTATCTCAGGATTGATCCAGGGTTTTGTTATTTGAGAAACACTGTATGGTCTTGGTGGGTAAGGCGTAGTCCACACAGAAGTTGATGTAGTCTGTGATAGTGTGTGTGGCTGTCGATGTCCTCACCATGTGGATCGCAGAGCTGCTCCTATACAATGGATTCAAAACAGTCCTTTAGAGCGTCCATCGCGTCCTCAGACCATACTTTCACTGTGCAGGTAACAGGAGGTTGTCTGTGTACTAGGGGTTTGTACACAGGCAGGAGGTGAACCAGGTTGTGATCCGATCTCCCGAGCGCAGGGAATGGCGATGAGGTGCACGCCTCCTTAGTGTTTGCATAAAAAAAAGTCCAGTGTTTTATTGTCTCTGGTGTGGCACGTGACATAGTGGATATACTGGATATATACAGTATATAGACATACTGGATAAATGAGCAACATCTTGGATCTACACCAACAAGACTAATGTTATAGAGTGGTCAACCCAATCACTAAACCTAAATCCAATAGCAAGCTTGTAGGGTGACATCAAAAATACTGTTTCTGAGGCAAAACCAAGGATTGCAGAACTGTGAAATGTAGTCCAATCATCCTGGATTGGAATACCTGTTCACAGGTGCCAGAAGTTGGTCAACTCTATGCAAAACAGATGTGCAGCAGTTCTTAGAAACAGTGCTTATACAACTAAATATTAGTTCAGTGATTCTAAGGAAAGCAAAATCTTTAAACATTTTTCAGAGTATACAGTGAATGTTGAGTTTGTTAAGAAGAATGCTGACACTGCTATTTTTTGACAGCCCAACATTCCCTTTTCTTCACTTTCTGTAAAGGCATACCTTTGATCAACTTTTCTTCATGTTTTGATTTGGAATAGAATGTGCAGTGTTCCCAAATGCAGGTATGGAAATAACAGTTGTGCATGCATTATATCATATTGTGTAATATACTCTATTTTTATGCCTTGGTGAAGTGACATATGGTAGGGTATCAATTTGTCCGTGTAGCTGTCTGTCTACACCGAAGCATCAACACCTATGGTGCTTTCATTTAAATTTAGAATTTTTATAACCCCCATCAACACCAGAAAATCCTCCCATATTTTCATGCCTAAATGTAGAGACATGTATGCTTTTATCTGTCACACGTGGTTTTATCTTAATCCAACTGTCCCAAACTATGATGCTGTGGTTTTTACTGGCTTTGATGCTAAAACCTACCTAGCTGTCCTCCGTTCAGCCCCATTGTGTAGATGGCCTCCCTGGTCCACAGCACTGTGTGGAAGCTTCCTGCAGCAACTCCAGTCACTGTTCTGCCTTTCAGTGTTTTAGAGACCACCTACAATAAATGTTACCACACAGACATTAAAACTGTAGTGCAAATCTTTATATAACCCCAATTCCGGTGAAGTTGGGACATTGTGTAAAATGTACATAAAAAAATTAATTTAATGATTTAAGAATCCTTTTCAACCGATTACCAATTGAATACATTACAAAGACAAGCTATTTAATGTTCAAACTGATCAACTTTGTTTTGTTTTTTTTGTTTTTTTCAAATATTCACTAATTTTTAATCTGATGCCTGCAACAGTTTCCAAAAAAAGCTGGGACACTGGGCTACATAACCTTTCCTTTTAACAACAATCAACAAAAAGCATTTAGAAACTGAGGACACCAATTGTTGAAGCTTTATAGGTGGCATTCTTTCCCATTTTTGCGTGATGTATGACTTCAGTTGCTCAACTGTCTGGGGCTTCTGTTGTTGTATTTTGCGCTTCATAACGTGCCACACATTTTCAATGGGAGACAGATCTGGACTGCAGGCAGGCCAGTCTAGTACCTGCAGCCATGCAGTTGTAACACATGCAGAATATGGCTTGGCATTGTCTTGCTGAAATAAACAGGGACGTCCCTGAAAAAAAAGACATTGCTTGGATGGCAGCATATGTTGCTTCAAAAAATGTGTGTACTATTCAACATTAATGGTGCCTTCACAGATGTACAAGTTACCCATGACATGGGCACTAACACACCCCAATACCATCACAGACGCTGGCTTTTGAAATTAACACTGGTAACGATCTGGATGGTCATTTTCCTCTATAGCCCAGAGGAGACAATGTCCGTGATTTTCAAAAACAATTTGAAATGTGGACTTGTCATACCACAGCACACTTTTCCACTTTGCTTCAGTCCATCTCAGATGAGCTCAGCCCCAGAGCAACTAGAGGCATTTCTGGGTGTTGTAGATATTCAGCGTTCACTTTGCAGAGTTTTTTTAACTTGCACTTTTAGATTTAGTGTCAAACTGTGTTAACTGACAATGGTTTTCCGAAGTGTTCCTGAGCCCATGTGGTAATATCCTTTATAGAATGATGTCAGCTTTTAAAGCAGTGCTGCTTGAGGTATCAAAGGTCACGGGTATTCAGTATTGGTTTTCAGTCTTGTCGCTTATACCTGCTTTACGCAGGGGTGGAGATCATTGAGAGATCGTTGAGAAATCTGGACAATTTTTAATCAATGATCTTCAGTGTTCTCTACAGTCACCATGGTCTCCTCAAAGTTTCAACTCAGTCCAAAACACACAAGGATCTCCCAAATGATCCCAAACATCAAAAAACAGCTCAATCTCTCAACTACCTCCGTGCTCTGTAAAGGGACCCTTATATGCAGAAATTTTTCCAGATTTTCTGAATCTTTTAATGATATAATGGACTGCAGATGATGAAATCCCAAAATTTCTTGCAACTGTATGTCGAAAAACATTCTTAAACTGTTGGACCATTTGCACTTGCAGTTGTTCATAAAGTGGTGAACCTTGCCCCATCAGTGCTTGTGAAATGCTGAGCCTTTCAGGGATGCTCCTTTTGTACCCAATCATGACACTCACCTGTTTCCAATTAACCTGTTTACCTGTGGAATGTTCCAAAAAGGAGATTTAAGAGCATTCATCAATCTTCCCAGTCTTTTCTTGCCCCTGTCTCAGATTTTTTGGAATGTGTTGCAGGCATTCCAAAAATTTTGAAAAAAAAAATATCAAAGTTTATCAGTCTTTGTCTTTGGAATGTATTCAATTGAGTACAGGTTAAAAATGATTTGCAAATCACTGTATTTTGTTTTTATTTACATTTTACAGAATGTCCCAACTTCACCGGAACTAGGGTTGTATAATAAGCAGATAAATCCTTCCCTAAAAGCAGTAATGGTAGAAAATTCCAAGATGGTAGACACAATAAAAGGTCAGCCACCAACTCTCACATTACTTCGTACCTGTTTAGGGACATGAGCTGAATCAGGAGGAGGTGACAGGCCCAGCTGGTGGAAGGTGTTGAGGCCAAATGTATAAACATAGCCCTCCTCTGTCAGCACCACTGTGTGATCTTTAGCTGCTGCCACCTGGGAGCAGTGGTGGGACATGAGACCCTCCACCATTCTAGGAACCTGAAAAACCAATGAGAAGAAACCCATGATGGGGAGAAAAAACTCAATAGTGTATCTATTACTATCTATAAATGCATGGAATCTCTTTCTGTGTCTGTTCCACACATATCTCTTAAACAATTCATCAGACTGACCTAAGATTTTATACGTGTTTTGCTGAGGTTAGGAGGGTGTGCATCCTCAAGTATGGAGATGTTCAGTCAAAACATGTAATTTTTATCAATAAAAGTTTAGTCATCGCTCTCTCCTCATGCTCTGGCTTCTAGAGGTGTGGGTGGGGTTTTGCGTCGACTCTGTACTGATTGGATAATACACGACATCATGGCATCAGTAACCGCATTGCACCATGAGCAAAACAAGGAAGCGAAAAGTGACAAATTTGACTAAAAAAAAATAATACTGAAGATTTAATGCTTAAAAAATTATACCATAAAATTGCAGTGATTGCGTAGGTCTAAAGGATAATTCGGCACATGTGGAGAACATGAGGTGCATGAGCAGACTGAGCAGAGCATCAGCAGGGACCCAGGTCTGACAAAGAACACCGGTGTATCAACACAGAACATGCCGGAAGAAGCAGCTGCCCAATCAGGCGGACCACGGTCCTTCGCGGGAAGGCACGCCCAGCCTGCCCGCTCAGTAGTTGATGGGAGTCCCTGCTTCTGCTTCACCCATGTGGTAACACTGTACTATGCTGAACTGCGAGTCCCCCCTCCCGCACGAGTATCTAAAAATTAAAAACTTAATAATAGTACTGCCATAAATGTGGAGCGGAATGGCCGGGATGACTTAACAACCAAACGCAGGACACAAAAATGCCCAAATAACGAAATAAATAATTTTTAGTTAAATATCTAGTGACAAATGGGCAACACTGATTCAACGGTTGCAGTCAAATGAGTCCTTCTGCTGTGTATAGTAATGTTGGGTGTTTTGTAGTCAATTCAGTTGATTAGAGTTGTAAAGAACTTTTTAATAACAAAATATTGCTAAAATATAAAATGATGCACTACAATGGGTCTCAAATATCTGTAAACGTGTCCTGTTATAGTACTGCATGAGTTTATAGACAATACACAGAAGAAATCATTGGATTACTTAACGTAATTCCGGGTTCTCTGATAACAGAGTGTGGTGTTTCACTATGGAAACACCACTTAGTTAGTTGGTCACTTGGGCGTGACCAACTATGGCTTTATAAGTATGGGTTTTTAGTTCCCTTTGTTTTATGTGTTCTTAGTTTTATCTTGTATTTTATGTGTTTCAGCTCCAGTGTTTCCTCAGTGGAGACCCTCATGCCAGATGCTTTTTGGCCCATCTGCAGGGGTGCTGGTCTCGGGGGTCGCTCTAGCTTGGATGGGCGGGGGCTTTATGCCACTGCCTACAGCTGTGGTGTGGGCCCTGGCCTGTCCTGGTTGGGGTGGCCTCTGTGGCACGCCCTGTGGTTATGGGCTGTGTGGTCTACTGGCATGGGGGGCTCCACAGGGTGGTTGCTCCTTCACATGGTGCCTCGGTGCTGAGCAACGTCTCTTTTATTTTATAGGTATGTAAGAGAAGTAGGAGGTGGTGTACAGTATCTCACAAAAGTGAGTACACCCCTCACATTTTTGTAAATATTTTATTATGCCTTTTCATGCGACAACATTGAAGATTTTTTTTTTTTTTTTTTTTGTTACTTATTTGTACCCGTAGGTAGATTTGGTTTGCAGTCTGGTGACAAGCCACCGGCTGCCGGTCGCTGCGTGCGCAAGCGCCCTAAACCTACATGTTTTTGGTATGCAGGAGGAAACCGGAGAAATCCCGGAGTAAACCCACGCAACACGGGGAGAACATGCAAACTCCACACAGCTCACTGTTGGTCAGGGGCTGGGATCGAACCCACGATCTCATGATCCCCGCGATCCCCCGGCCGAAGGTAAACTGTGCTGCCACAGTGCTAAACCACTGCGCCACCGTGCAGCCCAAAGATATGACACTTTGATACAGTGTAGTCAGTGTACAGCTTGTATAACAGTGTAAATTTGTTGTCCCCTCAAAATAACTCATCACACAGCCATTAATGTCTAAACTGCTGGCAACAAAAAGTGAGTTCACCCCTAAGTGAAAATGTCCAAATTGCGCCCAAGTGTCAATATTTTGTGTGGCCACCATTATTTTTCAGCACTTCCTTAACTCTCCTGGGCATGGAGTTCACTAGAGCTTCACAGGTTGCCACTGGAATCCTCTTCTACTCCTTCATGACAACATCATGGAGCTGGTGGAGGTTAAAGACCTTGTGCTCCTCCACCTTCTGTTTGAGGATGCCCCGCAGATGCTCAATAGGGTTTAGGTCTGGAGACATGCTTGGCCAGTCCATCACCTTTACTCTCAGTTTCTTTACCAAGGCAATGGTCGTTCTGGAGGTGTGTTTGGGGTCGTTCTGTTGGAATACTGCCCTGCAACCCAGTTTCCAAAAGGAGGGGATCATGCTCTGCTTCAGTATGTCACAGTACATGTTGGAATTCATGGTTCCCTCAATAAACTGCGGCTCCCCAGTGCCGGCAGCGCTCATGCAGCCCCAAACCATGACACTCCCACCACCATGCTTGACTGTAGGCAGGACACACTTGTCTTTGTACCGCTCACCTGGTTGCCACCAGACGCTTGACACTGAGAAGAAAAAGAGTACTTTTTTTTACTAACTCCCTCCTGCACGGAGTCTGCAGGGCTCTGACTGCCTGCTGGAGACAAAGGTTTCCGGTTCCCCTCACATTAACGGGCACCTTTTCTACTCTTTTTGTCCGTGAAAGCTTCCTCCGACCCCCCCCCCCCCGCCAAACACACACACACACACTAACTACACTTAATTTTAAACTCCCGCTGACGGCGGCAAAAAAAAAAAAAAAGGGAAAGAAGACGAAGGAAGACTCTGCAGTTATGTTGATTGTGATTGGCCAAATGATGATGTGGCGTGTGATGCATTCCACCAAACATGTTATGAAGAAAATGATCCCTCCACCCCCGTTGTTTCTGAAAGCCCCGCCTCTGGGAAACTGCCAGCCAGCAGCCCCCCCCCCCAAAAAAAAAGAAATCCTCTTCGGATCTGCACAAATCACGTGAGTGACATATTTGGGATTCATTTCAGCGATTTTTGCCGAAAAGCGACTAGTTTACAGGTATGATAACTGCGTACATATATTTATTTGCTGCTTTGGCTAACCAGTTCTTATCTTATTATCTTATTTACTATTGTTCTGAGTGCTGCTATCCCTGTGCTGCTGCAATCCTGGAATTTCCCCATTGTGGGACCAATAAAGGCTTATCTTATCTAGAAAGTCCAAACACAGGACGTCTGGGTGGGACCCCAACTGGCCCAATATTCCAAGATTCAAGTCTTGGTTGTACAATACTTCAAATGGTAAGTTCTATATGCAAAGTTACTGCGCAAAATAAAATAGTATAAAATTAACATATTCCGGTTACAATTGCCCCCCCCCCCCCCGGAAAAATATGTTGCTACCGCACCAAGGTCTTTAAGCCAGAAAAAACACTGAAACAGACATGCATACATGTTCAGGGTCTCGTTGCACTATTAGTTTTACAGATTTTACTTTGCATTGAATACCTTACTTTTTAGAACAAGTTACGATAAGAGTCAAAAGGCAAATATAAGAATAATTTCCAAGCACAAAGAGAAATTCTAATAACCATGTGCTGGCTCTCTACTGGATCTCTCATCATATGGAATAGTCCAACAGCCCGGGTCAGGTTTGGAAAGTCTGAAAATTCTGCATGATACTCGGGTGTAGTATGGTCCATTGAGTCATCCTCTAGGGGGGCTGTGAATTTGTCAAGTGGTTCAAATTTCCATATTAGGCAGAGATATTTTCAAAAGCATTTCTACACTTTAGGTCAAAGTTGTTCATAACTGTTCACAATCTCCATTGTTGTAAACCTGATGGGTATGGCTAATTGGCTGTACTACTTAAACTTTATATATAACTAATGATTTGTGCAAACTCAAAAAACTGGGCCCCTACTGAAAACTGGCCGACTAGAAGAACGCCACATATAACTGCAGTCCCATTCGTGATCTTTACATAAAGCCGGGGCTCAGTGTAGAGACGCAGCTGCAATCGACCTGAACAAACCACATAATTTACACAATGTCAACATCTTATGCAAGTGCAACTCTATTGCACTCACATTTTTCGGTCAGCTTTTGTGTGGTTTGGCACCTCATAATAGAGCTCAATTGCAGGACATGAGAAGAGGAGGCTAGATGTTTTACAGGCATATCAAGAAAACGAGAAACCCCAGATATACAGAAGTGTGAAAAAGTGTTTGCCTCCTTCCCGATTTCCCATTTTTAAGGTGTTTATTATTAAGGGAAAAAAATCCAAACCTACACGGTCCTGTGTGAAAAGGTGATTGCCCCCTAAACCTAATAACTGGCTGGGCCACCCTTAGCAGCAACAACTGCAATCAAGCATTTGCAATAACTGGCAATGAGTCTTTTACAGCGCTGTGGAGGAATTTTGGCCCACTCATCTTTGCAGATTTGTTGTAATTCAGCCACACTGGAGGGTTTTCGAGCATGAACCGCCTTTTTAAGGTCATGCCACAGCATCTCAATCAGATTCAGGTCAGGACTTTGACTAGGGCCCTCCAAAGTCTTCATTTTGTTTTCTTAAGCCATTCAGAGGTGGACTTGCTGGTGTGTTTTGGATCATTGTCAATTCAATTCAATTCAACTTTATTTATATAGCGCCATTTCACAACAACAGTCATCTCATAGCACTATCAACTGTAGGGGGGACCCCCACAGTTGCAGAAAGACCCCAGCAATCAGGCGATCCCCTGTGAGCAAGCACTTGGCGACGGTGGAGAGGAAAAACTCCCTTTTAACAGGAAGAAACCTCCAGCAGAACCAGGCTCAGGGAGGGGCAGTCATCTGCTGCGACTGGCTGGGGGGTGAGGGGATAGAGAAGAAGAAAAGAACAGACATGTAGAGAGCAAACAGCACGATGGGGACTCAATCTATGGGAGAGAACAAACAAATGTTAATGACCAGCAAAAAAAAAAAATATTTCATAGAGAGTGAGGAAAGGAGTGAGGCCCAGTGCATTACTGGAGGTCCCCCGGCTGACTAAACCTATTAGCAGCATAACTAAGGGAGGGTTCAGAAACACATGATCCCTCCCTAATTGTAGGCTATATCAAAAAGGTAGGTTTTAGCCCTATTCTTAAAAACAGAGATCGAGTCTGACTCCCGAATCCAGATTGGCAGCTGATTCCACAGGACAGGAGCTTGATAACTGAAGGCTCTGCCTCCCATTGTACTTTTGGAGATTCTAGGTATTACAAGTAATCCTGCATTTTGGGAGCGTAGTGCTCTGTTAGGATGATACCGTAGTATCAGATCTTTTAAATAAAAAGGAGCCTGATTGTTTAGAGCTTTGTAAGTAAGAAGAAGGATTTTAAACTTAATTCTAAACTCTATGGGAAGCCAATGAAGGGAGGCCAGAACCGGAGAGATATGATCTCTCTTTCTAGTACCTGTTAAAACTCTTGCTGCAGCATTTTGGATCAGCTGAAGACTTTTTAAAGATGTTTTAGGACAGCCTGATAATAAAGAATTACAATAATCTAATCTCAAGCTAACAAAAGCGTGGATCAGCTTCTCAGCATCACTCTGAGACAAGATGCTCCTAATCTTGGCAATATTACGCAAATGATAGAAGGCAGTCTTAGAAACAAATTTAATATGTGAATTGAAGGACAAATCCTGATCAAAAATAACTCCAAGGTTCCTCACAGAGCTATTAAGAGAAAGAGTAACTGCATCCAAACTGAAAGTTTGATTTGGAAAGGAATTTCTAAGGTTTTTTGGACCAACAAGAATGACTTCAGTCTTATCTGAATTTAATAGCAGGAAATTACAAGTCATCCAAGCTTTGATTTCCTTAAGACAGGCTTCTAACTTGGCTAATTGATTAGTATCAACTGGCTTCATTGACAGGTATAATTGTGTGTCATCTGCATAACAATGAAAATGTATACAGTGCTTTCTAATAATGTTGCCTAACGGAAGCATATATAAACTAAAAAGAGTAGGGCCTAGCACAGATCCCTGTGGAACTCCATGACTAAGCTTTGAGCTGAAAGAAAACTCATCATTTACATGAACAAACTGGAACCTATCAGATAAATAAGATCTAAACCACTGCAACGAAGTTCCATTAAGTCCAAAATAGTGTTCTAATCTATCAAGTAGAATATTATGATCAATAGTATCAAAAGCTGCACTAAGATCTAAAAGGACAAGTACAGAAACTAGTCCATTATCAAATGCAATGAGGAGGTCGTTAGCGACCTTCGCTAAGGCTGTTTCAGTACTATGATGGATTCTAAACCCAGATTGAAACTCTTCAAGTAAACCATTTCCCTGCAGGTGGTCAAATAATTGATTGATTGCTACGAATAATTGCGTAGCAACAACTCTTTCTAAGATTTCTGAAATGAAAGGGAGATTAGAGATTGGTCTATAGTTAGCTAAAGCTCCTGGATCGAGCGTTGGCTTTTTGAGTAAGGGTTTAATTACAGCCGTTTTAAAAGCCTGCGGTACATGGCCTAAAGTTAATGAAGAATTGATTATATGAAGAATAAAGCTACCAATAAGTGGGAAGACTTCTTTAAATAACCTGGTAGGAATAGGGTCTAAAAGACAAGTTGAAGGTTTGGATGAGGAAACTATTTTGTCTAACTCACAAAGGTCGATTGGAGTAAACTCATCAAGACAGACATCAATAGAAGGAGTTGTAGTAGTTACAGTATTTAAGTTAACTGTGGGAAGAATCTGATTGATTTTATCTCTGATGGATGAAATTTTATTATTGAAAAAGTTCATAAAGTCCTGACTAGTAAGCTCTAAGGGGATGCTAGGATTGACAGAGTCCTGACTCTTTGTCAACCTGGCTACAGTACTGAAAAGAAACCTGGGATTATTCTTGTTCTCTTCTATTAATGCAGAGTAATAACTCGTTCTAGCTTTTCTAAGAGATTTTTTATAAATTAAAAGATGATTTCTCCAAGCTAAATAGATTTCATCTAAATTAGTAGAGCGCCATTTTCTTTCTAATTGACGAGTCTTCTGTTTTAAGCTACGAGTTTCTGTGTTGAACCAAGGAGTTAAAAATCTCTGATTAGACTTTTTCTTTTTTAAGGGGGCCACCAAGTCTAGAGCCTGATGCAGAGAAGCTGAAACACTATCCACCATGTTATCAATTACAGAATTAGCAAGCTGTCTATAGCTTATTTCCGTTGTGTTGACACATGGCATAGAGGAAACAATCTGCATAAATTTGGAAACAGCATCATCTGAGAGGCATCTACTGTGATAATATTTTTCTTTAGGAGCCAAATAGTCAGAGATAGTAAAATGAAAGGTTAACAGACAATGGTCTGACAGTACAGGGTTATGAGGAGACACTACAAGATTTTCTATTTCTATGCCATATGTCAGAACAAGGTCCAATGTATGGTGGAGGTAATGAGTAGAATTTCCTACTTTCTGAGAAAACCCAATCGAGTCTAATATTGAATTAAAAGCCACATTCAGGCAGTCACTATCTACATCCACATGTATATTAAAGTCCCCTACTATAATTATTCTATCAGATTTCAGCACTAAATCAGCTAAGAAATCAGCAAATTCGGATAAAAATTCTGAATAGGTTGATGGGGGACGATAAACTATGGCAAATAAAATTGGGTTTAACCTGAAATTGCTAAAGTGCCCAACACTGAGGACCAGGCCCTCAAAGGAATTATAACATGTTTTTTGCTTTACATTAACTAGTAATTTGGAATGGTAAATTGTTGCTACTCCTCCTCCACGACCAGAACTTCTGGGATTTTGACAGTTTAAATAACCAGAGGGAGTTGATTCATTTAAACCAACATAATCCTCTTGCCCTAACCAAGTCTCTGTAAGGGAAATTAAATCAATCTGATGATCAATTAACAGATCATGGACTAACAGAGACTTGGGAGTTAGAGACCTAATATTTAATAAACCACATTTAATTTTTAAATTATGAGGAGGAACAGAGGCCAAATCATTCAATTTAGAGGCTTTATGTTTAATTTGAGTTTTACCAATACTTTGCTTTATCACTTTGGGACGCTTATACATTATATTTTTATTTACTTTGGAGGGAGCAGACAACGATTCTCTGATGGGGAAGTCAGGGGCTAAGCTGAGGGGTGGCGGATGAAGAGGAGCTGCAGAGAGGCGTGTAAGACTACGACTCTGCTTCCTGGTCCCAACTCTGAGTAGTCACGGTTTTGGAAATTTGGATAAAAAAGATGCCAGATTGTTAGATAAATGAGAAGCACCATCCAAAGTGGGATGAATGCTGTCTCGTCTCATAAGACCAGGTTTTCCCCAAAAAGAGCTCCAATTGTCAATGTAGCCCACGTCATTTTTAGGACACCACACAGACAGCCAGCGGTTCAAGGATGACGAGCGACTAAACATGTCATCACTGGTCAGATTGGGGAGGGGCCCAGAGAATACTACAGTGGCAGACATCGTTTTTGCAAACTCACACACCGATTCTATATTAAGTTTCGTGACTTCCGACTGCCGGAGACGGATGTCATTAATGCCGGCGTGAATAACAATTGTGGAGTATTTACAGTTACTTTTAGCCAGCATTTTCAAATTTGACTCGATGTCGCCTGCTCTGGCCCCAGGAATACATTGGACTATGGCCGCTGGAGTCTCTAGGTTCACGTTTCTGACTACAGAGTCGCCAATGTTCAGAGTTTTTTCCTCAGCGGGTGTGTCGCTGAGCGGGGAAAAACGATTAGAAACGTGAACAGGTTGGTGGTGAACCGGGGCTTTGCGACTAGGCTTCCTTCTCACCTTCACCCACCCAGTCTCCTCGCTGCCGAGGAGAGCCGGGGAACCGCTGACAGTGGGACCTAAGCTAGCTAGCTCCGCTGCAGCTAATGGGCGTCCGTCAAGATTAACTGGCGCAGACGGTGTTTCAATGCAGCGGAGCCGGGATTCCAAATCAGACAACCTCGCCTCGAGCGCCTCAAAAAGACAACATTTATTACATTTACCGTTATCACTAAAAGAGGCAGAGGTGTAGCTAAACATCTGACAGAGAGAGCACACCAGAGGAGGAGAGGAAAGAGAGGTAGTAGCAATAGCTAGTGGCTAGCTATGGCTACTGTCCTGCTGCACAACCTAAGTGCGCTTCAGACTGAGGTCACAAACAGATGGCTGGACATTCTCCTTCAGGATTTTTTGGTAGACAGCAGAATTCATGGTTCCATTTACCACAGCAAGTCTTCCAGGTCCTGAAGCAGCACAACAGCTCCAGACCATCACACTACCACCACCATATTTTACTGTTGGTATGATGCTCTTTTTCTGAAATGCTGCATTACTTTTACGCAGGATGTAATGGGACACACACCTTCCAAAAAGTTCAACTTTTGTCTCGTCAGTCCACAAAGTATTTTCCCAAAAGTCTTGGGGATCATCAAGATGTTTTCTGGCAAAACTGAGACGAGCCTTTATGTTCTTTTTGCTCAGCAGTGGTTTTCATCTTGGAACTCTGCCATGTAGGCCATTTTTGCCCAGTCTCTTTCTTATGGTGGAGTCATGAACACTGACCTTAACTGAGGCACGTGAGGTCTGCAGTTCTTTGGATGTTGTTGTGGGGTCTTTTGTGACTTCTTAGATGAGTTGTCTCTGCGTTCTTGGGGCAATTTTGGTCAGCCGGCCACTCCTGGGAAGGTTCACTCACCACTGTTCCATGTTTTCGCTATTTGTGGATAATGGCTTTCACTGTGGTTCGCTGGAGTCCCAAAGCTTTAGAAATGGCTTTATAACCTTTTTCCAGACTGATAGATCTCAATTACTTTGTTTCTCATTTGTTCCTGAATTTCTTTGGCTCGCAGCATGATGTCTAGCTTTTGAGGATCTTTTGGTCTACTTCACTTTGTCAGGCAAGTCCTATTTAAGTGATTTCTTGATTGAGAACAGGTGTGGCAGTAATCCGGCCTGGGTGTGGCTAGAGAAATTAAACTCACCTTTACAAAAATGTGATAAACCACAGTTAATTTCTGTTTAAACAGTGGCGGGGGAGGGGGGCAATCACTTTTTCCCACAGGGCCATGTAGGTTTGGATTATTTTTTTTTACCCTTAATAATAAACATCTTCATTTAAAAATTGCATTTTGTGTTTACTTGTGTAATCTTTGTCTAATATTTAAATTTGTTTGATGATCTGAAAAATTTAACTGTGACATACAAAAAAACGAGAAAACGGGAAGGGGCCAAACACTTTTTCACACCACTGTATCTGGTTAGCCATTTTTGAAATTTTGCTGCTATACACCAATACATTTTAATACATACAGTGGGGTAAAAAAGTATTTGGTCAGCCACCAATTGTGCAAGTTCTCCCACTTAAAAGATGAGAGAGGTCTCCAATTTTCATCATAGGTATACCTCAACTATGAGAGACAAAATAAGAAAAAAAAATCCAGAAAATCACATTGAAGGATTTTTAATGAATTAATTGGTAAATTCCTCGGTAAAATAAGTATTTGGTCAATAACAAAAGTTCATCTCAATGCTTTGTTATATACCCTTTGCTGGCAATGACAGAGGTCAATCGTTTTCTGTAAGTTTTCACAAGGTTTTCACACACTGTTGCTGGTATTTTGGCCCATTCCTCCATGCAGATCTCCTCTAGAGCAGTGATGTTTTGGGGCTGTCGCTGGGCAACACAGACTTTGAACTCCCTCCAAAGATTTTCTCTGGGGTTGAGATCTGGAGACTGGCTAGGCCACTCCAGGACCTTGAAATGCTTCTTACGAAGCCACTCCTTCGTTGCCCGGGCGGTGTGTTTGGAATCATTGTCATGCTGAAAGACCCAGCCACGTTTCATCTTCAATGCCCTTGCTGGTGGAAGGAGGTTTTCACTCAAAATGTCACGATACATGGCCCCATTCATTCTTTCCTTTACATGGATCAGTCGTCCTGGTCCCTTTGCAGAAAAACAGCCCCAAAGTATGATGTTTCCACCCCCATGCTTCACAGTAGGTATGGTGTTCTTTCTCCTCCAAACACGACAAGTTGAGTTTTTACCAAAAAGTTCTATTTTGGTTTCATCTGACCATATGACATTCTCCCAATCCTCTTCTGGATCATCCAAATGCTCTCTAGCAAACTTCAGACGGGCCTGGACATGTACTGGCTTAAGCAGGGGGACACGTCTGGCGCTGCAGGATTTGAGTCCCTGGCGGCGTAGTGTGTTTCTGATGTAGCCTTTGTTACTTTGGTCCCAGCTCTCTGCAGGTCATTCACTAGGTCCCCCCATGTGGTTCTGAGATTTTTGTTCACCGTTCTCGTGATAATTTTGACCCCACGGGGTGAGATCTTGCGTGGAGTCCCAGATCGAGGGAGATTATCAGTGGTCTTGTATGTCTTCCATTTTCTAATAATTGCTCCCTCAGTTGATTTCTTCACACCAAGTTGCTTACCTATTGCAGATTCAATCTTCCCAGCCTGGTGCAGGTCTACAATTTTGTTTCTGGTGTCCTATGACAGCTCTTTGGTCTTGGCCATAGTGGAGTTTGGAGTCTGACTGTTTGAGGTTGTGGACAGGTGTCTTTTATACTGATAATGAGTTCAAACAGGTGCCATTAATACAGGTAACGAGTGGAGGACAGAGAAGCCTCTTAAAGAAGAAGTTACAGGTCTGTGAGAGCCAGAAATCTTGCTTGTTTGTAGGTGACCAAATACTTATTTTACTGAGGAATTTACCAATTAATTCATTAAAAATCCTTCAATGTGATTTTCTGGATTTTTTTTTCCTCATTTTGTCTCTCATAGTTGAGGTATACCTATGATGAAAATTGGAGACCTCTCTCATCTTTTAAGTGGGAGAACTTGCACAATTGGTGGCTGACCAAATACGTTTTTGCCCCACTGTATTACACCATTTTGAGAGACTTAAAAGTAATTGAACAAATTAAGAAAACCAAATAAAATCTGTGTTAATAATACTTGGATCAAAGTCCCTTGCAGTCAATTTGTACATCTCCATCTGTTCATATTTATGAACATTAATGATATGCACATAAAAATCCCAGATGGAAGCAAACGATCAATTAAACTTCCAAGTGCACACCAAAAACATATGCACTTGGAAGTGGTGGGTTTACTCCTGAGTCACTTTAGACTGAAGCGAATAAAGAGGATGGAAATGGATGATGTACATAAATCTAACATCAGAGGTTACCGTGGTTACCAGCCCAACACAAAAACACAGCTACTCAAGAAACAGGCAGTCGGTGGCTGGATCCCATTGCGGCACATAACTGGACAACGGGTATTTTTCCACACACCTAGGATTTCATTGTGTTTTAAGACAGCTGTTCCCTCTTGTATTTTCCTGTTGACATTTGCTTCTGTAGAAAGTCACGTTACATACCAAGTTAATGCCCATCTGGATAATGAGTCTAACATGGTTGATTTAAACAGACACATCTCTCGTGAAACTGTGAGAAATGTACATTAAAATGTAAATAAGTGGGATGAAAATGCCAGTCACTGAATGCCTGATTTTTTAAACCCATGAGCATTATGAAAGGCTGTCTTTTAATACCATCCCCATGCTACACACGTGGACAAAATTGTTGGTCCCCATCTGTTAATGAAAGAAAAGCCCACAATGGTCACAGAAATAACTTGAATCTGACAAAAGTGGTGATAGATAGATAGATAGATAGATAGATAGATACTTTATTTCGAACAAAAAAGTACCGTATTTTTTGGACTATAAGGCGCACTTAAAATCTTTTAATTTTCTCAAAAATCGACAGTGCGCTTTATAATCCGGTGCGCCTTATGTATTAATTCTGGTTGTGCTTACTGACCTCGAACCGATTTTATGTGGTACACGGCGCTCAAAAATCTGTCAAAAATGTTTTAGTACGACTTTGGTAAGTTACGAAGCCGAACCGCTTGAGGGATTTTCGGAGCATTACGGTAGTCAGGAGCCTCGCGGAGTAATATGTGCTTCAACATAATGGCTGGATGGCTTTTTCCACAAATCTCCATCCCTATTGATCTGCCACTCCATGCGCGCCCATCTCACCAATACTGTCAAAACCCAAGTGAAGCAAACTAATTCGGAGCTTGCCATCATTCCGGGTGGATTAACCAAAGAACTCCAACCGCTATATTGGTGTCAACAGGTCGTTCAAAGTTAAATTGCTAGTGAGTTACGCCACTATCTGCCAATGGATCGTGGATCGAAACTGCTCCTGTTTAGCTGTAATTAATATTCAAAAATGATATTTTCGGGACGAAAGAATTCAAGCGTCTCGGCATTTGTCTGCATTGTTTACATCTCGGGGCTGCCGCCGGAGAGCGAGCCGTATCGATTACTTAGCGAGTATTCTGGCGATGTAAACAGCCACGGACCAAAAACGTACATTTGCTCATGGAGCAGGTCATTCACACTGGCAGACAATCGCGCTATATGTGTCTATAATGACTATAGATAGGATTTTCTTTCCATGCACGCAAAAAAAAAATAAATAAATAAAATTCCCAGATCCGACTACCTCGCGAGGTAGTCGATACCCAAAAGCCGATGGTGTATAGAACACGTATATTAGGATCTGTATGTGAAATTTCGGCATCGAAACTGGGAGCAGAAAATACGGCTATAAATACGTATTTACGGCTGTAAATACGGCTTGCTCTCTGCGAGCCGTATCAGTATCGTACTCGGTATCGAGTACCGAGCGATATTCTGGCCAATATGGCGATGTAAACAGCCACGGACTAAAAACGTTCCGCCTGCTCATGGTCCCGTTTAGCTGTAAACGGGAGCAGTAAATACGGCTGTAAATACGTATTTACGGCTGTAAATACGTATTTACGGCTGTAAATACGGCTCGCTCTCCGGCAGAGAGCAAGCCGTATCGGTATCGTACTCGGTATCGATACTGAGTGATATTCTGGCCAATATGGCAATGTAAACAGCCACGGACTAAAAACGTTCCGCCTGCTCATGGAGCAGGTCATTCATACTCGCAGACAATCGCGCTATATGTGTCTATAATGACTATAGATAGGATTTTCTTTCCATGCACCCAAAAAAAAAAAAAAAAAAAAAAAATTCCCAGATCCATTCCCAGATCAGACTACCTCGCGAGGTAGTCGATACCCAAAAGCCGATGGTGTATAGAACACGTATATTAGGATTTGTATGTGAAATTTCAGCATCGAAACTGCTCCCGATACGGCTGTAAATACGTATTTATGGCTGTAACTACAGCTCGCTCTCTGCCGGAGAGCGAGCCGTATCGAGTACCGAGCAATATTCTGGCCAATATGGCGATGTAAACAGCCACTGGACTAAAAATGTTCCGCCTGCTCATGGAGCAGGTCATTCAACACTCGCAGACAATCGCGTTATATGTGTCTATAATGATTATAGAGAGGATTTTCTTTCCATGCATGCAAAATTTTTTTTTTTCCCAGCTCCGACTACCTCGCTTTAATGCGCCTTATGTACGAAATTAGACCATCAAATAGAGCGTTCATTGACAGTGCGCCTTATAATCCGGTGCGCCTTATAGTCCCAAAAATACGGTAAAACAAAACAAATGACAAGTGCAATAAAGTAACAGTATACAGTGTTCGAAAGGGAGAAGGAAGAAGTGAACACTTAATTCCAACTCGACTTTTCCATAAATACAACCCATGTGAAATATATACAAATTACCACATTTAAGACCCCAAGTAAACAATTAACTATATTTTGTACATATCAACATTAACACCCATCCATCCCAACATACATACAGTCGATACATCAAAACCAGCCCCAAACAACACAGATATACACAGTGCTGTCCCACCCACCATTCCATAGTGTCCCAGAGTGAGCATATAAGGGCCTTTTCCACTAGCACGCTTTAGCGCGACACGGGACGGCTCAGCACGCTTTGTACGCTTTTCCACAAGCCCCAACACGTTTTAACAGTTGCGATTCTCAGCCCCGCTCCAGGGCAGGGTACAGCAGTGCTGAGCTGTGCCGTGTTGTGACGTTAACAGACTGGTCACCGCTGATTGGTCAGGTCGTAACCAGCGCTGATTGGTCAGGTTGTAACCGCCCCTCTCCTCCTCCTCATCTACCAAATCTTCACAACCTTCTCAATAAAGTTTTTGAGAAAAAAAAAAAAAAAAAAAAAGAATCTTCACGACCGCCTTTACTCAGCACGCAACCACTGTTGGCGGTTTCTTTTCAGTGTATTGCTGTGCTATTTTCATTTATTCTCTATCAAAAATGGCTTCGCGTAATAAGGGTGTTCCATGGACCAATAAGGAGGTGCAGTGTCTGCTCACTGCATTGTCAGACGAACGTATTCAGCGCGAGTTAGACGGAGCCGCCCGGAATGAAAAAATATACCGGGAGGTCTCGACATCGGAGTCCTTTAACGGTGAGTTTTAATTTTTTTTTATTGTGCGTTTTTTCGCAAATATATTCGGTAAGACGCTCAGTTTATTTATGCAATAAAAAAGCTGTTCATTTGTGGATGGATCGCTGCTTTATTGCAGCACACTGCGGACTAAAGCTTTTATTTTAATTATTCATGTGAACAATACGCTGAAATAAGCTTATGTATTCTTGTTAAAAACTATTGTCTTTTCTGTATATATTGCACTTTCGTGCTGTATTTTATTGTGTGCATTTTCCTTATAGAATCATCCCACGCGTCCGCCGCGACAGCCCGCACGGATTATTCAACCGAGCCTTGCTGACCCACAGCTGGCAGAGACGGCTTCATTCATCCGAGTCTTCGTGACCCAGTTTGGGAAGCTGGTGTAGAGGCACTCAGTGGTCGGCGTGTATAAAATGTCGATTAACCTTCATGTTGTGTTGCAAAGTTTTTTTTTTCTTTTAATATTTTGTATATAATAAAATGGAATTGTTTTGGAAAGTGTGGTTTGTCTGTTATAACACTGAATTATAAAACAGTATAATTACATAGAAATTCCATTGCCTAGTCTGATCAAAATGATGCTGATCTTCCTGTCAGGGGTCAACCATTGTAAAGGTAATGTAATTTTTAACTAGACCAAAAAAGAAATCTTTTTGTAAGCTTTCTGTTCTTTTTATTGAAATATCATAAAAAATTAGCACCAAGTCAAAGTAGGTACAAGTATATGTACATTGAATGTTCTATCGGCATTCCAAATTCAGAGATTTACAATACTTTAGAAGGAGTGTAGCATCATCTAAACGGAAAATAATAATACTGTTGTTCCAAACGTTGACCTGAAGGTGAAAAACATGAATTTTTTTAATTCAGTACATCCAAAATGCCCTAGGATGTAAAAAATAATACAATTTGGTGTTGGCCAGTGTGCCACCGTCTCATTATTTAATTCGAATAAAAACAAGTTTCAGCTCATTATTTCTAGGTCATTTGGCAGTTAATTCAAAACAAAAGTGACTTGTGTTGTTGCAGCTTAATTATGAGATAAAATTAATTGTGAGATAAAACCACAGAGCGAGCAAGGCAATAATCCTTGGATCCTTTTTTGTCTCGTGTAAATAAGGACTCAGTCGGGTGCGTAACGTCACGGGAGTGTGGCCCCGCCTCGCTGAGAATCTGCCGCTGCCCCGCTTCTAAAACCTCCTAACACAAACCATCACAGCACAAGCACAACACTGTGCTAATGGAGACAGAAGCATTCCGAGCCGTACTGAAGTGAATCGAGCCGTACCGAGGTGTGCTGGGCTAGTGGAAAACAGGCTATAGTGAATCGTACATATAAATACTACCCTTCTAACATATATTCTTTCAGCAAATAATGTCTATACTTCTTTTTGAATTGATTTCTGTTTGTACATAGTTTCAGTTCCGGCTCCAGACTGTTCCACAAATCCACTCCACAGACAGATATGCAAAGACTTTTCTTAGTTGTTCGTATCTTGGGTTTTTATTTGTAAAGTTTAAGTCTCCTCTCAAATTATAATCATTGTCTCTTTTTTTTAAATATTTTTTGTATATTAGTTGGGAGTTGATTATTAATTGCCCTGTACATGACTTATGCTGCCTTAAAGCAGACGGACAGTGACATTTTTTTATTGAACCAATCAACAGATTGTATGAAAATATTCTATTCTGTCTGTTCCCGCGATTTAATATGTGTCACAAGCTTCCATAAATGACCTTATTTGCTCATAGCTCAGCCTTCAGTTAGTGAGGCTGCAGTACCGTCATCTCTCGATAGGTGCGGGCATTGGTGACGTCACAACAGCAATACATAGTAAATGGTAGAACGAGAGCAAAGTGATTCAGACAGCGATTATTTTCTCGAGTTTGACGACCTCAATATAAATGATGACATTGAAAATGAAGAATCGGGTGATGAAGTAGTTTTGGGTGGTGCTGAGGGGGTATTCAGCCTTATTTGTGGGAAAGAAGTGAGGGTTATGTTGCCTGCCTGTGCAGTGAGCCTCATCAGAGAAACATTCCCATCTGATCACTACAAGGGATTTTGCCTACCAAGATTAGATTTGTGAACAATGATATGTAAATAAAGTTTTGTAAAATCATATATTGAGTTTATTAATGTTCATGTCAATGTTATAATTCTCATAGTTCAGCATTCATCAAAGTCGCATGTCATATACATTTGAATAATTTGAACACTAAATTCTTCTCAATTTGAAAAGAAATATTACATACTATACCACCTTTGTATGAACGTTTGAAAACACAGCAGAAATATACAAAGAAATACAAAAATCAATGGAGTATCACTACAGATTAAGAAAATAACTAGTTTCCAGATATAGCAATTATTATATTCCAATAAATAACATTTTGTGGCCGACACACATTGTGGGCTCACGCTGCCACAGAGACAGGACTGAATGTGTATTGTGGGGTGTCATGTCTGCAAGGACTGAGGACTCGAATCTACAGGAGGTAACAAGGAAGTGTGAGATTTGTCTCTTTGTCCCACAGAAGACGCCCCGGAGGGTATTCCGGTTCATCAGGAAATGAGAGACAATGGTGAAGCTTCAAAGGGATGCTTTGTAACTGTATGTTGACTGAAGACACCATGTGACTTGAATTCTGATGCTGGAAATGTATAAAAGGGTGTTGAGATATGATTCTTTCCCTTTCCTGCTTTGAGAATGCTAGAAGCTGTTTTCTGTCAAATAAAGCTGGTTTTATGACTGAAACTCAGCCTCGTTATTTGAGCATGCTTCTACACTGGTGACCTACGACGGAAATTGAGCAGACAGAATTCTCCCGAGCGGGGCTCGGTGGAAGCCAGCCTGATGGCCGCCTCCACGATCCGGCTGCCCGATTTCTGGCAGCACAGCCCGCGCTCATGGTTTAGCGCAATTGAGGCGCAGTTCAACCTCTGGAGAATCTTCAACGACGACACAAGATTCTACCACGTGGTAGCGAAGCTGGACAGCAACACGGTCCAGAGAGTGGAGGATCTGGTTAATCATCCACCAGACAGCAACAAGTACAGCGCATTGAAGGACGCGCTGATCAGCCATTTCACCCCCTCAGTCCAACAACGAGCAGAGGGGCTCCTGGCACTGACGGAGGCAGAAAACGATAGACCTGCGGACCTGATGGTGAAGATGCTGCAGCTCAAAGCCTCTGAAGATGGCGAATTCATTTTCGCCCACCTTTTCCTTCGAACCCTACCACCAGCAGTGAGAGTGGCCCTGGCAGAGTCACCCCGATTGGCCAAGCGAGACTACCATGGGTTGAGCAAGGAGGCGCAGAAGTTGGTCGACGCCCACAAGCGGAACGCGGTTTCGGCCGTGGCGGCCAGTCCGGGAACGGCGTCCGGAGACAGTGCGGGTCCAGTGGCCGCGGCGCCAGACGCACCAACAACGGCGGCGACAGGAGCCAGACGACGCGGAGCGGAGGACGGCTCGTGCTTCTACCACCGCCGTTTTGCAGAGAGAGCGCACAGGTGCGTCCCACCGTGCAATTTTAAGCGCCAGGGAAACGCCAAGACCGAGGGCCAGTAGCAGCTGCGACCCTCGGCAACGAGAACAGGCTGCTTTACCTGACGGATGCACGCTCGGGGAAACAGTTCCTCGTGGACACGGGCTCTCAGCTGAGCTTCGTCACACCCACCTACGCAGAACGGCTGTCGCCTTCTAAAGCCCCCTGAGTGTCAGTGTCAGCAGCGAACGGCTCCACGATTAAAACGTTTGGTGAGAGGACCATGCTTCTGTCCTTACAGGGCCGTTCATTTGAGTGGACATTTATTGTAGCAGCAGTCAGTTTCAACATGTTAGGGGCTGATTTTTTGTGCTCACATGGTTTATTGGTTGACCTTGCTAATAGACGTCTGATTAATGCACTGTCCTTTCATTCTATTCCCTGCACAGCTCGGGTGGCCCCGCCAACTGCACATGCCAGCGTCTCAGCTGCGGGTGGCAAGTTTCACACTCTGCTTGCTCAGTTTCCAGCACTCACAGTCCCCACGTTTTCAGCAACGGTGGCCAAACATGGGGTAGAACATTTCATAACAACCACAGGCCCTCCCGTTTTTGCAAAGTCTCGGCGCTTGGACCCAGCTAAACTGGCCATCGCGCGCGAGGAGTTCACTAATCTGGAAAAACTAGGCATTGTTAGACGCTCCAAGAGCGCTTGGGCTTCGCCGTTACACATGGTCCCAAAGGCTGACGGCTCGTGGCGACCTTGCGGCGATTTCCGCAGGTTGAACAACGTTTCAGCTCATGACCGCTACCCGATTCCGCACATTCAGGATTTTTCTGTTCATTTGGCGGGGGCGCGCATTTTTTTCTAAAATAGACTTGGTGCGCGGCTATCACCAGGTTCCAGTGCGCGCGCAGGATGTACCCAAAACAGCGGTCATAACGCCTTTCGGCCTTTTTGAGTTCTTGCGCATGCCTTTTGGCCTCAAGGGGGCCGCGCAGACTTTCCAACGTATGATGGATGCAGTTTTACGCGACCTGCCTTTCGTGTTCGTTTATTTGGACGATATTTTGGTAGCCAGCACGTCCGAAGGCGAACATGAAAAACACCTCACAGCAGTTTTCCAGAGGTTGGCAGAGCACGGGTTAATAGTTAACCCAGCGAAGTGCCAGTTTGGGGTGGCGCAGATTGATTTTTTGGGACATCGCGTTTCGGCAGAGGGAGCAGTTCCCCTTCCAAATAAAGTGCGTGCCATAACAGATTTTCCGCAACCTCAAACGGTCAAGGCGCTTCAGGAGTTTCTAGGGATGGTTAATTTTTACAACCGATTCCTCCCAAGCGCAGCACGACTCATGCAGCCATTGTACACCGCGTTAAAAAAACAAAAGCCCGCAAATAAAGTTGAATGGTCTCCGGAGCGGGAGCGCGCTTTTGCCCAGGTCAAATCAGCCCTGGCAAACGCAGTTTTGTTAGCGCACCCAGTTCCAACGGCCCGCATGGCGCTCACCACTGACGCTTCCGATGTAGCGGTGGGGGCGGTAGTTGAACAGTTTGTGGCAGGTACCTGGCAACCCCTCGCGTTTTTCAGCAGGACTTTGCGCGATAGTGAACGGAAATACAACGCGTTTGACAGGGAGCTTTTGGCCCTACACTTGGCCATCCGTCATTTTCAGTTCTGGTTAGAGGGGCGACGTTTCACCGTTTTTGTGGATCATAAACCGCTAACGTTTGCGATGGCCAAAATTTCAGAACCCTGGTCAGGCTGGCAACAAAGGCAACTAGCCGCAATATCGGAGTTCACTACTGATATTCAGCATGTCGCGGGTAAACACAATGTGGTGGCAGACTGCCTCTCGCGTGCGGTAGCACCGCCAAGCCCCATAGGGGCAGACTCTGTAGCCATGGCCGCGGGCCCAGGCAGCGACGCGGGAGCGCGCGCAGCCCCGGTCTGTGTTGGGTTAGATTATGCAGCCATGGCTGCGGAGCAAATTAACGACGCAGACGTGCGCGCGCTCCAGTCTGGACCAACAGGGTTAAGGCTGGAGCACAGGGTGCAACAAAACGGTATGCCCCCGCTAATCTGCGATGTCTCCACGGGACGGCCCCGCCCTGTGGTGCCAACCGCATGGCGTCGCCGTGTTTTTGACTTGGTTCATTCTCTCGCGCACCCGGGGGTGCGCGCATCGATCAAATTGGTGGGGGAGAAATTTGTTTGGCCCGGGTTGCGCAAACAGGTCAAGGAATGGGCAGCAGCCTGCGTAGCGTGTCAGCAAGCCAAAATACACAGACACACTAAGGCCCCGTTAGAACCTTTCCACATCCCCGCTAAGCGTTTTGATCACGTGAATATTGACCTGGTCGGCCCGCTTCCGTTATCACACGGGCACACACATCTTTTGACGATGGTAGACCGCACCACGCGCTGGCCAGAGGCGATTCCTCTGACATCAACCACAGCGGAAGAAGTTGCGCGAGCATTTTTAGCAGCATGGGTTGCGCGTTTTGGTGTACCGTCGGACATAACGTCCGACAGGGGTCTCCAATTTATTTCCGAGCTATGGTCATCGATGGCCCGCAGCTTGGGGGTGAAGATTCATCGCACCACCGCGTACAACCCCCAGGCTAATGGTTTATGCGAACGCTTTCACAGGTCATTGAAAGCAGCCCTCAGAGCGTCGCTAACGGATACAAATTGGGTAGACAAACTTCCATGGGTTTTATTAGGGTTGCGTTCTGCACCTAAGGAAGATTTGCACGCTTCCCCGGCTGAATTAGTTTTCGCTCAACCACTCCGTTTGCCCTGGGAATTTCTTCCTGATAATCCCGCACCTAATGGCCCCCCCGCTCAGCCGTGGCAGAGCGGCTCAGGAGCAAACACGCTTCCTGGCCCAGTCCATCACAGTTTCCCACACGTTTTTGTGCCCAAGGCTTTAAAAAATGCAGAGTTTGTTTTTGTTAAACATGACGCCCCACTTCCGGTTATGGCTGCCACGTAGGACGGACGTGTCTCGCTCTGCTCTGCTCCTGGAGAAAAAAAAATCGGCAAATAACTCTCTCATTTGGGACAGAACGTATCCCAGCATTTGGGCGAGGATATGTCGGCGAAGCCTAAGGCTGGAAAACCAGGAAAAGGAAAAAGCGAGCCGCCGAAACAGTCCAAATTAACGGACTTTCAGGTCTGTGACGCAGCAAACAAAACTCCATATATGGCGGAGGAGGCTGGCAAAGGTGCGATATATGCGGGGAATGGCGCAGATGCGCTGATGGCTGCCATGAGTTCAATGAGAGCGGACTTTTCCTCTAGATTTGATGGGATTATGACAGCGTTGGAAGGAATAAGAAAGGAATTGGGTGACTGTGTAGAACGAACGGCACAGATGGAGCTCCGTCTCGCTAGTGCTGAAGATGACGTCACCCGTCTTCAATTAAAGGTGCGCACTTTGGAAAAAAAAAATAAATCTCTGGAAGATAATATTTTGGATTTGGAATCTCGGTCGAGACAGAATAATTTGAGGCTGGTGGGTCTTCCAGAGGAATCAGAAGGTCGGGACGTATGTTCCTTTCTGGAAAAGTGGATTCCGGAGGTGCTGGGCAGCGAGGAGTTGCAATCAGCAGTGGTTCTGGAAAAAGCACATCGTATTGGCCCACGGAGAGATAAGGGACCGCCGAGGACCTTAATTATGAAGTTTCTTAGCAACAGAGACAGGATGAAGATCTTCAACGCTGCACGAGCTAAAGGAGAGATTAAACACCAGGACCAGCAGGTGCGGTTCTACCCAGATTTGGCCACAGGAATCCAGCAATTGAGGAAGCAGTTTGATCCTGTACGTAAGGAGCTGCGCAACCTTGGGATTCGTCATGGTGTAATCTATCCTGCGAGACTGCTGACCACGTATGAGGGCAGAACCCACATCTTCAAGACCCCAGAGGAGGCGCAGGAGTTCATCAAGAAGATCAAAGAAGAAGAAGAGACTGGTGGAAGCTAAGCATGAACAAAATATAAGGTAGAATAATTAAGCATTTGCACAGGCATCTGACTGACTTGAAGTAAATAGTAAGTTTACAAAATATAGATTGTATTATATATTAAAAAAACAAAAAAAACAAACTAAAAAAAAAAAAACTATGATGTACAAAGTTGTTAAAAATTTTGGAGTTAAGTTGGAAAACTACAGAGGAGAGTTAATGTTACGTCATTAAAAGCAGTAGAGTTAGGGTGATTGGGAGGATGAAGAAGGAGTGGCTTAGGCTGTTCCCCGTGGGTGTGGAACGGTCGATGGCTATATCGGGAGACAGAATTTTTCTTTTGATTTTAGGGGGTTTCCCACAAGTGTGGGAAGGGGAAATTTGTTTGTGTGTAGTTTGTAGGATGAATGTTCAACCACTCATGTTTTTGCTTCTCTGTATGAGCATGTTTACACTGCAAGGTAATCCCAAACTCTCTATTGATCATGGACCAAAGTGTTAATCTTAATTTAACTTCATGGAATTGCAGAGGTCTACAAAATTTTAAAAAACTTAAACAAGTTATGAATAAAATAAAGGACATGGGTTCAAGAATTGTGTTTTTACAAGAAACTCATCTGATAGAGGAGGATGTTAAAAGAATTAGGAGTAGATGGCAGGGAAGTGTATTCACCTCTTCATTTTCATCCCGAGCCAGGGGAGTTATGACTCTCATACATAAATCAGTTCCTTTTCAAGTGAAAAATGTAATTGGAGACAAATTTGGAAGATATGTAATCATTCAAGGTTCTTTGCTATTAGAAAATATAAATCTTGTGAACTTATATGGTCCGAATATAGATGATCAGAAGTTCTTTGCTAATTTATTTCTCATCTTATCATCACTTACAGGGCAACATATAATAGCAGGGGATTTTAATTGTACATTGAATCCAGGTGTGGATAGATCAACAGGACTGGATTGTACGCACATTGGATGCAGGATGACTATTAACCATTTTATGAAAGAATTGAGATTGTTAGATATATGGAGAGAAATGAAACCACAAGTTAAAGCCTATTCTTGTTATTCCAGTACCTACAAGACATTCTCACGTATTGATTATTTTTTGATTTCCACAGAATTAAGGTCCAAGATTCAAAACTGCTTTTATGATAACATCGTGATCTCTGATCATGCACCCTGTTGTCTAATATATGTAGATAAAAAATTGACAAAGGAATCAGGTAGATGGCAATTTCAGCATAAATGGCTTCAGGATGAGGAATTTGTCAAGTATATAGAAAAACAGATAGACGAGTTCTTTGACATCAATACTACACAAACATCAGCATGTGTAAAGTGGGAGGCTTTCAAAGCTTTTATTAGGGGACATATTATTAGTTATACAGGATCAAAATCTAAGAAGACTCGAGAGGAGAGAGCTAAATTGGAACATAAAATAAAAAGTCTTCAGGAAAAAGTGTATGCAGGAAGTGACCCAAGGTTGGAGAATGAATTACTGATTTTGAGAGCTGAATACGACAAAAAATCAGCGAATACAGCTGCCTCGAGTCTTCTAAGATTGAAACAATCTTTTTATGAACAAGGTGAAAAATCAGGAAAATTATTAGCATGGCAGATTAAACAATTGGAAATTAAAACACCAATTACCAGTATTATAAGTAACGGACAGGTAGTTATAGATCCTTTAGAAATTAATAGAGCCTTTAGAGATTACTATGAAAAATTATATGATACTAAAAATGAACCTGATTTAACAAAACTAAATGGGTTTTTGAACGAACTATCTATACCGTGTATTCCAAATGAAAATAGGGAGATATTGGAGTCTAAAATTAGTCAAGAAGAAGTTGGGCTAGCCATTGATAATATGAAATCAGGAAAAAGTGCAGGACCAGATGGTCTTCCAGTTGACCTTTATAAAAAATTTAAGAATAAATTAATAAAACCTTTTTTGGAAATGGTTTTAGAAGCATTTCAAAATAATAATTTACCATCATACATAAATAATGCCTTAATTATACTGCTGCCAAAACCAGGTAAGCCCTCTAATAAATGTGAAAATATGAGACCAATAAGCCTATTAAACGCCGACCTTAAGATAATCTGTAAAATTTTAGCAAGACGAATACAAGAAATTTTACCAAATATTATTAATCGAGATCAGAATGGCTTTATAAAGGGAAGACAAGGCTTCCATAATGTAAGAAGACTATTTAATATTATTTATTTTAATAAAGAAGCACCGGATACAGCTCTCCTATCATTGGACGCCGAAAAGGCCTTTGATAGAGTTGAATGGCCCTTTCTTTTTGAAGTCCTACAAAGGTTTGGACTTGGAAATAATTTCATAAAATGGGTTCAAATAATATACAATAATGCTACAGCAGAAATCCTAACAAATAATATTTCAAAACCAATAAAAATCAATAGAGGATGTCGACAAGGCTGTCCACTTTCACCTTTACTGTTTACTATGGCAATTGAACCTTTAGCGATAGCGATACGTTTACATTCACAAATATATGGAATTAAAGTTGGACCAACAGAACATAAAATCTCCCTGTACGCCGATGACATAATTTTGTTTATGTCGAATCTAAAAAAATCAATTCCAACCTTGTTGAATTTAATAAAGAATTTTGGGGAAATATCAGGATATAAAATAAATAAAACTAAATCTTCAATATTAATGCTAAATGAGACCCAGAGAAATTACCCAGCCCCTGAGGTAAATCAATTCAATGTTGTAAATCAGTTTAAATATTTAGGAATCCAAATTATGCCTAAGCTAGAATCAGTCGCCAGTGTCAACTATGAAGCCTTAATGTCAGATATCAATGAGTTAACTCAGAGATGGATGTCACTACCAATGTCGATGATCGGGAGAATCAATATACTTAAAAGTAATATTTTACCTAAAATACTTTATTTATTTCAATACATTCCCTTATCACCACCTTTAGATCTATTCTCAAGAATAAAAAAAAAGTTAGTGGAATTTATATGGAACAACAGGAGGGCTAGATTACGTTTGTCTTTATTATATTTACCATTTGATCGTGGAGGTCTGAAATGTCCAAATTTTATGTTGTATTATTGGTCGGCACAACTGAGGTCTATGACATATTATTTTTCATCAAATGATCTCCCTCACTGGACTGAAATGGAATCATACAATTTACCTTTACCTCTTCCCATATTCATATACTCAGATTCGGCAAAAAAATTACAAAAACAAGTTAAAAATCCATTTGTAAAGCATATGATCAAAATATGGTGTGAAGCTAAAAACTATTTAAAAGAACCACAGTTATTGTCACAATTTAGTCCAATATGGGGTAATCAATATTTTAAACCAGGGAGAGCGGACGCTGTATTTAAAGTATGGAATTTAAAAGGGATACAAAAGATTCAGGATTTATATTTGCCATGTGCAGACAACATAATGTCTTTTGAAGAGCTGAGGATCAAATTTAATCTCAATAGAACACATTTTTTTAAATATCTTCAACTTAGAAACTTTATTCGATCAAATCAAAATAAAGCTCTCACTCGACCTATTTATTCATCCTTGGAAAAAATGATGATGAAAGATAGTAAAAGAAAGGGTATTATTTCAGAGTTTTATAACTCATTGACACTATCTTCAAGTGAAAATTCACTGAAAAGATTAAACTACTGGAAAGAAGATCTGCAAATTGAAATTTCAGAGGAACAATGGGAATTGGCTTGTACAGAAGCTCAAACCAAATCAATAAATGTACGCCTTAAATTGATACATTTCAAATGGCTAATGCGGATGTATGTTACACCGGAGGAGTTAAATAGATATAACAAAAATATACCAGATACATGCACAAAATGCATGGAAAGTAAAGGAACCCTATTTCATTGTTTATGGGAATGTAGATTAATAAGAATGTTTTGGGAAGAGGTGAGGGTAACAATTGAAAAAATAATCTCAAAACAAATCATATTGAATCCTAAACTGTTTTTGTTGGGTCTGTACCCAGAAAAGCATAATTTTAATAAAAGTGAAAGAACATTCATAGACCTCAGTTTGCTTAATGCCAAAAAATGTATTGCACTATTATGGAAAAAGACTCATAGACCAGATGTGACTCAGTGGTTAAGACAGATGTTAACAAACCTTCCATTAGAAAGAATAACATATATACTGAAATCAAAGGAAATTGTGTTTGAGAATATATGGAGACCTTTTATTGATTATGTAAAAAATTTAAACATAACTCTTGAAGAAGAAGGTGAATGATGTGTGTGGACCTTGTAAATTCCAAACTGGTGAACATAATATGTATACTTATGTATTGGATTGTCTAGACTAAACAGAGGAGCATTGTTGAAGACTTGATTTTGTTGGTGGTTGTTGGTGTTTTTAGTGCATTTTTTTTTTTGTAGTACTTTAGTGTTAGTGTTTGATTGTTTGTATTATGTTTGTTAAAAAAAAAAAAAAAGGTTCAATAAAGATATTGTGGAAAAAAAAAACATGACGCCCAGCGTCCAAGTTTGCGGCCGTTTTACGACGGACCGTTTCGAGTGCTGGAGACCGGGCAGAAGCATTTTCTGCTAGATTTAGGGGGCAGAAGGGAGCTGATTTGCATTAACAGGCTCAAACCCGCTTTTGTTCTGGCTGACGAGGAGGTGCAGCTCGCGAGGCCCCCCCGCCGGGGCAGGCCGCCGAGGAGACATTCTCCAAAGTCTTCACAGAGAGGTGCTAACAGCTTTAATCCCCAGGTGCAGAGAGACGTTGCAGGTGCAGCCAAGCCAGGTTGCAGCAGATTCGGCAGAAGATTAAAACCTAGGCAGTTGGTGGATTGATTAGCGATGTATGGAGTGCTTTGTGTTTCTCTTTTTGTTATGCCATGCAGATTTTGCCTTACTAGACGTTTGGGGGGGGTAGTGTGGCCGACACACATTGTGGGCTCACGCTGCCACAGAGACAGGACTGAATGTGTATTGTGGGGTGTCACGTCTGCAAGGACTGAGGACTCGAATCTACAGGAGGTAACAAGGAAGTGTGAGATTTGTCTCTTTGTCCCACAGAAGACGCCCCGGAGGGTATTCCGGTTCATCAGGAAATGAGAGACAATGGTGAAGCTTCAAAGGGATGCTTTGTAACTGCATGTTGACTGAAGACACCATGTGACTTGAATTCTGATGCTGGAAATGTATAAAAGGGTGTTGAGATATGATTCTTTCTCTTTCCTGCTTTGAGAATGCTAGAAGCTGTGTTCTGTCAAATAAAGCTGGTTTTATGACTGAAACTCAGCCTCGTTATTTGAGCATGCTTCTACAATTTCACAATTATAATGGGCACCATTTTATGGTAGAAAATTGGGGTTCCATTTTTAAAAGCACATTTCTCTTACAATCTTAGGCTTATATTTATTTTTCTTAGCAAATATGTTGCTTCCCTAAAAATTGAAAGCTGAACTGTCATTGGTAATAACCTCCGCCAGTCCGAAAAGGCAAGGAGGAGGTTATGTTTTTGCCGGGGTTTGTTTGTCTGTTTGTCAACTCCGCGTTCTTCAACGTTTTAGGCACAAAAGCACGCGCAAAACACTGGTGGCCTGGGCCCGCCAGCGCGCCTCTGTTTGCACGATGCTGCAAAACCTGACACGGGCACCTGTCCGCCGCCGCATTATTTCCCAGAAATAATTTGATTTCGAAAATCATCCACTGCTTGGAATTCATTTAAAATGTTTAGTAAACATTTGCAGTGAATATTAAAAATACAAAACTTACCCTCTTTACTTCTCGTTTTCTGACAGCTGATCGCATCGGTAGATCACCGTGGCTTTTCACGCCACTGTCACTGACACTTGTCTCAGAGTCAGACTGAGGAATCGCGGGATATATATTTGGAATAGCAGTTTTCTTTATCACCAATCTTTTTGCAAATTGCATCTTATTCTCTAAATCGCTGTAAACAAAATGTCTGCTGCACATGTAGGGCACTAACGAGGTACAGGTGTGCGCGCAGCTGAGGCAGATGCCTGAGAGCGGCGAGCCGTGACACCTGCAAAATATATGTGGACCAGAAAGACTGACAAACCTGGGTACTATTTCACTGCAGTCTGCTTTAATACAGAAGCTGAAGCAATAGGGAACACTGTATGTCTCTGTAATTGAGAACTTTGCTTCTAAAAAACACAGGAGGATGGACTTCCAATATAAGTAACCGGTGAGTTAAACTGTCTTTCTTCAGCATGTTTTTTCCCCCTAACTGTTCTTATGATCATGAAAATATTTGGTAATTCCGAGAAATATCCGTAATCGCCGATTTTAAAACGTAAACATCAAGTGTTGCATGAAGCAAAACACAGCAGGACCATCGCACCCATAGACAACACAACGCCAAACCATATTAATTCGATTCCTGAAATCCTAATCTTCATAAATAATCTATTTGTAATCCACAAGTATTCCGAGAAATATCCGTAATCGCCGATTTTAAGACGCAAACAAGTGTTGCATGAAGCAAAACACAGCACTGGCCGCCGACCGTGTGCGTGTGTTTGGCTGAGCTGACGTCACACAGTCAGTGGCCATCTTAGCCGCTGATCGTTTGGCTGGGTCAGACAGCTCTCCACAACAGCGTACTTCAAGAGCGCATTGTCACCTTATGCGACATTTGTTGACACCAAAACATGTGCGGTTCGACTTAGCTCGTCTCAGACAACAATTTGAGATATGAATTAGCGATATTGAATTTTCGTCTGTCCGTCTGCTTTAAATTTAACTAAATCCATGAACTTTATGACATGTGACTTTAAAAACAATGAATTGGTATGGTCTCTGTATCCTACATTATTTATTATCCTTATAGCTCTTTTTTGTAATGTGCATATTGACTGTAGGTTGGTCTTGTAGGTGTTTCCCCAGACTTCTACACAGTAGTTAAGATAAGGTAGAAACAGTGAATTGTACAGTAAGAACAATGATTTATAGTCCAAGATGTGTCTTGTCTTTCCCAGTATCCCTATACGTTTTGCCAACTTGGCCCAAATGTAACTGATGTGAGGTTTCCAGCAGATTTTATTGTCTAGCGTCACCCCAGAAACTTATTTTCCTGTACTGTTTCTATTCTGGTATCATCTATCGTTACCATTATTTCACGATTTATTTTATAATTTCCAAACAACATAATCTTTGTTTTTTTCAGATTTAGAGATAATTTATTTTTGTTGAACCACTGCGTTAACCTTTTCATTTCAGTTGTGACCACCTCTAAAACCTGCTGCAAATTCTCACCAGTGCAACCAGTGTAATAAATAAAAATTCTATGAAAATTAACCAATGAAAATCAGACAATGCTTTTGAATTGTGGTTCAACAGAATTATTTTAAAAAACAAACTCATGAAACAGGCTTGGACAAAAATGATGGTACCCTTAACTTAATATTTTGTTGCACAACCTTTTGAGGCAATAACTGCAATCAAACGATTTCTGTAACTGTCAATGAGACTTCTGCACCTCTCAGCAGGTATTTTGGCCCATTCCTCATGAGCAAACTGCTCCAGTTGTCTCAGGTTTGAAGGGTGCCTTCTCCAGACGGCATGTTTCAGCTCCTTCCACAGATGTTCAATAGGATTTAGATCAGGGCTCATAGAAGGCCACTTTAGAATAGTCCAGTGTTTCGCTCTTTGCCATTCTTGGGTGTTTTTAGCTGTGTGTTTTGGCTCATTATCCTGATGCAAGACCCATGACCTGCCACTGAGACCAAGCTGTCTGACACTGGGCAGCACATCTCTCTCTAGAATACCTCGATAGTCTTGAGATTTCATTGTACCCTGCACAGATTCAAGACACCCTGTGCCAGATGCAGCAAAGCAGCCCCAGAACATAACAGAACCTCCTCCATGTTTCACAGTAGGGACAGTCTTCTTTTCTTGGTATGCTTCATTTACGTGTCTGTGAACAAAAGAGCTAATGTGCCTTGCCAAAAAGTTCCAGTTTTGTCTCGTCTGTCCATAGGACATTCTCCCAGAAGCTTTGTGGCTTGTCAACATGCAGTTTGGCAAATTCCAGTCTGGCTTTTTTATGATTTGTTTTCAACAGTGGTGTCCTCCTTGGTCATCTCCCATGAAGTCCACTTTGGCTCAAACAACGACGGATGGTGCAATCTGACACTGACATACCTTGACCTTGGAATTCACCATGAATGTGTTTAGAGGTTGTTCTGGGCTCTTTTGTTACCATTCGTATTATCCGTCTCTTCCATTTTTCATCAAGTTTCCTCCTGCGGCCACGTCCAGGGAGGTTGGCTACAGCCCCGTGGATCTTAAATTTCTGAATAATATGTGCAACTGTAGTCACAGGAACATCAAGCTGCTTGGAGATGGTCTTATAGCCTTTACCTTTAACAAGCTTGTCTATAATTTTCTTTCTAATCTCCCGAGACAACTCTCTCCTTTGCTTCCTCTGGTCCATGTTTAGTGTGGCACACACCATGTCACCAAACAGCACAGTGACTACTTGTCACCCTTTAAATAGGCCGACTGACTGATTACAAGTTTGTAGACACCTGTGATGTTAATTCGAGGACACATCTTGGTTGAACATGTCCCTATGGTCACATTATTTTCAATCTTTTCTAGGGGTACCATCACTTTTGTCCAGGCCTGTTTCACGAATTTGTTTTTTTAAAGTAATTCTGTTGAAGCACAATTCAAAAGCATTGTCTGATTTTCATTGGTTAATTTTCATAGAATTTTTATTTATTACCACTTTTGTCAGATTCAAGTTATTTCTATGACCACTGTGGGTTTTTCTTTCATTAACAGAGGGGTACCAACAATTTTGTCCATGTGTGTATAACATTGCTGTCATGCTTGACAGATAATGTGCTGTGCTTCACATCAAATACATAAAGGCCAAGCACAGCTACAAGCTGAAGGTGAAGGAACATTTTGGGGACTCTGATCCCCGACGTATGTGGCAGGGCATTCAAGCTATCTCTGATTATAAGCCCAGCAACTCCATACCTATAGCCATGACTGTGCCCTTTCTCAATGAGCTAAATAACTTCTATGCTCGTTTTGACAAGGACAACAATGAAAAGAACATCAATTTCCCACCCTCTGATGACCTCCACCACCTCACACTCACCCACACCGACGTCCGTAATGCACTGAGTGATGTCAACGTACGTAAGGCTGCTGGCCCTGATGGCATTCCTGGGCGTGTGCTGAGGGCATGCGCTGAGCAGCTGGCAGGGGTCTTCACAGACATCTTCAATCTGTCCCTGGCCCAGGCCGTGGTACCAGCGTGCTTCAAGACCACTTCAATAGTACCAGTGCCGAAACATTCAACACCATCGTGCCTAAATGACTATCGCCCTGTGGCACTGACGCCCATAGTCATGAAGTGCTTTGAGCGACTGGTCTTGGCACAGCTCAAAAAAGGCCTGCCCCCTACACTGGACCCTCATCAGTTCGCCTACCGGAGCAACAGGAGTACAGAGGATCCGGTTTCTTCAGCGCTGCACTATGTACTCTCACACCTGGATGACAAGAACACCTACGCAAGAATGCTGTTTATTGACTTCAGCTCAGCATTCAACACAGTTATCCCCTCCAAGTTGCTCACCAAACTTGGGGACCTGGGAATCAGTACCTCCACCTGCAACTGGATCATGGATTTTCTGACCAACAGACCCCAGCATGTTAGGTCAGGCCCCAACCGTTCTTCCGTCATCACACTCAACACTGGTGTACCACAGGGCTGTGTGCTCAGCCCATTCCTCTACTCCCTCTACACCCATGACTGCAGGCCTATGTATGGATCCAATTCCATCATAAAGTTCGCAGATGACACCACGGTGATTGGACTCATCAGGGACAACGACGAGTCAGATTACAGGGCAGAGGTTGAGCACTTGGCTACTTGGTGCGCTGACAATAACCTGCTCCTTAACACCAGCAAAACCAAGGAGCTCATAGTGGACTACAGGAAGGAGAGGGAAGAGACACATGACCCCATCCATATCAATGGCATAGCTGTTGAACGTGTCCCCAGCTTCAAATTCCTGGGGACCCACATCTCGGAGGACCTGTCCTGGTCAGTTAACACCACCAGCCTGATCAAGAAGGCCCATCAGCGCCTCTTCTTCTTGAGGACATTGAAGAAGAACCATCTGTCAACTGACATCCTGGGCAACTTCTACCGCTGCGTGATAGAGAGCACCCTGACCAACTGTATCACACTCTAGTATGGGAGCTGCTCTGTAGCTGACCGCAAGGCGCTGCAGCGGGTGGTGAAAACCGCCCAACGCATCACAGGGACTCCACTTCCAGCTATAGAGGACGTCTACAGGAAAAGATGTCTGCGCCGGGCACGCAGCATTCTTAGGGACTCCAACCATCCTGCTCATGGACTGTTCCAGCTTCTCCCCTCCAGAAGACGTTTCAGAAGCATTCGGACTAGAACCAGCAGGTTTAGGAACAGTTTCTTTCCAACAGCTGTCACGTTATTGAACTTAGTTCCCCGCTGACTCTCTTACAATCATCTTTTACCATCCTCACCTGTACATAACTGCATAACTACATCTAACTTATTGCACATTATTTGCACATAACAGTACTTTTAACTTTCTGCACTGCTGCATATATTTGCTTAAATTGCACATACTGTTAATTACCGTATATACTGCACTGCTGTCCTTTGCACTTCTGATTGGATGCTAAACTGTGTTTCGTTACCTTGTATTCATACATGTGTAATGACAATAAAGTTGAATCTAATCTAATCTAATCTAAAGACCCGACTTTAGTTGCTTAGTCTAAACACTTGCTATTAGGAAGCTTTTGTTCCACATGCTTTTGACACTTTAGGACTTTCCTCCTTTTGTGTGTGTGATAGAGAATGAAAAGAGGAACTCAAATAGCATGGAGATAGGAGAAATGTAAATGCACAGACAGGATAAAGGGCACTAAAGATCTGAAGTTAAGGGGATGACATGGAAAATGGGATATCTCAATCAAGTTATGTTAATGTATTAATATTTTTTTGGTATAGTGATACACTTGTTTGTTCTTGCTACGTGTTGTGTTATAGGTAGAAAAGCAATTAAGTGGAGACTGATACAGATAAAAGAAAGAATGATTCTCAGTCTGCTCCAGAGAGTGACAAAAAAAGACTGCTTTTACTTCATTATCGGATTAGGACTCAAATTCATTTGGTGCATCCCAATAACAACTCTCACCAGATACGTCTGTTCATCTCCATGGCCAAGTCTTCCTCCCTGTCCGTGCCCACAGGTGAATACCTGGCCTTTCTGTGACAGAAACACCGAGTGGAACTTGCACAGGACCACCTGCCAAGACAATAAAGGATTAAAACATAATTAAATTTTTTTGGTTTAATCTTAACATAGGGCATGTCCGGTTGTAGAGATTATCAGGCACTTGACTGTGCTTATTAAAGCTCTTGTCTTTATAATTTTGACCTCATAGAACAGGCTATGGTGCATCTCTTTCCATATCCCTCAGCCAAAGTCCTCAGGTAGTGATAGTAAAACACTATGCCAATAAAGGGCCAGGGCACAAGTGGAAAAGCAAACATCATTACTAATGCATAGCTACCCTTAAGCCTTCAACAGAGTGGATGGATGCCCCCCCCGCCAAAAAAAAAGTACTATACTGATGTGGACATTCACACACACGCGCACACCCACACACACACACGGGTGTAGCTCATTTAATTAAAAATATGTCATTGTGGAATTAATATTTAACCTCTAGCACTTGCTAGATTGGGTTAGGAAGACAAAAACTACACTGAGTGCCAATGGGTCACAGTGTGGTCATGAAATCAGATCCACCCTGACCCCCCATATGCTTTATGAGGTTACCCTTCATTACAAGTCCTGTAAGTTAGGAAGTACCCATGTCACTCAATTTTATAAAATTTATATAGAGCACTTTTTTTACTCAAACATACAAATATCAGCAAAAAAATATTACAATATATCGAACTGGATGACTTCATCACTGTCACCTGGTGCATACACACATCACTGGTGGTAGTACAACTGATGCCAGAAGCCACTTTAATTGCACTAAGAGCCTCCACATGATACATTCATGAAATTGTTGCCTGGCTGGCAGTCTTACAGTGTGGGTTTACAATGGACAAGAGCATGGTAACATTCACAAATTAGGATTATACAAGAGAAGATAATCCGCACTTGACCAACAAACAACTCCATGTATTAAACTCAAATGTCATTACCGATCACCACCTCTGAACATGAAAAGTTCCCCAGAAACTGTATCACTACAACACTGCAACATGCCAAATTGCGACCTAATGCCTGTGTGATTAGGCAATTTATCACAAGTAGTGTTAAAAGCCCTTAATCGTCCATTACATCCATGTACTCCCCAGTATAAAACAGTCTTGCAAATGCTGGGAGGAGGAGGTGGTGGTGGTGAGATACAGAACTCTGAGGAAATAACGTGTTTCGCTGGTTTCACCCAAGCAACCCATCTTATCTTGCACATCCATGTGCATTGGCTTTTTCATTTTTTTTTTTTTAAATGTAAAGTGATACAGAATTGAAGCAAGAGCAAGACATATGTGTGTGATATAAGTGTTGTGTTTTGAAGGTGTGAGAGAACACTTTCCTGTTTCATGATTAGTAAGGTACAGCGATAGTATAGCGTTGGCCTACCTGCTTGATGTAAACTCCAGTCCTTGCAAACACATCAACAAGCTCAGGGTGCTGTCGGCTCTCCTGATTTCCATGGCCAAGACTGAAATTAGCGTTGTTTCCCCACGTGTACACCTCCGTTGGGTCTGTTATGAGAACAACACATTATTATAAGCAAAACCACAACATCAACACCAGTACCTGCAACTTCATAATCCATCATTAAAGGAATCAAATCAGTCTTGTGTCAGAAATTAATTTGATTTTAAAAAAAAGCACTTGGCCTGTCCCAAATCCTGAATATTTGGAAGCAATCCAGAACAAGCATCCATATATTCTGTTCAGCCCAAAGGATTGCATTATTTTTAAATGTGGCCTTTGTTTTTTGGCTTTTGTGGGAACATTTTTGCACTGTCTTTGGGATTGTTCTCGGATAAGGCCATTATGGGTTAGAATACTATCAATTATATCTGGATGGTATGGTTCAAGAATTCCTATGACTCCTGCTCTTTGTTTGTTGGGGGACAGATCATAAATGTCAAATATTTCAAAATTTGTCATGGTGCAATCCTTGCGGGCCGCAAATGAGATGCTATAAGCCACCGATGAGTTTGCACAATTTATTAAGGAAAGACAAAGACAATGACAAAATAATGAGCCACGAGGGGCAAAACACACTATAACTAAGACTAAGACTATGGTAAAGGAAGAACAGACTCACAATGAAAACACTTACTGAGAAAGGTACGAATCGTGAAACCAGCACGGAGGTTGGACGAGGGAATGTTCGACGAGATTGCAGCCAGGATTAGCCCTCAGCTGCTTCCTAAAATCCCCGAGATAACCCAATCAGTGGGGAGAGTGATTAGGAGAAATGCTGAACAGCTGTCACAACGTGACCCGGCTTTGACAGCCGGAAGCCCCGCCGTGACGCTGTCAGAATAAAGGCTCGGAAAGCCACAGGGAACACACACCAGATGGGAGGAAAATACTGCATGACCCTAGCGTGGACGAAATCGGCACTCAGACCATGACAGTACACCACCCCCCCCCGAACAGCACACTCTGGGCGCCATGTGACACCCAAGCCCCCCCCCCCCCCCCCACACACACACACACACACACACACTCAGGGTGGGAGGATGGGGGAAAAGGCCAGGGGGGCGAGAACCAGAAAAAAAAACATCAAGACCAGGAACCGGAACAAAGAACAGCAAGGGAGAACACAGGAAATAAACATGAAGCAATTACAGAGCATGGGAAAAAAAAAAACCCCACAATACTCCATAATGCACGGGTGGCATAACAGACAGGACAACAAATGCAAATAACCGGAGAAAAAGCCCTATAACCAAGATACACAGGCCCATAGAAAACAACGTGGCAACCACATATCATCCCTCAGACAGAGGAGGGGAGAGGAAAAAAAAAAAACGTGTGCTAAAGAGCGGCGATAAATACAGTTCACAATAGTTCAACACAAATAGTTCAGGGGGTCTTCCTGCATCCAGCGTCCAGATCGCTGGCAGGGAAAAAAGGAAAGGTTCGGGTGGCCTACCCCAGTCCCAGGCCAGGAAAAACAGTCCCTCTGGCGGCCAGACCAGATCGCCAAACCGAGGGTCTAGTTGGTCGGGTGGCCGACCCAGAAGGCCAAACGGGCGAGGCAGTCTTCCAGGCGGCCGACCCGTGTCACTCAGCCACCAGGACCGCAGGGGAGAAATCGAAGACGGCTTCCCTGTAGAGGGGGATAGCGAGGGAGAGCCGAGCCGATTACGGGGGAACCCCAACGGCACCCGGTGGAGAAGGATTGGGGGAAGGATGAAGGACCAGTCCAGCATCAGACGGCAGAGGATCTGCAGCTCCTTTACCGACCTCAAACCGAACTGGCGCTGTGCCCACGTTGGGTCCCCAGTGGGACCGTGCCGCACCCACGACGAACCCCGACTGGGTCAGAGCAGCGTCCATGACGGACCCCGACTGGGTCAGCGTGGCACCCACGTCGGACCCCAAGTGGGCCGGAACACAACCCACGACGGACCCCGACTGGGTCAATGCTGCACCCGTGATGGACCCTGATTGGGTTGCGGCTGCACCCACGTCGGACCCCGATTGGGTCAATGCCGCACCCGCGTCGGACCCTGATTGGGTCAATGCCGCACCCACGTCGGACCCCGGAATGGGTCGGCACAGCGCCAGGGACGGCCTCCAAACCCGAACCCGGAACCTCCAGCACAGCGACCGGGATCGACTCCGCACCGGTGACCCTGGGAGAAGGCTCAGGAGAAGAAGAAGAACCGGGATCAGGATCACCGGTAGCGACAGAACCCAGTGAGACAAGCTCGGATACAGCGGACGGCTGCACCCGGCTCGCCTCCCCGAGAGACAGGCAAGAATGCTCCAGAATTGAGAGGAGAAAGACAAAATAGAGCACTTGCCTGAACTCGAGTTCTGTCACCGTCCAGGACTTTGATGATCCGGGTTCAGACGGAAGAAGGTCGTCCTCCGGTTCCCACTCGGCTACGGCGGGCTCCGCAGCTGGCATGATGGAGTCCACAGTCTGGAGTTTCCCTGATGCAGATGTCCACGCCAAGGACCCGCACGCCATGATGGCAGGGGCTCCGTGACCTGCCGGGTCGGACTGTCCCTCCGTGGAGACCCGGGGACGTTTGCTCGTCGGCGCAAGCTCCAATCTGCAGTCCGCTCTCCTCCTCTGCCCGTGTCGCGGCTGCGGGGCTGGATCCAGGCTCTCCAAGCCTGCAGGCTCCCTCCTCATCTGCCGGCGTAGTCCTGGCACCGAGGAATGCTCAGGGGAAGGAGACACAAAAGCGGCAGGTTCATAATTAATTTCTGCAGCAGGTGGAGGAAGCTCGGGGGGCCGTGAACCCCGAACTCCACCCCCAGGAATCAAACAAGGCAATTCACCCAATACAGGAAAAGAATGAATAGACACTTACCTGATTCCCGGAGGGCTGATGGGACCCGCCGCAGTGAACTTGAATCTTCCCTTCCCCCGCTGGATGGAAATGGAGGACCCCCCAGGAAGATGAAGAGGAGCCTCTCACACCGGATCAGGAACGGGAGCATCCAGAGATGGACTCGTGGAGCTCACAGCAGCTGGGGTGAACGTCGAGGAGGAGGGAGAAACAGCCGAGGCGAACCGGGAACGAGGAGCTGAAGGAACAGCGGGGAGAGATGACCCGGAGGCAGAAGCAGCTGTTTTATCTCTTTGGCAAGACACAGAGGCTGCAGCTGGCTGGGAGACAGAGTTTGTGTGGCTACCCGGAACTGTATCCGGACGGGGTTCTCGCTGAGGTGTGCAATCTGCATGGAGACGACATTTACTGGCTGAGAGCGAGGCGAAGGTGAGGTTAGGAAAACGCCGCTCCTGCGCGGAAACAGAGGGGAGCAGGTCAGCGTATTCCAGATAATCACACAGTTCAGGATTCCTCTCCACCAGCCTGACCGCCGCCGTCACATGCTTCATGATCTGTGTGGGGTGGATGGCGGAGCGAGCTGCAGCTACTCGGTCCCGGATGGAAATAGCTGTCAGCTGTAACTTCTCCAGGGGAATCCCAACTGACGTCTCACTCCTTTGGGGATGACCCCCTGGGTGGTGCAAACTCCTGGACTGGATCGGGGACAGGAACGGGATCCCGAAGCGAGGAGCGAGGGTGCCTTCTCTTCGGCTTCCTGCCGGAGTTTCCCTCCAGCCCATGGAGTCTCTCCCGGAGCGCAGAGATGTCCGCCATCCTCGCCATGACTTCAGGGTGGTTGGAGTAGCGAGGATGGTGGTTAATGATTGCCTCAGCGAGGTCCAGGTGCCGGCGTACATCGCTGGGAGTGTCATAGAGGCGAGCGGTGAAAAGGGTCCCATCAATATAGTCGAGGGCCTCCACCAGCTCGTAGCCCAGGCTCCGAGCGTGGCCCCTGAGCGGCGACATAATCTCCCAGCACGCAGGTACCCAGACAGGGAAAACAACAAGTCCAAATTTAGGCAAAAATCACGATGACCGGCGTCTCGTTCGGGCTGCAATCTACTGTCATGGTGCAGTCCTCGCAGGCCGCAAATGAGATGCTATAGGCCACCGATGAGTTTGCACAATTTATTAAGGAAAGACAATGACAAAATAATGAGCCACGAGGGGCAAAACACACTATAACTAAGACTAAGAGTATGGCAAAGGAAGAACAGACTCACAATGAAAACACTGAGAAAGGTACGAATCGTGAAACCAGCACGGAGGTTGGACGAGGGAATGTTCGACGAGACTGCAGCCAGGATTAGCCCTCAGCTGCTTCCTAAAATCTCTGAGATAACCCAATCAGTGGGGAGAGTGGTTAGGAGAAATGCTGAACAGCTGTCACAACGTGACCCGGCTTTGACAGCCAGAAGCCCCGCCGTAACACTGTCAGAATAAAGGCTCGGAGAGCCACAGGGAACACACAACAGATGGGAGGAAAATACTGCATGACCTGAGCGCGGACGAAATCGGCGTTCAGACCACAACAAAATTGGCCTTTTCAGTTATCATGGTTGGTTTAATCATGGCATCAAGGATTATATTGAGACACTGGAGAACAACGGAAGTTCCAACAGTGAGAGAATGGACAGATGCAATGGTGGAGACGGCATTATATGAACGGATGCTCAGCAGACTGAAGGGAGAGATAGGGGATGAGACATCAGCGTGGTATCATCTTTGGATATATATGAAAACAACCTTTGACTAATGGTTTAGGATAAATTTTAATGATTTGCCAAGAGATAACCATAACCATGTCCTAGTTTGTTTATATATTAGTACTTTGTATATTCACCATATGTACGACAAGCTGTCTGGTATTATTATCCTTTTATTTTATGCATCATGTACAGAGCTTTCCAAAGAAAACTTAAAAACTTAAATTTGAAAAAAAAAATGTGGCTTTTCCTACAAATTTACTTTTTTGGTAAACTTGAGACTATCATCAAGGTGCAACTTTTTTTTGTACATTCTGAGAGTTTTCACTTTAGTTTGGGGGGGGGGGGTGTTGTTTGATTTTTGTAAATTTGGTAAAGTTAAAATTTTAATTCACCATTAAAACCAAGCAGTTTGAGGGGGAAATGTGAATATCTAAATACCAAACGTGAAAACTGAAAACCGGTGTAATTAACAAATATCTGGATAATCAAGTATTGGAATATGGCTCTATAAAAACATCAAGAGCACCGCACATGGTACATTATACGTCCAATCACAGCCATTATCAAAGTGCATAACTAGCACACCAACAACCAAAAAAATTCATTACAAATTCACGATTCAATATATTGTAGATCTGTAACAAAACTAATAACCATGTAATTGCAAGAACTTTTAGCAAAGCAACCAATCTACAATTCAAAGTGGAACAAATTTTGAGAAAATATCAGAAAATTATTTGACCCCCTACAATATGCACATCTTCAATACATGTACAAACTCTGTGTGAAATAAAAAAGTCGTAGCTTGAAAACTGTTGCGAGGAGCTCACCAGACAAGTCAGATGGACGGACAGACATCATACCACCATAATACATTCCATCGTTGAAGACAGACGTATAAAACCACCATACTCAAACTCATCTCCAAAAAAGTGCGTCACCTTTCCTTACCAGTGTTTCTGAACGTGACGTGTGCTGGTCGGTCCTTCATCATCAGGTCCAAGGCAGAGAGCCCCTCCTTGTCCTGGGTCGAGAGAAGTCCACCATGCTGCAACAAAACAAAGCCAGATGAGGTCTGCCTTCCCAGGCTATACAGTCAAAACTAAGAAATGTGTGACTGATACATTTTGTGACTTGCTACTTTTATTTTCTCGTGAATTTCTGGGATTTTTCTGCTGAATTTTGTAAAGGTTACCACTATTAAAAATCAAACAGAGGCACAAAGTAATATTGTTTTATTACTTATATGCAGTGTTGGGAGTAATGCGTTACTGGACTGCCACAACTTCTGCAGTAATTTTTATGCAACAAAAAACTTTTTCAACTAAAGTAACATCATTTCAGTTACTGAAATATTTGACAGGGTTTTTACTAGGGATGAGCCAATCCAATCCGCCGTATTGGTATCAGGTTCGATCCAGGCAAAATGGCTGGATCGGTATCGGTAAGGAATAAAAGTAATTTACCGATCCGACACATTAATAATATTAAAATGAAGGCACGATCCAGTTCTCAGCCGCACTGTGCACAGCTTCTGTAAACAAAGGCAACGAGTGTCACATCACTGAAGCCTGTCTGTGGAACTCGCCTCAGTATGTTGCTGTGTGGTACCAGCATTTACAATTTTACACCACCAACTTGATAAAACACTTGCAAAAGTATCATGGCAAAGGAGTATGCTGAATTCTGTCAAGAACTGAGCAAAAGGACGTGCACCGTGCAGCAGCAGCTGCTGCTGCTTTTCCAGCTTGGGAGGCTGGATGCTAAAAGTGAAACCTAAAAAGAACGAAACAAAGTAAAAACCAGACTGGAGCGTACCTTTCGGGGGAGAGTCTTACAGTTGATGAGAGGTAGGTGACAAACATAAATAGCATTTTTTTTGTATTTTGTTTTTATTTTGTATACTTTATTAATCCCAGAGGGTGCAAGGCTACATGAACAAGAAATGAAACAGGAATGACTTCAAGATAAGAGCAAACCTGAAATCTAAGAATGGACAGAGAATAATGTCATAAACACTACTAAATAAACCGAGGACCAGGAGAATACTAACTAACTAACTAACTAACCTGCACTTATATAGCGCTTTTCTAGTCACAAAGACCACTCAAAGCGCTTTCACTAATACTAACCCTCTATTCTAAGGGCCTATAGGAAACAGATATCTAGGGACAATTTAGAACAGCCAATTAACCTAACATGCATGTCTTTGGATTGTGGGAGGAAACCGGAGCCCCCGGAGTAAACCCACGCAGCACAGGGAGAACATGCTAACTCCACACAGAAAGGTTCCAACCCCTGCCAACCTGGGGATTTGAACCAGGAACCTTCTAGCTGTAAGGCAACAGTGCTAACCACTGCACCACCGTGCTGCCCTATACTTATGTTAATAATAATAATGGATGACAAAAATACAACTTAAAGGGTTAGTTCCTTTATTTTCAGATCTACAGCATTTTTTACTTCATGCATAAAGTGGCACTTTGAATTTCATCTGAATGGTTACTGAAATACTCCGCTTCAAAGTTTTGTATAAACTTGCACTTAAAACTTCAGAATGCATATTTACATGGTGCTGACCAGTGAAATGCTGCCAGTGTTGCAAAGTTTAAAATAAAAAAAGCAGCACCATTGCCAAACTGTAGATAGATAGACAGCAGCATGACACAGTAGACAACCCAAAACCAACAGAAATACACACAGCATAATAGAAAAAAAGTTAGCCAGGGAAGTAAAAAAAATGCTTAGATAACTTTATACACTACACAAGCTACTACTAGGTTAAACAGATGATGGTCCTTATGAGTCTATGGATAGTTCCAACTGTAGAAAGAAGGATTATAAGGCGCAAGGTGAGATGCAAGACACCAATTACACTGTAAGGTGCAGTATGGCAGCATCATTATGACCAAAATTCCATATTAGAGTGAGTTATTGTACAGTGAAATGGCATGTGGCAGAAAAGATTTCCTGTACCTGGTCATTCGGTAGCAAAGCTGTAGCAGTCTGCTGGAGAAAGTGCTCCGCTGTGTGTCCAATGTGTGGTGGAGGGGGTGATCAGTGATCAGGATTGTCTATGACGGATCGCAGTTTGTTCAGTGTCCTCCTCTCCACCACAGACTCAAAGGTCTCCGACCTGAGACCAATCACAGAGCCAGCCTTCTTGATAATCTTGTCAAGTCTGTTGGCGTCGCTGGCTCTGATACTGCTAAGCCAGCAAACAGCAGCAAAGAAGATGGCACTGGCAATGACGGTCTGGTAGAAAAGCTCAAGCATCTCGCTGCACACATTGAAGGGTCTCAGCTTCCTCAGAAAGTAGAGTCTGCTCATCCCCTTCTTGTACACATCACACACCTCAGCCTCCCCAGGAAGGTCTATGCCAAGGTACTGGAGAGGAGAGTCTGGCCGTTGGTTGAACTTTGGATTCAGAAGGAACAATGTGGTTTTCATCCCGGTTATGGCACATCGGACCAACTCTTTACCCTCTCAAGGATCCTCGAGGGTTCATGGGAGTTTGCCCAACCAGTCTGCATGTGTTTTGTGCACTTGGAGAAAGCATTCAGCCATGTCCCTCATGGTTTCTTAAGGGGGGTGCTTCAAGAGTATGAGGTATCGGGCTTGTTGCTACGAGCTATCCAATCTCTATATGACCATTGCAAGAGTTTGGTTCGCAGTGCCACCATCAGTCAAACTCGCTCACTGTGAAAATCGGACTCTGACAGGGCTGCCCTTTGTCACCGATCCTGTTCATAATAATTATGGACAGGATTTCTAGGCTCAGCCAAGGAACGGACGGTGTCATGTTTGGTGACCACAAGATCTCATTTCTGCTGTTTGCAGATGGTGTCCTGTTGGCTTCATCCAGCAATGACCTATAGGTCTCACTGGGACGGTTTGCTACCGAGTGTGAAGCGGCTGTGAAGAGAAACGGTAGCTCGAAGTCTGAGTTCATGGTGCTTGGCTGGAAAAGGATGGATTGTGCTCTCCGGGTTGGGGACAAGGTCCTGCCCCTAGTGGAAAAGTTCATATATCTTGGGTTCTTATTCACGAGTGAGGGGAAAATGGAGCAGGAGATTGACAGACAAATCAGAGCAGCATCTGCAGTGATGCAGACATTGTACCAGTATGTTGTAGTGAAGACAGAGCTGAGCTCTAAAGAAAAGCTGTCAATTTAGCACTCAATCTATATTTCTACCCTCACCTTTGGTCATGAACTTGGGTAATGACCGAAAGAATGAGATCGTGGATACAAGTGGCTGAAATTAATTTTCTCCATAGGGTTGCTGGACTACCCTGACTCCGGCTGCAGTACGTTATGGCTGCAATCCGGCCTCTGTAGCATATAGCTCCCATTCTCGTCAATTTTCTAATCCCCACCTGGTCCCTACCACTGTGGAATGAATCCGGCTCGTCAAATTCGGTTTGTTATTGAAACACGAGTCCATTTTTGACAGATGCTGGATCCAATCCGCAAGGAAATACCATGGTATCTTGCGGTAATTCATAGCCATTTGTTCATTAAAAATTATTTAAGAATCGTCCATTTTTTTCTGAGGTCTACTCCTCCACCACTGTGTCAGAGAAAATAAAAACTTGACTTAACATATAAACGCTTCATAGAATTAAAATTAATGGGCTGCTTATGTTTTATTTAGAGCCCAAAAATCCAGGTGGGAGCCACTACATCACACTTCCTTGTTATCACGTGATCAGTTCATCTCGGTCACTCTTGGGTCTTTCTCAAGATATCATGTTAATTTGTACAATTCTCACGTGATCTTGTATTTTAAACTCTGTTCTCATCCATGCCGCTGCAAAACACAAACAGAGCTGGTAGGGATGAACGCAAGGGGCCATCCACACTGCATCTGTAACGTACTGTATCCAGAATCAGTGTAAATCCTGGGTTAGAGATAGGATGAGGAGTTCAGTTATCCTGGAGAGGCTCAGAGTAGAGTTGCTACTCCCCCACATCAAAAGGAGACAGTCGAGGTCATGTGCCAAGTGCACATTTAAAACCAAGACAGTGAATAAAAAGCACGTTTTTCATCATATTGATTTTTGTTGGTTTGAAATTTGTCATATTTAACAGATCGCTGAACATGTGTGGCCCAGTTACATGTTTTGATTTCAAATTGTGGCCCAGCTGATTTTGTAATTGAATAACCCTGGGCTAGAATATTATTCAGGTATTACATTTGTCCTTCTCATCGGCTGTGATGATTTTCAGCTGGCATTGCTCCTTCAATCCTTCACTACTCTCTGCCACATCCCCTCCAAAAATATCTGTTCAGTTTCTGCATTTTTATGATTTTATTTTAATTGACCATTTATGCTGCTAACTGACCATATTTAAAAAAAAATCTGGGTCACCCCTCTCTCTAAGTCATACTGTGGCTCATTTTCCCTCTTATTGGCTGTCTTAACTTCTCGTGTTTGGTCCGAAACTCCAAATTTTTCTGAAAATTGCTTTAACATTCTAAACAAACTGGACCAAGCTTCAATTTGATCCAGACCAAGACTACCTCTTTTTGCCTAACCAAATTTCAGCTCTTTGGTCTAGACATGGTTCAAGAGAGCTTTCACACCTAAAATTTTGGTCTGAACCAAACTGAAAAGTCCGAAAGTCTGGACCAAACAAGTTAGGTGTGAAAGCCCCCCAGGTGTGAAAGTCTCCCAGCTTGCTTGGGAATACCTTGGTGTCCCCTCTGAAGAGCTAAAGGAAGTGGGTGGGGAGAGGGAAGTCTGGGCTTCTCTACTTTGACTGCTGCCTCCGCAACCCACATGCCCGGAAAAGCGGTAGAAAATGAATGGATGGAGGGATGTCAGAAGATAAACATGGACAGTTTTCATGTCCCACACACTGACACATGTTCAGCGACACCAAAAATACCAAGGGTTTTTTTTTTTTTTTTGTATTTTGTATACTTTATTAATCCCAGAGGGAAATTCAGGGCATCCACCTGGATGAGGCAGCCATGGTGCAGCGCCAATCCCTTCCCCATTCACAACTAGGGCCACTTTAGAATCTCCAATTAACCTAACTTGCATGTTCTTGGCCTGTGGGAGGAAACCGGAGTACCCAGAGTAAACCCATGCAGACACAGGGGGAACGTACAAACTCCACACAGAAGGGTCACCAATGGTCAGGGGTGGGATCGAATCCACGATTGTCCAGAGTGGAATCGATCCTGTGACCTTCTTGCTGTGCTGCCACAGTGCTAACCACTGCACCACCAAGCTGCCCGAGCTTTAAGTATGCATTTAAAAGTAATGTTAGTTACTTTCCTAAATAACTTATTACTTGAATCATACAGTAATTGTAAAGTAATTTAGTTTTGAAAAGAAGTAACAAGTAACTGTAATTAGCTACTAATTTTCAGTAACTTGCCCAACACTGCCTTTAACAGAGGTACTGTCTATCATTAATAACACTGTTGAATTCATTTTGTCAAAGTGAAGCCATTCTGACTTCCAAACATTGTCAAAATGAAACAAAACTTGTGCAATATTGAATAAATTATGTGTAAGGTTAGATTTTGTTAATATGGTGGTAATGCAATTATAGTTACCAATGCAATATGTTGTACATGAAGGGGTGGAGTGAGGGAGTGAAAGTTGAAACAAATACTTCCAAGTACAAATGCGTGCATTTAGAACTGTGCCATGTTGAAAGTGACATATCAATGTTACTGCAGCCATTCTTGTAAGATGCAACTTTTACAAAAAATTAAACCAGGATGAGTAGGTGTGTGTCAGAAACATTCAGATGCCATGATATTATTGAAAACACATCTTCAAGAACCCTAGATTTTCATTTTTGACAGTCTGCTAGAAATGCTTACCTTAACCAATGATACAAGGCAGTGGATTTGTCCATAGAAGGCGCTGCGGTGCAGTGCAGTCCAGCCGGACTCTTTATCCTTCACCATCAGTTCAGCACCCTTATTCTCCAGTAGCCACTCCAGTAGAGCCTTCTTTCCCAGCGATGCTGCAAGGTGCAGGGCTGTGCGACCAAAGGCATCGCGCAGGGTGGCTGCATTGTGGCAGTATGATGTCAGGAACCCCCGGAGCTGCCCCTCAGAGCCACTTGTTAGTGCTGCTACCACCTGGTCTGCATGCTGCTTTGACCGGCATTTGGGGGTACATTCTGGCTGTACCAGATTCATCCTGACCTCCACTGAATCTCTGCCGTGAACCCTCCTCTCTTTATAGCAAAGTCTTTTTGGCACTCCTCAAACCACAAGTGCAAAACAATTCAACAGTGTGATATGTGATAACAAATCATATTTCAAAACACTGCCACTAAAATGGAAATAAAACGATATTTTAAAAAAGAAAAAAGTGGATCAACACAAGGTTGAAATGGTTTGGAGTGCTAGAATTGTGCTTGTGTTGAGGTTCCACCGCACCCTAGCGACCCCAGAGGTTTTGTGTGACTTGTTTCAGTCCACCATTTCAACCATGGATCGAGCACAAACCAAGGTGCTTGAGGCGTAAAATTTCATCAAGAATTCAATCAATACAAAACTTTGTCTGTGGTTTATACAAAAACATTTCAAAAATAGCTTTTGTATCCTTCATCTAATTATTTACAAAAGGCAACAATTTCAACACCCCTCTGACCTTCTCCTCCTGAAGACCAACCATCAAACCCGAGGGGAAGAGCCCCCTCTCCCCCCAAAGTTCTCCGTTCCTCTTTCAAATCTCCATAATTGTAGAGGTCACCTGGGGATGAGAATTTAAGTCACTGTCATTAACAAACAAGAACTTTTACACATTGTATAATCAATCTGAAAATGCAGTAAATGACTCTGGGGTAAGCTGTGCATGAATGAGTGTGGAAAGCATCAATATTTCAAATTAAATGTTATATTTATCAAACTACATTTTTCTGTGCTTTCTTCATATTGGTGTGGTTCTCTAGTTATATTACTGTATGCTAGTGTCATAGTATTTCTCTTGTACACTGCTGTGTGTTTTTTAATGGGAGGGTGTTTTTCCATGTTTTGGAACTGGGCTATGATTTCCCATTGGGATGCACTGATAACACTTTTACAGACTGAATCCATCAGTTTACGTACTGGAACAGGATGCCAAGTACATGCTTATAAACTATACAATTTTCTTTTTTCTTTTTTTTTTTTGCTTTTCTACATCTTTTAATGTAAAATTATTCCATACTTCTCACAGACCATATCCTTTATCCTACTCCACTCATGGGGCAGTACAAACGTACACGAGTAATTAGGCTGTTATATTTCTATGAGGTGAGCACAGTAACCCTCTTCATGATGCGCATCAATGAGGTACCAGTACAAATAGTGACACCAGCCTAGGAAGATGCCGATACTTCGAATACCTGATACGGGTGCATCCCTAGTTTACCACCTCCTTCTGAGACAATTCATAGTTTTCAATCCCATGACTTCCGGTGGGGTCAAATAGGGTCAGTGGCCATATTGGAGGTGATAATAGGAATTAAGAGGAGTTTACTCATGCATTGGAGCGAAAAAGTGTGACAACCGAAACTCAACTGATCCAGTGATGGAAAGACAATACTCTCTTCCTTAACGTGGGAAAAACCAAGGAGACTGTGGTTGACTTCAAGAGGGGATATACACAGCATCCCCCCTTCTGATCATCGATGGAGCAGCTGTGGAGAAGGGGAGCAGCACCAAGTTCCTGGGGGTGCACATCTCTGAGGACCTCTCCTGGTCCAACAACACCACTTCACTGGCCAAAAAGGCTCAAACTCGCCTCTACTTCCTCCGCAAACTGAGGAGAGCACAAGTCCCACCCCCCCATCATGTGCTCATTCTACCGGGGCACCATTGAGAGCATCCGCACCAGCTGCATCACGGTGTGGTACAGAAGCTACACCACCTCCTGCCAGAAGACACTACAACACACAGTGAAAGCTCCCAGCAAGATCATTGTTGCCCCTCTGCCGCCCCCCTTCCCCTGGACATCTACTACACCTGCCTCACTCACAGAGCCATCAACATTGCAGGCGACATTTCCCACCCCTCACACTCCCTCTTTAGCCCTCTACCCTAAGGAAAAAGGTACCGGAGCCTCCAGGCCCACTCCACAAGACTGCTAAACAGCTTTGCTCATCAGGCCATCAGGACCCTGAACTTTTGGCTACTCCCTCCCCCACCCCTGGACTATAAAGGCTTATTCATGCTGCATTTCCACTCTAGTCTGCTTTGGCCTGCGTGTGCTTTGGACGAGCCTAGCATGCATGCGCCGCTGTTCATGCTCACTTTTTTCATCTACCCAGGCCAAGCAGTTGAAGCATGCACACAACCATCATTTGTAGTTTCACTCCCGCCCAATAGGTAGTGCCAATGTGCTGACGCGCCACGATTTTCACCAACGAAGAAACGCTGCTTGCTTTCTGCTGCTTGACTTCCGATTTTCACTCCTTTTCCACGAAGATGCTGCTGCTGAAGTATTTATGTATGATTCATGTATGGTTATTCTCGTCTTCCGCTTCCTCGTTGTCTTCTTCGTCTACCTCGTCTTGGTATGCAGTGCCAATACTGCCACCTCATGAATGGGACGTTCAGTCTTGCGCATGCGCTTTTCAATGCATTCAGGTCATGGGCAGGTGGCACGGTCACAAAATTTGGGCTGCATGCGGTCGCCTGCGGTCGAGCATTGCGGACACTAGCGGAGCGGAGACGATAACATAAATTTCGTCACACAAGGTTTTTGGTTACGGGGACAGCAGAGGTGCAGCATGAATCCAGCTTAACGCACTCACCCACACAATAACTACCTCTGCTGTTTGCGCAGCAAGACTTTGCATACCAACAGTAATACATCTGCTGTATTACTTACTTACTTACGATACTTTACTGCAACAATTTGCACAAATGCCATACCTGCTGCTGTCTGTTATTGAAATATTGATCATGTGCAGTCCAATCTGTCACTGTCTGCACCTACACTACCACACTGAACTTGCAATTATGGGTATTACAGCTCCACTTTTTCTGTATATACTGTAGGATTGCTGGGTTTTATCGTTTATCTTTATTTGCACTACAGGTAGCATTACTGTACAAAGACTGCTGTTATTGTTTTTCACCCGTATTTCTTCTTTTCTTATATATTGTGCATACCACTAAGAGAGAGAGAAATGGCATTTCAATTCTCCTGTATGTCCTGTACGTATAGAAGCATTGACAAATAAAAATCTTTGAATCTTAAAGTGAAACTCTTGATGACTTTAGACTAGTGATGTTATGCTCGACACCGCCCACTCGACACTGACTCGAGCAATATAACGCGTAAGTGTCGTGAGCAGAGTGTTGAGCACTATGTCAACATGCCCACAGTCACGTGACTGTAGCAAGAGAGGCCTTGTTGTGTCGGTCACATCAAGTGACTTGAGGGCTCGCGAGAAGTTTGAGAGGGAATTAGGTTTTTTTAATTTGCTTTGTATTGCTAAATTGAGATTTTTTTCTCTTTTTCAACTCTGATGCAGTTCTGACAGTCAGTCACCAGATGGCAGTCTTTATTAGAAGTTTCACAACACTGTCGCTTATGAAGCTATTGTCTCAAAGTTTCTTGTTGTTTCATGAGGCCTCGGTTTTAACATCACTACTTTAGACACCATTACGATGACAAGTTAGCTTTAATCGAGAAGTAGAACCCAAAGCAATGGGACTGTCCATAATTATAACATGCTGCATAAAGTATAAGCATACATTACTTTAACTTTTAAGCGTGTTAAGACCACTCGCTGACACTTAGCTTTGGAATTCAGGTCAACTGCTGCAGTCTGGGTAGTATTGTTTGCCCTTTGGGAGTTTGGACAAGAATGGCACCTACAATTCTTCAGGCTGCACAGGTGGGGTGTTGCTATCGCAAGCCCACCACCAGCAGCAGCAACACCAACAACACCACCACCTCATTTCTGGACCTGTGAGCACCAAGCTGGAAACTCTTCACACTGAGAGAATGTTGTATACCAGAGACGAGCGGGACAACACCTCGATGGTCGGCAGTGCGCTCCCCCAGCAATGCTACCACCTGGCCCAGAATAGGGAGAAGCGGACTAAGAGGCCAAGTCTACACTGTCGACTTGAAGATGAGTGTGAACACAATCAAGTGTGTGGTTGTACTGAACTCCGAGCATGTTGCGGAGATCGTAGGAAGGCAGGGTGAATGAGTTTTGTCTTTTCGGCTGGGGTTGGTCAAAATTATGAGTTAATGTTTAGCTGCTAAAAGTAGCTCAGTGAAACTTCACCAGAAGATCATTTTGCATGGTTACTGTGGGTTAAATGAACATACAGATGGAAATTAGTGAGAATGCTGTAATCTGGTACAGAGCATTTTTGCCCTGTGTTTAATGTTTTTTTTTTTTCTGTATATGGTCCCTGACATATATTGCAATTTTAAAAACCATTTGTTACAACTAATTATGAGTTTGACTGGCATTTGACTTAAAACATGAAAAAGCAGAGTCTGTTGTAAGTGAAAACAAAGAAAGCTAGCTAACTTTTTGATATCCATACTAGTCTGGAGTTTATATAAATGTGTAACTGATACTGGTTAGTGAATAATATTTGCAGATAATCAATAAAATGACACTCTGTCCCTGCGTCAATATTCGTACAACCCTTGATAGCAGAGCAGTTCACCATATTTACAACATTAGCTACGTTCCAATCCACAGTGTACTTCAATTGTATTCCCTACTGCTTGCTCCATTTTCAGGGAATAGAGGGCATGCATTGGAACAGAGTTCTTGGCAGTTACAGGACAGTTACCACAGCAGCACAGCACATGAGTGGCAATCACATGTGACAGCTTTATTTTGCATGCAGCGAAACATAAAAATCACATAAAATATTTAGTCACGGCAGTGCACACAGTATCTTTTTATACTTTGGACTAGTGCATTGCCCATAGACGCAAGTATTCCTGTCTGAAACAGGTTTCCCAATCAGGCTTTACAGGCCCAAATGTAGGCTGTGTTTGAAAGTGGAATGCAAAGAAATGTAGCCTATATGGAGGCAATCACATGTAAAGGAGTAAATGGCACTAAGATTTATTTGTGTAAATATTAATTACAGAATGCCCAAATATTTAAGATGAATGGGACATCCAATATTAGCGACTATTTCAGATCCCTTGTTTGTTTGTTTGTCAGATCACTTATTTGTGTGATCTTTTATCACTTATTCAAGATAATAGTGTATCTTGCACTTTGGGGAATGGGAGTTGTTCAGTCATTATCAATCAATCAACTTTATTTATAAAGCACTTTAAAAGCATTATAATTACTTTAGTTTATATCACTGTTCAGTGATGGAGTTAAGTGTAATACTGAATTTCTTCTGTATATCGTGAATAAACTCATGCAGTACTATAACAGGACACGTTTACAAATATTTGAAACCCATTGGCTGCTGCTTTACCCGTGTGCCTGCAAAGGACTGCGATCCACCAGTATCTCTGCTGCTTCCCCGCCCCGCGCGCACCTCGTGTTCTTCATGCCGAATTATCCATTAGACCTACGCAATCATGCCAACTTTATGGTATAATTTTTAAGCATTAAACCTTAAGTCTATCTTTTGTCGCTATTTGCCCTACGGGTAGCATTACTGTACATGGACTGCTGTTGTTGTTTTTCCAGCCTTATTCACTGAAGAGAGAGAGAAATGCCATTTCAATTCTCCTGTATGCCCTGTACACTCAAACCACAGAGTTCAGCTGTTTTCCATGATAAATCAGCCTCAGGGCAAAAGCACACACCATGCATTATTTTTTTTTTCCACTTTATTGAAAATAACTTTTTATCGCCATCAGTTAGCGTGCCTTTGAGCCAGGCCATGTCTGGCCGCTGCCTGTCCCGACATGTTGTTTTGATTTGTCAGACCCGGTCCCCACTGACGCTCTGCCCAGTCTGCTCACGCACCTCATTATCCACATACGGCGAATTATCCTTTAGACCTACGCAATCACGGCAACTTTATGGTATAATTTTTAAAGAATTAAATCTTCAGTATTATTTTTTTCTATCTTTCATTTCCTTGTTTTGTCCAGGCAACACTGTGGTGACTGACAGGTTGTGATGCTGTGCACTGTCCAATCAGCATGGCCATGATGCCGCGCATTATCGAATCAGCACGGAGTCAATCCAAAACCCCGCCCACACTTCTTGAAACCAGGGCCTGAAGAGACACAGGGCGGTGGCTAAACTTTTATTGATAAAAATTACATATTTTGACTGAACGACTCCATACTTGGGGATGGCCACCCTCATAACCTCAGGAAACCATGTATAAAACCATAGGTCAGTCTGAGGAACGGTTCAAGAGATATGCATGGAAGAGATACTCAGAGACACACGAGACAGATTTCTTGAATTTATCTTTAGATGTTAATACCACACCATTCACTTGACTGCATTGATGTGTGGGTAAAGACCAAGGACCACATGGTAAGTGAAGAACTGATTCAGAGTCTATTTATTTGTGCCAATTAATATAAGATGGAATCTTAAGATTAGCTCTCCACAATGCAAGCAGGTACTCCGTGTACTGCTGTGATTGAATACTGTGTATTTTGTGTTTTAATGCATACCTCCTAATGCTGCCACTCATTTTTGCCACTCAATGATTTGTAACTGCCATAAGTTCTGTAAGCTGACATCATACACATACCCTCTATATCAGTTAACTGCCCTTCACAAAATTTCTCCATTTGAAACATTCTGTACCTGTCGCCCCCCTCCTCTGTGCGTTACTATGGTAACCATGAACAACTGGATAATTTATATTTCTTAAATATTAATACAAATATATTTTAATACTCCTCCAGTGGGCTCACCACCTGCAGGACAGATCATGGTGCTATGTGAACAGGTGGAAGTCTGGGCTATTCTGCCTGGTCTGAGGCCCTCGAAACCCGGCTCCCCAAATAAGCGGCAGAAGATGGATGGGTGAATGGATGGATATTTTATTACTATTACTACTTATTATCTGTTGATACAAACAATAACCAACATCAGTTTCACTTGTTAATAATGTTAACAACAGTTTAACTCATATTTGAGGTGCAATGGCTTATGGGTAATCTTATCAACATCCAGTGAAGTGATGTGCTGTTGTGCACTTCTTCCCTGCTCAGTTCTCAGCTCCCTTTGAACTGAACACCCTTTGCTCCTTTGGAATCTCGCTTAATATGGCGGAATACCCTGTGCAGTCCGCTTTGGAGTACACTACTGGGCGATCAGAACGCACCTACGTTCTGCAGAACCTGGCTGCAGCTTCACCTCCAATATGGCCGCAAAACAGCTGCCATTGTGTGACGTCATACTAAAACTATCAATAGCTGAAAATGAGGCATTTTGCCATTTCTGTAACAGGTGCATTGTGTGTGTACCTTAAAAATACACAGAGGACAAACAAGCCGTCCTGAAATTGCAGGCGCTTTTGTGTACGGCGCCGAGATACAAAACTTAAAACACAAACGTACCAAGCTCTTCTTCATTATAGCAACATTGTACAGGTCAGGGGGCCAGCTAACCAACTGAGTGAAGCTTATTATCAGGATTATGTAATAGGTTAGTGCCGCCGTGTAACAGCTTCTTAGGTGTACCTGTAGATGCCCCTTTCTCCCACCCAATGGCAGGTTATACACCGCTGAAGTGTCATACCTAATCCTTCCGACTAATTTTTTTTTAAACGTACACAGTGACACTCCTTCACTAATTTACTGCAGCGCTAGCAAGCTACGCACAAGCTAACGCTATATTTTAGCAAGTAATATCTCACACTGCCCAATAAAAGTAACGCTACACATAGCAATTCAGCCACTCAGATCCACCTAAAGTAATCAAAAGCACAAATTCAGAGACGTCTGAGGTTAATTTTGGTGTGTTTAGTCAGTGTTTGCTACCGACCATTGAACAGTTAGCCCAGCCACCGCACCAAGGTAAACGAAGCAACTCTTCTTACCTTTCGCTAGATAATGAAAAAAGAGGACACAGAGCAAGCGGCATCAACAACGAAAATAAACTGTGTCATTGCTACAGGTAAAAGATGTACGTGGATCTTTTACCGGTGCCAATTTAGAGCACGACTGAACCGTTCTGGGTTAGGTAACTGGCCACGTAATGTCGAGACGACTGATTGGCCAGGAGAAAATTATCGCAATGTCCTATTGGTTGTGTTGGGGGCTATTTTTTTTTTTTTTTTTTTTTTTTTTTTAGTTCTCACTATTCCTGCAGATGATTTCATCAATTGCGGTTTTGTATGACATGTTTTATATGTACGATACTATGTTGTAACTGTATATAATAAAAATTAAAAAAAATAAGTATTAACCAGCATGTATAGTAGCATGTCAACACATACTACTTTGGTAATGCTGCATGGCAGTGCTATTTAAAATTTGTATATATTTAAATAAGACAGAGCAGAACAATTCAGATATAATTAAATGTCACATAACATGTCATATCAAATGTAGAAATGAAAGGGGGAAGTGTGTGTGTGTGTGTGGGGGGGGGGGGGTTACAGTTAAAGAACATCATAATAAACTATTTTCGAATTTGAATTTGAATTTGAATTGGCTGGAGTATCAGCTTCAGTCATAACCCCAGTTACATAATTACTCAGATGATTGTCATATTAACTGCAGCTATGAATAGGAGAGGGTCAAAGGAGTGTAAAGATAGGGTTACACTTAGAGGCATATCATGGACTTCCAAAAATGCCATATTCATGAGGCTGTCCTCCCCGCTGCATGGACATGACCAGGTTTTTCATCATCAGTTCTGTGTAATCCAGCAGATAATGTTTCCACAGCCAAACCTTCATGTAGAATGATGTCATCACGTCGTCACGTCACGTACGTGGCACACACACACAGCCAGGACTACTGATATGTACACCTGCTTTCTTCCTGCATTGCTGAATAAAACATTTTGTGAAATAACGCCTTCGGTGCCGTTCTACATGGTGTCAGAAGTAAAGCAGCGGAAACTAATTTTCCTGCCGAACTCTACATAGACCCAGTAAGTCAACTAATTATTTAGTTAGACGTTAGAAGCGTATTCTGTGGTACACGTGTGCCTCCCCCAGCTAACGCTAGCATGGCTGATGGATTCCGTCCGGACCCGCTTGTGTTCAACGACAAAATTGCAGAAAACTGGCGAGTGTTCGAACAAGAATACGACATTTTCATCGCGGCTGCCCACAACGACAAGCCCGACCGAACCAAAGCCTACATACTCCTCAATTTGGCAGGTAGCGAGGCTATTGAAAGGGAACGCACGTTCACCTATGCACCAGCTCAACGGAATAACGAGGGGGAGGAGATCCGTCCGGCAGAGTCACGGGAGGATCCAGAATGCCTAAAAAGAAAGTTCAGATACCTCTGCAGTCCACAGACAAACATCACAATGGAGAGACATGCATTCAACACAAGGAACCAAAAACCCGGTGAGACCATAGAGGCTTATGTAAGCGCACTCCGAAATAAGGCTAAAACGTGTGACTTTGGAGCATTGCATGACGACTTAATTCGTGACCGGCTGGTTGTTGGTATCAGCTCTGATAGCGTGAGGAAGATACTACTGAGAGAGAGCGATTTAACACTACTAAAAGCCATCAAAATATGCCAAATCAATGAACAAACAGAACAACATACTAAAACTCTAGCAACAACACCACGTAGTTCAACAAATGTGGATGCAATACGCCAAGACCGCAGAATGCAAAAAACAGTTCGCCACAAGCAGTACAAAGAACATTACAGTCCCAAATCAGACAACATAAGCTGTACCAACTGTGGACATGAACATCCAGCGAAGAAGGAACTCTGTCTAGCATATGGGAAGCAATGCAATTACTGCAAAAAGCCCAACCATTTCAAAAACTACTGCAGATCGGCAGCAAGAAACAAGCAGTACAAACCTGTCAACCAAATAGCCCAAGCAGACTCCGACAGTGACGGCGAGGACTCTGAATCATTCGACATCAACGGGCTGTCACCAGCCGCAAATAAGATAAACACACTGTCTACTGATGATGTGAAAGAAGAACTACACTGCAATGTAAAACTCAATGGCAAGACACTCAAACTGAAAGTAGACACTGGCGCAAAGTGTAACGTAATCTCCCTGGATGCATTCAGGTATGTGAGAAACGCAGAAAAAATAAACAAAGACAACAAGGCCAGGCTCATCGCTTATGGAGGCACGGTGATAAACACTGAGGGGACTGTGTTGTTCAAGTGCCAGACCAGTGACCAAAGATCCTACAACCTGCGTTTCCATGTAGTAAACGGCAAAGTGCAACCACTGCTAGGGCTCCCGGACTGCATGAAGATGGACCTGATGACTCTGAAAGACCAGGTTTTCCAGGTGAACGTGACCGAACCGAGCTCCTCTCAAAAGTGGTTTAATAACTATGCTGAGCTTTTCAATGGCGAACTAGGTTCACTCCCAGTAACCTATCACATGAAACTGGACCAGAATGTGACACCCGTCATCCGGCCCCCTCGCCGCATTCCAGTTGCCATGATGGACAAAGTGAAAGCAGAACTGGAAAACATGGTGCAGCAAGGAGTCATCACACCCATTTCAGAACCCACTGAATGGGTATCCTCAATGGTAGCGACACACAAAAAGGACACTGACAAGATCCGTGTGTGCATCGACCCAAGAGACCTAAATGAAGCAATTATGCGCCCCCATCATCCCATGCGCACAGTCGAGGAAGTTGCTGCACAAATGGCAGGCGCAACCGTGTTTTCTGTGCTTGATGCCAAGAGCTCCTTTTGGCAGGTCAAACTGGACCAAACGTCATCATTCCTCACCACTTTCGCCACTCCATTTGGGCGATATCGATACCTGAGAATGCCATATGGTATCAATGCAGCGTCTGAGGTCTTCCAGAGATCCATGGAGCAAATATTTGCCGGCCTCCCTTGCGCAATAATTGTTGATGACATCATAATCGGTGGAAGAAATCTTAAAGAACACGACGAGAACCTTCAAAAAGTGCTCAACAGGGCAAGGAATGTGAAATTGAGGCTGAACCCCCAAAAATGCAGATTCCAGCTAAAGGAAGTCAGCTACGTGGGCCATGTCTTCACTGAACAAGGGTTGAAACCCGATCCAGCAAAGATCCAAGCGATCACTGACATCCCGGCCCCCCAGGACAAAGCTGCTCTACAACGCTTCCTGGGTACGATAAATTACCTGGGCAAGTTCATTCCAAACCACAGCAACATTGCAGCACCTCTCCACCAGCTCCTGCACAAAGACACAGCATGGACTTGGACTGAACAACAACAAAATGCATTTGACACTCTGAAACAGTGTGTGACGTCACCTCCAGTACTCCGGTACTATGACGTACAAACACCAGTCACTCTGACATGTGACGCCTCGCAGTATGGCCTTGGTGGTGCATGTCTCCAGAATGGCAGTCCTGTCGCATATGCCTCTCGCACTCTTACTGAAACAGAAAGAAAATATGCACAAATTGAAAAAGAGCTGCTTGCTGTCGTTTTCACCTGTTTCAAATTCTATGACTACATATACGGAAAACCAGTGATCGTGGAGACAGACCATCAGCCCCTGGTCTCCATCCTGAAGAAACCTCTCCACACAGCGCCTGCGCGTTTACAACGCATGATGCTGAAGCTGCACAAGTTCAACCTCACGCTAGTTTACAAGAAAGGAAAGGAATTGCACTTGGCAGACATGCTGTCCCGTGCACCGAGCAACGCCATAGCCTCACATGCCACTGAACGTGAGGACTTCGAGGTAATGACGGTGCAGCACATCTCATCCAGTCGTCAGGAAGAACTCCGCACACATACAGCGAAAGACACCGCACTCCAGGCCCTGAGCAACATCATCAAGCATGGATGGCCAGATAGGTTGAGCAAAGTACCCGACACAGTGAAAGAATTCTTCCCGTTCCGTGATGAGCTCTGTGTGGAAGATGGAATAATCATGAAAGGTACAAGAGCAACAATTCCACAAACGCTGCACAAAGAATATCTCCTGCTGCTCCATAAAGGACACCCCGGTGCTGAAGCCACCAAGCGGCGAGCACGCAACATAGTCTATTGGACCACAATGACGAGAGACATTGACAATTATGTACAGTCATGTAGCACTTGCAATGCCCTTAAACCACATCAGCAAAAGGAGCCAATGCAACCACACACAGTCCCAGAGCTCCCGTGGTCAATAGTGGCAACAGATCTGTTCGAATGGAACAGCCAGCACTACCTGGTCCTGGTAGACTCCTATTCAGGATGGTATGAACTGGATCCAGTCAAGAAAATCACATCACAATGTGTAATTAACAAGCTGAAACGTCACTTCTCAGTCCACGGAGTCCCCCACAAGCTGCTGTCAGACTGTGGAACACAATTCACTAGTCAGATGTTCCAAGACTTTGCGAAAAGCTGGGATTTCACTCATGTCACCAGCAGCCCTGAGTATCATCAAGCAAACGGGCTGGCCGAGAGAGCCGTACGGAGTGCAAAACGACTGTTGGAAACATCCAAAAGAGACGGTACTGACCTGTTCCTCAATCTTCTGAGCATCAGAAATGTCCCACGAGACGGCACGCTGGGCTCACCTGCACAAAGACTGATGTCCAGAGAGACACACACAAATATTCCCATCAGCAGGCACCTGCTTAAGCCAATGTCCAAGAATCCAGAGTCGATCCACACCCACCTGTCAAAGAAGAGGCAAGCACAAAAAGGATTCTACAATCGTGGCAGCCGGCCACTTCCCCCGCTCCAAAGCTCCCAAGTAGTACGCCTGCAAACAGAGAAAGGACATGACAAAATTGGCATCATCAAAAGAATCGCAGCAGAGCCACGGTCTTACGTGGTGGAATCAGGAGGAAAAGAATACCGCCGGAACCGGCGACACCTGCTGCCAGTCACAGAACCACCACCAACAGAACCAGAACCAGATCCAGCCTCACCGGCAGACTCACCAACACAGAAGACCAGCAGTGAGACTGTGCCCAGTCTACCCGCATCTCCTCCCAGGCATGATGCCGTGCACACTTCCCCCAGGCAGGCCGCTGTGCCCGCATCTCCTCCCAGGCATGATGCCGTGCACACTTCCCCCAGGCAGGCCGCTGTGCACGCTCCTCCCAGGCTTCCTGCTGCGCACACTGACCACACGCCTGGCCTCCTCGGAGAGCCATCGCTCCCACAAGTCACCGAGACCCCCCTGGCCCGTTCCAGGTTTGGTAGACTCCTGAAGCCTAATCCCAAGTACAATACAGACTGATTGTGACATTTACTGAAGCTGATGTTTTGTAGTTTCGTGTTGAAATATAGACATATTTACAAGCCAGGCATAAGTTCATTTTCAAATTAGATCAGTTATGTTGTGTCACGGGAATTTATTTTATTTGCAAGCCAGGCATTAGTTTATTTTCAAGATAGGTATGTTATGTGGTGCCATTGAAAGTTATTTTACTAGTTGTTTATTCGTCACAGTATACTCACTCTCACAGGAATGTGACATGTTTTCTCATACCAATCCAAGAGTCAATAGTGCTCTCTTTGTACCAAAGTTCTATACTAAAGAAGGGGGATGTAGAATGATGTCATCACGTCGTCACGTCACGTACGTGGCACACACACACAGCCAGGACTACTGATATGTACACCTGCTTTCTTCCTGCATTGCTGAATAAAACATTTTGTGAAATAACGCCTTCGGTGCCGATCTACACTTCACTTCCCTCATCTCTGAAATCATATTTCTAAACTATTAGTCAAGGTTTAAAAGCCCTTCTTTTTTTAAAGTGACTTAAATAAATATGGTTAGGCCTACCAATATTTTAAACTGAAAGAGAAGTAAATAATTAATGATATTCAGCAGGCCATATATAAAATTGCATTTGAAAACTACAGTATGAATACAGTTTAATCAAAACAAAGCAGCATTTCATCAATTATATTTTTTCTTTTTGCTTCCCAAGACTCAGTCATCCTATTTTCCTTTGCTTTCATCTAAATCTGCTGTCAGCATGGCTCTTTCAGACAATAAATACTGACAATAATTCTCCCTTGTCCTCATTCAGAAAATCCTAATAATGCTTAAGAATTCTAAAAAGGGATTGTGGCTTTTTATCAAGTATTGTTGGAAATATGGGTTCAATGACATGACATTATCCTCTGATCAAACAATGAATGTTTTTCCTTGTCCTTTTTCAAACCTCTTTTCTGTGTTTTTTAAACTATCTCCATCTTCCTCTGGCAGCAGTGTGCTTTATCAAAACTGAACTGAAACTCCACTCTGTTATTAGGCTAATGAATCAAATCAGTTTACTCACAGGGATAATTTCCCCACAAAGAAATTTATTTCAGTGCTGAAAATCTGATGAACTACATGCAAATCCATTTGCTCACGTTGTCTTTGATTGAACAGGGACAGGCTTTTTTAAATTAAGTAGTAATTTTGTGTTAGCATTATTTCTTATGTAAACAATATCTGTAATTTCCTTCCCCTAGATTGCAATTTTATGTTTATATAAGAGTTATAAATCAATGATGCTTAATATTGATTGTACATTTAAACATATTTCTATTCAGTTTAAAACACTTTGTCCCTATGAGCATAATAACCTATAAGATTACATGAATAAAACATATTACTACACTTTTGCTACACATTACAGGATACTTCAAATATTCCTTAATAAATAAATAAATATTACCTCTCCCAATCCACCTTATTCCTGGGGGTCCCGCTGTAGGAACGATTATGGGCGGAGCTTCTGGTTTCAGCTAACCTAGTGTTAAATCAGTCAGTAAGAGTGGAGTAGCAGGGGCATTTAGAATAGCGTTTTTAAAAGTTTTTCAAATTCATTTTAATGTATAGTCCACATACGTGTTTTGCACTCAAGTGGCAGCTAATTTCAGCTCTTCTAGTTTTTGTATTTTTTTGAATGTTTTTGCATAGTTCTGGTACTTGTTGCTGGTGTTCGTGGTTGTGCCAGACTGGATAGATGGAGGCTTCTCACCACACGGTGACAGACGGCATCCAAGCACGGTGCTGTGGCGTACATCTGCTCTAAGGTACGTTTGATTATGTCCAACATATTTTAACAAAATGCAGCCGACTTTATTACAGTGGAGATGTGCTGGTCTGGATGCCCACCGCATCATTATAAGTACAGGCAACGAGACGTCATAAATCATGACTCTTTCTTTGTTTGGTAGGGCAAGTCCCGGGAAAACCCCATGAGTGCCTGGTATCACTGGAAAGTTTAGAAATCGTACTTTCTAAAAGTACCTATGTTTTTGTGGAAGACATAACTCCCGACCGATCGAACGTGAGTTTTTAACCTACCTAAAATATAAACAAATCATCCTTTTCTGGGTCAGTTTTTGTGCACTACCTACAAACTAAATATCATTTTGAATGTCTTTCAATACATAATATGGAAATAACGTTACATCAGTTTTGAAAATGTCCTCAAAGTGACTCATTTTGCCAGCACGGGTCATTTGTTTACAGCGTTAGCATCTTAGCAGCGGCGCTAACTAATGGAGCTACTGTGTACGAGGCCACTTTTTAAGGTCAACTTCCCATCCCTCGATAGTCGTGGTGTGGGACCACATGTGTATCACTTTAAGCTTCACATCTCAGAGAGAACAAAGAACTGGGCCTCCTGCAAGATAACAGGAGGATGTGAAAAGTTAGTCTTTGGTATGCAAGAGACGACCTTGGGGGATTTCCTGTCTCCCAGAGACTATGAGCAGGATGTTATAGGATTTAAGGAAAGATGTATTGTTGCTTGAGATAAAATGCAATATGACTGTGAGCTTTGAGCAGGATGTTATAGGATTAAGGAAAGATGTATTGTTGCTGTGATCTTTGAAGGTCCTGAGTATTTAAAGGACGAATGTCTGGGTTTGCTTTCTCTTTCTGTTTCTGCTGATGTTGGAGAATGTGAATAAACCTGACTTGTGAGATAAACTCTGCCTCGTCATTCTCACATTTCCACACTGGTGACCCTAAGACGTATCATGAGTGAAAGAAATTCCTCCGAGCCAGCCGGGTCAGGAGCTCCCAGCCAAGCGTATGCCGCTACCGTCCAGCTACCGGACTTTTGGCGAGACAACCCGTGCTCCTGGTTCCACTTGGTCGAAGCACAGTTCGCCCTCCGGGGGATAACGGTAGAAGACACGAAGTTCTACCATGTGATTGCCAAGCTCGACAACCGCACGGCTCGGCAGGTGCAGAGCCTTTTGGAGCAGCCACCGGCCGACGACAAATACGGCGGGTTGAAGGCTGCGCTCATCCAGCGCTTCACTCTCTCAGTCCAGGAGAGAGCGGAGAGGCTCCTGGCTCTGAATGACTTGGGAGATGGCACACCCATCGACCTGATGGAGGACATGCTGAGGTTGAGGGGCTCAGACAGCGACGACTTCATCTTCACCCACATTTTCCTCAGAACCCTACCATCGGCCACGAGAGCGACCCTGGCCGGTTCGCCGTTGTTGGCCCAGCAGGACTTCCGCGCGCTGGCCCAGGATGTGCACCGGATTCTCAACGCCAGCAAACAGCGCGCGGCCACCGCGGCAGCGACGGAGTTCGGCGCGACGGCCGGAGATGGCGGGGGGCCAGAGACGGCGGTAGCAGACCCACCGATGACGGCGGCGGCGGGGGCCAAGGATCGCGGAGGAGACACCCTCTGTTTCTACCATCGCCGCTTTGCAGAGAAGGCACCCAAATGTATACCACCGTGCCAGTTCAAGCGCTCGGGAAACGCCAAGACCGGAGGTCGGTAGCAGCTGCGGCCCTCGGTGAAGAGAACAAGCTGCTCTACTTGACGGATGCGCGCTCGGGGAGGCAATTCCTCATGGACACAGGCTCCCAAGTGAGTTTCATCACGCCTTCCTCCGCTGACCGGCTGGCGGGGCCCGGAGGTCACGGGGCGTCAGCAGCAAACGGCTCGGAGATTAAGACCTTTGGTGAGAGGGCTCTGCTTCTGTCCCTACACATCCATACTTTTGAGTGGACTTTTGTTATAGCTGGAGTGAATTTCAATATGCTGGGGGCTGATTTTCTGTGCTCACATGGTTTGTTGGTTGATCTTGCTAACAGGCGCCTGGTTAATGCACTTTCTTTTTATTCTATTCCCTGTGCAGCCCGAGTGACCCCGCCCACAGCACAAGCCAACGTCACAACGGCAAGCGGTAAGTTCCACACACTGCTCACTCAGTTCCCAGCACTCACGGTTCCCACATTTTCAGCAGCCGTCGCTAAACACGGAGTGGAACATTTTATTACTACCACCGGACCGCCCGTTTTTGCAAAAGCTCGACGCTTGGATTCAGCTAAACTGACCATAGCGCGCGAGGAGTTCGCCAACCTGGAAAAGTTGGGCATCATCAGGCGTTCGAAGAGCCCATGGGCTTCCCCGCTTTACATAGTCCCGAAAGCTGATGGCTCGTGGCGACCTTGCGGAGATTTCCGCAGGTTGAACAACGCCACAGCGCACGACCGCTACCCAATCCCGCATATCCAAGATTTTTCCGTTCATTTGGCGGGGGCGCGCGTTTTTTCTAAGATAGACTTGGTCCGCGGTTACCACCAAGTCCCAGTGCGCGCTGAGGACATACCCAAAACAGCGGTAATAACTCCTTTTGACCTATTCGAGTTTTTGCGCATGCCGTTTGGGCTTAAAGGCGCTGCGCAGACGTTCCAACGCATGATGGATGCGGTGTTGCGCGATCTCCCCTTCGTATTTGTCTACCTGGACGACATCTTGGTAGCCAGCGCGTCCGAAGACAAACACGAAAACCACCTCACGGCAGTTTTCCGGAGGTTGGGAGAGCACGGGTTAATAATCAACCCAGCGAAGTGTCAGTTCGGGGTGACACAGATTGATTTTTTGGGGCATCGCGTCTCTCCAGAAGGAGCGGTTCCTCTGCCTGACAAAGTGCGCGCGGTAACAAATTTTCCCCAGCCACAAACGGTCAAGGCATTACAGGAGTTTTTGGGAATGGTAAATTTTTATAACCGCTTCCTCCCCCGCGCAGCGCAACTCATGCAACCATTGTATGCCGCACTAAAAAAACAAAAACCCACAAATAAAATCGAATGGTCTCCGGAGCGGGAGCGAGCATTCTCAGAGGTCAAAACAGCCCTGGCAAACGCTGCGTTGTTAGCACATCCAGACCCAACGGCCCGCATAGCGCTCACTACTGACGCGTCAGATGTGGCCATAGGGGCGGTCGTGGAGCAGCATGTGGCCGGGGCTTGGCAGCCGCTCGCCTTTTTCAGCAGGACTTTGCGCGATTGTGAACGAAAGTACAGCGCATTCGACAGAGAGTTGTTAGCTCTCCACTTGGCCATTCGCCACTTCCAGTTCTGGCTGGAGGGACGCCGTTTCACCGCGTTCGTTGACCACAAGCCGCTGACATTCGCGATGGCCAAGGTTTCAGAACCGTGGTCAGGCCGGCAGCAGAGGCAGCTGGCCGCCATCTCAGAGTTTACTACTGATATTCAGTATGTGGCGGGTAAACTAAATGTAGTGGCAGACTGTATCTCGTGCGCCGTGGCGGCCCCGGTCCGCGTAGGGATTGATTATGCAGCCATGGCCGCGGATCAGGTTAGCGACGCGGACGTGTGCGCGCTCCAGTCTGGACCAACAGGGTTAAGGCTGGAGAACAGGGTGCTGCAAGATGGTACACCCACCCTAATCTGCGATGTCTCCACTGGGCGACCGCGTCCTGTGGTACCGGCCGCGTGGCGCCGCCGCATTTTTGACTCGATTCATTCTCTGGCGCACCCGGGAGTGCGCGCGTCAGTCAAAATGGTGGAAGAGAAATTTGTATGGCTGAGCCTGCGCAAACAAGTTAGGGAGTGGGCAGCAGCCTGCATGGCTTGTCAACGAGCCAAGGTACAGAGACACACGAGAGCTCCCTTGGAGCCGTTTCACATCCCGGCTAAGAGGTTCGACCATATTCACGTGGACCTCGTAGGCCCCCTCCCGCTGTCACAGGGGTGCACACACCTGCTGACAATGGTAGACCGCACCACGCGCTGGCCGGAAGTGGTCCCACTGGCGTCAACCACAGCCGAGGAAGTAGCGTGCGCATTTTTAACAGCATGGGTAGCGCGCTTTGGAGTTCCGTTGGACATCACGTCCGACAGAGGCCCTCAATTTGTTTCCGAACTTTGGTCAGCAATGGCCCACAGCCTGGGGGTAACGATCCACCGCACAACCGCGTACAATCCGCAGGCTAATGGGTTATGCGAACGTTTTCATAGGTCATTGAAAGCGGCTCTCAGAGTGTCGCTTACAGATGCAAATTGGGTGGACAGGCTACTGTGGGTTTTATTGGGGTTGCGTTCTGCACCTAAAGAGGATTTAGAAGCCTCCCCGGCCGAGCTAGTTTTTGCGCAGCCACTTCGACTGCCCGGGGAGATTCTCCCAGACAATCCTGCGCCAGAATGTTCCCCGGCTCAGCGGTTGCAGAGCAGCACGGAATCGGGCACGCTGCCTGGCCCCGTTCACCACAGTTTTCCACACGTTTTTGTACCTAAGGCTTTAAAAAACGCGGAGTTTGTTTTTGTCAGACACGATGCCCATCGCCCGCCGCTACGACCACCTTATGATGGACCATTTAGAGTGCTGGAAACAGGGGATAAGCATTTTTTGCTAGATTTGGGGGGCAGGAAGGAAAAGATTGGCATAAACAGGCTCAAACCCGCCTTTGTGGTGGTGGACGAAAATGTGCTGTTGGCCAGGGCACCTCGGCGCGGCAGACCCCCCCCCCCCCGGGGGCAGTCCCCAGAACACCCGCAGAGAGTGACAAACAGTTCTCACCCCAAGACAGCAGCGCCCCAGCGGGATGGCGCCGCAGAAGTGGCGAAGCCCGCTTACAGCAGATACGGGAGGAGACTGAGGCCCAAGCAGCATGTGGGTTAATGTGTAATGATTTTATCATGACATGCAGACTGTATTCTGTTGTTCCATCTTAGATGTTTGGGGGGGGGGGGGTCATGTGGGACCACATGTGTATCACTTTAAACTTCACATCTCAGAGAGAACAAAGAACTGGGCCTCCTGCGAGATAACAGGAGGATGTGAAAAGTTAGTCTTTGGTATGCAAGAGACGACCTGGAGGGATTTCCTGTCTCCCAGAGACTATGAGCAGGATGTTATAGGATTTAAGGAAAGATGTATTGTTGCTTGTGATAAAATGCAATATGACTGTGAGCTTTGAGCAGGATGTTATAGGATTAAGGAAAGATGTATTGTTGCTGTGATCTTTGAAGGTCCTGAGTATCTAAAGGACGGATGTCTGGGTTTGCTTTCTCTTTCTGTTTCTGCTGATGTTGGAGAATGTGAATAAACCCGACTCCTGAGATAAACTCTGCCTCGTCATTCTCACTTTTCCACAGTGGGAAGTGGTAGGATTATATTACTGTTTTGAGGTGCAAGAGGCCGTGTTCCCACATTTCTGATGCCGAAGTCATTGATTTTTAACAAGGAAAAGTGTCGTTTCAGTGACAACCACATGTTTTAAACTAGTAGCGGAAGTTGCTACCATAATTCACCCAAGGCATCATGGGGCCTAGGAATAAGGCGGACACACACTACATACTATCATTTTTTTTCAGCTTTGAAATCCTCAATAGCACTCAAACAACTCAGGTAACAATAATTGCTAGTTTTTTTCCAATGGAAGGACACTTTAGTTACAATCTATTGCACAATATGCCATAAAAGGTCTTTTTTTTATGTGAAAAACAGCCAGTAGGGAATGCTCCCTTGTTTTAGCCACTCTGAAGGGCACTTTGTCAAGGAGCCCCCCCCCCTCCCCCTCTGAATCCGCCAGTGTGTACAAGCGATAGAATGTGTGTTGTCTCGGAAATTAACTTTTATAACCGGCACTTCAGCACTTTGCGTCTGTCAATCACAATCACAGTAGGTGCCTTTGGCGTTCAGGATTAATATTAACATTTTTAATTAATAGATTAAGATTTGTGATAAATGGTTGAAACCGTGTTTAACTCCAAAGGAAAGTTGCGTGCGTTTTCCGTGCCCCCCGTCTCCCTGTGGCAGTGGTACATTCCGTGGCCGTAGCCCTCCGCTGCCGCCGCCGCTGTAGTCTCCCGTCTGCCTGAGGACGGTTTCCGTTACACCGGGCTGGAGAACAGTAGACCGCTCTGGAAACAGATGCAATATATGGCTCACCAGGGAGAGAGCAACCAGTAAGTTATTAGTCTGTATTTATTCTCTACCTGGATTTATTCCGGGAGTGGAAATACTCTTGTTTTTTTTTTTTGTTTTTTTTCCTACTGAACACTCCAACGTGTGGACGCGGAACGACGAAAGTTAGGGCGTTTCATCGACATGTAAACTTTTGTGCTAAACTATGATGGCGTGGAGGTAGTTATATGGCGCTGGGACTGGGAGCAGTTTTTAACAGGATAAAGGTGGGGAAACGCCGCTGAGGAACTTTGCTTTGCTTGCGGTGCCGCTGGCCGGGTCCGCCTGTTCTAAAGCGGTCTTTTACGCACGGGGCTGCGCACACAGATTTCCGAAAATCCAAGATGCGCCTGTTGAGCGCGCAGTGCGGGTGTAGCTGCGGGGCCATCCGCGGCACACTAAGCAAGCATGGCGTGATGTGTGTACTTTTCCTTCTGCTGATCGTGCTGTCCATTCACTGCTGCCCGGACAAATGCGTGTGCTCCTCACACACTGTGAAATGCCAAAACCAGGGCTTGGACGCGATTCCGCATTCCATACCGGCCAATACCAAAGTCTTGTTCATCACAGGAAACCACATTACCCGTATTAGCAACGCCTCTTTCTCGGCACCGCTGGCCCTATTAACAGATCTTTATCTCGGTGGGAATGAGCTGGAGCATGTGGATGCCATGGTGTTTGACGACCTGCCAAACCTCGTCAGGCTGGACCTGAGCAACAACAGCCTCCAGACTTTGAGTGAAAAAGCTTTCCCCGATGATAATAAACTGCAGCTTTTGAACTTGAGCAGCTGCTTTAACAATTTCTCTACCACTGAGGTTCTGCTGGATTTCCTGCGTGACGGAAACTTTGCTCATCTCACAACCCTGGACCTGTCCAACAATGACCTTCTGGTTCTTCCCAGTGCATTATTCTCCACCCTCTCCAGCCTCGTCACCCTCAGCCTACAGAACAGCTCAGTCATCGCCGTCCAGAATGGAACTCTGAAGCTGCCCCCACTGCGTGACCTTGATCTGAGGGACAACAGCCTGAGAGATCTGAGCGCCTCCCTGATGCAAGAGATCACCCTCAAACCCGGTCTCCGAGTACGGCTGGCTGGGAACCCCTGGCGCTGTGACTGCTTCATTGAGGACACTTTGATGTGGTTGAAAAACTCCACGCAGGTTGCCGACACCCAGAATTTGACCTGTGCCGAACCTGAATTACTGAGGCACCAGCCACTCCTGCAGGTCGAGCCGCTCCAGCTGAAGTGCTCCAGCGACATGGAGGGTGTGCTAGAGACCTCTTATGTCTTCCTGGGACTGGTGCTGGCTCTGATCGGTGTCATATTCCTGCTGGTGCTCTATTTGAACAGAAAAGGGATCAAGCGGTGGATGTACAACATTCGGGACGCTTGTAGGGACCACATGGAGGGGTACCATTACAGGTATGAGATTAATTCCGACCCACGTTTGGCCAACCTGAGCATCAATTCGGATGTGTGAGGAAACGGGACACTGTCCAGAACTGTGCCGTGAAATGCCGATTGTCTACACAATATACAGAGTTGCATGAAAGTCTTCCTTCCCTTCCCCCCCCACCATGATACTATTCACACTTTTCATCTGTTGCAGTTCAAAATTAACCCCCATCAAGACTTCCCATCAACCCCAGCTGCATGGCCTGTACAAACACAAGGCAGCTGCAAGGTCTGTCTGTGTAATAGTTCATGGACAATGAGTCACGGCAAAAGGATTTTTTTAAATGTATTCATTTGTTTTATTACTGTTATTATTATTATTATTATTATTGGAGATGCAAAGAGTGATATGCTCTATTTTTACTTACCCCCCCAAAGGATGCATGGATGGAGTGCATTGCTTTGAAACTGAAAGAATAGTTGGGGGGTGGGGGGACACACTGCCAGCCATTGTATCCTTGTCATTATGCCTCGTGGTGCACAGAAATATATCATTGCTTGTTCTCTTTTTAAAATGTGGATATGTGGTATATTACAGTGAGCATTTCCTTTTTTTTTTTATTATAGTGCACATCACATAGTTTCTTTGGATTTAGTAGGTGGATGTGATTTGCTCTTTTTTTCTGTGAAGATATTCGGCTAAATAAAATGCCTCTGGATTGCTGGTATGTGTCTCGACTTAAAATCTTAAAACCGAGGGATGAAATTCAAAGGCTCTAACTAAGGAGTTCAGGGACACACGCACACGCTCATTCCTGAGGCAGGGTCACAGCTAGAATGAACCACTTGACGAACAGCAAAATCTCACTCCAGCTGAGTTCAGCGACGTGTGAAGCGCCTGCACGCTTTGCCCCTCATAGTATCTCCAAGGTAATGCTTTAAGTGCTACTCTCATTAACAAGTCAGTGTAGTGAGACGTCAAGTCAGATTGTCAAGTTGAACTAAAACAAAAATGAAAAAAAAAAACAAAACCATACAGTCTGCGCTTAATTGAGATTCTGTCTGTAGATTTAGAGGTGACGAGAGTAGCCAGCTGTTATCGCCCATCCAGTTTGCTTCCTACTGTGAATCTGATAAAAGGATTTTGTTCTCTCCCTCCCACCCGCAAAAGATGTCTGTAGCCAGTTGGCACGTTTGACATCCATCCACCAGTCCCTGCTGATATACCTTAAGAATGTTCAACGGCTTCAACTAAAAAAAAAAAAAAAACCAAAAACATGTGACACATGCAAATGGAGTCAGACTGTTCCTGAGGTCCTCACTGGAGGTGGGGGCACGCAAAGGGATTAGGAAAATGAGCTCCGACGGCTTTGCTTTTCATCCATTTTTTTTCAGGCAAACTTGCATTCTTAGAAGTTAGTCATTAGTGTTCATACCCAACTGTCAATTGCTGTTATCCCATGCCATCAAGTATGGAATAGATTAATAATTGATGCGTGGTAGCCGTTTGAAGGGGGATGCCATGCATGTTACAACCTAAATTAACGATGTTTGTTGTGGCTGCACACAGGAATGACTGTGAACTTCCTTGGCCTTTTGTGGAAAGTACCGAGAGATAATTTCCCTCGCTAACAATCACATTCTCAAACAAACAGGCCTCATAGAGCTTACAGCTGCATGTAATTTGCAGTACAAGAGGGCAGCTCATGCACTAATTTGCCTTCAGTACTCGTATATATATTGCACATGAGTGTGTTCCAGGGAGCAGTCAAAGATTAGTTTCCAGCCCTCCCCCAATCAGCAGCTGCCATAGTTGTGAATGTATCTGGATGTGTGTGATTAGGCTCTTTTGACATCAGAAATGAAGCCATGTGTAACACTATCTGTCTGGGTCTGGTGCTTCGCCTGGTGTTAATGCTTAGTGTGTCTCCTGACAAGCACTGTCGCGCTCAGCTGAAGATCTGTCATCGCACGTTTGGTTTCACACTTCATGCCTGGAAATCTTTGTGTCTGCGAGGTATTTGTTCAGGAAGAGCTTTGCCCACCTTTAGATAAGGTAGTCTTTTTTTTTTTTTTTTTTCATTAAGGCACGCACCTACTTTAATTTCTTGCCATCGGCTGTACAGGCTTTGCCGTTCAAAAGGCTGTCATTGTCCTAAATGCTTGCTGTTGCAGGCTGATTTTCAAAATGGATGGTCTCACTTCACACACACGTTATTCCCCAAAGTGAGGCTTCTTTACCTCTTTGTCCCACGAGGGACATACAGGTGCGGGCTGCTAAGAGCCTAATGTTTCCACAGAGACCGGCAGTCAGCGCAGGTCTCTTGTTCAGAAACACTCTGCAGATTCATATTAACAAGTGATTTTTTTCCCCCCCCAGCCACACCTCAAGCTATGTTTGACAGAGCAGGTGTAATTACGGGGGGCTGAAAGGCTGAAAGAGAATAAAATAGTTCAGGTGCTCTCTGTTCTCAACACTCTCAGCATGATGACACTTTCTCTGGCTTGCTTGGCACGCCGGTCTCCAAACAGCCTGGATGTCCAAATAGCCGGCCACTGTGTCAACTGAGGTCCAGAGAGGAGGCAGCACGTCTCAGCCAGCTCCCCGGACTCTGTGGTCTGCTATCTCCCTTTTACACAGGGGTGGAGATCTCCACCCCTGTGTAGAGGGATCCAGCCAATTTTTGATCTATCAATGATCTTTATTGATCTCCACAGTAACCACAGTCTCATCAAAGTTTTGACTCGGTCCAAAACACACAAGAATCTCCCAAATGATCCCAAAGATCTAAATTGGCCCAATCTCTCAATCTCTATTCCAGACAGGAGCGGGACTGATGGTTGTTCTGGTCAGGAGCAGATACTGTTGTAGATACTGTAAGCTGAGGTGGGGTTATATACCCATTTATAGCAGCATTCAGGAAATGTCTTTTTATAAAGGAGGCATGTATGCACTTTTTCCACATGTTGACGCAGCTCCCATAGGTCTGAATGAAATATCTCACATGCTTTGGTCAAAATGCCTCAGGGTTTTAATTATTGCGGCACCATTTTGACCCATATTTTGCAGCCTTCCTCAGAATGGCTTGTTTCAGTGCATGTCTCTTTAAAATACTTTTAAGCTACAGTTCACCCCATCCTCTGTCTTTTTCTACACATGCAGCAGTTGTTGACACAATGTTACTAGTGTTAGCTAGCTAGCTCCAAGCTCTGGTAATGAGCATAGCCTGAGCTAACTAAAACAAAATAATCTGAAAGAATGAATGAAATAAAGGATCACTGGTGGACAGGGATGTGTGATTTTAGTGGTCGATAGAATATGACTGGTTCCTGGAGTACAAGAAGCACAGTAATGACTATGAAAGGGTAAATGGGAAACTGCTAATGAATGCTAGCCACCTCCTGGTCAGAGTAGTAAAATATGCTAATGTCTAAGAATGGCATATATGGTCAAATATTGGTAGTTGAATTATTATAAGATAAGATAAGATAAGCCTTTATTAGTCCCACAATGGGGAAATTCCAGGATTGCAACAGCACAGGGACAGCAACACTCAGAGCAACAATCAGAAGGCAAGAAAAAACAACATCTAGCAAACATATGTCCATATTACTATAAATGTATATATATAGACACACAGTGCAGAGCATTATGGCTGGTGGATGTGCAGCAGAAAGTCTAAGCTCTCTCTCCGCGGATGCAGCGGGCCAGCTGGAAGTCTTTGGGCATGATGGTGACCCCCTTAGCGAAGAAGAGACCACCAGGTGGGTCTCGCTGGTCTCCTGCAGAGCCATGACGGCGAAACTCAGGAAACGCAGGACGGTCTTGAAGGACGGTCTTCACTTATGTCTAGTGAGTGGACACTGTATATAGAAAATAACAATAAGATCCACCTACGATCTGGCAGCTTAGCTAGCGGTAGGTGGCCTGACTTGTCAGCCTCTCCTCACCGAGGCAAGCTCTAATGTGGCTACATAGACTGACGCTGACTGCCTAACCAAGCTAATGCTAACAGCCTAACTGACTATCACTGCGAAAATATAACAAATTCAGTCACAAGATATATTATCAACTGTGGGGTGGCGAACCAGATGGGAAAGGGGTTGCTGAATGAGGTGACAGGAATTTATAGAAAATAACATTAAAAACTGGGCAGCTCAGTAGAACAGTGGTTACCACTGTGGCAGCACAGCAAGAACGTTATGGGTTCGATCCCACCCCCTGACCTTCGGTGACCCTTCTGTGTGGAGTTTGCATGTTCTCCCTGTGTCTACGTGGGTTTTCTCCGGGTACTCTGGTTTCCTCCCATAGGGCAAAGACATGCACGGTAGGTTAATTGGCATCAGCTGGGGATTCTAAATTGTCCTGAGGTATGAATGTGAGAGTGAATGGTTGTCTGTCTCTCTGTGTTAGCCTTGCTATGGACTGGCGATCTGCCCAAGGTGTACCCTGCCTCTCACCCAAAGACACTGGATAGGCTCCAGTCACCCCGTGACCCGAAAAGGTTTAAGGGGTAGAAGATGATTGAATGAACAACAAAAACCATAATTGATAAGCTAACTCCACAGTCGCACTGTCAGTTCTGAAGCTAACATCTTGGGCTCAGCAATTCTGGATGTCATAGGAAATAGCACGGTGATGGGTTGTAACGGAGAACCAGATTAGTGATGTAGGAAAATGTAACCTAGAACTTCTGCCCATTCTGCCAGAATGTAAATATTTCTAAGTGAAGAGCAGTGTTGAGAGCAACGCGTTACTGTAACACCACTACTTTTGCAGTAACATGTTGTGTAACGGAATTACTGTTTAAAAATTCAGTAATGCGTTACTGAAATTTGATCAGATGTGTTACTCGTTTTATCAATATATATATAGATATTTTTTAACGCAAATAAATGAATATACAAACTGACCCTATGTAGCTGACGCAGCCATCAGTCGATGTGACCTGTTGCAGAGAGCCTGAGTCTTAATAACTGAGTGGAGGAAAAGATGAAGCTACTTTGTTTTTGTGGAAATAGATTAATTTTTCTTTGTCGCTGTTAAAGACAAAGGCATATCAGTGGGTTGCAAACTAAAGTGCCAGTTGAGAATTACGGCAATCTTCAGCTCTGACAAAGTTAGTGCTATGCTATGCTAACAAAACCATGAAGTGGATCAGCTGTATTCTGAACAGCCACAGCTGGGTGTAAAGTGGAAATATTCGTCTCAACAGCCACAGCTGGATTTCAAGTACAGGTATGCATCTGGACAGTTTGTGACCCAGCAAGAATTAAACCGACTGATTGCCAGACACGCCATCCCAGACTGAAGACGTGATAACACTTTCCATCAGACAGCTGGACTGTGATCCACTGAAATTAAAATGCATTTACTTGCTACCTAGATAAAGATTATTCAAAAATGGACTTTGATCTCCAAAAGGAATTTGAGGGACTGAATTATGTCTCTGTCACAGCAGACATCTGGACTGTGAATAATGGATATTTTCTTTGGATCACTGCACATCAGATTAAACCCATATCATGAAGGTAAAATAAACATGGACAGCTTTATGCAGTGTTGCCAACTCCCCCCACCAAAATGAGGAAATTACTGACAATATCATGTTGATTTTCTTCAGATTTTCCCCCACAATAAAAGCTCTCAAGGCAGGATGAAGCAGACTGAACATGTTCTAAAAGCTCTGTCTGAAACAGTCTGTTTTTAGCTTGACATTGTCATGATTACCAATTAAGGACAGCTCACGTGCATGATGCAACAACAGAAGGACAATCAAACACACAAGCACACGTTTGAGAAGTTTATTTAATATCAAAACACAGCACAGCTTAGGGAAAATGTCACTCGCCAGAGGAGTCAGCCTGTGGAGAGAGAACGAGAGCTGTGAGTGGAGGAATAGAGACAGGGAAAATGGGCGAGCCAAATTGCCACTTACGTGGGATAATATAGAGAACCGACAGGACCCCGAACCAGGGTAGAGCCGAACCAGCAGGGTGAAGGTGGTGGAGTCGGTGGTTCCTGACTGGGTGGAATATGGTTGCAGCTGAGTGGAGATGATGGGGCAGTGAGTGCACACGGTCCCCGGAGACGCACCCGCACGATGGCAGCAACCTGGAGAGGAGAGGAGAGGAGAGGAGAGGGGAAACAGGTGAGTGCAAAAACTACACCTTAGAAAATAGCACTCATCATCATCATCATTGGCTCCATCGATCTCGAAAGATCATGGGGGGGTTTTGTGCCTTGGGTCATCATTCAGGGAGCTGCACCATCGGGCGTGGCTGTAGAGGCCGATACGGGATCTGCAGGTCCTGCCGCAGCCGTTGCAGATGAATTCTTCACAGTGTAGTGGGGGTCTTGACAGTCTCCTCTGTCTGCGGAGTCTCTTCTCCCCCCAGCGAGTGTCTCTTCTTTCCTCTGCTGTTCGGATGACATCCTGGGTGATGGTCCGCCAGTTGGAGCGGACGGAGGCGGCTGACTCCAGGTCGGAGGGGTTAAAGCCTCCAGCCTTGAGGTCACGCTTGCAAACATCCTTGAATCTGAGAGTTGGGCGTCCCTTTGATCTAGTTCCAGTAGCCAGCTCCCCATACAGTAAGTCTTTGGGGAAAATAGCACTAGCAATATAAATACTCTGCTCTGGCACTATACCCAGACGAACCAGCGTCAGTGCACTGAAGAGATGCTCCTTATAAACGCTGGCTGATGAAAGGCGGCAGGTGCGTCCCCTCACCCAGGTGTGTTGATTACCGAAGGAAGGAAACAACAGAAAGGAGGGGGCGAGCGCTCACAGCCATGACAGTGCCCCTCCCCTCAAGGAACACCTCCTGGCGGTCCCTTCGGCTTGTCGGGATGGGCTTGATGGTAGGCCCGGAGCATCCCCTTGTCAACGACATGTGAACTGGGGATCCAGGAGGGTTTCTCCGGACCATAGCCCTTCCAGTGGACCAGGTATTGTAGACCCCGGCCCCGATGGTGAACATCCAAGATGTGCTGCATGGTGTAAGGAGCCTGGCCGTCGATCATCCAAGGAGGAGGAGGCAGCTTCGGGGGGGGGGACAGAGGGGGCTGACCGAGAGGGGCTTGATGTGGGAGACGTGGAAGGCTGGGTTCACCCGCAGGGTCCGTGGAAGCTTCAAACGGACCGTGATGTCATTGACCACTCCAGAGATGGTATAGGGCCCCAGGAAACAGGGGGAAGAGTTTCTTAGAATCTGTCTTCAGCGGAATCTGGTCCGCTGCCAGCCACACCTGCTGACCTACAGAGTACTTAGGTGCAGGGACCCGCTTCCTGTCCGCCATCTGGCGGTTGCGCTCAGCAGAGCGGGTGAGGGCGGCATGGGTAGACCGCCAAATGCGTCGGCAGCGTTGAGCATGGGACTCCACGGACAGCACCGCAACCTCCCTCTCGGCCATAGGTAGTAGAGGCGGGGTGTACCCAATAAGGCTTGAAAGGAAGTGAGCCCCGTAGCTGCAGAGATGGCAGAATTCATAGAGTACTCCACCCAGGTCAGATGTGTGCTCCATGAGGAGGGGTTTTCGGCTGCTATGCACTGCAGGGTGGCCTCCAAGGACCGGTTGGTGCATTCGGCCTGCCTGTTGGACTGCAGATGGTGACTGGAGGAAAGGCTGACGGTGGTCCTAAGCGTCCGGCAGAAGGCCCTCCACACCTGAGACGTTAATTGTGGACCCCGGTCAGACACAATGTCAAGAGGGGTGCCATGGAGACGGATGACGTGGGTAGTGAGAAGGTCCACTGTCTCCATGGCCGAGGGGAGTTTGGGAAGGGCATGAGATGAACAGCCTTCGAGAAGTGGTTGACGATCGTTAGGATGACCAACTTCCCATGGGAGACAAGAAGTCCAGTTATAAAGTCCACTGCATTGTGGGACCAAGGATGGCCAGGGATGGGTAGGGGGCGAAGGAGTTCGGCAGGAGGGGAAGAGTCGGACTTGCCCTAAACACAGGTCTGACAGGCCCGCACATACTCCTGCACGTCCCAGCGTGGGCCACCAGAACGCTCACCAAATCAGGTTGGTAAAGTGGATAATCCCAGGATGGCAGGCAAAATGGCTGGCGTGACTCCAGTGGATTACATCGCTGCGGAGACCTGGAGGGATGTACAGGCGGTTCGGGGGGCACCCCGCTGGTACGGGCTCCCGGGACTGGGCCTGGCGGACTCTCCGTTCAATATCCCAGGTAAGGGCTTTGAGGATGCATGGGGTGGGGTAGGCTGAGGATGGGATGGGGGCGTTACTTGCTTGGAATCAAACTGGTGCAATAGCGTATCCAGTTTAGTATTCTGAGAGCCAGGCCGGTAAGTGATGGTGAAGTTGAACCTCTGAAAAAATAGAGCCCAACGAGCCTGCCTGGCATTAAGTCGGCAGGCCGACCCCAAGTACTCTAAGTTCTTGTGGTCGGTCCACATGACCACAGGGTGAATAGCCCCCTCTAGCCAATGTCTCCACTCCTCCAATGCCAACTTAGTGTCGAGAAGCTCTGTGTCCCCTACGTCGTAATTTCTCTTGGCTGACATGAGCCACCGAGAAAAAACGCACACAGGTGGAGCTTCTGGTCGGAGGGCGAGCGCCGTGAGAGGACAGCGCCTACCCCCGAATCAGAAGCATCCACCTCGAGGACAAACTGGAGCTGTGTGTCGACCTGAGCCAAGATGGGTGTTTCCGTGAACAGGCCCTTTAATTTAATAAAGGCCTGTTCAGCTGCCTCAGTCCAGCAGAAAGGGACTTTAACGGAGGTCAGCTGCGTAAGAGGCAGTGCAATCCCACTATATTTCTGGATGAACCTGCGATAAAAGTTCGCAAACCCGAGGAAGCGTTGAAGCTCCCTATGGGAGTGAGGAGTTAGCCAATTAAGCACTGCCTTCACCTTGGTCGGCTCGGCAATCAGTCTCCCTTCAGCCATTATGAAGCCCAGAAGGTAGTAGATGTGGTGGAGAACTCGCACTTCTCGGCCTTGATGTAGAACTGGTTCTCCAAAAGCCGCTGTAAAACAGCTCTCACATGGACCTCATGTTCCTCTGGCGAGCTGGAGAAAACAAGAATATCATCCAAATAGACAACTACGAACTGATTAAGCATATCGCAAAGGGCATCATTAATGAGCAGCTGGAAAACAGCAGGGGCGTTAGTAAGCCCGAAGGGCATGACCAAGTATTCAAACTGCCCCTGATGTGTTCTAAATGCCATCTTCCACTCATCCCCTTCGCGAATGAGGATTAGATGGTAAGCGTTACATAGGTCTAATTTGGTGAACACCCGTGAGTGCTGAAGGTGCTTGAACACAGAATTGATCAAGGGCAGAGGGTATTTGTCCTTAACGGTGATAGCGTTCAGCTCCCGGTAGTCGACACACGGGCGCAATGAGCCATCCTTCTTACCAACGAAGAAGAACCCGGCTCCGAGTGGAGCCGAAGATGGCCAAATCAGGCCTGTGTTCAGTGAGTCTTTTATGTATCTCTTCATTGCCTTCCTCTCCGGGCCAGAAATGTTATAGAACCTGCTGGATGGCAGCCTTGCCCCCAGGATGAGGTCCACAGCACAGTCGTAAGAGCGATGAGGCAGAAGCAACAGCACTCTCAACTTGCTGAAAACCTCTCTCAAATCATGATAAGCCCGAGGAATGAGACTGAGGTCCGGCGGCTCGGCCGGATGGGAGGAGATGGGGAGAGACGGCGAGCACTCAGCTGAACGCAAACAGTGAGCCAAACAGAATGGGCTCCAGGAGGTTATGGAGTTTTTCCCCCAGTTTATAATGGGGTTGTGCCTCCGGAGCCACGGATAACCCAGAACCATCGGGGTAGACGAATCGGCGTGTATCAGGAACAAAAGTTCCTCCCAATGGTTACCGGAAAGAAGGATGGCCATAGGCGCCGTGCATTCGGAGACTACCGCCACCTCGCGACCAGATATGGAGGTGATTCTTAGATTACTGAATAGTTTTTGAGTGGGAATACCCATGTCCCGCACGAGCCGGGATGAGTTGAAATTCTCCTCTGCCCCCAAATCCACAAGTGCCATAGTCCTCCTCTCGACCCCCAGCAATTGCACGAGGGCCAAAATAGAGAAATAGACAGGGGGAGTAAGTTTAGTCCTGCCCGCCAGACCTCCCGCGGTTACTGACAGGCCAGGTCTTTTGGCCGCAAGTGGCAGTCGTCCAGACTGTGCTTCATGGAACCACAATACATGCACACGCCCGCCCTCCTCCTCCGCCAACGCTCATCATCGGTCAACTGGAACCGACTGAGCTCCATCGGCTTGGGAGGAGGGCCAGCGCCATCTGTGCCAGTAGCCGCAGCGGGCACCCGCACGACGGGCAGGCGAGAGGAGGACTGTCACTCCTTTGCATGTTCACGGTAGCGATTATCCAATCCCACAGCCTGATCTATGAGACCATCCAGGGTGTCGGGAACAGCATAAACCGCTAGGTCGTCATGGAGGTGTGCGTTTAAGCTGAAGAGAAACGCGCTGCATAAGGCAATGTCGTTCCAACCCGACTCCGCCGCTTTGACCCTGAACTCCGAGTACTCGGCCGCTGACCAAGTACCCTGGCGGAGTGACAAAAGGTGGCTTATAATGTTCCTTTGACTCTCGGTATGGTCAAAAGCACGAGTGAAAGCGACCACAAATTGCTCAAACGTGTACGCAGACCCCTCTGGGCTGTCAACCATGGACCGAGCCCAACTAAGCACCTGATCCCGCAGTAATAGGATCATAAACTGGATTTTAGCAGTGTCCGGCGGGTACTCTCCCCCGACCTGCTTAAAATACATCTGTACATGGAGAAGAAACTCCTTACACTTCCCCACCTCCCCCGCGTACGGAGCAGGTGTGGGAACGGAGGGGGTACGGCGTACAGGAAGTTGAACAACAGGAGCAGGTGGAGGAGGAGGAGCCAGATTGGCCAAATGTTGGGCGACCATGCCCAATTGCTGCGAGATAGTCTGCAGCTGCTGGGTTAACATGGCCACCTGTTGCTCGGTCGCCTCTAAGCAAGCCAGAGCTGATTGCCCCGATGCCGCTGCACCTGCTGAGCTGTAATCATGGCTGGCTCGTTCTGTCATGATTACCAATTAAGGACAGCTCACGTGCACGATGCAACAACAGAAGGACAATCAAACACACAAGCACACATTTGAGAAGTTTATTAAATATCAAAACACAGCACAGCTTAGGGAAAATGTCACTCGCCAGAGGAATCAGTCTGTGGAGAGAGAACGACAGCTGTGAGTGGAGGAATAGATACAGGGAAAAAGGGCGAGCCAAATTGCCACTTTTAGTGGGATAATATAGAGAACTGGCAGGACCCCAAACCGGGGTAGAGACGAACCAGCAGGGTGAAGGTGGTGGAGTCGGTGGTTCCTGACCGGGTGGAATATGGTTGCAGCTGAGTGGAGATGATGGGGCAGTGAGTGCACGCAGTCCCTGGAGATGCACCCGCACGATGGCGGCAACCTGGAGAGGAGAGGAGAAGCAGGTGAGTGTGAAAACTACACCTTAGAAAATAGTACTAGCAATATAAATACTCTGCTATGGCAGTATACCCAGACGAGCCAGCATCAGCGCACTGAAGAGATGCTCTTTATAAATGCTGGCTGATGAAAGGCAGCAGGTGCGTCTCCTCACTCAGGTGTGTTGATTACCTAAGGAAGGAAACAACGGAAAGGACGGGGCGAGTGCTCACGGCCATGACAGACATCAATAAGCCCATAATGTAATCCATTAATTAAAGTATCTTGCTATGTGTGCAAGATGTCCCACCTGTGGAACATTTTACATTGGCTGGACACTGGCTAAAATGGTAAGGGATTTAAATCTAGAGCTTTAAATCAGGTATGTGTCTGTTAGTATATTACCAATTTTCTCCAAAGATTTAGGAAAAAAAACTTGCTACACAATTATTGCAGTATATGGAGTCTAAGGGTGTTTTCACACCTAAATTTGTTTAATTTGGTCCGAATAAGTTGGTTTGGTTCCCTTTTACACATGCTGTTGAGGATGCCTTTCACAAACGAGACTGAGCTTATTTCTCAGGGTTGGTTTATTGAGAGGTCACATCCTCCAACAAGAACAGAATCTCAGAAAAGAGGTAGAACAATCATCCTTCACAGTTCTTATACCCCAACATCAAATAACACACCCCCAACCCACAGTCCTTGAGTAAACATACAGCCCCTTGGCGTCTCCACTGTCTCTCTCATCCTTCTAGCCTCCGGGGCTCCTGCTGGGACATTCTCTTCCACTTCCCGTCTCCTAAAAGACCAACTTCACACCTCTCGTAGGTCTCTGCAGGGTCAGGTCCTCTTTGGCCATTGAGACGTGAAGCTTCCAGAATATGCACCGTCATGCCTACTAGGTATATGTGGGTGAATATGAATGCCATATATGCGCCATATAACCTCCCCCCCCCCAAACGTCTAAATAAGGACAAAGTACACCCCAAAATGCATAGAAACATGTCATATCACACAGAACAGCAAAATGGCACAACATATCACACTTCCAACTGCTTGGGCTTCAACCTCCTGCCATATCTGCTGTGAGCAGGTTTCGATCTGCCTGTAGCTGTTTCTTGCATCTGTGGATTAGAGTCATTAGCACATCCTTGTGAAAGCTTAGAAGAGTGTCTCCCCGGTGGCCTGCCGTGACGGGGGGCCCTGGCTAACTGCATTTGTTCATCAGCCAACACAAAAGCGGGTTTGAGTCTGTTAATGCAGACTAATTCTCTCCTGTCACCCAAATTGAGCAAAAAATGTTTTTCCCCAGTTTCCAACACTCTGAACGGTCCATCATAAGGCGGCCTTAAACCTGGCCTCTGAGCGTCATGTCTGACAAAGACAAATTCTGCGTTCTTTAAGGCTTTAGGCACAAAAACGCGTGGGAAACTGTGATGAACTGGGCCGGGGAGGGTGTTTGATCCTGTGTCGCTCTGCCGCAGCTGAGCGGGTGGGCGATTTGGTGCGGGGTTCTCTGGAAGGAATTCACCCGGTAACCGGAGGGGTTGGGCAAAAACTAGCTCAGCTGGAGAGGCTTGCAAATCTTCCTTAGGTGCTGAACGCAACCCTAATAAAACCCATGGAAGTTTATCAACCCAATTTGTGTCCGTGAGAGCCGCTCTGAGGGCTGCTTTCAATGACCGGTGAAAGCGTTTGCACAAACCATTGGCCTGAGGGTTATAAGCTGTAGTGCGGTGAATTTTCACCCCCAGACTGAGGGTCATGGATGACCAGAGCTCGGAAACGAATTGGGGACCCCTGTCAGACGTTATGTCTGACGGGACTCCAAAACATGCGACCCAAGCCATTAAAAACGCGCGCGCCACGTCTGCTGCTGTAGTTGACGCCAGGGGAACCGCTTCTGGCCAGCGTGTTGTGCGGTCTACCATGGTTAGAAGGTGTGTGAAACCCTGCGACAGCGGGAGGGGTCCCACCAAGTCGATATGCACGTGGTCGAAGCGTTTGGCCGGGATGTGAAAAGGTTCTAAGGGGGCCCACGTGTGCTTGTGTATCTTTGCTCTTTGACACGCTGCGCAGGCTGCGGCCCACTCTTTGACCTGTTTACGCAGCCCCAGCCAAACAAATTTTTCTCCCACCATTTTGATCGAAGCGCGAACTCCCGAATGTGCCAGCGAATGGATTAAATCAAAAACGCAGCGGCGCCATGCAGCTGGGACCACGGGGCGGGGGCGCCCCGTGGAGATATCGCAGATTAGAGGAGGCATACCTGTCTGATGCACCCTGTGCTCCAGCCTTAGCCCTGTTGGCCCAGACTGGAGCGCTCGCACATCCGCATCGCTAACCTGCTCGGCGGCCATGGCTGCATAATCTAAGCCTACGCAGACCAGGGCTGCGAGCGCTTCCGCGCCGCAAGCCTGGCCCACGTCCACGGCCACCGTGTCTGCCCCCTGGGGGCCTGGCATTGCAACTGCGCGCGAGAGGCAATCTGCCACTACATTGTGTTTGCCTGCCACATGTTGAATGTCGGTGGTAAACTCTGAAATCGCGGCCAGCTGTCTCTGCTGTCGGCCCGACCACGGCTCTGAAATCTTGGCCATTGCAAATGTTAGTGGTTTGTGGTCTACAAGCGCGGTGAAACGGCGCCCTTCCAGCCAGAACTGGAAGTGGCGGATGGCCAGATGCAGGGCTAAAAGCTCCCTATCGAACGCGCTGTATTTCCACTCGTTATCGCGCAATGTTTTGCTGAAAAACGCAAGCGGTTGCCAGCTCCCTGCTACCAGTTGCTCGACAACTGCCCCCACTGCTATGTCGGAAGCATCCGTGGTTAGTGCCATGCGAGCTGCTGGCACGGGGTGTGCCAACAGCACAGCGTTCGCCAGGGCCGACTTGACCTGGGAGAAAGCGCGCTCCCGTTCCGGGGACCACTCGACCTTATTTGCAGGTTTTTGTTTCTTTAGTGCCGCGTACAGTGGGTGCATGAGCTGCGCCGCGCTGGGGAGGAAACAGTTATAAAAATTGACCATCCCCAAAAATTCTTGCAATGCTTTAACTGTCTGCGGCTGGGGAAACTCCGTTATTGTGCGTACTTTATCGGGCAGCGGGACCGCTCCTTCTGGAGAAATGCGGTGGCCCAAAAAATTGATTTGCGCTACCCCGAATTGACATTTCGCTGGGTTAATTATCAGCCCATGCTCTGTCAGCCTCTGAAAAACCACTGTGAGGTGGTGCTCGTGTTTGACCTCGGATGCACTGGCTACCAAAATATCATCCAAATAGGCGAACACGAAAGGGAGGCCACACAACACCGCATCCATCATGCGTTGGAACGTCTGTGCGGCGCCTTTGAGGCCAAAAGGCATGCGCAAAAACTCAAAAAGCCCAAAGGGGGTTATTACTGCCGTTTTGGGTATGTCTTGAGCGCGGACTGGGACTTGGTGATAACCGCGGACCAAATCTATTTTGGAAAAGATGCGCGCCCCCGCCAAATGCGCCGAAAAATCCTGGATGTGCGGAATCGGGTAGCGGTTGTGTGCTGAAGCATTATTTAACCTGCGGAAATCACCGCAAGGCCGCCACGAGCCGTCAGCCTTGGGGACCATATGCTGGGGTGACGACCAAGGGCTGTTAGAGCGTCTAACAATGCCCAGTTTTTCCAAGTTGGCGAATTCCTCGCGCGCGATGGCCAGTTTAGCTGGGTCCAAGCGCCGAGCTTTTGCAAAAACAGGGGGGGCGGAGGTAGTTATGAAGTGCTCAACCCCGTGTTTAGCTATTGACGCTGAAAATGTTGGGACCGTGAGTGCTGGGAACTGATTGAGTAGTGCATGAAACTTACCACCCGCAGCTGTGACATTAGGATGTGCAGAAGGCGGGGCCACCCGAGCTGTACAGGAGATAGAGTGGAAAGACAGTGCATTTACCATACGTCTATTAGTAAGATCAACTAATAAACTGTTTGAGCATAAAAAATCAGCACCTAACATGCTGTTGCTAACTGCAGCTACGACGAAAGTCCACTCGAAGGTGCGCCCGTGGAAGGATAGAAGGAGCGTCTTCTTCCCATAGGTTTTGATTGTCGAGCCATTTGCCGCTAGCACCAGGGGTCCGCTGGAAGGGGCCAGCAGGTCCACGTAGGAAGGCTTGACAAAACTCAGCTGGGAGCCTGTGTCCACCAGGAAATCCTTCCCAGAATTTGCGTCCGTCACGAAAAGCAGCTTGTTCTTCACGCCGAGAGCAGCAGCTGCTACCGACTCTCGGTCTTGGCGTTTCCCTGGCGCTTGTATCGGCACGGAGGGATGCATCTGCGCGCCCTCTCGGCGAAACGTCGATGGTAAAAGCAGAGGGTGCCGTCCGCTCCGCTTCTCCTGGTCTCTGCCGCTGCTGACGTCAGTGGGTCCGGTGCTGCGGCCTCTGGTCTCCCCTCGTCTCGCGGGGGTGCATTCAGCTCCGTTGCCGCCGTCGTGGCTGCGTGTCGTCTATGGGCATCGACGAGCCGCTGCGCCTCCTGGCCCAGCCCGTGGTAGTCGCGGTCGTTGAGCAGCTGTGAGCTGGCCAGGGTGACTCTCACTGCTAGCGGTAGTGTTCTGAGAAAGAGGTGGGCGAAGATAAAACTGTCATCATCTTTGCCTCTCAGGTTCATCATCCCCGCCATCAGATCTGCCGGCCTGTCTGCTTCCCCTTCTGTCAGCGCCAGAAGTCTCTCTGCTCGCTCTCCCTGCGAGGGAGTGAAAGCTCGAATGAGGGCGGCTTTCAGTGCGCCATACTTGTCGTCCTGGGGCGGGTGGTTGGTCAGGCTCTCCACCCGCTGCACTGTGAGGCTGTCCAGCTTCGCGACGACATGGTAGAACCTCGTTGCGCCCGCTGAGATTCCCCGAAGGTGGAACTGCGCCTCCACAGTGGTAAACCAGGAGCGCGGCTTATGTTGCCAGAAATCGAGCAGCTGTAGTGTGGTAGCTGCGTTAACCCGGTTGGCTGCTGAAGAGTCCAGTGCGGGAAGATCGTCGCCACCGGCCATAGTTTGTCGTAGGTCACCAGTGTAGAGGATGCCTTTCACAAACGAGACTGAGTTTATTTCTCAGGGTTGGTTTATTGAGAGGTCACATCCTCCAACAAGAACAGAATCTCAGAAAAGAGGTAGAACAATCATCCTTCACAGTTCTTATACCCCAACATCAAATAACACCCCCCCAACCCACAGTCCTTGAGTAAACATACAGCCCCCGAGGCTCCTTGGCGTCTCCACTGTCTCTCTCATCCTTCTAGCCTCCGGGGCTCCTGCCGGGACATTCTCTCCCACTTCCCGTCTCCTAAAAGACCAACTTCACACCTCTCGTAGGTCTCTGCAGGGTCAGGTCCTCTTTGGCCATTGAGACGTGAAGCTTCCAGAATATGCACCGTCATGCCTACTAGGTATATGTGGGTGAATATGAATGCCATATATGCGCCCTAAATATGCGCCATAATGCAAAAATTCAAGCAGACAAAACTGCATCACATTAAATCCCGCGAGACTTGCGTCAGAACGTTCTCTGTTCTTATTGGTCAGATTTTTTTTGCTGCAACAGGAAAGGTAAATACAGGAAGTAGGATGACTGTGTATTTATGCATTTGTGGGGAGAAAATAATACAAATCGTAGCATAATCTATGGGGGGTTTTCATCGCCCTGTTTATCGTTTATTACATACGTGCATATACCACTTTCAGCAAATCGTACAGTTTGACAGTGAAGCTCTGTTACGGATGGGAAATAACATATTAACGTTCATTAATTCTCCAGAACGGTGATATGCTCAGCCACAGATATTTTTGAAGATTTATCAGGTATGTACAGTGACATAAAATGTTTTACTGTTTTCTGCTGGTCCTGTTTTAGTGCGGTCGCTTTCTCACCTGCAGGACCACACCAGAGTTCACCATTTGATTCGAACTGAGACCACGTCTTTCAGGTGGTCTTGGTACGGTTGGTTTGGTGCACACTTTAGTGCGATTACCGTGTTCCCACCAGACAAAACAAACCGTACTAACGGAGAAAACGAACTCAAGTTCAATTGAAACGAACTAAAGCCTGTAGGTGTGAAAGCACCCTAATAATTATTTACATTGTGGTCTATATTAACTATATATTCCATAACCTACATATGTTAGAGCATGTGGAAATGTTTGGTGACTACATATGTAAGGAACTTCACACCTCTGAAAGGACAAAGGAATCTCACCCGCCGAGTGAAGAACAAAGACGTTCCCGGACGCGGCGGGGGAGACCGGACGAGCCACCCTCACCCCCCAAGGCGAGGAGAGGAATTACCATCACCTCCCAAGACGAGGAGAGGAAATACCAAGACAATGGGGGGATTAAGATAATGAGGGATGTCAGCCTTTGTTATGCATGTCTTTTGTTGTGTGCATGTATATAATCTGTGAGTTGGCGAAATTCTGCCTCTTTTCCCTTCTGCCACTCTCTGCACCAGATGAGACTTGTTAGAAGAGCTGAACATTAAAACTTTGCTTATAAACCAAATCGCCTCTTCATTGCCCAGCTCCTCTACACTGGTGATCTTGACGCGAGTATGGACCGGAGGCGTTCTCCCACAAGCGACTCATCCGTGGCGACTCAGGCAGACGCCAGCAACCACGCAGACGAGGGAGCAGACGGACAGCTGTTCCCCCCGGCAGAAGAGGTTGAGAGGGCTCAACCGAGCACCGGCACCGCCGTGAGAGCCGAGGCAAGGCACTCTCACCCGGCGGGCACAGCAGTGATGGTGTGCACGAACGCCGTCACTGTCAAGCTGCCAGACTTCTGGCAAGAGGACCCCGCCTCTTGGTTTCAGCAGGCTGAAGCCCAATTTATACTGGCGGGCATCACGGCCGACGATACTAAGTTTTATCATATCGTCTCCAAACTCAACTCCGCCACTTCGAAGTGTGTGCGGAGCATGATCCGGCGACCACCGGCCCGGGACAAGTACGAGACGCTCAAAGCTGTGGCGCAGTGGCGCAGTGGTTTAGCACTGTGGCAGCACAGTTGTACCCTCGGCCGGGGGATCGCGGGGATCATGAGATCGTGGGTTCGATCCCAGCCCCCGACCAACAGTGAGCTGTGTGGAGTTTGCATGTTCTCCCCGTGTTGCGTGGGTTTACTCCGGGATTTCTCCGGTTTCCTCCCGCACACCAAAAACATGTAGGTTTAGGGCGCTCGCGCACGCAGCGACCAGCAGCCGGTGGCTTGTCACCAGACTGCAAACCAAGTCTACCTACGGGTACAAATAAGTAACAAAAAAAAAAAAAAAAAAAAGCGACCATCGTGGCGAACTACGTCCCATCAGCGGAAGAAAGAGCCGAGAAGATCCTGGCGGTCTACGGCCACAGAGGGGGCAATCCGAAGGCTCTCATGGAGGATTTGCTGCAGCTCAAGGAAGAGGACAATGACAACTTCCTCTTCCAGTTTATTTTCCTCAGCACGCTGCCGCCACACGAGGGTGACACTCGCCAGCATGAAGTGCAACACCCACCAAGACTTCCGCACACTGGCCAGCGAAGCTCATCGGCTCATCAACGCCTGTAAGGAGCTGACACCCACAGCAGCATCCGCAGACCTCAAAGCTGACGCCCCGAGCCATGAGGAGCCACAACCCACGGAGCAGACCGAGGCCACGGTGACAGCGACGCGGCCAAAACGTAACAGACAGGGCGACGTCTGTTATTATCACCACCGCTTCGCTGAGAAGGCCCGCAAATGCGTTCCCCCCCTGCAAATTTACGATGTCGGGAAACGCCAAAGCCGGGAGCCGTTAACAGCAGCGGTTCTCGGCGAGAAAAATAAGCTGTTGTACGTGACGGATGGACACACAGGCAAGCAGTTCCTCATCGACACAGGAGCTCAGCTGAGTTTCGTCATGCCCTCCCACGCAGATCGAGCCATGGGCACCCGGGGCAACGGAGCCGTGGCAGCCAACGGCTCTAACATCGACACGTTCGGCGAAAAGAGCCTACACCTCCTCATCCACGGCCGCAGCTACAGATGGACATTTGTTGTAGCGGCGGTGAGTTTTAACTTGTTAGGCGCAGATTTTTTGTGTGCACATGGGTTATTAGTGGATCTAGCAAATAGGCGCCTGGTTAATGCACTGTCTTTTGCTTCTATTCCATGCTCAGCTCGAGTTTCTCCACCACCTGTGCAGGCCAACGTCACCACGGCAGGAGGTAAGTTTGAGCAACTCCTCACCCAATTTCCAGCACTCACAATCCCCAAATTCTCAGCCACTGTGGCTAAACACGGGATTGAACACTTCATTCCCACAACGGGACCTCCCGTTTTTGCCAAAGCTCGCCGCTTAGACGCGGCCAAGCTCAACATAGCACAGGACGAGTTTACAACTCTTGAAAAATTGGGCATTGTTAGACGCTCGAAGAGCCCCTGGGCCTCACCACTTCACATGGTTCCGAAATCCGATGGTTCTTGGAGACCGTGCGGAGATTACCGCAGACTAAACAACGCTACAGCGCATGACGTTACCCAATCCCTCACATTCAAGATTTTTCACTACATCTAGCGGGTGCGCGCATTTTTTCAAAAATAGACTTAGTCCGCGGTTATCACCAAGTCCCAGTCCGAGCAGAAGACGTTCCTAAAACAGCGGTAATAACCCCTTTCGGCCTTTTTGAATTCCTGCGAATGCCTTTCGGTCTCAAAGGCGCTGCTCAAACTTTTCAACGAATGATGGACGCGGTCCTACGCGACCTCCCCTTTGTTTTCGTCTACCTCGATGACATGCTGGTAGCCAGCTCGTCTGAGGAAGAACACGAGCAGCACCTCACTACGGTTTTTCAGAGGCTAGAAGAGCACGGGCTAATAATCAACCCAGCCAAATGCAAATTCGGCGTATCGCAAATTGATTTTTTAGGACACAAAGTCTCTCCGAAGGGGGCAGTTCCACTTCCAGACAAAGTTCATGCGATAGAAGGTTTTCCACGGCCGCAAACGGTCAAATCGCTACAGGAATTTTTAGGGATGGTTAATTTTTACAACCGCTTCCTCCCCCACGCAGCTCAGCTCATGCAACCCCTATATGACGCGCTCAAAAAAAAGAAAGCTTCCAACGCGGTCGAATGGACCCCGGAGCGCGAACGCGCTTTCGCGGAAGTAAAAAACGCCCTAGCTAACGTCACATTGTTAGTTCATCCCGACCCCTTGGCCCGCATTGCACTAACCACAGATGCTTCAGACCTAGCTATAGGGGCAGTTGTAGAACAACTTGTCAGCGGGGTCTGGCAACCTTTAGCATTCTTTAGCAAATCGCTAAACCCAACTGAACGCAAATACAGCACTTTTGACAGAGAGCTGCTGGCGCTTCATTTATCCATCCGCCACTTCCAGTTCTGGTTAGAAGGGCGGAGTTTCACGGCTTTTGTAGACCATAAACCGCTCACCTTTGCTATGGCTAAAATTTCAGAACCATGGTCAGGCAGGCAACAAAGACAGCTAGCTGCGATTTCAGAGTTCACCACAGACATTCGACATGTGGCAGGCAAACTTAACGTAGTAGCGGACTGTCTCTCTCGCGCTGTGGCACCACCAGAGCGCGGGGAGACAGATTATACGGCCTCAGCAGCAGAACTCTTCACTAACGCAGACACATACGCAGCACCTATCCATGAAGGGATAGATTATGCAGCCATGGCAGAGGAACAAAACAGTGACGCGGACGTGCGCGCACTCCTGTCTGGACCAACAGGGTTAAGGCTGGAGAAAAAGGGTTTACGCGACGGCGTGCCCCCCCCTAATATGCGATGTTTCAACCGGCCGACCTCGCCCGTTAGTACCAGCTACATGGCGCCGCCGCATTTTTGACGCAATTCACTCCCTCGCGCACCCAGGTGTGCGCGCCTCGGTTAAAATGGTCGCCGAAAAGTTTGTGTGGCCAGGCCTGCGCAAAAACGTAAAAGAATGGGCAAAAACTTGCATTTCTTGTCAACGCGCCAAAATACACAGACACACAAAAGCCCCTCTGGAGCCTTTTCCAATCCCTGCTAGAAGGTTCGACCACATTCATGTCGATCTTGTGGGGCCACTACCTTCCTCCCAAGGTTTCACACACCTGTTAACAATGATAGACCGCACCACACGCTGGCCAGAGGCAGTCCCTCTAGCGGCAACCACAGCGGAGGAAGTTGCTCGCGTTTTTTTGACAAACTGGGTGGCACGTTTCGGCGTCCCATCGGACATCACGTCCGATAGGGGGCCTCAATTTGTCTCAGAGCGCTGGTCAGCCATGTCCAACAGCTTAGGGGCAACAATTCATCGCACCACCGCTTATCACCCTCAGGCTAATGGGTTATGCGAGCGTTTTCACAGGTCCCTAAAGGCTGCCCTCAGAGCCTCACTAACGGACACAAATTGGGTAAATAAACTTCCCTGGGTTTTATTGGGGTTGTGTGCTGCACCTAAAGAGGATCTAGACGCCTCTCCTGCAGAATTAGTTTTTGCTCAACCTCTCAGGCTCCCAGGTGAATTTTTACCAGAGAACCCAGAGCCAGGGCGCCTTCCAGTCCCAAGGTTTTTAGGCAGCAATGGACCGAACTCGCTCCCCGGTCCAGCTCATCACTCCTTCCCATGGGTTTTTGTCCCTCAAACTTTAAAAAACGCTGAGTTTGTTTTTGTTAAGTATGAAGCTCTAAAACCAACTTTACGCCCAGCATTCGATGGGCCATTCAGAGTGCTGGAACATGGTGATAAACACTTTGTGCTTGATTATGGGGATAGAAAAGAAACGGTCAGCATTGACAGACTTAAACCTGCCTTCTTGTTGAAAGACGAACCTGCACAGTTGGCGAGAGCACCTCGGCGAGGTAGACCCCCCAAGAGAAAAGACTCAGCCCCCAGGCAGGGAACAAATAACCTCTCTCCTTCCCACACTGCAGATTCCTCACAAGAAGGTCCCAGCAGGACGCCTAAACCAGCCTACAGCAGTTTTGGGAGAAGAATTAAACCCAGACAGCACAGGGACTGACACCAACCACTCCACAATTATTCACTAATTGTGCTGCAACAGTTTAGGACTGACTTATGATTTTACTATGCTGCTAGGTTTACCACTGAACTCTCTTAGGAGCATGGCTGCTGGAAAGTTTCTTCCGTGGCAACAGCTGTAACACGTAGTATGTCGTAATAACTATCCTAGACTGTGAATCTTTCTGTTGTCCTTTCTTAGTTGTTTGGGGGGCCTGTGGTCTATATTAACTATATATTCCATAACCTACATATGTTAGAGCATGTGGAAATGTTTGGTGACTACATATGTAAGGAACTTCACACCTCTGAAAGGACAAAGGAATCTCACCCGCCGAGTGAAGAACAAAAATGTTCCCGGACGCGGCGGGGGAGACCGGACGAGCCACCCTCACCCCCCAAGGCGAGGAGAGGAATTACCATCACCTCCCAAGACGAGGAGAGGAAATACCAAGACAATGGGGGGATTAAGATAATGAGGGATGTCAGCCTTTGTTATGCATGTCTTTTGTTGTGTGCATGTATATAATCAGTGAGTTGGCAAAATTCTGCCTCTTTTCCCTTCTGCCGCTCTCTGCACCAGATGAGACTTGTTAGAAGAGCTGAACATTAAAACTTTGCTTATAAACCAAATCGCCTCTTCATTGCCCAGCTCCTCTACAACATCCTCTTTATGGCTTCTGACCAAATTATTCAGCCGAGAGTGCTAACTCCCACTTGACTGAACAAATTAAAAATAAAATGTCAATAGATCAAGATCAGGTTGTGGGAGCTGTTTTACTGGACCTAAAAAAAAAACATGATGCAGTGAATCACTACATTTTAGTTATAAAAAATATTTAGATCATTTTTTCTTATCTGGCCATGCAATGTTTTCGTCTTGTCTGTGTGACAGACAACAATATGTTATAGTGAATAATGGAAAATCTTCTTTCTTAGCCTCTTAAAATTCTAGTTTTCCACCCACAGAACATTTCACATTGGCTGGAAATTGGCAGGAATGCTAAGGGGTTTTAAGTATGCATTTAAAAGTAACGTGAAAGTTACTTTTCCAAGTAACTAGTTACTTTAATCATGCAGTAATCAATAAAGTAACTTAGTTACTTTCAAAAAGAAGTAACTAGTAACTGTAATTAGTTACTATTTTTAGTAACTTGCCCATCACTGGTGAAGAGACATTTTAATTTTACTGTAATTATATGACCCAAGAAAGCATTTTTGAAGGTTAAGTCCCACAAACACACCTTGTTTAATGAATGGGACCTTTAAGACACACAGCTTTAATTAATACAACACCAGTGTTTCTCTGCTGTTTTATGTTAAAATGGCTGCTGTGAAATAGGGCTAATACACTGATAACACACTTGTCTACTCACCTTTTCACATATATTTATCACAAAACCAAGGTTTTCCCTATGTGTTTGAATTTCAGCTCTTAAGGATTTTTTGATTTTTTTGGAGGTCATGTGGAAATTTGCTTTACTGATTGATGTTATGCAACCCCTGGCAAAAATTATGGAATCAACACTCTTGGAGGATGTTCATTCAATTGTAAAATTATTTTATTTTATTTTATTTTACAAAATAAGGTTGTAGTCAATTGCAATTTTTATATTAGATCAAGCAGAGGGAAAAAATATGGAATCGCTCAATTCAGAGGAAAATATTATGGAATCGTGAATAAAACCAAACCAAAACACTACACCACTAGATGCAAAACCACTGGCTTTTATCACAGCTTGAATTCTCGGCGGCATGGACTTAACTATTGACAAACAGCCTTCTTTATCAAACCAGCTCTAACTTTCTCTTATTGCGGGTTGGAGCCTTGTCATGGACCACATTTCCACCATAGATTTTCAATGGGATTGAGGTCCAGACTATTTGCAGGCCATGCCATTGACATTATGCATATGTCTTTCTTGAAGGAAAGTTTTGACAAGTTTTGGCTATGGCAAGAGGCATTATCATCCTGGAAAATGATGCCACCATCACCAAACAACCTTTCAACTAATGGAATAAGAAAAGTATCCAAAATTTCAATGTAAACTTGTCTTTTTATTGAAGATGTATTGATTGCCATCTTCCCCAGACCTTTACCTGACATGCAGCTCCATATCATCAATGACTGTGGAAATTTGCATGTTTTCTTCCTAAACGTCATTGGTATGGCACCAAACAAAAGTTATAGCATCATCACTTTGCTGGAGATTCGTGATTCTTCACTTTTTTTAATTTTTCTATCTTGTCACTTTGATGTCTTCCTTGGTCTACCAGTATGCGTCCCTTTTACAACCTTCCCATTTTGTTTGTACTTGGTCAAGATTTCAGACACAGCTGATTGGGAACAACCAACATTTTTTTGTTACATTCTGTGATGATTTACCTTCCGTTTGACCAACTACGATGGTTGGGACACAACATACCCCGATGGCAATGACAATGAGTGGAACAAGACACAACAGGATGACGATGACGAGAGTATAGCCGTCCTGTGCACACAGGAGGAACACTGCCTGGAGGGGGGGCAGAGACCGGACTCGCCTCAGATTCTCGCCCAGCATGAGCCCGAACCTACCAAGTATCCCGGAACACAGCAACCCAGCGTAGATCCTAACAATGATGATAGTGACACACCACAACAACCAGACTTCCCAGGTGATGGAGAAAAGAAATTGAACTGTTTCCAAATCCTCGTACAGCGCCAGTCTACAGGAGCCGCAGCTGAGCCGCTGGATGAAGAGTCTGCAATCATACAAGACACAGTAGAGTCACCAGACATCTTCTGAATCCATGACCAGCATCGGCCTCCAGGAGCTGCCACAGTGGCACAGGATGAAGAGTCTGTGACCCACCAGGTAACAGCAGAACCATTATGACCTGACAGACGCCCCACAACAGACGTGGAACCTACATCACCACGACACATGCAGCTGAACAGAATGCCACTTGCGGTGTTGGATTGGGTTCGGGTCCACAAAACTGAGCGACCAGACCCACAGTCAACTACAACACAGCCTCCAGCACCACTGACACCCATGAGGATCGCCGTGCAGGTGAGACCAGCGACCATCCAGCTGACAGATGGTTCGATGTGGCACGCCAACTATCTCCGTCGAGTTCGAGTGACAGCTCCGGATGACGAGGCTTTGTGGGAGTCAGCTAGCATAGTGTGGGACCCAGACTGGAGTTTTGTGAAAGATGATCCCGGTCCGGGAAGCCCTGCTCCGCCAGGGGCGCATCCACCGCAGGGTCACTACAAGGCCCCTCCAGCAGGACTGCCTTCCTCATGGAAGAAAAGAAAGAAAAAAGGACTGTTTAGCTAGGGGTGTGGCTATCAACGGAGAGTGGCAGAATAACCCACTCAGCCGCACTGGGCTATGCGGTAGTCTACCCGCTAGCCCTAGCTAGTTCTATGTTTTATGGTGCACCAAATTGGTGAGGGTCAATTTGACATATGCATGCTGTTCTGTTTTTTCAAAGGGGGAGGGGATGAATATGGTATTTGGGATACCATAAGGGGTTAACCGGCATTGTCGTGATGGCGCAGCCGTATGGTGACGTCATCACACCGAACCATTATGAGGGGAGAGTCGGCCATCTTAGGCTCTCTTGGCCTCCGGCGAAATAGCATACAGCCATAACCTACCTGTATTGTATTATCAGTAGTTTGTTGTAATAAAGTTCTTGTTCCAAAGCAGCTCAACTCGCTGTTGGTCTGGAAAAGTTGCCTGTCTGAATTGTGGATTATTGTCCAGCTAGATAAAAATTAAACAGCTTTATTTTTTTTTTTTCCACAATATCTTTATTGAACCTTTTTTTTTTTTAACAAACATGATACAAACAATCAAACACTAACACTAAAGTACTACAAAAAAAAAAAAAAAAAAAAAGGATGCACTAAAAACACCAACAACCACCAGCAAAATCAAATCTTCAACAATGCTCCTCTGTTTAGTCTAGACAATCCAATACATAAGTATACATATTATGTTCACCAGTTTGGAATTTACAAGGTCCACACACATCATTCACCTTCTTCTTCAAAAGTTATGTTTAAATTTTTTACATAATCAATAAAAGGTCTCCATATATTCTCAAACACAATTTCCTTTGATTTCAGTATATATGTTATTCTTTCTAATGGAAGGTTTGTTAACATCTGTCTTAACCACTGAGTCACATCTGGTCTATGAGTCTTTTTCCATAATAGTGCAATACATTTTTTGGCATTAAGCAAACTGAGGTCTATGAATGTTCTTTCACTTTTATTAAAATTATGCTTTTCTGGGTACAGACCCAACAAAAACAATTTAGGATTCAATATGATTTGTTTTGAGATTATTTTTTCAATTGTTACCCTCACCTCTTCCCAAAACATTCTTATTAATCTACATTCCCATACACAATGAAATAGAGTTCCTTTACTTTCCATGCATTTTGTGCATGTATCTGGTATATTTTTGTTATATTTATTTAACTCCTCCGGTGTAACATACATCCGCATTAACCATTTGAAATGTATCAATTTAAGGCGTACATTTATTGATTTGGTTTGAGCTTCTGTACAAGCCAATTCCCATTGTTCCTCTGAAATTTCAGTTTGCAGATCTTCTTTCCAGTAGTTTAATCTTTTCAGTGAATTTTCACTTGAAGATAGTGTCAATGAGTTATAAAACTCTGAAATAATACCCTTTCTTTTACTATCTTTCATCATCATTTTTTCCAAGGATGAATAAATAGGTCGAGTGAGAGCTTTATTTTGATTTGATCGAATAAAGTTTCTAAGTTGAAGATATTTAAAAAAATGTGTTCTATTGAGATTAAATTTGATCCTCAGCTCTTCAAAAGACATTATGTTATCTGCACATGGCAAATATAAATCCTGAATCTTTTGTATCCCTTTTAAATTCCATACTTTAAATACAGCGTCCGCTCTCCCTGGTTTAAAATATTGATTACCCCATATTGGACTAAATTGTGACAGTAACTGTGGTTCTTTTAAATAGTTTTTAGCTTCACACCATATTTTGATCATATGCTTTACAAATGGATTTTTAACTTGTTTTTGTAATTTTTTTGCCGAATCTGAGTATATGAATATGGGAAGAGGTAAAGGTAAATTGTATGATTCCATTTCAGTCCAGTGAGGGAGATCATTTGATGAAAAATAATATGTCATAGACCTCAGTTGTGCCGACCAATAATACAACATAAAATTTGGACATTTCAGACCTCCACGATCAAATGGTAAATATAATAAAGACAGACGTAATCTAGCCCTCCTGTTGTTCCATATAAATTCCACTAACTTTTTTTTTATTCTTGAGAATAAATCTAAAGGTGGTGATAAGGGAATGTATTGAAATAAATAAAGTATTTTAGGTAAAATATTACTTTTAAGTATATTGATTCTCCCGATCATCGACATTGGTAGTGACATCCATCTCTGAGTTAACTCATTGATATCTGTCATTAAGGCTTCATAGTTGACACTGGCGACTGATTCTAGCTTAGGCACAATTTGGATTCCTAAATATTTAAACTGATTTACAACATTGAATTGATTTACCTCAGGGGCTGGGTAATTTCTCTGGGTCTCATTTAGCATTAATATTGAAGATTTAGTTTTATTTATTTTATATCCTGATATTTCCCCAAAATTCTTTATTAAATTCAACAAGGTTGGAATTGATTTTTTTAGATTCGACATAAACAAAATTATGTCATCGGCGTACAGGGAGATTTTATGTTCTGTTGGTCCAACTTTAATTCCATATATTTGTGAATGTAAACGTATCGCTATCGCTAAAGGTTCAATTGCCATAGTAAACAGTAAAGGTGAAAGTGGACAGCCTTGTCGACATCCTCTATTGATTTTTATTGGTTTTGAAATATTGTTATTTGTTAGGATTTCTGCTGTAGCATTATTGTATATTATTTGAACCCATTTTATGAAATTATTTCCAAGTCCAAACCTTTGTAGGACTTCAAAAAGAAAGGGCCATTCAACTCTATCAAAGGCCTTTTCGGCGTCCAGTGATAGGAGAGCTGTATCCGGTGCTTCTTTATTAAAATAAATAATATTAAATAGTCTTCTTACATTATGGAAGCCTTGTCTTCCCTTTATAAAGCCATTCTGATCTCGATTAATAATATTTGGTAAAATTTCTTGTATTCGTCTTGCTAAAATTTTACAGATTATCTTAAGGTCGGCGTTTAATAGGCTTATTGGTCTCATATTTTCACATTTATTAGAGGGCTTACCTGGTTTTGGCAGCAGTATAATTAAGGCATTATTTATGTATGATGGTAAATTATTATTTTGAAATGCTTCTAAAACCATTTCCAAAAAAGGTTTTATTAATTTATTCTTAAATTTCTTATAAAGGTCAACTGGAAGACCATCTGGCCCTGCACTTTTTCCTGATTTCATATTATCAATGGCTAGCCCAACTTCTTCTTGACTAATTTTAGACTCCAATATCTCCCTGTTTTCATTTGGAATACACGGTATAGATAGTTCGTTCAAAAACCCATTTAGTTTTGTTAAATCAAATTCATTTTTAGTATCATATAATTTTTCATAGTAATCTCTAAAGGCTCTGTTAATTTCTAAAGGATCTATAACTACCTGTCCTTTACTTATAATACTAGTAATTGGTGTTTTAATTTCTAATTGTTTAATCTGCCATGCCAATAATTTTCCTGATTTTTCACCTTGTTCATAAAAAGATTGTTTCAATCTTAGAAGACTCGAGGCAGCTCTATTTGCTGATTTTTTGTCGTATTCAGCTCTCAAAATCAGTAATTTATTCTCCAACCTTGGATCACTTCCTGCATACACTTTTTCCTGAAGACTTTTCATTTTATGTTCCAATTTAGCTCTCTCCTCTCGAGTCTTCTTAGATTTTGATCCTGTATAACTAATAATATGTCCCCTAATAAAAGCTTTGAAAGCTTCCCACTTTACACATGCTGATGTTTGTGTAGTATTGATTTCAAAGTACTCGTCTATCTGTTTTTCTATATACTTGACAAATTCCTCATCCTGAAGCCATTTATGCTGAAATTGCCATCTACCTGATTCCTTTGTCAATTTTTTATCTACATATATTAGACAACAGGGTGCATGATCAGAGATCACGATGTTATCATAAAAGCAGTTTTGAATCTTGGATCTTAATTCTGTGGAAATCAAAAAATAATCAATACGTGAGAATGTCTTGTAGGTACTGGAATAACAAGAATAGGCTTTAACTTGTGGTTTCATTTCTCTCCATATATCTAACAATCTCAATTCTTTCATAAAATGATTAATAGTCATCCTACATCCATTGTGCGTACAATCCAGTCCTGTTGATCTATCTATACCTGGATTCAATGTACAATTAAAATCCCCTGCTATTATATGTTGCCCTGTAAGTGATGATAAAATAAGAAATAAATTAGCAAAGAACTTTTGATCATCTATATTGGGACCATATAAGTTCACAAGATTTATATTTTCTAATAGCAAAGAACCTTGAATGATTACATATCTTCCAAGTTTGTCTCCAATTACATTTTTCACTTGAAAAGGGACTGATTTATGTATGAGAGTCATAACTCCCCTGGCCCGGGATGAAAATGATGAGGTGAATACACTTCCTTGCCATCTACTCCTAATTCTTTTTATATCCTCCTCTATTAGATGAGTTTCTTGTAAAAACACAATTTTTGAACCCATGTCTTTTATTTTATTCATAACTTGTTTAAGTTTTTTAAAATTTTGTAGACCTCTGCAATTCCATGAAGTTAAATTAAGATTAACACTTTGGTTTATGATCAATAGAGAGTTTGGGATTACCTTGCAGTGTAAACATGCTCATACAGAGAAGCAAAAACATGAGTGGTTGAACATTCATCCTACAAACTACACACAAACAAATTCCCCCTTCCCACACTTGTGGCGAACCCCCCAAAATCAAAAGAAAAATTCCGTCTCCCGATATAGCCATCGACCGTTCCACATCCACGGGGAACAGCCTAAGCCACTCCTTCTTCATCCTCCCAATCACCCTAACTCTACTGCTTTTAATGACGTAACATTAACTCTCCTCTGTAGTTTTCCAACTTAACTCCAAAATTTTTAACAACTTTGTACATCATAGTTTTTTTTTGTTTGTTTTGTTTTTTGTTTTTTTTTAATATATAATACAATCTATATTTTGTAAACTTGCTGTTTACTTCAAGTCAGTCAGATGCCTGTGCAAATGCTTAATTATTCTACCTTATATTTTGTTCATGCTTAGCTCCCACCAGTCTCTTCTTCTTCTTTGATCTTCTTGATGAACTCCTGCGCCTCCTCTGGGGTCTTGAAGATGTGGGTTCTGCCCTCATACGTGGTCAACAGTCTCGCAGGATAGATTACACCATGACGAATCCCAAGGTTGCGCAGCTCCTTACGTATGGGATCAAACTGCTTCCTCAATTGTTGGATTCCTGTGGCCAAATCTGGGTAGAACCGCACCTGCTGATCCTGGTGTTTAATCTCTCCTTTAGCTCGTGCAGCGTTGAAGATCTTCATCCTGTCTCTGTTGCTAAGAAACTTCATAATTAAGGTCCTCGGCGGTCCCTTATCTCTCCGTGGGCCAATACGATGTGCTTTTTCCAGAACCACTGCTGATTGCAACTCCTCGCTGCCCAGCACCTCCGGAATCCACTTTTCCAGAAAGGAATATACGTCCCGACCTTCTGATTCCTCTGGAAGACCCACCAGCCTCAAGTTATTCTGTCTCGACCGAGATTCCAAATCCAAAATATTATCTTCTAGACATTTATTTTTTTTTTCCAAAGTGCGCACCTTTAATTGAAGACGGGTGACGTCATCTTCAGCACTAGCGAGACGGAGCTCCATCTGCGCCGTTCGTTCTACACAGTCACCCAATTCCTTTCTTATTCCTTCCAACGCTGTCATAATCCCATCAAATCTAGAGGAAAAGTCCGCTCTCATTGAACTCATGGCAGCCATCAGCGCATCTGCGCCGCTCCCCGCAGATATCGCACCGTTGCCAGCCTCCTCCGCCATATATGGAGTTTTGTTTGCTGCGTCACAGACCTGAAAGTCCGTTAATTTGGACTGTTTCGGCGGCTCGCTTTTTCCTTTACCTGGTTTTCCAGCCTTAGGCTTCGCCGACATATCCTCGCCCAAACGCTGGGATACGTTCTGTCCCAAATGAGAGAGTTATTTGCCGATTTTTTTCTCCAGGAGCAGAGCAGAGTGAAACACGTCCGTCTTACGTGGCAGCCATAACCGGAAGCAAACAGCTTTATTTTTAACTCTAGCCCTGTGGTCAGTAAGGCTATGGTCACACTGCAGGTTTTAATGCTCAATTCCGATTTTTTTGCACAAATGTGACCCATATCTGATTTTTTTAATGACTGTCTGAACAGCACATGTCCGATTTTTTTTTTTTCACACCAGACCCAGGCCACTTTCATATGTGGTACGAATTTGGATTCCATCCATCTTCTACCGCTTTTCCAGAGGTCCGGGTCGCGGAGACAGCAGTTCAAGCAGAGAAGCCCAGACTTCCCTCTCCCCCGCCACCTGCTCCAGCTCTTCAGAGAGGATACCAAGGCATTCCCAGACCAGCTGGGAGACATAGTCTCTCCACCGAGTCCTGGGTCTGCCCCGGGGTCTCCTCCCAGTGGGACATGCCTGAAACACCTCAAGTGGGAGGCGTCCAGGAGGCATCCTAATCAGATGCCCATACCACCTCAACTGACTCCTTTCAATGTGGAGGAGCAGCGGTTCTACTCTGAGCCTCTCCCGGATGACTGAGCTCCTCACCCTATCTCTGAGGGTGAGTCCAGCAATCCTACAGAGAAAGCTCATTTCAGCCGCTTGTATCCACGATCTTGTTCTTTCGGTCATTACCCAAAGCTTGTGACCATAGGTGAGAGTAGGAATGTAGATTGACTGGTAAATCGACAGCTTTGCCTTAGAACTAAGCTCCCTCTTCACCACAACAGACCGGTACAATGTCCGCATCACTGCAGATACTGCTCCAATCAGTCTGTCAATCTCTCGCTCCATTTTCCCCTCACTCGTGAACAAGACCCCAAGATACTTAAACTCCTCCACTTGGGGCAGGAGCCTGTCCCCAACCCAGAGAGGAAAATCCACCTTTTTCCGGCTGAGGACCATGGACTCGGACTTGGAGGTGCTAATTCTCATCCCAACCGCTTCACACTCAGCGGCAAACCATCCCAGCAAGAGCTGTAGGTCATTGCTGGATGAAGCCAACAGGACAACATCATCTGCAAACAACAGAGATGAGATCCTGTGGTCACCAAGCATGACACCCTCCATGGATACATTTCTCCCCTCATGGATCGTCACCTTATCGTGATGGGGGGGTTTGCGTAGCCCAGTGATCCCAGGAGCTATGTTGTCCGGGGCAATTTGCCTCTGATAGGGTCACCCAAGACAAAATGGTCCTTGGTGAAGGGCCAGACTAAGAACGATCCAACAGACTCTCATGATAAATTCTATATCAAGGATTCAGTGTACCCCGCCCGGTATGGGGTTACCGGGGCCCCACCCTGAAGCCAGGCCTGGGGGAGGTGCTCGAAGGCTAGTTTGGTGGCCGGGTTTCCACCCATGGGACCCGGCCACGCTCAGCCCGAAGGAGTTACATGGGTCCGCCCCCCAGTGGGCTCACCACCTGCAGGAGGGATCATGGGGGTCCGGTGCTATGTGGATTAGGTGGCGGTCAAAGGCGGAGACCTTGGCGGACTGATCCAAAGCTTTCTAAACTGGCTAATTCGGATACGTATCTGATATTTTCCAAAGCGACCTCAGTCTGAACCGTCATGTCACATTCCATCCAACTTTTCCTCATTGAAGTGAGACAGACGCTACAATTCTGAGGTGGAGGATGCAGCAAGCACAGCAGACAGAGCTGATTTGTGCTCTCTTTTTAATCAATCTTCTTCCCTTTATCAGTGGATTGTAATTTTGTCAGCTCCAACTGCACAATAACTTCAAAATTGGTGGGAGGTTGGGGCTGAAACCGCGAGACAAGCAGGCGCACTAACGGCACATTTACTGGAAGCTGCAGATTCCTTTTTCCCTGTAAATGGCACACCGTGAGTCCTGGCTGCTGTCATATCTAAAATGTAAAGTTAACATGGACATGACTGTGGAGCAGAATGGCCAGATAGGAGGACACACAGGAGAGGGGAGTCTGATGGCTCCTCCTTCCTTCAGCAGGACCGGTGTTACGCCGCTGGTATGAGCCATGTAGTTTTTTATTAACCTTATTCATATAGGTAATCTGCGAGACACAGGGTCTCATTTTAAAGAGAGCTGTTTAATCGATCATTTCTGTTAAAGCAGACCTGATCACAATGGTCATCTGGTGTGTAGAGGAAGGGAGCTGGTCTCATATTTATGGTTTTAACATTTTATTTTGCTGCGCTGCAACAGGGTGAAGAAGTTCTTTCCCTTAAACACAACGCTGTGTCTGACGTTACGTTTTCTTCTGTGCATGTGGGTCACTTCATAGCTGTAGATCATTCACACTGGAGTCTGATGGGGGTCGCATTTAAATAATAATATGAACGCCCACACAAAAAAATCGGATCTCTGCAAAAAATCGAAATTAAGCATCAAGACCTGCAGTGTGACCATAGCCTAAGTGAACTGCACAGTGAGTCAGTGGTTAACACTGATGGCTCACAGCAAGATGCTTCTGAGTTTGAATTCAGGTTCAAAACCAGTCTATCTGTGTGGAATTTGCATTGTCTCCCAGTGCTGTGTGGGTTTCCTTCGGGTGCTCTGGTTTCCTCCCACAGTTAAAAAATAATGCTTCATGGTGGCACCTCCCATGGCAATGACTACTGCAGTTCTAGATTAACATTCTAGCTAGGAGAAATGTAATTTAGCTTTACTGTCAATGCTTTGCTGTGTATAGTTAATAAAGTCAGTTTTATAATACAGTGAAGCGGCATGGAAAAATAAGCAGCAGTGCTGTGGTTTTAAGCAGGTTTTATTAATCATACCGCCGTCACAGGAACTCGGCTCCAGCCATAGCGTGAGCAGGCTGAAGCCGAATTCCTCAGGCTCTCAGTGAAGAGGGGACACAAAATCTGTGTCCTGCAGCAGGGTTGAAATCAGATTGAGAGAGAGAGATTGCGTTACAGAGTTGCACCTTAAATACTTGATCATAACAATACATCAAAGAGACGTACCCCACAGTTTAGAATGATCAAAGGGACAACAGAACAGGCAGGAGGTATTTGCATTTGTAAGACATACATCACAATGGGCAGATTAGCTAGACCTCGCTCCAAGTGTCAGACAAAGAGGCTAACCAGCACATCTACATATTGATCTGAGTCTCTAGGTCACAGTAAGGGCAAAATGCATGAACACTTTAACTTCAAGGCTGTAAACTCAGCGTGCAGCGGAACAAACCCCAGGAGTGCGAGCTGACTGTCTCTGTGTTCTGTTTGTGTGTTGTGGGGGGTTTAATCAAACCGCTACACTGCTCCCCCCCAAGAGGGAAACGGTAGGGGACCGTGACCTCGATGTTGCAGTCTGGGCAGCGAGCAGGGAAAAGCTCTGTGCAGGAGGGGGGGGGGGTAGTCGCACCAAAAGTGTTTGCTGCTCCGCGATGTGAATACCATGCATGAAAGGCAACGATTAACATCACATAGGTGAGACAGAAGAAACTCGTCTACCTGTAGACATTAATACACCAAAGCACATCTACATATGTAAGATGCTCAGAAAAAGCACAGTAAGGACAAGCCATATGCACACTATACCGAATGGCGCATTACATCACAATACATGCATGTTTGCATCACAAATACATGAATGGCACATTGCATCTCAGTAGTGTAGCAGGAAAACAGAGAAAAGAGGGCTGAGTGTCCTTAGTCTGTTGTGGGGTTAAAACGAACCGCCACACACGCTCCCCCCCAAGAGGGAAACGGTAGGGGGCCGCGACCTCGATGATCCATCTGTGTGAGCGAGCTGTGGGAGAAGCTCGCTGCAGGCGGAGGGGGAGGGAGGGGAGGGGTAGTAAGTGCCGGCAGGAGCTGTGAAATCGTCCTGAGCCGCGCAAAAATTGCTTGTGGGTCCGCAATGTTGAAGGGCTGGTCCCGTTGAACGTGCAGCGGTCCACAAGAAGAAAAATTAGTCTCTGACTCCTCTCGTGGCCATGAAGAAAAGCAGGAGCGGCTGTAAGAGAAAAAGTAAACAAAGCATAGGGACTGTTGGCTTTGGGTGCTGAAGCAACCCCAAAGCTCCTGGGAACAGCTGACGGCTGAAATCCCGTTGTGCCGTGGCTAAGACCATTAAAAAATCCAGTGGCGAGCTGCGTGCTTGCTTCAGGTGAACGAGCAACCCTGAAGGTTCTGTGGGCAGCGGCGGAGGACGATGGCGGTCTGTGGCGTGGCTGAGACTGTTAACAAATCGTTCCAGTATGCTGCATGCGTGCCTCAGGTGAGCGAGCAGCCCTGAAAGGCAGCGGCGAAGGAGGAAGGCAGTCTGTGGAGCCGTTACTTGTCCCATGCGTGATGCGCCGTCCTTGTAACTCCCCGATGCGTGCGCGGGGGTTCAGTGCGTGGGTGGGCCGCTGGAGTGGTGAGTCAGGGTGCAGAAACTTGGCGGAGATCAGCGCAGACGGCGCCAATAAAATCCAGGTTGAGCTGTTGCTGTAGATTTGGCCATGGTGCGTTGGAGCGTTGAGAGGAAATAGACGATCTTTAGTCCCTCAGGCCCGTGCAGAGGCGTTGGAGCGGCGGGAGGGAATAGACGATCTTTTGTTCCTCAGGCTCATGCAGCTGCGTTGGAGCGGTGTGAGGAAGTAGACGATCTCCGTCCCTCGGGCTCGTGGAGGCGCGTTGGAGCGGTGCGAGGCAATAGACGATCTTTGTGCCCCGGGCTCGTGCAGCTGCGTTGGAGCGGTGAGAGGGAGGAGACGATCGTTGTCGCTCGTGCGGCCATGGTGCGTTCAGTTCCACGCGCTGCGCTCCCCGTCGGCCCTGGAGGTTGCCGTCGTGGAGAGAGGACGAGGTGCGTGCGCTCTCAGTGAGAGCGGCCGGTCCAGCGTGGTTGTGCAGATCTCAGGCGACGGAGCATTCATGCCCGGGTGTTGCGTTCGCTGGCCGCTCGTTTTTTTTAGCGTCGGTTCGCCAGCGTGGCCATCCAAAACAGAAGGCTGCGTTGCACAAAACGTGTGCGTCTTCAAGGGGCCACCAACGCAGCTGTGTGGCTGTCCAGCTCGGAAGGTTGCTTTCGCACAAAACGTGTGCGTGTTCGAGGGGTCACCAGTGAAGCGGCATGGAAAAATAAGCAGCAGTGCTGTGGTTTTAAGCAGGTTTTATTAATCATACCGCCGTCACAGGAACTCGGCTCCAGCCATAGCGTGAGCAGGCTGAAGCCGAATTCCTCAGGCTCTCAGTGAAGAGGGGACACAAAATCTGTGTCCTGCAGCAGTGTTGAAGTCAGATTGAGAGAGAGAGATTGCGTTACAGAGTTGCACCTTAAATACTTGATCATAACAATACATCAAAGAGACGTACCCCACAGTTTAGAATGATCAAAGGGACAACAGAACAGGCAGGAGGTATTTGCATTTGTAAGACATACATCACAATGGGCAGATTAGCTAGACCTCGCTCCAAGTGTCAGACAAAGAGGCTAACCAGCACATCTACATATTGATCTGAGTCTCTAGGTCACAGTAAGGGCAAAATGCATGAACACTTTAACTTCAAGGCTGTAAACTCAGCGTGCAGCGGAACAAACCCCAGGAGTGCGAGCTGACTGTCTCTGTGTTCTGTTTGTGTGTTGTGGGGGGTTTAATCAAACCGCTACAACAGCCCATTTTCTTTATTGGCAGGTACCACAGCTGCCATGAAGAGAATAGGCTGCAGGTCACTCATTGAGCACAGGTATTACTAAAAACAATGGTTTTACAAATGTGCCTATGTGGGAATAATAGCTGCATAGAAAAGATTCCTCAAAGAAAGTTCTGAAGAATGTCAGATAGTAAATGTAACTCCTCCAACTGTGTGCAGCCCACTACAGGCTTCAACACTGGTCATGTGGAGTGTCAGGAATTGATCTCATGGCTTCAGTCTCTGTAATAAATGCATTTTGCTGGAGATTTCTTTCTGCTAAAAGGGACTTTTTCCTCTCCAACGTTGTCAAGTGCTTGCTTACAGGGGATTGCCTGATTGCTGGGGCCTTTTTGCAATTGTGGGGTTTTCCCCTACAGTTTGAAAGTGCTATGAGATGACTGTTGTTGTGAAATGGCACTACATAAATAAAGTTGAATTGAATTTTCTTAGTTGCTCAACTTGCAGTGCATCTTCTGTGTATTTACCTGCATGAGTCACTGACAAAAATAGGCTGACCTTTTGTTTTTTTAATTGCCTTCAGCTTTGAACCCAAGAAATCTATAAGTTTTGCACTCAGGTAACATCGTTAAGTCTGCTAACAATTATAACTGTTAAAGTTGCTATTGTGGCGGCATGAAACAATAAGGAGCGAACTGAGAGTTTTTGAGGGAGTTTATTATCATTCATTCTGCCATCATAGAACTCACTCCAGCCCCGTGCAGGCGGGCTGGAGCGGGTCCTCAGGCTCTCGTGAGGAGACATAGAATGCGTGTCGTCAGAAGCAGTGGTCAGAGAGAGAGAGTGAGTTACAGAGCAATGCAGTTTTTATACCCAGTTACAGACAATACATGAAAGGCATGGGACATTTGCATTACAGTGAGAGCAGGAAGTCATACATAACAACAGCAAGACTGGCCGGAATTCGCCTCTGCTCCGGAGCTGTAGGACAAAAGAGGTTACAAGGCACATCTACATATTGTTATCAGTCCATAGATCACACTGCTGTGTTAATTGCTCCCGCTGAGCGCTCTGCTTGTCCGTGGCTGTTGTGGGGGTTACCCATACACTCCCCCCCAGAGGGCTCAGCGGGAAGCTGAGGCCTCGATAGTCTGGCTTGGGAGCGAGCTGCGGGGGAAGCTCGCTGCAGGCGGCGGTGGAGGGAGGGGGGTGGGGGTAGCAAGTGCCGGCCCGGGACGGCGAAATTGTCTGGGCTGCGCAAAAATTGCCTGTGGATCCGCGATGTTGAGGGGCTGTCCCGTTGAACGTGCGGAGGTCCACAGCAGCTGTAAGAAGAAAAATTAGTCTCTGATTCCTCTCGTGGCCATGAAGAAAAAAAGGAGCTGCAGCAGTGTGGGACTTGGTGTGTTGACTTTAGGTGCGCGTGCAGCCCTAAAGCCCTCGGGAACAGCTGACGGCTGAATTCCCTTGTGCGCCGTGGCTGAGACCCGTATAAAATCCTGTGAGCGAGCTGCATGCGTGCTTCAGGTGTGTGAGCAGCCCTGAAGGTTCTGTGTGCAGCGGCGAAGGACGATGGCGGTCTGTGGAGCCGTTAATGTCCCGTGCGTGGTGCGCTGTCCTCGTAACCCGCCGGTGTGCGCGCGGGGGTTCGGTGCGTGGGTGGTCCGCTGTTGAGAGGCGAGTCAGGGTCAGGGAGCTTGATGGAGATCAGCGTCGTCGGCGCCGATGGTCATCCCTGTAGAGCTGTTGCGTCGTTTGCTCGTGGTGCGTTGGAGCGGTGAGAGGAAATAGACGATCTTTGTCCCTCGGGCTCGTGCAGATGCATTGGAGCGGTGAGAGGGAGGAGGAGCGGTGAAAGGGAGAAGACGTTCTGTGTCCCTCGGCTGGTCCAGCGTGGATGTCCCGATCTCAGGCGAGGGTCGCACCATGACGCTTTCTGCAGCCTTCACGGACGTGGGTGATCTCCGGAGAGTTTCGCCTGGTGGTGGCTCTGCGTCGAGGTCTCCCTGTAGCAGAAGGGAGGGCAGATCATTTGCGTCAGGCTGCTGCGTTCGCTTGTTGTCGGAGAATCACCGCCGGGTGCTGCGTTCGTTGTCGTCGGGTCACCAGTGTAGCTGTCCAGACCAGAAGGTTGCGTTGCACAAAGCGTGTGCTTTCTCGGGGTCACCAATGTGGCGGCATGAAACAATAAGGAGCGAACTGAGAGTTTTTGAGGGAGTTTATTATCATTCATTCTGCCATCATAGAACTCACTCCAGCCCTGTGCAGGCGGGCTGGAGCGGGTCCTCAGGCTCTTGTGAGGAGACACAGAATGCATGTCGTCAGAAGCAGTGGTCAGAGAGAGAGTGAGTTACAGAGCAATGCAGTTTTTATACCCAGTTACAGACAATACATGAAAGGCATGGGACATTTGCATCACAGTGAGAGCAGGAAGTCATACATAACAACAGCAAGACTGGCCGGAATTCGCCTCTGCTCCGGAGCTGTAGGACAAAAGAGGTTACAAGGCACATCTACATATTGTTATCAGTCCATAGGTCACACTGCTATGTTAATTGCTCCCGCTGAGCGCTCTGCTTGTCCGTGGCTGTTGTGGGGGTTACCCATACTATGTTTGTGTTGCTTTTTGTATTTTCCTCTATAAAGAAATGGCATATTTCCTTTAAACGGGCACCAAAACATTTCTTTTACATGGCAGCTGTACACATCACTCGTGCTGTCTCATACAGTATGCCTGCTTAATTAGTCGTAGTTGAAGTCTGATGTTGAAGTATATAGAAGCAGCCCATATGTGACTACATTTCTGTCTCACTAGCCTATATATTTACATCCAAAAAAGGTTCAGTTGATTCTGCTGATTATTAACAAATCGTTGGAGATTGTTGAACTAAATGATTCAGCACTTTTGGTCTAACAATGTTTCTAAAACTTTGTCAAGTCCATTAAAATTTAACATAAATATTTTTACTTCCAGATTTTGTTTTATTTTTCAGTAAAATTCATTTTCATTCATCCTTCTAAGTGGTTAATCCTTTTTGGGTCACAGGGAACCTGGAAGCTATCCCAGCATCTTTGAGCGAGAGGCAGGGTACACCTTGGACAGTGTTGTGTCCATAATTGGGTGAAAGCAAATACACAACTGATGTAGTTTACAGAGCTTTATTACAATAATAATTGTTTACATAAAGAGGCTTACAGCACTCTCCTGCTTGCCAAGTGGCTCCCGCGACGAAAAAAGGCAGAGCTTCTTCCGCCCACTTCCTTTATACCCCGAGTGACGTCACCACCGGAAGCCGGTAGTTAGCCACCCTGGTCTAGCCCATGTCCAACCCAGCCTCCATCTTACTAATACAGCCAATTTTCATACACAACAGACAGATCACTAGTCCATCACAGGGCCAACACAGAGAGACAGACAACCATTCACTCTCACATTCATAGGATAATTTATCCCCAGTTAATGCCAATTAATCTAATGTCTTTGGACTGTGGGAGGAAGCCAGAGTATGTGGCGAAGACCCACGCAGACACGTGAAGAACATGCAAACTCCACACAGAATAAACTTAATTTTTTCCATTTTAATTTTTATATTTTTTCATCTAAGACTATTTTTGTCACCTGTGTCTAATTTTGTGGTGGATTTAAAAACATTTACCATTTCAATATTGTGACGTTTGCAAGGGTTCACACAAAGACAATGGAGCAAGATGGTTGTGATGAATAGGCTTTATTTACACACCCCCGACCCCAACTTGCTTCTCAGCACAGACGGAAGCGGGGGTCATTCCCCCAGACCCCTGTTTGAATCATGGTTACACACACATGATACATCTTGCCCTAATCCTGCTAAACACTGCTGGGTCATTATAATGCAGTTATAATGACACAGCAGTATAACCCAGAAGTAACACATTTAACACACACAGTAACGTTTCAAACTGGCAAAGCATGCTGGGAAATCCCTGGCTCCCTTAAAATGGCCCCGACGTTACACTGCCCCCCCCTGGACTGGTTTCTGTCCCCAGAAAATTCAAAGTCCACTTTCAGAAATCCAACGCGAGTCAGCCCGGTGCCAGGGCGGCATGCACGGGCCATCTGAGTCTCGGTCAGAGCATCTGGTTGGGGTAGGGTTCTGGTTTGGCCATCAGCGGGCGGATGGACACATCTGACAGCCTCTGTAGGACCACGCACAGTCCCTTCCCTGGCAGCGGGAGTCCCAGGCCCGCTCCGGCCGACTCCCACCGCTGCCAGTTCTTCCAGGCGGCCGCTGGCCCGCATCCATGCGTCCAGCCTTTGCCGCGCCTGGAAAGTGGCCGCATCTTCGTCCTGTTCGCTCCGCTGCGTCGCTCCTGCGACTCTGACCTCATCTGCCGGGGGAAGCATCTGCAGGAGGCGGCTTTTTCCCCGTCCACGCCACCTCGCTCTAATTTAGCGTCGGCGAGGGGCCAGTTTGTCGTGCGCTGTGTGCGGGGCGGTACCATGCCATGTACCCTTCCTCGCGCCGCGGCCGTCTCCTCCGTGGACGCGCCGCCGTGGTCTGCGGTAACTCCTCCTCCTCCCCCTTGCTGTCAGCCGTGGCCTGGAAGGTTCTTGGTCTCGGCGTTGACGCTTCAATGCTGTGATTCATCAGCGGCTCCACCCGCTCTGCTTCTGCCCCTGTAGTCTCCCTCGTGCACGCGCTGCCGTGGCTCCTCCTCCCACTCGCTTTCAGCGCGGCGGCCAGCTCGACCTGGGACAGGTGGTCATCAAACAGGTTCTCGCCGTTGTAGCGGGGAATCTTGGCCCGCTGCCGGATGAATGGGACGGTCACGTGCCGGTCGATCACCGCTCCTGATCGCCCTGGAATCGCCAGCCCCTCCTGCCCTGAAAAGGGCGGGAAACGGGGCTGGTTTGCTCTCCTCGGCCCGTGGGGTCCGCTGCTCCGTCCATCGCGGCGAATCTCTCCGGGGGCCGGCGCTTCAGCTCTACGCTCCGTCCCCAGCCGAGCGATGAACCGCTCCGGCCGCATGACGTCCGCCTGGATTCGCATCTCGCTCCATACCCACTCCTGACACCAGTGTGACGTTTGCAAGGGTTCACACAAAGACAATGGAGCAAGATGGTTGTGATGAATAGGCTTTATTTACACACCCCCGACCCCAACTTGCTTCTCAGCACAGACGGAAGCGGGGGTCATTCCCCCAGACCCCTGTTTGAATCATGGTTACACACACATGATACATCTTGCCCTAATCCTGCTAAACACTGCTGGGTCATTATAATGCAGTTATAATGACACAGCAGTATAACCCAGAAGTAACACATTTAACACACACAGTAACGTTTCAAACTGGCAAAGCATGCTGGGAAATCCCTGGCTCCCTTAAAATGGCCCCGACGTTACACTATGAAAATACAGTAAATTTAATGAATATTGGTAAATTCTGACAAACTTACATTCAACAGAACATTCAATCATTTGCTTTCTCCTTTTTTTTGCTTTTATAAATGGAATCACAGTCAAGAACCAGCGGGCACTCAGAGAGTGCATACCTCGGCCAAGGCCCTGTCTTGCAACGTTAAAGAAAGCAAAAAATTGATCAAGAATCCACATCTTGACCCAGATCACTGCCAAAATGTAACGGGTTTATCTGTAGCCCAAGAAGAAGATTTATTTGTAGAGCACATTTCATACAAGGAGCAATTCAATGTGTTTTACAAGGACAAAAAACACATGCAAATACACACACCCACACCTGCCTACAATCCAATAAAGCAGTAAAAACATGACTAAATAATATTTACAAATTATACAATTACAAGCAAACCAGATTGGTGCTTAACCTAGTGAAATGCACCCGTAAAAAGAAATGTTTTCAGATGTGGGGAGACTTGAATAACGAAACCGAATTGTCTTTCATTTCAGTTTATTCAAGAAATCATTCCACTGTCTGCTCTTATTCTTGAGCAGCGAACAAAGAGAGTGAACACACCAAAGTTCTCTCATTTAAACCTTCTCACATCAAACCATTTCCCTCGCGGGGGAAATCACACATCTATATCAAAGTCTCTTTATTCACATTCATTAGCCTTTTATTTACATAACTCCCCCTTCTCTCTTCCCGAGCCTCAGTGGTCAGGAAGTCTTCTGTCCCCTGTCCTCCGCAGGGGGTCCAGGCTCTGTGGCTCCGCACCGCAGGGGGCTGGCTCTCCTTCATCGTGGTTAAATCACATATGCAGTGTCCAACATATACATGTCTCACAACACAGCCATATAACCCCCCCCCAAACAATGAAGAACAGACTAATTCCCAAAATTTAATAGCCCTTACTCACTACTGAATAATCAACACCAACATTCAGTCTGTGCGCCGCTTGGGCTTCAGCCGTCTGCCGAATCTGCTGTGCGTTGGCCCCGCCTTGCCTGCGGTGCTGTTCTGCTCCGGGTCTGTTGACTGAGGAAGAGAGTGGTTAATTGCCCTCTGCGGGGGCCTGCCTCGTCGAGGCGCCACCGCGACCGGTACAGACACGTCCTTCATGACAAAAGCAGGTTTTAGTCTGTCAATACTGACTGTCTCTTTTCTGTCCCCAAAATCTAGCACAAATTGCTTATCACCTGCCTCCAGCACTCGAAATGGCCCTTCGTAAGGTGGTTTGAGCGTTGCTTTAAGGGCTTCGCGCCTGACAAAAACGAAATCGGCATTTTTCAAAGCCTTGGGGACGAAAACTTGTGGAAAAGCGTGATGAACCGGACCCGGGAGCGTGTCTGCCCCCGTGCCAACTAACGGTCCCAGAGCAGAGAGAGGTGGGGGCTCTGGGTGCTCTGGTAAAAACTCGCCCGGCAGCCTCAGAGTTTGTGCGAATACCAGCTCCGCTGGGGAGGCGTCTAAGTCCTCTTTAGGCGCAGAACGCAACCCTAATAAAACCCAAGGGAGTTTATTTACCCAATCTGCATCCGTGAGCGACGCTCTGAGTGCTGCCTTCAAAGACCTATGAAAACGCTCGCATAAACCATTAGCCTGAGGGTGGTAAGCCGTAGTGCGGTGAATTTTGGCTCCTAAGCCGTTGGCCATCGCTGACCACAGCTCAGAGATGAATTGCGGTCCTCTATCGGACGTAATGTCCGACGGAACCCCGAAGCGCGCCACCCAAGCCGTTAAAAAAACGCGAGCCACCTCCGCGGCCGTGGTCGTCGCAAGTGGGACCACTTCCGGCCAACGTGTGGTGCGGTCCACCATTGTCAAAAGATACGTGAACCCCTGTGATGCCGGTAGGGGGCCCACAAGGTCGACGTGCACATGGTCGAACCTTCTGGCCGGAATGCGGAACGGTTCTAACGGGGCTCTTGTGTGCCTGTGAATTTTGGCCCGTTGACAGGAAATGCAGGTTTTTGCCCATTCCTTCACGTGCTTGCGCAGGCACGGCCAAACAAACTTTTCCGCCACTAGTTTCACCGACGCGCGCACCCCCGGGTGCGCCAGTGAGTGGACCGAGTCAAAAACACGGCGGCGCCACGTGGCCGGAACCACCGGACGCGGGCGCCCCGTCGACATGTCGCAGATCAGGGGGGGCATACCGGTTTGTAAACACTTGCTCTCCAGCCTCAACCCTGTTGGTCCAGACTGGAGCGCGCGCACGTCTGCGTCCGCCCCCTGGTCCGCTGCCATGGCTGCGTAATCTATACCCACGTGCACCGGGGCTGCGCGCGCCACCGTGCCGCTCTCCTGCGGCGCGGTCACGGTGGCCCGTTCTGCCTCTGCGCGTGTCGGGGTCGTGAACGCGCGTGAGAGACAATCCGCTACTACATTGAATTTGCCCGCGACGTGCCTAATGTCAGTGGTAAATTCCGAGATTGCGGCCAGCTGCCTCTGCTGCCTGCCGGACCACGGATCTGAAATTTTGGCCATGGCGTATGTGAGCGGCTTGTGGTCCACATAAGCGGTGAAGCACCGTCCTTCCAGCCAGAACTGGAAATGACGAATAGCCAAATGCAGCGCCAACAGTTCTCTGTCAAACGCGCTGTATTTTCGCTCAGCCGCGCTTAAAGATTTGCTAAAGAAAGCCAAAGGCTGCCAAACTCCGGCTACCTGTTGCTCAATAACGGCCCCTATGGCTAAATCTGAAGCGTCTGTCGTCAGCGCGATACGTGCTGCAGGGTCTGGGTGGGCCAGGAGCGCAGCGTCAGCCAAGGCTTTTTTAACCTCTGTGAACGCGCGCTCCCGCTCCGGGGACCATTCGACCGCCTGGGTCGGCTTTTGTTTTCTGAGCGCGGCATATAACGGTTGCATGATTTGAGCTGCGTGGGGCAGGAACCGGTTATAAAAATTCACCATCCCCAAGAATTCCTGTAGTGATTTGACCGTTTGTGGACGGGGAAAATCCGCTACCGCGCGTACTTTCTCTGGTAATGGAACCGCTCCCTCCGGGGAGACGCGGTGACCCAAAAAATCAATCCGCTCAACGCCGAACTGGCACTTGGCTGGGTTAACTATTAAGCCGTGCTCTCCCAGCCTCCTAAAAACTGCTGTGAGGTGCATTTCGTGTTCGTCCTCTGAAGTACTCGCGACCAAAATGTCGTCGAGGTACACAAACACGAAAGGGAGATCGCGTAACACGGCATCCATCATCCGCTGAAATGTTTGCGCCGCCCCTTTGAGACCAAACGGCATGCGTAAAAATTCGAAAAGTCCGAACGGGGTTATTACCGCTGTTTTAGGAATGTCCTCCGGTTGGACCGGGACTTGGTGATAGCCGCGAACTAGATCAATCTTTGAAAAAATGCGCGCCCCCGCCAGGTGCACCGAAAAATCCTGAATGTGCGGGATGGGATAACGATCGTGTGCCGTAGCGTTGTTTAGCCTGCGGTAATCCCCGCACGGTCTCCAGGAGCCATCGGCTTTCGGTACCATGTGCAGCGGCGAAGCCCACGGGCTCTTCGACCTACGAACGATGCCCAGCCTCTCCAGGCTGGCGAACTCCTCGCGCGCAATGGCGAGCTTAACTGCATCCAAGCGCCGAGCTTTTGCAAACACGGGAGGACCAGAAGTGGGGATGAAGTGTTTCACCCCGTGCTTCGCGACCGTCGCTGAAAAAGTGGGCACAGTGAGCGCTGGAAATTGGGTGAGGAGTGTGTGAAACTTACCACCTGCTGTAGCGACGTGGGTCTGTACTGGTGGCGGGGACACTCGAGCTGAACAGGGGAGAGAGTAAAAAGAGAGTGCATTTACCAGCCGTCTATTAGCAAGATCAACTAACAGATTGTGTGAACACAAAAAATCCGCGCCCAACATGTTGAAACTCACCGCCGCTACTACAAAAGTCCATTCATATGTGCGGCCATGTAAGCATAAAGGCAAGGTCCTTCTCCCGTAGGTGTTGATGTTCGAGCCATTTGCCGCTGTAGCTCCGTCACCGTGGGGTCCAGCTACCCGGTCCGCGTATGTTGGGGTGATGAAGCTCACTTGTGCTCCGGTGTCAATGAGGAACACTCGTCCGGAGCGCGCATCCGTGATGTAGAGCAGCTTGTTGCGTTCTCCGAGGGTCGAAGCTGCTAGCGACCCCCGGTCTTGCCGTTTCCCGAACTCCTGAAGATGCAGGGCGGCACACACCTGCGTGCCTTCTCTGCGAACCTCCGATGGTAAAAGCAGAGATCTTCTCCTCCGCTGTGTCGTGCCCGCGCCTCTGTCGCCGGGCTATTGGCTCCCCCTCGTCGCGGCCGTGTTGCCGCCATCGTCGGCCAGTCTGGTTCTGCCGCCTCTGGCTCCCCGCTGTCTCGGGTCGCTGCTGTGGTTGCTTGCCCGCCGCAGGCGTCCAGGATCCCGTCTGCCTCCTGGGCCAGCTCCCGGAACTCCTCCAGGGTGTGACACTTTTTGCCGGCCAGCGTGCTTCTCGCATGCGCCGGGAGGTTGGAGAGGAAGATGAACTGAAAAATGAAATCATCGTTGTCCAACCCTCTCAGCTGTATCATCTCCTCCATCAGGGCGCTCGGCCTGTGTCCACCTTGGTCTAGCAAAGACAGGATCCTCCTCGCCCTCACTTCAGCCGAGGGGGTGAAAAACTTGATGAGGGTGGATTTCAGCTTGCTGTACCTGTCGGTCGCGGGTGGCTGCTCCACCAAGCTTTGCACGCACCGAGCTGTGCTGTTGTCCAGTTTAGCGATGACATGGTGGAACTTAGTGTCATCCACCGTTACTCCTGCGAGCGCGAACTGCGACTCTGCTTGCAGAAACCACGACCGTGGGTTATCCTGCCAGAAATCAGGCAGCTTAACGGCCACTGCGCTCGCCAGCTCTGAGCGCTGTGAGTCCGGGACCCTGAGAATTTCTTCGTTCATTCTCAACGTCGTCAGTCACCAATGTGGGGAGACTTGAATAACGAAACCGAATTGTCTTTCATTTCAGTTTATTCAAGAAATCATTCCACTGTCTGCTCTTATTCTTGAGCAGCGAACAAAGAGAGTGAACACACCAAAGTTCTCTCATTTAAACCTTCTCACATCAAACCATTTCCCTCGCGGGGGAAATCACACATCTATATCAAAGTCTCTTTATTCACATTCATTAGCCTTTTATTTACATAACTCCCCCTTCTCTCTTCCCGAGCCTCAGTGGTCAGGAAGTCTTCTGTCCCCTGTCTTCCGCAGGGGGTCCAGGCTCTGTGGCTCCGCACCGCAGGGGGCTGGCTCTCCTTCATCGTGGTTAAATCACATATGCAGTGTCCAACATATACATGTCTCACAACACAGCCATATCAGACTGCTTTTAAAGGAGGTGACTGTTGGAGCATTTCTAATTTGACTGGGAAAGGTATTCCATTTTTTCGGAGCATAGCAGCTGAATGCTGCTTCCCCCACTTTAGATGGAACCCAAGAGACCACAAGCTAACCACCGTCTAAAGATCTAAGATTCCTTTTTTTGGTACATAACGAATGAGGAGTGACTTTATATAACTGGCAGCAGAGATATTTGGGGGAGATTTACTAAGACAGCGCAAATTATAGCCAGTATGCAATTTAAACATAGCACCTATAAAGAAGTGGCCAATTTTTGAATGAGATCTACTAACACACAACATTATGAACACAAACACAGTCACTTGATTTCAGCAATGACCACCCATCCACCAAGAGCAGTGCAAAAGTGTGCACAGGCACGCCTGATGAGGAAATGGGTTATCAACTAACAACACAGGTGCAGCCAGGTGCTTGCAATCAGAGGAGCATAATATGAGTTTTTTTTAACTTTTGTTTGAGTGCAAATCCACTAAAATAGTTTATTTTTGTAAATCATATTCCAGGATTTTGATTTTCATTTCAGATGAGACTCTTTTGTTTAATTTGTAAAAATGAAGTAGTCATGTATAATTTAAAAATGACTACACATGAATAAACTGATTATTTGACCAGCATGTGTTTATTTTATTTACACTAGAACCACCAAGATGGGCTGACAGACCTTTGGGGTTTTATTATGTGAATAATTTTGTTTTAACAAAATCCACAGGTCTCCCAGTCTATGACTTTTCTTGACTTATGACTTTATGTGCGTTTTATGTTTTCTGAAGTCTTGGATGTAATAAAAGTAAACACAGTTGTGGAGCACATAGCCTATTCCGCAGACAGAGGACAGACAAATCTTGTCATTTAGACCACAGCAGGTCATGGTTATAACTGTCACAACTCGCCGTCCCCAGTCATCTGCCTCAGCTGCGCGCACACCTGCGCCTCGTCAATCACAGACTATTTAACCCACTCGGCCCAGAACATCGGTCTGGAGCCGTCTGTTAATCAACGCTCTCAATCCCTCTGCAGGATCGTTCCTTCCCGACCTGCAGCATCTCCTACCAGCAAGTAAGCTGCATTTTCACTCACCTGTCTTCCAGTCTCTCCCCTGTGCACAGGTGGATTCCCTGACGGCGGATTCCTCCCGTCCTCGCCACCTCCTCTTCCTCCTCATCCATCCCTCGTCGAGTGCGCAGCAAGGCGCTGTCTCCCAGGCAAGAGTTCCTTTGCCAACGCCAGCCACCGTAACATCTGCAAGTAAGCAACACTCGGTACATTAACCCTGCATGGTGAAGGTTAACTCATATTCCTGTCTCTGCTCTGTCCATAGGGTTGCCTGGCTGCACGGCGTGCCATTCTGCCCCTGGCGCTCCTCGTTCACCCACAGACCATTCACATTCCGCATACACGCACCCATGCATCTCTTGTTGTTGAATAAAGCCTTTGAATCTCACCTGAGCCTGTGTGCGCGTTCCCTGGGCCAGTAATTATGTCAGTACGGCTCCAGCAAGGCGGCCCAGCGGACAGCGGGCTCGCACGCCGTCTTTCCACCCTCAAGGCTCGGGTGGACTTGATCGCTCATCAACAACAAGTTATACTCAATCAATTAACTACAATTACTCACCGGCTGGATCGCCTCAACCCCCAGCAGGCGTTCCCCCCCGGCTCATCTTGGCGGGTCAGCTTCCGCCGCTCCCTCGGCTAGCCAGCCTAGCTCGGGAGCGCCAACCCGGCTCACTCCAATCTCCACACCCGCACGCTTTAACGGGAGACTCGGTGAAGCGCGGGGGTTCATCCTGCAGTGTGAGTCAGTGTTTCAGCGTGTTCCCGGGGATTTTCCCTCAGACCACAGCCGGACTGGGTACGTGGCTAACCTCTTAGAGGGGCGAGCGTTAGCTTGGGCTTACGCCGTCATGGCGAAGCCAGGCTACGTGAACCTTTCCTATGCCCAATTCGTGCGAGATTTCTTTGAGGTTTTTGACCACTCGGATCGTGACAACGTTCTAGCCGATCGGCTCCTTAACCTTTGCCAGGGTAGCCGGTCGGCGGCCGATTACGCTGTTGACTTCCGGGTGGCAGCGGAAGAGGTTGGCTGGGGCGAGGCATCTCTCTGCAGCATCTTCCTCCGCAGCCTTTGTTCTAGTCTGCGGGATGAGTTGGCTAGCCGGGATCTTCCGGGACGGTTATCTGAATTAATCTCCCTAACTATCAGTTTAGATAACAGGCTGCGAGAGCGGGCCGCCGAGCGGAAGTCCTACAACCGCTCGCACGGAACCCCCGCCCGCGCCTCTCAGTCTCGCCCCCTGGCATTACCCGCTCCGGAGTCCGCCGATGAGCCTGAGGTGATGTTGGTCGGGCGAACCAAGCTCCCCCTAGCGGAGAAACAGTGCCGCCGGGAGCTGGGCCTCTGCATGTATTGCGGGGGTGACCAGCACTCCATGGAGCATTGTCCGATCAAGCCAAACGGGGGGCTCTGCGAGCCACTGTAGGGGGCCTCGCGGACGCCAACCAGCCAAATCCCCTCTCAAATTGTTCACTGCCCATTAGGTTCTGTCACAATTCCACCGGGCACCTCACTCACGCACTGGTGGACTCGGGGGCAGAACAAAACTTTATTTCCAAGAGCCTGGCAACCCGCTTGGGCATCCCTTGTCAAGCATTACCAGCTCCCCTCAACCTCGTCACTCTCTCTCGTTCTCCCCTGGAAGTAGTGACGCATCGCACCAAGCCGGTGTCAGTCATTGTCTCTGGCAACCATCGAGAAGACCTCAGCCTGTTCGTCCTGTCCACCTCGGCTTCCCCCGTCATAAGATAAGATAAGATAAGCCTTTATTAGTCCCACAACGGGGAAATTCCAGGATTGCAACAGCACAGGGATAGCAACACTCAGAGCAACAATCAGAAGGCAAGAAAAAAAAACCAAGAGCAGCTAATATACATATGTACATATTACTATAAACATATATATATATATATATATATATATATATATATATATATATATATACTGTATATATATATACACACACAGACACACAGTGCAGAGCATTGTAGCTGGATGGAATAAATATATGAGTATATAAACACACAGTGCGGAGCATTGTAGCTAGATGGAATAAATATGTAGATATATAAACACCCACAGTACGGAGCATTGCAGCTAGGTGGAATAAATATGTAAATATACGTATAAACCCACACAGTGCGGAGCAATGTAGCTAGATGGAATAATATGTAGATATATAAACACACAGTGTGGAGCATTGTAGCTAGATGGAATAAATAAATAGATATATAAATATAAACACACCCAGTGCGGAGCATTGTAGCTAGATGGAATAAATATGTAAATATATAAACACACCCAGTGCGGAACATTGTAGCTAGATGGAATAAATATGTAAATATACAGTATAAGCACACACAGTGCAGAGCATTGTTGCTAGATGGTGTCACCATGGGTTGAGATGCCGTCTCGGCACTGAGCCCATGTTTTCCCTCATCCCTGCCTCCCATTGAGCAGCGTCTCAGCTGGCCCCCAGCTGGCAGCATTATGGACGGCTGGGGCCAATTAGTCTTCATCAGCTGGGGCGCTGCCAATGAGGATAAATAGGAGCAGCCTCGATGACTCGGGGCTGCGACATAAGCACTGCTAGGCTGAAGCCCCTTCGTCTGGTGTCAGCCTCAACTCCCCTTGCAGCATTCCGGTGTTTGTATCCCGCTGTGAGTATGCACGTCTTGTTACCCCCACGTCCGGTACAAGCTACCTACCCCTGCGCTGTGCAGCCTGAGAATGTACGTCTGTATGAGTGTCTGTGCTCTCCTCATCCCTTATCCCTTACCCAGAATAAAACATCTCGACTCACTGGCTTGTCCCTGGCTCTGATTGCCCGGCTCCCTAGAGCCGGATATGACAGTATGTCGCAGCCAGAAGAGTTGCCGGCGGCCGTGAGTCGCTGTGGAAATGTACCTTTCTGTCCGGGTGTCAGCGCTGCTAGCATGCCGTTTCCCAGGAGTCACTTCCGGCGCCAGGGCGACGAGCTAAGGTCCATCTCGGAGGCTGTCGACGGGACATTCTTCACCCTGCACGACGCCTCCAACGCGAGACGCTGGCATCCGGGCCGTGCTGAGGAACTCCTGGACTGTCACCCTCACTCTCTGTACCATCTGGAGGACAGTGCCAGGATAGACGTTGCAGGTACACAGCGAGAGAGGCTCCACGGGGTGGATGGAAATCCCGGCAGGGAGTCGAAGTGGGCGACGTCTTTCCCCGCTTCGGAGTCCCGTTCCTGCCGCTATTCCAGTCCGGGAGTTCGCGCCAACCAGAGGACTTCCCCCGACCTGCGCCACGTCACTCGGGATTCCCTTCTAGGAGCCGCAGCTGACAGCAGTTATGTCCGGGGTCGAGTGGCTGTCGCGAGCTCTACTGTGTTTCCTGTCACCACCTTCAGGCATGTGGCGGCGGCAGTGAGATTGATGGTGAGGACTTCAGGGCTACGAAGCTTTCCCGTGCTCGACGCCTTCCTCGTCTCGATCTCCGATCTGGAGCGGCGAATCCTGGGTTTCCCCCTCGCTTCGTCCCCTGGGAGTAGTCGTCATCACATCGCCGAGTCACCTCTGCACGAACCTCGTCCGGATCCAGTTCTGGGTCATCGTCAGGACCGTTCCTCCCACGCAGCTGTCATCCCTTCGCCTCGTCAGTGTGGAGATCCTACAGCCTCGTCCCCTGAGCCTCGTTCCCCCGCTGTCATTCCTGGACATTCGGGCTGGCTCACCCCGGCTGTTTCCCCCTCCTCCTCGACGCGCTTCCTGACCGCTGGGTGTGCCTGGAATCCCGGCCTGGTGAGCTCTCTGCTGGAGACAACGCGAGCGATCCTCAGACGAATTCCCGGGGGGTCCTCCGTTATCGCCGGGCGGGGAGAGGAAGAAGCAGATTCCACTACAGCAGGCGATACTCAACCTCCAGGGGGCAGGCAAGTCATTGTTTTTTCACACCTGCTTAATGATTTGCTCTGTCACATCCCTGGAGGAGAAGTTCAGGGTTCGCAGCTCCCTGAACTCTCCCCACCTGCTGTAACCTGTTTTCCTAATCCCGCATCCTCTGTGTCTCTCTCCGCCGAGCGGTCCCCGGCTCCGGGTCAACGTGGTGGGATATGGAGAGGGCCTGTGGTTCCGCAGCTACATTGCGGACGGAGGAGGGGGACTGACTGCTGCGTGGAGTCTACGCTGACGACTGAGCGTCCCTGGGTCTCCACGGAGGAGCGGTTCGGTCCAGCGGGACGAGATTCTTCTGGCTTCACGCCGAGTGGGTCGTCGGCGGGGTTACCTGAGCTGGAGGGATCTCAAGCTGCGCTGACCATCGTGCTGGCTGCGGGGCCCGACGCGGCTAGATGGGAGCCTGACAACGACCTCCTGACGACGGATCCTGGATCTTCGCAGTCCTGGACGGCGTCAGAACCCGAGATCAGGCGAGTGCTCTCCTTTCTTTTCTCTCTTTTTATCTTTGAGCACTTCAGCCTATCTCCAGGGGAGACGAGCAGGGTGCAGCCGCCCGCTGCGTCTGAGCTCGTCTCGCCGGGTTCTGGCGCTGCCGGTGATCCTGATCCCGGTTCTGTTTTCTCTTCTGAGCCTTCTTCCAGGGTCACCGGCGAGGAGTTGCTGTTCCTCGTGGTGCTGGAGGGTCCGGGTTCAACGTTGGAGGTCGGTTCTGGTGCAGTGTCCAACGTGGGTTCGCCCGAGACCCAATCGGGGTCCAACGTGGGTTCGCCTGAGGCCCGATCGGGGTCCGACGTGGGTGCTGCCCCAGTGTTGTCCAGGTCCGGTGAGGAGGTGGCCGTTTCCCTGAGGCCCGCCGCCCTCGTCATCGGCTCTCCCCTGAGCCTCTTCCACCGGGATCCGCTCTGACCCTTCGTCCGTCTCAACGGTCCTGGTGGTTGAGTGATGCGGGTCGACGACCCGACCCGCAAAACTTTCGGTTCGGTGATCTGGTTCCCCCCACTGGTCTGTGTTTCCCTCTGGGCAGCCTGGTTCGGCTGCCGGTGGACTGGATTCCTGGGATCTGGGTCCAGAGTTCGCCGTCCGAACATTTTTCTTCCCCTGATTCGCCAGCTGGACAATGGGCGGGGAGATCTCCGGAGCCATCTCGGCTATTTTTGGACTCTGCCTGCCATACACCTCGGGTGTCACTTTTTCTTTTATCGTTATTAAGGTCACTTGGGTGTAATGTCTGTCCTGTTGGTGGATGTGTATTTATAGTGCTGTGCGTTTTCCTTCCCTCGTACCCAGCATTTTATTTTTTGTACCATGTTTTTAGTCTCGTTTTTGCATTGTAGAGTTATGTTTTGTTCCCTTTCAGACCATACTCTGCAGTTGCCCATTCATTCCAGTCACTTTCATTTCTTTAGGTGACTGTGGGTATTTATATATTCATGTGTGTGGGTTTTTCTTTGCCTGCACTCAGTATTTCTTTTTTATGCCCTGTTGGTTCATTATAGAGTCATGTGCCTTGTTTTCCGTAACACCATGCTCTGTAATTGTCCATTTGTTCCAGTCACCCTCACTTTTCTTGGTGACTGTGTGTATGTACTTATATTGGTGCTGTGTATTGTGTTTTCCCTTTATTTGACCATACTCAGCATTTTTTGCCCTGTACCTTTTTGGTGGTTCTTTTTTTTTTTTTTTTTTTCTTGCTCTGGGTCACGCATGGTTGGTACTCTCTGGGTAGTATGTAACCGGCGTGCTGACCCAGTTCTTCTCCCCATCTGTACCTGGGTTAATTATTCTGTTGTCAGTATTGTATTTGGGTTTTTCTTTCCCGCTACCCTACATTGCCCCATTGGTGTTGTCCTTCCCTTGGCTTCTTCCCCTCCGGTCCGCCTCCCTTCCTCCCACCCTAGGTGGGGGGGGGGGGGGGGGCTGGGATGTTCCTGGTCGTTCAGGAGCCCAACCTTGAGGGAGGGGCTCTGTCACCATGGGTTGAGATGCCGTCTCGGCACTGAGCCCATGTTTTCCCTCATCCCTGCCTCCCATTGAGCAGCGTCTCAGCTGGCCCCCAGCTGGCAGCATTATGGACGGCTGGGGCCAATTAGTCTTCATCAGCTGGGGCGCTGCCAATGAGGATAAATAGGAGCAGCCTCGATGACTCGGGGCTGCGACATAAGCACTGCTAGGCTGAAGCCCCTTCGTCTGGTGTCAGCCTCAACTCCCCTTGCAGCATTCCGGTGTTTGTATCCCGCTGTGAGTATGCACGTCTTGTTACCCCCACGTCCGGTACAAGCTACCTACCCCTGCGCTGTGCAGCCTGAGAATGTACGTCTGTATGAGTGTCTGTGCTCTCCTCATCCCTTATCCCTTACCCAGAATAAAACATCTCGACTCACTGGCTTGTCCCTGGCTCTGATTGCCCGGCTCCCTAGAGCCGGATATGACAGATGGGATGAAACAGCACAACCGTCTACTTAGTTATCCTACATGGTATGATTATGTGCCCATACATATTCTCACCCTTCATAGCGACCGGTATTTTCCTAGTTGTATGCCGGAGGGGACCATTGTGTAAGTCTATTGCATCTTTTGCATTCAAAAACTATTAGGTTGTTACATCTTTTTTGCTGTCTCTGCAAGCAGCCCTGCTTAGGTTGTACAGTCTGACAGCTGTTGGTAGGAAGGACCTGCGAAACCTCTTGGTTGTGCACCTGGGATGATGTAGTCTGCTGCTAAATGAGCTCCTCAGTGCATTCAGTATGTCCTGCATAGGGTGGAACTCGGACTCCAGCAGAGATGACAGTTTAGCCACCATCCTTCTCTCTCCTATCTCCTCCACCGGGTCAAGGCGCTGCCCCAAGACAGAGCTAGCTTTCTTGATCAGTTTGTCATCTTGGGGTACCCGAGGCTGTGCCTCCACAACCCCGTGCTCGATTGGCAGTCCGGCAGTGTCCTCTCGTGGAGCTCGTTTTGCATGGGCACCTGCCTCCAGTCTGCGGCTTGTGCCCCATCCTCTCCTCTTCCTGCCCCTGACTCATCTCCCCCGGACCTCACCCTGGTGCCTCCGGAGTTCCACGATCTGGGGTTCGTCTTTAGCAAGTCCAAGGCGATGTCTCTTCCCCCCCACCGCCCGTATGACTGCACCATAAACCTCCGCCCGGGGGCGCCATTACCATCCGGCCGCCTCTACAGCCTGTCTTCCCCGGAGCGGGAGGCCATGGACACATACATCAGGGAGTCGCTCAGCGCCGGCATCATCCGCCCCTCCTCGTCTCCACTCGGGGCTGGGTTTTTCTTCGTCTCCAAAAAGGATGGATCCCTGCGGCCGTGCATCGACTTCCGGGCCCTGAACGACATCACGGTGAAGGACAGATACACCCTTCCACTCATGAACTCTGCCTTCCACTCCCTCCAGGGGGCCACCTGGTTCACCAAGCTGGACCTCCGCAGCGCATACCGTCTCATTTGAATCCGGGAGGGCGATGAGTGGAAGACGGCATTCCGGACGCCCAGTGGCCACTTCGAATACTTGGTCATGCCGTTTGGGCTCACCAATGCTCCTGCCGTCTTCCAACGGCTCATTAAAGACGTCCTGTGAGACTTCCTGGGGGTCTTCGTATTCGTATACTTAGATGACATCCTGATCTTCTCCAGGTCTCGGGAGGAGCACCAAGCCCACGTGAGGCGGGTTCTGCAGCGGCTTTTGGAAACAGACTGTATGTTAAGGCAGAGAAATGCGAGTTCTTTGCCAAGATGACCTCTTTCCTGGGTTTTATCATCTCCCACGATCAGATCCTCCCCGACCCCGCCAAGGTCAAAGCGATGGTCGAGTGGCCTACCCCTTCTTCCAGGAAACAGGTGCAACAGTTCATTGGGTATGCTAATTTTTACCGCCGTTTTGTGCCTAACTACAGCTCCATCGTCACCCCCCTGACCCGCCTCACCTCTCCCAAGGTGCCCTTCCAGTGGACCGAGGAGGCAGCAGCAGAGTTTGAGACCTTGAAGACGGAGTTCTCCTCCTCCCGGGTCCTGACCCAGGTTGACCCCACGCTGCAGTGCTTGGTTGAAGTGGACGCGTCCGACACGGGGGTGGGGGCAGTTTTGTCCCAACGTTCTCCGGTGGATGGGGTGATGCGCCCCTGTGCCTTCTTCTCCCGGTGCCTGTCTGCGGCTGAGCGCAATTATGACGTCGGCGACAGGGAGCTTCTGGCAGTAAAGCTTGCACTGCAGGAGTGGCGTCACTGGCTGGAGGGGGCAGCGCAGCCTTTTGTGGTTTGGACGGACCACAAGAACCTGGAGTACCTGAGGTCGGCCAAGCACCTGAATGCCCGCCAGGTGCACCGGTCTCTGTTTTTCGCACGCTTCAGGTTCACGATCACCTACCGTCCAGGCTCCAAGAATGGGAAACCCGACGCGCTGTCCAGGCAGTTTGCCCCTGAGACAGCGGAGGAGCGGGCCCACACCATCCTGCCCGACTCGTGTGTTGTGGGGGCAGTTTCCTGGTCCATCAGGGACAAGATCCGGAGGGCGCAGGAGACCGAACTGGACCCTGGCGGCGGCCTGGCAGGGAGGCTCTTCGTGCCATCAGGGGTTCGGGGGGATGTCATCCATTGGGCCCACATGTCCAAGCTCGCCTGTCATCCTGGCATCTCCCGGCTGGTGGACCTCCTTCAGCACTCCTTCTGGTGGCCCGGACTTCAGAAGGACGTCGCCAATTACGTCCGGGCCTGCCCCCAGTGCACCACGAGCAAGACCCCGAACTCACCTCCTGCAGGGCTGCTCCATCCCCTGCCGGTCCCGGGCAGACCCTGGTCACATATAGCCCTGGACTTCGTTACTGGCCTCCCCGTTTCTAATTCATACGACACCGTCCTGACTATTGTGGACCGATTCTCCAAAGCCGTTCACTTTGTGCCCCTCCATGGTCTCCCCACGGCACGGGAGACAGCCAATCTCCTAGTCCAACATGTGGTCAGACTGCACGGGATCCCAACGGACGTCGTATCTGATCGGGGGCCCCAGTTCGTGTCCCAAGTATGGAGGTGTTTTTGCAACCCCCTGGGGGCCACGGTGAGCCTCTCCTCCGGTCACCACCCCCAATCCATCGGGCAGTGTGAGCACACTAACCAGGAGCTGGAAGCTGCCCTGCGCTGCGTCACCTCCTCCAACCCATCCTCCTGGAGCTCTTACCTGGCCTGGGTGGAATATGCCCACAATTCAACACTGTCGTCGGCTATCGGGATGTCCCCCTTCCAGGCGTCATTGGGCTATGATCCCCCTTTGTTCCCCGAGCAGGAGAGCGAGGTAGCAGTTCCATCCATCCAGGCACACCTGAGGCGCTGCCGGAGCCTGTGGACCAGGACGCGCGAGGCGCTTTTACGCACGGCGGCACACAACAGCACTACGGCTAATCGCCACAGGAAGCCTGCTCCCGGTTACCAGGTGGGCCAACAGGTCTGGCTATCGGCCCTGGACGTCAATCTCAAGGCCGAGAAGAGGAAGCTCGCGCCACGCTTTATCGGTCCCTTCATCATCTCTAAGGTAATCTACCCGGTGGCTGTGCGTTTGGCCCTCCCCCCTTCCCTCTGTGTTTGCCCCATGTTTCACGTTTCCAAGGTCAAACCCGTGATCTCTGACCCACTCTGTCTTCCTCCTAGGGCACCGCCCCCTCCCGTGATGATCGACAGCCACCCGGCATGGGGTGTCACCTCCATCCTGGACTCCCGGCGCTGAGTGAAAAAAAAAATGGAGAGGACTCTGATAGCGACAAATGGAGAACTGTCTCGGAAGGTGGATTACATCATGATTACGCTTAGAGCCATTCACGATGGATTCAACGTCCAGCAATGAAGGATTAAGTACTGAATCTGTAAGAGAATATAAAGTTTCTTTCTCTCTGTGATCAGTACTATTCGACGAAATCTGACTCCCTCACAAAAATCCTCCTGATCATCTGCAGTCTTTGTTTTCAAAACATTGAGCTCATGGCCTTCGGACAGGCAGCTGCATGGCCAAGGACAATGCCAGCAGCCAGACAAAACATCTCCTGCCAAAGAGTCCTTGTTGTTCTTAACTGATACAAACACCTACTTTCAACATTACACTCATACTGATTCACAAAACTGATGATAAAGATGATTCACTCACTGCTCTCTCTGTGTCCTGTGAACTTTTTTGGTCTGCTGATTGTGCATTGAGGGCTTTTTTTCCTCTTGTAATCATAATATTGATCATATGTAACCACTATTCTGAAATCAATGATTTTTTTGCTCCTTCCTATTGTATTATCCTTTCCCATGTGTCACGCCGCGCCGCTCATCAGCGGCGCCACCTGCACGCACACCTGCACATCATCAGCGGCGAGGAATATAAGCCGCCTCGCCCTGAGCTTCGGCCTGAAGCCGCCAGACTTCTCTACTCATCATCGTGAGTCAACTTTTCCTTCAGCACGACACCTTCGGTAAGAAGCCCTTACCTCCTTTGTTTCCAGTCTGCTCCCCTGTGCACAGGTGGATTCCTCGGCGGCGGACAACGCCTCTCCCTCGCCAGTCCTCGCTGCTGCACCGAGTCCTGCAGGTGGCTGTCTCCCGGGTCCCGTCCTTGTAGTGCCAGTCATCTGTCCCTTGCAAGTAAGCGCCTCTCTCGCTTATTCTCCTCCTGTGTTGGTGTGTGCCCGTCACCCTGTGTCTTTGTGCTCTTTCCCATAGGGTTGCCGGCTGTACGGTCTCCTGCCTCTGTGCCCGAAGCAGACGCCGCCACCAATACATTTACATCCCGCAGACACACATCCATTCACTCCTGTTGCTAATAAACTATTTGAACTTCTCTGAGCCTGTGTGTGTGCGTCTCCTGAGCCGTGCGTTATGTCAGTACGGCTTCAGCAGAGCGGCTCGGCAGACGGCGGGCTCGCACACCGGTTTTCCACTCTCGAGGCTCAAGTGGATCAATTAGCCTATCAGCAACAGGTGATTTTCAATCAATTGTTAGATTTTACTAACCGGTTGGGCCGCTTGGACCCCCAGCAGTCGTTCCCCCCGGCTCGTCAGGGTGGCGCGGCTCCTGCTGCTCCAGTGGCCGTCCAGCAGGCTCCGAGTGCACCAGTTCGGCTCACACCCATTCCAACCCCCGCCCGCTTTAGCGGTAAGCTCGGCGGAGCGCGGGGGTTTATTATGCAGTGTGAGTCCGTTTTCCACCGTGTGCCCGGAGACTTTCCCTCAGATCATAGTCGAATTGGTTATATCGAGAATCTCCTGGAGGGGCGAGCTTTAACGTGGACCTACGCCGTAATGGTGAGGCCCAGTTATGCCGCCCTCACATATGACCAATTCGTGAGACGCTTCCTGGAGGTCTTTGACCATACTCCAACCGAGACGGTCCAGGTCGATCGGCTTCTCGCCCTCCAGCAGGGAAGCCGGTTGGCAGCGGACTACGCGGTCGACTTCCAGGTAGCGGCGGAGGAAGTAGGCTGGGAGGAACGCTCCCTCTGCGGCCTTTTTCTCCGCAGCCTCAATGATGATCTGAGGGATGAACTGGCTGGGCGGGATATTCCTGAGACGCTAGCGGAGCTGACATCCTTAGCGATTAGTTTGGATAACAGGCTGCGCGAGCGCTCCTCAGGGCGGAAGTCGTCTTCTTCTCGCCCTCGTGGAGCCTCGCCGCGCCTGTTCCAAGCTCGCCCCCTGGCGGCGCCGCCACCATCGTGCCCCGAGGAGTCGGAGCCGATGGTGACGGGCTGGACAAAGCTTTCACCTGCGGAGAGACAACGCCACCGTGAGTTGGATCTCTGCATGTACTGCGGAGATGACCAACACACGGTGAAGCTTTGCCCACGGAAAGCCAGTCGGCGGGGTCCGCGAGTCACTGTAGGGGGCCTTGCGGAATTCAACCGGTTAAACTCACACACTCAATTAATGCTGCCCATCCGTTTCTGCCACAACCCCACTGGGCACCTCACCCACGCACTGGTGGATTCGGGCGCAGAAGGCAGCTTCATTTCACAAAGCCTGGCAACCCGATTGGGCATCCGCTGCCAGGCGCTCAAAGACCCCATCTCCCTGGTCAACCTCTCCCGTGCTTCCCTTGGGAGAGTCACACACCAGACTGTCCCGGTCCCGGTGATCATCTCTGGTAACCACCGGGAGGAGATAACCTTTCTCATCCTGCCCAACTCTGTGTCGCCCGTCATCCTGGGGTATCCCTGGCTACGCCTCCACAACCCTGTCCTGGATTGGAAGTCAGCTGGGGTCTCGGCATGGAGCACGTTCTGCATGGGCACCTGCCTTCAGTCCGCTGCCTGCTCTCCGTCCGCTTCTCCCCCCGCTACGGACGCAGCACCCCCGGACCTGTCCCTGGTGCCTCTGGAATTTCACGACCTGGGCATGGTATTCAGTAAGACCAAGGCCATGTCTCTCCCTCCTCATCGGCCCTATGACTGCGCCATCAACCTCCGCCAGGGGGCACCCTTACCTTCTGGTCGGCTCTACAGTCTGTCGGCGCCGGAGAAGGAGACGATGAATGCCTACTTAAAAGAGTCACTGAGTGCTGGGATAATCCGCCCATCATCTTCACCCGTGGGGGCAGGGTTCTTCTTCGTTGGGAAAAAGGACGGATCCCTCCGTCCTTGCATTGACTATCGGGCCCTAAATGACATCACGGAGAGGGATCGTTACACCCTGCCCCTCATGGACACCGCTTTCCACTCCCTCCAGGGGGCGACCTGGTTCACCAAGCTGGATCTACGCAGCACATACCACCTCGTCCGGATCCGGGAGGGAGATGAGTGGAAAACAGCCTTCCGTACCCCGAACGGCCACTTTGAATACCTGGTAATGCCGTTCGGGTTGACCAACGCTCCTGCCGTCTTTCAGCGCCTCATCAACGATGTCCTCCGGGACTTCATCGGCCTCTTTGTGTTCGTCTACCTGGATGATATACTCATCTTCTCCAAGTCCAGGGACGAGCACCAGGTCCATGTGAGGCGGGTCCTCCAAAGGCTGCTGGAGAACCGGCTATACGTGAAGGCTAAGAAGTGCGAATTTTTTGCTAGAACAACCTCCTTCCTGGGATTCGTCATCGCTCACGACCAGGTGCGTCCAGACCCAGAGAAGGTGAAGGCGGTGGTAGAGTGGCCTACACCTGCGTCGAGGAAGCAGGTGCAACAGTTCGTGGGATTCGCGAACTTCTACCGCCGCTTTGTTCCAAACTTCAGCACCATCGTCGGACCGCTGACCCGCCTCACGTCCCCTAAGGTCCCGTTCCGGTGGACCGAAGAGGCCGCAGCTGCTTTTCAGGCGCTGAAGGCGGAGTTCTCCTCCTCCCGGGTCCTTCGCCAGGTCGACCCCGCGCTGCAGTGCATCGTGGAGGTGGATGCTTCGGACACAGGAGTGGGGGCGGTGCTATCCCAGCGGTCGCCTGACGACGGCGCCAAAAGGCCCTGCGCCTTCTTCTCCCGGCGCTTGTCCCCGGCGGAGAGAAATTACGACGTGGGGGACAGAGAGCTCCTCGCCATCAAGCTCGCGCTGCAGGAGTGGCGCCACTGGCTAGAGGGGGCAGACCTGCCGTTCGTGGTCCTTACGGACCACAAGAACTTGGAATATCTTCGATCTGCCAAGCGCCTGAACGCCCGCCAGGCGCGCTGGTCCTTGTTCTTCGCCAGGTTCCAGTTCTCCATCACCTTCAGGCCTGGCTCTAAGAACGGCCTGCCCGACGCCCTCTCTAGGCAATTCGCCCCCGAGGAGTCGGAGGACGTGCTCCACACCATCCTGCCCAGGTCGTGCATCGTGGGAGCCATCTCCTGGGACATAGAGAGCAAGATCCGGAAGGCGCAGGAGGTGGAACCTGACCCTGGCGGCGGACCAGAGGGAAGACTGTTTGTGCCATCAGCGGTTCGAGGAGAGGTCATCCACTGGCTACACACCTCCAGGCTCACCTGTCACCCTGGCTCCTCCCGGATGATAGATCTCCTCCAGAGGTCCTTTTGGTGGCCGGGCCTGCGGAGGGATGCGGCCCGCTACGCCCGGGCTTGTCCAATTTGTGCCACCAATAAGTCGGGAAATGCCCCTCCAGCGGGTCTGCTCCAGCCCCTGCCCGTCCCTGGCAGGCCCTGGTCGCACATCGCCCTGGACTTCGTCACCGGACTCCCAGTTTCCAACTCCTACGACACCATCCTGACCATCGTGGATCGCTTCTCCAAGGCGGTGCACTTCGTTCCCCTGTGAGGTCTCCCTACTGCCCTGGAGACGGCGGACCTCCTCATCCAACATGTGGTCAGGCTGCACGGGATTCCGGTGGACGTGGTCTTGGATCGGGGGCCCCAATTTTCCTCTGAGGTTTGGAAGTCGTTTTGTAACGCCATCGGAGCCAAGGTGAGCCTCTCCTCCGGCCATCACCCCCAATCCAACGGGCAGTGTGAGCGGACCAACCAGGAGCTGGAGGCTGCGCTCCGCTGTGTGACTGCATCCAAACCCACATCCTGGAGTAACCATCTTGCCTGGGTTGAATACGCCCACAACACCGCTCGCTCTTCTGCTACAGGGATGTCCCCCTTCAAGGCGTCCCTGGGTTACGACCCCCCGCTGTTCCCGGCGCAGGAGAGTGAGGTAACTGTCCCGTCAGTTAGGGCGCATCTCAGGCAGTTCCGCTCCATCTGGGCATCTGCGCGTAATGCGCTTTTACGCACAGCGGAGCGCAACAGAACTGTGGCGGACCGGCACAGAAGACCTGCCCCGGCGTACAGAGTTGGGCAACGAGTCTACGTGTCGACCCAGGACATAACATTGAAAGGCGAGAGGAGGAAGCTGGCACAGCGCTTTGTGGGACCCTACCCCATCACCCGGATCATCAACCCGGTAGCTGTGCGCGTGGCTATTCCCCCTTCCCTCCGCATCCATCCCACCTTCCACGTGTCTAAGGTGAAGCTGGCAGTCTCCGACCCCCTTTGCCCTCCTCCTGCTGCGCAACCCGCGCCCCGGATGGTTGGTGGCCATCCGGCCTGGGCCGTCTCTTCCATCCTGGACTCCCGGTGCCGGGGTCGTGGGTTGCAGTACTTGGTGGACTGGGAGGGCTACGGGCCTGATCATCGACAGTGGGTGCCCCGGTCATTTGTGTTAGACCCCTCGCTCATCGCTGATTTCCACCGAGCGCACCCAGAGAAGCCATCGCCAGGAGGCGCTGCTAGAGGGGGGAGTACTGTCACGCCGCGCCGCTCATCAGCGGCGCCACCTGCACGCACACCTGCACATCATCAGCGGCGAGGAATATAAGCCGCCTCGCCCTGAGCTTCGGCCTGAAGCCGCCAGACTTCTCTACTCATCATCGTGAGTCAACTTTTCCTTCAGCACGACACCTTCGGTAAGAAGCCCTTACCTCCTTTGTTTCCAGTCTGCTCCCCTGTGCACAGGTGGATTCCTCGGCGGCGGACAACGCCTCTCCCTCGCCAGTCCTCGCTGCTGCACCGAGTCCTGCAGGTGGCTGTCTCCCGGGTCCCGTCCTTGTAGTGCCAGCCATCTGTCCCTTGCAAGTAAGCGCCTCTCTCGCTTATTCTCCTCCTGTGTTGGTGTGTGCCCGTCACCCTGTGTCTTTGTGCTCTTTCCCATAGGGTTGCCGGCTGTACGGTCTCCTGCCTCTGTGCCCGAAGCAGACGCCGCCACCAATACATTTACATCCCGCAGACACACATCCATTCACCCCTGTTGCTAATAAACTATTTGAACTTCTCTGAGCCTGTGTGTGTGCGTCTCCTGAGCCGTGCGTTATGTCACCATGCTTCCTGTACCCTCCTGTTGGCAGGCGCGTTTACAGATGCAGCCGTGTCACCGGAAATGCAGGTCGTTTTCTGTGTCAAGTCAAATCCCTCGTATGTTATCAGTGATCTGTTATCAGTTATCTGTTAATGTACTTGGCAATAAATCTTTTCTGAGTTCTGAGTTCTGAGGTCATAGGCTGCAGTACCTGGTGGATTGGGAGGGGTATGGCCCGGAGTGGAGATCCTGGGTGCGCTCTTCCTTTGTGCTGGATAGGGATCTTACCACGGAGTTCCACCGGGCGCACCCGGATAAACCAGCGCCAGGAGGCGCTGCTCGGGGGGGAGTACTGTCACAACTCGCCATCCCCAGTCATCTGCCTCAGCTGCGCGCACACCTGCACCTCGTCAATCACAGACTATTTAACCCACTCGGCCCAGAACATCGGTCTGGAGCCATCTGTTAATCAACGCTCTCAATCCCTCTGCAGGATCGTTCCTTCCCGACCTGCAGCATCTCCTACCAGCAAGTAAGCTGCATTTTCACTCAGCTGTCTTCCAGTCTCTCCCCTGTGCACAGGTGGATTCCCTGGCGGCGGATTCCTCCCGTCCTCGCCACCTCCTCTTCCTCCTCATCCATCCCTCGTCAAGCGCGCAGCAGGGCGCTGTCTCCCAGGCAAGACTTCCTTTGCCAACGCCAGCCACCGTAACATCTGCAAGTAAGCAACACTCGGTACATTAACCCCGCATGGTGAAGGTTAACTCATATTCCTGTCTCTGCTCTGTCCATAGGGTTGCCTGGCTGCACGGCGTGCCATTCTGCCCCCGGCGCTCCTCGTTCACCCACAGACCATTCACATTCCGCATACACGCACCCATACATCTCTTGTTGTAGAACAAAGCCTTTGAATCTCACCTGAGCCTGTGTGCGTGTTCCCTGGGCCAGTAATTATGTCAATAACCATATAAGGAATTATGTCCATGTAAGGAGTTACTGCAATAACTGTGTCACGGTAGGTGGAAAACTGGACCCAAACACAGTAGTAAAGTTCACGGTCTTTATTGAAGAGCTGGCCAAATGGGCAAAGCTCGAGGGTGAAACACAAAAACAAACGGCTCAGAAACTGCAACAAAAAACTCACATAAAACTTGGCAGGATTACAGGCTGAACAAAAGTGTGTTGATCATGCATGTATGACTAACAACACCCATGGTTCATCCAGGTTGACACCAACATATATAGACACAGGTAATCAACGTAACACAGAATAGGCAGGCACAATCGGGTAAACGGAGACAGTGAGGCATGGTCACAGAAAACAGGACAGGCGGTGCTACACAGATAATCACACACAGAGGATCAGGAGAGACAAGACCATGACAATCATGATGATGATAATATCAAAATAAACATGACAGGAACTAAGGAGAACCATCAAGACTAAAAATCAGACAGGGATAACAATAATAATAATTAAAGCTGCAAGCAGCTGTAAGTGGACCCTCACCACCGCCCCCCCACTGCCCATCGGACCCAGCAAATTTCTTGTTGTTGCGGCAAGCACTGCGTGAATAATAAAGAAAAACATTTGGCAAAGTAGTTTCTTGTGAGCAGTATGTGGCACTATAACTTTGTCAATGATGTTTATGTAGGAGCGTGCGGGACAGGTCTAAGATCCATCATAGCAGTTATGGGGTAAATTGGACAAAGTTTGTCCAAATGACAGCTGTCCGACGTATTGCCAGGAGGGAAACTTTGGCATGTGGCTGTGACAGTGCTTACATGTTAGGTACGTGTTGCAGACCCATATTGGACTACAGAAGAGTCACCTTAACTTACATTCCACATTTCGTGACGCTCAGATTTTCCTAAGCTTCCAAAGTAAAAAAAAATGTATTGAATGGTGAGGAGTGGGTTTCCATGGCAACTGTGATGATCGCAGGACAAAAGTGACTTCCACTGAGGGTAATCCAATGCGCTCTGAGAAACCACTGAAAATGTCATGTCATTCTGACTACTGGTCTTTCCGCAAAAGTTGATACAATTTTGTGCAGTACTTCATGTCAGCAGTAGGTGGTGGTTTGACAGTTTTGTGAATGTTGATATACAGACGTGTTCTGAGTGGGATTAGTATGATTTGTGCAAAGTTTGGCCAAATCAGATGAGGATTGTCTGAGCTGTAATTCATGTTTTGCATGGCGAGGAAGCCATTGAAGCATGCCGGTCGCCATGGAAACAGTTCTGTATTATGTACATGTACTGTCAGTGAGCCCTAGTCATTCCTTCATGTCATTTTTTTCACCTGGTGAGAGAAAAATAAAGAAAAGTTTTCAGCAATTCTTCCTTTAATCACTAGGTGGCGCTATAACTTTTGTTCATTCATTCATTCATTCATTCATCTTCTTCCGCTTAATTCTTTTCGGGTCGCGGGGGGGCTGGAGCCTATCCCAACATCTTTGGGTGAGAGGCAGGGTACACCTTGGACAGATCGCCAGTCCATCGCAGGGCCACCCACAGAGAGACAAACAACCATTCACTCTCACAGTCACACCTAAGGACAATTTAGAATCCCCAGTTTTGATGCCAATTAACCTAACTTGCATGTTTTTGGCATGTGGGAGGAAACCGGAGAAATCCCGGAGTAAACCCACACAGACACGGGGAGAACATGCAGACTCCACACAGATCACTGTTGGTCGGGGGCTGGGATCGAACTCAGGATCCCCCGGCCAAGGGTGGGGTGCTGTGCTGCCGCAGCGCTAACCACTCTGCCACCGCGCTGCCCTATAGATGCGTTCAGGGCGGAACTAATATCGATCATAGAAAATTTGGTGAAAAGCGTACACAGTTTGTCCAAGTTACAAGTGTCCGTTGTTCTAACCACAAAGTGGTGCTATAATTTTTGTAAATTATTTTTACATAGGAGCATGCAGGATGGGACTAATATCCATCATAGGAAATTTGGTAAAAATTGGACAAAGTTTGTCAGAGTCACAAGTGTCCATTGGTTTAACTACTAGGTGGTGCTATAACTTTTGTTAAGTATTTTTTATAGAGGAGCATGCAGGATGGGACTAATATCCATCATAGAAAATTTGGTGAAAATCGGATAAAGTTCATCTAAGTTACAAGTGTCTGATGTTCTAACCGCTAGGTGGTGCTCTAAGTTTTGTTAATTATTTTTATATAGGAGCGTTCAGGGTGGGACTAATATCCATTGAAGAAAATTTGGTGAAAATCAGACAAAGTTTGTCCAAGTTACAACTTTCCAATGTTCCATGGTGAGGAGTCAACCTTCGCCATGTCGCCATGGCAACACTTCCCTGTCAGTTATGTGTTGCCCACCCATATAGAACTACATGTGTCACCTCAACCTATGTTCCAGATTTCATGACTCCAGGTCATTCCCAACCCTCCCAACAAGATCATGGATTGAATGGCGAGGAGGGCGTGTCCATGGTAACAGCAGTGACGCCATGCTAATGGTGATGTGCAGTTATGATCATCCAGGTTTCTGATAAACCTGAGAAAATTGCACGTCATTCTGGCAAGTAGTGCATGAGCAATAAATAAAACAGTTTTCTGCAATTCTTCCTATAACCACTAGGTGGCGCTATATCTTTTGTCAGGTATTTTTATATAGACGCCTTCAGGGTGGGACTATTGTCCATCAACTTTGGTGGACATTGGACAAGTTTTGCTTGAGTTACAGCTGTTTGATGTTGTAAGGAGTGGTGTCAAACTTCACCATGGCGCCCTGGCTACACCGTTGAGCTTTTTACTGTGACTTATACAACTTCTAATGGCCCATGTCTATAGATGCTGTCATGCAAAAATGAGCTCAATCTGAGTAGTTTGTTCAAATGCAGGGGGTGGTTTTTGGCAAAATTGGAGGCGGAGTGGCTTTGAGGCAAGATGGCGGACTTTCTGTTGGCCCTGGGTAAGGGTCACAATTATGTTTTTTGCATGTTTTGAGGTGTTGCACACCGCACCCGAATTTTGTGTCTGTACGGCAAACTTTAGTATCACCGGTCTCCATTGACCTTATATGTTTGGCCCCGCCTCCAAAAATTTGGGGTGGGGGGGGGTACATATTTTTTCCAGTTTATAAAATTTTTCGCCTGGTCTGAGGGGTGTGCGGGAAAAAAAAGCGTTTTGGTTAATGTTTAGAGGGTCAAAGATGCGATTGTTTGGGGTAAAGAAGAATAAACGCAGCGGATGCAATAGGGCTCTTGCCCACTGATGTTGTCAGTGGCTCAGGCCCTAATGATAACCCAGGATAATGATAATAATCAAAGTAAAGTACAGAAGATCCCAAAATAAAACCTGAAGTGAAGACAAGGGCTGGGACCCCTGCCCTGAGGACAGGAAAATACAAATTATAAATCAGAATGAGGGCAGGGGACCCAGCCCAGGCCCTGACAGTTCCCCCTCTAATGGGGCGGCTTCCAGATGACCTCAAGAGTAACATCATCATTATCATCATCATAGCAGTCTGTCGGGGGTGACAATGACTGTTTCATTTAGGTCTGATCAGATTCCTCCACGCAGCGTTGTCCTTCGCCTTCCGTCGCCAGGAACTCCTGACATCAACAGAGAGAAAAAAAAAGGAAAAAACAAAACAACCCTCACAGGGTGAGTGGTGCAGGTACAAGGCCAGGTGGGCTGAAACAAACTGTAACCCCCCCACAGTATCCAAAACAAACACTGTTCAAGGGCCAAATAAAGTCCAATGCCCCAAAACCCAAAACAAAGCAAAGGGTCGGGTGGTCTACCCAAGTCCATGGGCCACAAGACTGTAACAAACAGCAGATCAGGAGGTCTACCAAAGTCCGTAGGCCCTCGGACCGAAGAACAGTGTGGGTCAGGGGGCTTGCCCCAGTCTATGGACCCCCCCAGACTAGAATGCAGGGCTGGTCTGGCAGCCTTCCAATGTCCTTAGGCCACCAAACCGGAGGACAGGGTGGAACAGCAGCCGCAGGAACACAGAGCTCACCAAACAAGCACAAAAGAGCTCTATGCTCTGCGACCGATGACTGATGCATGTTGACCCCTGCCTCTGGAATGAAAGGTGGAGGCCCGCCAGCCTCTGCGCTTGGAACCACCACCCCCCCACACTAGGAGCAAGGCAAGTCTTTTCAAAAATAGTAGCTGTAAATAAATAAAAAGGTACTTGTTTTAACTCCCGATCTCCTGCTGCTGGGGTAACAACCTCAGGATGAGTAGTTGGAACCGGAGCGTGCACCTCGGGCAGAGCAGGAACAGGAGCATGCACCTCAGGCTGAGCAGGAACTGTGATGGGCATCGTGGGAACAGCTGGAGCTGTGGCGTGCACCTCAGGGACAGGGGAAGCCGTTGTGTGCACCTCTGAAACAGCTGTTGTGCACACCTCAGGGACCAGCTGGAGATGTTATGTGCACCTTGGGGATAGCAGGAGCTGTAACGCGCACCTCTCGAGCAGCTGGGAGCTGTCTGAAGAAGAGCCGGAGCTGGTGGTGGTGCTCGGAAGCGTCATGGAGCTGGTGCTGGAGCTGGGGAACAGCATGGATCCAGTACTGGACGATCCTCACACAGCCCAGATGCAGAAACAGCTACCAGTGGGACATCAGGTTTGGTGGCTACAGCTGCTTGGAACCCACTCCTGGAGGTAGCTGCAGCTGGAGGAGCTTCTGGGGCAGCCGGCTTCTCCCAGACCAGTAGTTTCCCTCCCAGTATTGCCAGTCTCTCACAAAACGCAGAATTGGACACAGGAGATGCAGGTGAGGATCGGTGGATGGACAGGGTAGCAGAGTTAACAGTAAAAATGGGGAAAGAGCTCAGTGGTGACAGGTGGCTGTTGCTGAGCCCCCTTCCTAGGAACAGGGTAAAATCTTTCATTAATTGATGTAAAATAATGAAATGGTACTTGCGGTGGTTCCTGCTCTGCTGCCACTGAACCATCCAGTGAGTCCTCCTGGGAGAAGCTGGAGTTTGTCGGACGGGTAGAGGATGCTCAATGGTATTGAGCTGGCAATGGGTCAAAGGAGGAGGAAATGGAGGCCTGGGGCGCCCCCGCCGTAGATGGAAAGCCAGGCCGCTGTGTCCTTCAGTGCCAGTGACGACCACGTCTTCCCCTGGATGAATGTGATCCCTCCTCCATTGACTCCTCTCCCCCCCACAGGAAACGACTCCATCAGCCCGTGGATGATAATCTGGCTGTTGACATTCTAGTCAAGCAGAGAGGCAAGCTGAGGGAACCAACGCAGGGATGGAAGTGTCTCACTCAGTTCCTTGGCGTATTCGAGGCAGAGGAGGGCTTCCTCTGGCGTGCGGGAAGTGCGGGCATCCTTGATGTGGGCCTTGATGTTAGTAGCCACCCATGCTTCCTCCTCATTAAGGCCCATCTGCCGGAACTTTATGAACACTGGGTCCATTGATGGGTGTTGTACGGTCATGGTAGGTGGAAAACTGGACCCAAATGCAGTACTAAAGTTCACGGTCTTTATTGAAGAGCTGGCCAAACAAGCACAGCTCGAGGGTGAAACACAAAAATAAACAGCTCGGAAGCTGCAACAAAACACCCACCAAAACTTGGCAGGATTACAGGCTGAATAGAAGCATGTTGATCACGCACATACGACTAACAACACCCATAAGGAAACACAGATTGACGCCAACATTGACGTTCTTTGATACATTGATTACACAGGTAATCATTGTAACACCAAACAGGTGGGCACAATCGGGGTAAACAGAGAGAGCAGGGCATCTTCACAGAAAACAGGACAGGCAGGGCTTTACAGATAATCACACACAGAGGATCAGGAAAGACAAGACCATGGCAATAATGATGATGATAATAATAATAATAATAATAATAATGATAATAATAATAATAATAATAGATAAATATGACAAGAACTAAGGAGAACCATCAAGACTATAAACCAGACAGGGATAATAATAATAATAATAATAATAATAATAACCCAGGATAATGATAATAATTAAAGTGAAATACAGAAGATCCCGAAATAAAACTTAAAGCCAGGATGAGGGCTGGGACCCCCTGCCCTGAAGACAAGAAAATACAAATTACCACAACTGGTCACATGCCATATAAGGAATGCACATAAAAGGAGTTACTATGATGCTTCAGTTATTTATTTTTTTTATCTTCTTGTTGTTTTCATCCAAATATTACATTGTGCATCCTGATCTGGGAGATAGAATGAGAAAGAAGAAAAAGGAAATTAATCACCATTTTATACACCAGAGAGCAAAAAGAAATATATATGGAAATATGGATGGAGAAAAAACAAAGAAAATCAACAATGTGGAACTGACTTTGGCACTTTTCCAAGATATGAGTGCGGAGGAGTCTGATGGATGGAGAGGTTTCAGACTTCAAACATAGCTATAAGTGGCGATCATCTGGTTCCAAGCAGGTGTGGACTTCAAGGTCTTATTTTGTTTGCAAAAGTATCTAAAACCAAAGGTCTACTATTGTCATGAATCTGGGTTTGGTTGTTCCAAATCCAGTTCTGACTTATTGTTATTTCTTGCCCTGTTTCCCATGAGGCACATCAGGGAGCTGTTTTGGTCGTTCGCTCCCTGACAGCTTGGGCACGCCCCCTCCTCCTGTCAAGTGCCATCAGCTGTGTGTCATTACGGTTGTTCACACACACACACACACACACACACACACACACACACACACATGCACACACTCCATTCATTCCCATTCACACGCTCATACACGCTCTCTCACACGCCAGGTTCAATTATGTTCAGCCCACGCTTCCTCACACTGGCAATCTCTTTCCTCGTCAGCATCAGGATTATTTATTTGCTGCGTTTGTGGAAAGAGATTGTTGGAGCGTTAACCTCCATGCGCGGCAACTAGTTCTTCACGTTTGGGTTCTCACTACCAACATGTTATTCAGCCAGTCACTTTAAGTTCGGTTAATCCCTTGGTGTTACGGCTGACTCTGCTTTTCTTCCTCATCCTCCAGACTGCATGGACAGCCTGAATCGCTCCAGTCCCTTAAGTTTAATGTTTGCCTTTCTCCTTGTGCCGACAGCTGCCCTGCGGCACTAGGCAATTCCCCCTCCGGGCTGTAGAGCATCCGGGTGGCGTTCCTGCATGTTTGGGGGCCTCTTTCCATCATTTCTATTCCCTGTATTTTTGTGGTCGACTGGACTTGTTATCTTTGTGGAAGTTTATGTTAATAAATGGCACGTTCTACTCTAGCTATTGGGTTTTTCATTCCTTCCCTCGTGCACCACGAAATGGCACATGGGGAATAGTGACATAATGCTCCGACCATACAGAAAAAAACCCAGCGGAGTAGAAGTGTGTTTTTTCTTTTTCTTTCCACGCTTTTTTCCTTCCTCCCCGAGTGTCAACATGGTGGTTCGGACAGAGAGGGAGTCGGAGCAGGAGCTGCGCTCGCTGTGCTTCTTGGAGGAGATCTTCTCGTGGACACAGAGACCCCTTCCTTCCCGACTGTTCGGCAGGCTCGAGATACTGTGAGGAGGGTTGAGGAGCGAGATAGCCTCTGGGACCATCTCGAGGCAATGGCAATCCTCCGGGACATCTTTGCCGTGCCATGTGAGGAATCGGCTGAGGATCTCCCAGTGCTCGAGCTCCTCGCAGCCACTCCGCTTGTTTCTCCAGGAAATGCGGGGCTTCTCTGCATGGGTGACCCACTGCCCAGCGCAGTGCTCCGCATCCCGGATTATCTGGTTCCCAAGTCACCCGTGAAGAGGAAGAGAAGGAGGAATCCCTGTCGTCAGAAGCATCCAGAACGCTGACTACAGCTCTGCCTCCCTGCACCGAGCCATGCTCTGCTCCGTCATGGGAGGAACTAGAGGAACATAGGCGGGCTCTTCTGGCTGAGATGGACCTCATCCTGGAGGTGAAGCTGTGACTCCTCCCGGAGATGGCTGGGAGATTAAAGGAACTTTCCCGGAGGGAGGGGAAGTTGCAGCTCGATGAGGAACGCCAGGAAGGGAGAGAAGACTCTTCGGAGGCCGCTGGGGACGTCCCAACCCAGAGCTTGTTCTGCCGCCAGCGAGAACGTCATACTGTCACAACAGCAACCTGCATCAGGGATAAGAGAGCAGCAGCAGCGGCGCATGAAGCCGAGTAGGTCCGGACTCATGGTGCTCAAGTGGGTTCAGGTCCGCTGATCCGAATGCAAAGACGACCTGCAGATCACCGTGCAATTGAGGCCAGCCACCTTCCACATGGCCGATGGTTTGAGATGGCACTCCAGCCATCTGTGGAGGGTAAGATCAGCAGCTGCCCCTGATCAAGATGTGACGCGGGAGCCGACCCAACTAGTGTGGGACCCAGGCTGGGACTTTGCTGATGAGCAAGCCATGATTCCAGTGAGAGAGCACCCAGGTCTGCTACGGCCAGCAACTCCAGGGCTGCACTCACCGTGGGCTCGCCTGAGGCCCCGGAGGTTGGACAGTAAGAAAATGGCTCTGTTTTTGAAATGTTTAGACAAAGCATGGTTGGTAATAGTGGCAGAATAATCCACTCAACCATGCAGGCTTCTACCAGCAGTCTACCTGGTTGCCCAGGTTCATATGGGTTTACATAATAGTTCAAAAGGTAATGGTTATGGTGTATGGAACCTGAAATGGTTTATGGTCTGGTTTAAAGTTAATACTACCACATTATACTATCAACATCATGCAAATATGCGTATTGTATTATTAGCAATTTGTTGTGTTAACCATCATTCAAAATGGCACAACCACGGTTAACCATCACCAGCTAAGTTCTGGCTTTTCCCAGGGGGGAGGTGAATGTGGCATATTGATGTACCACCATGCACGTTATGGACGTGGTGACGCAGGGACGGATAATGTCACCACACCGTGAGTATATGAAGGGACTAACGTCGGGAGTCCTGGTCTTTGATGCTCCGCCTCTAGCCTACACACAGTCTGTGCTCCTGCACAGTTAGCTTGTTTTTGCTTGTTCCACATGTTGCTAACTCTTCATTAAAGCTAACCTTCAACACACAGACCTATCCGCTGGTCCCTGTTTCCAGACATAACAGTGATGACATTGTACTCTGACATACTATCACCATGACAACAATACAAAAACAATGAGCAAGGATGTAAATGAACAAACCTTTACAACTGGGAGGCTGTATTGATGTTGGGTTCCACCTCCAAAATCAAGGAAGGCAATGAAGGCGTCACTTTTCTACAATGGAATTAAGTAGCGACTCATCTTCAACATGTATATACAGTTTACAGTTAAAATATGATTCTTGTAAGAAGAAGAATCTCCATCAGTCTCCCAAATCTGTGAAACTATTGAAAATTTATCTCTGCGTCAACTCCCAATTTATGCTTTCACCCCTTCTAGGAAGAACTGCATCAGCACTTTTGGACAATAAAAGTAAATAAGTATGTGGATCCAGCATGCCATTAACATTCTTAGGTTATTGTATTGTAAATACACCTGCTTTTGTAAGGTTCAGCCACTGTTTAATCACTGTTCCTGGCTACAATTACGCCATGAGGACAAAAGAACAATGCAAGTCAGAGAAAAGGTTATGATAATATACAGCAGTGCATGAATACAAAATTTCCACATCGCTGAACATCCCCTGGAGTTCAGTTACATATTATTAAGAAATGGAATGAATATGGCACATGGATAAATCTGCCTGGAGCAGGCTGTATCTTTTAGTGGGAACAAGCTTCTGCCGTGGAAGCATCTAGAACACCAAGACAATGTAATATTCCTTTGAGGTATTTCTACCTAGTTTATTTGTCTAGCACAGTCAGCTTCAGGCTCTCTGTGGCTCTAACAAGACAGATATCTCAGTCTATATCAACGGCCTGGCTAATTATCTTATAATATGCCATGTAATTTGTGCTTTAAAGCTCACAGGAGACTTTTTGTTCACTGAATTTAGCTCCCAAGATAGTAATGCTGTCTTTGAGGAACAGGTCTTTTTCTCTCGGCACAGTATACCGTGTGCCCACTGTGGTCTCATAAAAGGCTTTTTTTTTTTTTTTCAGAAGGGAACCATTAAAGCAATAAATAATATAGAAAACAACAAAATGAGTTAATTTTGAAAGGACTTCTTTAAGAAAACCTTATGGTCAGACGTCAACATCAGAATGCCAATCTTGTTATATGGCACACAGACTCTGCTCTCTGAAAACAATCATGTTTGCTGAGCCATGTTTAATATGGCCGTGCACTTTCCTACTGTTGAGAGACAGACTGGCAGGTTATCAGATTATCAGTTTGCCATAATTACATTCACCACGCCACACTGTTGTACTGCTCTGCAAAAACCTGGCAAGGTGCCCCGGCCACTGACCCTTAAAGGGAAAAAAAATTACCCATGTAAATGGCAGTTATGTAGTACATGCTCTGTAGATTAAGATTTTGAACAGCATTGCCATGGTAGGGCCACCACAAGAAATGTATATCTGCTAAGGTCAGGTCTTCATGATGTTTGTTATAAGCAGCACAGACCATTTGTTACCACCATCGCTGCTGCCTCTCTCCACATGAGATGTCTCCTACTTCTCTAATGTGGATTTATGACACCTTACATGAGCTTTCTGTGAAGGCGGCCTCCTGTTGAGCTGGGCTGGGCTTGATGAACAAGCACCCACCTAAACGAAGACAAATCTGAAGTGACAGCATTGCAGCCTTTCCCAGCGAACTTAGCTGCGGGAGCATCTGCCACATGTGCTCAGGGGGACCGAAACGGAGAAGTGAGTGTGAAATGGTGGCGAACTGAGTGGTGATATCCTGCAGATTTGCTTTGTGAACTTGTACACATTGAACTAATTAAAAAAGCTTACGTTGTTCATCAAAGATGTCACAAAAACACACTGACTGTAACCTTTATTTGTAACATTTGCTGTCACTGGGGTTGTGAGTTTTAAATTTTTTTTTAAATTTTATTTTTACAAAATGTTGAAAAGCAGCATGGCAGTTGTAGATAGTGTAAAATATTGATCATATTCTGACCTTTCCTGTGACCTTTTACCTTTCTAATCTTTATAATATGTGCTCTCCTTTAAAAAATAAATCACAAATAGGGTGGATGGTTGCAGTAGCTGCACAAAAACCTTGGTGATATTAAAGCCTGATAGCAGGGTCTGTGCAAACTAGGGTTGTATCAGACAACAAACACCTATTAATTTTCTTGACTTGAGGGTGAAAGTCTGGAACAACCACTTTTAGGTGAGAGGCAGAGAATACCCACAGGGGTCAGTAAAGAGCATGCCACTGATCTGCAGCACAGAGCCATCTTTCCTACATGTCTCTCACCTCTGATTTTCACCCCATCTGTATTCACTGTTGCTGTGCAAATAAAGGCTAAAAATAAATAAAAAGTAATAAATATGTTTTTAAAATGAAATTTAAGTATCTCTTTACCTGTTGGCATGATTATTGCCTCCTAAATGTCCAACTTTGATATTTGCAGCTTGTCTTCTAAGTTGTTTTTTTTCCCCCCATAAATACTTTTTTTTTTTTGCATTTAAAAAAACACACTTTTTTGGGGGGAGGGGGAACTTTTGTATTTTGAAAATTTTTTCTCATATGTTTGACACTTGATTTTCTTTACATCTGAGGCTTGCAGTGGTGTGAAAAAGTGTTTGCCCCTTCCTGATTTTTTGTATGTTTGTCACACTTAAATGTTTCAGATCATCAAACAAATTTAAATATTAGACAAAGATAACACAAGTAAACACAAAATGCAGTTTATAAATGAAGGTGTTTATTATAAAGGGGAAAAAAATCCAAACCTACATGGCCCTGTGTGAAAAAGTGATTGCCTCCCAAACCTCATAACTGGTTGGGCCACCCTTAGCAGCAACAACGACAATCAAGCATTTGCGATAACTGGCAATGAGTCTTTTACAGCGCTGTGGAGGAATTTTAGCCCACTCATCTTTGCAGAATTCTTGTAATTCAACCACACTGGAGGGTTTTCGAGCATGAACCGCCTTTTTAAGGTCATGCCACAGCATCTCATCGGATTCAGGTCAGGACTTTGACTAGGCCACTCCGAAGTCTTGATTTTTTTTCCTTAAGCCATTCAGAGGTGGACTTGCTGGTGTGTTTTGGATCATTGTCCTGTTGCTGAACCCAAGTGCACTTCAGTTTGAGATCATGAACAGATGGCCGGACATTCAGGATTTTTTGGTAGACAGCAGAATTCATGGTTCCATTTACCACAGCAAGTCTTCCAGGTCCCGAAGCAGCAAAACAGCCCCAGACCATCACACTACCACCACCATATTTTACTGTTGGTATGATGTTCCTTTTCTGAAATGCTGTGTTACTTTTACGCCAGATGTAATGGGACGCACACCTTCCAGAAAGTTCTAGTATTTTCCCAAAAGTCTTGGGGATCATCAAGACATTTTCTAGCAAAACTGAGATGAGCCTTTATGTTCTTTTTGCTCAGCAGTGGTTTTCGTCTTGGCACTCTGCCATGCAAGCCATTTTTGGCCAGTGTTTTTCTTATGGTGGAGTCATGAACACTGACCTTAACTGAGGCAAGTGAGGCCTGCAGTTCTTTGGATGTTGTTTTGGGATCTTTTGTGACCTCTTGGATGAGTTTTCGCTGCGCTCTTGGGGTAATTTTGGTCAGCCAGCCACTCCTGGAAAGGTTCACCACTGTTCCATGTTTTTGCTATTTGTAGATAATGGCTCTCACTGTGGTTTGCTGGAATCCTAAAGCTTTAGAAATCGCTTTATAACTTTTTCTAGATCTCAATTACTTTGTTTCTCATTTGTTCCTGAATTTCTTTGGATCGCAGCATTATGTCTAGCTTTTGAGGATCTTTTGGTCTACTTCACTTTGTCAGGCAGGTCCTATTTAAGTGATTTCTTGATTGAGAACAGGTGTGGCAGTAATCAGGCCTGGGTGTGGCTAGAGAAATTGAACTCATCTTTCCAAAGATGTGATAAACCACAGTTAATTTAGGTTTTAACGGGGGATGGGGGAACACTTTTTCACACATGGCCATGTAGGTCTGGATATTTTTTTTACCCTTAATAATAAACACCTTCATTTAAAAACTGCATTTTGTGTTTACTTGTGTTATCTTTACTTAATGTTTAAAATTGTTTGATGGTCTGAAACATTTAAGTATGACAAACATACAAAAAATGAGAAATCAGGAAGGGAGCAAGCACTTTTTCACAGTACTGTATTTGGAGGGTAAATTTTTCACTGTTTTGTTTTGGGGTTTTGTTTTTGTTTTTTTGTTTTTTGGCTAGTCAGCATTATAGCAAGCCAACATTTATGGATAAAAAGGAACATTTATAAAGAAATGGACCAGCCTGAGGAAAAAACTGAATATCCAAATCCCAAATTTTAAAACTGAATACTTGTGTAATGAATGAATAGCAAGATAATTACATATTTGGGTACAGTCTTAATAATAATTGTTTACCTCTTCATAAACAAAGTGAGTAATGTTTTATTTGTCAACGATGGCTCTCTCGAGCCATCAATGAGACGCCGAAAGCCAGCCAATGAGTTTGCATAATTTATTAACAGAAGACAATAATGCAAAATAATGAGCCACGTGGGGCAAAAGCATGAACACACTTAGTTCCTAAATCACAGACTGTGAGGAAGGCAGGCTATGAGAGAACACTTACTGTGAATCTCCTACGATGGAGGTTAAACGGAGGAATGTTTGACAAGGTCGCAGTGAGGAGTAGGCCTCAGCTGCTTCCTTAAATACCCATCACATTCCAATGAATAGGGATTGTAATCAGGGGAAACACTGAACAGCTGTCACAACGTGACTCAGCTTTGACAGCCGGAACTCCGCCGTGACGCTGTCAGAATAAAAGCCCTGACAGCCATATGATACGCCTGAGAAGAGAACAAGAACCCCCAGACAACCCGAGTGCGGACAGAGTCAGCGCACGGACCATGACAGTTGCCCCCGTTCACGAGGCGGATTCCAGATGCGGTGTAACATCGAGCCCCCCTCCCCCACCTAGAAGGTCAACAGGACCACCCCAGGGAGGGAGGAGGGGGAATGGCGAGGAGGGCCAGAACCAAACCTCATCATAGAGGGAGACAAAAAAAAAAAAAGGGAAAAACAGGCTACAACAATCAGAACAGTGTAAGGACGACAGGGGCCAAAAAATACAGGCAGACACCCTGCACCCAAGGAAAACCTATGGGGAGAAGACAGAGAAAAACTCAAATGACTGCAGATAGAACAACATAATCAGTCCAATAGAGTCACAGAAAAAACAAAAAACAAAAAACATCTTCATAACCCACAGAGAAAACAGGGAACTCAAATACATGCACAAAGATGTAGCGTACCCCCATAATACTAGGGAGGAGAAAAAAAACTCATGCTACAAAGCAGTGATAAATATAGTCCAAAATAGTCCAGATAATGGGCATGGGCAACAAGGCACAACCCTCAGACTACGGAGGAGAGGAGAAAAAAAAAACACGCTAAAGAGAGGTGAAAAACACAGTTCAGTTACAAAACACCAGCGCATCCCTAATTGAAGAGCAGGCAGAGGAAAAAAAAACAAAACAGGGATGACAGCAGGCAGAGCACAATAGCACAACACAAATAGTTCAGGAGGTCTTCCTGCGTCCAGATCGCTGGCAGAGAAAAAAGGAAAAGTTTGGGTGGCCTACCCCAGTCCCAGGCCAGGAAAAACAGTCCCTCTGGCAGCCGGACCAGATCGCCGAACAGAGAGTCAAGCTGGTCGGGTGGCCAACCCAGAATGCCAAACGGGCAAAGCAGTCTTCCAGGCGGCCGACCCGCGTCACTCAGCCACCAGGACCACAGGGGAGAACTCAGAGATGGCTTCCCTGTAGAGAGGGATAGCGAGGGAGAGCCGAGCCGATAACGGGGAATCCCAGCGGCCCCCGATGGAAGGGAGAAAGGAATGGGGAAAGGATGAGGGGCCAGTCCGGCGTTGATCAGTGAAAGCTCTGCAGCACCTCCTCCGAACGCCACTAGAACTGGCACTCCCCTCCAGTCGGATCCCAAACGAGACCACGCTGCACCCTTGATGGACCCAGATTGGATTGCGGCTGCACCCACGACGGACCCCAATTGGGTCACGGCTGCACCCACGATGGACCCCGACTGGACAGGGGCAGCACCAGAGACGACCTTCCAACCCGAACCCGGAACCTCCAGAATGGCAACCGGGATCGACTCCACACTGGTGACCCTGGGAGAAGGCTCAGGAGAAGAAAGAGAACCGGGATCAGGATCACCAGCAGCGACAGAGCCCAGCGAGACAAGCTCGGATGCAGCGGATGGCTGCACCCGGCTCGTCTCCCCGAGAGACAGGCAAAAATGCTCCAGAATTGATAGGAGAAAAACAAAATAGAGCACTTGCCTGATCTCGAGTTCTCTTGGTGTCCAGGACTTCGATAATCCAGGTTCAGAAGGAAGAAGGACATCCTTTGGCTCCCACTCGGCTACGGAGGGCCCCGCAGCCGGCATGATGGTCTCCGCAGTCTGAGGACACCCCAACGCTTATGTCCATGCCAAAGACCAGCATGGCGTGGCGGCAGCAGATCGTTGACCTGCTGGGTCGAACCGCTCCTCCATGGAGACCCGGGGGCGCTTAGCCATCGGCGCAGGCTCCAAGAAGCAATCCGCCCTCCTCCTCTGCCAGTGATGTGGCTGCAGGGCTGAACCCAAACTCTCCAGGTCCGCAGGCTCCTTCCTCATCCGGCGGTGTGGGCCTGACCGCAGAGAACACTCAGGTAAAGGAGACACAGAAGCAGTAGGTTCATAGTTAGAGGCTACAGCAGGTGGAGGAAGCTTGGGAGACTGCGAACCCCGAACTCCACCCCCAGGAGTCAGACAAGGCAAATCATAATGATGAGGAGAAGAATGAAATTGCACTTGCCTTTCCTCCAGAGGGCCGATGGTGCCTGCTGTAGTGGGATTTGTTCTTCCCTTTCCCCTCAGGATGGTGACGGAGGACCCCCCGGGAAGACGAGGAGGAGCCGCCTGCACAGGATTGACCACGGGCACAGGATCTGAAGCACCCACGACAGCCTCCGACTAGAGCGTAGTAGCACCTGCGGTGGCCCCGGACTGAGGCCTAGCTGCACCCTCAGTGCCCCCGGACTGAGGCGTAGCTGCACCCTTGGTGGCCCCGCACTGAGGAATCCCTGCACCCTCGGCCAGAGGAGCTGGTGGACCCATGAAGGCCTCAGGCAGCGGACCGCAACCCACGGAGATCTCTGATGTAGCTGGATGGTTCTCGGTGACCCTAAGAGAAGACGCATGAAAGAGGAAGAGAAGCAGGGTCACCGGCAGCAGTGGAACCTGGCAAGGCGAGCTCAGATGCTGCTGATGGCAGCACTCGGCTCTCCCCACCAAGAGCCAGACAAGATCTCTCCAAAATAGAAATAATGAAAACAAAGGAGAGTACTTGCCTGAGCTCAAGTTCCACCGCCGTCCAGGACTCCGGATGACGATGTCTTGACCTGGGCCCTCTGGAGGTCCAACTTGGACTCTGCTGTGGTGGCCCCAACAGCAGGCATGATGGTCAATGCAGTCTCAGGACCCCCTGACGTAGCAATCCACACTGGTGGCTCGCCCGGTGTGGTGACAGGAGATCCTCTTCTAGCTGGGGCTAGGCTCCACGTAGGTGAAACCCGGGGACCATTCTAAATGACCATTCTACATACTACTACTAACATGTTACTACTAACCCATATAATAGCTCAAGTAGGTTCATTTTGTCTTCTTTTAATTATTTACCTTTTGTTCTTATTAAAGACAAAAATAGAAAGGAAATGTTTTTACCTTCTTTACATGTTTTGACTGTTCACTGCAGCCTTTGTCAGAAAGTAAAAACATCTCCTTTCTATTTTTGTCTTTAATAAGAACAAAAGGTAAATAAATACTACTAACCCAGTTTCAGTAGCTATCATGGGCATTTATTTATAGTTTACTTTAGGTATGGCCCCGTTTGTAAACATGTGCACCGAGGTGCCTCTTGGATCAGATTTTCTATTGTGGATCCATCCATCCATCTTCTTCTGCTTAATCCTTTTCGGGTTGCGGGCGGGGGGTGGGGTGGCTGGAGCCTTTCCCAGCATCTTTGGGCGAGAGGCAGGGTACACCCTGGACAGATCACCAGTCCATCGCAGGGCCAACACAGAGAGACAGACAATCATTCACTCTCACAGTCATACCTAAGGACAATTTAGAATCCCCAGTTTGATGCCAGTTAACCTAACTTGCATGTTTTTGGCATGTGGGAGGAAACCGGAGAAATCCTGGAGTAAACCCACGCAGACATGGGGAGAATATGCAAACTCCGCACAGATTACTGTTAATCACCAATTTTCCACTGCTTTTGTGTGCCTGTAGGTGCTTTTTTATCTGTGTAATCAGTTATTTTTCTGGGGTGGCTCCCTCACTAGTACTTGACATGTTTCCTAGCCTAGTTATAGTCTGGCTCAAGTGTTCATTAAACTCATGCAAATAAGCATCAACAGGGTCTCCAGCTACTTTTTGGTTTGTTGAAGGGGTGGAGACAGCAGGTATCCCTGTATTGACAGGGGATTCCTCCTCCTGTCTGTTATTTTCCTGTTCAGCCTGACTCATAGGTTCCATGGGAGTGTATTGATTGATAATTTCGTGCATCTTATCTGCAGGTGTCTTGCTATCATTTTTGGATAACATTGGCCTCATGTGTAAAACTCCTGCTACTGCCTGCGTTGTATCTTTATTCTCTTCAACAAAAGTAGTAAGAGGCATTTGTTTAGAGCATGTTTACACACTGTGTATGGGCTTGCTTGTCTATGTTAGGGTGGGGGCTGAAAGGGCTGGCAGAGGCAGACCTGATGGAGGCAGGGCCACATCATCATATTGGGGTGGTGACTCTGATACTACTTGCTGCCCCTGTGGTTGTAATATGACCCTTCCATTATTACAGACTACCAACTGTCCTCCGCGCAACCCAGCCACGAGTTTAGGAATATAACACATGGCCCTAATTTTCCTCTTCTCTGAATTTTTCAGTTTTTTTTGTACCAATCCCCACCTGGGATTTCCTCTTGTGTCATAATTTTCCCTAGCAGTATTATAGCTTTATATAATTATTTGCAGGATCTCTGCCAGTTTAGCTGATAAGGGCATTGGTTTTGATGATCCTGGTAAATATCCTAGATCCTGTAACTCAGCCACCCATTTTTTAAACTTTCTTACCTCTTCTTTCCTATCTTTTGCAACTGTCTGTCTCTCAATGACTTTCTGTGTTCTCTCTACTGTTTCACCAACAGTAAATGCTGACTTTCCTGGTGCCATAACTACAGAATTTCCTTTGAAGTTAACTTGGAAGCTCGATTTGGTTATAAATTGGCTTAATAGATTCGCACTTTGTTTACTTTGGAGGTAAATTTATGAAAGAATGCAATTCGTATAGTTGACCACAAGATGGAGGCAGTTCTTTCTGCACTCAAGGAGGAGGAGACACAGTGGCGTGGCTTGGAGGCGGTCTACTGTCTCAGCTTCAAGATGGCGTCCAGGATGACTCACTCTGGTGATTTTTCAAGATGGCGTTTTCACTGCTTAATCTGCACATGCATAATTCTCATGCAACAGGAATGCCACGTGGCCGTTTCGGTCATGCGCAAATGTGAACATGCAACGTGGCCGCGAAGATTGCTGACCACAAACCACACCTTGATTTTTCAAAGAAACTAAAGAGCTGCCTCCCTTAAATTCAGTTTTATTCATGCAAGGATAATCTTACAACTTTAACTTCATGTACAATTCAACGTTGTTACTTCAAACAATTTACTCTCAGTAACATTCATCATGCTTTAAACACAATTTCTCAGTTCAGCTCAGACGAGTGGGTGAATTTCCCCCTCCCCTTCATGAACACAGACACAGACTTGCCCCTGCCTCTTGCACGGCAAAAAGTGTGCCATTTTAGTTAAATTGCCTATATGTATACTATGGGAAAAGAGTTAGTAGATATTTACAGCCCTGCGGTCCAGACTCCAGATCCCCGAACCCTTTCTACAATTCTGGCCACATCAGGCTTCTACTTGGATCCTATTGACCCAAGCGGGTGTGGCCAACTCAGAATTATAGTGGAGGACAGGATCTTTTGTTTCTGGTAGACCAAAAAATATTCACATTCCCCCGGGGCTTTCGCCTTTATTTCCAAACCCACAAGATAAGATAAGATAAGATAAGCCTTTATTAGTCCCACAATGGGGGAATTCCAGGATTGCAACAGCACAGGGATAGCAACACTCAGAGCAACAATCAGAAGGCAAGAGAAAAAACAAGAGCAGTGAGTATACATATGTACATATAACTATAAATATATATATATATATATATATATATATATATACAGTATATATATATATATATATACACACAGACACACAGTGCAGAGCATTGTAGCTGGATGGAATAAATATATGAGTATATAAACACACAGTGTGGAGCATTGTAGCTAGATGGAATAAATATGTAAATATATAAACACACACAGTGCAGAGCATTGTTGCTAGATGGGATGAAACAGCACAACTGTCTACTTAGTTATCCTACATGGTATGATTATGTGCCCATACATATTCTCACCCTCCATAGCGACCGGTATTTTCCTAGTTGTATGCCGGAGGGGACCGTTGTGTAAGTCTATTGCATCTTTTGCATTCAAAAAACTATTAGGTTGTTACGTCTTTTTGCTATCTCAGCGAGCAGCCCTGCTTAGGTTGTACAGTCTGACAGCTGTTGGTAGGAAGGACCTGCGAAACCTCAGCGGGTCCTCAGGCTCTCAGCAGCAGTAGTCAGAAGCAGTTGTAAGAGTGAGAGAGTGAGCTACAGAGCAATGTAGCTTTTATACCCAACTACAGACAATACATGAAAGGCATGGGACATTTACATCACAGTAAGAGTAGGAAGCATGAACACAATGCATGAATGGCACATTAACATCACAGTGCTGAGCAGGAAAAAGCTAGACGAAGTGAGGCTGCCTGTTGACATTAATACACACATTTCACTGTAATGTTAATCGCTCCAGATGCGCGTTCTGATTGTCCCAGTCTGTTGTGGGGGTTATCCACACTACTCTCCCCCAGAGGGCTCAGCAGGCGGCTGAGGCCTCGATAGTCCGGCTTTGGCAGCGAGCAGGGAAAGCTCTGTGCAGGCGGAGGTGGAGGTGGGGGGGTAGCAAGTGCCGGCCCGGGACGGGGAAATGTCTGGGCCGCGCAAAAATTGCCTGTGGATCCGCGATGTTGAGGGGCTGTCCCGTTGAACATGCAGAGGTCCACAGCAGCTGTATGAAGAAAAATTAGTCACTGACTCCTCTCACGGTTAAGTCCTGCGAGGATTAACAGCGGCCATGAAGAAAAACAGGAGCGGCGAGGCTGCGTAGCGGCTGTAAGAAAAAAAACAAAAGCAGAGGGACTTGGCGTGTTGACTTTAGGTGCGGGTGCAACCCTAAAGCTCTCGGGGACCGCAGACTGCTGAATTCCCTTTGTGCGCCGTGGCTAAGACCATTAGAAAATCCTGTGAGCGAGCTGCGTGCATGCTTCAGGTGTACGAGCAGCCCTGAAGGTTCTGTGTGCAGCGGCGAAGGACGATGGCGGTCTGTGGAGCCGTTATTGTCCCGTGCGTGGTGCGCCGTCCTCGTAACCCCCCGGTGCGTGTGCAGGGGTTCCGTGCGTGGGTGGGCCCGCTGGAGAGGCGAGTCAGGGTCAGGGAGCTTGCTGGAGATCAGCGTAGTCGGCGCCGATAATCATCCCTGTTCAGTGTGTTGCTGTAGATTGGTCATGGTGCGTTCAGGTCCACGCGCTGCGTTCTCCGTCGGCCCTGGAGGTCGCCGTCATGGAGAGAGGACGAGGTGCGTGCGCTCTCGTGTGGAGGAGCTGTGAGAGCTGCCGGTCCCAGCGTGGATGTGCAGATCTCAGGCGTGCAGATCTCACCATGAAGTTTTCTGCAGCTTTCTCGGTCGTGGGTGATCTCCGGAGAGTTTCGCCTGGTAACTCTGCGTCGAGGTCTCCCTGTAGCAGAAGGGAGGGCAGATCATTTGCGTCAGGCTGCTGTGTTCGCTTGTCGTCGGAGAATCACCGCCGGGTGCTGCGTTCGTTGTCATCAGGTCACCAGTGTAGCTGTCCAGACCAGAAGGTTGCGTCACACAAAGCGTGTGCTTTCTTCGGGGTCACCAGCGTGGCTGTCCAGACCAGAAGGTTGCGTTGCACAAAGCGTGTGCATTCTCGGGGTCACCAATGAGGCGGATATGAAATAGGCAGCGAACTGAGGGTTTTAAGTAGGTTTATTAAATCATACCGCCATCATAGGAACTCGCTCCAGCCCTTGTGCAGGCGGGCTGGAGCGGGTCCTCAGGTTCTCAGCAGCAGTAGCCAGAAGCAGTTGTAAGAGTGAGAGAGTGAGCTACAGAGCAATGCAGCTTTTATACCCAACTACAGACAATACATGAAAGGCATGGGACATTTACATCATAGTAAGAGCAGGAAGCATGAACGGCACATTAACATCACAGTGCTGAGCAGGAAAAAGCTAGACGAAGCGAGGCTGCCTGTTGACATTAATACACACATTTCACTGTAATGTTAATCGCTCCAGATGCGCGCGCTGATTGTCCCAGTCTGTTGTGGGGGTTATCCACAATATATATACAGTATATACGTATATATATATATATATATACACAGTGCGGAGCATTGTAGCTAGATGGGATAGATATATAAATATATAAACACAGTGCGGAGCATTGTAGCTGGATGGAAAAAATATATGAGTATATAAACACAGTGCGGAGTATTGTAGCTAGATGGAATGAATATGTGAATATATAAACACACAGTGCGGCGCATTGTAGCTAGATGGAATAAATATGTAGATATATAAACACACAGTGTGGAGCATTGTAGCTAGATGGAATAAATATGTAAATATATAAACACACACAGTGCGGAGCATTGTAGCTAGATGGAATAATATGTAGATATATAAACACACACAGTGCGAAGCATTGTAGCTAGATGGAATAAATATATGAATATATAAACACACAGTGTGGAGCATTGTAGCTAGATGGAATAAATATATGAATATATAAACACAGTGCGGAGCATTGTAGCTAGATGGAATAAATATATGAATATATAAACACACAGTGCGGAGCATTGTAGCTAGATGGAATAAATATGTAGATATATAAACACACACAGTGCGGAGCATTGTTGCTAGATGGAATAATGATATAAATATATATATAAACACACACAGTGCGGAGCATTGTAACTAGATGGAATAAATATGTAAATATATAAACACACACACAGCGCGGAGCATTGTAGCTAGATGGAATAAATATGTAAATGTATAAACACACAGCGTGGAGCATTGTTGCTAGATGGAATAAATATATAAACACACACAGTGCGGAGCATTGTTGCTAGATGGAATAAATATGTAAATATATAAACACACAGTGCAGAGCATTGTAGCTAGATGGAATGAAACAGCACAACCGTCTACTTAGTTATCCTACATGGCATGATTATGTACCCATACATATTCTCACCCTCCATAGCGACATATGGCCATACATATGGCCATACTTTCCTAGTTGTATACCGGAGGGGACCACTGTGTAAGTCTGTTGCGTCTTTTGCATTCAATACTATTAGGTTGTCACGTCTTTTTGCTATCTTTGCGAGCAGCCCTGTCATATCCGGCTCTAGGGAGCCGGGCAATCAGAGCCAGGGGCAAGCCAGTGAGTCGTGATATTTTATTCAGGGTAAAGGGGAAGGGATGAGGAGAGCACAGATACTCATGCAGAGGTACACTCACAGGTTGCACAGCGCAGAGGTAAGCAGCTTGTACCGGACGTGGGGGTAGCAAGACGTACATACTCACAGCGGGATACAAACACAGGAATGCTGCAAGAGGAGTATAAGCTGACACCAGACAAAGGGGCTTCAGCTTAGCAATGTGTTTATGTCGCAGCCCCGAGTCATCGAGGCTGCTCCTATTTATCCTCATTGGCAGCGCCCCAGCTGATGAAGACTAATTGGCCCCAGCCGTCCATAATGCTGCCAGCTGGGGGCCAGCTGAGACGCTGCTCAATGGGAAGCAGGGATGAGGGAAAACATGGGCTGAGTGCCGAGACGGCATCTCAACCCATGGTGACAGAGCCCCTCCCTCAAGGTCGGGCTCCTGAACGACCAGGAACATCCCAGCCCCCCCCCCCCCCACCTAGGGTGGGAGGAAGGGAGGCGGACCGGAGGGGAAGAAGCCAAGGGAAGGACAACACCAATGGGGCAATGTAGGGTAGCGGGAAAGAAAAACCCAAATACAATACTGACAAAACAGAATAATTAACCCAGGTACAGATGGGGAGAAGAACTGGGTCAGCACGCCGGTTACATACTACCCAGAGAGTACCAACCATGCGTGACCCAGAGCAAGGAAAAAAGAACCACCAAAAAGGTACAGGGCAAAAAATGCTGAGTACGGTTAAATAAAGGGGAACCTATACACAGCGCTAATTTAAGTACATACACACAGTCACCAGGAAAAGTGAGGGTGACTGGAACAAATGACAATTATAGAGCATGGTGTTACGGAAAACAAGGCACATGACTCTATAATGAACCAACAGGACAAAAAAGAAATACTGAGTGCAGGTAAAGAAAAACCCCCACACACGAATATATAAATACCCAGTCACCTAAAGAAATGAAAGTGACTGGAATAGATGGATAACTGCAGAGCATGGTGTTACGGAAAACAAAACATAACTCTACAATACAAAAAAACGAGGCTAAAAACATGGCACAAAAAGTAAAATGCTGAGCATGAGCGATGGAAAACACAGCACTATAAAAACAAATCCACCAACAGGACAGAACATTACACCCGAGTGACCTTAATAACAAAAGAAAAAGTGACACCCGAGGTGAATGGCAGGCAGAGTCCAAAAATGGCCGAGATGGCTCCGGAGATCTCCCCGCCCATCGTCCAGCTGGCGAATCAGGGAAAGAGAAGTGTTCAGACGGCGAACTCTGGACCCAGATCCCAGGAATCCAGTCCACCGGCAACCGAACCAGGCTGCCCAGAGGGAAACACAGACCAGTGGGGGGAACCAGATCACCGAACCGAAAGTTCTGTGGGTCGGGTCGTCGACCCGCATCACTCAACCACCAGGACCGTTGAGACGGGCGAAGGATCAGAGCGGATCCCGGTGGAAGAGGCTCAGGGGAGAGCCGATGACGAGGGCGGCGGGCGTCAGGCCGCAGGAAAACGGCCACCTCCTCACCGGACCTGGACAATACTGGGGCAGCACCCACGTCGGACCCCGATCAGGCCTCAGGCGAACCCACGTTGGACCCCGACTGGGTCTCGGGCGAACCCACGTTGAATACTGCACCAGAACCGACCTCCAACGTTGAACCCGGACCCTCCAGCACCACGAGGAACAGCAACTCCTTGCCGGTGACCCTGGAAGAAGGCTCAGAAGAGAAAACAGAACTGGGATCAGGATCACCGGCAGCGCCAGAACCCGGCGAGACGAGCTCAGACGCAGCGGACGGCTGCACCCGGCTCGTCTCCCCTGGAGATAGGCTGAAGTGCTCGGGGATAAAAAGAGAGAAAAGAAAGGAGAGCACTCGCCTGATCTCGGGTTCTGACGCCGTCCAGGACTGCGAAGATCCAGGATCCGTCGTCAGGAGGTCGTTGTCAGGCTCCCATCTAGCCGCGTCGGGCCCCGCAGCCAGCACGATGGTCAGCGCAGCTTGAGATTCCTCCAGCTCAGGTGACCCCGCCGACGATCCACTCGGCGTGAAGCCAGAAGAATCTCGTCCCGCCGGACCGAACCGCTCCTCCGTGGAGACCCGGGGACGCTCAGTCGTCGGCGTAGACTCCACGCAGCAGTCAGTCCCCCTCCTCCGTCCGCAATGTAGCTGCGGAACCACAGGCCCTCTCCATATCCCACCACGTTGACCCGGAGCCGGGGACCGCTCGGCGGAGAGAGACACAGAGGATGCGGGATTAGGCATACAGGTTACAGCAGGTGGGGAGAGTTCAGGGAGCTGCGAACCCTGAACTTCTCCTCCAGGGATGTGACAGAGCAAATCATTAAGCAGGTGTGAAAAAACAATGACTTGCCTGCCCCCTGGAGGTTGAGTATCGCCTGCTGTAGTGGATTCTGCTTCTTCCTCTCCCCGCCCGGCGATAACGGAGGACCCCCCGGGAATTCGTCTGAGGGTCGCTCGCGTTGTCTCCAGCAGAGAGCTCACCAGGCCGGGATTCCAGGCACACACAGCGGTCAGGAAGCGCGTCGAGGAGGAGGGGGAAACAGCCGGGGTGAGCCAGCCCGAATGTCCAGGAATGACAGCGGGGGAACGAGGCTCAGGGGACGAGGCTGTAGAATCTCCACACTGACGAGGCGAAGGGATGACAGTTGCGTGGGAGGAACGGTCCTGACGATGACCCAGAACTGGATCCGGACGAGGTTCGTGCAGAGGTGACTCGGCGATGTGATGACGACTACTCCCAGGGGACGAAGCGAGGGGGAAACCCAGGATTCGCCGCTCCAGATCGGAGATCGAGGCGAGGAAGGCGTCGAGCACGGGAAAGCTTCGTAGCCCTGAAGTCCTCACCATCAATCTCACTGCCGCCGCCACATGCCTTAAGGTGGTGACAGGAAACACAGTAGAGCTCGCGACAGCCACTCGACCCCGGACATAACTGCTGTCAGCTGCGGCTCCTAGAAGGGAATCCCGAGTGACGTGGCGCAGGTCGGGGGAAGTCCTCTGGTTGGCGCGAACTCCCGGACTGGAATAGAGGCAGGAACGGGACTCCGAAGCGGGGAAAGACGTCGCCCACTTCGACTCCCTGCCGGGATTTCCATCCACCCCGTGGAGCTTCTCTCGCTGTGTACCTGCAGCGTCTATCCTGGCACTGTCCTCCAGATGGTACAGAGAGTGAGGGTGACAGTCCAGGAGTTCCTCAGCACGGCCCGGATGCCAGCGCCTCGCGTTGGAGGCGTCGTGCAGGGTGAAGAATGTCCCGTCGACAGCCTCCGAGATGGACCTTAGCTCGTCGCCCTGGCGCAGGAAGTGACTCCTGGGAAACGGCATGCTAGCAGCGCTGACACTCGGACAGAAAGGTACATTTCCACAGCGACTCACGGCCGCCGGCAACTCTTCTGGCTGCGACATACTGTCATATCCGGCTCTAGGGAGCCGGGCAATCAGAGCCAGGGGCAAGCCAGTGAGTCGTGATATTTTATTCAGGGTAAAGGGGAAGGGATGAGGAGAGCACAGATACTCATGCAGAGGTACACTCACAGGTTGCACAGCGCAGAGGTAAGCAGCTCGTACCGGACGTGGGGGTAGCAAGACGTACATACTCACAGCGGGATACAAACACAGGAATGCTGCAAGAGGAGTATAAGCTGACACCAGACGAAGGGGCTTCAGCTTAGCAATGTGTTTATGTCGCAGAGTCGCTGAGTGCCGAGACGGCATCTCAACCCATGGTGACAAGCCCTGCTTAGGTTGTACAGTCTGACAGCCATAGGTAGTGTGGCAACCCCCACAACAGACTGGGACAGACAGGTCGCTCTTCTGTTTTTTTTCCGCTGCATGTTGTGAAGTAATCTGCCACTCATGCGTGGTTTCACTGCTGTGATGTTAATGTCCCACTCATGCATTGTGTTCATGCATCCTGTACTGTCTGTGCCTCTTATATGCAAATGCCCAGATCGACTGCTGTGAATGTCTTTGATGTATTGTCTGAGCTGAGTATATAAGCTGTCTGATTTTCATGTTCATCCTCTCATTCACTCACTCTTCAGCTGCTGCTGCAGACACACACTTTGTGTCTCCTCCTCTGAGAGCCTGAGGATCCCGCTCCGGTCTGCTCACACTTGCACCGGAGCGGGGATCCTGTGAAGGCGGTATGATTTAATAAAACCTGCTTAAAACCTTCACCAACGCCGCTTTATTTTATGCCGCTTCAGTAGGAAGGACCTGCGAAACCTCTCGGTTGTGCACCTAGGATGATGTAGTCTGCTGCTAAATGAGCTCCTCAGTGCATTCAGTATGTCCTGCATAGGGTGGAACTCGGACTCCAGCAGAGATCACAGTTTAGCCACCATCCTTCTCTCTCCCATCTCCTCCACTGGGTCAAGGCGCTGCCCCAGGACAGAGCTAGCTTTCTTGATCAGTTTGTTCAGTCTCTTCCTATCAGCTGCTGTAATGCCACTGCCCCAGCAGACCACTCCAAAAGTGATGGCTGATGCCACCACCGTGTCATAGAATGCCTTCAGCAGCGCCCCTTGTACACCAAAAGACCTGAGTCTCCTCAGTAGGAACAGCCTGCGCTGTCCCTTCTTGTAGAGTGCATCAGTATTGTGTGACCAGTCGAGTTTATTGTTCAAATGAACACCCAGGTACTTATAGGATGTCACCATCTCGATGTCTGTTCCCTGTATATTTACTGGTGCTGTGAGGGGTTGTCCTTGCCTGCGGCAGTCCAGCACCAGCTCCTTAGTTTTCCTCACTTCCTCTTATTCCAGACAGCCAGAAGTGGGAATTCAGGATCAGGGCTAGCCCCTTTCACCCTACACCACTCTTTGTGTCTTAAATTGGGATATTATGAGGTTAACCACCCACACATTTACCCCCACACGATTTACAGAATCAACACAATATCAGCATGCACAATATGGACAATATCTGCAGAGTTTGTTGTGTATTTGTGTCTTTCCCTGCCGCTTTATTTGCATATACTCTTTTCTCTTAGCTTAACTTTATGTAGAGGAATACTTTCAATGAGCCGCGTCCAGTCATCAATACAAGAGGTATCGTATCATAAAGTTCAGTCCTATACTGATTTTAACAAGCTATCTTTATTGTTATGGACAGTCATTCACTACTGATGTATTTAAGATCTCATGCTGTACCATAACTTTTATTATTAGAATGTGTGGCGCATATGTTGGTTACATATTCCCCACAAATGTGTTGCTGTATGTTTATTGTGTGCTTCACGTCTCATGGAACAAAGAGGACTGAGACTCTGGGATTCAGCAGAGGAGTGTGAGATTCGGCCTTTGTGTCCGGGAGACGACCGGGGAAGATTTCCGGGCCACAGAGACTAGAGGACAATGGCGTGAGATCAAAGGGGTTACTTTGTGGTTGAGATTAAGTACCATGTGACTGTATGTTTGATCAAACACCATGTGACTACTGTTTCGTGCCCGGGGTATAAAACCCCTGATGTGAGATGAAAACTTCCTCTTGATTTGCTTTGAGATTTGTTGGAGATGTGCTCTGTGAATAAAGCTGAATCTGAGGAACAAACTCAGCCTCATCCTTGAACACATTCTCCACACTGGTGACCTTACGACTCAGAATGAGCAGAAATAATTCTCCCGAGCGGGGCTTGGCAGAAGCCAGCCTGATGACTGCCTCCACACTCCGGCTGCCTGACTTCTGGCAGCATAGTCCGCGCTCCTGGTTTAGCACGGTCGAGGTGCAGTTCAACCTCCGGAGAATCTCGAAGGACGACACGAGATTCTACCATGTTGTGGCAAAGCTGGACAGCCACACAGTTCAGAGGGTGGAAGACCTGGTCAACCACCCACTGGACAGCGACAAATACGGCGCCTTGAAAGCTGCGCTTATCAGTCATTTCACCCCCTCCGTGCAACAGCGAGCAGAGGGGCTCCTGGCGTTGACGGAGTCAGAGAACAACAGACCCGTAGACCTGATGGTGAAAATGCTGAGGCTGAAAGACTCCGAGGACTGCGAATTTATCTTCGCCCACCTTTTCCTCCGAACCCTGCCGCCAGCGGTGAGAGTTACCCTGGCAGATTCACCCCGGTTGGCCAAGCGAGACTACCACGGGCTGAGCAAGGAGGCGCAGCGACTCGTCGATGCCCACAAGCGGAGCGCAGTTTCGGCGGCAGCAGCAGAGCTAGGAGCGACGCCCGGAGACGGCAGGGGGCCAGTGGTTGCAGCACCAGACGCGCCGACGACGGCAGCAGTCAGCACCAAGCGACACGGAGCGGGCGACGTCCTTTGCTTCTATCATCGCCGTTTTGCAGAGAGGGCACACAAGTGCCTCCCGCCGTGCCACTTCAAGCGTTCGGGAAACGCCAAGACCGAGGGTCGGTAGCGGCTGCGGCCCTCGGGGAAGAGAACAAGCTGCTTTACCTGACGGATGCACGTTCGGGGAAACGATTCCTCGTGGACACAGGCTCCCAGATGAGCTTCATCATGCCTTCCTACGCGGACCGGCTGATGCCGTCCAAGGTTCCCCGGGTGTCAGTGTCAGCAGCGAATGGCTCAGCTATTAAGACCTTCGGTGAGAGGACTCTGCTTCTGTCTTTGCAGGGTCGTTCATTTGAGTGGACTTTTGTGGTAGCTGCAGTCAGTTTCAACATGTTAGGGGCTGATTTCTTGTGCTCACATGGTTTATTGGTTGATCTTGCTAATAGACGTCTGGTTAATGTCTTTTCACTCTATTCCCTGCACAGCACGAGTGGCACCGCCAACTGCACAAGCCAACATCACGACTGCGGGTGGTAAGTTCCATGCACTTCTCACTCAGTTCCCAGCACTAACAGTCCCAACGTTTTCGGCGACAGTGGCCAAACATGGGGTGGAGCATTATATCACTACCACTGGGCCGCCTGTTTTTCCAAAAGCTCGGCGCCTGGACTCAGCTAAACTGACCATAGCGCGCGAGGAGTTTGCCAACCTGGAAAAACTGGGCATCATCAGACGTTCGAAAAGCCCCTGGGCTTCACCATTGCACATGGTCCCAAAGACTGATGGCTCGTGGCGACCTTGCGGTGATTTCTGCAGGTTGAATAACGCCACTGCACACGACCGCTACCCGATCCCACACATTCAAGATTTTTCGGTTCCTATGGCGGGGGCGCGCATTTTTTCTAAAATAGATTTAGTGCGCGGCTACCATCAGGTTCCAGTGCGCGCCCAGGACATACCAAAACAGCGGTAATAACTCCTTTCGGCCTTTTTGAGTTTTTGCGCATGCCTTTTGGACTCAAGGGGGCTGCGCAGACGTTCCAACCCATGATGGACGCGGTGCTGCGCAACCTCCCTTTCGTGTTTGTCTACTTGGATGACATTTTAGTAGCCAGCACATCTGAAGACGAACACGAAAACCACCTCACAGCAGTTTTCCGGTGGCTGGCAGAACATGGGTTAGTAATTAACCCAGCGAAGTGCCAGTTTGGAGTAGTGCAGATTGATTTTTTGGGGCATCGGGTTTCGCCAGAAGGAGTGGTCCCTCTCCCCGATAAAGTGCGCGCAATAACAAATTTTCCCCAATCTCAAACGGTCAAAGCGTTACAGGAGTTTTTGGGAATGGTTAATTTTTATAACCGTTTCCTCCCAAGTGCAGCATGGCTCATGCAACCATTGTACGCGGCACTAAAAAAACAAAAACCCACAAATAAAATCGAATGGTCTCCTGAGAGGGAGCGCGCATTCTCTCAAGTCAAAACAGCGCTGGCAAACGCGGCTTTGTTGGCACACCCAGTTCCAACAGCCCGCATGGCCCTCACCACTGACGCGTCCGATTTAGCGGTAGGGCAGTTGTTGAACAGTTGGTAGCAGGGACCTGGCAACCACTCGCGTTTTTCAGTAAAACCTTGCGCGATAGCGAGCGAAAATACAACGCGTTTGACAGGGAGTTGTTGGCCCTACACTTGGCCATCCGCCATTTCCAGTTCTGGCTGGAAGGGCGCCGTTTCACCGCGTTTGTGGACCACAAACCGCTGACTTTTGCGATGGCCAAGATTTCTGAACCTTGGTCGGGCCGGCAGCAAAGACAGCTGGCCGCGGTATCGGAGTTCACCACCGATATCCAGCATGTCGCAGGTAAACATAATGTAGTGACAGACTGCCTCTCGCGTGCTGTGCCGGCGCCAGACCACGCAAGGGCAGACTCTGCAGCCATGGCCGCGGGCCAGGGTAGCGACGCGGGAACGTACGCGGCCCCGGTCCGCGTGGGGTTAGATTATGCAGCCATGGCCGCGGAGCAGGTTAGCAATGTGGACGTGCGCGCGCTCCAGTCTGGACCAACAGGGTTAAGGCTGGAGGACAGGGTGCTGCAAATGGGTATGCCTCCCCTAATCTGCGATGTCTCCACGGGACGGCCACGCCCCGTGGTACCAGCTGCTTGGCGCCGCCGTGTTTTTGACTCGATCCATTCTCTGGCGCATCCGGGGGTGCGCGCATCGGTCAAAATGGTGGGGGAGAAATTTGTATGGCCGGGGTTGCGCAGACAGGTCAAGGAATGGGCGACAGCCTGCGTAGCGTGTCAGCGAGCCAAAATACACAAGCACACTAGAGCTCCTTTGGAACCTTTTCACATTCCTGCTAAGCGCTTTGATCATGTGCATGTCGACTTGGTAGGCCCCCTTCTGTCGTCACAGGGGTACACACATCTTTTGACGATGGCGGATCGCACCATGCGTTGGCCGGAAGCGGTTCCTCTGGCGTCAACCACAGCGGAGGAAGTGTCGCACGCGTTTTTAACAGCTTGGGTAGCGCGTTTTGGAGTTCCGTCGGACATAACGTTAGACAGGGGTCCTCAATTTGTTTCCGAACTCTGGTCGTCGATGGCCCGCAGCCTAGGGGTAAAGATCCACCGCACCACCGCGTACAACCCCCAGGCTAGCGGTTTATGCGAGCGTTTTCACAGGTCATTGAAAGCGGCCCTCAGAGCGTCGCTTACGGATACAAATTGGGTTGACAAGTTACCATGGGTCTTATTGGGGTTGCGTTCTGCACCTAAGGAGGATTTGCAAGCCTCTCCAGCGGAATTAGCTTTTGCACAGCCTCTTCGTTTGCCAGGGGAATTTCTCCCCGATAATCCTGCCCCAAATTGCCCCCCCCCCCCGCTCAGCTGTTGCAGAGCGGCACAGGATCAAACACACTTCCTGGCCCGGTTCATCACAGTTTCCCACGCGTTTTTGTGCCGAAGGCTTTAAAAAATGCGGAGTTTGTTTTTGTGAGACATGATGCTTGTCGCCCCAGCCTGCGCCTGTCTTACGATGGGCCGTACAAGGTGCTGGAAACAGGAGAGAAGCATTTTTTGCTAGATTTGGGAGGCAGAAAAGAATCGATTTGTATTAACAGACTCAAACCTGCTTTTGTTTTGGCGGATGAGGAGGTGCAGTTGGCGAGAGCCCCCCGTCGCGGTAGACTCCCTAGAGGGCATTCTACAGGACTCCCACAGAGATTGACTAACAGTTCTAATCCACAGGTGCAGACAGCAGCAAAGCCGGCTTTCAGCAGATACGGCAGGAGACTGAGAGTTAAGCAACTGGTGGATTGATGTGTAGTAATGTTATGATGTCATGTGTTTCTGGTTATGTTTGTCCCATTTAGACGTTTGGGGGGGGGGTCTTGTGGCGCATATGTTGGTTGCATATTCCCCACAAATGTGTTGCTGTATGTTTATTGTGTGCGTCACGTTTCATGGAACAAAGAGGACTGAGACTCTGGGATTCAGCAGAGGAGTGTAAGATTCGGCCTTTGTGTCCGGGAGACGACCGGGGAAGATTTCCGGGCCACAGAGACTAGAGGACAATGGCGTGAGATCAAAGGGGTTACTTTGTGGTTGAGATTAAGTACCATGTGACTGTATGTTTGATCAAACACCATGTGACTGCTGTTTCGTGCCCGGGGTATAAAACCCCTGATGTGAGATGAAAACTTCCTCTTGATTTGCTTTGAGATTTGTTGGAGATGTGCTCTGTGAATAAAGCTGAATCTGAGGAACAAACTCAGCCTCATCCTTGAACACATTCTCCACAAATGAATCCTTTTTCTCTCTCGCTGATGTTATTAAGTTCTTGTATTAGAATTAATCCTTTTACTCACTCATTGATGTTATTAAGTTCTTGTATTAGAGTACTTTATTTATGCTCACTAGTTGATGTAAAACAGTTCTTGCATTGCAGATCTTCATTTATAAAAAGCGTCTCTTTGATCTGTCCCTAACATTGTGAATGCATGCATGCTTATGACTCCCTGCATGTTCTTACAATCATAGAAAATAGCCACAAAATATAACACTATCTTTATATTGTTTTTCCAATAGAATTTAGAAAGCAGGACAAAAGGCTTCCTTTGACTGAATGTCACAGACAATCCTATGGAGATTTTTAGAAGAAGTTCTCACCTTCTGATCAGTGGGTCCTGGTTTGTCCACGACACTCTGACAAAAGCTTGTGTCCTGACGTCCATTGTCAATAAAGTTGGCTAACTGCCCATATTCTCCACCAGTGAGCTGTAAAATTTAATTTTGGACAGTTTGAAGAATCTTTTCAGTTAAAAAACCAATAATCACAGAAGAAATACTATTTCTTGACTTAACTTTTACTGAATCACACAGGAAGTCAAACTCAGCCGTGGATCTCAGCAGCTCAAACTGGTTGAGACCCTGAATAAAGTAATGCCCTCCTACATATAGCTTCTGAGGTGATGGGCGTTCCCAGCAACTCACCAACAATACATGTCCATTGTCCAAACTGGTCCAAACTGGTCTTCTCAGCGTCCAAAATAGTTCCCACATCCTTCCTCTCAGCGCTACAATGGCTCCAAATGTCTCTTCTTTATGGCCCCTCTCAGCAGATGTCTCCTCTTTAGTCCTTTATGGCATCCTGTTGTTTAGCCCATGCAACCCCATGCTCATATATGGAAGCAGGAAACAGAGACTAGAGCTTTTGTGTGTGTGCATGTGTGTGTGTGCAACTTGTGTGTATGTGTGCATGTGTGTGTGTGAGCTTGTGTGTATGTGTGCATGTGTATGTGTGAGCTTGTGTGTGTCTGGTGTGGTGTGTGAGAGCACTTTGTGTAATATATAACCATCTAATCTTCACTATTTATTTATTATAACACAGTGAATACTGAACTCTCCAGCTAACAATCCATCAGGCACGCATGGGTGATCCTTGTTTTTGATATCTCAGCACTCAATAGGCTGGCTGATTAATGTGTCACTCTGAAAAGAAGCCATTTCTTTTTTTCTCCAATACATTTTCTGTGGAGTCAAACTTTCTCACTTATGGCAACATTGTAAGTAACTCAAGGGCATGTTCTTTTTTGCCTTTAAAAAATGACCTCTACTGATAGAACCATTTTTCTATGGCTACTTCCAAAGAGGAAATGGGACAGTTCAGGGTTTTATGCTAATTTGATTCTAATTTGGCGTGTTATATTGGCAGGCTTGCTGAAGGCCAGCGTTACTATTGGTTACACATTCATATAGTCATGAACTGGTTGGGAAAAAAAGTATAATCATGTTTACTTTTGGTATTCTGGAAACTTCATCTGTACTAGATACTGTCATGATCATAACTTCTTAATGGAAAGTGGAGGAAGGGAAAAGGGGCCACGACAAGGAAGCTCCACTTGAACTGTTTACTGAACAATTCTTCAGTGCAGTTAACAAAATTCACCAAGTAAGCTGTACAGGGCTCAGTTTATGTCTTTTATCAATCAGTCCAAGCTGTCCAAAGTGTCTCCCAGGCACATATGGAGGAGAGATTCAACTTCACATCGATACAGTTAGACAAACAGCACACAACTAACACCCCACACACACCAGCTTACTCTTACTCTGTGTGGACTATCCCTCCGCCTGAGGAACTATCATATCTCTTACATGTAAACACAAATGCACTAGAGATGGCATTACAGCTTAACAAATAGCATTTAGCTTCTCATATCCATGCTTCAGTATTATCTGAAAATGTGTTTCTCTACAGCACAGTTACAACATTAGTGTGTTTGCTGGCTCACTGTCGGATCAACACAGCTCAGGCCTGTGGCAGATCTAAACATTTGGTGCAACAAAAACTGAGTTTTCTGTCTACATCCACATTGTAAGTGCATGCAAAGCAACAAATCCTTTGTCTGAACATTCTGTACACTGCTGTTTGACATATAAAGTAAATATAAAAATTGTTTTTATTTTTCATAATTTTATCCCAAATTAATATTCCTTACAAGGGAAAGATGTCAAGCATTTTTTGTTAAATTCTGATGATTATGATTGAAAGCTTATGAAAATCAGAAATCTAGTATCTCAGAATAATACAATATTTTATTTTGAGTTTGAGTAAATTAATCAAAAAATAAGTAAACTATAAAAGCACTCAGAGAGCACATACATCCGCCAGGGCCCCTTCCGTCCATCATGGATCACCTCCAAAATGTAATGGGTTCCTCTCTAGCCCAAGGACCACCTCTGGTGAAAATTTCTTCCAAATCCATCCAGTAGTTTTTGTGTAATCCTGCTGCACAAATAATAACAAGGTCCTTGGTGGAGGTATGGACTCTCAGATCATCACCAAAATTTAATGGGTTTATCCTTTGCCTGAGGGCCACCTTTGGTGAAAATTTTATCAAAATCTGTACAATAGTTTTTGTGTAATCCTGCTAACAAACAGACAAACCACCCCGATCCAGAATCCACATCCTGATCTGGCTCACCTCCAAAATTTAATGGGTTCATCCTTGGACCAAGGGCTATATCTGGTGAAAATTTCATCAAAATCCATCCAGTCGTTTTTGCGTAATCCTGCTAACAGTCAGACAAACCACCCCAATCTGTCACGGCTGGCCCTCACGAGCCAGCATAAGACGCCACAGTTCAGTAAAGGCCCTTTTCCACTAGCCCCGCTCAGCCCCGATTTGAAAACCCGGCTCTACTCACTTCGGTTCGGTTCGGCCTCAGTTGCTTTTCAAATACTGCTGGCGCACCTGCTGGCACACCTGCTGTGGGTGGGATTTGTTGAACAGCAGGCGGCGCCACACCCTCGTGACGTGAAACACACGCGACTGAATCCTCCACAACAAACATGGCTGATGACGAGGAGAGAAGGAAGGAGGAATGACTGTGACATGAAACTGGTTAAATCTATGGTGCTGACTTCTTGTGCTCTGCACAATCTGTGTGAGAGTCATGGAGAGACGTTTGACACTACATTGGATGATGCAGTAGATGAACCAGTGGTGGCAGCGGCACAGAGAGCAGAGGAGCAGGATGGTGATATTGTAGCGAACTCAATATAAGCACCCTACTTGGCTTGACAAGTGGGTTGACCCTATTGGCGACACAGGTAGAGTGCGGGACTCCGGAGTGAGAGGCGTGAGTTCAAACCTGCTGGTGGGACGTCGCCATGTCGAGCTGCACGTTACAATATAACATGTGATGCAATACTTGTCTATTTTGTCCACATTTATGTGCATACATATTTCAAAAATGTTTTTTGTAAATAAAATGTTGTGCATGGTCCATCTACCTGCCCTCTTGTTCATAACGCTTATCTGTTAAGAAGGTGCGAAGCCATCAGCCTAATGATGAGTCCACACTTCTGTTGTGATAATTGCTCACGCTGAGCGCTCTGACAGCCCCGTACGCTGTGGGGGTCACACACGACGTGTTCCTCCCCACACTCTCAAATTTTTTTCCCGTAAATTTTTCTTTTTGGCATACAGAAATGGCAATACGCCCGTATTTGCTAAAATTGCATTTTCCCCGTATTAAAATACGGCGAAACCGTATCACTTGACAGGTATGTAATTACATGCAGAAACACCGCACAGGCCATCTTCACAAAAATCCAGCTCGACAAGCCACTTTTGCTTAGGTGGAAATGCAAATTGAACTATAAATCATGTGCTGATACATGTCATATTTTCCCATGTAAAGGTCTCCCACTTTTACTTACAAACTGATTTTTAATTTTTGGGAAAAGGGAATATAAATTTTGCACTTGTTGGTAACAACAGTCGTGTGCAACAAAAACACAGTTGTGTCTCCTTGTCCGATTTGTCTACTGTTATTAGTGCCAAATTTTTGCTAGATTCCTTCTTAATTTATTAAATTTGAACTGGCGATGCAACATTCAACTTACACGTACTTACCTTTATCAGTGTCTACAAGTTCAAGCACACCTGTACAACTGCTTATAACCTAAAAAATGTACCCGTTCAAGAGAAATGGAATCAGCATTGCAAATTTGTTTAAAATTAAAAAAAAAAAAACCTACCAAGACATTACGTTTCATTGTGTTGTTAAAAATTAAATTACCATTAGAAGGCTATACACCTGACCTGATGAACAGCAGCATGTGGAGTGAACAGAGAATGGAATGTGTATGTAATTATTGGCTTTTCTCATACGGTGTCATAACAGATAAACCAGACTTTTGATGCAAACAATACAATTTTATTCCAGAAGCAAAATTTACAATCAAAAAAACAGACTGGGCGATGACATCTCTGCGAGCTCTTCCCTTCGTAACGCAGCGTCCTGTTCCAGGGCATCACGCGCATCTGCCCGCACATCTGCAGCCACCTGTCGCAAATGCTACATGTACTCCTGATTCTTGCCGCTGGTCATGTTGCTGTTCCAAGAGCCGCATCTCTTCGTCATGCATGTTGACCATCGCTAATGTAAGGTCAGCAATGGGAGTTGTCTGTTTTCGTCTTGCCTAGATGGAAAGACAGAAAGGCATGGTCGTTAAAGCTGGATCACTACATATATTATGGAATTACACAGGTGAAAGTCTGTGGTGGAATGTCACTATTATATTATGCTTCATTGCTGTATATAAGCTGAACTGTCATGTTGCTGCCCCTCAGTAGAGCAGATTTTGCAACACGCAGGGTGCTGTCTTCGGCTGCAGCCCCCCCTGCAAAACTAAAAAGGATTAAGATTAAGAATATGGATGGATGGATGGGTAATGTTTAAACTAGTTGCTTGTAGTGTGGCCGCAGAAATCTGAATGGGTTAATACAGTCAGCTGACGCGAAGCATTTCAATGAAGCATGTGGATTTCAACGGCAGTTCATGGACTTTGTTTGTCTAAAACAGGAGTTACAACAGCACCAATCACCACACCTAAAAATGGTTGTGGAACACCGATAAGTGAAGACCAAAGAATAACCTTTTTGTACATTTAAAAAGACATTTTCAATTAATTAATATTCAGCTACAGGAAACTGCATTAATCAATTTGGTACATAACTTGTTAGGCTCCAGCCCCCCCGCGACCTGTAAAGGATTAAGCGGTAGAAGATGGATGGATGGATGGATGGATTTTAGACCCTGGTTTCCGCTGCTGGACCTGTTTCAACCAAAAAAAAAAAATCGTGGTTATTGTGCCTTACCGGCACTTGAACGTGATCCAGATGGAGCTGGTGATGTGGAGCTGATCCAGCTGGCGCTCCAGCAGACGCACACGCAGACGCAGCGCCAGGAGAGTCCGCTGTGTCAGTCATCTCCACTGAGGTGGACCCCTGTGATATGAAATGCGATTCTAGAAAGAAAATGCACGCAATTTAAAACTTAACACCAAAGTGCAACATGTACACAACACTCTCAAGTTTTTAACCGGAATACAATAAGCGTAATTCAGCGTTTTGTTCGTGCTAATACTTAACACAAAGCAAGCGTGAATCTGCAGGTGGCTGCAAAACAATAGGAAAGCCTCAGTAACAACCATTACCCACAATCTAACAACTTTCCTATTTCTTAAAAACAGTGAGCTTGGCACAGAAAGGATCAAGTGGCGAACAGATGCGCAATATCAAATAAACACTCACCATCCACGGTTTCCAAGGGCCGTGACCGTGACGGTGGCCGTGACAGTGACGTGTCGAGCCCAATGTCTCTCAGCGAACCACTTCCACTCCTTCCATCCGCTGAACTTGGAGCAATGTGGTCCTTCACTGCTCGGTAATCGCTTTTCAGCTTTTTCAGCTTCTCCCGACACTGTTTGGCAGTACGGATGTGCCTTTGAGAAGCCATCTGCTCGGACACCTGCATTTCAAGTAGATCCGTCCAACTCGCGCTGGATGCAATCATCGCCTAATATAGAAAGAAAATTGCGCACCTCCTAATATATAATATTAGGGGTATATTATTATATAAGTATATTATACAGTATATTAATATAATATACCGTATTAAAGGGGCGCACTGTGTTCACTGCTGAACAATTACAAATGGTGGTCGTGGAGTAAATTCAGCAGAAAAAGTCGCTTTCATGACGTTACAACCTGACCAATCAGCGGCGACCAGTCTCTTAAAGTCATATCACAGCCATACTCAGCCCTACTTAGACCCTGCCCTGGATCAGGTACGAAAAAAGTACCTGCTAACCGGTGCTGGGGCTAGTGGAAAAGCGCCTAAAGCGGGCTGAGTGGTGCGGTGTAGGGCCAAGTGAGGCTAGTGGAAAAGGGCCTTAAGTTGCAATTCAGTTCTTTTATTTATATTGCACAGGACTTAGGTGTACAACACAACTTGCCACGCAGGCTTCGTTACACAACACAATATAAATTCACAATAGAGGTTAGCGGCTAGGGCGAGGGGCACTCGTACGCCGCAAAGGCAGGGAATATAAAACGTGGAACAGGGAGAGAGTTATGGCAGAGACGAGGAGCTCTCGTCCGCCGTAATTAGGAAGGAACGTCAGCGAGGGGGAAGACAATTCCAAATAACAGATCACTTACATGCAGCGGGATACGTCGAGGAACCCAGGGAGCATGTGGTAAGGAGACAGGGGAAAGTCATAAGACTTTTGACGAGACAACCGCAGAGTCCAGTTCACTCGCACTGACATTTAAAGCCAGCTGCTCATGATTGGAAATGCGGCGCAGCTGCTCAGGTTCTGACAGCTGAGAGCTCCCGAGCGTCTGGCCAATCAGAGCCCGGGAAACCCGTGTGACGACACCTGCTGTCAAAACCTGACAGGGATGAGGAATAACCCGAGCGCGGACAAAAGCGCTCGGGATATGACACAATCACATTACCTCCTTGGAAGAGGTAATTTACCTGTAGCTTAGATGGTATCCAAACAGAATTTGAAAAATATTATCAGTCCCTGTATTCTCAACAGACCAAGGATACTGAATATTTAAGCAATATTACATGAGAGGGAGTATGGTATCAATGAGTACTGTAACTCTAGCCACATCACACAGCAATACTGGACAAAATTGTCATGATCAGGCGAGCGTGCCTCCCCCCTCCCTTCCTGTTTCTCTTTTCCCGGCTCCGGAGCTCATCAGCGCACTTGCGTGATTACACACCTGCTGCCTCCTGATTCACCAGCGTATTTATGGGCCAGTGTGTGAAGCACTCTCCACTGGATCGTTGGGTTTGTGCCGCCTCAAAACTGCAGCTCTTGTTGTGTGGTGAATTAATTATCTTCCCGAAGTTGTCTTACCTCTCTTCTCTCCTCCTCTCAGGTTTGCTGCTGCCTCCAGTGATGCGTCTCCGAAGCTGTGTGTGTACGCTCACCTGAACCATCTCACCTCAAAGACAACGGCTTCTCCACCCAGGTCCCTCAGCCTATCCTCTTCCTACCCTGCAGTCTCCAGATCCCTTTCACCTTTCCTATGCTGGAGTTCTCTGCCGGGCTCTCTGCCAGTATCATAAGGCCATAATCTCAGTTGTCATTTCCCAGTGTGCCTTATCCCTTATTAATCACTCCTCTCCTCTCTTTCCTCCTAGGCCACATGTGGCTCCAGCGTGCAACTGTTTTCCTGTATATAGTATGGCGTTTTGGTTGTGGGTTTCATTAATTGAGGTGTGTGAATTTATTCCTTAAGATTAGCGTGTTTGTATAGGGTTTGGATTTTCATTAAAGTGGTGTAAACTTTTCATCTGCATCTGTGTGTTCTTCTGAAGTGGTTGCCTTGCACTTATGCCTCCTCAAAATCTCAAATCATGACAGAACGATCCAGCCAGGATCAAGGCTTAGTGGGTGCTCCCTCAGGAGAACTGTCAGCGCTCTTGCGTTTGGAAGCCACGGAGCACCAGGTCATGTTTTTGTCTGAGCAGCTCCAAACAATCACTCAACAACTGACCACGGTCACGGAGCATTTGTATCAGCTTCCTGGTGTGGTCTCTCCCCCTCCTGTACCTGCTGCCCCGACAGCTCCCGTTTTCCGCAGGATCATTTTTTGCCCGCGCCTGCCCCCTATGGGGGTGGGGGGGTGTAAAGAATTCCTTTTACACTGTAGGATGTATTTCCAGCAGGTGGAGGGAGAATACAGGGATGATTCGGCCAAGATCCAATTCATGACCCTATTCCTCCATGACCGGGCACTCAAGTGGGCTCAGTCCATCTTGAGTGGTCGAGAAGGGGCCCAATACACTTTTGAATGTTTCGTCCAGGAATTCACCTGGGCATTTGATCATACAGAGAACGAGGGTAACATTGCCTGCCAGATGCTAGGGCTGCGGCAAGGGAGTCGGTCAGTAGCCGACTACTCTGTCGAGTTTCGGATCGCCGCGGCAGACTCCGGGTGGAATAACGCAGTGCTACATAATGTCTTCCTCTGGAGTTTGAATGCCAATCTCCACAATGAACTGGCTATCTGGGTGAATCCCTCCTCTTTGGATGAATTGATCACACAGGCTGTGGCCTTAGATAACCGGTTCTGGGAGCGTGCTAGGGAGCAGAGGACCACTGCTTTCTCACCTGCCCCGCGGCCGGTTCCCCTGTCCTCTTGTGCAGAATCCATGACTCATCTGACTCTGGAGGAGCGCTGATGTCGAGAGAAGACGGGGGCGTGCATGTATTGCGGGGCCACTGATCATACCATCTCCAAATGCCCAATTCAGTCCAAAATAACCAGCCTGTCAGTAACCATGGGAAGTCTGGCGGGAGGTTCTCCTCGAAATCCCCCCGTTTTACACTTCCGGCTCTTGTCCAGTTACCAGGAGCCGAATGTAAAACCTCACTCTGGTGGATTCCGGGGCGGAGCAAAACTTAATTCACCTAGAATTGGGCAGCGCGGTGGTGCAGTGGTTAGCACTGTTGCCTTACAGCTAGAAGGTTCCTGGTTCCTGGTTCGAATCCCCAGGCTGGCAGGGGTTGGAACCTTTCTGTGTGGAGTTTGCATGTTCTCCCTGTGCTGCGTGGGTTTACTCCGGGGGCTCCGGTTTCCTCCCACAATCCAAAGACATGCATGTTAGGTTAATTGGCTGTTCTAAATTGTCCCTAGATATTTGTTTCCTATAGGCCCTTAGAATAGAGGGTTAGTACTAGTGAAAGCGCTTTGAGTGGTCTTTGTGACTAGAAAAGCGCTATATAAGTGCAGGTTAGTTAGTTAGTTAGAATTGGTTGAAAAATTTCAGATCCCCACCAGGAACCTCCCAACACCTGTTAATGTTTCCGCTTTATCTGCCCATAGTCTCGCGGCGGTGACCTTGCAAACTGAGCCCATTTTGGTCTTTTTGTCCGGTAACTATTCCGAGACAATTCAGTTTTTTGTGCTGCCACAATCTTCCACCTCCATGATTTTGGGGTATCCGTGGCTTCGCAAACATAATCCAGTAATTAACTGGGCCCAGGGTTCTATCTCCTCCTGGAGCTCATTCTGTTTGTCGTCGTGTCTCCATTCCACTGCTTGCTCATCCTCTCTCTCTCTCTCCTCCCCTTCGGCTGAGCTGACAGATCTCAGCTGCGTGCCCGAGGTCTATCATGACTTAGGGGAGGTCTTTAGCAAGTCAAGGGCCCTATCTTTGCCACCTCATTGGTCCTATGACTGTGCTATCGACCTCCTGGGTGCGTGGCTGCCATCCAGCCGGCTCTACAGTTTATCTGGGCTGGAGAGGGAAGCGATGGAGAGCTACATTAAAGACTCCCTTGGCGCCGGCCTTATTCGTCCAATGTCTGCTCCATTCGGCACTGGGTTCTTTTTTGTAGGCAAAAAGGATGGGACTCTGCGGCCTTGCATTGATTACCGCGACCAAAATTCCATCACTGTTAAGGATAAATACCCATTGCTGCTCATTAATTCGGTCTTTGAACTCCTCCAACAGGCATGGGTATATACTAATCTCCATCTCCGGAATGCGTATCACTTGGTACATATCTGTGAGGCAGATGAATAGAAGACGGCGTTTAAAACACATTTGGGTCATTTTGAATATCTGGTCATGCCCTTTGGCCTGACCAACGCCCCTGCCGTCTTCCAGTGATTAATCAATGACATTCTCCAGGACATGGTGAACAATTTCGTTTTTGTCTACTGAGATGACATATTGATTTTCTCTTGCACTCCAGGGGAACATGTGGTCCATGTCTGGACAGTCCTGCAGTGGCTGCTCGAAAATCAGCTTTTTGTGAAAGCTGAGAAGTGTGAGCTTTCCACCTGTTCTACTTCTTTCTTGGGGTTTACCGTGGCACGTTAAAGGCCAACCCAGAAAAGAATCAGGTGGTAGGATACTGGCCTACTCCCCAAACTAGGGAGGAGCTCCAACGCTTCCTGGGTTTTGCCAATTTCTACCGCTGGTTCATCCGTGATTATAGCAAAATCGCTTTGCCCTTCACCCAGCTGACTTCGACCAAGAGCCCGTTCAAGTGGTCCAAGGCTGCTGAGTGGGCTTTTGCTACACTCAAAGAAAAATTTACCACCGCGCCCATCTTGGCGCAGGTAGATCTCGAAGCCCAGTTCATGGTCGAGGTGGATGCTCTGATTTGGGGGTGGGTGCTGTACTCTCACAGCATTCCGACTCCCACCAGAAGCTCCACTCGTGTGCATTTTTCTCTTGGCAGCTGTCCCCAGCCGAGAGAAATTGTGACGTAGGGGACCGTGAACTACTAGCCATTAAATTGGCGCTGGAGGAGTGGAGACACTGGTTGGAGGGAGCCAATCAGCCGGTGATGGTCTGGATTGATCACAGAAATTTAGAATATGTCAGATCGGCCAGATGCTTGAATGCCCGGCAGGCTCGGTGGGCCCTGTTTTTTCTTAGATTTAATCTCTCCATCACATACCACCCAGGGTCTTGCATTGTTAAACCTGATGCTCTCTCACGCCAGTTTTCCTCCGACTCCTCCTCCACTCTTTCTCCTGCAGCCGTTGCCTCCCTCCCGGACACCATCCTGCCCTCCTCCTGTATTTTGGATGCCCTTCCTTGGGATATCGAGCAGAAGGTTCGGCAGGCCCATTCGGTGGAATCTGTCCCCGAGGGAGGTCCGTCCAACAGGCTGTATGTGCCCGCCTCCCTACGCAGTTATCTCATCCAGTGGGGGCACACAAGCTTTTTTACTTGTCATCTCAGCATCACCCGCACTATGGAACTCATTCAGCGTGTGTTTTGGTGGCCTCCTCTCAGGACGGATGTTAAGGACTATATGAAGGCCTGCCACACATGCGTCACCAATAAATCTGACTCTTCTCCTCCAGCCGGTCTCCTCCATCCACTCCCCATCCCTTCTCGTCCCTGGTTCCACATTGCCATTGACTTTGTCCCGGGTCTCCCTCCATCTCAAGGTAACACCATCATTTTCACCATCACTGACTGTTTTTCTAAGGTCGTTCACTTGGTTCCCCTTCCTGGTCTTCCCTCTGCTGCTGAGAAGGCCAATCTCCTTTCCATCTATGTTATCTGGCTACACGGCATCCCCATAGACATTGTCTCAGATCAAGGGCTGCAGTTCACTTCACGGATGTGGAGAGCGTTCTGCTGATCCCTGGGCACCTCTGTCAGCCTCACATCTGGACATCATCCCCAGAGCAACGGTCAGGCCAAGCGTGCAAACCAGTCCTTGGAGGCTACCATGAGGTGTGTAGCACCCAGCAACCTGGAACTCCCACCTGACCTGGGTGGAGTACGCACTTAACTCTGCCGTCTCCTCTGCCATGGGGTACACACCACCGCTTCTACCCATGATGGAGAGGGAGATTGCGGTACCTTCGGTGGATGCCCACACCCATCGCTGTCGTTGCCTCTGGAGATCCATTCAAGTGGCTCTTCAGCAATCGTCCAAACAAAATCACCTGTATGCCAACCGTAGGCATGGGGCTGCACCTAAATATTCCGTGGGCCAGAAGGTCTGGTTATCCGCCGAGAAGGTACTGGTGAAGATAGATTCTCGGAAGCTGTCCCCTTGCTTTTTGGGTCCTTTCCCAATCTCCAGCATCATCAATGACATCACTGTCCGGATCAGTGTCGTAAAACCATAATCTCAGTTGTCATTTTCCAGTGTGCCTTATCCCTTATTAATCACTCCTCTCCATTCTTTTCTCCTAGGCTGCATGTGTCTCCAGTGTGCAACTGTTTTCCTGTATATATTATGGTGTTTTGGTTGCAGGTTTCATTAATTGTGGTGTGTGAATTTATTCCTTAAGATTAGTGTGTTTGTATAGGGTTTGGATTTTCATTAAAGTGGTGTAAACTTTTCATCTGCGTCTGAGTGTTCTTCTGAAGTGGTTGCCCTGCACTTAAGCCATCTCAAAACACCAAAATCATGACAAAAATATTATGATTTGTTTGTTTAACCAGTTATTTTGCACAGCTGAGAAAAAAATAGTCCCTTCTAAATGTAGGCAGTTGTCATAAGCTCCCCATGCGCTTCTCCAACATGACACGGAGGAGGGGAAAAAAGGACAAATGGATTTAAACGCTGGGTTACACCACACACACATTTATTAGCACCAAAATAAACATACAAACACGAACACAGCTTGAATACACTTGAGTCCTTAAGGACGCCCAACACTCACATGGGAAGATGACAGCGGTGAACGGAACACAGGCTGAACTCACAGTGCGGGGGCGATCCAAGTAGTCAGCGATTCTCGACGAGCACACAGAAAGTCCTTAGTGACGTGACGGTTGATGGCAGAGAGAAACCATCTAACCCGTGCAATGATCCAGCGGCGTCTGTCTAGCGAAGAGCTCCTTTCATACAGACGTCACTGGCATGACCAATAGGGAACATCTGGGCGAGCGCGGGAAAAATGATTACCGGGGCGAACAGCTGGCTGTCAGCAGGAGGGGGGCGTGGCCAGACAGGCCAGAGCGGCAGCTACAGGCAGGAACAGAAACGGTGCGCAGAAATGAAAACAACAAGAAATCAAAACACAACTCCACATAACAAACCCACTGCCTGAGCCACCAGGATCGATCAGAACCGAGCCCATAGTAAACACGGGCTCGGTTCATGACAGCCAGTAACTGTTGCTAAACATCTCAATCAGCATGAAGACATCTATTGTCATTTCACACACGTATAAATTAAATATTGTCAAGTGCAAAAGTAATAAGTGTTTATAAAACATACCTGTTGAGTCGGTACTGCAGAAGACCTGAGCTCAAAACATCAATCATCAGAACACCGGTAGTTAGTACTTAGTTAACTAGTAGTTATCATGCTAGCGATTTAGCACACTTTTCTTGCTTTTCTTCGCATTTTCAGGTGAAACAAAGAGTCCATCACCACAAAGGCATTGTGGTTTGTTAATCGAGACAATAAATCAAACTCTAGCTGTGTCTATTTTTTTAAACAGACGTGAAATAGTTTCATGACACTTATACAAGAGCAGACTGTACGCTGCTGAATAAAGTTTTCTTCAAAAGGGTGGGACTTCCGGGTCAGGTAAGAAATCCTTTCAAACAGTGTCTCATTGTGGAAATTAAGGTATTGAACACAGTATTGCAATTGTCACTGAGAGTCAGTTGAGAGTAAATTAGTGTTAGTGTCATGTGCGGCGAGCGCTCGCCCCCTCCTTCCTGTTCACTGGCTCTCTCATCAGACGCACCTGCTGATTCCTGCCTGCCAGCGTTTATAAGGAAGCAGTCTTCAGTGATTCAACGCTGGCTTGTTTGGGTATACTGTTCAACAGACGGCTCTATTGTAAGCGGTTGTTTGTCTTATGACATTGTCTTACGATCTCCTCTCTTCCACCTTTTCCAGGTGGCTGCCAAAGGAGCGATGCGTCTGCGGGGATTTGGTGCACTCACCAGCCTGTTGCTCCACCTCAAAGTAGCCTTCCCTCTCTGCTCGGTCAGACCCAACCATCCAACTCGTCTGGCAGTTCCGCCTGCTGTTTCCTCTCCTTCGCTGGGTTCTGTGCTGGTCTCCTCCTATCTTCCACATGAGTGGCATTATTTGTTTTCCCATTAAATCTCCATTCCTCTCTAATCAGCCTCATCTGTCCTCTGCAGGGCTCCTGCTTATCTAGCGAGTGATTAGCATTTTTCCCTCAAGATTGCTGTTTTGAACATTCTAATAAAAGGTCAAACGTTTTTTGTGTGTTTGCTTGGTGATTGCACGTTGCACTCAGGTGGCTTGTCCAGCCAATATGACAGAACGAGCCAGCCAGAGTCACCACCTGGCAAGTGCATCATCATCAACTGATCACTCCACGCTCCACCGCCTCAACGCTACAGAGAGGCAGGTGGCTGAGCACACTCAGCTGCTGCAGGCAATTATGCAGCAGCTGAGTGTCCTTACTGATCGATTGGGCCATGCTGGTGTCCTGGCTGCTCCACCTTCGCCTGCTCCTCCTTCTTCCATTATCCGCTGAACCCTTGCTATTTCCACTCCTGCCCCATATGCGGGAGAGGTGGAGAAATGCAAGGATTTCTTATGTCAGATTCAGCTTTATTTTGGGCAGGTGCAGGGGGAGTTCCCAGATGACATTTCTAAGATTCATCAGTTTGTTCTTCTGCTTTGGGGCCACGCTCTTAGTTGGGTGTTATCGATAGTCAGAGAGCTTCACCACCAACGTTTGACCAATTCGTGGCCGAGTTTACCCGCACCTTCGACCGTTCCGAGAGTGAAGGGAACATCATGAGTCACCTGATGTCACTCCGTCAGGACAGTCGGTCGGTGGCCAACTTCTCGATGGAGTTCCAGGTTGAGGCAGCAGATTTGGGATGGAACGAGGTTGCGTTACGCAGCGCATTCCTCCATGGACTGAATCCTCGTCTCTGGGATGACTTGGCAGTTTATGCCGTTCCTGCCACCTTGGATGGCCTGATAGATCAGGTGGTCGGGTTAGATAATCGATACTGTGAACATGACCAGGAGCGCGGAGCCTCCTCTTGCCCGCCCGTCACTCGTTCCTTCCAGGCGTCTACTGACCGAGGCTAGCCTGACTCCGCCCCCAAGCCTATGGAGCTCAGCTCTGCTCATCTTCTGCGAGCAGAGGTTGAGCGATGGTGGCGGATCGGGGCATGTGCCTACTGCGGTTCTTTGAATCATAAGTTGGACACATGCCACCTACAGCCAAAAGAATCAGCCCGTCATTAGCCGTGGGGGGTCTGGTGGGCGGGACTCAATCCGTTTCCCTGGATAATTTCTCCATTTCGGCCCTCATCCGACTACCGGGTGTTGAGAGGAGGGTCTCCGCCCTGATTGATTCAGGGGTGGAGGGTAATTTTGTCTCGCTGGTGCATGAGATGGGGACTCCGACAGTCAAGCTGCTGGCTCCCCACTCTGTGCGTACTCTTTCTGGCCAGACGGTGGCATCCGTTACCCATTGCACGACTCAGTTATGCGTGCTTTTGTCCGGTAACCACCACGAGAAGCAGACTTTTTACGTGTTTCCACGAGCTTCTCATGCAGCGGTACTTGGTTATCCGTGGCTCCGGAGGCATAATCCTATTATTAATTTTGCACAAAATTCCATCACCTCCTGGAGTCCAAACTGTTTGGCTACGTGTCTAAATTCGGCCGAGTGTTCCTCGTCCCTTCCCATCTCCTTGCCTCAGGTTGAGCCGCCGGACCTCAGCCTCGTACCCAAGGTCAATCACAACCTCGGGGAGGTGTTTAGCAAATCGCAAGCATTAGCGCTTCCCCTGCATCTCTCGTATGACTGTGCCATAGACCTCCTTCCGGGTGCAAGGTTGCCGTCCAGCAAACTCTATAGCATTTCTGGGCCTGAGAGAGAGGCGATGGAAAGGTACATTAAGGATTCGCTGAACACCGGCCTCATTCAGCCAGCCTCGGCTCCCCTAGGGGCGGGGTTTTTTCTTTGTAGTCAAAAAGGACGGGTCTTTGCGTCCGTGCACTGACTATTGGGAGCTTAATGCCATCACTGTCAAAGACAAATATCCTCTGCCCCGATGAACGCTGCTTTCGAGCTTCTGCAGCATTCACGTGTATTCCCTACGCTTGACCTATGTAACACTTATCACCTAGTTAGAATACGCTAGGGGGACGAGTGGAAAACATCGTTCAAAACTCATCTGGGGCATTTTGAATATTTAGTTATGCCTTTTGGTCTAACTAATGCCCCCGCTGTTTTCCAGTGTTTAATCAATGACGTCCTCCGCGATATGCTTAATTGGTTTGTTTTCGTCTATTTAGATGACATCCTGATTTTTTCTTGCACACCAGAGGAGCATGAGACCCATGTTAGAGCTGTGTTACAACGGCTCTTAGAGAACCAACTATACGTCAAGGCAGAGAAGTGTGAATTTTCTACATCTTCCACTTCTTTCCTTGGCCTCATTATAGCGGAGGGAGAACTGAGGGCTGACCCAGCCAAGGTGAAGGCTGTGCTTGATTGGCCAACCCCCCACTCCCGCAAGGAGCTGTAACGCTTCTTGGGGTTTGCGAATTTTTATCGCAGGTTTATTCGAAACTATAGTGGGATAGCACAGCCTCTAACTAAGCTGACCTCTGTTAACGTGCCATTTGTATGGACCGAGGCAGCAGAGCAGGCCTTTAACAAATTAAAGGTCCTGTTCACTGCCGATCAAGTCTTGGCTCAGGTCGACCCTCAGCTCCAGTTCACCCTGGAGGTGGATGCTTCAGAGACGGGGGTGGGCGCTGTTTTATCTCAGCGTTCTTCCCCGGATGTGAAGCTCCGCCCGTGTGCGTATTTCTCTCGGTGGCTCACCTCACCCGAGAGGAATTACGATGTTGGGGATCGCGAGCTGCTGGCCATTAAATTGGCATTTGAGGAATGGAGACACTGGCTGGAGGGAGCTGCTCACCCAGTAGTTATGTGGACCGACCACAAGAACTTAGAGTATCTGCGGTTGGCCCGCTGGCTTAACCCTAAGCAGGCTCGCTGGGCCTTATTTTTCCAACACTTTAACTTTACTGTCACTTACAGGCCCGGCTCCAATAACAGGAAACTCAATGCTCTCTCCAGGCAGTTCAGTCAGGACGTGGCCAACCCCCCTTCCCGCCCCCAGTCCATTCTCCCGCCTTCGTGCGTCCTGGGAGCCCTCACCTGGGAGATAGAGAAGTGAGTCCGCCAGGCCCAGTCTTCTGACCCCGAACCAGCGGGCTGCCCTCCCAGCCACCTGTACGTCCCGGCTGCTCTCCGCAGCGAAATCATCCAATGGGGGCACACTGAACGTTTCGCCTGTCACCCGGGGGTGGTGCGAACTATTGACATCATCAGGTGAGTGTTTTGGTGGCCTACGTTACGGCGAGACATGCAGGAGTATGTTAAAGCCTGTCAGACGTGTGCTCGGAACAAGTCCTCCTCCACCCGTCCTGTTGGTCTTCTTCACCCCCTCCCCATTCCCAGTTGGCCTTGGTCTCATATTGCCGTGGATTTTGTCACTGGTCTTCCCCCTTCCCACGGCAACACAGTGATTTTGACTATTGTGGACAGGTTCTCCAAGGCCATACACCTGGTTCCCCTTCCCAAGCTGCAGTCCGCCGCCAAGACAGCGGAGCTTCTTTCCTACTACGTCGTCAGGCTGCACGGTATTCCTACGGACATTGTGTCTGACCGGGGTCCGCAGTTCACTTCACGAGTCTGGAAGGCTTTATGTCACTGTCTGGGTTCCACCATCAGCCTCACCTCCAGCTACAACCCCCAGAGCAATGGGCAGGCTGAGCGTGCCAACCAGTCCCTGGAGGCTGCCCTTCGTTGTGCGGCAGCCGAAGACCCCGCTTCATGGAGCTCCCATTTCACTTGGGTAGAATATTTATTAAATTCCACGGTCTCCTCAGCTATGGGCCGAGCTCCGTTCAAGGCGTCAGTGGGCTACACCCCCCACCCCCGCTCTCTATGGCTGAGAAGAGGTTGCGGTGCCGTCTGTGGGGGCTCACTTTCATCGCTGCTGCCAGGCCTGGAGATCCACCAGAGCTGCACTTCAGCGTGCCACCGAGTGTAATCAGCGCTACGCTGACTGCAAGAGGGTTCCTGCGCTGAGCTATGAAAGGGGACAGCAGGTCTGGGTAGCCACAGACCAGGTTCCACTGAAGGCGGAGTGTTGCAAACTTGCCCCCTGGTTCGTGGGCCCCTTTCCCGTCACTGGTAACGTCGGTGACTCCGCTGTCCGGCTCCAGCTTCCACGGATGCTCAACGCGCCCCCTACCTTTCATGTCTCCAAAGTGAAGCCTCTCTCTTCTAGCCCTCTTTGCCCTCCCCCAAAGCCGCCCCCTCCTCCCAAGGTCCTTGACGGACATGTCATGCACACCGTGAGGGAAATCTTGGATGTACAACGTCGGGGTCGGGGCTTCCAGTATTTGGTCAACTGGGAGGGCTATGGCCCGGAGCATCGGTCATGGGATGACACAGCAGTGATAGGACGTATCACTGGTGATGATGAAGCATCCTACAGGAGGGAGGTGGCCAACCTGGTGTCATGGTGTGAGGACAACAACCTCACCCTCAACACGGACAAGACAAAGGAGATGATAGTGGACATGAGGAAAGGGAGGAGGAGACCCCATCGGCCGCTGTTCATCTGGAAGCTTGAGGTGGAGAGTGTGAGCAGCTTTAAATACCTGGGCATCCACATCAGCAAGGACCTTAAGTGGACACATAACACCACAGAGATAGTCGAGAGCTCAACAGCGACTGTACTTTCTGAGGAGGCTGAAGAAGTTTGGCATGTCCTCCAGGGTCCTCTACAGTTTCAACAGCTGCATCATCGAGAGCATCCTGACCAACTGCATCACTGCGTGGTACGACAGCACCACTGCCCTGGACCACAAATACCTGCAGAGAGTGGTGAAAACAGCGGAGAAGATCATCAGGACTCCACTCCCTTCTCTGCAGAGCATCTACCACCGCAGAGTCCAAAGGAGAGCTGACGCCATCCTCCAGGACCCCACCCACCCCCAGCACAGACTGTTCACACTTCTACCCTCAGGCTGGAGGTACAGAAGTGTAAAATGCAGGACAGCCAGACTGAAAAACTCCTTCTTTCCGACTGCCATCAGACTCCTGAACAAATAACTCCCAAAACTCCACAACACAGCTCTGCATATAGGAACTCACACCGGCTGCTAAATTTGCACATTGCTCACCTGCACAGTAGATATAGTCTCACCTGTCTGATGTCCATATCATCTCTGCTGCTATTGATCATGTACAGTCTACTGGTACTATTGTTACAGAGAAATTAGCACTGGGTGCTAATTTGTAATTTCTAATTATACACTGCTCATTACACACTGCTCATTTGCACACTGTACATAGGTTTATGCCATCTCAGGTTCACATCATCTCTGATATCAATATACGACTATCACTTTAGTCATTGAGTAAATTTTCACTTTCACCCCTCTTGTCTGACTGGTTTAACTGCTTTAACTGTCCATTATGCCTAGTGTGTGTTATTAGTACTCATTAGTTTTAGTACTTAATATCAAGGTATGCTTAAGGAGTCCTAATAGCCTGACTGTGTGTTGGTGTGTGTGTTATTATCATTAGTAATTAGTAGTGATGGGTCATGAGGCGTCATGAGACGTTTCGACACATTGCAAAACTGTATTGATACTGTGTTGAAACTGTGTTGCTGAATACTGACACCTGCTGGACCTTAAAAATCCCTACAGGCAACCTAGTTGACAGACTCAACTGACACTGATTTTATGACCTAGTATATACAATAATATACTGCTAAAAAAAAAAAATAAAACTGTCCACTTAGGAAGCAACACTGACAATCAATTTCACCTGCTGTTGTGTGATTTTGTTGTCAGCACATTCAACTATGTAAAGAACAAAGTATTTTAATAATATTTCATTCAAATCTAGGATGTGTTATTTAGTGTTCCCTTTATTTTTTGGACCAGCATATAATTTAAGTCATTGTATTTTATATTGTATTATTTCATATCTTCATTTTAATTTCAAATATCATTGATATTTTTAGATACAGTCAAATTTGTATCACCGTTACAGGCCCGGTACCGTGGCTCAGAGAGATCCGTCGCTACCAGAAATCCATGGAGCTGTTCATCCGTAAGCTGCCCTTCCAGCGCCTGGTGAAGGAGATCGCTCAGGACTTCAAGACCGACCTGTGCTTCTAGAGCTCCGCCATCATGGCTCTGCAGGAGGCCAGCGAGGCCTACCTGGTGAGTCTCTTCGAGGACACCAACCTGTGCGCCATCCATGCCAAGAGGGTCACCATCATGCCCAAAGATATCCAGCTGGCCCGCCGCATCCGCGGAGAGAGAGCTTAGACTTTCTGCTGCACATCCACCAACCACAATGCTCCGCACTGTGTCTTTATATATTTATAGTAATATGTATACTAGCTTTTCTTGTTTTTCTCTTGCCTTCTGACTGTTGCTCTGAGTGTTGCTATCCCTGTGCTGTTGCAATCCTGGAATTTCCCCATTGTGGGACTAATAAAGGCTTATCTTAAATAATGTGAATATGTATCATAACGTGAAAATCTAAGTGAACATGTTGTGAATGAGGATGCTTGTGGACAGTGATTTTTTTTTTATTGATTTATTTTTTTTAACAAAAAGTTCTTTTTACAAATTTTTATTCAAAAAAATAAGTTCTTCCAAAGTTTTAAAATTCAGGTGGTTGCACTTTTTGGACACAACTTCTCCAGCTGTTGAAAATACACGCTCACATGGCACAGATGAGGCTGGAGTGCAGAGAAATTCTAACGCCAGCTGGAAGAGGTTGGGATGGCCTTTTGATTGTCCCAGTATCTCAGAGGATCCTGGGACCTGGCAATATTGCCCTCTGCCAGGTACCTCTGCACCTCCTGGATGGCATCAGCTGTGGCGTTTTTGGTCTGCCTGCCCACTTCGATGTCCAAAGGTTGCCAAAGGTTATCTAAAAAAAAAACAAAAAAAACACACACAACAAATTGGCATTTTAGTACATGATTTCCAAACAACAACAAATTATGCTGAATAACATGCCTGAAGTGGGTGCAGACAGCTGTTGTGAAGACGGTCCCTGCTGGGGCTCATTTGTGCGTCCGATTACAGACGCACATTCTGCCTGCAGTCTACTGATGGCGTCATTGCACTTGGAGGAACTGCGGAACCCGAGTGATTTAAATCTGGGGTCTAGAAGTGTGGCTAGGGTCAACACACTTAATGACTCCAGGTTGGAAGCAGTGTCTGACTTGACGCTTCAGGTGTTCTTGTAGGTGTATGGCTGCCTGTGTGTGCAAGGTTGAAGCATTACGCTCTAGTGTAAGATAGAGCATTTTCATCATCAGGATGACCTTTGACCCTGACACTCGCCTCTCTTCAGACAACTCCACTGTAGCTTGATGGAAAGGAGCAAGCACAAGAAGTGTTTCTCCTATGATGGTATACTCATCAGCTGTAAGTGGAGTCAAATCACTTTTTAGAGAGGCCAGAGATACCCACACTGGTTCCCTCTCATCATGTAGCCTTGACAACATATCATATGTGCTGTTCCAGCGTGTTGGCACCTCATTGATAAGTTTCAGGCTTGGTCGTCCCATCTGTTGCTGCACTTGAGCGAGCTTCTCCTTGGCTGTAGTGCTTGATCTTAAGTATGTGACAGTGTGCCTAGTTTTGTGTCTGATGGATGTAAGTGTGGGGATCTGATCAAATGATTTACTAACTAATAAATTGAGACTATGTGCAATGCAAATTGAGTGCCGAATTTGAAGCTGTCGAGTGGATGCAATCATGTTTGGTGCTGCGTCGGTCACAAGACACTTTACTTTATTGATTATGGCCCAGTCCTCCATCATGCCCCTTTTGACTTGGGCCAAATTGTCAGCAGTGTGACTTTGTGGAAAGTATTGCACTCCCAACACAGACGTACACAACTGCAAATTCTCATTAACGTAGTGACAGGTAAGAGCCAAGTAAGCCTCCATGTTCACAGATGTCCACATGCCAGCTGTTATACTCACTGCCACAGCTTGCTGTACTTCCTTTTTCACTCGTTCCCGTTCCTCCTCGTACTTTTTTGCCAGCATTTGTTTGATGGTCTGAAAATTACACCAAGTCAAACCAAAAGCAAATCCATATATTTAAATTAAAGATTAAATAAATTGGATATATCAACTACTACTTTAGATAATTTCCACAAACCTTTCTGGTTGGCAAAACATATGAGAGCTGAAGGGCCTGAATCAGTTCCCGGAACCCTTCACTCTCCACAATGCTGAGGGGCTGGCAGTCCTTCACGATGAAACTGAGCACAGCTTCATCCAGCATCTGCTTCCTGGAAGCTTGATGGTTAAAAATGAAGTCAAAAATAAATTAATAGGAATTAATTATCAATAAAACAACTGTGAGTAAGTAGTAGTAGGGCTGTATACCTGCGTCTATCCTGGGTGTATCCGGGACTTCATTTTCATGCCTGGCCCTATAATGCCTCAGCATTGAGGAGGTGCTCTTGTTGAAATATGACAGCTCTGTCGAACAAATGCGACATTTAGCCTGCAGAAAATATGAAGAGTAAACTAAGAGTCACTTTCAAATGAATTTGAATTCAGATAAATCAAGTGGAAACTCTGAGAGGAACAGGATGAAACAATAAGGAAATTAAAACAAAGAAAATAGTATTTTAAAAATACTATATTTTTTGGAAATACCTTATTTTCCGATATCAGATCAAAATGGTCCCACACGGTGGAAACCTTTCTTTTGCCTTGACGCTGCTGCTCGTGCTCCATAATTATTGATAAATTTGTACAAGGACCGTCCGCAACACATACGAGTCTTTGGGCAAATGCATCCCGTTGACAGATGCGCTTCCTTATAAACGCGGGCGGTCAGTGTTTCGACGCCCTAGCGTCACGTGACCGATACAGGGACTGTATCGGTCACGTGACTTTCTTAATGCGAGATGCACCGACACGCACCGAAACTGGGTTTCGCTCTATGAGCCCGACGCATGCGCCGACGCATCGGTGTTGCCGGACCCATCACTAGTAATTAGCATTAGTATTAGGATTGAGTTACTGTGTTAGTGTGTCATTACCTTATTAGAATTGTCGTTTCTGTACCTATCGCCTTGGCCTTCGTTCAGAGAACAAAGTAAGAATTTCATTGCTCAGGAAATGTAGCATTTCTTAACTGTGCACATGATAATAAAGCCTTTGAATCATGAATCTTGAATAATCACTGAAATAAAACAAAAAAGGCTTGAAATATTTCTCTTGTAAGAAATATAAAATTTGCAAAGGTGTACTTTTGGAATTAAGTTCTGAAAAATAAATAAAAAAATTTTTTTAATGTTTTAATTCTTCTAGTACACCTCTTGTATATTGTATATAACATTATAAACTCAGGGCTGCACGGTGGCGCAGTGGTTAGCACTGCGGCAGCACAGTTTACCCTTGGCCGGGGGATTGTGGGGATCGTGGGATCGTGGGTTCGATCCCAGCCCCCGACCAACAGTGATCTGTGCGGAGTTTGCATGTTCTCCCCGTGTATGTGTGGGTTTACCCTGGGATTTCTCCGGTTTCCTCCTACATGCCAAAAACATGCAGGTTAGGTTAATTGGAGACTCTAAAGTGGCCCTAGGTGTGAATGTGTGTGTGAATGGTTAAGGGATAGCGCCGTATCGTGGCTGCTTCATCCATCCAGGTGGTGGATGACCCTCAATTTCCCCTCTGGGGATCAATAAAGTATACTAAAAAATGACAGTCAAAAGTAGACTTTTCCACTGCGCCTCTCACCTTGCATCAATGCTTTTGTTAGTTTATGTCAACGCATTTTCTGTTTTTTTACACTTTGCATCACGCTATCTAATGCCTTTCTGAAGACCTGAGGGCTGCAGAGAATGTTGCCTTTAAAACCAAACTAAAGACCCACCTTTTTGACCTGGCTTTTATTTAAATTTAAATTCACACACACACACACACACACACACACACACACACACATCCTTTTACCTTTCCTTACACCTTTTATCTTGTTTTAACTGTTTTTTTACTTATAGGTTTTTTTTCTTGTTATTGGTTGGTTTTATGTCTTATTAGCTCTGGTTTTTCCTCACTGACAGTGCTTCCTCAGTTCAGTTTTAATGCCTTTATATGGTTTTATATGGTAGGTCCATTAGTTGGTGTGTTGTGAGTGTATGTGTATTTGTATTTGTGTGTGGAGAACAAATGGTGAGAACCCAGTATAATTATTGCAAGGTGGAATGATATTAATATTCAGGGCACTCACAGTAAAAGAGGAGGCTGAGGCTGTGGTGGGGAATGACAGGCAGGTGAACAGAGTTAGATCGAGAGATTTCCAGTTTCTCTGGAGAGTTATTTCCCTCCAGGAACTGAGAGGATCCACGAAGGAGACCACGGTGGATAGGCATTGGTGTCAGGCCATAAAGGGGAGTTTTAAACAGTTTTTCTTTGGAATAGAGCAGGTACTGAGGAGTGGAGTAGTTTTCCGGATTGAAGCTGATGAGGAGCATGCAAAACCGAGGGGGGAGGCCGCAGCTGATGGGCCAGACAACTTTCCTATGGCAGAGGAACAGAGAGACAAGATAAGACTACCCAATTTTATTCACAAGGAGCAGGTTTGAGAAAACGTCTCAATGAAGCTTTCACAACTTTACCACACAGTGGTCCCATGACACTGGTCTTCTCTGAAGGCCTTTTGTAAGCAGAACCAAATCAGGAACAGGTAGTTCCCCTCTCCAATGGGTGCCTCCTGGTGTCCCTCCAGACTTGTCCGGATGGGCTCTATTAAAACGCCTCATCATCCCACTGTTGTATATGTAGGATTGTGGGATCCATGACCTCTCCTCCGGGCTGTATCCCTTACAGTGAACCAAGTCCTGAAGGCCCCGACCCCACCACCGAACATCCAAGATGTGCTGCACTGTGTTGGTGGTCTGATCATTGATTATTCTGGGGGAAGGAGGGGATGTAACTTTTAGCAGCTGGACAGTTTCAGACATACTATGACTGGAATGATGATTTGTGTGACGGGGAATGGGCTGATGATGTCATATCCGGCTCTAGGGAGCCGGGCAATCAGAGCCAGGGACAAGCCAGTGAGTCGAGATGTTTTATTCTGGGTAAGGGATAAGGGATGAGGAGAGCACAGACACTCATACAGACGTACATTCTCAGGCTGCACAGCGCAGGGGTAGGTAGCTCGTACCGGACATGGGGGTAACAAGACGTGCATACTCACAGCGGGATACAAACACCGGAATGCTGCAAGGGGAGTTGAGGCTGACACCAGACGAAGGGGCTTCAGCCTAGCAGTGCTTATGTCGCAGCCCCGAATGATCGAAGCTGCTCCTCTTTATACTCATTAACAGCGCCCCAGCTGATGAGGATTAATTGGCCCCAGCCGTCCCGTGACACTGACAGCTGGGAACCAGCTGAGGCACTGCCCAATGAGAGACAGGGATAAAAGGAGCATGGGCTGAGCGCCGAGCCGGCGTCTCACCCCATGGTGACAGAGCCTCCCCCTCACGGTCGGGCTCCCGAACGACCAGGAACATCCCAGCCCCCCCCCCCCCTCCCCACCTAGGGTGGGCGGAAGGGAGGCAGGACCGGAGGGGAAGATGCAAAGGGAAGGACAAAAAAAAACAATAGACCAATGTAGGGCAGCAGGGCAGAGAAAAAAAACCCCAAATACAATACCCTACAACACAGGGAAAAGGATTAACCCAGAGCACAGTTAGGGAGAAAACTGAGTTAGGACACAGGTAGGGAAAATACCAAATATGACTACAGACAGCATACAAATAACGTATAGATCGGGGCAAAAAAAAGAAAACCAAAAACCCACCAAAAAGGTGGCAGGAATGAATAAAGCAATCACAGAGTATAGTTAAGGGGAACAAAACACACTACTCCATAATGCACCAACAAGACAAAGGTCAGGACAAAAAATGATGAAAAACGCTGTGCATGGATACTAAAGAAAACAAAACACACAGCACTGAATATATAAAAGATCACCTAAAGAAACAGAGGTGACAAGGACAAATGGGTAATAATGAAGTACGGTTAAGTGGGAATGAAACACATTACTTCAAACAATAACAAACACAGTCAATGTTAAAGTCGGGGCTAGGGAAGGCCCCCCACGAGGATAATAAGACAGAATGGGGTGATCACAGAGTATGGTTGAACAGGAAACCACACGCATACTCCATGATGCACCGACGAGGCCAAGGCTAAGGTAAGGATGAATGAAAACGCTGAGTAAAGATAAGAAAATGCAATACACAGCGCGATACATAAGGTGAGTCACCAAGAGGAAAAAAAGGTGACAGGGTAACAGGATAACAATACGATAAAAATGCTGAGTATGGTTAAAAAAAACAACACACAGCACAAAAACATATATTCCCCTAATGGACAAAGAAACTACACCCGAGTGACTTCAATAATAATAAAAGAAGTAAAGGACACCCGAGGAGACGGCAGGCAGAGTCCAAAACGGCCGGAATTGTTCTGGTAATCTCCCCGCCCATTGTCCAGTTGGCAACCCGGGGAAGAGAAATGTTCGGACGGCGAACTCTGGGCCCAGATCCCAGGAATCCAGTCCAACGGCTGCCGAACCAGGCCGCCCAAAGGCAAACACAGACCAGTGGGGGGAAACCAGATCGCCGAACCGAAAGTTTTGCGGGTCGGGTCGACGACCCGACCCGCATCACTCAACCACCAGGACCGTTGAGACGGACGAAGGGTCAGAGCGGATCCCGGTGGAAGAGGCTCAGGGGAGAGCCGATGACGAGGGCGGCGGGCCTCAGGGAAACGGCCACCTCCTCACCGGACCTGGACAACACTGGGGCAGCACCCACGTCGGACCCCGATCGGGCCTCAGGCGAACCCACGTTGGACCCCGATTGGGTCTCGGGCGAACCCACGTTGGACACTGCACCAGAACCGACCTCCAACGTTGAACCCGGACCCTCCAGCACCACGAGGAACAGCAACTCCTCGCCGGTGACCCTGGAAGAAGGCTCAGAAGAGAAAACAGAACCGGGATCAGGATCACCGGCAGCGCCAGAACCCGGCGAGACGAGCTCAGACGCAGCGGGCGGCTGCACCCTGCTCGTCTCCCCTGGAGATAGGCTGAAGTGCTCAAAGATAAAAAGAGAGAAAAGAAAGGAGAGCACTCGCCTGATCTCGGGTTCTGACGCCGTCCAGGACTGCGAAGATCCAGGATCCGTCGTCAGGAGGTCGTTGTCAGGCTCCCATCTAGCCGCGTCGGGCCCCGCAGCCAGCACGATGGTCAGCGCAGCTTGAGATCCCTCCAGCTCAGGTAACCCCGCCGACGATCCACTCGGCGTGAAGCCAGAAGAATCTCGTCCCGCTGGACCGAACCGCTCCTCCGTGGAGACCCAGGGACGCTCAGTCGTCAGCGTAGACTCCACGCAGCAGTCAGTCCCCCTCCTCCGTCCGCAATGTAGCAGCGGAACCACAGGCCCTCTCCATATCCCACCACGTTGACCCGGAGCCGGGGACCGCTCGGCGGAGAGAGACACAGAGGATGCGGGATTAGGAATACAGGTTACAGCAGGTGGGGAGAGTTCAGGGAGCTGCGAACCCTGAACTTCTCCTCCAGGGATATGACAGAGCAAATCATTAAGCAGGTGTGAAAAAACAATGACTTGCCTGCCCCCTGGAGGTTGAGTATCGCCTGCTGTAGTGGAATCTGCTTCTTCCTCTCCCCGCCCGGCGATAACGGAGGACCCCCCGGGAATTCGTCTGAGGATCGCTCGCGTTGTCTCCAGCAGAGAGCTCACCAGGCCGGGATTCCAGGCACACACAGCGGTCAGGAAGCGCGTCGAGGAGGAGGGGGAAACAGCCGGGGTGAGCCAGCCCGAATGTCCAGGAATGACAGCGGGGGAACGAGGCTCAGGGGACGAGGCTGTAGAATCTCCACACTGACGAGGCGAAGGGATGACAGCTGCGTGGGAGGAACGGTCCTGACGATGACCCAGAACTGGATCCGGACGAGGTTCGTGCAGAGGTGACTCGGCGATGTGATGACGACTACTCCCAGGGGACGAAGCGAGGGGGAAACCCAGGATTCGCCGCTCCAGATCGGAGATCGAGACGAGGAAGGCGTCGAGCACGGGAAAGCTTCGTAGCCCTGAAGTCCTCACCATCAATCTCACTGCCGCCGCCACATGCCTGAAGGTGGTGACAGGGAACACAGTAGAGCTCGCGACAGCCACTCGACCCCGGACATAACTGCTGTCAGCTGCGGCTCCTTGAAGGGAATCCCGAGTGACGTGGCGCAGGTCGGGGGAAGTCCTCTGGTTGGCGCGAACTCCCGGACTGGAATGGCGGCAGGAACGGGACTCCGAAGCGGGGAAAGACGTCGCCCACTTCGACTCCCTGCCGGGATTTCCATCCACCCCGTGGAGCTTCTCTCGCTGTGTACCTGCAGCGTCTATCCTGGCACTGTCCTCCAGATGGTACAGAGAGTGAGGGTGACAGTCCAGGAGTTCCTCAGCACGGCCCGGATGCCAGCGTCTCGCGTTGGAGGCGTCGTGCAGGGTGAAGAACGTCCCGTCGACAGCCTCCGAGATGGACCTCAGCTCGTCGCCCTGGCGCCGAAAGTGACTCCTGGGAAACGGCATGCTAGCAGCGCTGACACCCGGACAGAAAGGTACATTTCCACGGCGACTCACGGCCGCCGGCAACTCTTCTGGCTGCGACATACTGTCATATCCGGCTCTAGGGAGCCGGGCAATCAGAGCCAGGGACAAGCCAGTGAGTCGAGATGTTTTATTCTGGGTAAGGGATAAGGGATGAGGAGAGCACAGACACTCATACAGACGTACATTCTCAGGCTGCACAGCGCAGGGGTAGGTAGCTCGTACCGGACATGGGGGTAACAAGACGTGCATACTCACAGCGGGATACAAACACCGGAATGCTGCAAGGGGAGTTGAGGCTGACACCAGACGAAGGGGCTTCAGCCTAGCAGTGCTTATGTCGCAGCCCCGAATGATCGAAGCTGCTCCTCTTTATACTCATTAACAGCGCCCCAGCTGATGAGGATTAATTGGCCCCAGCCGTCCCGTGACACTGACAGCTGGGAACCAGCTGAGGCACTGCCCAATGAGAGGCAGGGATAAAAGGAGCATGGGCTGAGCGCCGAGCCGGCGTCTCACCCCATGGTGACAGATGAACCAGGAACTCGGTTTTCAGAGGGATGTTGCAGATAGACAGCCAGACCTGTTGGTTGATGGAGTTTCTAGGAGTCAAAAACCTCCTCCGATTAGCCCAAGCCACATTTCCGATCAACCATCTTCTGGAGGGCAGCACGGATGGGCCTCCATAGACGTCAAGCTCGGCAGACATGATGTTGTACTGACAGGATGCAACCTCTCTCTCCATCATTGGCAGTAAAGGAGGAGTGTAACCGAGAGAGGCTTCAAAAGGGGTAAGTCCCATAGCTGATGAAACAGCACAGTCATGTGCATATTCTACCCAGGTGAGATGGCTACTCCAGGAGGTGGGGTTATGGGATGGCAGGCAGCACAGGGCTGCCTCCAGCTGCTGGTTGGCATGCTCACACTGTTCATTGCTTTGAGGGTGGAATCCAGATGTGAGACCAACCAATGTACCAAGGTTCTTACAGAAGGCTTGCCAGACTGAAGAGATGAACTGAGGGCCATGTTTGGAAACAGTGTCCAATGGGATGCCATGGAGCCTGATGATGTGGTTGGTCACCAGTTTAACCCCTTGACGCCTGTTGTTGCGAATTCGCATCAAACCACTTCCGCTCCAAATGCAACCAAAATACAGTCTGTATTCCTTCACTTCTGGTTGGAGGACTTCCAACACATACCTAGGAACCTTTTGCAAGCATTAGTTTCTCGTAGGAACGGTCAGAGACGGAGCACCATCCATTTCCTGATTGCTAGGGTTAGGGTTAGGGTTAGGGTTATAGTTTGGCAGTCATGAGAGTTGAAAATACTGAAAATAACTTTGTTGCATAAATAAAAGATTCTTCATACTTGAGATGGGAACAGGTGCTTTTTTACCTTTTTTTTACCATAGATGCCTGTTGTCGCTAATTTGCATCATACCTAAAATTATATCTATTTTATGTGCTATAGTCAAATTAACTTTCTCAACTTAATTTAGCATCTACTTGAAAGCAAAAACACAAGTGAATTTTTTTTTTTCATAATTGGAAATAAATTCAGGCGTTAAGGGGTTAAAGACTGTGTCATCAGTTTAAAGACTGTGTCACCAGTTTAAAGACTGTGCTCCCCAAGTTTAAACAATGTGTAGACTTTAAGACCAGAGGAGAGAATATGTTGGACTTGGTGTACACAAACACAGATGCTTATAAGGCAACACCTCGCCCCCACCTCGGCCATTCTGACCACCTATCCGTGATGCTGGTGCCTGCCTACAAACCTCTACTGAAGTGCAGCAGGCCAGCAGTGAAACAAATCAGGATTTGGCCAGAGAGTAAAACCTCAGCACTGAAAGACTGTTTTCTGCACACAGACTGGGAGATCTTCAAAATAGCAGCCTCCCAGGAAGACAAGACAGATGTGGAGGAGTATGCTGAAACCGTCACCAGCTACATCCCAAAGTACACAGAGGATGTCACTATAGTGAAGACTATCATTGCACGGGGCAACCATAAGCCCTGGATGACTGCAGAGGTGCGCTCGCTGCTCACAGCCAGAGATGCAGCCTTCAGAGCGAAGGACAGGATCGCCCTCCGCTCAGCCAGGTCTGCACTCTCAAAGGGAATTAAGACGGCGAAGCGCGCCTATGTGGAGAAAATCCAGGGACATCTCTGTGACACTAGGAACACCAAGCGGATGTGGCAGGGAGTTCGGGTCCTGACGGACTATAAGTCTAGGCAGGGGGTCAATGATGACGACGCTTCACTTCCAGAACAGGCTCAACAACTTGTTTGCATGTTTTGAAGCATCAAACCCGACAATCAAAGGGAGGGCTGGCCCATCTCCACCATCGGTTGGGCCAGCTATCACCATCAACACAGTGGACACACGGAGGACCCTAACCAGGGTCAACCCACGTAAAGCTGCAGGTCTGGACAACATCCCAGAACGTGTGCTCCGAGACTGCGCGAGCGAGTTGGTGGATGTCCTGACTGACATTTATAACATCTCCCTGAGTCAGGCCATCGTTCCCAGATGCTTTAAGACCTCTACCATAGTACTGATGGCAAAGAAACCAGTTGTGTCCTGTCTGAATGACTATCGTCCTGTTGCACTGACACCAATTGTGATGAAGTGTTTTGAATGACTTGTCAAACCACACATCACAGCCTGCCTCCCTGCATCACATGACCCACTCCAGTTTGCATATCGTTCAAACCGCTCCACGGAGGATGCTATAGTCACCATCCTGTACTCTGTCATCACCCACCTGGATCAGAAAGACACCTATGCCAGACTCCTGTACATTAATTTCAGTTCAGCATTCAACACCATTATTCCCCAGAGACTGATGGAGAAATTACTCCTCCTTGGTCTGAATACCACTACATGTCTCTGGATCCTGGATTTCCTGACTGAGAGACCTCAGTCTGTCCGAGTTGGAAATAACATCTCCAACTCTATCACGCTGAGCACTGGATCCCCTCAAGGTTGCGTACTCAGTCCACTGTTGTTTACACTTCTAACACATGACTGTGTATCCAGACACAAGGGGAACCAGATTATTAAGTTTGCAGACAACACCACAGTGGTGGGACTTATTCAGAGGGATGAGGAATCAATGTACAGGGAAGAAGTGAGAGACCTGGAGGGCTGGTGCAGGGAGAACAATCTGGTGCTCAACGTGGACAAAACGAAGGAGATGATTATTGACTTCCGGCGGTCACAGCCTGAACACGTCCCTCTCAGCATCGGCGTCCGTTTAGTGGAGAGAGTGGAGAACATCAAGTTCCTCGGAGTGCAGATCTTGCAGGACCTGACCTGGAGCAAGAATTCCTTGGGGATCAGGAAGCGGGCCCAGCAGAGACTGCACTTCTTGAGGAAACTCAAACAGACCTCAATCCCCATTTGCATCCTCAGGACCTTCTATAGAGGTGTGGTGGAGAGTGTTCTGATGTACTGCATTGCAACATGGTACTCCAGCTGCAGTATGTCAGACAAAAAAGCCCTGCAGAGGGTAGTTAAGGGAGCTGAGAGGGTAATTGGAGTTTCCCTCCCCTCAGTCCAAGAACTTTTTCAGAACCGTTATAGGAGCACGGCACTGAACATTGTCAAGGGCCGTTCTCAACCTCTGCATAAACACTTTGAACTTCTGCCATCTGGCAAACAATTCCGGAGCATCAGAGGCAGAACCACCAGACTGATTAACAGCTTCCTTCCACAAGCTGTTAGGATGCTGAACAGTTGATCCGGAATCTCTCATACATATTACCGCACCTATGGACATTATGTATATTATTTGTATATTATAGTTCTGGTTAGTTTTCAATATGTCTCAGGGAAGTGTGAATGGCTGTGTTGGGGTGGGGAGTAAGGGTTTGTGTGAGTGTGTCTTAAATTATGTTCTTTTTTTTACTTATATGGATGCCGAGAGAAACACAATTTCATCTTGCCTGCACTACAGTTGTATGTACAGCAATATGACAATAAAGGTTGATTTGATTTGATTTGATTTTGTCAGCAGATGGGCAGTCTTGATGGTAGTTGGGAGCTTGGGGAGAGCAACCAGATGAATGGAGAAACAATCAGTGATGGTAAGTATACTGTTATTACCATCAGACGGGAGAAAACCGGTGACAAAGTCCATTGTGATGTGGGATCAGGGACGACTTGGGACAGTTAGTAAATGGAGGAGACCTGCAGGTGGAGTGGAGGAATACTTGTTAGCAGAGCAAATATTGCAGCCCTTGATGAAATTACTCACATCCTCCCATAAGGTCGGCCAGCAGAAGATGCACTGAAGCAGATCAATCATTCTCACAACTCCAGAGTGACATGAAAACTTGGAAGCATGTCCCCACTGGAAAACCTCTTCATGCAGTGCTGTGGAGACAGTTTGTCTTTAGGACTCAAACTCCTGCGCCAGATGGACCCTTGTCTTGATCTCCCATCTCAGGACACCTACCACACCTGACACTGGGATGATGACTCTCGGATGACGGGGCAGCATCGGTGGAAAACTGACAAGAGGATCAAGTTTCACATTCTCAGAACTGGGCCTGTAGGAGATGGAAAACTTAAACCAGCACCCAGTGAGCTTGACGGGAGCTAAGACATTTAGCACTGCGGAGATATTCAATATTCTTATGGTTGGTCCAGACAAAGAATGGCTGTGCAGCCAGTGACACCACTCTTCCAGTGCTAACTTGACTACCAAGAGTTCACGGTGCCCGACATCATAGTTCCTCTCAGCAGGGGTCAAACGCCGAAAGAAGAATGCACAGGGGTGTAATTTCCCATCAGTTACTGAGCACTGAGAGAGAACAACCCCTACCCCGCTGTCCATTGTGTCTACCTCGAGGATAAACTGTTGCTTCAGGTTAACCTGGGATAGGGGCTTTGGCAAAGAGTCCCTTGAGGGTGGTAAAGGCTGATTCAGTGGAATCTGACCAGGATAAACAGACCTTGGTGGAGGTTAATTGGACTAAGGGTGACACCACTTTAGTACAGTTCCTGATAAAGTGTCTATAGAAGCTAGCAAAGCCGAGGAAACACTGGAGCTGTTTGCAGTCACACAAAGTGGGCCAATCCATTACTGCTTTAATCTTCTTCAGGTTGGGTTTAATCTGACCCTCAGAAATAATGAACCCCAAAAATGACATGGTATATTCAAAGAACTCACACTTCTCTGCCTTAACAAACAACTGGCTTTCAAGGGGTCTCTACAGGTTGGCTCGGACATGGGCAACATGTTCATCAGGCAGGTTGGAGATGAGGATGTCGTCGAGATAAACAAAGATGAAGACATTGAGCATATCTCTTAAGCTGTCATATATGGGATTTTGAAAAATGGCTGGGGCTTTAGTGAGGCCAAACAGCATAACTACATAAATATTCAAAATGCTCGAGAGATATTTTGAATGCTGTCTTCCATTCATGACCCTCTTTATTTATTTATTTATTTTATTTATTTAACCTTTATTTATACAGGGAAGGTACACTGAGAGGATACCTCTCTTTTTCAAGGACACCCTGTTCACATTCACACAAATACACATTCACACCTGGAAGCTGCCCAGTACAACGGCAGACTGATCTATGGCCATTGAGCAGCTTCACTGGAGTAGTTGGGGTTGAGCACCTAGCTCAAGGGCACCACAGTGGGGTTTAGGAGGGTGGGGCAAACACTGCTATGTTATCTTTCCCACCCAGAGCTGATCCTGCCAGTCCAATGATTGAATCAGCTACCCTATGGTCACCATTCACATCCCTAACCATTAGGCCACCACTGCCCCTGAACCACCTGATAAGCATTGCGTAAATCCAATTTTGTGAAGATTGTAGTGTGTTGGAGAAGCTCGAATACTGAACTGATCAGAGGAAACGTATTTATTTTTGATGGTGATGTCATTTAGCACATGATAGTCGATACATGGATGGAGGGACCCATCCTTCTTCCCCACAAAGAAGAAGCTCGCTTCTATGGGAGACAAAGGGGGCCTAATGATGCCTGCACTTAATGATTCCTTAATATATTTCTCCATGGCCTCTTTTTCTGGGCCCAGCAGGCTGTACAAATAACCGAAGGAGGAGGTTGATTGCACAATCGTAAAGCTAATGACACCTCAGCGAGGTCAAGGAAAACCTCAGGGACACTACTGAGATCAGGGGGCTCAACTGGGGAAGGAGCTAGATGGTGAGCAGGACTGCAGGAGGTGGATCGGAGTCAAGTTGAGAGACTAAGTGGAGAATTGAGGGGAATGACTGGGATTTTTAACTGGTCTAGTCCCCTGGCGAAGCATAATGACAAATGCAGTCTTGCTGTGATCTGAGCTGAAATCCCCAGGTGCACATTCAAACACTAGACTACATTGACACAAAAACTGCTTGTAACCCCTGGTTACCCGGAGTGAGACATGGGTAAGGAATGTAGACCCGGAAGCATGGATGGTGCAGAAGCTGGAGTGGGTGTAATGTAAACGAAGAGTCCAGAGAGTGTAGTGGTTAATTGTTGTTACTGACCAGTGAGATTGGAGAGCTGCTGATTGGAACTGTCAGACTGACTGGCTAAGTAAAATTCCCCTGGTGAATAACCTGTGGTGGCAAGCGGGGTTATATTGTATGCAAAAACAAGCTCTGGTAAATACGGTGTTTCTTTTCAGGTGGAAGAGTGTGCAGTAGGTCATGAAGTGTCCTATTGAAACGCTCAACCTGTGCATTCCCCTGAGGATGGTGAGAGTTGTGTGGGTTTTCTTATCCCCATATAACTTGCACAGCTCCTGAATGACCTCACTCTCAAAATTCCTCCCCTGATCCGAGTGTAACCTTTCAGGCACACCATACCTCATAAACCACTCTCAAAGAAGGATTTGAGAAGTTGTGTCAGCTTTTTGATCACATGTGGGGAAGGCCTGTGTAAACTTGGTGAAAACATCGGTTACCACCATGCTCTCTGGGCCATCTGAGGCTGGTTCCAACACACTGAAATCCACAGTAACCACTTCAAGAGGTCTAGTGGCTTGGAAAGGCTTCATGGGGGCACACCTCTTGGGCTGTGGCATCTTGGTGAGTACACACCTCTGACACTGCTTAACCCACTGCTCCACATCTTCATGCAGCCCAACCCAAAAACACCTCCGTCTCAGCAGGTTCAGTGTACATTCCACTCCCTGGTGCCCCATTTTGTCACGCACACTCTCAAGCACAGCAGAAAGCTGGTTGAGACAGGTTGGCAAAAGGAGTTGGTGACACTCACCAAAATGTACATCATCATCAATAATATGATACAGCAATCCATCCACTTCTTTTACCCAGGGCCACTGTTTAAGCAGTGAGATAACAGACTTAGCTAAACCCGTCCTCTGATGGTATGTGGATTTTTTCTGTTTGTCCCAAAAGTGTCTAAATGACTGACATGTAGGATCGGTGATCTGAAACTGCTGTAACTCATCCTTAGAGTAAACCTGGCAGAGTTGGTGTATTTCCCAGGTGGCTCAACTGCTGTGACATGACTCTGTCTGACCTGACAACACTTCACTCCTGCGGCAACTACATTTGGTCCTAAAGGTGTCTCTTTACTGCCACTATGACCTTTCCCGAAGATGGAAGCACGTCTGAAGGTACCACCGTCATTCCTCGACACCCCAGCTGAACCGCCCATTCCATGGCCCCGTTGGTTCGAGTGGTTCACCAGCTACACAGAGGCTGTAAACCTGGAGCGATTTGGAGACCTGCGGATACGAGCCATTCTATACGGTCGCCTGGGTGATGAGCCATGGCAGAGAATTGACAATTTAGGACAGGAGGCTACATATGACGACTACGTAGCATTGCTGACCGAACATTTCACTGTTCCACAAACAGCTACCCCGGTTGCTAAACCTGCCAACCCCACACCCTCTCGGAAGGGCCTTGAGTTAGACACCGCAGGACAGCAGGGCACCACAGAGCAACAACCCAGCGAAAAACATGTGAGTGAGTCAACTCAACGTTATGCTACGGAGCTCCAAGTGTGTACCTTCGGGCCCTTAGAAGACGAGCTTACCTGTGACAAGCTAGCTGAAGAGCACAGCACAGAGAGTGAACATAGCATGGAGAGAGAGCAGCGAACGGACCTACCTCAGTTCCTCACCCAGCATAAGCCTCAGGGAGCTGCTGCAGAGCTGCAGGAGAAGGAGCCCACTTCTATCGGGAACCCCGGGACACAACAACCTGGTGCCGGTTCTACCAACGGCGACAGCAACATATCGCCATGACCAGACTTCCCAGGAGAGGGGGACAACAAACCTCACCCGGCATGAGTTTCAGGCAGCTGCCGTGGAGCTGCAGGAGAGGGATTTCATGGAGAAAAGGGACCCTGGTGACCAAAGATGGCCTGGTGTACGTCCCGTCACCGACGATAGCGATACATCACCCCGACCTCAACCAGCACCAGGTGAGAGAGAGAAGAAACTGGACTTCTTCTGAATCCACACCTGGCGCCGGCCTCCAGGAGCCGCTGCTGAGATGCAGGATGAAGAGTCCGTGATCCAACAGGACACAGCAGAACCACCACAACCTGGTGGACGCCCCACAGCAGACATGAAAGTTACAACATCACAACCACGATGCTGAATGCAGCCGAACAGAGCGCCACTAACAGTGATGAGCTGGGTTTGGGTCCCTAGAACTGAACGACTGGAACCACAGTCGGCCTTAACAGCATCACTACCATCGACGCCTGTGAAGATCGCCGTGCAGCTGAGACCAGCCGCCGTTCAGATGGCGGATGGATCGAGATGGCAAGCCAGCCGTCTACGGAAGGTAAGAGCATCTGCCGCAGACCAAAACGCAGCGTTGGAGCCGACCCAGGTGGTGTGGGATGTCAGGGCGTGATTGGGTCTCATGTCTTCATTTTCATTCGTTGTTTGTATTTCTCTTAAGCATAGACTCAATCCACATCCTCACCTTGTGTTTTGTATTTTCTGTGTTTAGTATTGTTTGTTGGTTTCTTTATTCTGTCCTCAGTTCTGATGTTTATCATTATGATGATTATTTATGATCTAGATTCAATTCTTGTCTGTTATAGTCATGTCTCCCTTAATTCCCTGCCTGTGTCTGTGTCTCCCTCTGTGTGTGTGCGCAGCCCCACCCCTCTGTCACTGTCAGCTGCCTCAGCTGTCAGTGATTAGTGTCTCCACCTGTCTCGTGTTTTCCTGATTATGTTCTGTGTCTTTAAGGTCTGGGTTTGCTTCTGTTCGGTTCGGGTTCTTTTTGTCATTTTGGCATGATAGCACGCTTCTAGTCTTGTTTCCGGTCATGTTCAGCCAAGTCTAGTATCCTGTCGTGTTCAGTCCTGTTTTAGCTTTTGCTCTTTAGTTGCGCTTCTGAGCAGCTTTGTTATTTTCTACTTAAAGCCCTCGTGTTTTCCCAGTGTGGCCAGCGTTGAATAAAATCATTGTTTGGACCTCACGTCCAGTGAGTGGATCCAGTACTTCCACCAAACCTGACAGAAAGAATCCGACCCATGGACCCAGCAGACTATAAGTTTTGTCTTATGGGTCTCGACCAGAGGGAAGTTTGGGCTGCTTCCTGTATCGAGGCTCTAAAGGAGGATACCCATAACACTAAAACACCAGAGGAAGCCCTCAGTCTCCTCAGAGGCTCTGTCAAGGTGATTGAGGCTTCTCCCATGCTGCAGAGTTGCCCCCAGCTCACCGGTCTTCTGCAATCAGTTCCGTTTCTGTACCTGTTGGTCAGGGGCTGGTGGAGGAGCAGAAGGAGGAGAAGACGCAGCGAGCGACAGGACAGGCGGCTCACGCTGGCATCAACGAGCACAGTGGCCTGGCCCTTCTTCTCCTGCCGAGGTGCTCCAGATCTCCGCTTCCTCCTCTCTCGATGCAGCGTCATACCATCATGCAATGGTTCCTCGTCGAGCGAATCCCGTCAAATTTCGAGAGACATCGTCTGACTCTCCATCAGCAGCAGAGGAGAAACAGAGGCAAGTACCCATTCATTACACAGGGTTACAAAAATAATTTTTTTGTAAGTTGTCTGTGTTTTTTCAACTGATTTAAGACAACTTTGCACTGCTGAATCCGAAAATGACATCCGTTTCTCTCGATCAGGTGCTAAGTAAAAACCTGTACTTACTTAGTACTGTGCATGAACTTACCTTAATATAAAGGTAAGTACATGTAAATTGAATGTTATGTCATCATTGTTCAAAATTCAGAGAATTTCAAGACATAAAAAAGAATTTTGCATCATATAAAGCCAAAATACACGTACATGTAAACAAAAACGTATAAAACAACATGTGGCCAAAATTCAAAAAGCTGATCGGAAAACCAATGTGATTTTTGGATTCAGCACATCAAAATTGTCCTAAATCAGCTAAAAAAACCTTAGACAATAAATTTGGTGTTGACTAGTGTTATTTAACACCATTAAATGACAGGTCTTGTCCTGTTTCTGGTGAGGGGGTTCAGTGTCAGCCACATTCCACCACTGAGCTCTCTCCACCCATCTCTGCTGCAATTTCTGCTGCCATTTCCATCCATCTATCCTCACCTGCTTTGCTGGTTTCCTGTTCTGCTTTTTCTGAGGAGCTGGCCGTGCTGGGAGGCAACCTTCTGGTCCGGGATGAGCTGGCTGCCCCTGTTTCTGCACCTGGATTGTGTGAGCACTCTTTACTAGCCTTATTAATTTAGGGTAGAGGAAAAAAAACTTTCCTGAACCACCAGTACCAAATTGTGTAACCTGGCAAAGTTAAACCAACACAGGGCACAATAAACTTCTTGGGTTCTTTACTCCAAATTAAAATTAGAGTTTGGTTCAATAGAAAAAAAAAGCTTTTTACACAAAAATAACTATTGCTAAACAGGAAAGAATAACAAAAAATAATAACTGTTGCTTTACAGTAAAAGGGACGTCATCTCCGTCTCACCAGCTGTTCACCATTTCAGGCTGGTGAAGAGCATTCCACCACACCGCTCGTCAGATCCAGCTCCACAGCACTCTGCTGCTGCTTCTCGGGAAACCAACTCGCCTGCTGTTCTACCAGCTTCTCTGGAGGTCGTCGCCCCAGCAGCCTCACCCGAGGTCGTAGTCCCAGCAGCTGTCCTCGAGGGTACCATCCCAACAGCTGTTCCAGAGGGTGCCACTTCAGCAGCAGTGGACCAGGAGCTGAGGCAAGTCTTTTTCTTTGTATTCGTAACATCCATACTTGAAAGGTCTTGCCTTGCTGTTGGCGGGGAGAACCAGTCACAGCTCTAATCTACCTCTGGTTCCTCCCTGCCAGTCCCTGCTACTGACACTTGTGATGACCCAATACTGACCTCCTGCCCTTCTCCCTTATCCGAGGTGGCCATGTCTGGGGTGAAGTTCCTGGAGGCCCATGGTCCTTCGTCCTTGCTGCAGGAGGTCAACTGTTCTCTGTCATTGCTCCAGGAGATGCACACTCCAGCTTCACCACCAGAGCTTCACAAGATGCACGTTCCAGCTTTACCACCGAAGCGCCTCACTCCAGCTCCACCGCCCGAGCTCCAGGGGGTCCATGCTCTCTTCGCCCATGCTCCAGGAGATCCACGCCCCTTTGCCTATGCTCCAGGAGGTGCACACTCCCTTGTCCTCACTACAGCCGGCCGGGTGTGGATGTCAGCCTGTTACACTGTGCGCTCCTGTCAGGTGGGCCTTGGACTCTGGGCAGTCTCCCAGCAAATGGTGTGTTCTCGATGGGTGGCCCATGGACTTTGGCCAGCCTCCTGACAAACTGTTTCTCCATGCCAGGTGGTCTGTATACTCTGGGAAGCTGCCAACAGACTTTTTTTCTGTTTAAGCTTAGACTGTATTTTTTTTTTTGGGGGGGGGGGCAAAATGTTTCAAGAGCGCCAAACCTGGGTGCCCCCACCATCCACCTGGGTCAGGGGGTCTGTTTTCTTCTTTGTCTAGGGATGACTGGAATCTGCCCCTCGGGGGGGGGGGGCACTGTCATAATCTGGACATGGTCTGTGATCATCAGTGTTGGGCGAGTTACTAAAAAATAGTAACTACTTACAGTTACTAGTTGCTTCTTTTCAAAAGTAACTGAGTTACTTGCCAATTACTGCATGATTAACTAGTTACTAGTAACTAGTCACCTGGAAAAGTAATTAGTTACTTGGAAAAGTAACTTTCACATTACTAATTCTCCGTGGAGGAGACTGATGGCGGTGTCAGCTATAGGATCAGTTCATATTTATTTGCGCTAAAAATATCTATCCATTGTGGTGACCCAGCACACTGCGGACGGACACTATCTCACACTCATCAGGGCTGGAGGAAACGGAGGGCAATTTACATACGGACAGTGAACCCCAGGGGGCAATCAGACGGGACTGTTATGTATGCGTCCTTTAAGAGGATGTCCGGGCCGGGCGCTAGCTGATGTCATGCTAATGATGTGTATTGACTGATGTGTATTAGATGACAATAACTATGCACACACACTTTAGTGGTGTGCACACACCACAGGATTACGAGGACAGCACAACTTCCAGCTATGTGGTCACTTCGCCAGGCACGCACCACGCACCAGGGACAAACCGGCTCCAGACATATATCGTCCTCCGCCACTGCACATGCCCGAGAAACACAGCCGATTGCCATCCTCGGAACCTTTAGGGCTGCTCACGCACCTGAAGCAGACATGCAGCCCGCACACGGGACTTTGTATGGGTTTCTCAGCCACGGCGCACAACGGGAATTTAACTGATTGCTTTCCCCGATGACTTTAAGGCTGCTCCCGCACCTAAAGCCAAACCGCCAAGTCCCTCACACAGCTTCAGTTTTTTTTCACAGCCACTACGCATCCTCGGGGAATTTGGCCGTTCGCTTTCCCCACATCCTCACAGGACTAAGCCGCAAGAGGAGTCAGAGACTTAATTTTTTTCACAGCCACTGTGGCTCACCACCAGGCTTACCGGGAAAGTCCCTCACCATGGCGGATCCACACGCAATTTTTGCACAACCCAGACACTCTTGACGTCCCAGCCCAGCACTCACTTATTCCCACCCCCTCCCCCTCCTCCTCCACATCGCTCTTCCCGCACCTCACTCCCTAAAGCCGGCCGATAACCGGTTTGTTCCATTACGCACGATGCGCACCGGCCCCGTGCGCCCACGAGCCACGGCCGTTCAACGTGCTGGAACTCAGAGCGGTGCACACTGTCTTTTCCACCCCTCCCCCATCCCCCCCATGGACTGACATGCCCTCCGACACTCCTCTACAGCAGGACAGTTCTACCGGAGCTGGAGCCCAAACAACCGGGGGGGGGGGAGGGTCACAGCCCCTTCTGAGTGTTCTGGGGGGAGTCGTGTGGTGACTCAGCACACTGCGGACGGACACTGTCTCACACTCATCAGGGCTGGAGGAAACGAAGGACAATTTACATACGGACAGAGAGTCCCAGGGGGCAATCAGACGGGACTGTTATGTATGTGTCCTCGGAGAGGACGTCCGGGCGCTAGCTGATGTCATGTTAATGATGTGTATTGACTGATGTGTATTAGATGACAATCACTATGCTAATGTGCCATGCATTCTCTCTGTCTGTATAACGTGTATAAAAAAGCTTGTTATACATGCCTCAGCAACGCAAAAACTCTCCTACCTGACACACAGCCCCAGCGGGCAACGCTGGGGACCACCTGCTGTATTTATGTTAGAGGGTCAATAAAGAACCTGTGTCGACCTACGCTCGTGCCTCGCCTCCACATCCTTCCCTTACACCCTCTACACCATATTAATAAGACGAGTAATGTGAGTAACACATCTGATCAAATTTCAGTAACTGTAATGCATTACTGAATTTTTAAACAGCAATTTTGTTACACATGATGTTACTGCAAAAGTAGTGGTGTTACAGTAACGCGTTACTCCCAACACAATTTTAACTCACCTTTACCTTCAATGGAGCCGGGAAAAAAGGCATTGTAATAACTATGCTGGGCCACTAGAGGCGGCAGTGCAACTTTTTTACAGCACAACACAGCACATTGTTTTACAGCACGTGGAGCTGAATTGTTATAAAACAATGGTTACTGAAAAAAATGAAAGTGCCAAGGTGCTGATGCCTCTGTGCCAGAGCCTTGATGGGGGTATGCGTTCTCAGATAATCACCAAAATGTTATGGGTTCCTCTGTGGCCCAAGGACCACCTCTGGTAAAAAAAATTTCATTCAAATCCATCCAGTAGTTTTGGAGTATTCTTGCTAACACACTACGAAAAGATAAGAGCATTGGTGGAGGTATGCGTTCTGGGATCATCACCAAAATGTTATGGGTTCCTCTTTAGCCCAACGACCACCTCTGGTAAAAATTTCACATAATCACATACTGTAATTCAGTTATCTATTTATGAATTTTATTTATTTATTTTTGTATGTTTTTATTTGGGTTTTAAATATTTTATTGGGTTTTAGACTTCTATTGAGTTTTTAATCTCTTTGATTTAGCGTTTAACTTTTTTACTATGACCCTTCTCTCTTCTCTCTTTTTTTTCTCTTATCTCTTTGTCTGATGTCCTGATTGGTGGAGCCTTGAGTACTTTCATCGTGTTTATAGTCAGCTTCATGTGTGCCTGTGTTTGTGTTCATGTTGAATGTAATTGCATTTTGTAAATATGTGTCTAAAAGGATGTCACCTGACTGCAAAACAAATCTACCTACGGGTACAAATAAAGTAACCCGAACCTGAACCTGATTTCATCCAAATCCATCCAGTAGTTTTGAAGTACACGCATGCACAGTGAAAATAATCTGCAGTTCACATACCCATACTGTCAGCAGCAGCCAAGAGCCACCAAACTGATTTGAACAGCTGCAATCCAAACACAAAAGAAGAGCACGGTGGCAGACATTTTAAATTGCGGAAGCAATGGAGGTAGGGGAATACAATGACAATCAAGATGAACAGGAGCTTTTGCTGTTTAGCGGCAGAGGAAGAAAGACAGGAAAAAGACTGACATTTGTTCACTCAGTATTGCTGGGGTCTTTCTGCAATTGTGGGGGTTTCCCCTACGGTTAAAAGTGCTATGAGATAACTGTTGTTGTGAAATGGCGCTATATAAATAAAGGTGAATTGAATTGAATTGAATTGAATTATTGGCAGATTGTTCAGTACTTCCCTGTGGCAGGAGTTTCCGGGTGCATGCACAGTTCACTGCAACCATTTGCGGGCGAGGAATGTTGGGATTTGTAGTTTTTAGCAAGTTTTTAACGAATTTTACCTCATCTTTCCTCTGCAAAACTAAACAGCTACACCAGTGTGAAAACAATTGATGTGATGAATAAATGGTGTAGTTACAGAATATGTGTTTTTTTTTTCAGTTACCGCTATTTTATAACAGTTCAGCTCCACATGCTGTAAAAAAAAAGTGCTGTGTTGTGCTGTAAAAAAGTCGCACTGCCGCCTCTAGTGGCCCAGCATAGTTATTACAATACCGTTTCCCCAGATTCATTGATGTTAAACGTGTGTTAAATTTGTGTTTATTTCAAAAACAAAGCCCTATCTTGGAATTCTGGCAAATCAAAAGTCAAGAAAATATGGTGATACAATGATACAAGCCTTTATTTGCACTTAATTTGACCAGGAGAGCTGAAACAGACAGGCGGACAGACAGATACACACACACAACCTTCCACACACAGACACATTAAGTGATTACTGTATGCATCTCCCTTTCACCGAGGCATAAAAACACGTATTCGACAACTACACCGTTTATTCATCACATCGATTGTTTTCACACTGGTTTTGCTGTTTAGCTGTGCAGAGGAAGGACTAGGTAAAACTTGTTAAAAATTTGCTAAAAACTACAAGTCCCAACATTCCTCACCCGCAAATGGTCGCAGTGAACTGTGCATGCACCCGAAAACTCCCGCCAGAGGGAAGTACTGAGCAATCTGCCAATACTGGGTGAACAAATGTCCGTCTTTTTTCCCATTTGTTTTCTTCCTCTGCCACTAAACAGCAAAAGCTTCTGTTCGTCTTGATTGTCATTGTATTCATGTACCTCTATTCCTTCCGCCTTTTTGGTCAAATCTATGGGGTATTAAATATCTCCATGGGTGTACAGGTATTAAAATAAAAATGAATTACCAAGTAAGTACAGCAAAATTTACACGATTATATTTAACTTTACTTTTTTGGGAGGGTTGAGCACCTGCCCCCCCTTCCCCCCAACAAAAAATATCTGGTTGCCACTCCAGCTACTTTTTGTGCACAAAAGCACTGAAAACGTTTTCATCATATCTAACCTGTGCAGGCAAAATGAGTCACTTTGAGGAAATTATCAAAACTGCGGTAATGTTTTTTCCATATTCTGTATTGAAAGACCTTCAAAATTATATTTAATTTGTAGAAAGTGTGCAAAAACGGACCCGGAAAAAGCCGATTTGTTTATATTTTAGCTAGTTTGAAAACTTGCGTTCGATCGGTCGGGAGTTACGTCTTCCACCAAAATATATGTATTTTTAGAAAGTATCATTTCTAAGCTTTACAATGATACCAGGCACACACAGGGTTTTCCCGGGACTTGCCACTAGCAAACAAAGAAAGAATCATGATTTATGACTTCTCATGCATGTAGCTCATAATGACGCGGTGCACATTCCAACTCATTTTGCCAGCACGGGTCACATATGTCCCCATTAACAGCACCTGTTCCAGTTTATACACAGCCCTGAGTGGTATTTCTGTAATCTGAAGAATTTGGCAACCTGAAAGAAAAATGATTCAGTTTCAGCAAAAAAACTAGAGAAACACTGTAGCCGCAGGCTTGGACACAAATCTTTTTTTTTTTTCTCTTTATGAGCAAAGCTGATTTTCTTTTTTCAGAGTGAAGTGAAAATAATATTACTGAAGACAACAGCAAAAGAAAACAAATGCAAGATATACTGTAGCCTTAAATTGCTTGCCATGCTGAGTTCTGAATACTTTGCACCTCGGGAGGTAAAATATGAATAGATTTTGATTACATACAGTGTGCATTTTTACAAAGTAATTCAGAGGTGGTGATCAATAACTAATCATCCAGAAAGTCAAAGCAAAATTGCTAAGCAAAATATGTAAAAAGTTTTCAAAGAAGGATTTGCTGAGAGAAGCACTTTAACAATCTTGATGACGCATTTAGGACAGCACAATAGTCCTCTTGGTGGTTGTTTTGCAAGGGTGTTCGGTCAGCAGGGAAGAATATTAAACGCTTGGTAATATGATGTAGATCAGCGGAGGGTGTCACGGTGAGTAATGACCTCAGCAGCAAGGCACCGAGAGGACGGACAGCCAAGAGGAGCTCGATCATCCCATCCAGCAATGCTTTTGCAAGGTCATGTGGTGCAAAACCCCTATTTGAAAACATCCTGTTTTTTCATCTTCAAATTAGAGTGCTCAGCAGGCCTTGAAGAAACAGTATAACAAGGTCCACACAGAATATGAAAACTGTGTTCCTGCCATTAATCTGTTGGTTCAAGAGGTGTTAAAGTGGATGCTTGTTAAACTTCTTCAGCTCCAGTGGCTCACAGATGAGAGAGAGATTTGTTTTGTTGCCTAAAATGATCAGATTTTTATGTCTCTCTACACAAGGGAGAAAGAAATGATAGCATTGGACTTATACCCAGTTGAAAATACAAATTATTATTCTTTTCACAGCAAATATTATTGCCATTGAAGGAAATCCTTAAAAGAACCTCTGTTGGAAGTGAAGCCCACATGTTTAATTAACCATAGAACACTAAAGGTAGGCATGCTTCCCTGCTCCCATCCCTGATTTTTCAACAGGCACGTGTTCAGGTGATTTTTACCCAATGTTAGTGGTTGAGTTTACAATATTTTCAGGTGGATTTTACCTGACGTTACTGTTTATGTATTAAACCAGGGATGGGCAACTGACGGCCCACACGATTAACTGCGGCCCACCAGTCCATTTCCAAAAAACAATTATTTATTTATATCACGTTTGACCGTGTTAGGAACCAAATTCTTAAATGCAATTATAGAGTCTGCCAGCAGAGGGAACTCTAATTGAAAGCTAGGTGCCGCTCTGTGAGAGTGGTGGAGTGAGGGAGCCACAGAGATAGAGGGAGCAGCAGTGTGCACTGGAGTGTTGTCAGGTATGTTTTGCATACTGAGACCACATTAATAGGCTGTAAACAGCAGTAAATGTACAAAGTAGGCTGCTTTTAAACAAGAATAAATACTACATCTCCTCAGTAGTGATGGGCAGGTGAAGCCTCATGGAGCTCAGAGGCTTTCCTTCTAATCATGCAGAAAAAGATTCAAAGCTTTGAGGTTTCTTTCTAAAGAGCAGGACTGAAGCATTGACACTGTTTCAATCCCGTGTAAGCAATGAAAGTTCAGAGACCGTGGTCATTTTAATCTGCTGATTTGTTTGTTCATTTATACCAGTGACTCTTTTTTTATTCCCCACTTTGGGGAGCCAGACCGTTACCAAGCCCACCTACACACAGCTATTTCTCTGCCCCTCCACACCCACACTGAATCCAAGAGCAAGCTAAGCCTTGTCAAATTTCCCTTTCTTCTTGGCTTTTTTTGTTAATTATTGTCCAGAATTTTGCTTTGCTCATCATTTTGATGGAGAGAGTTTTAAAAATTAGGTCATGATATAATTTATCCATCCATTCATCCATTTTCTACCGTTTAATCCTTTGGGGCGGGGGGGGGGGGGGTTATCCCACCATCTTTGGGCGAGAGGCAGGGTGCACCCTGAACAGATCGCCAATCCATCGTAAAGGGCCAATATAATTTTATCAGTAATTTTAATTCTAATATGATAAAACAGTAGCTTTTATTTTCGTTTGTATTTTCAGTTTTAATTGTGAAACTGTTGACTTTGAAGAAAATAATTCCCCCCCCCCCCCCCCCCACACACACACACAGAGGTTTACATGTAAATCTGGCCCTTGGGAAGTGAGGAAAAAGTTTTGTGGCCCTCACTACCACCAAAAGTTGCCCATCCCTGTATTAAACCAAGAGTAACAACGTTCAGGCCCACCATGTTTATTGCCCCATATCAGCTACCATCCTGTCCAACTCGATCTCACTAAAAAAACAAAAAACAAAAAAAAAACGTACCTAATGAATGTTTTCCACCCCTCACAGCCAGCAAGTGAGTAAAACATGGCTACAAGGTTTGTTTACGTTGGCTATGCAGATTTCTGTACCAACCGTATGTAAGGTAGGTTACATAAGGTAAGTTAGAGTGGTCCTGGAATTTGCATGTAATCCTTATTTAGTGTAATGGTTATGAATAAATATCAATTAGTGGTAATTTCCAAGGGAATCCAGATGGTCAAAAAATTATAGTAAGCTGGCCATTTTTCCCCTCTCAAAAAATACCATTTTTTGTTCATCTATCCCACAGTTACCACTGATGCAGGGAGACTGTGCCTTCACCAGACAATGCTTACATGGGTGGACCAAAGAGCTAGTTCTCAGCTCTATTTTTTTTTTTTAGGAATTTTTTGTTGTTGTTGGTTCCCTAATTTTTCACTAATTTCAGAGCCTTTTAATAGGGTCCTGCCTTTTTATGAGATGTTTTATATGTGGAAGTAAAAGAAGAGTACTTCAGTTTGCTATGTATTGTTGTACTTTAATGTATTTTGATGAGAAGGTTTTTTTTCTGGATGCTTCAGGTCAAATATATCCGACGTTAACTTAAATGCTAGCTAGCTTAGTTTAAGCTTAGCTTTGCAAAGTTTAAGAGTGCCGATGGAGAAGTATAGAGAAGGTCAGAAGGAGTTGCACTGTGTCTTTGTGGATCTAGAGCAGGGGTGTCCAACCATGTGCCATGGAGAGCCAAGACCCTGCAGGTTTTCTCTTCTACCCAGTCTCTTCAGCAGGTGTTTTCACTTATCAGCAATCAGTGGGAAGAAGCTCACTGAAATCTGCTGTTGAAGACACTGGTTGGAGGTAAAACCTGCAGGGTCTTGGCTCTCCATGGCACATGGTTGGACACCCCTGATCTAGAGAAAACATATGATAGGGGGCGGATGGTACAGGACATGTATAAGGACAGCGAGACAGTGGTGAGGTGTGCTGTAGGAGTGACAGATGGATTCAGGGTGGGAGTGGGGTTACATCAAGGATCAGCTCTGATCCCCTTCTTGTTTGCCATGGTGATGGACAGGCTGACAGATGAAGTCAGGCAGGAGTCTCCGTGGACCATGATGTTTGCAGATAACATTGTGATCTGTAATGAGAGTAGAGAGCAGGTGGAAGTGAACCTGGAGAGGTGGAGGTATGCACTGTAGAGAAGGGAAATGAAAGTCATTAGAAGCAAGATAGAATACATGTGTGTAAATGAGAAGGAACCAGGTGTAACAGTAAAGATGCAAGGAGTAGAGGAAGTGAAGGTAAAAGAGTTTAAATACCTGGGGTCAACCATCCAAAGCAATGGACAGTGCACAAGAGAGGTGAAGAAGAGAATGCAGACAGGGTGGAGTGGGTGGCAACAAGTGTCAGGGGTGTTTTGTGACAGAAGAATAACAGCTAAAGTGAAAGGGAAGATTTACAAGATGGTCGTGAGACCTGCTATGATGTATGGTTTGGAGATGGTGGTACTGACAAAAAGACAGGCTAAGATGGCTTGGACATGTGCAGAGGAGGGACAGTGGATATATTGGACAAAAGATGTTGAGAATGGAAGAAGACTACAGAGAAGATTTATGGATGTAGTGAAGGAGGGCATGGAGAGGGTTGGTGTGACAGAGGAAGATGCAAGGGATAGGATGAGATGGAGGCAGATGATCTGCTGTAGCGACGCCTAAAGGGAGCAGCCAAAAGAAGAAGAAGGATTCTACATTATGTTCAATGCTTGCGTTAGTTTGCAACATTCAAGTGTAGCAGTAGGGAACAACTTGTTTATGCACAGCACTACTAGCCTTGGCAAAACATCATAACATTAAATAAACTAGAGGGCATTCAGAGAGCTCATACCTCCGCCAATGTCTGTATGTCGATGTTTGAGCAGGAGCTGGAAATCTGTTCAGTAGTTTTTTTTTCTACATCAAATGCTGTGTAGAAAATGTGACAGTCACCAAACACATACGGGTATTTCCAAACCGTAAACCCTGGATGACCATTGAAGTCCAGGCTCTGATCTGAGCCCGCATCTCAGCCTTCATACAGAGGGTCAGCTCTTTGTACAGCACTGCAAGAGCTAACCTGAGGAGAGGCATAAAACTCGCTAACAAAGCTTATAGGAGGAAGGTGGTCAAAGTATGTGCAGACCAGATGGCAGGGATCCTCACTAAGTTGTTCAACCTCTCCCTGACGCACATCACCATCCTGGCCTTCACCATCATCCCCATCCCCGAAAAGGCTGCAATTGACAGCCTGAATCACTACAGACCCATAGCACTCACGTCTGTAGTTATGAAGTGTTTTGAGCGACTGGTGTCCCAGCACATCAAGGACTGTCTTCTCCCCTCCTTCAACCCCCATCAGTTTGCCTACAGGGAGAACCAGTCTACGGAAGACGCCATCACCACCACTCTCCACCGAGCACTGAGCCACCTGGAGAACCCAAGGAGCTACGTGAGGATGCTCTTTGTGGACTACAGGTCAGCTTTTAACACCATCATCCCAGACATCCTGCTCAACACAAAGCACCTCCTCCAGACCCCCCCCCCCACCTGCTCCTGGATAAAGAACATTCTCACCAACCACCCACAAACAGTCAGACTTGGCCCCCACCACTCCTCCACACTGTCCCTCAGCACTGGCTCCCCCCAAGGCTGCGTGCTAAGCCCTCTACTGTACTCCCTGTATACTTTTGACTGTATTCCAACCCACCGTCATTAATCGTGGCCAAAAATATGCGGATGACATCACCTTGGTTGGCCTCATCACCGACAGTGAGGAGAAGGCATACAGGGCAGAGGTAGAGAATCTGCTGCTGTGGTGCCAAGTAAACAACCTGAAACTGAATGTCCCAGAAACCAAAGAACTCATTCTGGACTTAAGGAAAAACAGACAGCCCCCCCCCCCCCCACATTCATAAATGGCGACAGTATGGAAAACGTCCCCGCCTTCAGGTTCCTGGGCACTCACATCTCCTTTGACCTCTCCTGGACTGTCAACACCAAGGCCCTGGTGAAGAAAGCCCAGCAGCGGCTGTACTTCCTTCGTGTCCTGAGGAAGAACAACCTGGGCCAGAAGCTGCTGCTGGCCTTCTATCGCTGCTCAGTGGAGAGCATGCTCACTTACTGTCTGGGTGTGTGGTACGCCGGCTCCACGGCCGAGAACAGGAAGGCTGTGCAGAGGGTCATCAACACCACCCAAAAAATTATCGGCAGCCCTCTGCCCTCCCTGGAAGACATCTCCAGAGCCTCCTGTCTCAGAAGGATCAAGGCTATCACAGGAGACCCCTCACATCCCGCCCACCACCTGTTCAACCTGATCTGGATGACGGTTCGGGTCAATCAGGTCCCACACCTCCAGAGTGAAACAGTTTCTTTCCCTGGGCCATCCGGACTGCAAACAGTCAGATGCCCCACCCCACTCCCTCTGAACGCTCACATGCACAAAACTGAGGACCTTTTAATTATCACTATAACTCACCTGTCTTTGTGCTCCTCATTTTCATGAATATTGACCCATCCGTGAAATCGGGCCATTTTACTCAATTATGTGTTCTGCACTCCGCACTCTTTTGTACATAGTTCCACCCGCGCAGCCACTACCATATTTGTGTATATATGCAACATGTAGGCTGAGGGTAGTTAATTAAAAACATAACTTACAAAGTTCTTCTAAACCAGGTGAAGAGCCATAGGTAGCAATCAAAGGGGAAACTTTAAAATGCTTGGTCAAAGGAATTTTATTACAATAAAATATGTCAAATAAATGCCCACTTAAATAAAAAGTCTAACCTAAAACCTAAGAATTAAAATTAAGTTAAATTAAGCTAGAATAGAATAAAATACTAACTAAAAAAAACTTAAGCTAAAACACTAAAAGTGGGCTAAAACAAACTATAAAAGTCCTTGTAGAATGATGTCATCACGTCGTCACGTCACGTACGTGGCACACACACTCAGCCAGGACTACTGATATGTACACCTGCTTTCTTCCTGCATTGCTGAATAAAAACATTTGTGAAATAACGCCTTCGGTGCCGTTCTACATGGTGTCAGAAGTAAAGCAGCGGAAACTAATTTTCCTGCCGAACTCTACATAGACCCAGTAAGTCAACTAATTATTTAGTTAGACGTTAGAAGCGTATTCTGTGGTACACGTGTGCCTCCCCCAGCTAACGCTAGCATGGCTGATGGATTCCGCCGTCCGGACCCGCTTGTGTTCAACGACAAAATTGCAGAAAACTGGCGAGTGTTCGAACAAGAATACGACATTTTCATCGCGGCTGCCCACAACGACAAGCCCGACCGAACCAAAGCCTACATACTCCTCAATTTGGCAGGTAGCGAGGCTATTGAAAAGGAACGCACGTTCACCTATGCACCAGCTCAACGGAATAACGAGGGGGAGGAGATCCGTCCGGCAGAGTCACGGGAGGATCCAGAATGCCTAAAAAGAAAGTTCAGATACCTCTGCAGTCCACAGACAAACATCACAAAGGAGAGACATGCATTCAACACAAGGAACCAAAAACCCGGTGAGACCATAGAGGCTTATGTAAGCGCACTCCGAAATAAGGCTAAAACGTGTGACTTTGGAGCATTGCATGACGACTTAATTCGTGACCGGCTGGTTGTTGGTATCAGCTCCGATAGCGTGAGGAAGATACTACTGAGAGAGAGCGATTTAACACTACTAAAAGCCATCAAAATATGCCAAATCAATGAACAAACAGAACAACATACTAAAACTCTAGCAACAACACCACGTAGTTCAACAAATGTGGATGCAATACGCCAAGACCGCAGAATGCAAAAAACAGTTCGCCACAAGCAGTACAAAGAACATTACAGTCCCAAATCAGACAACATAAGCTGTACCAACTGTGGACATGAACATCCAGCGAAGAAGGAACTCTGTCTAGCATATGGGAAGCAATGCAATTACTGCAAAAAGCCCAACCATTTCAAAAACTACTGCAGATCGGCAGCAAGAAACAAGCAGTACAAACCTGTCAACCAAATAGCCCAAGCAGACTCCGACAGTGACGGCGAGGACTCTGAATCATTCAACATCAACGGGCTGTCACCAGCCGCAAATAAGATAAACACACTGTCTACTGATGATGTGAAAGAAGAACTACACTGCAATGTAAAACTCAATGGCAAGACACTCAAACTGAAAGTAGACACTGGCGCAAAGTGTAACGTAATCTCCCTGGATGCATTCAGGTATGTGAGAAATGCAGAAAAAATAAACAAAGACAACAAGGCCAGGCTCATCGCTTATGGAGGCACGGTGATAAACACTGAGGGGACTGTGTTGTTCAAGTGCCAGACCAGTGACCAAAGATCCTACAGCCTGCGTTTCCATGTAGTAAACGGCAAAGTGCAACCACTGCTAGGGCTCCCGGACTGCATGAAGATGGACCTGATGACTCTGAAAGACCAGGTTTTCCAGGTGAACGTGACCGAACTGAGCTCCTCTCAAAAGTGGTTTAATAACTATGCTGAGCTTTTCAATGGCGAACTAGGTTCACTCCCAGTAACCTATCACATGAAACTGGACCAGAATGTGACACCCGTCATCCGGCCCCCTCGCCGCATTCCAGTTGCCATGATGGACAAAGTGAAAGCAGAACTGGAAAACATGGTGCAGCAAGGAGTCATCACACCCATTTCAGAACCCACTGAATGGGTATCCTCAATGGTAGCGACACACAAAAAGGACACTGACAAGATCCATGTGTGCATCGACCCAAGAGACCTAAATGAAGCAATTATGCGCCCCCATCATCCCATGCGCACAGTCGAGGAAGTTGCTGCACAAATGGCAGGCGCAACCGTGTTTTCTGTGCTTGATGCCAAGAGCTCCTTTTGCCAGGTCAAACTGGACCAAACGTCATCATTCCTCACCACTTTCGCCACTCCATTTGGGCGATATCGATACCTGAGAATGCCATATGGTATCAATGCAGCGTCTGAGGTCTTCCAGAGATCCATGGAGCAAATATTTGCCGGCCTCCCTTGCGCAATAATTGTTGATGACATCATAATCGGTGGAAGAAATCTTAAAGAACACGACGAGAACCTTCAAAAAGTGCTCAACAGGGCAAGGAACGTGAAATTGAGGCTGAACCCCCAAAAATGCAGATTCCAGCTAAAGGAAGTCAGCTACGTGGGCCATGTCTTCACTGAACAAGGGTTGAAACCCGATCCAGCAAAGATCCAAGCGATCACTGACATCCCGGCCCCCCAGGACAAAGCTGCTCTACAACGCTTCCTGGGTACGATAAATTACCTGGGCAAGTTCATTCCAAACCACAGCAACATTGCAGCACCTCTCCACCAGCTCTTGCATAAAGACACAGCATGGACTTGGACTGAACAACAACAAAATGCATTTGACACTCTGAAACAGTGTGTGACGTCACCTCCAGTACTCCGGTACTATGACGTACAAACACCAGTCACTCTGACATGTGACGCCTCGCAGTATGGCCTTGGTGGTGCATGTCTCCAGAATGGCAGTCCTGTCGCATATGCCTCTCGCACTCTTACTGAAACAGAAAGAAAATATGCACAAATTGAAAAAGAGCTGCTTGCTGTCGTTTTCACCTGTTTCAAATTCTATGACTACATATACGGAAAACCAGTGATCGTGGAGACAGACCATCAGCCCCTGGTCTCCATCCTGAAGAAACCTCTCCACACAGCGCCTGCGCGTTTACAACGCATGATGCTGAAGCTGCACAAGTTCAACCTCACGCTAGTTTACAAGAAAGGAAAGGAATTGCACTTGGCAGACATGCTGTCCCGTGCACCGAGCAACGCCATAGCCTCACATGCCACTGAACGTGAGGACTTCGAGGTAATGACGGTGCAGCACATCTCATCCAGTCGTCAGGAAGAACTCCGCACACATACAGCGAAAGACACCGCACTCCAGGCCCTGAGCAACATCATCAAGCATGGATGGCCAGATAGGTTGAGCAAAGTACCTGACACAGTGAAAGAATTCTTCCCGTTCCGTGATGAGCTCTGTGTGGAAGATGGAATAATCATGAAAGGTACAAGAGCAACAATTCCACAAACGCTGCACAAAGAATATCTCCTGCTGCTCCATAAAGGACACCCCGGTGCTGAAGCCACCAAGCGGCGAGCACGCAACATAGTCTATTGGACCACAATGACGAGAGACATTGACAATTATGTACAGTCATGCAGCACTTGCAATGCCCTTAAACCACATCAGCAAAAGGAGCCAATGCAACCACACACAGTCCCAGAGCTCCCGTGGTCAATAGTGGCAACAGATCTGTTCGAATGGAACAGCCAGCACTACCTGGTCCTGGTAGACTCCTATTCAGGATGGTATGAACTGGATCCAGTCAAGAAAATCACATCACAATGTGTAATTAACAAGCTGAAACGTCACTTCTCAGTCCACGGAGTCCCCCACAAGCTGCTGTCAGACTGTGGAACACAATTCACTAGTCAGATGTTCCAAGACTTTGCGAAAAGCTGGGATTTCACTCATGTCACCAGCAGCCCTGAGTATCATCAAGCAAACGGGCTGGCCGAGAGAGCCGTACGGAGTGCAAAACGACTGTTGGAAACATCCAAAAGAGACGGTACTGACCTGTTCCTCAATCTTCTGAGCATCAGAAATGTCCCACGAGACGGCACGCTGGGCTCACCTGCACAAAGACTGATGTCCAGAGAGACACGCACAAATATTCCCATCAGCAGGCACCTGCTTAAGCCAATGTCCAAGAATCCAGAGTCGATCCACACCCACCTGTCAAAGAAGAGGCAAGCACAAAAAGGATTCTACAATCGTGGCAGCCGGCCACTTCCCCCGCTCCAAAGCTCCCAAGTAGTACGCCTGCAAACAGAGAAAGGACATGACAAAATTGGCATCATCAAAAGAATCACAGCAGAGCCACGGTCTTACGTGGTGGAATCAGGAGGAAAAGAATACCGCCGGAACCGGCGACACCTGCTGCCAGTCACAGAACCACCACCAACAGAACCAGAACCAGATCCAGCCTCACCGGCAGACTCACCAACACAGAAGACCAGCAGTGAGACTGTGCCCAGTCTACCCGCATCTCCTCCCAGGCATGATGCCGTGCACACTTCCCCCAGGCAGGCCGCTGTGCACGCTCCTCCCAGGCTTCCTGCTGCGCACACTGACCACACGCCTGGCCTCCTCGGAGAGCCATCGCTCCCACAAGTCACCGAGACCCCCCTGGCCCGTTCCAGGTTTGGTAGACTCCTGAAGCCTAATCCCAAGTACAATACAGACTGATTGTGACATTTACTGAAGCTGATGTTTTGTAGTTTCGTGTTGAAATATAGACATATTTACAAGCCAGGCATAAGTTCATTTTCAAATTAGATCAGTTATGTTGTGTCACGGGAATTTATTTTATTTGCAAGCCAGGCATTAGTTTATTTTCAAGATAGGTATGTTATGTGGTGCCATTGAAAGTTGTTTTATTAGTTGTTTATTCGTCACAGTATACTCACTCTTACAGGAATGTGACATGTTTTCTCATACCAATCCAAGAGTCAATAGTGTTCTCTTTGTACCAAAGTTCTATACTAAAGAAGGGGGATGTAGAATGATGTCATCACGTCGTCACGTCACGTACGTGGCACACACACTCAGCCAGGACTACTGATATGTACACCTGCTTTCTTCCTGCATTGCTGAATAAAAACATTTGTGAAATAACGCCTTCGGTGCCGTTCTACAGTCCTTAAAAGCTGAGGAGGAGGATCCCCTCTTCCTGGCCAGATTCCGTCTGCCACCACAACACCGATGCCCTCAGGAAATCTGTACAGGGAAAGACACTTGCCAGCAGTATGTCTATATTCCTCATTGTCATCATCAACAATGTCACCACCATAGGGTGCTGCTATCTGGAAGCCAGATACTTATCGCGAAGGCAGAGCTCCTCACTCTGCCTCTTGCTGTCCTTCACCTGCAGCACCCCAACTGCTCCACACGGAAGTGTCTTCCCCCAAATGTCGGCATCATGGTGGTCCTGGCCATTACTGCTCCTCCTCCTCAGTCATGCCCTCCTTCTGCCATCTTCCTGGGACCAGCAGCCTCCTCTTGTCCTGGCAGGGCTCTCATCTGTCTGGCTATCCAGGCAGGCCCTCCTCTGGCCGGGCTCTCTCCTCCAGGCAAAAAGCTTTCTCCTCAAGCAGGGCTTTCCTCTGGAATGCCAAAGCACCTTTTATACCATGTGCAGTCACAGATCCCGCACATGGTACAGATCCCGCACCCACAATTTTGTTGTGTTGTACAACTGTACAATGACAATAAAGCCTATTCTATTCTAATAATCCTGCTAGCAAACAAACAGACAGACAAGCAAACAAACCACCCCAATTACATTACCTTCTTGGTAGAGGTAACAACTCTGCACAAGAACATACCAGCCCAAGGACACACAATGCTGAACTTGGCACATCCCCACCCAACCACCCAGCCACACTCTGGCTTAGCGCGGCAGTGAGTAAAACTGCCTGGAGCCCACCCATGTCCTACTTGACCATTATATGATCCCCTCCAGGGCAAGCCTATATGACTGTGTCTTTTTTTTAAAACCTCCCCTCTTATCCAAATTCATTATTCAATGATGTGTGTGTCAGAGCACAGCTAGTGTGATACATTTAAAGAGATGGGGGGCATAGACAGCCCACCAGATGCTGACTGTCAACTTTTAAATTGCGTTTGTGGAGCTGTTGTTTTGTTGTTCAAGGTTGTGCAGCTGGCCTTGAGCAATTAAGTTGTAATATTACTTAATTATAAATCAAGCAATATTACAACTAGGGGACTAATGCACAGCTTCTCTCATGGTTTAATAGCAGTAAACTAATGTATAAATAGTCAGTCCATAGTGAATAATGTGCACTGGTGTTACACTATTTCCTACATTTTCCTTTAAATGCTAACATAAAAATAACCACATGTTGAAGTTAACATACTGTATGTAACAGTTCTGTTTACATAACAGTTATCCAAGTTTATCCATAATTGAATTCACCCTAGCAATGCATTTAATATGCTTGTTTGTGGTTTATTAGTAGAGGACAGTAAAAGAAGCACCATCACTTGATGTAAGTAGTTGCGTTACAATTTAAACTTTCTCCTGCACAATGTCAGTTTCAGGGCTCCTCACATTGTTAACAGGTTACACAAGGGTATAATAGCTAAGACCTTAAATGAAGCCCCTTCTCATCCCAGGAGCCTCGGTGAACATGGAAATACTTGCATTCAAATTTCTCTAGTTACAATCTCTGCCCCCAGTTGTCAAGTAGGCCGTTCCGCCTCTTTGCGCTCCGTCTTGTCATTTTCTATTCTCTGTATGAAATGAGATGAGTCTCCATGCCAGAAAAGCCTGGCAGCAGTGCTGGAGAATAATGAAACAGGCTTCAGATACAGGCTCAGACAGCCCACCCCTCGACAGATGACATCCAGTTTCTGAAAGTGCTATGTAACATGAGCTTCATATGTAGCTATCAGATCGTACTCTACGTTAACCCCTATTACCGTCCACAAGCCAACGCTTTGGGCAATTAAGATGTCTCCAGTTACCCCTCTGTTCATGAGCCAAACTAAGATGAGAGGGATAAAAAAAAGAAATCTTTTAGCTATTTAAATTGCTGCTCCCTGTGTACTGCACACTGTGTTGTAGGACCAAATGCCAGATGACCTTTCTTAGTAGTTTGTTGTCATTACTTTACATTTATAAAGTTACACACATAACAACAGATTCTTGCAGTCCACTGGAGTACATAAAAAGTAAAGCTTCAAAAAGGATTAGTCTGTCATGATCTTTCAAATCTCTTTGGTGAAGCCAGAAAACCTGATCTGACAACTCATCTTGTGGTTTCTATGTCCTTATGTGGACATCGGAAATAGGCTTTAGTTCCACAAAGGTATGTGGTGAAGTCACTGTGTTCCTAGTCTTCAGAATGGATGAGCTGAGACAAAAAGTGCTGTTTCTCTTGATATGCCCCCCTCCCCACTCCTATCTTCAACTTCTATTTTTTCTTGCCCCACAGAAATGCCATTTGTCAAAGATCCATTAATTTCATATGAGCCCTTGTAAATCAGAAATATCTGGATTGCAGCCAAGGAAGACAAAGTTCTGAAAAGAAGTCTGTGGGGCATTGTTCCTTCACAAATGTTCCTTTGATTTGATGGGAAATATGTAAATTACAGGAATGAGGCGGCTCTGTGTCAATGTTCTCTTCTTCTGAGCTCCAGTCAGCCAGGTCTCTTTTAGTTTGAAGTGACCTGCAACCAGGTGATCAGGATTATTGTCTCTGTCTGGACTAACAAAAATGTTTTTAGCAGTGACATTTTTCTTCATCACACATAAAACGTTGTTTGTTGATAAAATCTTTGCCTGTCTTTCACTCATATTGGGCAAAGTACAATTAAAATGCATTCATGACCTTCTTACTGTGCCCCACAGACTATAAACTTAAGTAAAGCTCTTGGATTTCCCTGACACGGTTGTAAAAAATGAACAACTACGTAATGAACAGCTATGTAAAAATTCACTGATGCACTAAACAGCAGCAATGTAACATAAATCCTTGATAGCGCACATACGTCATACCATCGTCAGCCCAACGTACTGTCATGAATTGCCTCTTAGGGCAGAGAATTGAGACCCATGTGCCAACTCTGAGTCTGGATATTTATTGACAAAAAATAATAAACACAAAGTTCAACAGAACGATCAAAACACAAAATAAAAGAAGTGGGGGAAAACTTACATTAGAAATGGGCATCAGAGTGAAGCTGGGCTCTGGTGGAGACGAAGAGGAGAAAACCAATTCAGCGGCAAAGAAAAAATGAAAATACAGCCCTTATATAAGGATCAAAACCCATTAACATGATAAACAACAGGTGTGGATACCTGAAAGGGCAGGAGAAAGCAATGATACAAAATGGAATCAGCTGTGGCCTGGGATATGGTGCTACCATATCCCAGGCTGGGATATGGTAGCACCCATGGTGGCTTTGGGCTGAAGCGGAGTTGCACCCTCGGTGGCTCCAGGCTGGAGTGGAGCTGCACCCTCGGTGGCTTGGAGCAGACCTGCACCCCCGGTGGCTCCGGGCTGGAGCATAGCAGCACTGGCAGTGGCTCTGGGCTGGAGCATTGCAGCACCCGTGGTAGCTCCGGGCTGGAGCATTGCAGCACCCGCGGTGGCTCTGGGCTGAAGCATTGCAGCACCCACGGTGGCTCCGGGCTGGAGTGAGGTTGCACCCACGGTGGTTCTAGGGTGGGACATGGTAGCACCTGCGGTGGCTTCGGGTTGAAGCAAAGTTGCACCCTCGGTGGCTCCAGCCAGGCTGGAGCGGAGCTGCACCCTCGGTGGCTTGGAGCGGACCTGCACCCCCGGTGGCTCCAGGCTGGAGCATAGCAGCACTGGCAGTGGCTCTGGGCTGGAGCATTGCAGCACCCGTGGTAGCTCCGGGCTGGAGCATTGCAGCACCCGCGGTGGCTCTGGGCTGAAGCATTGCAGCACCCACGGTGGCTCCGGGCTGGAGTGAGGTTGCACCCGTGGTGGTTCTAGGGTGGGACATGGTAGCACCTGCGGTGGCTTCGGGCTGAAGCGGAGTTGCACCCTCGGTGGCTCCAGCCAGGCTGGAGCGGAGCTGCACCCTCGGTGGCTTGGAGTAGAGCTGCAACCCCGGTGGTTCCGGGCTAGAGCATAGCAACACCCACGGTGGCTCTGGTCTGGAACATTGTAGCACCCGCGGTGGCTCTGGGCTGGAGCATTGCAGTACCCGCGGTGGCTCCGGGCTGAAGCACTGCAGCACCCATGGTGGCTCTGGGCTGGAGCACTGCAGTACCCTTGATGGAGCCGTACTGGACCATGGCTGCAACCCCGGTGGGCTCAGACTGCGCCAATGCTGCACCCTCGGTGGGCCCGGACTGGGCCAATGCTGCACCCTCAGTGGACCCGGACTGGATCAATGCTGCACCCTTGAAGGCCCAGGGCTGGAATGGAGTGCCTGTGATGACCTCAGCAGGAGTAGGCGCAGCACCCACGAAGGTCCTGGGCTGGGATGGAGCATCCACGACAGCCTCAGCGGAAGGAGCTGGACCCATGATGACCCCTGGAGACGACCATTGACCCACGGTGACATCTGGCTCAGGTGGATCTTCCCCGGTGACCCTGGGAGAAGGCTCAGAAAAAACAGGCAGAAGAACACGAACGAGTGAGGCAAAACTTACATTAGAAATACACATCAGAGTGAAGCTGGGCTCTGGTGGAGACGAAGAGTAGAAAACCAATTCAGCGGCAAAGAAAAAGTGAAAATACAGCCCTTATATAAGGATCAAAACCCATTAACATGATAAACAACAGGTGTGGGTATCTGAATGGGCAGGAGAAAGCCATGATACAAAATGGAATCAGCTGTGGCTGTGAGAGGGAGGTGAACCCAACTGACAGCTGACAGGGCACGCCCACACAAGCTTCACGCCCCTGACAGCTGTCAACAGAAAAAGGAAACACTGGAGAAATACAGAATAAAAATAACATACTAAATAAATATAACTAATACAGAAATAAAAATATGACACTAACACGAACAGGAAAATAACAAAAACACATGAACCCAAAAGGCATAAGATGCAACAGATGAGTTATGGACAGAAGAAGTCATGAGACTGAGTCTGGCAGAAAGCTCCAGCACTCGACTCATGACACGTACCACGTTTACATCAGGAATACATCTTATAGATGTTTACACACAGGGCCATTTCCTGCATTTTGGGGTCCCTATGCAAGATTGTGTTTGGAGGGCCCCTATTTTTGTAAAGCAGTGAAAGATAATTTGTGGCAATGCCTCAGACTGGTACACTTTAAGAAGGAAATGACCTGGATTTGTCAATTTAAAATTCAGATTAAAGATCGCAAGTTGACTCAAGCAAGTTATACCTACAGGAAAATACTACTAGTGCATCTGAGTAATTTGAATATTATGATTTGAAATATCTGATCGTAGGTGCAATATATACTGAAAATATTAAAGTTTATCATTTTGAATTATATAGCAAAAAAAAAATCCTTGGCTTTTTCACATGATTCTAATGTGCTGAAATGCACTAATAAGAGGTAAACTTGATTTTCTATGTTAACAAGTGCACTGGATTTCCCTCAAAAATGCTTATTCTAAATTCAGGAAACAGAGTTACTTAATATGAAGCATAAAAATACTCGCCGAGGACCGACTGCAGGTGTTTCAGGAGATGCAAAAAGATCTTGCTCTGTCACTGGAGCTACAATCAGCTTCAGCATTGTACCGAAAGACACAATATCATTACCAACCAAAAATCAAATGCAAATATTAATATACATATCATTTCAATTTCAATTTCAGTTCTATTTACAGTATATTAGTGCCAAATCACAACACAGGTCGTTTCAAGGCGCTTTACAGAAAAGAGTGGGTTTAGGCCACACTCATAGTTTATAGAACCCAGCAGAGACCCCTAAGAGCAAGTACTGCGGCGACACAGGTGAGGAAAAACTTCCCTTTAACGGGCAAAAACTTTGAGTGGAACCATAGCTCATAGAGGACGGCAATCCATCTCGACTGGCTGGGTTGAGTAGCTACATTCAAAACAAACATACAAATACAACATTCAAAGCCAAACAGTCCAGTACCAAGCCTGGCTAGGCTGCACATGTGAGCGAAGGCCTGGCAGGGGCAACATTTCTAACTAAAGGTCTTATCAAAGAGAAAAGATTTCAACTTGCTCTTGAATAAAGAAAGGGTGTCTGCCTCCCAAACTGAACTGGGAAGATGGTTCCACAGGAAGGGAGCTTGATAGCTGAAAGCACTACCTCCCAATCTACTTCTAGATACCTTGGGGACCACTAGTAGTTTGGATTTTTGGGAGCGCTGGATGATAGGGACCTATGAGTTCTTGCAGGAAAGAAGGAGCCAAATCATTAAGGGCTTTATAGATTAAGAGCAATATCTTGAATTCAATTCTATATTTTATTGGGAGCCAATGTAAAGAAGCTAAGACTGGAGTAATGTGATCTTTTCTCCCTGTTCTCATAATGATACGTACAGCTGCATTCTGAATGAGTTGGAGAAACTTTATGGACTTATTTGGGCAACCTGATAAAAGTGGGTTACAATAGTCAAGTCTAGAGGTGATAAAGGCGTGGAGAACTTTTTCTGCATCTTTATGAGACAGGATGGACCTTATTTTAGAAATATTATGCAGATGGACATGTCAAACGCAGATGGACATGGCACATGTCAGGTCAGGCATTGGTTTGCTTGCTACCGGATAACCATGAAAACCGGTACTACCTGTCTCATGGGTCGGGCCATCGGCAACTCAACCGGCAACCCCGTCCTTCCGAGGGTGTGGAGGGTGAAACTGGGCATCCTGGCAGAACTAAAAACAATATCTCTCACAGGTCTGTGGTGGACCACTTCCAGTTACACGGGGTGAAACTGAACATCCTGGCAGATAAGCACATCTGTCGCAAGGTCTGTGGTGATCTTTTGCCAGTCGGTGCATTGTGACATGCACTATACAAAGAACAGAGATAAACACAAGGTCTGTGGTGATCTTTTGCCAGTCGGTGCATTGTGGCATGCACTACACAAAGAACAGAGATGAACAAACCTATCATCTGGTCAGTCACTGCAACAGATACTGGAGTCAGTTTGTCTTGGCCTGTCCTTGCCACTGATAATACCTCTATCTGCCAAGAATGTGCCGCTAGTCCAGCAAAAGCTAGCGGTACTCAAATACTTTGCAAACAGTTTCATGAAATGGTCAGTCAGAAAACAACTCATACTGGCTCAGACATTGCCCGGGTTAACAAGGTCAGGAGTTCCTGGCAGCGGAGGGCAAAGGACAGAGTTGCGTGATCAGACCTAAATGATACAGTTATTGTCACCCCCGACAGACTGCTATGATGATGACGCAGATGGAAGAAGGCAGTCTTAATGGTTTGCTGTATATGACAGTTGAAAGACACAGCTTGGTCAAAGACAACTCCAAGATTCCTAACAGAAAACATAGAAGCCAGTGCAATGCCATCCAGTGTTGTTATCTTGCTAGAAAGAGTACTTCTAGCATGTTTGGGGTCAAGAACAATGACTTCAGTTTTATCTGTATTCAGCAATAGAAAGTTGTAGTTCATCCAGGTTTTGATATCCTTAAGACACTCCTGGAGTAAAACCCAACTGGCTGGGATCATCTGGACTGATGGATAAATATAACTGAGTGTCGTGAATGCTTCCTCATAATGTCTCCCAAAGGCAACATGTATAATGTAAACAATACTGGTCCAAGTACTAATCCCTGCGGAACTCCATAGCTAACCGTGGTCTGAGTAGAGGACTTGTTATGAACATGAACAAACTGGGAACGGTCTGACAGATAAGACTATCAGACCGTGGGCGCATGCGCACGCAGCGACCGGCAGCTGGTGAATTAGTGCGTGTGTGTGTGTGTGCTTTTGTGTACATTTATACGTTTTTATAAAATCCTCTGTGTCGTTTCTGCCCTGGAGTGTTTGTGGGAATATATGGCGAAGAGCTCCCTGGTATCTACAACATGGATTTCCTCTCCTCTCTCGCACTGCTGCTTTCTGTGCTGTGGCTCTTTGTCTCTGAAGTAAACGCGTTCGGCTCCATGGCGGGCAGAATAGCAGGCAGAATACAATATTCCAGGGACGTGTTGCTACGCTTAAACACAGCTGATGCAGCGTCTGTGATTGAGCCTAAGCCGCAACTGCCGGACTTTATTTTGAGAGACGGACACAGCGGTGAAAAGAGAGGCAGCAGAAGGAAGCGTGGAAGACGTGGAGGTGTGAAATTGCGCCTTAGGAGACGTCAGTTTGGTAACATTCCTCTTCCTTCGATAATTTTTGGGCAGAATACAATATTCCAGGGACGTGTTGCTACGCTTAAACACAGCTGATGCAGCGTCTGTGATTGAGCCTAAGCCGCAACTGCCGGACTTTATTTTGAGAGACGGACACAGCGGTGAAAAGAGAGGCGGCAGAAGGAAGCGTGGAAGACGTGGAGGTGTGAAATTGCGCCTTAGGAGACGTCAGTTTGGTAACATTCCTCTTCCTTCGATAATTTTTGGGAATGCACAGTCTGTGAGAAACAAGGTGGATGAAATTCAATTCAATTCAACTTTATTTATATAGCGCCATTTCACAACAACAGTCATCTCATAGCACTATCAACTGTAGGGAGGACCCCCACAGTTGCAGAAAGACCCCAGCAATCAGGCGATCCCCTGTGAGCAAGCACTTGGCGACGGTGGAGAGGAAAAACTCCCTTTTAACAGGAAGAAACCTCCAGCAGAACCAGGCTCAGGGAGGGGCAGTCATCTGCTGCGACTGGCTGGGGGGTGAGGGGACAGAGAAGAAGAAAAGAACAGACATGTAGAGAGCAAACAGCACGATGGGGACTCAATCTATGGGAGAGAACAAACAAATGTTAATGACCAGCAAAAAAAAAAAATATTTCATAGAGAGTGAGGAAAGGAGTGAGGCCCAGTGCATTACTGGAGGTCCCCCGGCTGACTAAACCTATTAGCAGCATAACTAAGGGAGGGTTCAGAAACACATGATCCCTCCCTAATTGTAGGCTATATCAAAAAGGTAGGTTTTAGCCCTATTCTTAAAAACAGAGATCGAGTCTGACTCCCGAATCCAGATTGGCAGCTGATTCCACAGGAGAGGAGCTTGATAACTGAAGGCTCTGCCTCCCATTGTACTTTTGGAGATTCTAGGTATTACAAGTAAACCTGCATTTTGGGAGCGTAGTGCTCTGTTAGGATGATACGGTAGTATCAGATCTTTTAAATAAAAAGGAGCCTGATTGTTTAGAGCTTTGTAAGTAAGAAGAAGGATTTTAAACTTAATTCTAAACTCTATGGGAAGCCAATGAAGGGAGGCCAGAACCGGAGAGATATGATCTCTCTTTCTAGTACCTGTTAAAACTCTTGCTGCAGCATTTTGGATCAGCTGAAGACTTTTTAAAGATGTTTTAGGACAGCCTGATAATAAAGAATTACAATAATCTAATCTCGAGCTAACAAAAGCGTGGATCAGCTTCTCAGCATCACTCTGAGACAAGATGCTCCTAATCTTGGCAATATTACGCAAATGATAGAAGGCAGTCTTAGAAACAAATTTAATATGTGAATTGAAGGACAAATCCTGATCAAAAATAACTCCCAGGTTCCTCACAGAGCTATTAAGAGAAAGAGTAACTGCATCCAAACTGAAAGTTTGATTTGGAAAGGAATTTCTAAGGTTTTTTGGACCAACAAGAATGACTTCAGTCTTATCTGAATTTAATAGCAGGAAATTACAAGTCATCCAAACTTTGATTTCCTTAAGACAGGCTTCTAACTTGGCTAATTGATTAGTATCATCTGGCTTCATTGACAGGTATAATTGTGTGTCATCTGCATAACAGTGAAAATGTATACAGTGCTTTCTAATAATGTTGCCTAACGGAAGCATATATAAACTAAAAAGAGTAGGGCCAAGCACAGATCCCTGTGGAACTCCATGACTAAGCTTTGAGCTGAGAGAAAACTCATCATTTACATGAACAAACTGGAACCTATCAGATAAATAAGATCTAAACCACTGCAACGAAGTTCCATTAAGTCCAACATAGTGTTCTAATCTATCAAGTAGAATATTATGATCAATAGTATCAAAAGCTGCACTAAGATCTAAAAGGACAAGTACAGAAACTAGTCCATTATCAGATGCAATGAGGAGGTCGTTAGTGACCTTCGCTAAGGCTGTTTCAGTGCTATGATGGATTCTAAACCCAGATTGAAACTCCTCAAATAAACCATTTCCCTGCAGGTGGTCAAATAATTGCGTAGCAACAACTCTTTCTAAGATTTTTGAAATGAAAGGGAGATTAGAGATTGGTCTATAGTTAGCTAAAGCTCCTGGATCTAGCGTTGGCTTTTTGAGTAAGGGTTTAATTACAGCCGTTTTAAAAGCCTGCGGTACATGGCCTAAAGTTAATGAAGAATTGATTATATGAAGAATAAAGCTACCAATAAGTGGGAAGACTTCTTTAAATAACCTGGTAGGAATAGGAATTCAAGGAAATGTATGCTACCAGAAGGATTTTAAGAACTGCTGCGTCATGGCTTTCACTGAATCTTGGCTTACTGCACATGACCGAGATGCAGACCTGTGGATTGACGGCTTTGGAGCCCCGCTGCGCTCGGATCGGCAGGAAGAGGTAACGGGGAAACGTCAGGGGGGCGGTGTATGTTTATACATTAATAAGCAGTACTGCACATCTGTCACGGTCAGAGAACGCATCTGTACACCCGATGTGGAGCTGCTGTCTGTGTCACTACGCCCCTTTTATTTGCCTGGCAAGTTTCCCCAAATTTTCATCACAACCGTGTACATTCATCCGAGGGCAGACGCTGACTCCGCCTCCAGAACCATCTTTGATGTGATCCAGCGGCTGCAATCAATTTCTCCAGAGGCGCCAAACTTCATTCTTGGGGATTTTAACCATGTTTCTTTAAAGAAGACACTTAAAAACTTTCATCAGTATGTCTCCTGCCCAACCAGGCGAAAAAAGACATTGGACCTGTGCTATGGATCCATAGAGAGGGCCTATAAATCACTCCCCCTTCCTCCTTTAGGATCCTCAGATCACAACTGTGTACATTTGCTGCCCACATATAAAACTGCTCTTAGAAGACGCAAGGTGGAGATGAGAGACATTGATGTGTGGACAGAAGATTCAGAGCACAGCCTCCAGGAATGCTTTAACTGTACAGACTGGGAGATGTTCATAATGGCCTGCGGGGATGACTTGGACTCTCTGGCTGAGCTCACATGCTCATACATGGCTTACTGTCAAAATAAGATTGTTCCACATAAACGTGTCAAAATATATCCCAACAACAAGCCATGGGTTACTAAATCAGTTAAATCCTGCTTACAGAGGAAAGCACTTGCCTTTAAACAGGGGTCTGTTTCTGAGCTACAGGTTGCCACTAAGGAGCTGAAGGCCGAAATTTTAAGAGCAAAACAGAATTATAAATCAGAGTTGGAAAGCAAGATGGCAGCAAAGAAATTTGGTTCAGCCTGGGCCAGTATGAAAACTATTGCAGGCCTTCAGAGCACAGAGTGCAGTAATCGTGTGTTTTTACATGGTTTTAGTTCAGACACAGAGCTGGCTAATGCTCTTAATTGTTTTTATGGTCGTTTTGACTCCTTTTATTTCAGCACAGAAATCCAAGATTTGAAACAGAAACTCAAAGACAATCAGCACTTTAATATTGAGATGCAGGATGTTAAAAGGGAGTTCTGTGCTGTAAAAGTGAACAAAAGTCAGGGCCCTGATAATATATGTGGGCACCTGGTAAAGTCCTGTGCACATGAACTGAGTCCTATATTTCATTACATTTTCAATAAGTCCTTACAGACACAACATGTGCCTAAGATCTGGAAAGATGCCGTGGTTGTTCCCGTTCCAAAATCCAGCTGTCCTAAAATGGTAAATGACTTTAGACCAGTTGCTCTGACTTCAATTTTAATGAAAATTTTTGAAAAACTGGTCAGATGTGAGGTCCTAAGGCAGACTGAACATGCATTGGATCCTCTGCAGTTTGCCTATAGGCCTCACAGAGGAGTGGAGGATGCCACTGTCACTATGTTTAACATGCTTTTTAAACATCTGGATTTTAATGGGACACATGCCAGGCTTTTATTTGTGGACTTTTCTTCTGCCTTTAATACAATCCAACCTCATATTTTAGTTGAAAGGCTCCTGCAACAATTTGATTTGAGCAATAATCTGGTGGGTTGGATTCTGGATTTCTTAACCAACAGGACACAGAGAGTAAGGGTCAATGGCACATTGTCTGACCTAAAGTGCTCTTCTACTGGCTCTCCTCAGGGGTGTGTGTTGTCACCACTACTCTTCATCCTGTACACAAACATGTGTCGGAGCAGACATGACAACAGACACATTATAAAGTATGCTGATGACTCAGTCATTGTCAGTCTCCTCCAGGATGGTGAGAGTGGCCAAGGCCCAGTAGTTGATGACTTTGTTCACTGGTGTGAGGATTCCTACCTGCAGCTGAATACAACAAAAACGAAAGATGTGATTATTGACTTTAGGAGGAAAACTCCCAGGCACAAAGTCACCATACTAAAAAGCCAGACCACCAAATGTGTACAATCGTACAAATATCTTGGGACGATTATTGATAGTAAATTAAACTTTGAAGTGAACTGTGAAAGGGTGTGCAAAAAGGGTCAGCAACATTTGCATTGTTTGAGGAAACTGGCACGCTTCCAAATTGATCGAACCGTAATGACTATGTTTTATCGGGCTTTTATTGAATCTGTTTTATCCTTTTCTTTAATGTCATGGTTTGGTCAGATAAAACTGAAACAGAGGAAATCCTTGGATCAGGTAGTTAGATGGTCCAGTCGTTTGCTTGGTGAGTCACAGCTGAGCCTGACATCCCTGTACACCAGACAAGTACAGAGGATGGCTGACTCGATTTTAAATGATGACTCCCACCCTTTGCACTGCAACTTTCAGCTTCTTCCCTCCAGACGGAGGTTTGCTGTCCCAAAAAGCAAAACCCAGCGCTACAAAAACAGCTTTGTCCCTGCTGCTGTCAAAGAGTTGAACAGAGCTATAAAAATATATTGTACATATTTTATATTTACTTATTTTGTATGATGTGTGCCTGTGTTTGTGTCTTTGTTGAATGTAATTAGTGGCTTGTAAATATGGATGTCACCAGACTGCAAAACAAATCTACCTACGGGTACAAATAAAGTAACCTGAACCTGAACCTGAACCTGACTGGAACCATCTTAGCGTTGTTCCATTCAAGCCAATTTGCTGTTCAAGTCTCTCTAGCAGAATATGGTGGTCAGTGGTATCAAAGGCAGCGCTGAGGTCCAATAAGACAAGGACAGAGACAAGTCCTTTGTCAAATGCCATAAGGATGTCATCAGTAACTTTCACTAAGGCTGTCTCTGTGCTGTGATGTTTCCTAAAACCTGACTGAAATTTCTCAAATATAGAATTTTTTTCTAAAAAGGTGCATAGTTGATTGGCGACTAATTTTTCGAGGATCTAGGAAAAGTAGGGGAGGTTAGATATTGATCTATAATTGGCCAAAATCCCAGAATCAAGCAAAGGTTTTTTTAAGTAGAGGTTTAATTACTGCCACTTTTAATGACTGTGGTACATGTCCTGTCAATAGGGACATATAAATTATGTTCAAAAGAGATGGACTAATCAGAGATAGCGATTCCTTAACTAGCCTAGCGGGGATTGGGTCTAAAAGACAGGTAGTTGGTTTAGAGGCTGACACTATTAGGGCTACATCAGAATGATTAATACGAGAAAATTTAGAAAAGCAGATTTCTGAGCCTGTGGGTACAGCGGTATTAGGTAGAAGCTTGGTATTTTTAGGGGGGCTATTTTTGGAATGTTGATGAGGAACCGGTGCCAATCAACGACAGGATAATGACTATGAGACTCCCACTACAGCGGAAGATGTATGCCACACTCATCAATGTATATGCCCCAACAATGACAACACAGAGGAGGTGAAGGAAGAGTTCTACAGTGATTTACGTGAGACTATCAGGCGTGTACCGACTGATGACAGGCTGATACTCGTTGGAGATTTTAATTCCAGAGTTGGTTTGGACACTGAGAAATGGAAAGGAGTGCTAGGCAGTCATGGAGTAGGCAAGTGCAATGCTAATGGAGAACTTCTACTTGCACTATGTTCAGAGTACAACCTTGTGATAACCAACACTCTATTTAAGCACAAGGACACACACAAGAAGACATGGATGCACCCAAGATCCAAGCACTGGTGCTTATTAGACTACATCATAGTCAGGCAGAGAGACATAAGGGATGTATTGGACACCAGAGCAATGAGAGGCACGGACTGTGGTACTGATCATGTTATGCTGAGATCTAGATTAAGGATTTGCAGACAAAAACAGCACTGCAGGACGGGTGCAAAGCCACCATGGAAGCTTAACACGAGTGCACTGAAAGGCCAAAAGAAGCAGGAAGAACTTACACAGGAAATTGATGAAAACTTGAAAGACTGGGACAGCAACAACTCAGAGAATAACATAGAAGAGAAATGGGCAACACTGAAGGATACGGTGTATCAGACTGCGAGTGATGTATTAGGCTACCCTGAGAAGAAACATTAAGATTGGTTTGATGAGCATGATGAACACCTGAAGAAACTACTAGAAGTGAGGAATACAGCTAGGCAGGAAAACCTACAATGTAACACAAGGTCAAAGAAGATGAAATACTCAAAGCTCAGAGTGAGCTACAGAAGTACACCAGAGAGATGAAATCCAATGGGTGGGATGAAAAAGCAGAGAAACGTCAAACTGCAGCAGACAGGAAGGACATGAAAACATTCTTCACAGGTTTGAGAGAAATCTACGGCCCTAAACCAAGAGGATTGATCCAACCAAAGGCTATGGATGGTGAAACGGTTTTGCAGGAGAAAGACAAGATCCTGGACAGATTTGCAGACCACTCTGACCAACTACTAAACAACCCTGGAGATCTCACTGAAGCGCCTAAAGAAGCTCTAGTGCAGCGACCAGCTGTATCAAATCTGGATGAATCACCAAATTTTGATGAACTAAATGGCAGCTATCAGGACAACACAGGATGGTAAAGCTCCAGGAAGGGATGGAATTCCAGCAGAAGTGTGGAAATTTGGTGGTGTTCAGCTGACCAACTGCCTGCACAAGCTCATCCAAGAGATATGGAATGCCCAGAAAGTACCTCAAGACTGGAAGGATGCAAGTATTGTGCCTTTGTTCAAGAAAAGTGACAGGAAAGATTGTGGAAATTACCGAGGTATATCACTGCTAGCCACTGTTGGTAAGATTCTCTCACGTGTACTACTTAACAGACTCAGTGAACACATCTCGCAGAATGTACTACCGGAAACCCAGTGCAGCTTTAGAAGTGGAAGAAGCACAATGGACATGATTTTCTGCTTGAAACAGGTTCAAGAAAAGTGTATCGAACAGAACATTATGTAGTCTTCATAGACTTCAGTAAAGCCTTTGATACTGTTTCGTGATCAGGACTTTGGCAGGTACTCAAGAAATATGGCTGTACAGAGAAGTTTGTCAGCCTGATCGAGGCACTCCATACAGATATGCAAGCAAAAGTGGCAATGAGTGAGTTCAGTATCTAAAGACTTTTCAGTAAGCAACGGGGTGAAACAAGGGTGTGTGCTGGCGCCTACACTCCTCTCGCTACTGTATATCTGGCAGCCATGCTTGAGGTGGCCTTCAAAGACACTTCAGAAGGAGTATACATTCAAACAAGGAAAGAAGCAGACTTCTTCAATGTGGCACAGTTTAAAGCCAAGAGTAAGACATCGATAAAGGTACTAAGAGAAATGCTCTTTGCTGACAACAGTGCTCTAGTTGCACACAGCGTGGAAGATATGCAATCTTTAGTGGAGAAATTTGCACGAGCAGCTAGCCAATTCAGCCTCCAAATCAACATCAAGAAGACAGAGTGCCTTTATCAACCACCAAAGTTCCAATTATCAACGTCACTACCAGAAGAGATCAGCATTGGTACAGAGCCACTAGTCAAGTGCAAGACTTTCAAGTACCTAGGGAGTACTGTTTCAGAGAATGCTAGGCTGGAGGATGAACTATCTCTCAGAATGGGAAGAGCAAGCGCTGTGTTTGGAAACTTGAGGGAGAGACTGTGGAACAATTGACATGTGTCTATCCGTGTGAAATGCAAAGTGTACAGAGCGACAGTACTGGCTACTCTATTATACGGTGCTGAAACTTGGACTGTCTACAGAGTGCAGGTGAAGAAACTCCACGCGTACATGATGAGACACCTTCGAGCCATAATAAACATCTCATGGAAAGACAAGATACAGTAACCAACATAGAAGTGTTGAAATGAGCTGGTCTACCATCAATGGAGGACATGCTAATACAGATGAACCTGAGATGGCTCGGACATGTTGAGAGGATGGACCACCAGCGTCTCCTTCGGCAGTTACTCTACTCACAGTTATGCAAGGGCAAACGCAATCAGGGTAGACCAAGGCTCAGATTTAGAGAACTGTAAAAAGAAGCTTGAAGAAGTTGGACATAGACAGGAGTTCCTGGCAGCGGAAGGCTAAGGACAGAGCTGTGTGGAGGAATCTGATCAGACCTAAATGAAACAGTCATTGTCGCCCATGACAGACTGCTATGATGATGATGATTTTTTGGAATGTTATTCCTAATACTGACAATTTTATCATTAAAAAAATTCAAAAAGTTGTCAGCACTAAGAGTTGGAGGGATGTATGGATCAATGGCATTTTGGTTCTTGGTTAGCTGAGCCACAGTGTTAAAGAGAAATCTGTGGTTGTTTTTATTTTCTTCTATCAAGGATGAATAATACTGTCACCTAGCACTATGGAGAGATTTCTTATAGGTGGTAAGGCTGGCATTCCAGGCTGAACAAGATTCTTCATCTTATTTGCACACCAGAGCCTTTCACAGGATCTAACTTTCTGTGTTAACTTACGGGTGTGGGGGTTGTACCATGGAGCTAGTCTCCTATTTTTAATAGTTTTCTTTTTAAGAGGGGCTATGGAGTCAAGTGTTGTCTGCAGTGAGGCTGCAGTACTACCAACTAAAAGGTCTAATTCTAATGGATTCAAGTAGTCAGTGCTGTCTGCTATACTGAGACATGGTAATTGAGTAAGTGCTGAAGGGATTAATTCTTTAAAGCGAGCCACAGCACTATCAGATAAGTATCTGGTAACTATATTTCTGCTTGATCCTGTGAAATTGGATAGCACAGATTTGAACGTTATCAAACAGTGGTCAGTCAGTGTAGGATTTTGAGGGATGACAAGCAGCTCATCAATTTCTACACCGTAGGCCAAGACCAGGTCAAGGGTGTGATTATAGTGATGAGTTGGTTTACTACCACACTGAGAAAAATCAGTTGAATTTAAGAGGGAGAGAATTGCTACACTATGACTATCATTATCAACATCTATATGAATATTAATATCTTCAGCTATGATAACCTTGTCTGAACTAAGAACTAAGGTTGTTAAGAACTCAGAGAATTCATACATAAATTCAGCAAAAGAAGCACTGGGAGGGCGATATACTGTGGTAAATAAAATAGGCTGCTCTGACCTCCAGGAAAGATGTGCAAAGCTAAAAAAGTAAACATTCAAAGGAGTTACAATTTGAGTTTAGCTTAGGCTGAGGGTTCATTGATAATGTGGATTCATATACAGTATTACCCTGACACCACCACCTCAACCAGTGTTTCTAGGAATATGAGTATTACCATAGCTGGGGGGGGGGGGGGGCTAATTGATACTAACAAAGTCATCGGGTGTTTGTGTGAGACAGAGTATATATATATTGTAATCCATGATCACATCATTAAGTAAGGTTGCTTTATCAGACAGAGATCTTATATTCAGCAGTCCGCATTCAATTATTTTATTTAACTGTGGTAAATTAGTGGTTTTAATCTTTATTAAGTTATGCTGTATTTGTCTTGGGTTCTAATGTTCTGGGTAACGGGAGACAGACACAATCTCTATGGGGTTATGAATTGAAGACTGATCTAAACAGCGAGAATTATTTGGATTAATAGGAGTAATATGAGAAGTGGAAGCAAAAAAGGGCTGGTTGGCAGACCCAGGTACTTTGGGGTGAGATAACATACCAGCTTTCAGTCACTGTACTGAAAAATGCTGAATGGAATAAAACAGATTGTCCCTTAGAACACATGCACCGAGTCTATTTGGATGGATGCCACCTGGCCTCATAAATGATGGGCGGTTCCAAAACAGGTTGAAATTGTCTATAAAACCAATGTTAAAAGTAGGACATGTTGAACACAACCACGAATTGAGGCTAAGAGTTCTGCTAAAATAATTGCAACCTCTTCTAAAAGGAGCAAGTGGTCCAGAAATAAACACACATCTGCCACAGTTCTTAAGAGTGGACAGAAGGCTCCTGAGGTCTCTCTTTAAGATCTCAGATGCTTCATTTGGGATGTTATTGCATCCAACATGCCCAGTAACAGTTTTAGTGTGGGGGTATTCATTTAATAGGTCAGGGGTAAGAGCCTCAATGTCAATATCATAATATCAAATACAGTATGTCATACTCATACAGAAATTTGTTTTTACTTAAACGTGATTAAATACTGCAAAACACTGTCTCTGAATGCAAGCATTTCAAAGTTGTCACTTTTATGATTATGCCTTGGTGAAAACGGAGGCATACAGTAATCAGTGAATGTGTCTGTGTATGTGTGTGTATGTGTATCTGTCTGTTACCAGCTTTTCAGCTCACCCAGTCAAAATTAAGTACGACTAAAGGCTTGTATCATTGTATGACCATATTTTCTTGACTTTTAACTTGCCAGAATTTCGAGATAAGGCTTTATTTTTGAAATTAACACAAATTTAAATCACCTTTAATGTCAATGGAGCTGATGGAAAAGGTATTGCTTGAGATGGTGCCAACCGTTGGTGAACATCTTTGCTCATTCCGTTCCTGAATGCCGACTTTTCTCCTTTTTTGCATAGTTGCTCTTCTTTCTACAGTGCATGGAGGTCATGCACTGCTAGCATACGACCGACAGACACTACTGGATATCGCCAAGTCAAGCAGCCACACGGAGTTTACTGGCTTTATACCATCTGATCTGCAATGCATCGTCCGCCCCTGCGGTGACCATCAGCACCCCCAGGAAGGTCCCAAAACACCGAGCCTGCATGAGCGTGCTGACTCCAAAAGAGCGTGTCAGAGGTGGCGCCGAAGACGAGGCAAGAGAGGAGGGCTACATGCTAGGCTAAAGACTTGCTCCAGCCGGCCACCGCTACCCAGTCTTTTAATGGCAAACGTTTAGTCTTTGGAAAATAAGCTAGACAAACTAATAGCAAGGATTGAAGACCTGCGGGAGACAAAAGAGTGCTGTGCCCTAATTTACTGCTTGACCTGGCTTTCAGACAGAGTCCCGGAGAGCGCTATTCAGCTACAGACACACTCAACACACCGAGCAGACAGAACAAGAGACTCTGGTAAGATGAGGGGAGGGTGTGTGTGTGTGTGTGTGAGTGTATTTAAAAACCACTAGTGGTGTGGAGATGTACAAACTGTCTACAAGCACTGCTCGCCCCACGTGGAGTTTTTACTGCTGAAATGCCATCCCTATTATTTACCGAGGGAATTTACCGCTGTTTTTAGCTACTGTATACATTTGTCCACAGAGTAACTACACAGTAGTGCTAAACAAACTCCATGACACCATCAGTGCAGTAGAGATGAAACATCCCAGTGCTGTTTTTATTGTTGCTGGCGACTTTAAACAGTGCAGTTTACGAACTGTACTCCCCAAATATTACCAGCATGTGGACATTCCCACCCGTGATAAAAGCACATTGGATCATGTTTACTCCAACATACGTGGCGCCTACAGAGCGGCACCCCGCCCCCACTTCGGACAGTCAGATCACATCTCACTGTTTATGTACTCAGCCTACAGACAAAAGCTGAAACAAACAAACCCTGTTATTAAGCAAATTAAGTGCTGGACTCCAGAGACTGAGAGCACTCTACAAGACTGTTTTGCATCCAAAGAATGGGATGTGTTTAAAGCTGCAGCCACCTGAGAGGACTCTTCTGTAAACATACAGGATTATGCTGAATATGTGACTGGGTACATCAGCACGTGCGCTGATACCATCGTACCCACCATACAGGTCAGGAAGTTCCCCAACAAGAAGCCCTGGATCAGTAGTCAGGTACGTCAGATGCTGCATGCTCACTGTTGTGCATTTAAATCTGGCTGTAAGGTCGAGTACAAAGCTGCAAAGTATGGACTGAGAAAGGCTATAACAACAGCCAAGAGGTAGTACAGAGAAAAGCTGGACAGCCTCTCCTCCACTCCTGACCCTGGGCGCATGTGGCAAGGCCTGCAACACATCACAGACTACAAGAGGACCAACAGCAGCACCACTAGCTCTACAGACAGCCTGCCGGATGATCTCAACATCTTTTAGACCTGCTTTGAGACCACCAGCCACAGCACAGAGAAGAGACCCCCCCCCCCCCACACACACACACACTAATAATAATAAGAGTCTCTCTCACCAGGCCAGGTAAACAAAGCACTGAGGAATATCAACCCCCGCAAGGCAGCAGGACCAGACCCTCGGACCCCAGAGCATGCGCTGCTCAACTGACTGATGTTCTCACAGCAATCTTCAACCTCTTCCTCAACCAGAACATAGTCCCCTTGTGCTTCAAAACGACAACCATCATCCCCCTCCCCAAAAGGAGCCCGCCAACCTGTCTGAATGATTACAGACCGGTAGCACTCACTCCAATCATCATGAAGTGCTTCAAGAGAGTGGTGCTGCCCCTCATTCAGGACAGCATACCGGGCACCCTGGACCCCCTGCAGTACGCCTACTGGCCCAACAGGTCCACCTCAGATGCCATCGCTGCAGCACTCCATTATTCTCTCTCCCACCTGGAAGATAAAGACTCCTACATTAGGATGCTCTTTGTCAACTACAGCTCTGCCTGCAACACGGTCATCCCCCACAAACTCACCAACAAGCTGTCTTCACTTGGCCTGCACCCCACCCTCTGCGACTAGTGACTGGACTTTCTAAATGGCAGGATGGGTAACAGAACCTCAGCCAGCATCATCACGAACACAGGTGTCCCACAGGGTTGTGTTCTCAGCCCCATCCTCTACAGCCTCTTCACCCATGACTGTGTTGGACCACAAGGACAATATCATCCTAAAGTTCGCGGATGACACAGCAGTGATAGGACGCATCACTGGTGATGACGAGGCATCCTACAGGAGGGAGGTGGCCAACCTAGTGTCATGGTGTGAGGACAACAAGCTCACCCTCAACACGGATAAGACAAAGGAGATGATAGTGGATATGAGGAAAGGGAGGAGGAGACCCCATCGGCCGCTGTTCATCCAGAAGCTTGTGGTGGAGAGGGTGAGCAGCTTTGAATACCTGGGCATCCACATCAGCGAGACCTTAAGTGGACACACAACACCACAAAGCTGGTTAAGAGAGCTCAACAGCGACTGTACTTTCTGAAGAGGCTGAAGATGTTTGGCATGTCGTCCAGGATCCTCAACAATTTCTACAGCTGCATCATCGAGAGCATCCTGACCAACTGCATCACTGTGTGGTACAGCAGAACCACTGCCCTGGACCGCAAATGCCTGCAGAGAGTGGTGAAGACAGTGGAGAAGATCATCAGGATTCCATTCCCCTCTCTGCAGAGCTGACCCCATCCTCCAGGACCCCACCCACCCCCAATACAGACTGTTCACACTTCTACCCTCAGGCCGGAGGTACAGAAGTGTGAAATGCAGGACAACCAGACTGAAGAACTCCTTCTTACCCACTGCCATCAGACTTCCGAACAGATAACAACTCCCAAACTCCGTAACACAGCTTTGCATATAGGAACTCACACACCGGCTGCTAAATTTGCACACTGCTCTCCTGTACAGTAGATATACTTTCACCCGTCTGATGTCCATATCATCTCTGCTGCTAATTATTGCCTCTGCTACTACTTATCATGCACAGTCTACTGGTACTACCTGCTTCAACCAAAAACAGTAGCAATATGGCGGCCGGGGATTGACCAGGGAATAGAGGGTGGTTGGCGATCTACCCTTTGGGGGGTGACGTCAGCTGGGCTATAAAGGTCACGGCCGGAAGGGGCACATCCTCTTTCGCCGTCGACACCTGGACACTGAGTGCTGTAGCCTACTGGTTGGTCTGTGAGTGTGGTATTAATAAACGTAGTAAACTGCCTCCCGTCCTCCTCATTCTATTGGTAATTATGGACACAACACTACCGTTACAGAAATTAGCACCGGGTGCTAATTTGTAATTTGTAATTATACACTGCTCGTTGCACAATGCTCATGTGCACACTGTACATAGGTTCATGCCATCTCAGGTTCACATCATCTCTGATATCAATATTCCACTATCACTTTAGTCATCCAGTGAATTTTTAATTTCATTCCTGTTGTCTGACTGCTTTAACTGCTTTAACTGTCCAAACCGCCTATGTGTGTTGGTGTGTGTATTATTAGCATCCATTAGTATTACGATTGAGTTACTCTGTTAGTGTGTCATGACCTTATTAGAATTGTTGTTTCTGTACCTTTTACCTTGGCATTCGTTCAGAGAGCAAAGTAAGAATTTCATTGCTCAGGAAATGTAGCATTTCTTAACTGTGGACATGATAAAAAAGCCTTTGAAGATTTGAATCTTGAATCTATTGTAATAACCATCCACCAACCACCCGTGGTTGGTGGATGTGCAGCAGAAAGTCTAAGCTCTCTCTCCGCGGATGCGGCGGGCCAGCTGGATGTCTTTGGGCATGATGGTGACCCTCTTGGCGTGGATGGCGCACAGGTTGGTGTCCTCGAAGAGACCCACCAGGTAGGCCTCGCTGGCCTCCTGCAGAGCCATGACGGCGGAGCTCTGGAAGCGCAGGTCGGTCTTGAAGTCCTGAGCGATCTCCCTCACCAGGCGCTGGAAGGGCAGCTTACGGATGAGCAGCTCCGTGGATTTCTGGTAGCGACGGATCTCTCTCAGAGCCACGGTACCGGGCCTGTAACGGTGAGGCTTCTTCACTCCGCCAGTAGCCGGAGCACTTTTCCGAGCAGCCTTGGTAGCCTGCTGCTTCCTGGGGGCTTTTCCTCCAGTAGATTTACGGGCGGTCTGCTTGGTTCTCGCCATCGCTCTTTATTCTTCTGTCTGTGAGCAGCAGAAAAGTGACTATGCCGGGCCACTAGAGGCGGCAGTGCAACTTTTTTACAGCACAACACAGCACTTTTTTTTTTACAGCACATTGAGTTGAACTGTTATAAAATAGTGGTTACTGGAAAAAAAAAAAAACATATTCAGCAACGACACAATTTATTCATCACATCGATTGTTTTCACACTGGTTTTCCTGTTTAGTTTTGCAGAGGAAGGACAAGGTAAAATTTGTTAAAAACTCGCTAAAAACTACAAGTCCCAACATTCAGTGAATTGCACATGTGCCCGGAAACTCCCACCAGAGGGAAGTACTGAGCAATCCGCCAATATTTGGTGAACAAATGTCCATCTTTTTGCCCATCTGTTTTCTTCCTCTGCCACTAAACAGCAAAAGCTCCTGTTCGTCTTGATTGTCACTGTATTCACGTACCTCCATTGCTTCCACCATTTAAAACGTCTGCCACCATGCTCTTCTTTGTGTTTGGATTGCAGCTGTTGAAATCAGTTTGGTGGCTCTTGGCTGCCGTCAACAGTATGGGCATGTGAACTGCAGATTATTTTCACTGTGCATACAGGTACTCCAAAACTACTGGATGGATTTGGATGAAATTTTCACCAGAGGTGGTCCTTGGGCTAGAGAGGAACCCATAGCATTTTGGTGATGATCTGAGAATGCATACCTCGGCCAAGGCTCTGGCACCGAGGCATCAGCACCTTGGTGCTTTCATTATTTTCTGCTTATATATCTTTAAAATATTAAAGCAATAGTAATTTAGTAATGAACACAAAATTAAATAGGTGGAGCTATAATAAGAGACAGTGACAGAAAGAGGCAACTTGTGCATCAAAGCACTACATGCAGTTTACAGTAATCAATTACAGTTCATTTAAAAAAATGAAGGCTTCACAGCTAATGACCATTTATCACTAAATCATTCTAGTGCATCTCAGTAAACTAGAATATTGTGAAAGTTTTTTTTTTTATGAATATACATCCATCCATCCATCCATCCATCTTCTTCCGCTTAACCCTTTTCGGGTCATGGGGGGTGGGGGGTGGGGGGCTTGAGCCTATCCCAGCATCTTTGGGCAAGAGGCAGGGTACACCCTGGACAGATCGGCAGTCCATCGCAGGGCCAACACAGAGAGACAGACAACTTTTCACTCTCACTACTTACAAAAAGTTAGGGATATTCGGCTTTTGGGTAAAATTTCAGGATGCACATAAAAAGCACTATAACCTTTACAGGTGAACTTGATTTTACCTTCTCTAACCGTTTGAATGTACATGTCCAACTGTTCAATGTTTCAGCACTTTTTGCATAACTTGCTGTTCTCTAACAAGGTGCTTAATGGCAAAATTCACAACAGGTGTTTGATCCATGAATCGACCAATAAATTTTCTGGTTCAATTAGAATTGGTATTTAAACAGTCTTCTTCATCATGCTGTTCACATTTTGACATCATGATACCAAAACGACACCTAACAATTAATCAACAGTACTTTGCCATTGCGAGGCTTCAAACAGAATGTTCTCAGAGGAAAGTGACCACTGGGTGTCACAGAGTGTTATCAGCAGGTTGTAACAGAGATACAGAGAGACTGGAAGAGTCACAGAAAGGCATAGAAGTGGCGTCCTTTGGTCACATCCCATGCTGATGACCGCTTCTTTGTGAACAATGCCCTGTGGAACCGGATGATGAATGCCACTCGACTCCAGGCACATTTAAGGGAGGTGAGAGGCACCCAAGTGTGATGTCAGACCATCCAAAACTGCTTACATCAGCATGGTCTGCATGCTAGACGACCTGCAAGGGTACCTGACCACACCACCAGGCACAGGCATCATCGTCTTGCATGGGCCAGGGAGCAGTTATGCTGGACAAGGGACCAGTGGGCCTCAGTGCTGTTCTCTGATATAAGTCGATTCACGTCAGTGGCGTAGTCAGGAATTTGTGAAGGGGGGGGAGCTGAATCCCAACCACCACCACCTTTCTGAACGCCCGGGGCGTTTGCCCGGGGCAAAGCTTTAGCTTCAGCCCCCTGTCAACTACAGATTTCTTAACATTTTCAATGCAAACTACTCAAAACCTGTTCTTTATTTACATTTTCTTTTCTTTTTTCTCCCTTTTTTCCTTCTTTTTTTGGGCTGAGGGGGCTGCAGCCCCCCACCCCCCCCCACCCCCGGCTACGCCCCTGCATGTTGAGCAGAAATGATGGCTGCCAATGATGTTGGAGATGTCAAGGAGAGCATTATGCGTCAGCCACTGTTGTCACCAGACGAGCCATTGGAGGTGATGGTGTTACAGTCTGGGCAGGTGTGTTTTCATCAATACAGAACTGCCCCACACCTTGTGAAAAGTACAGTGACAAGCCGATACTGCCTAAATGACATTATTAATCCAGTCACTGTGCCCCTGCATGAACAACACAGGCCCAATTTTATCTTCATGGATGACAATGCTCCAGCTCATCGAGGTTGCATCATTAGGGAACGGCTGCTGGAGGCTGAGCTATCTCAAATTTCAGTGGGCAGTGGTGGTCTAACGGTTAGGGATGTGGACTGGTGAGCGGAGGGTCACGAGTTCAATCCCTGGGCAGGCAGGATCAGATCTGGGTGGGACAGATAGCATAGCAGTGTTTGCCCCACCCTCCTTAAGCCCACTGTGGTGCCCTTGAGCAAGGCCCTTAACCCCAACTGCTCCAGTGGAGCTGCTCAGTGGCCACAGGTCAGTCTGTGGTTATACTAGGCAGCTTCCCAGTGTGAATGTTTAACTGTGTGAGTGTGAACAGAGTGTCCTTGAAAAAGAGAGGTTTCCTCTCTATGGAACTACCCTGTATAAATAAAGGTTAAATAAAAATACAATAAAATGGATTGGTCTGCACTTTCTCTGTCACGAGCCGAGCTGGATTGGCTTTACCCGGCTCGGTCTCGATCTCTTTGGCGGGTTTGGTTTACTGGTTATGTGCATTTTTGGTGTATTTGTACTATAACTTCCATATCCTAGCCACTGCCTGACCGGCAGCTGTAAGTCAGCATTGTGATCTACTTTCTCCCAAGCTATTAACAGTCTGTCAGTCCGGCCCCGCCCCCTCACTCTCCCTTGACTCCATCAGCTGTTTCCTATCCCGGTAATCATCTTCCCCGCGTCTCGCCCAGGTGTACCTCATTTGCCACGCCAGCGGCATCTGTTGAAAAGCAGCCCTTTGCTAGACAGACGTTGCTGGTTCATTGTGCGCGTTAGACGATCGCTCTCCGCCGTCTAACCACCACGTCTATGAAGGACCGTGTTCTGTGTGTGCTTGCTGGATCCTGGGATTTCTCGGACAGCCCTCCTCACTGTGAGTAAAGTGCAGTGTGTATTTTTGCCGCTGTGCTGCCTCGCTTTCTGCAGCATTCCCCTGTGCAGCACAGCCGCTACGCCGTGGCTGTTTGCCCAGTTTATCCTCTGGTGTGTGTGTAGGGCATCTTGAAGGACTCTTTAGCATACCCGAGCTGTCGTGTCTGTTGTATGTGTCACTTTGTGTTAATAAATGTGCGTGTGGTGAACTCCTGCATTTAAATCCTCATTCTTCCTTCTCCTCCTCTGTGCGCTGTTAGAGAAGCGCACAGGGAGTTTATGACATTCTCCAGACATGAATCCTATAGAAAACCTATTGGATCAGTTGAGTCGCCATGTAGAGGCTCGTAACCCTGCACCCCACAACCTCAATGACCTGAGGGCTGTCCTTCAAGAAGAGTGGAATGCCATGTCTCAGCAGACAATAAGTCCACTTGTGAACAGCGTGAAACGTCGTTGTCAAGCTGTAATTGATGCTCAAAGACACATGACAAGTTATTGAGACACTGACATTTTTTTGTTGCGTTATACCCACCACTATTGTTGGCTTTTGTTTCAATAAATTGTTAGAGATGAGGAAATCACCATTGCATGCTTCTACTTAAATGCCCTACTTTCATGTTATAATATCACTGTAGTGTGAACTTTTTACATTTTTCATAAATTTCACTCGAAAGCCAAATATGCTTTTTGTGTTTTGTTATTCAAAAAGAAGTTCATATATTTAATACAGAATCAGAATCAGAATCAGCTTTATTGACCAAGTATGCAGAGCACATACAAGGAATATGACTTTGGCTAAAAACTTGCTCTCGTTGTTCAGGTATAAGATTTAAATAAGATTTAAATAAGGATTCAATGACAACAGAGTATGTACAGTAAATTACAGTCTGTCCATGTTTCTATAAAATGATGCAAATATATACAGGAATATATGCAGTTATTTACTCAGACTATCCACACTTTGCAGAAATATATGAAAAAATATAGTTATACAGTATTTCAATGTGAACTCAGATTCAGCGATATAATGCAAATGAAGTAAAAGGCAGTGTGAGAGTTATGTGCATTGTAAGAATGGATGAAAAGTCACGAGTACAGCAACAGGTAGGACTAGGTGAATGTTAGGAGTTCATCAGAGTGATGGCTTGAGGAAAGAAACTGTTCCTCTGACGGGTGGTTTTGACCTTCAGTGATCTGTAACGTCGACCAGAAGATAGAAGTTCAAACAGTCTGTGGCCGGGGTGTGACGGGTCAGCACAGATGTTTCCCGCCCGTTTCCTGGTTATGGACCGATATAAGTTCTCAATGAAGGGTAGGTCGGTACCAATGATCCTCTCCGCAAACTTAATGATCCGCTGCAGTCTGGTCTTGTCCTGTTTAGTGGCAGATCCAAACCAGACAGTGATGGAAAAGCAGAGGACAGATTGGAGTTACAGTTGTATGGACAGTGACAATAGTCTGTCTTTAGCTTTCTCCTCCCCAAAAATACAAATACATGGTGAGTAAAGCCTTATCTTCATCCTGGCCATATTTTCCTTGGATAGTTCTCTTGTTTTTTTCTGCACAGAGGGATAACTCTTTTTTTTGTATTGGAAGGCTGTCAGCCATCCCTGGTGCCAGTCGATAATGTCACTCACTCCCAACAGTCAGAATTTTGATCTTATTACTCCCAAATAGCTTCTTTATCACTGAAGCTTAGTTTTCTTTATATTTCACATAAAGTTTAAAGTCATTCACAAAACATGTAACGAGCTTATCTTGTTACAAATGAAGACATTGTGGGGGACCTAGACGTCACATTCTCCACTCACACTGAAGAGCACAGGAGGAGAGAAGCCGGCGGGGGGTCGAGACGGGACAGCGGAGGTGAAGGCGCTAATGGACTGTATGTTAATGGTGCTGAAGGACTGTATGGTAATGCGCCGACAGGCACTGTGATAATGTGTATTGTGGTGTGAGCCCCCAGGTCATTAGGCAAGGCATGTAACATATAAAAGAGAGATGCCCCGCGACCCGGGATTCTTCTTATTGACTTGAGGATAGAGAGAAATAAAGTCCACGCTGATCCAGCTCACTGCCTCGCCTGCTCATTTCTCTCTACACTGGTGACCTTAGACATAAAATGGAATTTGAGGCAAATACCCCGGAGACGGCCCGGACTGGAAGCGCCAGCACTGCGTGCCCCGTTTCAGTCAAGCTCCCAGACCTTTGGCTGCACAACCCGACGGCTTGGTTCCTCCACACCGAGGCCCAGTTCGCGCTCCGTGGAGTGACGGCGGATGACACCAAGTACTACTACGTGGTTGCAGCACTGGACACACGCACAACACAGCAGGTGACGAGCCTGCTCCAACGGCCCTCAGCCCACGGCAAATATGACGCTCTCAAGACAGTGCTGACCCAACGCTACACGCTCTCGGACTGCGAGAGAGCGGAAAGGCTCCTGACGCACTCCGAGTTGGGAGACGGGTCGGCGGTTGAATTAATGGAGAAAATATTGGCGTTGATGGGCACAGATGGCGAGCCGTTCCTGTTTGCCCACCTTTTGCTCCAGAAACTCCCGACAGCGGCCAGAGCGGTCCTCGCCAATTCACCGCTGCTGGCCACGCAGAATTACTGGATGCTGGCAAAAGAGGCGGACCGGATTATCCTGGCGACCAGAACCTTCGCGGTGAACGCAGTGGCGTCAGAACCCAGTGAAACAGCCAGCAAGGGCGAGGAGCCATCGATGGTGGCTGCCGCGGAGGCCAAGAAACACCGGAGGGGCACGCTCTGCTTCTACCACCGCCGCTTCGGAGAAGATGCATGGCAATGCATGCCACCGTGCCAGTTCAAGCGCTAGGGAAATGCCAGGACTGGCAGTCAGCAGCAGCTGCAACCGCCGGTGACACAACCAAGCTGCTCTATGTGACGGACTCACGCTCAGAGAGACGGTTCCTCATGGACTCCGGCTCCCAAAAGAGCCTCATTCTGCCATCCTACGCAGACCGGCTGGCTGGAAGTAGCGGCCCCGAGCTTGCAGCCGCAAACAGCTCAGACATTAAGGCTTTTGGTGAGAGGACACTGACCATATGTTTGCACAGCCATACCTACCAATAGTCCTTCGTCATAGCGGCATGTAACTCCCCCATTTTGGGTGCAGAATTCCTGTGTGCATACGGGCTATTAGTCGATGTGGCTAACAGACGCCTGATTAACACAATGTCTTTTGATTCTCTGCCATGTACAGCTCAAGGAGCCGGGTCCACAACACTGGCCGACGTCACAGCTCCAGGGGGTAAGTTCCACACACTACTCACCCAGTTCCCAGCTTTCACGGTTCTGATGTTTTTGGCGGCTGTCACTAAGCATGGGGTAGAGCACTTCATTACCACCACAGGGCTGCCCGTTGTCGCACGACCTTGGCGTCTGGACACAGCTAAACTGGCCAGTGCGCGTGAGGAGTTCGCCAACTTGGAAAGGTTGGGCATCATCAGGCGCTCAAACAGCCCATGGGTGTCCTCGCTACACATGGTGCCTAAAGCTGAGGGATCATGGCGACCATGCGGCAATGTCCGCAGATTAAACAACGCCACAGCGTACAATCGCTACCCAATCCCTCATATTCAGGATTTTTTCACCCACCTCACCACGGCACGCAATTTTTTTCCAAGGTGGACCTGGTCCGCAGGTACCTCCAGGTCCCGGTGTGTGCAGAAGACATACCCAAAACGGCAGTAATAACCCCGTTCAGTCTTTTTGAGTTCCTACGCATGCCTTTCAGGTTAAAAGGCGCCGCGCAGACCTTCCAACGCATGATGGATGCTGTGCTGTGCAATCTGCCTTTTGTGTTTGTCTACCTGGACGATATCCTGGTTGCCAGCGCGTCCGAGGATGAACACGTAGCCCACCTCAGGATGGTCTTCCAGAGGTTGGAGGAGCACAGGTTAATCATCAACCCGGCGAAGTGCCAGTTCGGGGTTACAGTAATCGACTTTTTGGGCCACCGCATCGCACTGGAGGGCACGATACCCTTACCAGACAAAGTGCGCACAGTGGCAGATTTTCCCCGGCCTCAGACAGTCAGGGCGCTGCAGGAGTTTTTAGGGATGGTTAACTTTTACAATCGTTTCCTCCCCTGCGCAACCCAGCTCATGCAGCCGTTGTACGCCACACTTAAGAAACGGAAACCGGCGGACAGCATCAACTGGATCCCCGAATGGGAGCAGGCGTTTTCCGATGCCAAAACAGCCCTAGCAAAAGCTGCACTTCTGGCGCACCTGGACCCGGTGGCTAAGATTGCGCTCATTACTGACGCATTCGACGTGGCCATAGGGGCCATCATGGAGCAATGCGTTGCCAGTTCTTGGCAGCTGCTCGCCTTTTTCAGCAGGTCTTTGCACGACAATGAGCGTAAATACAGCACGTTCGACAGAGAGTCACTGGCTCTCCACTTGGCCATACACCACTTCCAGTTCTGGCTGGAAGGGCGCAGCTTCACTGCGCTTGTAGACCACAAGCCGCTAACGTACGCTATAGCCAAGGTTTCGGAACCATGGTCGGCCCGGCAGCAGAGACAGCTGGCCGCTATCTCAGAGTTTACGACCGACATTTAGCATGCGGCCGGGAAACTCAACGTGGTGGCAGACTGCCTTTCGTGCACATTAGGGGCCCCGGTCTGCGTAGGGATAGATTACACGGCCATGGCCGCAGAGCAAGTCGACGACACGGATGTTTGCGTGCTCCAGTCTGGACCAACAGGGTTAAGGCTGGAGAGCAGAGTACTGCAAGACTCTGTGACGTTTCCACAGGCCGCCCATATCCGGTGGTTCCACACGCTTGGCAGCGCTGCGTTTTCGACTCAGTTCACTCCCTGGCACACCCAGGAGTGCGCACATCAGTCAAAATGGTGGGAGCAAAGTTCGTCTGACCGCGTCTGCGTAAACAGGTGAAAAAGTGGGCTGCAGCCTGCATAGTGTGCCAGCGAGCCAAGGTGCACAGGCACACAAAGGCCCCCCTCGAGCCATTCCACATCCCGGCTAAGAGGTTTGACCACATTCACATGGACCTCGTGGAGCCCCTCCCACCATCGCAGGGGTTTACGCACCTCCTGACAGTGGTGAACGGCACCATGCGCTGGCCCAAAGTGGTGCCGCTAGCTTCCACCACATCTACAGAAGTCGCACGTGCTTTTTTGGCGACATGGGTGGCACACTTCGGCGCCCCTTCGGACATCACGTCTGACAGGGGTCTGCAATTTGGTTCCAACCTCTGGTCCATGATGGCCCAAAGCCTGGGTGTCACCATTCATCGCACGACCGTGTACAACCCCCAGGCCAACAGGTTATGCGAGCATTTCCATAGGTCGCTTAAAGCAGCGCTCAGGGCTTCACTTATGGACGCAAATTGGGTGGACCGGTTGCCATGGGTTCTGTTAGGGTTGCGTTCCGCACCGAAGGAGGATTTGGCAGCCTCCCCAGCAGAACTTGTTTTTTCCCAGCCGCTGCGGCTCCCTGGGGAATTTTTGCCCGACAACCCCACGCCGAACACCGTCCCATCCCCGCCTTCACTACGTAGAGCAGAGACAGGGATGGTACTGGGCCCGGCCCACCACTGTTTTCCCTGCGTTTTCTTCCCAAGCACTTTGAAGGATGCGTCGTTCGTGTTTGTCAGGCACGATGCCCACCGGACCCCATTGTGCCCGCCCTACGATGGCCCGTTCAGAGTGTTGGAACCTGGGGCTAAACATTTCGAGTTAGACTTGGGGGGACGTAGAGAAACAGTCTGCAGAGACAGGCTTAAGCCAGCGTTCGTATTAGCAGACAAGCAGGTGATGTTGGCCCAGGCTCCTCGGCGTGGATGACCCCCACTGAGAGTTCCCCAGGTAAATGACTCGTCAGCTGAGGCACGACGGAATGATGAAGATGCGTTTTCCCCCCCTCCCCAATGTCTCCCCACAGATAGATGCGCCTCCAGGAGCGCCCCACCTACACAGCAGGGCCTCGGAGCCGGCGACCCCCTGTTACATCCACTACAGATGTCGGCTGAAGCCCACAGGACATGAGGGTTAAGGCCCATTCTGAGTGTTCGGGGGGGGCCGTGTGGGGGACCTAGACGTCACATTCTCCACTCCCACTGAAGGGCACAGGAGGACAGAAGCCGATGGGGGGTCGAGACGGGACAGCGGAGGTGAAGGCGCTAATGGACTGTATGCTAATGGCGCTGAAGGACTGTATGGTAATGCGCCAACAGGCATTGTGATAATGTGTATTGTAGTATGAGCCCCCAGGTCGTTAGGCAAGGCATGTAACATATAAAAGAGAGATGCCCCGCGACCTGGGATTCTTCTTGTTGACTTGAGGATAGAGAGAAATAAAGTCCACGCTGATCCAGCTCACTGCCTTGCCTGCTCATTTCCCTCTACAACATGCTCTTTTATTGTCTCAAAATATTGTAGCTTTGTGGATGAATCTAGCCGCAAGAGCTGATGGGAAATAATAATAAGCATGCTTTCCTTAGGCAAATGATTTAAAGAAAAGTCAGATCATCATTTTAGCATAAGCTGTTTTTGTTGGGATATATTATTGTATTTCATATTTTATGTGGCTTATGGTTTGGCACCATTAGTGTGAATGCTGTGGCAGGTAAAGACCCCCCCCCCCCCCCCCCCTTCATGAAAGCAGATGTGCAGAGTGGGGATGGAGTATAAATCCACCTTAACGGGACATCACATTGAGCTGAAAGTAGTTGCATTGTTAAGATAGATTAAAACTGGTATTTAGAACAATTAAGATGATGCTTGAAGCTCATTGTTGGGGGCTCATAGCATTTGCATGTACTACCCTATGGAGGACTCAGTCATGTTGGCAAGATATTGGTGAGACGTTAGCATTAGGTTGGAGACCTAAAGATTTTATTTTTCAGCTGCCACAGTGCATTATTATCTGATATTGTGATGGCCCACATATTTGATTTGACTATGATCTTATAGGGTCTTTGGTATGACCCAGTCATGCACCCACACCTTCTGACTGTGGGAGCAGATGCTGTATCACTAGGTTACAACTATTATAAAGGGTTTTATAACAGAGAGCGGCATGACGACCTAGCCGGCGGGTACCGTCATCACGCCAACCCACATAAGGGAGGAGTCGGCCATCTTATGCGCTCTTTGCTGGCTCTCTCTATATAGGCACAGTCAGGAGCTGAGCACTCATGAACAAACTGATTAAGAAAGCTAGCTCTGTCCTGGGGCAGCGCCTTGATCCGATGGAGGAGATAGGAGAGAGAAGGACGGTGGCTAAACTGTCATCTCTGCTGGAGTCCGAGTTCCACCCTATGCAGGACATACTGAATGCACTGAGGAGCTCATTTAGCAGCAGACTACATCATCCCAGGTGCACAACCGAGAGGTTTCGTAGGTCCTTCCTACCAACGGCTGTCAGACTGTACAACCTAAGCAGGGCTGCTCGCAGAGATAGCAAAAAGACGTAACAAACTAATAGTTTTTTGAATGCAAAAGATGCAATAGACTTACACAATGGTCCCCTCCGGCATACAACTAGGAACATACCGGTCGCTATGGAGGGTGAGAATATGTATGGGCACATAATCATACCATGTAGGATAACTAAGTAGACGGTTATGCTGTTTCATTCCATCTAGCAACAATGCTCTGCACTGTGTGTGTTTATATATTTGCATATTTATTCCATCTAGCTACAATGCTCAGCACTGGGTGTGTTTATATATTTATATATCTACATATTATTCCATCTAGCTACATTGCTCCGCACTGTGTGTGTTTATATACTTGCATATTTATTCCACCTAGCTGCAATGCTCCGTACTGTGGGTGTTTATATATTTACATATTTATTCCATCTAGCTACAATGCTCTGCACTGTGTGTTCATATATTCATATATTTATTCCATCCAGCTACAATGCTCTGCACTGTGTGTCTGTGTGTGTGTGTATATATATATATTTTATAGTAATACGTACATATGTTTATTAGCTGCTCTTGCTTGCTTGTTTTTTTTCTTGCCTTCTGATTGTTGCTCTGAGTGTTGCTATCCCTGTGCTGTTGCAATCCTGGAATTTCCCCGTTGTGGGACTAATAAAGGCTTATCTTATCTTATCTTATTTACATGCACTGTTCGTTAACCAGTTTTTGTAATAAAGTTCAGTTCCAACACAGCTCACTCATCCGTGGTCATTTCGAGGTTTGTGGACATAACATTTGGCGATGAGAAGTAAACCATGGAGGCATGCATGAGGCCACTACAGCCGTTTCTGGAAAATCCCGGAGAGCCGCATGTTCCATGGCCACATTGGCTTGACGCTTTTGAAACGTATGCAGCAGCATTGGATTTGGGAAAATTGGATAAAGGATGGAAACAGGCACTATTAGTCCACAACCTGGGCATAGAAGGTCAGAGAATTTTTCATACACTCGGACCAGCGGACTCATGATGCTGTGGAACTGCTTGCTAGCTACTTTGCTACACTGGATAATGTGTTGGCGTGGCATATCAGATTCCGCCAATGGCATCAGGGAATTGGTGAGTCCACCCAGCAATTCATCGCAGACTTAAGACATCTGGCTAGCATGTGCAGATTTGGACTTTTAGAAGACGAAATGGTGCAGGACCAATTGGCCGAGCACACGAATAACCCACGGCTGTGGGTGAAGATGCTAACGGTGCCAAACGACATGATGCTAGCTAACACCACTGAGCTAACGTTCCACCTTGAGTCAGCAGATAAGTTAGCATCGAAGCTAGGTGTGTGCCAACAGCAACAACAGCCAGGACAAACATCGCTAACCAATGCAGTGGGCATGGAGGAATATGGGGACATGGCAGAGGAGTTTGAGGCGAATGCCGTGGACTGGAGGACTGCATGTGGTAACTGTGGTTCCCTGATGCACCACGAAAGAGCACGTTTTTGCCCGGCAAGAGGACAATGTTGTAAGAAGTGTGGAAGATTTAATCATTTCGCCAAGGTTTGCCAGTCACCGATGCCATGGAGCCCACCAGGCAAACAAAACCACCCACCCGCAACGACCATCCACACAGTAAGGCCCGAGAACGCGACATATGCATTCAGCATGGTGGAAATAAACAACGTTACTTTGCCGCTCCTGCTTGACACCACTGCAGTGAGATAGATGTTAAATTGGGCAACGGTGAAGAAATTTTTCCCCAACAAGAAGATTGGCAAGAACCCAGCGGTGCTGTATGGGTATGGTGGTTACAGAGTTGACAACGTAGGAACCATCACGCTAACGGTCCGTTACACATCAAGAGTAATTACTGACTTTGTTTTTCAAGTGACCACGCATGGAGACAATGTATTAGGTTGTGACCTTTTTCACCAACTGGGCTTCTCCATCCGTGACAGTAACAGAGTCAGCTTGACTAACCATAGTAGCTGGGATGCAACACACCGCAGTGATGTTGTGTGGGACGACATTAAAAAGGGTGATGCCGACGAGAAACCAGTTGTCCCATATGCACAGGAGGAGCACTGCCCGGGAGGGGGGGGGAGTGGCTGGACTCACCTCAGATCCTTGCCCAGCAGGAGTCTACGGGAGCCGCTGTGGAGTTGCAGGAAAGGGAACCCACGCACACAGAGAACCCCGAAACACAGCGACTTGGTACGGCTGTTATCTGCAATGATGGCGACACAGCACAACTGCATACATCAGGCAAAGAAGAAGAGCAACCGGACCGCTTCAGTATCCTCGCTCAGCACCAGTTTATGGGAGCCACGGTTGAGCTGATGGGTGAAGGGTCCGTAACAGTAAGCGACACAAGAGAGACGCCGGACGTCTTCAGGGCCCACGACCAGCTTTGGCCTCTAGAGACTGCTGTGGGGGTGTTGGGTGATAAGTCCATGACCAACACGATAACAACAGAGGTAAACGTAGCTATGCTGCCTCCATGTATTAAATCAAGCAGTTCCTATTACAGCATTTCATGTAAGGGAGTTTGGCTCCCTCTAGTGGTGTAGGGAAAGCATCGTTTTGAACTGATACACAAAGTACTGCACATGCGCAGTAATGATATAACCGGAGGACGGAGCAGAACGCCACTCATTGTACGAGCGCTGTTGATGTTGTTAATTATCGGCGCCTTGGACATCATTAGTCCGTGAGTATCTGCATGGTTTGACAGTGTTAACAGCTACAATGAGAACTGCATGGTTGCATTGGTGTATTTTAAGCGATCTGACTCTAGTTCTATCAGTCATTGTTACCAAGCTAAGCTAGAGCTAACGCTAACATGTACTAAGCTAAATACGGTGACCATATCATTGACGGTGTGTATATGTTTACTTTGTTGCAGTTTTACACGAATGTAGGAACAAATGTAAACGGATGTAAAACCCAAAAGACGAGTGTACATCACGTTGAGTTCCTTGTGGGGTAGCTTCAATAAACGAGATAAAAGGAAACATCTTGTCATCATTGAGGCCTGCACCACACGTGTTAGCTTGTTGTCTACCAGTCGAAAACTGGGAAACTCGATGGGAGGGCAATAAAGTAAAAGGACTAACAGCGCGGCGGGCCCGATAAATAATCAACAAGCAGCAAATGAGCCTCAGGGCAGGAGAGCAGCACCAGCCAACTCCCCAACTCAGAAGTGGAGTTATGGAGACGGAACACACAGCTCCCTTGGCCACAGCTGCACGAGCTAGCTCATTATACTCACTAGCTTCAAGTCAAGCAAGGCTTCTTCAGCTACCTCCTCAGCCATAAGAGCTAGAGCCAAAGCAGATGCTGCACAAGCTGAATTAGCTTATTCAGAGAAAGAAGCAGCCCTCATCACGCAGAAAGCTAATCTTGAAGCACAGAAAGCTAATCTTGAAGCACAAATGCACATTTTGAACCATCAGAAGGCTGTTGCAGCTGCAGAAGCTGAAGCCGCGGCCTATGAAGAAGCAGAGGAATGTGCAAGAAGTGAATTCAGCCAAGCATTAATGGACTTGCCAGTTGGCTCAGCACAACACACATCTGAGTATGTACAGAAGCACCTTAATATGCGCTTTGAGGAAACTCCATTTAAAACTGATCCAGCCACCCCCTTTAAGATCCAGTGTGAACAGTTTGAAATGGCCACAAATGTACCATTCATCCCATCTAATGCTGTAGATGGTAAGAGTAGGGTCAGCGTCAACATGAAGGAGGAGCAGGGAGCTGCAGAGACAATTAATCCCCCAACGTTACGACCCTATTATGCCCCCGCAACACATTATGCCGAAGCACAAAGCATTCAGGATCTGACCAAATATCTCACACGCCAGGAGATGTTGAGCACGGGACTCCTACAGTTTGATGACCTCCCAGAGAATTATTGGGCATGGAAAGCATCTTTCCAGAACGCCATTCAAGACCTCAGCCTCTCACACCACGAGCAATTGGATCTGATGATAAAATGGCTCGGCACAGAATCAGCAAAGCAAGCAAAGAGGATCCGCTTTGCACATGTCTTTAACCCAAAAGCAGCCCTCAACTTAGTCTGGGAAAGGCTAGAAGAGTGTTATGGGTCACCTGAAGTAATAGAAAATGCACTGCTAAAAAAGCTTGATGATTTTCCCAAAATCAGCAACAAAGATGCACTCAAGCTGAGAGAACTTGGTGACGTTCTACAGGAGCTCGAATGTGCAAAGGATGGCGGATACCTATCTGGGCTCGCATATCTGGATACAGCCCGTGGAGTGAATCCTGTTGTCGAGAAACTGCCCTACAGCCTACAGGAGAAGTGGATTGCAGCGGGTGTCGATTACAAAGAAACACACAAAGTCGCCTTTCCTCCTTTCAGCTTTTTTTCCAGCTACGTCAGACGACAGGCCAAAATAAGAAACGACCCAAGTTTCAGTTTCTCTCCACCGGCCCACATGAACATCAGAGTTGAAAAAGCCCCCAAGTTCGCCAGTGAGCACCTCATCAGTGTCCACAAAACAGACATCCCACCAGCTTCACCCGCAGCTACAGGTAACCACACACGTCAAAGAACAGAAAGCCCAGACGAACAATGTCCCATACACAGAAAGCCACACCCATTAAAGAAATGTAAAACATTTAGAGCAAAACCAATAGAAGAACGCAAACTGTTCTTGAGAGAGAATTACATCTGCTTTAAGTGTTGTGGGTCCACTCAGCATCTGGCAAAAGACTGTAGACAGTCAATCCAGTGCTCTGACTGTGGTAGTGATAGACATGTAACAGCACTACATCCTGACCCCTCTCCTCCTCCCATGGAGCCTCAGGAAGCTGAGACGGATCATGGTGGGGAGTACCAGGATTATGAGGGCACACTAGTCACGTCTAGATGCACAGAAGTTTACGGTAATGCAGAAAACCCACGATCCTGCTCAAAAATTAGCCCTGTGTTAGTTTATCCTGCAGGACACAGAGAAGAAGCCCAGAAAATGTATGCCGTGTTCGATGAACAAAGCAACAGATCACTCGCTAAATCAGAGTTTTTCCAGCTGTTCAACATTAGAGCACCTTACAACCCTTACACACTGAAAACGTGCTCAGGGGCCACTACGGTTTGGGGGTGGAGAGCTTCAAACTTCATGATAGAATCAATGGATGGAAAAGTACAGCTCCAGCTTCCAAACTTGATCGAGTGTGACATGATCCCCGATGACAGGAGGGAGATCCCATCTCCAAAGGACGCACTTGTGCATCCACACCTGAGAAAAGTCGCAGACAAGATTCCACCTGTAGATGAACATGCTCCCATCCTCCTACTGCTGGGAAGAGACATCCTACAGGTACACAAGGTGAGGGAACAAATAAATGGGCCCCACAGTACTCCCTATGCACAGCGCTTGGACTTGGGATGGGTTATTGTGGGAGAAACGTGTTCAGGGACAACACACAAGCCTTCGACTGTTAACGTGCTAAAAACACAAGTGCTCCACAATGGTCGTGCATCATCCCTCAGCCCATGCCCAAACACATTTCTTGTCAAAGAGGTTTCAGGTTGCTCCACCTCACGCCCCAACAGCATACTACCATATGCCTTGCAGGGTGAGAGAGACACAGACCACTTAGGAAACACAGTCTTTGATAAACCAAAGGACGATGATAAACCAGCGCTGTCAATAGAAGATCAAGTTTTTATTGACATCATGGACAAAGAAGTAAGAGACTGCAGAAAGAAAGTGCATGTGTTCGGCAATAGCCCTTCTCCAGCCGTGGCTGTTTACCGCATGAGACGTGCTGCAGCTGAAGGTGAGAAAGAGCATGGTCACGACATAACACAGTTCATAATGAGACATTTCTATGTAGATGATGGATTAGCCTCCACAGCCACACCAGAAGAAGCTGTTGACATCCTGACAAACGCACAAAAGATGTTAGCACAATCCAACCACAAACAAGAGTATCTTGTGACTCTTCAGAGCCAAAGAAAATGGACTGATGAGAAACCGAACATCAATGTTGGAGATGTCGTTTTGCTCAAGGATGGGCAAGCACACAGAAATGACTGGCCCATGGGGCGGATTGTGAAGACATTTCACAGAAGGGACAATCACGTACGAAAAGCGGAGGTGAAGATAATAAGAGATAAGATAAGATAAGATAAGATAAGATAAGCCTTTATTAGTCCCACAACGGGGAAATTCCAGGATTGCAACAGCACAGGGATAGCAACACTCAGAGCAACAATCAGAAGGCAAGAAAAAAACAAGCAAGCAAGAGCAGCTAATATACATATGTACATATTACTATAAAATATATACGTATATATACACACACACACAGACACACAGTGCAGAGCATTGTAGCTGGATGGAATAAATATATGAATATATGAACACACAGTGCAGAGCATTGTAGCTAGATGGAATAAATATGTAAATATATAAACACCCACAGTATGGAGCATTGCAGCTAGGTGGAATAAATATGCAAGTATATAAACACACACAGTGCGGAGCAATGTAGCTAGATGGAATAATATGTAGATATATAAATATATAAACACACCCAGTGCTGAGCATTGTAGCTAGATGGAATAAATATGTAAATATATAAACACACACAGTGCAGAGCATTGTTGCTAGATGGGATGAAACAGCATAACCGTCTACTTAGTTATCCTACATGGTATGATTATGTGCCCATACATATTCTCACCCTCCATAGCGACCTGTATGTTCCTAGTTGTATGCCGGAGGGGACCATTGTGTAAGTCTATTGCATCTTTTGCATTCAAAAAACTATTAGTTTGTTACGTCTTTTTGCTATCTCTGCGAGCAGCCCTGCTTAGGTTGTACAGTCTGACAGCCGTTGGTAGGAAGGACCTACGAAACCTCTCGGTTGTGCACCTGGGATGATGTAGTCTGCTGCTAAATGAGCTCCTCAGTGCATTCAGTATGTCCTGCATAGGGTGGAACTCGGACTCCAGCAGAGATGACAGTTTAGCCACCGTCCTTCTCTCTCCTATCTCCTCCATCGGATCAAGGCGCTGCCCCAGGACAGAGCTAGCTTTCTTAATGGGATTAATTTCTGAGACCAATTACAGAAATGGTTTTGCTGATAGCAGAAGGGGAATAACAGATAATGATATTTATTAACATTGTTGTGCACTGTTGTTTGAAATGTTGTAAGGCTAAATAGTGGTACAATGTTATTGCACCAGACGGGGAGTATGCTGCCTCCATGTATTAAATCAAGCAGTTCCTATTACAGCATTTCATGTAAGGGAGTTTGGCTCCCTCTAGTGGTGTAGGGAAAGCATCGTTTTGAACTGATACACAAAGTACTGCACATGCGCAGTAATGATATAACCGGAGGACGGAGCAGAACGCCACTCATTGTACGAGCGCTGTTGATGTTGTTAATTATCGGCGCCTTGGACATCATTAGTCCGTGAGTATCTGCATGGTTTGACAGTGTTAACAGCTACAATGAGAACTGCATGGTTGCATTGGTGTATTTTAAGCGATCTGACTCTAGTTCTATCAGTCATTGTTACCAAGCTAAGCTAGAGCTAACGCTAACATGTACTAAGCTAAATAAGGTGACCATATCATTGACGGCGTGTATATGTTTACTTTGTTGCAGTTTTACACGGATGTAGGAACAAATGTAAACGGATGTAAAACCCAAAAGACGAGTGTACATCACGTTGAGTTCCTTGTGGGGTAGCTTCAATAAACGAGATAAAAGGAAACATCTTGTCATCATTGAGGCCTGCACCACACGTGTTAGCTTGTTGTCTACCTGTCGAAAACCGGGAAACTCGATGGGAGGGCAATAAAGTAGCATCACCGCAATCTCAATGGCAGATCGAGCAAAGCACCTCTTCAAGTGATGGACTGTGTCCAAGTACGCATGGATGAGCAACCAGGTCTGCGGCCAGCAAAATCACATTCTGTGAGACCGTGGACACCCTTGAGGATCATGGCACAACTGGGACCAGCATGCTTCAGATTGATGGATGGTTTGGTACCGCACGCAAACCATCTCCAGAGCATTCGAGTGGCTGCTCCAGATAGTGAGGCTTCACAGGAGTCAGCTGGTGCAGTGCGGGACCTGGCTCACAGCATTATGAAGATTGGTTTCGGTCCTGGGGACCCAGCATCTCCAGGGGCACCTCCTTCACCGCCTTCCCCATGGAAGACTGTCAGGAAAAGGAGTATTTAGATAGGAGCGCGGCTGGCAAAATGAGTGGCAGAATAATTCACTTAGCCGCGTCGTGTTGAGCGGCAGTCCACCTGCTAACCCTCCCCAAATTGGGGAGGGTTATGATTATTAAAGTGTTCTGTGTTTTTCCAAGGGAAGGGGATGTTATAAAGGGTTTTATAACAGAAAGCGACATGATGACATAGCCGGCAGGTACCATCATCACGCCAACCCGCATAAGGGAGGAGTCGGCCATCTTATGCTCTCTTTCTCTCTCTATACAGTCACAGTCAGGAGATGAGAGCTCATTTACATGCACTGTATGTTAACCAGTTTTTGTAATAAAGTTCACAGCTTACTCATCCGTGGTCATTCCCAGGTTTGTAGACATAACAATCACTCCGTATTCTGCAGTGAAATGTTAATCATGATCTTTATTTATTTAGGTTGGCTTTTTAAAACTGCAACTATTTTGTTATTCAAGGTGAGAAACACGACTATTAAATACTGATTAAATTTGAATAATAAAATAGTTCTAATCTTAAAGAGCTACACAAATAAAGGTCATGATTAACATTTCACTGCCGAGTGGTGGCCTAGTGGTAGAGCATCTGCCCTATAATCAGAAGATTGTGGGTTCATGACTGGGTCATATCAAACCATATAAAATCTTAGCCAAATCAAATGTGTAAACCATCACAATACCAGATGACAATGTGCTGTGGTACCTGAAAGTTTAAATCTTTAGGCCTCCGACCTAATGCTGATGTCTTGCCATTGTACAAACAACCTCTATAAGATATACTGTATATTCCCAATGTAAACTTTCCGATGTTGGCCCGACATATTCAGGCTGTTGTGGTATATTCATCCTTTCACAAACTCAATTCAGGAGACTAATGTTCAACACCATAACCATTTATTTTATAGGTCAACGTATGCAATTGCAAGTCACTGAAGGAGCCCTGAAATGAGATACCAGGATTGGGGGTTGGGAGCTTTTATCACTGCCATTGTCCTTATACTCATGGTGTAGCAAAGTTACAAAGGTGCATGAAAGCTGACTCAATTATCACAGCATCCACACCTTAGACGTATATCCAATAGTAACACGGAGTTGACTTACTATCTAACTAAGGAGACAATGCTTATTTATCATCATTTAACATGTCCTCCCATCCACAAGGGCTGCTGAGAAATGGGAAGCCTGTTTTCTTCCTCTTACCAGACTGATGCACTAGGGGGCCCCAAAGGGCAATTTTGCATAGGGCCCCCCAAAACCAGGAAACTGCCCTCTTTGACAAATTTGAATTTGATCTCCTTTATTACTGTATGTAGAGCTTTTCAAAAGTGCTTTACCTACTAACGCACAATATTCAGATATCTACATTTACACTGTAACCATTATATTTAAGAGATGAAAAAAACCCTCAAATGTAATAATGCTCAAGGAAAATAAATGCTACAATCATATGTAATAACTGTAGATTGAATGAATTCTCATTCTGGTCAACTGTGATTTATACAGAAGTGGACAAAATTGTTAGTACCCCTCTGTTTATGAAAGAAAAACCCACAATGGTCACAGAAATAACTTGAATCTGACAAAAGTGGTAATAAATAAAAATTCTATGAAAATTAACCAATGAAAATCAGACAATGCTTTTGAATTGTGGTTCAACAGAATTATTTTAAAAAACAAACTCATGAAACAGGCCTGGACAAAAATGATGGTACCCCTAGAAAAGATTGAAAATAATGTGACCACAGGGACATGTTCAACCAAGATGTGTCCTCTAATTAACATCACAGGTGTCTGCAAACTTGTAATCAGTCAGTCGGCCTATTTAAAGGGTGACAAGTAGTCACTGTGCTGTTTGGTGACATGGTGTGTATCACACTAAACATGGACCAGAGGAAGCAAAGGAGAGAGTTGTCTCAGGAGATTAGAAAGAAAATTATAGACAAGCATGTTAATGGTAAAGGCTATAAGACCATCTCCAAGCAGCTTGATGTGTCCTGTGACTACAGTTGCACATATTATTTAGAAATTTAAGATCCACGGGACTGTAGCCAACCTCCCTGGACGTGGCCGCAGGAGGAGCTGGATAATACGAATGGTAACAAAAGAGCCCAGAACAACCTCTAAACACATTCATGGTGAACTCCAAGGTCAAGGTACATCAGTGTCAGATCGCAACATCCGTCATTGTTTGAGCCAAAGTGGACTTCATGGGAGACGACCAAGGAGGACACCACTGTTCAAAACAAATCATAAAAAAGCCAGACTGGAATTTGCCAAACAGCATGTTGACAAGCTACAAAGCTTCTGGGAGAATGTCCTATGGACAGACGAGACAAAACTGGAACTTTTTAGCAAGGCACATCAGCTCTATGTTCACAGACACAAAAATGAAGCATACCAAGAAAAGAACACTGTCCCTACTGTGAAACATGGAGGAGGTTCTGTTATGTTCTGGGGCTGCTTTGCTGCATCTGGCACAGGGTGTCATGAATCTGTGCAGGGTACAATGAAATCTCAAGACTATCAAGGTATTCTAGAGAGAAATGTGCTGCCCAGTGTCAGACAGCTTGGTCTCAGTCGCAGGTCATGGGTCTTGCAACGGGATAATGACCCAAAACACACAGCTATAAACACCCAAGAATGGCTAAGAGCCAAACATTGGACTATTCTAAAGTGGCCTTCTATGAGCCCTGATCTAAATCCTATTGAACATCTGTGGAAGGAGCTGAAACATGCCGTCTGGAGAAGGCACCCTTCAAACCTGAGACAACTGGAGCAGTTTGCTCATGAGGAGTGGGCCAAAATACCTGCTGAGAGGCGCAGAAGTCTCATTGACAGTTACAGAAATCGTTTGATTGCAGTGATTGCCTCAAAAGGTTGTGCACACAAAATATTAAGTTAAGGGTACCATCATTTTTGTCCAGGCCTGTTTCATGAGTTTGTTTTTTAAAATCATTCTGTTGAACCACAATTCAAAAGCATTGTCTGATTTTCATTGGTTAATTTTTATAGAATTTTTATTTATTACCACTTTTGTTAGATTCAAGTTATTTCTGTGACCATTGTGGGTTTTTCTTTCATTAACAGAGGGGTACCAACAATTTTGTCCACGTCTGTAATATGAATGTGTATCACAATATGGATAACCAAGATTTCACAATAAAAGATTTACAAGTTTTACTGCAAGTTACAGCTTATAGTTGAGCTGTCTTATTAATAAAATATTCAATTTTCTTCTATCCACCTTATTCCTAGGCCCCATGATGCCTTGCGTGAATTATAGTAGCAACTTCCGGTACTAGTTTAGAACGTATGGTTGTCACTGAAACGGAACACTTTTCCTTGTTAAAAAACTATGACTTCGGCATCAGAAATGTGGGAACATGGCCTTTTGCCCCTCAGAAAGAGTCATATAATCATAACACTTCCCACAACTATCTAGGGATAGGAAGATGACCTTAAAAAGTGGTCTTGCAGACAGTAGCTCCGTTTGTTAGCACCGCTGCTAAGATGCTAACACTGTAAACAAATAAAAGCTCTGAGATATATCAATGTCTCCGCCGCAATAAAGTTGGCTGCATTTTGTTAAAAGATGTTGGACATAATCAAATTTACCTCAGAGCAGACGTAGAATCTAGTCAGAGCCACAAAGAACCACAACACCATGCTTGGCTGTTTTAATGTCAGGGTAATGTTCTTTGACTGCTCCAGTGCTTTCAACACCATCCAACCGATGATCCTGAGGGACAAGCTGCTGTGCCCAGGGGTGGACCAGCACCTGTCATCACAGATCCTGGACTACCTCACAAATTGGCCACAGTTTGTGAGAACCCGAGATTGTGTGTCCGACACAATCATCGGCAGCACGGGGGCCCCCCAGGGAACGGTTTTGGCTCTCTTCCTGTTCACCCTTTATACTGCAGACTTCTCACATAACACAACACACTGCCATCTACAGAAGTTCTCTGACGACTCTGCGATCGTCGACCTCATCTCCAACGGAGATGAAACTGAGTACAGAGGACTTATCCAGGACTTCGTGGACTGGTGCCATCGGAACTGCCTCCAGATCAACGCGAGGAAAACTAAGGAGCTGGTGGTGGACTGCCGCAGGCAAGGACAACCCCTCACAGCACCAGTAAACATACAGGGAACAGACATTGAGATGGTGACATCCTACAAGTACCTGGGTGTTCATCTGAACAATAAACTAGACTGGTCACACAATACCGACACACTCTACAAGAAGGGACAGCGCAGGCTGTTCCTACTGAGGAGGTTCAGGTCTTTTGGTGTACAAGAGGTGCTCCTGAAGACGTTCTACGACATGGTGGTGGCATCAGCCATCACTTTTGGAGTGGTCTGCTGGGGCAGTAGCATTACAGCAGCCAATAGGAAGAGACTGAACAAACTGATCAAGAAAACTAGCTCTGTCCTGGGGCAACGCCTTGAACCAGTGGAGGAGATAGGAGAGAGAAGGATGGTGGCTAAACTGTCATCTCTGCTGGAGTCCAAGTCCCACCCTATGCAGGACATACTGAACGCACTGAGGAGCCCATTTAGCAGTAGACTACATCATCCTAGGTGCGCGACTGAGAGGTTTCGCAGGTCCTTCCTACCTACGGCTGTCAGACTTTATAACCTAAGCAGGGCTGCTCGCAGAGATAGCAAAAAAAACGTGACAACCTAATAGTATTGAATGCAAAAGACGCAACAGACTTACACAAATGGTCCCCTCCAGTATACAACTAGGACAATATCAGTTGCTACGGAGGGTGACAATATGTATGGGTACATATTCATACTATGTAGGATAACTAAGTAGACGGTTATGCTGTTTATTGCATCTAGCTACAAAGCTCCGCACTGTGTATATATATTTATATATTTAAGTGTACATATGTATATTCACTGCTCTTATTTTGCTTATCTTCTAAATTATTGCTCTGAGTGTTGCTATCCCTGTGCTGTTGCAATCCTGGAATTTCCCCAATGTGGGACTAATAAAAGCTTATCTTAGCTTATCTTATCTTAAATACAGACAACTGCAGCTATTCGTTTTACCCCAAAATTAAAATGCTCATGCTGCTGTCATGCCATGAATGCTTGTTATTTAACTTAACACATACAGACATTTTCTGACAATTGTTCAGAATTTTACTGACCTAGTATAACGTCGGGGCTGTGATAAGGGGGCAGGAGTTTCCCGGCATGCTTGCAACGTGGAGGATTTAAATACTGTATCTGTGTGTTCTAAGCATTAGTCATGTGTGCCACTATAACTGTGTAATAAGACCAGTTGTGATAGTGTTGTTTCCCTATATGTGCCAAATCATGTGTCTGTGTCACCATGAGTGAAATGAGGGTCCATGTAAATGATCTCCCTTCCGTTTTTCTCGGACTGGCCTCCTATTGTAGGAGGTTTGTGAAGGATTTCACCACCATCGCTAGCCCGCTGCATCAGCTGATGCAGAAGGGCCGCACGTTTGAGTGGAGTGAGGGCTGTGCTGCTGCTTTTTCCCAGCTTCGTTGGTTGCTCAGTGGAGCCCCCATGCTGCAGTATGGGGGCTCTGCCCTTTCATGGTGTACTCGGACGCCAGCAACCAGGCCATCGGGGCAGTGTTATCCCAGGAGGGAGAACACGGAGAGCAGGCAGTTGCTTTTTTCAGCCGCACTCTCAGCAGAGCCAAAAGGAATTATTGTGTTACTCGCCGAGAGCTATTGGCTGTCATCCAGGTGCTTCGTCATTTTCACCTGTATGTGTACAGGGGGAGTTTACAGCTCAGGAAGGATCATGCTTCCCTCACCTGGTTACTGAATTTTAAAGAGCCCGATGGACAGTTGGCGAGATGGCTGGAGGCACTGCAGGATTATGATTTTCAGATTGTGCATCGGGCAGGCCACCGCCATGCCAATGCTGACAAGCTGTCTCGGCGTCCCTGTGCCTCAGAGAACTGTCGGCACTGCCAGCGGGCAGAGGACAATGGCCAAGCCGTCCCATGGGCTGCTGCTCTCCGGACCGCTGTGAGCAGGAATAGCACAGCTCTTCCTCGGATAATATGTCAGCTCTCCCCAGTGATGACGTCACAGAGGCCCTCGGCGCGCAGCCGCTGCAGAGCAAGCAGGATAGAGATCCGGTCATCTCCTGGGTTCAGCAGTGGTTGGATGCAGGCCAGTGGCCCGCCTGGGAGTCTATGTCCGCACTGGACCCAGAGACCAAGGCCCTACATTCCCAGTGGGCCAATCTCCGCTGTCACAAGGGTATTGTGTATCGGCAGTGGCAGGCTCCAGCTGGGCAGCGTCACATCTGGCAGCTGCTGGTTCCCCGTTGGCTCCGCCCCAAAGTGCTCCAGTTGGTCCATGGGTCGGTGGGGGCGGGCCACTTTGGGGTGACGAAGATGCTGGGCCTGGTTCTACTTCCCAGGATGTCGCCAGGACGTAGAGCTCCATGTCCACTGCTGTGACACCTGCACGGCCCAGAAAGGGGCGACTCAGCAATCCCACGCCCCCTTGCGGCAATACCGGGTGGGGGCACCCATGGAGCAGGTAGGAGTAGACATCCTGGGCTCTTTCCCAACCAAGGATCAGGGGAACCGCTACGTGCTGGTCGCAATGGATTATTTCACCAAATTGCCAGAGGCATATGCGGTCCCCAATCAGAGTGCCGCCACCACAGCATCAAAGCTGGTGGATGAGATGTTTTGTCAGTTCGGCACACCAGAGGAGCTGCACAGCAATCAGGGATGGAACTTCGAAGCAGAGGTCTTCGGGGAGGTCTGTAGGTGGCTGGGCATCCAGAAGGCCCGGACTACCCCGGTGCATCCACAGAGCGACGGCCTGGTTGAATGTTTCAATTGGACCCTAACCACTCAGCTCGCCATCCTAGTGGACCAGCAACAGCGAGACTGGGACCTACATCTGCCCTTGGTTCTGTGGGTGTACCAGACAACAGCTCAGGAATCCACCCGGTGCACCCCAGAAGTGCTGATGTTTGGACGCGAGCTGAGCACTCCGGTGGATTTGGTGTTCTGCCCCCCCACCCCACCCTCACCCCCCCGGAGCCGGAGGTGGAGGGCAAACCAGGGTTGGATTATTTGTTTTGTTTGAGAGAACGTCTCCACACAGTCCACAAACTGGCTCGGGAGGCCCTGGCAACGGCGGGGAGTCGGCAGAAGCGGGCATACGACTCCCGCTGCCAGGGGAGGGATAGTGCACCAGGGGATCGAGTCTGGGTTTTCTGCCCAGAGTGCAAAAAGGGACTGTCGCCAAAACTGGCAAGCCATTGGTTGGGACCGTGTGTGGTCCTACAGAGACTGTTGGATGTAGCGTACAGGGTGAGGCTGCAGAAAAGGAACCAGGTCATGGTGCTTCACCGTGACCGTCTCGCCCCCGTACCAGCCATCTGCCCCGCGAGTGGTCGAACCAGAGGCTTCATCCCAACCGGATACCCCGCCCAAGGCGCAAATGGACAATAACAGGCCTATGCATGCTGGTTGCCGACAACGGCGGCCGCTCCGACACCTGGACGGATTTGTGTTGGACTTTTGAGTTGGACTTTATTATTCTGGGGACAGAAACCAGTCCAGGGGGGACAATGTAACGTCGGGGCTGTCATAAGTGGGCAGGAGGTTCTCGGCATGCTTGCACCACGAAGAATTCAAATACTGTATCTGAGTGTTCTAAGCATTATTCGTGTGTGCCATTATAACTGTGTAATAAGACCATTTGTGATAGCGTTGTTTCCCTATATGTGCCAAATCATGTGTCTGTGTCACCATGAGTGAAATGAGGGTCTGTGTAAATGACCTCCCCTCCGTTCTGTGTTGTGCATATGAATAAAGCCTGTTTTGTCACAGCTGTCTCTCCTTATTGTGTGAACCCTTGCAACGTCACACTATATTTTGTGATAATTTAAAAATTAATGCATGCTAAAGTCCATATCATTCCAAGGCAGTGCAACAAATGCAAAAAAAAAAAACAAACCAAAAACTGTTTATCTTTCTTAAATCGTTAAGCCTTAGGAAGCAAATTGTTCCTATTTTTTATTTATTATTTTACTTCATGCAGCCTTCATTCTGGTGACATTTATAACACATAAACATCAGATCTGTGACATTCATACAAGTGAAAACATACCTGATGTGCTCTTGTGTCTGTCCTGTGTCTGTACCACCGATCACACCAACAGTCCTTGTTCGTTTCAGTGCATGATCTATGCATTGCCGGTGAGAAGCCTCCATTTACAGTCTATAGCACAACCACGAACACCAGCAACAAGCAGCAGAACTACGCCAAAACATTCAAAAAATACAAAAACTACAAGTGCTGAAATTAGCTGCCACTTGAGTACAAAACACGTATGTGGACTATATACATTAAAATGAATTTGAAAAACTTTTAAAAACGCTATTTTAAATGTCCCTCCTACTCCACTCTTACTGACTGATTTAGCACTACCTCAGCCGAAACCGGAAGCTCCGCCCATAATCGTTCCTACAGCGGCACCCCTAGGTTAAGGTTGATTAAGTGATTTATTTTTATTGTCAATTAATAGTTTTTTCTAAAACACTAGCTTTAACTTTTTCTGTCTTTTATTTGATTTATACAGCATTTAGTAAAGAAAAAACTGACAATATTCTCCGTAAAAGCTGAGAAAAAAAAAACTTACAGCAATTTTGCCAGAGGCAAATTTATAACCTCATTAGCGTAACTTTGCTGATGGAGGCAAATACCAGTTTGACAGTGGTGGATCCTCAGGCCAGCAAAGCCTTCTCTGCTGGCCTAAACACTATCAGAATTACATTTACAACCTACATTATATTTGTTCTATGAGGATGTATTAAATTATTTCCAATAGTCTATTCTCTTCATTTTGTAGCTTTCCTCTTGGTTGCACTCCTTCCATTAGTGTAATGCATGTTCGAGGCTTTTTTTTGTCCAATCATATTTCAGCCATCTGTGTTGCCAGGGTCAAGCAAACCTGCCTTGGGTTTTCAGGAATTAACAGTGCGGCTCTGTAGGTGAAATTAACTGTTAAACTTATCCTGTTGCTTTAACCAATCAGATGTATTCTGTACGTCCAGGGGTACGCATAGAAGCCATTTGACAACGTCGGCATTTTCACGTCTTTTGATTGGATCGTTAGACTCCTCCACTCACAATGCAGAGGATCCTAGCTAGCAAAACGCCAGGGCAAGGACTTGCTTAAGCAGCTACAATATACTGTATCTGTTTAAATATAATGCAGTGGTGTGAAAAAGTGTTTGCCCCCTTCCTGATTTCTCATTTTTTTTTGTATGTTTGTCACACTTAAATGTTTAAGATCAGCAAACAAATTTAAATATTAGACTAAGATAATACAAGTAAACACAAAATGCAGTTTTTAAATGAAGGTGTTTTTTATTAGGGGGAAAAAATCTAAACCTACATGGCCCTATGTGAAAAAGTGATTGCCCCTAAATCTAATAACTGGTTGGGCCACCCTTAGCAACAACAACTGCAATCAAGTGTTTGCGATAACTGACAATAAGTCTTTTACAGCGCTGTGGAGGAATTTTGGCCCACTCATCTTTGCAGAATTGTTGTAATTCAGCCACATTGGAGGGTTTTTGAGCATTAACCACCTTTTTAAAGGCCAAATGTCACGTAACAGGGTACTTTAAATATCTTGAAACTAGATATAAAAGGGAACCGATCCGTTCGGGTCTTGGTGCATATGCTTCAGTAACAACGGAATATTCGTTAATTTAAAACTGCCGCGCTTGGCCTGACACGGCCCCTGGAATCGCCTGGGGAAGAAGGCGGAAGTGACGAAATCGATTGTACCCTAGTTTGATGCTTGGGGTATTTCAATTGATTGTTTATATGGAGACTGGAAGGTTGAAGTGAGCAACAAGAAAGAAAAAATTGGATATTTCACCCATACCTTAAAACGGGACTATCAGGGACAGCTGGGTAATAAGGGACACTTCTCTGGGAAATGTTTTCTTACCTGTCAAGTGAGACGTTTTCGCCGTACTTCAACACCGTAAAAAGCGGCTATAAGCAACGGCGAAGCAACAAGGCACACCTCTCTGGGATCTCTGTCTGCTCCGCAACCGCTGCACAGCTCAACGTGTTAAACCATTGTCCTAATGACTTCTCATGGTAGTGAGAATTGCTCCCGCTGAGCGATCAGCCCGCCCAGACAATTAAACTAATGAGTGACTCCACACTTCGAACAGTAGTGAGAAGCGTTCCCGCTGAGCGATCAGCCCGCCCCAACTGTGAGTGATCACACACAGGACTGCTCCTCAAGACACTCAGTTTTTTTTCCAGTATATTTTTTCTTTTGGGCGTACAGAAATGGCAATACGCCCGTTTTTGCTAAAATTGCATTTTCCCCGTATTTTCCTTAAAATATTTGACAATAACAACACGAACTACATTTAAAACATTTTCCAGAAAAGTGTCCCAAACCACTGCGCCGTCTCCCACAGCCGCGCTTGGCATCAAAATACGGCGAAAACGTCTCCCTTGACAGGTATGCGCCTCCATTTTCATATTGATCTGGTCAATTTCTTGACAGCAGCGGCTCTCCTCCACTGTAATAATAATGGCTTCCGAAAAATCAATATTTATGGGGCGCCCTCGACAGACCCCCTCCGGCTTCGCAATTCTGGAGGCGATTAATGTCCAGTTCAATGACATTTTCCACTGGTTCTGCTCTCTGGTCATCGTTGGAACTGTTGTCATCAGACAAAGCATCTGATTCCGTCTCGGACGGCTCGAACCGGTAAGGTTCTATGCCTCTGTCACTGTCTGAACCACTGACAAAAAAAAAAAGACAAAAAAAAAAAGACAAAACTAAACTAATTTGTTCACAATCGCTGTCACTTTCCGTCATGATTGTCCAATGTTGATAAGTGTGAATGTGGATAGGCAGGGCAGCCAGGGTACAACTGGTGATGTCAAAAACATGGGCGTGGTCTGGACTGGCTGTCACAAGCCAGCAAGCAAGGTGGGGCCTTCACCTGGTGTATTTTGTGCAATTATGTAAATACAGGTGGGTGATATGGTCTCCGGTATGAATATTTGGTTTAAGCTATGTGTATTTTATCTAAATTCGTTGTCATTTAGAAAAAAAAATTACGTGACATTTGGCCTTTAAGGTCATGCCACAGCATCTCAATCGGATTCAGGTCAGGACTTTGACTAGGCCACTCCAAAGTCTTCATTTTGTTTTTCTTAAGCCATTCAGAGGTGGACTTGCTGGTGTGTTTTGGATCGTTGTCCTGCTGCAGAGCACAAGTACGCTAATGGGACACACACCTTCCAAAAAGTTCAACTTTTGTCTCGTCAGTCCACAGAGTATTTTCCCAAAAGTCTTGGGGATCATCAAGATGTTTTCTGGCAAAACTGAGACGAGCCTTTATGTTCTTTTTGCTCAGCAGTGTTATGGCCTGAGCGCCAATTCTGTCCGCGCTCAGGTTGTCCAGTAGTTATCCCGTTCTTATCTGTGGTGGCCATCCAGGGCCTTTATTGTGACAGCGTCACGGCGGGACTTCCGGCTGTCAGAGCCAGCTGCGCCGTGACAGCTGATTCACATTCCCTTTGATTACTTGCCCATTGTCTGATTACTCCTTAACCCTATTTAAGGGAGCAGCTGAGGTTACTCCAGGCTGCAACCTCACACGTGTAACGTTGGTCTCCCCAACGTTCGGCTGGAGTCCCTATTCCCCGGCTCCAGTCATCCTCTTGTTCTCCATATTATCCGTAAGTTTACTGCTGAACTTATATGTGTTGCTACCGTGCCTTAGTCGTGCCTCTTGTTTGTGCTTTTGCCCACATGGCTCATTATTTTGTAATCATTTATCTTTCATTAATAAACATGCAAACTCATTGGCTGCCTACAGCGTCTCATTGGTGGCCCACGAGGGCCATCCCATAACAAGCAGTGCTTTTCGTCTTGGAACTCTGCCATGCAGGCCATTTTTGCCCAGTCTCTTTCTTATGGTGGAGTCATGAACACTGACCTGAACTGAGGCAAGTGAGGCCTGCAGTTCTTTGGATGTTGTTGTGGGGTCTATTGTGACCTCTTGGATGAGTCATCGCTGTGCTCTTGGTGTAATTTTGTTCTGCCGGCCACTCCTGGGAAGGTTCACCACTGTTTCATGTTTTCGCCATTTGTGGATAATGGCTCTCACGGTGGTTTGTTGGAGTCCCAAAGCATTAGAAATGGCTTTATAACCTTTTCCAGACTGATAGATCTCAATTACTTTGTCTCTCATTAGTTCTTGAATTTCTTTGGATCACAGCATGATGTCTAGCTTTTGAGGATCTTTTGGTCTTCTTCACTTTGTCAGGCAGGGCCTATTTAAGTGATTTCTTGATTGAGAACAGGTGTAGCAGTAATCAGGCCTGGGTGTGGCTAGAGAAATTGAACTCAGCTTTCCAAAGATGTGATAAAAATAACTGGTTGGGCCACCCTAAGCAGCAACAACTGCAATCAAGCATTTGCAATAACTGGCAATGAGTCTTTTTCAGTGCTGTGGAGGAATTTTGGCCCACTCATCTTTGCAAAATTGTTGTAATTCAGCCACATTGGAGGGTTTTCAAGCATGAACCGCCTTTTTAAGGTCATGCCACAGCATCTCAATAGGATTCAAGTCAGGACTTCGACTAGGCCACTCCAAAGTCTTCATTTTGTTTTTCTTAAGCCATTCAGAGGTGGACTTGCTGGTGTGTTTTGGATCATTGTCCTGCTGCAGAACCCAAGTGCACTACAGCCTGAGGTCACAAACAGATGGCCAGACATTCTCCTTCAAGATTTTTTGGTAGACAGCAGAATTCATGGTTCCATTTACCACAGCAAGTCTTCCAGGTCCCGAAGCAGCAAAACAGCCCCAGACCATCACATTACCATCATCATATTTTACTCTTGGTAAGATGTTCCTTTTCTGAAATGCTGTGTTACTTTTATAACGGATGTAATGGGACACACACCTTCCAAAAAGTTCAACTTTTCTCTCGTCAGTCCACAGAGTATTTTCCTAAAAGTCTTGGGGATCATCAAGATGTTTTCTAGCAAAACTGAGACTAACCTTTAGGTTCTTTTTGCTCAGCAGTGGTTTTCGTCTTGGAACTCTGCCATTCAGGCCATTTTTGTCCAGTCTCTTTTTTTATGGTGGAGTCATAAACACTGACCTTAACTGAGAAAAGTGAGGCCTGCAGTTCTTTGGATGTTGTTGTGGGGTCTTTTGTGACCTCTTGGATGAGTCGTTGCTGCGCTCTTGGGGTAATTTTGTTTGGCTGGCCACTCCAGGGAAGGTTCACCATTGTTCCATGTTTTTGCCATTTGTGGATAATGGTAAAAATGGTAAATGGTAAATGGCATTCACTTATATAGCGCTTTTATTCTCATCTCTTGATGACCAAAGCGCTTTACAGATCCTGCAATCCACCCATTCACACACACATTCACACACTGATGGTGGCCTCTCATTTTTGGTCTTCTTCACTTTGTCAGGCAGGTCCTATTTAAGTGATTTCTTGATTGAGAACAGGTGTGGCAGTAACCAGGCCTAGGTGTGGCTAGAGAAATTGAACTCAGCTTTCCAAAGATGTGATAAACCACAGTTAATTTGTTTTAACGGGGGGGGGGGGCGGGGGGAGCATCACTTTTTCACACAGATGTAGGTTTGGATTTTTTTTACCCTTAATAATAAACACTTTCATTTAAAGACTGCATTTTGTGTTTACTTGTATCATCTTTGTCTAATATTTAAGTTTGTTTGATGATCTGAAACATTTAAGTGTGACAAACATACAAAAAAAATGAGAAATCAGGAATGGGGCAAACACTTTTTCACATCATTGTAGCTGTTTTTCCATCCACAATGGCTGACAGGGGAGAGAAAAATGATTTGGTTGCTGGTATTTTAAAAAAATCAATTTTTCAGACGGACTTTTCAAGAAAAGCTGGTCATTGTGAAGAGAGGTCGGCCAACCCCAAAGCTAGCAGGCCCGTCTCAGCCAAGGAAAGGATCTGTCCATCACTTCCATATTAACAACGAGCAGTATCCTTGGATTACAGGCTCCAAGGAATGCTGCAAATTATCTTGCTGGGAATACAGTGGCGCAAAAAAGTATTTAGTCAGCCACCAGTTGTGCAAGTTCTCCCACTTAAAAGATGAGAGAGGTCTCCAATTTCCATCATAGGTATACCTCAACTATGAGAGCCAAAATGAGAAAAAAAAAATCCAGAAAATCACATTGAAGGATTTTTAATGAATTAATTGGTAAATTCCTTGGTAAAATAAGTATTTGATCACCTACAAACAAGCAAGATTTCTGGATCTCACAGACCTGTAACAACTTCTTTAAGAGGCTCCTCTGTCCTCCACTCGTTACCTGCATTAATGGCACCTATTTGAACTCATTATCAGTATAAAAGACACCTGTCAACAACCTCAGTCAGACTCCAAACTCCACTATGGCCAAGACCAAAGAGCTGTCAAAGGACACCAGAAACAAAATTGTAGACCTGCACCAGGCTGGGAAGACTGAATCTGCAATAGGTAAGCAGCTTGGTGTGAAGAAATCAACTGTGGGAGCAATTATTAGAAAATGGAAGACATACAAGACCACTGATAATCTCCCTCGATCTGGGGCTCCATGCAAGATCTCACCCCGTGAGGTCAAAATGATCACAAGAACGGTGAGCGAAAATCCCAGAACCACACGGGGGGACCTAGTGAATGACCTACAGAGAGCTGGGACCAAAGTAACAAAGGCTACCATCAGTAACACACTACTCCGCCAGGGACTCAAATCCTGCAGTGCCAGACGTGTCCCCCTGCTTAAGCCAGTACATGTCCAGGCCCGTCTGACGTTTGCTAGAGAGCATTTGGATGATCCAGAAGAGGACTGGGAGAATGTCATTTGGTCAGATGAAACCAAAATAGAACTTTTTGGTAATAACTCAACTTGTCGTGTTTGGAGGAGAATGAACACCATACCTACTGTGAAGCATGGGAGTGGAAACATCATACTTTGGGGCTGTTTTTCTGCAGAGGGACCAGGACGACTGATCCGTGTAAAGGAAAGAATGAATGGGGCCATGTATCATAAGATTTTGAGTGAAAACCTCCTTCCACCAGCAAGGGCATTGAAGATGAAATGTGGCTGGGTCTTTCAGCATGACAATGATCCCAAACACACCGCCCGGGCAATGAAGGAGTGGCTTCGTAAGAAGCATTTCAAGGTCCTGGAGTGGCCTAGCAAGTCTCCAGATCTCAACCCCATAGAAAATCTTTGGAGGGAGTTGAAAGTTTGTGTTGCCCAGCAACAGCCCCAAAACATCATTGCTCTAGAGGAGATCTGCATGGAGGAATGGGCCAAAATACCAGCAACAGTGTGTGAAAACATTGTGAAAACTTACAGAAAACGTTTGACCTCTGTCATTGCCAACAAAGGGTATATAACAAAGTATTGAGATGAGCTTTTGTTATTGACCAAATACTTATTTTACCGAGGAATTTACCAATCAATTCATTAAAAATCCTTCAATGTGATTTTCTGGATTTTTTTTTTCTTATTTTGTTTATTTTGACCACAGTGTGTGTGTGTGTGGGGGGGGGGGGTGACCAACCTGGCAGAGCTGTCAGATCTTTCAGGTCAGTCACGCCTGTCAGATGACAGTTGTCACAACCTGGCTCAAAGGCATGCGAACTGATGGCGATAAAAAAGTTTATCTTCAATAAAGTGGGAAAAAAAAACAAGATAATGCATGGAGTATGCTTTTGCTGCTTTTGCTGGGAGGTGCAGCTAACAGCAAAGTGCTCTGTGCGTCAGGCGATGAGCTGATTGGATCCACCTCCTCCAGTGTTCTGACGCTTTGGCATATTTATCAGAACAACACTGGACAGCTGATGGTGCAGACTTCAGTCTAATGTGAAAAACATGGGGGGGAGGGGTAAACAGCGATTTGGATCTTTATCCTGTAGCTTAAAAGTGCTCAGATACATCCCTGGCACGTCCTGTTATACAAACAAGTACGTTTGTTTAGCTCTCTGTGTGTGTGTGTGTGTGTGTGTGTGTGTGTGTGTGTGTGTGTGTGTGTGTGCGTGCGCATGCACTGCAGGGGCAGCTCTATACGGGTTTTTCCTATGAATCAATGCTGCAAATATGCCATTATAGGGTAGCTGTAAGTTAGAAACCCGTTCAGTAAGTTACACATAGGTTCAAAGAGCGTTACTCATATGTTAGAAATAATTTTTGGGTACGCTAGACATTAATCTCGACATATTTCGACTTTTGAGTAACTATGAGTCGCTGACAAGTAACGTGTGTGAATGAATGGATAAATTCCCTACAACCTTTGCGCTGCAAATGCAGGACGTATCAGCCATACACTGGATATGTTGGAAAATTTTCAGCATGCTGAAAATTAATTTTCAGAGGAGCTCATCGAATGCGTTATACCAACGTGCTTCAGCATTCTTCAGCGTGCTCTTAACTTAGACAAAACTTAGCCATAACTGATTTGACGTACGGCAGTATATTCTTCAAATTTTTCATGCGTTTTGCAAATGCTCCCTAAATTGTCTAGGTGTGACAGGGCTTTAACCAAGGCAGCAGTGAGACGCCAAAGCACACACACCAGCCGGACACTTACAAGCAACAGTACTTTTAAACCTTTGGGGAAACAAGAGTGGATCTGCACCTCAACAAACAAGTGCCCAGGGAAATGGAGCTCTACAACGAAAAGGTAAAGCTTTTTAAAACTATGATTTTATAGTTAAAGTTATCTTTAACATGTTTTGTGTGGACTGCCCTACAGGCTATTTTAATGGTGCTTGGTATGAATGGCACTTAAATCGGGTAGATCACCACTGAAGGCCTAGTTGTAAAATACACGGTCCCCCACTGCAGTTTGGGGGAATTTTGGTGCTTCCAGCAGACATTGAGTCATTGTTTAGAAATGCAGAAAAGTGCTGAATATCATTGAAGAATAGTTGGTGGGTGCTCATTATGTATTTTTATTAAATAACACCACTCGTTTGCAGTCTAGCTCGTCTATTTGCCCGCAATCAAAAACTCAAATATGACTGGTCAATAGCACTTGAGCTATAAAAAGAAAAACAAATATCTTTCAGCTCCAAAAATACTGTTATACTGTGACTCTTATTTTTGTAGCATCTGTAGAAATTAAAAGAATACCCATAAACAGTAATAGCATTACTCTGTAACCATAATCTGTGTAAATACACAACTGTTTGCTTTCAGTGCACAATATCACTCCATTCTAAGGCAATGACATGAATGTCATGTCCACATTCAGAAGACTGATTCAAAAATATCCCACACCATGTTGTTTGGAGTTTTGTGTAGGATGCATCAAACCGCAAACAACAACCATCCGGCTGTTCAAAAGGAAGTATACATTCATCAATAACCCCAGGCTGAGCCTCTGACAACATGACAGGATGGAAACATTGCTGGTGTCCCCATTGTATGACCTTAAATGCCAGTAAATGTCACAAGAAAAGTTGAAATTTAAGAAAAAAAAACTCACAAAAACAGGAAACAATTAATTCAGTAAAAACAGTAAATTTATTTTAAAAGCTGTGCATGTGTGAGAAAAAATGCAAATCTACTGTTAAAAAGTTAAGAAAAAGTAATTTATAAGAAAAAAATCAAATTTGAAAAAGAAAATGACAAATTTATCTAAAAAAAATTAAGATATTTTTGGAAGGATTAATTTATAAACAGGAAAAAAACAGGACAAGGAAAAAAACATTTCTATAAATTTATTTCATTTCTATAAATAAAGAAGACTCTAATCTATGTTGAGGCACCATACTTCATTTTTTTTTTTACTAAAAATTACTCAAACTAGCTCTTTACTCATTAAAGGGTGCCAGAGTTTTGTTTATGTGTAACTTCTAAATAAATTAACTAAAAGTTATATAAGAAAAAATTATATATGGTATGTATATGATTGAGGGGCAGCGCGGTGGTGGAGGGGTTAGCACTGTGGCAGCCCAGCAACTCACCCTTGGCCGGGGGAGCCTGGGTTCGATCCCAGCCCCCAACCAACAGTGATCTGTGTGGAGTTTGCATGTTCTCCCCGTGTCTGCGTGGGTTTACTCCGGGATTTCTCTGGTTTCCTCCCACATGCCAAAAACGTGCAAGTTAGGTTAATTGGCATCAAACTGGGGATTCTAAATTGTCCTTAGGTATGACTATGAGAGTGAATGGTTGTCTGTCTCTCTGTGTTGGCCCTGTGATGGAATGGCGATCTGTCCAGGGTGTACCCTGCCTCTCGCCCAAAGATGCTGGGACAGGCTCCAGCCCACCCCCTACCCCCCCCACCCCCGCCTCGCGACCCAAAAAGAATTAAGCGGAAGAAGACGGATGGATGGATGGATGTCTATGATTGATGATGCTGAACACTGCAAAGAGCAGTGGTTTGCACTGTGGCAGCACAGTAAAAAGGTCATGGGATCGAGTCCCTGACCATCAGTGACCCTTCTGTGTGAAGTTTGCATGTTCTGCCTGTGTGTGCGTAGGTTTACTCCGATTTCCTCCCACAGGCCAAAAACATGCAAGTTTGGTTAACTGGAGACTCTAAAGTGGTCCTAGGTGTGAATGGCGTTCACTTATATAGCGCTTTTTTTCATCTCTACATGACCAAAACACTTCACAGATCCTGCTCTCCACCCATTTACACACTGATGGCAGCAGAGCTGCCATGCACAGGCGCTGGCCTGACCCACCAGGAGCAACTGGTGGTCCAGTGTCTTGCTCAAGGACACTTTGACATGCAGACTGCAGACAGAACAGGAATCCAACTCCTGACCCGCCGATGAGTAGTCGGCCACACTACACCTGTGCCACAGCCGCCCCAAGGTGGGATTGGTGCCACACCTTGGCTGCCTCATCTATACAGGTGGATGCCCTGAATTTCCCTCTGGGATTAATAAAGTACACAAAATACAAAAATTAAAAAAAAAAAAAAACAGAAAAAAGTGACGGCATAGTCCCATAAAACTGTGATCCACATCAAAAAAGATTTATGTAAGCACATATTTACAGTGGTGTGAAAAAGTGTTTGCCCCTTCCTGATTTCTCATTTTTTGTATGTTTGTCACACTTAAATGTTTAAGATCATAAAACAAATTTAAATATTAGACAAAGATAACACAAGTAAACACAAAATGCAGTTTTTAAATGAAGGTGTTTATTATTAAGGGGAAAAAAATCCAAACCTACATGGCCCTGTGTGAAAAAGTGATTGCCCCCTAAACCTAATAACTGGTTGGGCCACCCTTAGCAGCAACAACTGCAATCAAGCATTTGCAATAACTGGCAATGAGTCTTTTTCAGTGCTGTGGAGGAATTTTGACCCACTCATCTTTGCAGAATTGTTGTAATTCAGCTACATTGGAGGGTTTTCAAGCATGAACCGCCTTTTTAAGGTCATGCCACAGCATCTCAAAAGGATTCAAGTCAGGACTTTGACTAGGCCACTCCAAAGTCTTCATTTTGTTTTTCTTAAGCCATTCAGAGGTGGACTTGCTGGTGTGTTTTGGATCATTGTCCTGCTGCACAACCCAAGTGCACTACAGCCTGAGGTCACGAACAGATGGCCGGACATTCTCCTTCAAGATTTTTTGGTAGACAGCAAAATTCATGGTTCCATTTACCGCAGCAAGTCTTCCAGGTCCCAAAGCAGCAAAACAACCCAGACCATCACATTACCATCATCATATTTTACTCTTGGTATGATGTTCCTTTTCTGAAATGCTGTGTTACTTTTATGACGGATGTAATGGGACACACACCTTCCAAAAAGTTCAACTTTTCTCTCGTCAGTCCACAGAGTATTTTCCTAAGAGTCTTGGGGATCATCAAGATGTTTTCTAGCAAAACTGAGATGAGCCTTTATGTTCTTTTTGCTCAGCAGTGGTTTTCGTCTTGGAACTCTGCCATGCAGGCCATTTTTGTCCAGTCTCTTTTTTTATGGTGGAGTCATGAACACTGACCTTAACTGAGGCAAGTGAGGCCTGCAGTTCTTTGGATGTTGTTGTGGGGTCTTTTGTGGCCTCTTGGATGAGTCGTCGCTGCGCTCTTGTGGTAATTTTGTTTGGCTGGCCACTCCTGGGAAGGTTCACCATTGTTCCATGTTTTTGCCATTTGTGGATAATGGCTTTCACTGTGGTCCGCTGGAGTCCCAAAGCTTTAGAAATGGCTTTATAACCTTTTCCAGACTGATGAATCTCAATTACTTTGTTTTTCATTTGTTCCTGAATTTCTTTGGATCGCAGCATGATGTCTAGCTTTTGAGGATCTTTTGGTCTTCTTCACTTTGTCAGGCAGGTCCTATTTAAGTGATTTCTTGATTGAGAACAGGTGTGGCAGTTGTCAGGCCTGGGTGTGGCTAGAGAAATTGAACTCAGCTTTCCAAAGATGTGATAAACCACAGTTAATTTATGTTTTAACAGGGGGGGGAGGAGAAATCACTTTTTCACACAGGGCCATGTAGGTTTAGATTTTTTTTTACCCTTAAAAATAAATACCTTCATTTAAAAACTACATTTTGTGTTTACTTGTCTTATCTTTCTCTAATATTTAAATTTATTTGATGATCTGAAACATTTAAGTGTGACAAACATACAAAAAATGACAAATCAGGAAGGGGCAAACACTTTTTCACACCACTGTATACTAAATTTCAAATGTTGAAAAAACTGTCAGTGTCATTTTATTCTTATTATTAAAGCAAGATCAGATCCAGTGGCCACATGGCCACAGAGCATGTCTCTTAAGTGCTGCAATTCTTGGTTCAGTTTCTGGCAGGAGTGCTTTCCTGTGTGTCTCCCCTTCTCTTCACACTATTTCCTATCTCTCTCTCTCTTAGCTGTATGTATCCAATAAAGGCATAACTGCTCATCAAAATCTTAAAAAACGATCAGGTTAAAAACTGACAGAAAAGTAACAATGTGTGTTGTCTCAGCCAAACTCATAAACATATATAAAGGTGATCCATTTCAGTCCTTGTGCAACCGCATATATGCCTTAAAAATAACGATTTTTGAGGTAGCACTGCAGATCTTAATGGGATTTACTCTAAAAGACATGAGGAAAACTCAAGTTATGGGGGGAGACATGACAAGGTGTGTTTGTGTGTGAGAGGGTATACAAAGTCAAAAACACAGCTGTTAAGTGAAAATGAAACGCTTCCTACTCGCTGTTCCCATTAGACCAGTTTTCAAACATTCTCTCATCAGCAGTGATCCTGAACAAGGCAGACAGGGTTGCAGGCAGGCCAAGGCTGCAGGCAATAATACCATGGTACACTAGCATTACAAAGTGGAGTGTAAAATGTTAATGACATTGGCTGCGCATGCACATACTCTAATCACATTGTGGTTCCTGCTGTCCAGTTAGTCACCCTCCTCCCACCACGAGCACTGATGAGATGTATACACCGAGCCTTCTATAAGCACCGCAACCTTGTGGCCTTGAGCTGAGTCTTCATGGCCTGCTGCTTTCCTTGACATCAACGCTGTGCTGTGATGATGGGACTGTTGAAGTAAAAAAGGAGCTATTGGATAACAAGCAGAGAAAGAAGAAGATCAGAGGAAAAGAGCTGCTGTAATAACATCCTCTGTTTGAGACACTGACAGCCCTGAGAGGCATCATTTAGTCATATGAAAACAACATAGGGATGTATGGCTCACAGACAAAAACTGCACATTAAGCTTGATTGCAGCCTTCTCCTCTGGAATGTTTTGAAGAATTAAACCCAGAAAAAAAAGATGATTATGAGCTACTCTCCTCAGTTAGAAAAAATACTTTGGTGGCGGCAAATACCAGTTAGAACCAATGAAGTGTAACAACAAAGAACCAAATATGGGTTACTAACTTTAAAATGGATTGTAAAAGTAAAAGAGAAAAGTGTATTGCAGAAATTTAAATATTCTTGCAATATCTGTTTGGGATGTGCTAACAGTAAAGGTAAAGCCTCATTTCCACTGACTGCAATTAAGTTCAGTTAGGGCTCTGATGAAGTTTGAGCCTTGCGGCAATCCCCACCAACTGCGCATGACAAGATCACAAAAGAATGATATATCATAATGGGAGAGATCCAGAAATCACAATCACGTGATAACAAGGCAACAACACAACGATTAGCTTATTCGGCAAGACAGACTTTGTTGTGTCACTGTCCATTCATCTGGATTTGTTTGTGCTTTTAGAATGGTAAGTAGCCTCAAAGGTAATATCAGGGGTGCACGCACGCGCCTACACACACACACCACTTCTGGGGCCTCATAATAAAGTTAAGAACTTCAATCTACGCAAAACACAGTCACAGCATCAAGTAATTGCATCTTAAAACTGCTAAATAACCTTAACATGCATGTCCACACATCACAGTTCACAATGGCATAATAACTCCCGCTGCTGCAGCGTTAACCATACCAGCAGAGACCCAGCAGCTGATTACAATATTTTATCACACTGCAGCAAACATTCACTGAATCTGAGACAACAGACAAAGAAGACAAAAATGCTTTTCTTATACAGTTCATTTATACAATGTCATTGCAATACTGATCATGTGCAGTCCCACCTGTCACTGTCTGCATCAAAGATAAGAAAAGATAAGATAAGCCTTTATTAGTCCCACAACGGGGAAATTCCAGGATTGCAACAGCACAGGGATAGCAACACTCAGAGCAACAATCAGAAGGCAAGAAAAAAAAAAACAAGCAAGCAAGAGCAGCTAATATACAGTACATATGTATATATTACTATAAAATATATATATATACACACACACACACACAGACACACAGTGCAGAGCATTGTAGCTGGATGGAATAAATATATGAATATATGAACACACAGTGCAGAGCATTGTAGCTAGATGGAATAAATATGTAAATATATAAACACCCACAGTACGGAGCATTGCAGCTAGGTGGAATAAATATGCAAGTATATAAACACACACAGTGCGGAGCAATGTGGCTAGATGGAATAATATGTAGATATATAAAAACACAGTGCGGAGCATTGTAGCTAGATGGAATAAATATATAGATATATAAATATAAACACACCCAGTGCTGAGCATTGTAGCTAGATGGAATAAATATATAGATATATAAATATAAACACACCCAGTGCAGAGCATTGTAGCTAGATGGAATAAATATGTAAATATATAAACACACACAGTGCAGAGCATTGTTGCTAGGTGGGATGAAACAGCATAACCGTCTATTTAGTTATCCTACATGGTATGATTATGTGCCCATACATATTCTCACCCTCCATAGCGACCGGTATGTTCCTAGTTGTATGCCGGAGAGGACCATTGTGTAAGTCTATTGCATCTTTTGCATTCAAAAAAAACTATTAGTTTGTTACGTCTTTTTGCTATCTCTGCGAGCAGCCCTGCTTAGGTTGTACAGTCTGACAGCCGTTGGTAGGAAGGACCTACGAAACCTCTCGGTTGTGCACCTGGGATGATGTAGTCTGCTGCTAAATGAGCTCCTCAGTGCATCCAGTATGTCCTGCATAGGGTGGAACTCGGACTCCAGCAGAGATGACAGTTTAGCCACCATCCTTCTCTCTCCTATCTCCTCCATCGGATCAAGGCGTTGCCCCAGGACAGAGCTAGCTTTCTTAATCAGTTTGTTCAGTCTCTTCCTATCGGCTGCAGTAATGCCACTGCCCCAGCAGACCACTCCAAAAGTGATGGCTGATGCCACCACCGTGTCATAGAATGACTTCAGCAGCGCCCCTTGTACACCAAAAGACCTGAGTCTCCTCAGCAGGAACAGCCTGCGCTGTCCCTTCTTGTAGAGTGCGTCAGTATTGTGTGACCAGTCTAGTTTATTGTTCAGATGAATACCCAGGTACTTGTAGGATGTCACCATCTCTATGTCTGTTCCCTGTATATTTACTGGTGCTGTGAGGGGCTGCCCATGCCTGCGGCAGTCCACCACCAGCTCCTTAGTTTTCCTCGCGTTGATCTGGAGGCAGTTCCGATGGCACCAGTCCACAAAGTCCTGGATAAGCCCTCTGTACTCAGCTTCATCTCCGCTGGAGATGAGACCAACGATCGCAGAGTCATCAGAGAACTTCTGTAGATGGCAATGTGTTGTGTTGTGTGAGAAGTCCGCAGTATAAAGAGTGAACAGGAAGGGAGCCAGCACCGTTCCCTGGGGGGCCCCCGTGCTACTGATGATCGTGTCGGAAACACAGTCCCGGGTTCTCACAAACTGAGGCCGGTTCGTGAGGTAGTCCAGGATCCATGATGACAGGTGCTGGTCCACCCCTGCGCGCAGCAGCTTGTCCTTCAGGATCATCGGTTGGATGGTGTTGAAAGCACTGGAGAAGTCAAAGAACATGATCCTCACCATATTCCCGGGCTTCTCCAGGTGGGACAGAGAACGGTGAAGGAGGAAGATCACCGCATCCTCCACCCCAATGCCATGCTGGTAGGCGAACTGGAGTGGATCCATCGCTGGTTCCACCAGGGGGCGGAGATGAGCAAGGAGCAGTCTCTCCAGGGTCTTCATCAAGTGGGACGTCAAGGCCACCGGTCTGAAGCTGTTCAGGTCTTTGGGGTGGGAAGTTTTTGGTACAGGTACCACACAAGATGTTTTCCACAGCTGTGGTACCCTCCCCAGTTTCAGGCTCATGTTGAAGATATACGTCACAATCCCACACAGCTGGTCTGCACAGGACTTGAGGAGCTTTGCGCTGATGCCGTCCGGTCCCGACGCCTTCCTCGCCTTGATCTTCCTCAGCTCCGTCCTCACCTGGGTCTTGGTCAGGGTCAGGATGGGGGGCTGTGTGTTGGGAGTGGGGGGGGGTGTCGGTGGAGTGGGGAGTGGGCAGCAGGACTTGATTTCTTAGTGGCAGCAGTGGTTGTTGTGCAGACAGGGGGGAGGGCGGTTGGTCAAATCTATTGAAAAACAGATTCAGGTTGTTCGCCCACTCCCTGCCCCCCGTGGCCTGGGGGGAGGTATTCTGGAGCCCCGAGATGGTTTTGAGGTTTCTCCAGACCCCGCTGATGTTGCTCTGTTGCAGCTTGTCCTCCATCTTCTTCCTGAAGCTGTCCTTGCCTTCTCTGATCTTTCTCCTCAGCTCCCTCTGTACGAACTTCAGCATCTCCCTGTTCCCCGACCTGAAGATCCTCTTCTTCTCTCTCAGAAGTGTTTTTATCTCAGGGTTGATCCAGGGTTTGTTGTTTGAGTGACGCCGTATGGTCTTGGTGGGAACGGATTTGTCCACACAGAAGCTGAGGTAGCCCGTGAAGGTGTGAATGAGGCCATCGATGTCCTCACCATGTGGATCGCAGAGCTGCTTCCAGGCAGTGGCTTCAAAACAGTCCTTTAGAGTGTCCATTGTCTCCTCAGACCATAACTCCACAGTGTGCATGGCCGGAGGTTGTCTGTGCACTAGGGGTTTGTACACCGGTCGGAGATGAACCAAGTTGTGATCCGATCTCCCAAGTGGGGGGAGTTGTGATGAGGTGTACGCCTCCTTAGTGTTTGCGTAGAACAAATCCAGTGTTTTATTGTCTCTAGTGTGGCATGTGACATACTGGGTGAAAGTGGGCAGAATGGGAGACAGTGAAACGTGGTTGAAATCGCCTGAGATGAGGAGAAGAGCATCTGGGTGTTCTGTCTGCAGCCTGCTGGTTCCTGAATGGATGACGTCACGCGCTGTCCCAGCGTTCGCCGTCGGATTTGCATAAACAACAATGCAGATCACGTGTGAGTGTTCTCTCGGGAGATATGTAGGCCTCATGCTAACAGCTAGCAACTCAATGTCTTTGCTGCAGTGTCGTTGTTTAACAGTGATATGTCCCGGTCTACACCAGTTGTTGTTAACATACATTATCACTCCACCGCCCCTAGTTTTGCCACTCTCTGGTGTTCGGTCAGCTCGTATCATGTGAAAACCCTCCAGCTCAATGTTAGCATCTGCTGCTAGTTCAGTTAGCCACGTCTCAGTAAACAAAAGGAGAGAGCACTCCCGGTAAGTGCTATCATAACGGGAGATAGCCGCTAGCTCATCTAACTTTCCCAGTATCGACCGTACATTTCCCATGACAACAGATGGAAGGGAGGGTCTGTACCTTATATTTTTTGTCCTCCGCCTTACTCCAGCCCGGCAGCCGCGGCGTTTTCGCCTCAGTTCTCTCGGTATGTCGAGTTTTTCCAGTGGGACCGGGTGGCGGTTAAATGCTAGCAGCTCTTCCCTGTTGTATCGAATCCTGCTATAAACAGTGGCTCCGTCCACCGGCTCAGGAGACATTTGGGACGATCTGTGTGTCCGTGATATAAGTGGGGTGAAAAAAAAAGTGATCAAAAGAGAGAGGAAGGGAAAAAAAAAAAAAAATCTACACTACTGCATTGAACTTGCAACTACAGGTATTGCAGCTCTACTTTTCTGTATATAGTGTGACGTTTTCAGGGTTCACACAAAGAAAATGGAGCAAGATGGTTGTGATCAACGGGCTTTATTCACACACCACCGACCCCCAACCTCGTTCTGAGCACAGACAGGAGGGGAGGTCATTCTCCCAGACCCCTGTTTGAATCATGGTTACACACACACATGATACAGCTTGCCCTAATCCTGCTAAACACTGCTGGGTCATTATAACGCAGTTATAATGATACAGCAGTATAACTCAGTAATAACACATTTAATACACACACACAGTAACATTTTCAACTGGCAAAGCATGCTGGGAAATCCCTGCCCCCCTTAACATGGCCCCGACGTTACACTGCCCCCCCCCCCGGACTGGTTTCTGTCCCCAGAAAATTCAAAGTCCACTTTCAGAAATCCAACGCAAGTCAGCCCAGTGCCGGGGCGGCATGCACGGGCCATCTGAGTCTTGGTCGGAGTATCTGGTTGGGGTAGGGTTCCGGTTTGGCCACCAGCGGGCGGATGGACACATTTGACAGCCTCTGTAGGACCACGCACAGTCCCTTCCCTGGCAGCGGGAGTCCCATGCCTCCTCCGGCCGACTCCCACCGCTGCCAGGTCTCCCAGGCGGCCGCTGGCCCGCATCCATGCGTCCAGCCCTTGCCGCGCCTGGAAAAATGGCCGGATCTCCGTCCTGCTCGCTCCGCTGCGTTGCTGCTGCTCCGAGGGTCTCCGTGACGTCACCGAAAGGGAAAGCATCTGCGGGTGGCGGTAGGACACACACAGTTCCTCCTCTGGCAGCGGAAGTCCCATGACTCCCACCGCTTCCAGGACCTCCCAGGCGGCCGCTGGCCCGCGTCCAGGCGTCCAGCCCCTGCCGAGCCCGGGAAAAGACCGGATCTGTCCTGCTCGCTCCGCTACTGCTGCGCTCCAAAGGCCTCTGTGACGTCACTGCCGGGGGAAGCATCTGCAGGAGGCGGCTTTTTCTCCGTCCATGCCACCTCGCTCTAATTTAACGTCGGCGAGGGGCCAGTTTGTCATGCGCTGTGTGCGGGGCAGTACCATGCGATGTACCCTGGCTCTGTGCAGCGGAAGCCCCCCTTCCTCGCGTCACCACGGCTGTCTCCTTCGTGCACGCGCTGCCGTAGCTCCTCCTCCCACTCACTCTCAGAACGGTGGTTTCCTCCGATGACCAGTCGTTCAGCGCGGCAGCCAACTCGACCTGGGCCCGGTGGTCATCCAACAGGTTCTCGCCGTTGTAGCGGGGAATCTTGGCCCGCTGCTGGACGGATGGGATGGTCATCTCCCAGTCAATCGCTGCTCCTAATTGCTCTGGAATCGCCAGCCAGTCCTGCCCTGAAAAGGGCGGGAAACGGGGCTGGGTTGCTCTGCTCAGTCCCGTCTGGTCCGCTGCTCCGTCCATCGCGGCGAGCCGCTCCGGGGGTGCCGGCGTCTCAGCTCTACGCTCCGTTCCCAGCCAAGCGATGAACCGCTCCGGCCATTGGACCTCCGCCTGGATCCTCATCTTGCTCCATCCCCACTCCTGACACCAGTGTGACGTTTTCAGGGTTCACACAAAGAAAATGGAGCAAGATGGTTGTGATCAACGGGCTTTATTCACACACCACCGACCCCCAACCTCGTTCTGAGCACAGACAGGAGGGGAGGTCATTCTCCCAGACCCCTGTTTGAATCATGGTTACACACACACATGATACAGCTTGCCCTAATCCTGCTAAACACTGCTGGGTCATTATAACGCAGTTACAATGACACAGCAGTATAACTCAGTAATAACACATTTAATACGCACACACAGTAACGTTTTCAACTGGCAAAGCATGCTGGGAAATCCCTGCCCCCCTTAACATGGCCCCGACGTTACAATAGGATTGCTGGGTTTCATCATCTTTTATCGTTTATCTTTATTTGCACTACGGGAGGTCTGGGTCTATCTTTTGTCGCCATTTGCACTACGGTTAGCATTACTGTACTGTGGGTTATTCTGCCACCTTTTCAGCCACACTCCTACCTGAACAGGTTTTTTTTCCACAGTCTTCCATGGGGAAAGCAGTTCTGCTGCAGGGGCCTTGTAGCGGGCCCATGGCGGACGTATCCCCGGAGCCGTCAGACCCCCAGGGCCAGGGCCAGTCTTCATGACACTGGAGCCCGGGTCCCACACTGTGGCAGCTGACTCCTGCGAAGCCCCGCCATCTGGAGCAGCTGCCTGGACACGCCGTAGTTGGTTTGCATTCATGAACCAAACCGTCTGTCAGTCGAAAGCACGCTGATCCTAGTTTCTTCACAATCCTCAGCAATGCCTGTTGTCTTGTCAGCTGTGACCCAATCAGTCGCCATCCCGGTCTCTCGCTGGTGCAAACCCAAACCCAGTCCATGACTTGGAGCGGTGCCTTGCTCGTTTTTGTGTGTCATTATGATCCCAGTGGCACTGCATGCTCATCCAGTTGGGAATCTCCATCGTACTGCGGCGGTTCCGTCGTTACCGTGTTTGCTGCGGACCCTCACCCATTGTCACCATTGTTGTTTCCGTAGGCTGAGGCTGGTCATAGGTGTGGAAGGTGTCTGGTGTCTCTCCCGTGTCGTTCACTGAGGCGGACTCTTCACCCGTTGGCTCGGTCGTATCCTCCGTAGCTTGTTGTTGAGCGTGGGTACGGAAGCAGTCCAGTTCCTCCTCTCTCCCATCTGATGTGCTCTGTTGTGCTGCGTCATGGACAGTTTCTGTGCCTAGTTGTTGTTGTTGTTGTTGTGCCTTGGGGTTTTCTGCTTGCACAGGCTCCCTCTCTTGCGGCTCCGGCCAAGTGAGGAACAGAGGCAAGTCTGGCTGTTGCCCCCCTCCCAGGCAGCTCTCCTCCTGAGCTCTCAGGGTGGACGGTGTGTTGTCAGTGTTGTTCTGAATTACCTCATCTGTGTCGATCTTGATTGACACAGGCTCCCTCTCCTGCAGCTCTGGCTCCGGCTGAGCGAGGAACAGAGGGAAGTCCGGCCGCTGCCCCCCTCCCGGGCAGCTCTCCTCCTGAGCGCACAGGGCAGATGGTGTGTTGTCGGTGCTGTTCTGAATTACCTCATCGGCATTGATCTCGACAGACTCGGACTCCCTCTCCTCTAGCTCCGGCTGAGCGAGGAACGGAGGCAAGTCCGGTCGCTGTTCTTTCTCCATGTTGTTTTCACCATCCGTGCTGTATCCACTCTCTGAGTTACATCCGCTGTCCGAGCTGTGCTCTTCAGCTGCACCCACATCCACGAAGCCTGGGTAAACCGGGCTTGGACCGTTGACCATCTGCCCAGGGATCATGAGAGTAAAACCCGGCTCACAGAATAAATCCCACCCCATATTATTTTCACCCTGGCGTGTCACCTGGAACCGGAACGCTGGAATCACCGAATCACCGAATCACCAAATCACCGAATCACCAAATGTGACATTCCTGCCAGTACTGGAGCATCCGTCGTCCAGTAGTTCCACCGCATCAGGTCGCTGGGGGGTGAGCCTCCGAACCGTGGCCTCGTTTACTATGGACTGCATGGCGGTGGTGGCCACCAACATGGGCACACTCACGCCATCTAACTTCACCACACGCTGCAGTCCTTCTTTTTTTTTTTTTCCCTTGTCCTATCAGGCAGCTATGCAAACAGAACAGGGATCTGTTACCCTTGTTGTGCCAAAACAGATTTACTTTGCCAAGAGGAGCTTATACAGTACCTAACTGTGTATTGTATATTGTTGTAAACTCCTCCTGTAATAACTTTTAATACTTTATTTTAATTATTTTACCCATGGAAGACCCAACAGGATGGGGAAGAGGGAAAGGAAGTGTGTGAAAGGGGAAAAGAAAAGGGAGGGGAGCAGACAAAAAAAAACCAAACTAACAACTAAAACAAACAAAAGACAAACTGCTTCTTCCACCAAAGATGTCTCAACACGAGTCTGGTTTCTGCACCTGTTAAAGGAGAGACACTTGTGCGTGTATGTCTGCGTGCATATATATGAGAACGCGTGCAAAATAAGTGTGTGCATGTGAGTGGTTTGTCAGGAAACATACGAAGCGGAGGGCCGGTCGCAGCAGCTCTCCCCCCAGGAACCCCGAGCAGGCAAGGCAGTGCCACCAACCCCCACAGGGCACAAATGTCTGAGGTCAGCAAGCCCCAGGAAAGCCAGGCATCCGCCCCTGGAGGGACAATCAAGGAAGGCCAGACTGCTTGATGGCTGGTGCGGTGAGCCCACACCCCCGGACCCTCCCAACCCCCACCCACCCCCAGCGGGGCCAACATCCATCCCCGGGCCCCAGGCACCAGGAGGTTAGCGACCCCACCCCCCGGGGCAGAGACCAGCCTGCGCCCCCCAGCGCAAGCCCCCCCAGGCACCCCCACAGTGGGCCCGCCCCAGCTCCTCTGTCGCACACCCCGGGGACCCCCATGTCCAAAGAAGTTCCCCAGCCCAGGGGAGCCCACGTTGCCGAGAGGCACTACCCCCCTTAATCCAGCACCTCCCAACTCACAGACACACCCCTCCCCACACCTTCACAGACACATGCTCCCATGCGCACCCCTCTCACTCACCCAGACCGACCCATTCTCTCACACTCCTGTACCCATTCAAACTCACCCCTCATTCACCTTTGTTTCATCAGGCCGCTGCGAAGCAGATGCAGTGAGCCTGAACATGCACCAGTGCCCGCCAGAGACCAGGGAGACCACCGGCGCAGGCCACAGAAGCAGACCCCTACCCCCGGCGCCCATCTGAGTGAACAATCAGCAGACCACCGCAGGTGCCCCGAGATGCCACCTGGCATGCAAAGCGCCGAACAAAACCGACCCACCATTACTGCCTCCATTCATCACCCCCTCATTCTCACTTACACTCATATTCAGCCCCCGTCTCACTTCCTTGGTTGTATCTATATATTCAGTAGCACCCAGGGATTTTGACAACATGATAGGTCCCAGGCTCCCCACCAGGCACCCATGCCCCCAGCAAGAGCAGGGCAACAGGGGTGGGGGAAGACCCCCCCACCCCCTCCCCCCGCACAGAACATGATGGGTGTGTGTCGGTTATATGATATAATTGTGTGTAAATGTGTGGACTACCAAAGTGCAATTAAAATTGGGGGGATTATGGGGTACCCCCCCACAGCAGCCACGGACAAACACAGCGCTCGACTAGAGCAATTAACAGGACAGTGAGATGTGTGTGTTGAGATCAATAGGCAGCCTTCCTGTGCTTAGTTCAGGCACCAGCATCCTGTGGATATGTATGACGCAAATGCAAACATTCATGCTTCCTGCTCGCATTGTGGTACAAATGTCACATGTCTGAATGCATTTCCTTTGATGATAAAATGCCTTTGATGTATTGTCCGTTGCTGGGTATTTAAGTGGCTGAATTCATATGTTCACCCTCTGTTCTTCTTCTGACTGCTTCTGACTACAGCTCATGAGAGCCTGAGAGCGATCCCCAGCATGCTTATACAGCAGCTGGGGTGAGCTCCGTGATGGCGATGATTTGATCAATAAACTTCATTAAAACTCCAGACGCCGTGTCTTATTTTAACATCGCCACAGGGATAGTGATTGGAGCACTGCTAGCCACTGCGATGGGCAGCAGGGGCCCCATTCCCCCAAGCCCTCAGTGTCTAAAATGCAATTAAAATTGAAGTGAGTGCAGCCTCACCGTGCAGCAAAGGTATCCCCTTCACCGACACAGTGCGGCACACCCCCACCCCAAAGCCCTAAATGTAACAAAAAAGATGTATATTCCACCCAGAGTCAGGGGGAGGGGGAGGGCGGGAAATAAGGCTGGAAAGTAGGCGGTCTAAAAGCGAGGCCATCCCCCCCCCCCCCCCCCCGCCAGAAGCCAGCTTGCAGACTGGTTCAAGAGGCCACCCACTGCCCCCAAATCCAAACCCAGGGTGAGGGCCACCAGTGGAAGCAGCCCAGGACCCACCAGCATCACGTCCCGGCGCTCCCAGCACCACTAACATGATGGGACAGCCATACATACACTACCATTCAAAAGTTTGGGCTCACTTAGAAATTTCCTTATTTTTGAAAGAAAAGCACTGTTTTTTTCAATGAAGATAACTTTAAACTAATCAGAAATACACTCTAATATCTAATATACATTGCTAATGTGGTAAATGACTGTTCTAGCTGCAAATATCTGGTTTTTGGTGCAATATCTACATAGGTGTATAGAGGCCCATTTCCAGCAACTATCACTCCAGTGTTCTAATGGTACAATGTGTTTGCTCATTGCGTCAGAAGGCTAATGGATGATTAGAAAACCCTTGTGCAATCATGTTAGCACAACTGAAAACAGTTTAGCTGGTTAGAGAAGCTATAAAACTGACCTTCCTTTGAGCAGGTTGAGTATCTGGAAAAAAATATTATTTCAAATACAAATCATTATTTCTAACCTTGTCAATGTCTTGACTATATTTTCTATTTATTTTACAACTCATGGTGGTAAATAAGTGTGACTTTTCATGGAAAACACAAAATAATTGTCTGGGTGACCCCAAACTTTTGAACGGTAGTGTATTTCCACTCATCTTACACACACAAACATGGACAACAACAGTCACAATAGTGAGTAATGGGCCGGACCCACATGGAGCCCAACATGCCAGGCGACACCCCCGAACGCCCATGCAGGCCCACGACCACCCACCCCAGATGCACACTGAGAGCCGCAGGCCGCCCTGCAACCACAGCCACCCTGGAGCAACCCGATGGAAACACGGCCATCAACCTGCGCCAGTGGCCCCCCAACCACCCCCAAGCACCAACACACACCCGCTGCCAATGACACCAGGGGCGATGTGACAAAGCGCCTCACCCCGCAACACAACAGCAGGGCGGCCGGGACAAGCAAGCCCCGAAACGCCAGCCCCCATGCCACTAGATCGACTGCCCAACCCCTGCCACCCAACAAAGTTCTCCTACCCATAGACACATCCTCCACCCCCCAGACATCCACCCACAAGTAACCGCTTCCATATATACACATACCCCAACCCACCATCACACATGCCCACCTACACCCACACACAGCCCCACCTGCCCACTCAACACACACACCCACTTCCGCATCTGCTCATACACAAGCCCCCACTCACACCCATTCTCACACACATACACACACACACACACACATGCACACCCACACCCGCAGACCCCAGTTGATGGGGAGGGCAACCCAGGATGCAGGCACCAGCCCCAGGGTGCCACCAGGGCCCCAGGGAAAACACGACCCCACTGCGCAAGGATGCACCGGGGTCAACCCGCACCACCGGTGCACACCCAACCCCGGCCCGGGGGGGGGGATGCCCCCCCAGCACCAGGGGCCCAGGGCCAGACCCAGACCCCCCCGAGGGGTGAGGCCAGCCGGACGGGGGCCACAGCCCAACCCCCCCGGCCCACCCCGCAGCCCTCCCAACCAACTCCCCGCCCCCCAGGGCCAGACAGACGGCCACCCCGGAACAAGCCTCCCGGACACCCATGGTCGGGGCGCAGCCAGCCACCATAGGTGCCAAGGAGAGCGAGCCACCGCCCACTACCCCTCAGATTATAGAGTTGATAAGAGGGGACCAGAGAGAATTGAATTCCACCAACTGATTATTTGAGGAGGCTGACATTCTCTCCAGGCTAATATAATCCATCCATCCATCTTCTTCCGCTTAATCCTTTTCGGGTTGCGGGGGAGCTGGAGCCTATCCCAGCATCTTTGGGTGAGAGGCAGGGTACACCCTGGACAGATCGCCAGTCCATCACAGGGCCAACACAGAGAGACACACAACCATTCACTCTCACAGTCATACCTCAGGACAATTTAGAATCCCCAGTTTGATGCCAATTAACCTAACTTGCATGTTTTTGGCATGTGGGAGGAAACCGGAGAAATCCCGGAGTAAAACCACGCAGACACAGGGAGAACATGCAAACTCCACACAGATCACTGTTGGTCGGGGGCTGGGATCGAACCCAGGATCCCCCGGCCAAGGATGAGTTGCTGTGCTGCCGCAGTGCTAACCACTCCGCCACCGTGCTGCCCTAATATAATCCAATAGTAAGTTATTATAATAAGTAACTTATTATAAGTTACTTACTATTGGATTATATTACTAAGTAATATAATCCAATAGTAAGTTATTATAATGTCATGCATAAGTTATTTCTTGATTTCCAATTCATGAGGATAGTTTTCTTTGCGATGCATAAGGCAATGAGAACCATGTGTGACATCCTTGCATCTATATTAATTTCACTTAAATCACCTAATATGCAAAGTGTGGGTGAGGGTGGGACACTATACCCAAGCTATGCCGACAAGTCCTCACATGTCTTCTGCCAGAACTTTTGAACTGGTGCACAGGACCACATAGCATGCATATAGCTATCCAGGACGTTTCTGGTGCAGTGAGAGCAGATATTTGTGTGACTCAGGCCCATTTTGAACATCCTTTGTCCTGTGTAATGAATTCTATGTAGAACTTTATACTGTATAAGTTGTAAGTTGGAGTTTTTGGTCATCTTAAAAGTGTTTAAACATATTTCTGTCCAGAAACTTTCCTCCTTATTAATGATAAGTCTGTCTCCCATTGTGATATTGGAAGAGATACGGACTCATCCAGCTTTGATAATAGTCCATGTATTTTTTATATCAATTTAGGGGAACGGAGATTTAGAAACTCTTGCTTTTATTATGGATTTAAGCTGTTGATATTCAAAATACTTTTTATCACTGATTTCGTACTGTGACACTAGTTCCTGAAATTGGATAAAATTTTCACCTTGAATAAGATGTTCTAAGTTATTTATTCCCTTCTCTTGCCATAGTGGAAATTTTAATGTCCTCTTTTGTTGCAAGATATCAGGATTATTCCAAATGGGTGTGAGTTTACAGGGGACAAATGAAGACCCTGTTATTTTTTTAAAATTTCCACCAAGCTGTCAGAGAGGAGCTGATATTAATACTTTTAAAACAGTCATGGTGATTTAATACAGGGACTTATAAAAGGTAAGTCAGAGATATTTAACGACCCACAGAGAGCCTGTTCAGCATCTAACCATGGGTTTCCTAGTGGGGTTGATTTTGTCCATTTTGAAACAAACTGCAGTCTATTGGCTAAAAAGTAATTAAAAAAATTTGGTAGATCTAAGCCTCCGCACTCTTTCGCTTTTTGGAGGGTTTTTAAACTAATCTGTGATGGTTTATCCTTCCATAAAAAATGACTTATATTTGAGTCTACAGACTTAAACCAGGCCATTGATGGTTGGGTAGGGATCATTGAGAACAAATAATTGATTTTAGGAAGGACCATCATTTTAACGGTTGTGACTCTTCCCATTAGTGATAAAGGTAGTGTCCTCCAGTGCGTAAGGTTGTCTTGTATTGTTTTTAAAAGGGGAATATGATTTAGTTGTAATAACTCTGAGAGCCTGGGGGAAATATCTATTCCTAAATATTTAACATTTCCTGATTGTATTGGAATAGTAGATGTATTTGAGAAATTGCAATTTATAGGTAGAACTATTGATTTTACCCAGTTAATAGAGTAGTCTGTTAATGATGAAAATTTATCAATGAGCGCCACTGTCTGAAGAAGAGATCTTTGTGAGTTTTCAAGGAAAATCAATACATCATCAACATAAAGACATATCTTGTGTTCCTTTTCTCCAGTTTGAATACCTCTGATATCAACATTTTGTCGTATGGCTGCTGCTAATGGTTCAATAAAGATGGTAAAAAGTGAGGGAGAGAATGGACACCCCTGCCTAGTACCTCTCTGGAGATTAAAGCTTCGGGAAGTCTGATCATTTGTTCAGACAGACGCAGCTGGACACCTATATAGTGTTTTAATCCAGTTTATGAAAGATGAACCAAACCCGAACTTGTTTAACACCATAAAATTGGGATTGTGACGTACATCTTCAACCTGAGCCTGAAGCTGGGGAGGGTACCACAGCTGTGGAAAACATCTTGTGTGGTACCTGTACCAAAAACTTCCCACCCCAAAGACCTGAACATCTACAGACCGGTGGTCTTGGCGTCCCACTTGATGAAGACCCTTTAGAGACTGCTCCTTGCTCACCTCCGCCCCCTGGTGGAACCAGCGATGGATCCACTCCAGTTCGCCTACCAGCATGGCATTGGGGTGGAGGATGCGGTGATCTTCCTCCTTCACCGTTCTCTGTCCCACCTGGAGAAGCCCGGGAATGTGGTGAGGATCATGTTCTTTGACTTCTCCAGTGCTTTCAACACCATCCAACTGATGATCCTGAAGGACAAGCTGCTGCGCGCAGGGGTGGACCAGCACCTGTCATCATGGATCCTGGACTACCTCACAAACCGGCCTCAGTTTGTGAGAACCCGGGACTGTGTGTCCGACACGATCATCGGTAGCACGGGGGCCCCCCAGGGAACGGTGTTGGCTCCCTTCCTGTTCACTCTTTATACTGTGGACTTCTCACACAACACAACACACTGTCATCTACAGAAGTTCTCTGATGACTCTGCGATCGTTGGCCTCATCTCCAATGGAGATGAAGCTGAGTACAGAGGGCTTATCCAGGACTTCGTGGACTGGTGCCATCGGAACTGCCTCCAGATCAACGCGAGGAAAACTAAGGAGCTGGCGGTGGACTGCCGCAGGCATGGACAACTCCTCACAGCACCAGTAAATATACAGGGAACAGACATTGAGATGGTGACATCCTACAAGTACCTGGGTGTTCATCTGAACAATAAACTAGACTGGTCACACAATACTGATGCACTCTACAAGAAGGGACAGCGCAGGCTGTTCCTACTGAGGAGACTCAGGTCTTTTGGTGTACAAGGGGTGCTGCTGAAGACATTCTATGACACGGTGGTGGCATCAGCCATCACTTTTGGAGTGGTCTGCTGGGGCAGTGGCATTACTGCAGCCGATAGGAAGAGACTGAACAAACTGATCAAGAAAGCTAGCTCTGTCCTGGGGCAGCGCCTTGATCCGGTGGAGGAGATAGGAGAGAGAAGGACGGTGGCTAAATTGTCATCTCTGCTGGAGTCCGAGTTCCACCCTATGCAGGACATACTGAATGCACTGAGGAGCTCATTTAGCAGCAGACTACATCATCCCAGGTGCACAACCGAGAGGTTTTGCAGGTCCTTCCTACCAACGGCTGTCAGACTGTACAACCTAAGCAGGGCTGCTCGCAGAGATAGTAAAAAGACGTAACAACCTAATAGTTTTTTGAATGTAAAAGATGCAATAGACTTACACAATGGTCCCCTCCGGCATACAACTAGGAAAATACCAGTCGCTATGGAGGGTGAGAATATGTATGGGCACATAATCATACCATGTAGGATAACTAAGTAGATGGTTGTGCTGTTTCATCCCATCTAGCAACAATGCTCTGCACTGTGTGTGTTTATATATTTACATATTTATTCCATCTAGCTACAATGCTCCGCACTGGGTGTGTTTATATTTATATATCTATATATTTATTCCATCTAGCTACAATGCTCCGCACTGTGTGTGTTTATATATCTACATATTATTCCATCTAGCTACATTGCTCCGCACTGTGTGTGTTTATATATTTACATATTTATTCCACCTAGCTGCAATGCTCCGTACTGTGGGTGTTTATATATCTACATATTTATTCCATCTAGCTACAATGCTCCACACTGTGTGTTTATATACCCATATATTTATTCCATCCAGCTACAATGCTCTGCACTGTGTGTGTGTGTATATATATATATTTATAGTAATATGTACATATGTATATTAGCTGCTCTTGCTTGCTTGCTTTTTTTTCTTGCCTTCTGATTGTTGCTCTGAGTGTTGCTATCCCTGTGCTGTTGCAATCCTGGAATTTCCCCGTTGTGGGACTAATAAAGGCTTATCTTATCTTATCTTATCTTATCTTATCTTATCTTATCTTATCTAAAAAGAAATTTCCATTTAACATAGCCAAAGGCTTTCTCTGCATCCAGGGACAAAATTGCAGTTTCTATGTTATCGATCTTGCAGTAGTCTATTAAATTAAATAGCCTACTGTGGAAGATGTGAAAATGACGAGGCAGAGTTCTTTCTCAGAGTCAGCTTTATTCACATCTCCATCATTTCAAAGCAGAGAAAAAAGGGAGTGAAACAGTAAACTCTCATCCTTAAATATCAGGGACTTCACACCTCATAGATCACATGTCACCAGACCACCTTGCATAATAAAGACAGTCACAATGCATTTCACCACCTTGCACAATAAAGACAGTCACAATGCATTTCTCTCAATGATATCACTTCCACTGTCTCCCATGCATCCTTTCCTTAATCCCTTAATTGACCCCCCACAGTCTCCAGCCTTGCATACCATGGCTAAGATTCCTGCCTTTGTTCTGACCTAAAATGTGAGTCACAAAACCGGTCCAACAGGTCCCATGTGTGTTCACCACACAAGCCCCCCCAGCATTTTAGAAAAACAGAACAACAAGAAGATAACCACATGCATGCCGTGATAGCATCAATACACATCAGTCCACATGCTGGATAGGCTTCAGCCTCCTGCCGAATCTGCTGTAGCTGGAGTTCACCGTCTCTGCGGCGCTGTCACGCTGGGGGTTTGCCATCTGGGGGCGGAAACCCTTTGTCAGTCTCTGCGGGTGTTCTGGGGAAACATTACTTTGGGAAACATTACTGTGTGAAACCCTCCGTGGTGGTCTACCTCGCCGTGGGGCCTTTGCCAACAGCACTTCCTCATCTGCCACCACAAAAGCGGGTTTAAGTCTGCTTATGCCAATTTTCTCTTTCCTACCCCCCAAATCTAGCAAAAACTGCTTGTCCCCTGTTTCTAGCACTCTGAATGGTCCGTCATAAGGCGGCCACAATGGGGTTCGATGCGCATCGTGTCTAACAAAAACAAACTCTGCATTCTTCAAAATTTTAGGCACAAAAACGCGCGGAAAACTGTGGTGCGCGGGGCCGGGCAGCGTGCTTGATTCTAATGTTACTCCGCAACAGCTGAGACGGGGAGGTGTTTGGCGCAGGGTTATCTGGGAGAAACTCCCCAGGCAGCCGGAGTGGCTGCGCAAACACGAGCTCCGCTGGGGAGGCTTCTAGATCCTCTTTAGGTGCAGAACGCAACCCCAATAACACCCATGGTAACTTGTCAACCCAATTTGTATCCGTCAGTGACGCTCTGAGAGCCGCTTTCAATGACCTATGAAAACGTTCGCATAACCCGTTAGCCTGCAGATTGTACGCGGTTGTGCGGTGAATTGTGACACCCAGGCTGCAGGCCATTGTCGACCAAAGCTCGGAAACAAATTGAGGGCCTCTGTCGGACGTAATGTCCGACGGAACGCCAAAGCGCGCCACCCAAGCTGTTAAAAACGCGCGCGCCACTTCCTCGGCTGTGGTTGATGCCAGCGGGACCACTTCAGGCCAGCGCATGGTGCGATCCACCATTGTCAGAAGATGTGCGCACCCCTGTGACAGCGGGAGGGGTCCAATGAGGTCCACATGAACATGATCAAACCTCTTGGCCGGAATGTGAAACTGTTCCAAAGGAGCCCTCGTGTGCCTGTGTACTTTGGCTCGTTGACACGCCGTGCAGGCTGCTGCCCACTCTTTGACCTGTTTGCGGAGGCTCGGCCACACAAATTTCTCTCCCACCATTTTGACCGACGTGCACACTCCAGGGTGCGCCAAAGAATGAACCGAGTCAAAAACGTGGCGGCGCCACGCGGCCGGTACTACTGGACGCGGCCATCCAGTGGAGACATCGCAGATTGGGGGGGCATACCGTCTTGCAGCACCCTGCTCTCCAGCCTTAACTCTGTTGGTCCAGACTGGAGCGCGCGCACGTCCGCGTCATTAACCTGCTCCGCGGCCATGGCTGCATAATCTAACCCTACGCTGACTGGGGCCGCCACGGCGCGCGCGAGGCAATCTGCCACTACATTGAGTTTGCCCGCCACATGCTGAATATCAGTGGTAAACTCTGATATGGCGGCCAGCTGTCTCTGCTGCCGCAGAGACCTTGGCCATCGCGAATGTTAGCGGTTTGTGATCAACGAACGCGGTGAAAGCGCGTCCTTCCAGCCAGAACTGAAAGTGGCGGATGGCCAAATGGAGAGCGAGCAGCTCCCTGTCGAACGCGCTGTATTTACGTTCGCTATCGTGCAAGGTCTTGCTGAAAAATGCGAGGGGCTGCCAAACCCCGGCTACATGTTGCTCCACGACCGCACCTATGGCCACATCTGATGCGTCAGTGGTGAGCGCTATGCGGGCCGTTGGGTCTGGGTGTGCCAACAACGCAGCCTTTGCCAAGGCTGCTTTCACCTCCGAGAACGCTTGGTCCCGCTCCGGGGACCACTCGACCTTATCCGCGGGTTCTTTTTTTTGAGCGCGGCATACAGCGGCTGCATGAGTTGCGCCGCGCGGGAGAGAAAACGGTTATAAAAATTCACCATTCCCAAAATCTCTTGCAACGCCCTGAGTGTCTGCGGCTGGGGAAAATCTGCCACAGCGCGCACTTTGTCAGGAAGCGGAACTGCTCCTTCGGGGGAGACGAGGTGTCCTAAAAAATCGATCTGCGCCACCCCGAACTGACACTTCGCTGGGTTGATTATTAACCCGTGATCTCCCAACCTTCGAAAAACTGTGGCCAGGTGTTTTTCGTGTTCGTCTTCGGACGCGCTGGCTACTAAAATATCATCCAGGTAGATGAACACGAAAGGGAGATCGCGAAGCACCGCGTCCATCATGCGTTGGAACGTCTGAGCAGCCCCTTTAAGTCCAAATGGCATGCGTAAAAACTCGAATAAACCAAACGGAGTTATTACCGCTGTTTTGGGTATGTCCTCATGCGCACTGGGACTTGGTGGTAACCGCGGATCAAGTCTATTTTAGAAAAAATGCGCGCCCCTGCCAAATGAACCGAAAAATCTTGGATATGTGGGATTGGGTAGCGGTCATGCGCTGTAGCGTTGTTTAACCTGCGGAAATCCCCACAAGGTCGCCATGATCCGTCAGCTTTCGGGACCATATGTAGGGGGGAAGCCCACGGACTGTTTGAACGTCGGATAATGCCCAACCTCTCCAGGTTGGCGAACTCCTCGCGCGCTATGGCTAGTTTAACTGCGTCCAAGCGCCGAGCTTTTGCAAAAACGGGCGGTCCGGTAGTGGTAATAAAATGCTCCACCCCGTGCTTAGCGACTGTTGCCGAAAAAGTGGGGACCGTGAGTGCTGGGAACTGAGTGAGCAGTGAGCAGTGGAACTTACCGCCTGCTGCTGTGATGTTGGCTTGTGCTGTTGGCGGGGCCACTCGCGCTGTACAGGGAATAGAATCAAAAGAAAGTGCATTAACCAGGCGCCTGTTAGCGAGATCAACCAACAAACCATGTGAGCACAAAAAATCAGCCCCCAGCATATTGAAATTTACTGTTGCTACAACAAAAGTCCACTCATATGCACGGCCGTGTAGAGACAGAAGCAGAGTCTTCTCACCAAAGGTCTTAATCTCCGAGCCGTTCGCTGTTGTCACCCGGGGACCTCCGGAACCAGCCAGTCTGTCCGCGTAGGAAGGTGTGATGAAACTCAACTGGGAGCCTGTGTCGACGAGGAACTGCCTCCCGGAGCGTGCGTCCGACAAGTAGAGCAGCATGTTCTCTTCCCCGAGGGCCGCAGCTGCTACCGACCCCCAGTCTTGGCGTTTCCCGAACGCCTGAACTGGCACGGCGGTACACACTTGCATGCCCTCTCTGCGAAGCGGCGATGGTAGAAACAAAAGACGTCCGGTCCACGCTCCCTGGCCCTTGCCGTCGCCGTCGTCGGTGAGTCTGGCACTGCTGCCTCTGGCCTCCTGTCGTCTCCGATCGTCGCGCCGAGCTCTGCTGCAGCGGCCGTGGCTGCGCACCGCTTGGTGGCATTAACAATCCGCTGCGCCTCTCGGCCCAGCGCGCGGTAGTCCCGTAGGGCCAACAGTGGCGAACTGGCCAGAGCCGCTCTCGCTGCTGACAGTAGAGTCCTGAGGAAGAGGTGGGTGAAAATGAAGTGATCGTCGTTAGAGTCTTTCAACCTCAACAACTTCTCCATCAGGCTCGCGGGCATGTCGTTTTCCCCCTCCGTCAGCGCCAGGAGCCTCTCTGCTCGCTCCTCCGCCGAGGGGGTGAATTGCTGGATGAGTGCAGCCTTCAACGCGCCGTATTTGTTGCTCTCCGGCGGCTGGTCGATCAGGCTCTCCACATGCTGGGCCGTGTTGTTGTCCAGCTTTGCGACTACGTGGTAGCATTTCGTAGCATCTACCGATATCCCCCGGAGGTTGAACTGCACCTCAACCGCGTTGAACCAGGAGCGCGGATTGCTCTGTCAGAAGTCCGGTAGCTGGACTGTAGCAGCATTCGCTTGGCTGGGGGCTCCTGACGCGGCTGGCCCAGGGGAATTTTCTTCTTCCATGATACGTCTCGGGTCACCAGTGTGGAAGATGTGAAAATGACGAGGCAGAGTTCTTTCTCAGAGTCAGCTTTATTCACATCTCCATCATTTCAAAGCAGAGAAAAAAGGGAGTGAGACAGTAAACCCTCGTCCTTAAATATCAGGGACTTCACACCTCATAGATCACGTCACCAGACCACCTTGCATAATAAAGACAGTCACAATGCATTTCACCACCTTGCACAATAAAGACAGTCACAATGCATTTCTCTCAATGATATCACTTCCACTGTCTCCCATGCATCCTTTCCTTAATCCCTTAATTGACCCCCCACAGTCTCCAGCCTTGCATACCAAGGCTAAGATTCCTGCCTTTGTTCTGACCTAAAATGTGAGTCACAAAACCGGTCCAACAGGTCCCATGTGTGTTCACCACACTACGTGTATTATCAGCCGAGTGCCTACCCTTGATGAAACCTGTTTGATCTGGGTGTATAATAAACGGAATTATCCTTTCCAGTCTTTTGGCAAGAGCTTTGCAAATTATTTTAAGATCAACATTCATAAGTGAGATGGGACAGTAGCTGGATGGAAGCGTAGGTTCTTTTCCAGGTTTAAGGAGCAGGATAATACTAGCCAAATTCATATTTGGAGGAATTACATTATCTTCTTTAATTTGGTTCACCATTTTAAAAAAAGTAGGTGCCATCACAGTCCAAAATTCTTTATAAAATTCTACTGGAAAACCATCTGGTCCCGGGGCTTTGTTGTTTGAGATGTGCTTAAGTGCCTCCTGGAGTTCAGACACCTGAAGAGGTGCATCCAGAGCTGCAATCTGTTCATTATTTAATTGTGGTAAATTAATATCATCCTGTGGAGGAATAACAAGTTCAGGCGAGATGCGGCGAGCTGGAAGGTTGCAGAGTTTTATTTTCCTTCATCGTAATGAGATGCACTTGTAGCGCTGTGTGCTACTGTGCTGTACAGTGCTGTGCTGTGTTGCGCTGTTGAGGCATGTATAGCAAGCTCTTTCATACATGTTATACAAAAGAGAGAATGCATGGCACATTAGCATATTGATATACATATCAGTCAATACATACGAGTAGCCTGACCAACTGGCACCCGGACGTCTCCTCCTTAATCCGAGGATGTATAAACAATAGTCCATTGTTCTGGTTGTCCCCCCAGGGGTTCGCTGTCCGTACGCAATCCCTGCTGAACGTGAATAGTATCAGTCTGCATTGTGCTGGGTGCCCACACGGCTCCCCCCAGAACGCTCAGAAGGGGCTGTGAACCCCCCCCCCCCCATCGTTTGGCTCCAGCTCCGGTAGAACTGTCAGAAGTTTCCGAGGGTGGTGATCGGCCGTGTTTCTCGGGCATGTGCAGTGGCGGAGAATGCTGTATCAGTCTGTGGAGCCGGTTGTATCCCGTGCGTGGTGCACGCTTGGCGCAGTGACCACATAACTGGCAGTTGCGCTGTCCTCGTAATCCTGCGGTGTGCGTGTGGGGCTTCGTGCGCGGGAGGTCCACTGTCGTGAGGTTAGTCAGGTTCAGGGAGCTTGGCGGAAATCAACGCAGTCGGCGCCAATGTCCTTCCCCATTCAGGCTGCTTCCTTCGGCTCGCTCGTGTCGCCGTTCATGGTGCATATTGGTCCCAGCGCTGCAATCCGGAGTGTGCGTGCCAGCGAGGATGAAGAGGTTGCAGGCATTCTCTGGTCCTCTGTGTCCACAGCGCGGTGAGAGGGAGCAGACGGTCATTCTCTCTCGTCATGTCACCAGTATGGAGGGAAGAGATCAGGCGAGGGTTGCACCATGACGCGTGCTGGGGCTTTCCTGGTCGGGGTCATTTCCAGGGTGTTCGCCTTGTGTTCCACTCTTCGTCAAGGGTCACCAGTGTGGATGCGAAGGGAGCAGACAGTCATCCCCAGTCAGGTCACCATGTGGTGTACGGCGTAAGGGGGAGATAGTCCATTTCATGTCAGGTCACCTGTGTGGAGGAATAATAAGTTCAGGCGAGATGCGGCGAGCTGGAAAGTTGCAGAGTTTTATTTTCCTTCATCGTAATGAGACGCACTTGTAGCGCTGTGCGCTACTGTGCTGTACAGTGCTGTGCTGTGTTGCGCTGTTGAGGCATGTATAGCAAGCTCTTTTATACATGTTATACAAAAGAGAGAATGCATGGCACATTAGCATATTGATATACATATCAGTCAATACATATGAGTAGCCTGACCAACTGGCGCCCGGACGTCTCCTCCTTAATCCGGGGATGTATAAACAATAGTCCATTGTTCTGGTTGTCCCAGCAGGGGTTCTCTGTCCGTATGCAATCCTTGCTGAGCGTGAATAGTATCAGTCTGCATTGTGCTGGGTGCCCACAGTGCAAAAATTTATTTATCTCTGAGTCAGGTGGGTTAACCTGAGATGAGTAGAGGTTTTCATAAAACTTTCTGAAGGAGTTATTTATTTCTTCAGGCTCATGGGTAATATTTCATATCATGTCATATCCTTGATAGACTGGATAGTTATTGTTTCTTTATTCAATCTAAGCTGGTTCACAAGATATCGCCCCGATTTATTACTGTGTTCAAACTTCTCAAGACGCAGTCTTTGTATTAAAAACTGTGCTCTTTTGTTTGTAATTTCTTTTAATTCCAGCTTTAATTTTCTCAGATCGTTAAGTGTCTGTTCCTGTGGAGAAACGGCACAGGTTGTCTCCAGTGATTTAATTTTCTGTTCTAAGTCCAATACCAGTGCTTTTTCTTTTTTATTCTTATATGAACAGTAAGAGATTATTTTACCTCGCATGACCGCTTTTGCTGCTTCCCAAAGAACACCTGGGGATATTCCTGGCACATCGTTATATTCCAGATATGATTCCCACTCTTTATTAAAGTAGTTAATAAAGTCTTTGTCTTTCAGTAGTGATATATTAAATTTCCGGCTCCTAGTTTTCCTTGTAGCTTTCCTATTTACTAGTGTAAGAGATACTGGATGGTGATCACTAATAGCTTGATTTGAACATATTTCAGTGTCTGTGATGTCCCTCACAATAGAGTTACTGGCTAAAAAGAAATCTAGAACTGATGAAAAAAAAGTGTATTCCCGAAGAGGTGGGTGAAGAGAACGCCATTCATCGCAAAGACCAAAATCATTCATGTACTGTTTGAGAGTGTCAGTAGCCTGCCATTTTCGGTGATTCCCTGAAGTACTGAGCCTGTCGATTGCATGGTTTAATACCAGGTTGAAGTCCCCTCCTAGTGTAGTGTCCAAGTGCTCAGAACGAGAAGTGAAAAAAGTGTGAAAATAGGATGGGTCATCAACATTTGGGCCATAAACACTTGCAATACATAGATCCAAATTTTGGACTGAGATTTTTAGTATTATAAATCTACCTTCAGGCTCTGTTATGGTGTTATTTACAACAAAGCGTATTCTTCTGTTTACCAGTATAGCTACCCCCCTTTGCTGCAGTCCTGACCAACCTTCAGGGCCTACAATGTTTACGCCATCTCCGTAGGGTGTGGGGTTAGCTAGCTTAGCTTCTTGTCGACAGCGGTGGGATTTTGCACGCTGCACCACATTGCTGGGTTTAGCAAAGTAGCTAGTTAGCATCTCAACAGCATCCTCATAATTGTCCATCGGACCAAGCATGTGAAAAATTCTCTGACCTTCTGCACCCAAGAGGTGGATAAGTAGTATCCACATTTTAACTTCATCCAGTTCCTCCAAGTCCAACGTTGTAATGAAGGTCTCGAACGCCCGCAGCCATTGTGGCCACGGGACGACTGGTTCACCTGGGAACTCGAGGAACGGCTTTAGTCTGAAGCACACATCCATGGTTAGAAATTCTCGTTGCCAAATGTTATGTCCACAAACCTGGAATGAAGACGGACAAGGATGCTGTGCTCGAACTGAACTTTATTACAAGAAGTAGTATAAACACGTGTACACTCAGCACACCTGCACTCCAGCTGTAACCCTTACTGTGTCTCATGAACTACCTCAACACAACATAGTACAACATGCAGTGAGATGGCTGCATGAGATAACCGCCCAATATACACTAGCGGTGATGTCAGCCACAGGCCGCATTCCACTCCAAATGTACTAACTGTTCATACACCACATACTACTTCTCATTTTTCTGCACCAAACCATAGATTATTTTTCATATTGTTAGTTAGGAGTTTGCCAGTCCAGCCCTGGTCTTAGCTATCTGGCATACTGGGCATCTGCCCGGTGGGCCGAAGCACATGCGGGCCGGTGCGTCGTCATCAGTATACAGCCGTGGACAAAATTGTTGGTACCCTTAACTTAATATTTTGTTGCACAACCTTTTGAGGCAATCACTGCAATCAAACAATTTCTGTAACTGTCAATGAGACTTCTGCACCTCTCAGCAGGTATTTTGGCCCACTCCTCATGAGCAAACTACTCCAGTTGTCAACAACGATGGATGGTGCGATCTGACACTGATGTATCTTAACCTTGGAGTTCACCATGAATGTGTTTAGAGGTTGTTCTGGGCTCTTTTGTTACCATTCGTATTATCCTTCTCTTCAATTTTTCATCGTTTTCTCCTGCGGCTACGTCCAGGGAGGTTGGCTACGGTCCCGTGGATCTTAAATTTCTGAATAATATGTGCAACTGTATTCACAGGAACATCAAGCTGCTTGGAGATGGTCTTATAGCCTTTATCTTTAACATGCTTGTCTATAATTTTCTTTCTAATCTCCTGAGACAACTCTCTCCTTTGCTTCTTCTGGTCCACGTTTAGTGTGGTACACACCATGTCACCAAACAGCACAGTGACTACTTGTCACCCTTTAAATAGGCCGACTGACTGATTACAAGTTTGTAGACACCTGTGATGTTAATTAGAGGACACATCTTGGTTGAACATGTCCCTATGGTCACATTATTTTCAATTTTTTCTATGGGTACCATCATTTTTGTCCAGGTCTGTTTCATGAGTTTGTTTTTTAAAATAATTCTGTTGAACCACAGTTCAAAAGCATTGTCTGACTTTCATTGTTTAATATTCATAGAATTTTTATTTATTACCACTTTTGTCAGATTCAAGTTATTTCTGTGACCATTGTGGGTTTTTCTTTCATTAACAGAGGGGTACCAACAATTTTGTCCACGTGTGTAATTACTGTATGTAACCACGGCTTCTGCACATCGGCCTTTGAGGTAATGACAGCACCCCTCCTTCCTTCCCAGTGCGCACTGGCCCCTTTCAGAGCTGAGTTTAGTATGGAAGAAGTTTTGTGGCAGCAAAAGTATCAAATGAAAATGGACAAATAAAAGCATAAAAATGGAGTTGAAAATATTACGGAAAGAATTTTAAAAATGGAAATAGATGCCGGTGTAGCGGGTTGAATTCAACTCCCCCACAACACACAGAGACAGTCAGCTCACACTCCTGGGTTTTTTCCGCTGCATGCTGCGTTTACAGCTGTGAGGTTAAAGTGTCATCCATGCATTGTGTTCATGCATCCTGTCTGTACCTCTGATATGCAAATGCCCAGACTGACTGCTGTGAATGTCTTTGATGTATTGTCTGAGCTGAGTATATAAGCTGTCTGATTTTCATGTTCATTCTCTCACTCTGACTACTGCATCTTGATTTCTGTACTGTGCTGAGACACACACGTGTCTCCTCTTGGAGAGCTGGAGGAAGGAAGCTGCAGCCTGCTCAAGCCATGGGCTGCAGCCGAGTTCTGATGAAGGCGGGTGATAATAAAGCTATTTAAAAATCCAACGCTGCCTTTATTCTATCATGCCGCTTTACTGGTGACCCTGAACATGCACACGCTTTGTGCAAACGCAACCTTCTGGTCTGGACAGCCACCCTGGCGACCCAACGCTGAAGAAAACGAGCTGCCGGCGAACACAGCACCGGGCAGTGATGCTCCGCCGACGAGCGAATGCAGCAGCCTGACTGGTCTGCCCTCCCTGCGGCTTCAGGGAGGCCTCAACGCAGAGCCACGGCAGGCGAGCTACTCTCCGGACATCGCCCAAGACCGGGTAAACGGCAGTAAACGTCATGGCGCGACCCTCGCCGAGATCGGGGCGTCCATGCGGGACAGCCTGAGGGACAAAGATCGTCTATCTCCCCTCACCGCTCCAACGCACCATGGCCAATCTGCAGCCACAGCTCAACCTGGATATTATCGGCACCGTCTGCGCCGATCTCAACCAAGATTCTGCACCCTGACTTGCCTCTCCAGCTGGCCCACCCACGCACGAGCCCCGGCGCACGCACCGGGGAGTTACGAGGACGGCGCATCACGCACGGGACAAATACGGCTCTTCTGACCGCCTTCCTTCTGCTGCACACTGGCCCTTCAGACTTGCTTGTACACCTGAGGCCCGCAGCTTGCTCACTGGATTTTATGGTCTTAGCCACGGCACACAAGGGGAATTCAGCTGTCTGCGGTTCCCGAGGCTTTAGGGTTGCGCCTGCCCTAAAGTCAACACGCCAGTCCCTCTGCTTTTATTTTTTTTCTTACCGCCGCTCCTGTTTTTCTTCATGGCCACGAGAGGAGTCAGAGACTAATTTTTCTTCTGGTGATCTCCGCAAGTTCAACGGGACAGCCCTTCGACATCGCGGAGCAGCAAACAATTTTTGGCGCGGCCCGAACGATTTCACCACGCCCGGTCAGCACTTACCCACCTCCCCCCTCCCCCTCCACCTGCACAGAGCTTTTCCCTGCTCGCTGTCCAAACTGCAACATCGAGGTCTTGGCCGCCTGCCGTGCCCTCTGGGGGGGAGCGGTGTAGCGGGTTGAATTCAACCCCCCCACAACACACAGAGACAGTCAGCTCGCACTCCTGGGTTTTTTCTGCTGCGTGCTGCGTTTACAGCTGTGAGGTTAAAGTGTCATCCATGCATTGTGTTCATGCATCCTGTCTGTACCTCTGATATGCAAATGCCCAGATTGACTGCTGTCTTTGATGTATTGTCTGAGCTGAGTATATAAGCTGTCTGATTTTCATGTTCATTCTCTCACTCTGACTACTGCATCTTGATTTCTGTACTGTGCTGAGACACACACGTGTCTCCTCTTGGAGAGCTGGAGGAAGGAAGCTGCAGCCTGCTCAAGCCATGGGCTGCAGCCGAGTTCTGATGAAGGCGGGTGATAATAAAGCTATTTAAAAATCCAACGCTGCCTTTATTCTATCATGCCGCTTTACCACTATATTTATTAAAATAAAGGACATATTAGTCAGTTCAAAAAGCCCCAGACAAAGGTGTCAGACTTTTATGTTTTAGCCTATTCCGATATAAAGTCAAACTTCTGAGTGTAATTGAATGCCACATCAGGTTACACACCCAGGGCCCTCCCTATCCCAGCAGCGGGAAAAGTGAGGGGACTGGAGGCTCCTGCAGCTCTTCTACAGGTAACACACACACCATAACATCTCATAATGCTGCATGACGCCAGCCTCAGCTGAAATATTCTGCAGTGTTGAATGAATGAATGAATGAATGAATCTTTATTTCGGATAGATCAAAAGTAAAGATTAAAAAGAAACAGAACAATATAACAAAGGGGAAAAAATCCAACAAGGTCAAATCAAGCAACAACTCCTCTGATTATACAGTTCAACATAAGTTATCCGAAATGGGTGATGGCTGAAGCCGCAGCTTATATTGCCCACCCATATTCCATCCAAGAATTCAAAAGAAAAACAAAACAAGAGCGATTACAATTCAGAACAAAGCTAAGACAAAATGTGACAAAAAAACTAAGCAACAACACAACACAGACTGGATATGACAATCCTTATGTGATTTTACACGTCATCTTGTATATACAGTATGTTTGGAGTATTTCTTCCTTTAGTTTTTGTTTAAATTGTCCAAGCGTTGTACATGATTTTAATTCGGGTCCAAAATCGTTCCATAATCTTACTCCTTGCACTGAAACACAGTGTTGCTTGGTGGTAGTTCTCACTGAAGGTTTTTGAAATATACATGTTCCTCTGAAATGATATTGTTTCTCCCTTATTTGGAACAACTTTTGGATATTTGCGGGCAGTGATAGATTCTTCACTTTAAACATTATTACTGCAGTTTTAAAGTCAACCAGATCTTTCAACTTGAGAGCTTTTAATTTAAGAAAAAGTGGGTTTGTTGGTTCCCTGTAAGCAGCTTTGATTGTTATTCTAATAGCTCTCTTCTGAAGCATAAAGACTGGATATATGTTTGTTTTATATGTATTTCCCCATACTTCAGTACAATATGTCATGTATGGGAGTATTAATGAATGATACTATGGCAATGCATATTGGTGAAATAGCAATGTATATTGTGGTTGTGTCAGCAGACAGCGTCTCAGTCAGGAGGCAGTGGTTAGACACAAGAGAACAATAGGCAGGGACCTCATGGGGAGTTGGCAAGAAGAGAGAGCTGGGGGTTTAAGGAAAATGTATGGTGGAGTTTTAAGGGATGAAACCTGGTTTGGCTGTTCAGTGCTTTCTGTGATGATGATGTGAGAGTGTGAATAAACTTCGTCTGATCGTAACTTGGCCTCCTCATTTCCCACACTCTCCACACTGGTGACCCTGGACGTATTATGGAACACGAGGCAAGAACCCCGGAGTTGGCCCAGACGGGAAGCCCCAGCAACGCGGCAAGCATCCCACAGACGGCCCGTACGGGACCCCCCAGCAACGCATGCGCTGTTTCAGTCAAGCTACTGGACTTTTGGCAGCACAACCCGCGCTCTTGGTTCCACCACACCGAGGCCCAGTTGGCCCTCCGGGGAATAATGGCAGATGACACCAAGTTTTTCCATGTGGTTGCAGCGCTGGACGCTCGCACAGCTCAGCAGGTAGCGAGCCTGCTCGACCAGCCCCCAGCCCATGGCAGATACGAGGCTCTCAAAGCTGCGCTGATTCGTTGCTACACGCTCTCGGACTGTGAGAGAGCAGAGAGGCTCCTGAGGCGTTCCGAGTTAGGAGATGGTTCAGCCGTCGATCTGATGGAGAAGATGTTGGCATTAATGGGCACAGACGACGGGCATTTTCTGTTTACCCACCTTTTCCTCCAGAACCTTCCAACAGAGGCGAGAGGGGTCCTGGACAATTCACTGTTGCTGGCCGCGTGTGACTACCGTGCACTAGCCCAGGAGGCAGACCGGATCATCCTCTCCACCAGAGCGCTCACGGTGAACGCAGCGGTGTCGGAACCCAGCGAGACAACCAGAGGAGGCGAGGAGCCACTGACGGTAGCGGCAGCGGGAGCCAGGGAGCGCCAGAGAGACACGCATTGCTTCTACCACTGCCGTATTGAAGGGAACACACGCAGATGTGCCCCACCGTGCCAATTCAAGCGCTCGGGAAATGCCAGAGCCGGCAGTCGGTAGCAGCTGCGACCGCCGGCGAAGAGAACAAGCTGCTCTACGTGACGGACTCCTGCTCAGGGAGGCGTTTCCTGGTAGACACCGGAGCCCAGATGAGCATCATCCTGCCGACCTACGCCGACCGGTTGGCAGGACCTAGCGGCCCCAGGCTGGTGGCAGTAAACGACTCGGACATTAAGACGTTTGGTGAGAGAACACTGGCTTTATCTCTACACGGCCGCACATACGAGTGGACTTTTGTCATAGCAGCACTGAGTTTCCCAATCCTGGAAGCTGATTTTCTGTGTGCGTATGGTTTACTAGTTGACGTTGCTAACAGGCGCCTGGTTAATGCACTGTCCTTTGACTCTCTCCCCTGTACAGCTTGAGGGGCCGGGCCAGTAACACAAGCCAACGTCACAGCTCCAGGCGGTAAGTTCCACACACTGCTCACTCAGGTCCCAGCACTCACGGTCCCGACGTTTTCAGCGGCCATCGCTAAACATGGGGTGGAGCACTTTATCACCACCACCGGACCGCCCGTTTTCGCACGACCTCGGCACTTGGATGCAGCTAAACTGGCCATAGCGTGCAAGGAGTTTGCCAACCTGGAAAGGGTGGGCATCATTAGGCGATCGAACAGTCCATGGGCATCCCCGCTACACATGGTCCCTAAGGCTGAGGGATCGTGGTGACCGTGCGGCGATTTCCGCAGGTTGAATAACGCCACAGCACGCGGCCGCTACCTAATTACCCACATTCAGGATTTTTCCGTTCACCTCATCAGAGCACGCATTTTTTCTAAAATAGACCTGGTCCATGGTTACCACCAGGTCCCAGTGCACGTGGAGGACATACCCAAAACAGCGGTAATAACTCCGTTCGGCTTGTTCGAGTTTCTGCGCATGCCTTTCGGATTAAAAGGAGCGGCACAGATGTTCCAGCGCATGATGGATGCGGTGCTGCGCGATCTCCCGTTTGTGTTCATCTACCTGGATGATATCTTGGTACCCAGTGCGTCCGAAGACGAACACGTAACCCACCTCAGGACGGTTTTCCAGAGGTTGGAGGAGCACGGATTAATAATCAACCCGGCGAAGTGCCAGTTCGGCGTGACGGGGATTGATTTTTGGGGCACCGCGTCTCACCGGAGGGAGCGATACCCTTGCCCGACAAAGTGCGCGCTGTGGCGAACTTCCCCCGGCCTCAGACGGTCAGGGCGCTGCAGGAATTTTTGGGGATGGTTAATTTTTATAACCGTTTCCCCCCCCACGCAGCTCAATTCATGCAGCCACTGTACGCCGCGCTCAAGAGACGGAAACCCGCAGATGGAGTTAAATGGACTCCGAAGCGAGTGCAGGCATTCTCTGAGGTGAAAGCAGCTCTGGCAAACGCCGCACTGTTGGCGCACCCAGACCCAGCGGCCCGGATAGCGCTCACTACCGACACCTCGGACGTGGCCATAGGGGCCGTCGTGGAGCAATGTGTCACCGGTTCTTGGCAACCGCTCGCTTTTTTCAGCAGGGCTTTGCGCGACAGTGAGCGTAAATACAGCGCGTTCAACAGAGAGTTGCTGGCTCTCCACTTGGCCATACGCCTCTTCCAGTTCTGGCTGGAAGGGCGCAGCTTCACTGCATTCGTGGACCACAAGCCGCTGACGTTCGCGATGGCCAAGGTTTCAGAACCGTGGTCGGGCCAGCAGTAGAGACAGCTGGCCGCAATCTCGGAGTTTACGACGGATATTCAGCATGTGTCGGGTAAACTGAATGTGGTGGCGGACTGCCTCTCGCGCGCGGTAGTGGCCCTGGTCTGCGTAGGGATAGATTATACAGCCATGGCCGCAGAGCAGATTAGTGATACGGACGTGCGCGCACTCCAGTCTGGACCAACAGGGTTAAGGCTGGAGAGCAGAGTACTGCAAGATGGTAGCCCCCCAAATCTGCGACGTCTCCACGGGACGCCCACGCCCGGTGGTCCCGGTCGCGTGGCGTCGCCGCGTGTTTGAGTCAGTTCATGCTTTGGCACACCCAGGAGTGTGCACGTCAGTCAAAATTGTGGGAGCGAAATTCGCGTGGCCAGGCCTGCGCAAACAAGTGAAAGAGTGGGCTGCAGCCTGTATAGCGTGCCAACGAGCCAAAGTGCACAGACACACCAAGGCTCCTCTGGAGCCGTTTAGGATACCGGCTAAAAGATTCGACCATGTTCATGTGGACCTCGTGGGCCCCCTCCCGCCATCACAGGGGTGCACGCACCTTCTGACAGTGGTGGACCGCACCACACGCTGGCCAGAAGCAGTCCCACTGGCGGCAACCGCGTCCGCGGACGTGGCGCGTGCTTTTTTGACAGCATGGGTGTCGCGTTTTGGACATCACATCTGATAGGGGCCCTCAGTTTGTTTCCGAACTTTGGTCCACGATGGCCCGCGGCCTGGGTGTTACAGTTCATCGCACAACCACGTACAACCCACAGGCAAATGGGTTATACGAGCGTTTTCACAGGTCACTGAAGGCAGCACTCAGGGCTTCGTTGACGGATGCAAATTGGGTTGACCGGTTGCCGTGGGTTTTATTGGGGTTGCGTTCCGCACCAAAAGAGGATTTGGAGGCTTCCCCGGCTGAGATGGTTTTTTCCCAGCCACTGTGGCTGCCCGGGGAATTCTTGCCAGATAATCCCGCGCCGGACAGCAACCCGTCTCAGCGTTTGCAGCGTAGTGCAGACACAGGCACGCTGCCCGGCCCGGCTCACCACTGTTTTCCACGTGCTTTTGTGCCAAAAACTTTGAAGAACGCGGCGTTCGTGTTCGTCAGACACAATGCCCACCGCTCGCCATTATGCCCACCCTATGATGGCCCGTTCAGAGTGCTGGAAACAGGGGACAAGCATTTTCTGTTAGACTTGGGGGGGGCGTAGGGAGAAAATATGCATAGACAGACTTAAACCCGCTTTTGTAGTGGCGGACAAGCAAGTGCTGCTGGCTTGGGCCCCTCGGCGTGGAAGACCCCCACTGAGAGCTCCCCAGGCAAACGATTAACCAGGACAGCCACACGGGCAGAGCGAAGTCCTCCCCTCCCCGCCTTGGCCCACCCGCAGTTAGACACACGTCCAGCAGCCCCCCGCCGGCACAGAGACCCCCGTTACAGCAAATATGGGAGGAGACTGAAGCCCAAAAGACGTGCCGACTGAAACTCTGTCTGGGGGGGGGGGGGTGATTATGGCAATGCATACTGGTGATATAGCAATGTATATTGTGGTTGTGTCAGCAGACAGCGTCTCAGTCAGGAGGCAGTGGTTAGACACAAGAGAACAATAGGCAGGGACCTCATGGGGAACTGGCAGGAAGAGAGAGCTGGGGGTTTAAGGAAAATGTATGGTAAATGTAAGGGATGAAACCTGGTTTGGCTATTCAGTACTTTCTGTGATGATGATGTGAGAGTGTGAATAAACTTTGTCTGATCGTAACTTGGCCTCCTCATTTCCCACACTCTCCACAATACAAAGTATATAATGTGGGTTGATTCAGCAAATATTTCGCTCTATGTTGTATTGCGACTGATTTAGATATTTTACCTTTAATATAATTAATATGTGACTTCCAACACAGTTTATTATCAATTATTACTCCAAGAAATTTAGTTTCAGATACCCTTTCAATCTCTACACCATTTACACTGAGTTTAGATACTAAGTTGTTGTAATGGTTGTTAAAAATTATAAATTTTGTCTTACTTAAATTGAGCGTTAATTTGTTTGAATCAAACCACAGTTTAAACTTTCCTAATTCCTTTCCGAGTGTATCCAAAAGTTGTTCCAAATTGCTTCCACTGCATAATAGATTAGTGTAAACAATATTAAATCCATTTTTTCCAAGACTTTACATATATCATTTATATACATATTGAATAACAATGGCCCCAAAACTGAACCCTGTGGGACTCCACAAGTAACCTTCAGTAACTGTGAGTTTTTGTTACCAACACATACATACTGATATCTATTCTTTAAGTAACTACTTAACCAGGACAGTGCTACCCCCCTAATACCACAATTTTGTAGTTTCTTTAATAATAAATTATGATCCACTGTAGCAAATGCTTTTTTAAGATCCAGGAATACCCCAACTGAATACTCTTTATTTTCAACGGCAGTTGATATTTTTTCTATAAATTCCATTAGAGCAAATGCAGTTTTCCTCTTGTGTCTGAACCCATATTGCTGTTCACACAATAAATTATTCTTCATTATGAAGCTGTCAGTTCTCTCACAGAATATTTTTCCAAGTATCTTGGAAAATTGCGGCAATAGTGAAATTGGTCTATAGTTTGAAAGTTTCCCTCTGTCACTCATCCTGTATATCGGAATTACTTTACCTGTTTTCATTGCATTGGGAAATATACCTGTTCGGAGAGACAGGTTACAAATATACGTCAGTGGTTTCACTAAGCATTCAATAATAGTTTTGACTAAGAGCATGTCAATACCATCACAGTCCGTAGATGTTTTACTTTTAAACGATTTAACAATTTCAATGACCTCTCTCTCGTCTGTGTTCTTTATGAAAATGGAGTCTTTTATAGCAGTGTTTTTGCTTATTGTATCACCCGTAGGTTCCGTAATGGGTATTTCTCTAGCCAAATTAGGACCAATGTTAACAAAAAAGTTATTAAATTCATCTGCAGGTGAAACTGCATTCACACTCTGAGTCGTTGTATTATTTTTTGAAAAATTGGTTGGGTAGCTTGTATTTCTGTTTTTATTTCCAAGAATATTGTTAAGTATTGTCCAGGTATTTTTAATATTGTCTCTGTTTTTCTCCAGTTCTTTACTGTAATAGTCTCTTTTACTGCATCTCATTATATATGTTAACTTATTTTTGTATGTTTTATACCGCTGCTCTGCTTCTTTTGTCCTTTTCTTTAGAAAAGCTTTATATAATAAATTTTTCTTTTTACACGCCTTTTGTAATCCTTTGGTTAACCGTGGCTTATTGACAAATTTCTGTTTAAGCTTTTTCTTTACTAATGGACAATTTTTTTCATAAAGAGTGGTTACAATGTTTATAAATGTGTCATAGGCTTCATTTACATCTGATACATAGACTTTTGTCCAGTCCTGCTTCAGCAAGTCTTCTTTAAAAGAACTGATTGCATTTTGTGATTTGTATCTGAATGATTTTAAAACTTTTTCTGTATTGGCCTCCGAGTGGCCATGGGTAAGTGCAAAGGTTGGCAAATGGTCACTTATATCATTTATCAATAATCCACTTTCTATTTTCTTATCAATAATATTAACAAACAGGTTGTCAATAAGTGTAGCAGTGTGAACTGTGATTCTACTGGGATGTGTTATTGTGGGATATAGACTCATGCTGTACATAGAATTCATGAACTCTGTAATTACCTCCGCCAAGGGGGTTATGTTTTCATCGGCGTTGGTTTGTCTGTTTGTCTGTTTGTTTGTTTGTTTGTTAGCAAGATAACTCAAAAAGTTATGTACGGATTTTCATGAAATTTTCAGAGATTGTCAGAAATGGGGTATCCTACAGATGATTACATTTTGGTGGTGATCCGGATCACCGTCCAGAAGAAAACCGCCATTAAGGAAAATGCAATTTTCGTGAATAACTACTGAACCACTAATCCTATCATTGTCAATCCAATTGCTTGTCATATGTTTTCATGGTCAAGGAATCTGAAAATGTACACACAAACACTGTATGGGGGGAACTGTGGCACTTGGCGGAGGTCTGCACTCTCCGAGTGCTTTTCTAGTTATATTTTGTTGATATGAATTTAGTAAATCAGTATTGAAATCTCCACAAATTACTGCCATTTTCTTACTAGTAATATTATTGTACAGCTCGACTAATTTATCTCTGAATGTCTCAATGCAAGTTCCCGGCGTTCTATATATGCAACTTATAATTAGATTTTTTGTTTTATCTTGGTCAGTCTCAACAGTAACACATTCTAAAATTCCTGGTAGTGCAAAGGACATTCCATTTACAAGTTTACACCTATATAGGTCATCAATATACAGTGCAACACCACCACCCTTTTTTTGAGATCTGTTAATATGAAACATCTGATATCCCTCTATTGCCATCAGGGGAGCCTGCTCTTTATTAAGCCAAGTTTCAGAGACTGCGATGGCTGTAAATTTTCTGTCTAGCTCTTTTAAATAGTCCTGAATCTGTGGAAAGTTTTTGTTAAGACTTCTTCTGTTGAAGTGTATTATTGATAGTTTACCATCTAGTTGCACTTGACTTTTGAATTGCTTTTCAGTGTAATATTCACAATGATTATGAATATTATTGAAAAAGTGGTTATCAGGATCAATATCATTCTCCATCTCTTGTAGCTTATGTTCAGCATAATGGCATATTTTCAGAGTTTGAATTTCCTCACTCTGTGTCAAATGACTTCCTCCAACTGGGGATAATTGATGTCGACTCAAGTCAGTCATAAGTTTTTTTGTTTGTTTTGTTTAGTTTTTTTTTTAGTTTTTTTTTAAGTACATTGACATGGTATGTCAAAAGAATTATTCTTGCCATGTGTGTGGATATGGATTATCATAGTCTCTTAATTTTCTTAATCAGTGTTCATCTATAGTTATTTAAGTCAGTAATCTCTCTGATTATTATACTCTTTGCTTCCTCAGGTGTTCCATTTAGTTTGATCCAAACTCTACAATTTCTTGTCCATGTTGCCTGTATCTTATTTTGTCTTTTCAGCATCTATGCTTGCCGTGCTATTTCAGCATTAGTTTTTGTTAGATGTTCATTTAGGTAAACTTCTGTTCCCCGTAGCTTTCTGGCCTGCCTCAGTATGTCATTCTTTACCCTTCTGTTCACAAAACGCATCACAATTGATTTCTTTGTTTTATTATCCTTTCTGGGTAAAGCATGACAGGCTGAAATTGCATTTGCTTCAACCTTTATATTTCTACTATCAAGGAACTGAAGCACCTGGTTTTCCAGGGAGACTGATTTGCCCAGGGGAGCCTCCTCACCTCTCATTCCTGCTGTAGCATGAGCATATGATTGATATTTAATGTCTAGTCCACTTATAATTAGATCATCCATACGAGAATATTGTTCAAGATCCTCGACGTGTCGCTCCAAGTCTGCAGTTTTTTTGTCTTTTTCCTTAATTGTTAATTTTAATTCTCGGACTTCTTCCATTAGCCCTAATATTTTAGCCTGCTGACTAGCCACTTTGGTCAGTTCTTCTGACAAGAAGTTCAGAGACTTTTTTTGATCTCTTCCATTTCCTCCTTCTTTGGTGGCATTTTTACTGACCTGTGGATAGTAAAACAATCTCTGCTGGTGTCGCCGGTATCCAATCCGACCGACCTAGAATCCAGCTGGGCCTCAGCTAACCCCCTCTGCTGCTAGTCCCGCTGCTTACCGCCGGCGTAACCGAGCTCCTGTCCAGCCGGGGTACCGGCAGCTCCTCCACTGAGTCCCACCGCCCACCGCCACTGTAGCCGAGCTCCGATCCTGCTCCTGTCTAGCTGGGGTCCCGGTAGCTCCTCTACCGAGCCCCACCGCTGCAACTGGGCTCCAACTCCGGCTCTTATCCGGCTGGGGCCCCGGTGGTCCTCCACTGGTCCCCGTCTCCCACCACCGCTGCACTTGAACTCCGATCCGGCTCCCGTCCAACTGCTGCCTCGGCTAGTTCCTCCGGTGAGCCCCAATCACCGGGGACAGAGTCACTTCTCCGTGTTGGTGTTAGGTGCTATGACTAGCTATGGCGTTAGCTATAGCGATAGCATTAGCTTAGCAAACGCTTCAGGTAAAGCGTAGCAGCGAACCACGAAAAGAAACGCTAATCAGTTTACTCAGGAATGAGAGCAGTCCCAAAAGTCCAATTCTCACAGCGAGCGCAAAATAATTCTTAAAAACAGAGATTGAGTCTGACCTCCGAATCCAGACCGGCTGAATGTTATGAATAGTTTTTGGGTCTGTCTGAATGTATCCAATCAGAGTATGCATACCTGCAAACATTTAGGTTTCAAAGTATGTGAGGTTTTCACCTGGGGTAGGGGTTGGAAAAGAGGCTATTATTAGGCTATAAATAGCCTAAAATCAATAGCAGCTCATGGATGATCCCACTAAGGAGACTAATTACAAACAGACACACACCTATACTTGCGAGGACCCTGAGTCTTTAGCTCCACAGAAATTAAATGCACCTCTTGCAAAGCCCCAAGAAAACATCACTATGCTGACTAACTATTCAAGACAACACAACACCAGCCTCACTCAGCATGATAAAATCTGACCAAGAAAAGATGACGACACATCCTAACCCCAGCATCAACAACAAACCTATAGTCAAACAAAACACCAATGAAAAATATTTCCCACTGTAGCAGACACAAAACGCATATTGTAGAGTCAGACAGCGTCTCAGCCAGGATGCAGTGGTTAAACATAAGAGACAATAGTCAGGGGCGTCATGGGGAGTTGGCAAGAAGAGGGAGACGGGGGTTCAAGGGGAATGTATTGTGTTGGTAGATGTCATGCAGTGTGATGTGAAATGTCATGCAGAGGTGAGATGATCTGTTGGGATATAAGAGGAAACTGTGCTTGGCTGTATCATGCTTTTTCTGCGTATGAGTGATGTGAGTGTTAATAAACTTCGTCTGCTCGTAAACCTGCCTCCTCATTTCCCACACTCTCCACACTGGTGACCCTGGACGTATTATGGAACACGAGGCAAGAACCCCGGAGTCGGCCCGGACGGGAAGCCCCAGCAACGCGGCAAGCATCCCACAGACGGCTCGGACGGGACCCCCCAGCAACGCGTGCGCTGTTTCAGTCAAGCTACTGGACTTTTGGCAGCACAACCCGCGCTCTTGGTTCCACCATACTGAGGCCCAGTTCGCTCTCCGGGGAATAACGGCAGACGACACCAAATTTTACTATGTGGTTGCAGGGCTGGACGCTCGCACAGCTCAGCAGGTAGCGAGCCTGCTCGACCAGCCCCCAGCCCACGGCAGATACGAGGCTCTCAAAGCTGCGCTGACTCAGCGCTACACGCTCTCGGACTGTGAGAGAGCAGAGAGGCTCCTGAGGCGTTCCGAGTTAGGAGATGGTTTGGCTGTCGATCTGATGGAGAAGATGTTGGCGTTAATGGGCATGGATGACGGGCATTTTCTGTTTGCCCACCTTTTCCTCCGGAACCTTCTAACAGAGGCGAGAGCGGTTCCGGCCAATTCGCTGTTGCTGGCCGCGCGTGACTACCGGACGCTAGCCCAGGAGGCAAACCAGATCATCCTCACCACCAGAGGAGGTGAGGAGCCACCGACAGTAGCGGCAGCGGGGGCCAGGAAGCGCCAGAGAGACACGCTCTGCTTCTACCACCGCCGCTTTGGAGAGAACACACGCAGATGTGCGCCACCGTGCCAATTCAAGCACTCGGGAAACGCCAAGGCTGGCAGTCGGTAGCAGCTGCGACCGCCGGTGAAGAAAACAAGCTGCTCTACGTGACGGACTCGCGCTCAGGGAGGTGTTTCCTCGTGGACACCGGAGCCCAGAAGAGCATCATCCTGCCGACCTACGCCGACCAGCTGGCAGGTACCTAGCGGCCCCAGGCTGGTGGCAGTAAACAGCTCGAGCATTAAGACCTTTGGTGAGAGAACGCTGGCTTTATCTCTACACAGCCGTACATACGAGTGGACTTTTGTCATAGCAGCACTGAGTTTCCCAATCCTGGAAGCTAATTTTCTGTGTGCGCTTGGTTTACTAGTTGATGTTGCTAACAGGCGCCTGGTTAATGCACTGTCCTTTGACTCTCTCCCCTGTACAGCTTGAGGGGCCGGGCCAGTAACACAAGCCAATGTCACAGCTCCAGGCGGTAAGTTCCACACACTGCTCACTCAGTTCCCAGCACTCACGGTCCCGACGTTTTCAGTGGCCATCGCTAAACATGGGGTGGAGCACTTTATCACCACCACCGGACCGCCCGTTTTCGCACGACCTCGGCACTTGGACGCAGCTAAACTGGCCATAGCGCGCAAGGAGTTTGCCAACCTGGAAAGGTTGGGCATCATTAGGCGATATAACAGCCCATGGGCATCCCCGCTACACATGGTCCCTAAGGCTGAGGGCTCGTGGCGACCGTGCGGTGATTTCCGCAGGTTGAATAACGCCACAGCACGCGACCGCTACCCGATTCCCCACATTCAGGATTTTTCCATTCACCTCACCGGAGCACGCATTTTTTCTAAAATAGACCTGGTCCGCGGTTACCACCAGGTCCCAGTGCGCGCAGAGGACATACCCAAAACAGCGGTAATAACTCCGTTTGGCTTGTTCAAGTTTCTGCGCATGCCATTCAGATTAAAAGGAGCGACACAGACGTTCCAGCGCATGATGGACGCGGTGCTGCGCGATCTCCCGTTTGTGTTCATCTACCTGGATGATATCCTGGTAGCCAGTGCGTCCGAAGACGAACACGTAACCCACCTCAGGACGGTTTTCCAGCGGTTGGAGGAGCACGGGTTAATAATCAACCCAGCGAAGTGCCAGTTCGGTGTGACGGGGATTGATTTTTTGGGGCACCACGTATCACCGGAGGGAGCGATACCCTTGCCTGACAAAGTGCGCGCCGTGGCAAACTTTCCCCGGCCTCAGACGGTCAGGGCACTGCAGGAATTTTTGGGGATGGTTAATTTTTATAACCGTTTCCTCCCCCGCGCAGCTAAACTCATGCAGCCACTGTACGCCGCGCTCAAGAAACGGAAACCCACGGATGGAGTCGAATGGACTCTGGAGCGAGAGCAGGCGTTCTCTGAGGTTAAAACAGCCCTGGCAAACGCCGCACTGTTGGCGCACCCAGACCTGGCGGCCTGGATAGCGCTCAATACCGACGCCTTGGACGTGGCCATATAGGCCGTCGTGGAGCAACATGTCACCGGTTCTTGGCAGCCGCTCGCTTTTTTCAGCAGGGCTTTGCGCGACAGTGAGCGTAAGTACAGCGCGTTCGACAGGGAGTTGCTGGCTCTCCATCTGGCTATACGCCACTTCCAGTTCTGGCTGGAAGGGCGCAGCTTCACCGCATTCATGGACCACAAGCCGCTGACGTTCACGATGACCAAGGTTTCGGAACCGTGGTCGGGCCGGCAGCAGAGACAGCTGGCCGTGATCTCAGAGTTTACGACGGATATTCAGCATGTGTCGGGTAAACTGAATGTGGTGGCGGACTGCCTCTCGCACGTGGTAGTGGCCCTGGTCTGCGTGGGGATAGATTATACAGCCATGGCCGCAGAGCAGATTAGCGATACGGATGTGCGCACGCTCCAGTCTAGACCAACAGGGTTAAGGCTGGAGAGCAGAGTACTGCAAGACGGCAAGCCCCCCCAATCTGCGACGTCTCCATGGGACGCCCGCACCCGGTGGTCCCCGTCGCTTGGCGCCGCCGCGTGTTTGAGTCAGTTCACGCTCTGGCGCACCCAGGAGTGCGCGCGTCAGTCAAAATGGTGGGAGCGAAATTCGTGTAGCCAGGCGTGCGCAAACAAGTGAAAGAGTGGGCGGCAGCCTGCGTAGCGTGCCAACAAGCCAAAGTGCACAGACACACGAAGGCTCCTTTGGAGCCGTTTAGTATACCGGCTAAAAGATTCAACCATGTTCACGTGGACCTCGTGGGCCCCCTCCCGTCGTTGCAGGGGTGCACGCACCTTCTGACAGTGGTGGACCGCACCACACACTGGCCAGAAGCAGTCCCACTGGCGGCAACAGCGTCCGTGGACGTGGCGCGTGCTTTTTTGACAACATGGGTAGCACGTTTTCGAATCACGTCGGACATCACGTCCGATAGGGGCCTTCAGTTTGTTTCCGAACTTTGGTCCGCGATGGCCCGCAGCCTGGGTGTTGCAATTCACCGCACAACCGCGTACAACCCACAGGCAAATGGGTTATGCGAGCGTTTTCACAGGTCTCTGAAAGCAGCACTCAGGGCTTCGTTGACGGATGCAAATTGGGTTGACCGGTTGCCGTGGGTTTTATTGGGGTTGCGTTCTGCACCAAAAGAGGATTTGGAGGCTTCCCCAGCTGAGATGGTTTTTTCTCAACTACTGCGGCTGCCTGGGGAATTTTTGCCAGATAATCCCGCGCCGGACAACTGCCCGTCTCAGCGTTTGCAGCGTAGTGCAGACACAGACACGCTGCCCGGCCCGGCCCACCACTGTTTTCCACGCGCTTTTGTGCCAAAAACTTTGAAGAACGCGGCGTTTGTGTTCGTCAGACACGATGCCCACCGCCCTCCATTGCGCCCACCCTATGATGGCCCGTTCAGAGTGCTGGAAACAGGGGACAAGCATTTTTTGTTAGTCTTGGGGGGGCCTCGGGAGAAAATATGCCTGGACAGACTTAAGCCCGCCTTTGTATTGGCGGACGAGCAAGTGCTGCTGGCTCGGGCCCCTCGGAGTGGAAGACCCCCACTGAGAGCTCCCCAGGCAAACGATTCACCAGGACAGCCACACGGTCAAAGCGGATCCCCCCCCCTCGCCATGGCCCACCCGCAGTCAGACGCACGTCCAGCAGCCCCCCACCGGCACAGAGACCCCCGTTACAGCAGATATGGGAGGAGACTGAAGCCCAAAAGACGTGCGGACTGAAACGCTGTCTGGGGGGGGTGGGGGGGGCGTGGTGTAGAAGACACAAAATGCATATTGTAGAGACCTGGTCGAGTCAGACAGCGTCTCAGCCAGGATGCAGTGGTTAAACATAAGAGGACAATAGTCAGGGGCGTCATGGGGAGTTGGCAAGAAGAGGGAGACAGGGATTCAAGGGGAATGTATTGTGTTGTTAGATGTCATGCAGTGTGATGTGAAATGTCGTGCAGAGGTGAGATGATCTGTTGGGATATAAGAGGAAACTGTGCTTGGCTGTATCATGCTTTTTCTGCGTATGAGTGATGTGAGAGTGTTAATAAACTTCGTCTGCTCATAAACCTGCCTCCTCATTTCCCACACCACAATCCTTTAGAGTTGAAAATAAAACAGCATACAGGAGAGAAAGAGATTGTAACTAACCAGTTATCGTGTCTTTACATGGATCGGGATAAATTTTCCTGTCATCAAATCCAGTTTAATTTAGTGGTTGCAAAATGCAAAGCCAAAGGCTAGCGTGACAAGCCGTCACTGTCTATAATATAACAGAAAATACTGCATCTTTTCTCATTTTAATTTTGGTTTTAAATTTATGAGGAAAACCTCACAAATTTATGAGAGTAAAGTTTCAAATGTACAAGAAAAAAGCCCTAAACTAGCATTACACACAAATTATGAGGAAAAAGTTGATTGAAGTGGTAAAAAAATCTTTCAAATTTACAGCGGGAAAAATAAGTATCAAACACATTTTTCATGAAACATTCATTTAACATATTTCTGATGGAGCCATTGATCTGAAATTTTCACCACATATCAGTAACAACCCAAGTAATTCCTACATGTAAAAAAAAAAATAAAAAAAAAATCAAGGCAACTGTGTTCACAAAACAAGTTATATTTAGTAAAGTAGAATGACACAGGGAATAAGTATTGAACACACGAAGAAAAAGAGATGCAAACAGCATAGAAAGGGAAGAAATCAGCTAAAATCCATCAGAATTTAGGAAGCTATCCCATCCCCCATCAGTGCAAATTAATTTCAGTTGGTTAAGTCCTGACTGACAGCCTTTAAAAAGGTCTGTGAATATCAGATTGTCACACCACAACGAACTCATGATGAGTAGAAGCAAAGAGCTCTCTCTAGACCTTCGTGACCTTATTGTTGCAAAATATAATGATCACATTAGTTACAGGCATGTTTCTAAACTGCTGAATGCTCCAATGACCACTGTTGGAGCCATCATTCGGAAGTCGAAATAACATCATTTTACCATAAACTGGCCACGACAAGGAGCTCCTCACAAGATTTCTGACAGAGGAGTCAAAAGAATTATCAGAAATGTTATCAAAGAGCCAAAGACCACTCGTGAAGCGCTGCAGAGAGACCTGGAGTTAGCAGGTACTGCTGTTTCAAAGAAAATGCACTCACCCGACATGGGCTCTATGCCCGCTCACATCGCAAGACTCCATTGCTGAATAAAAAGCATGTTGAAGCTCGTTTAAAGTTTGCTGCACAACATTTGGGCAAGCCAGTAAAACACTGGGAGAATACAGTCAGGTCAGATGAGACCAAAATTGAACTTTGTATGCATGTTTGGAGGAGAAATGGCACTGCACATCAGCGCCAAAACACCACACTAACAGTGAAGTTCGGAGTTGGGAGCATCATGGTGTTGAAGGAAAGACAAATGGACAAATGTACAGAAACATCCTTGATAAGAACCTGCTGCCATCTTCCAAGAAGCTGAAGATGAAACGAGGATGGACATTCCAGCAAGACAATGATCCCAAACACACAGTCAAGGAAACTCTCAACTGGCTCCAGAGAAGGAAAATAAAGCTGCTAGAATGGCCCAGTCAGTCACCTGACCTGAATCCAATTGAAAATCTATGGAACGAACTGAAGATCAGAGTTCATAGAAGACACCTACGGAACCTTCAAGATTTGAAGACAGTTTGTCTGAAAGAATGGGATAAAATCACTCCTGAGCAATGCCTGTGCCTAGTTTCTCCATACAGGAGGCATCTGGAAGCTATTATTACCAACAAAGGCTTTTCTACTACATATTAAATGAATTTCACCAAGCGTGTTCAATTCTTATTCCGTCATTCCACTTTATAAAATAAAACTTGTTTTGTGAACACAGTTGCCTTGATTCCTTTGTATGTATGGATTACTTGGGTTGTTACTGATATCTGGTGAAAATCTCTGCCAGGATTTCCCCTCTGGGGCAAAGGAGAAGAGGAGGACCCACATGTGAGGTGGATTTGATAAACCATATTTTAATACCAAACAGAACAGAAAACAAAGCAGCACTTGGGCTGAAAAAAATGCAAACTCATGGCACGGGAATACAGGCAGGATTACTCACAAACAGAAATGTGATGCTTTGCCCACTGGGCAGAAAAAGGTTTGGAATGAGGACCCAAGGCGCGGACTGAACTCCAAAGCATAATATCATCACTCTATATATAATTCAAGAAATCTGTGTGTGTGTGTGTGTGTGTGTGTGTGTGTGTGTGTGTGTGTGTGTGTGTGTGTGTGTGTGTGTGTGATGATTATAGGACTCGCTAAAAGATCATAGGACTCGCTATGACATCATCAAAGATCAAAGGCACGCATCACTCACGATCATAGGACTCGCTATGACATCATCAAAGATCATAGGACTCACTACTGATGATCATAGGACTCGCTATGTCACAATCATAGGACTCACTAAAAGGTCACTTGCTATGACATCATCAAAGATCATTGGACTCACTACTAATGATCATAGGATTCGCTATGTCATGATCATAGGATTCGCTAAAAGGTCATAGGACTCGCCATGACATCATCAAAGATTAAAGGCAGGCATCACTCACAATAACAGGACTCACCTCGGGCAAGAGATTCAAGACGAAGATCATAGGACTCGCTATGACATCATCAAAGATCAAAGGCAGGTATCACTCATGATCATAGGACTCACTATGACATCATCAAAGATCATAGGACTCGCTATGACATCATCAAAAAATCAAAGGCAGGCATCACTGAACGAGTGGTGACGTCAAAGATCAAAGGCAGGTTTCACCGTGGTTACTGTTGCCATGGTAACCATGTCAAAGATCAAAGGCAGGCATGCAGCAGAAATATTTGCTTATACTTGGTTTCTATGGGCATGCACAGGTACCATGTCAAAGATCAAAGCCAGGCATGCAGAAAGATCATAGGACTTGCTATGGCATCATCAAAGATCAAAGGCAGGCATCACTCATGATCATAGGACTCACTATGACATCATCACAGATCAAAGGCAGGCATCACTGAACGAGTGGTGACATCAAAGATCAAAGGCAGGCATCAGTCCTATGTAGGGCTGTCGCGGTAGAGGAATTTCATTCCCTGCGGTGATGGTGGACAGCTCAATACCGCGGTATGCGGTATTACTGCAAGTGTTTTTAGGACCCTGTGGATTTGTAATTTAAACAGGGTTTATAACTTAGGTGGCAAATGAGGGACGCTGCGAAAGTCTTGCTGCCGCTGGCTCTCAACTTTATGTGCGTGTGTTACGACTGTGCGGAGCTCCACTCTTTATACAGGCATGAATTGCTGATTCTGTTAAAAAAACAAACAAAAAACAATCATTTTCATAAAGTAGTGGCGGTAACTAAGGGGTGTGTGGACTGGAGACTGTCGCGACATTCAGCTTATAAGCAGGACAGTCTTCATACAGGACCCTGCGTGGCTCTTGTCTCCGTGATTCTTGCCGCTGTCAGAAAAATCTCGTTCAAACAAGCTGCTCTCAGAGTTCATACATGGATCATACACACTCCACTCAGAAGGAAATAACATGCTTTGTGCACTTTCAGTGCTCACTGTAAGGCTGCATGTCCACCAAACGTGATTTTTGTCACCCCATCGCCCTGAACTTATTTTTTTTTCAGTGTTTGTGCTTGACGGTCTGGGTAAAAAAAAAGCCTGTGCCCTGTATCCCAGCAACAGCTTGTCACTCTCAGCCCTGCACTTCCACTTTCCTATGGTCAGACTTCTACTGATTTTTTTAATAGCAGTCTGTAAAGGGCTATTAGGGCTATTAGGGCGCATGCGCACGCAGCGACCGGCAGCTGGTGAAAAAGTCTGTCGACTGTGTGTCTGTTTTTACACACTTTAATGTGTTTTTAACGAAATTCTCTGTATCATTTCTGTCCTGGAATGTTTGTGGACTGTATGGCGAAGAGCTCCCTGGTTCCATCAATATGGATTTCCTCCCCATTTTTGCACTGCTGTTTCTTTCACACCGGGTCTGTGTCTCTGAGGTGAGCGCGATCGTGATCATGCCGGGCAGAATACATTATTCCAGGGACATGTTGCTGCATTTAAGCACGGATAATGCAACGTCTGTGATTGAGTCTAAGCCACAACTGCCGGACTTTATTTTGAGAGACGTTCATGGACACAGCGGTGAAAAGAGAGACAAGAGAAGGAGGCGCGGAAAGCGTGGAGGCGTGAAATTACGCCTGAGGAAACGTCAGTTTGGTAACATTCCTCTTCCTTCTATGAATTTGGGGAACGTACAATCTCTGAGGAACAAGGTGGATGAAATTCAAGGGAATGTACGCTACCAGAAGGACTTTAAGAACTGCTGTGTCATGGCTTACACCGAGACTTGGCTTACTGCACATGACCGGGACGCAGACCTGTGGATTGACGGCTTTGGAGCCCCACTGCGCTCGGATCGGCAGGAAGAGGTAACGGGAAAACGTCAGAGGGGCGGGGTATGTTTATATATTAATAAGCAGTACTGCACATCTGTCACGGTCAGAGAGCGCATCTGTACACCTGATGTGGAGCTTCTGTCTGTATCACTACACCCCTTTTATTTGCCTCGCGAGTTCCCCCAACTTTTCATCACAACTGTGTACATACACCCGAGGGCAGATGCTGACTCCGCCTCCAGCACCGTCTTTGATGTGGTGCAGCGGCTGCAGTCAATTTCTCCAGAGGCACCAAACTTTATTCTGGGGGATTTTAACCATGTTTCTTTAAAGAAGACACTTAAAAACTTTTATCAGTATGTCTCCTGCCCAACCAGGCGAAAAAAGATATTGGACCTGTGCTATGGATCCATAGAGAGGGCCTATAAATCACTCCCCCTTCCTCCTTTAGGATCCTCAGATCATAACTGTGTACATTTGCTGCCCACATATAAAACTGCTCTCAGAAGAGGCAAGGTGGAGACCAGAGACATAGATGTGTGGACAGAGGATTCAGTGCACTGCCTCCAGGAATGCTTTAACTGTACAGACTGGGAGATGTTCACACTGTCCTGCGGGGATGATTTGGACTCTTTGGTGGACGTCACATGCTCATACATGGCTTTCTGTAAAAATACGATAGTTCCACGTAAACGTGTCAAAATATATCCCAACAACAAGCCATGGGTTACAAAATCAGTTAAATCCTGCTTACAGAGGAAAGCACTTGCCTTTAAACAGGGGTCTGTTTCTGAGCTACAGGTTGCCACAAAAGAGCTGAAGTCTGAAATTTTAAGAGCAAAACAGAATTATAAATCAGAATTGGAAAGTAAGATGGCAACAACGAAACTAGGTTCAGCCTGGGCCAGTATGAAAACTATTGCAGGCCTTCAGAGCACAGAGCACAGTAATTGTGTGTTTTTAGATGGTTTTAATTCAGACACAGGTTTTAATTCAGACACAGAGCTGGCTAATGCTCTTAATTGTTTTTATGGTCGTTTTGACTCCATTGATTTTAGCACTGAAACCCAAGATTTGAAACAGAAACTCAAAGACAATCAGCACTTTAATATTGAGGTGCAGGATATTAAAAGGGAGTTCTGCGCTGTAAAAGTGAACAAAAGTCAGGGCCCTGATAATATATGTGGGCGCTTGGTAAAGTCCTGTGCACATGAACTGAGTCCTGTATTTCATTACATTTTCAATAAGTCCTTACAGACACAACATGTGCCTAAGATCTGGAAAGAAGCCGTGGTTGTTCCCGTTCCAAAATCCAGCTGTCCTAAAACGGTAAACGACTTTAGACCAGTTGCTTTGACTTCAATTTTAATGAAAATTTTTGAAAAACTGGTCAGATGTGAGGTCCTAAAGCAGACTGAGCATGCATTGGATCCTTTGCAGTTTGCCTATAGGCCTCACAGAGGAGTGGAGGACGCCACTGTCACTCTGTTTAACATGCTTTTTAAACATCTGGATTTTAATGGGACACACGCCAGGCTTTTATTTGTGGACTTTTCCCTCCACCTTTAATACAATCCAACCTCATATTTTAGTTGAAAGGCTCCTGCAACAATTTGATTTGAGCAAAAATGTGGTGGGTTGGATTCTGGATTTCTTAACCAACAGGACGCAGAGAGTAAGGGTCAATGGTACATTGTCTGACCTAAAGTGCTCTTCTACTGGCTATCCTCAGGGGGGGGTGTTGTCACCACTACTCTTCATCCTGTACACAAACATGTGTCGGAGCAGACATGACAACAGACACATTATAAAGTATGCTGATGATTCAGTTATTGTCAGTCTCCTCCAGGATGGTGAGAGTGGCCACGGCCCAGTAGTTGATGATTTTGTTCACTGGTGTGAGGATTCCTACCTGCAGCTGAATATGACAAAAACTAAAGATATGATTATTGACTTTAGGAGGAAAACTCCCAGGCACAAAGTCACCGTACTAAAAGGCCAGACCACCAAATGTGTACAATCCTACAAATATCTTGGGACGATTATTGATAGTAATTTAAACTTTGAAGAGAACTGTGGAAGGGTGTGCAAAAAGGGTCAGCAACATTTGCATTGCTTGAGGAAACTTGCACGCTTCCAACTTGACCAAACCATAATGCCAATGTTTTATTGGGCTTTTATTGACTCTGTTTTATCCTTTTCTTTAGTGTCATGGTTTGGTCAGATAAAACTGAAACAGAGGAAATCCTTGGATCAGGTAGTTAGATGGTCCAGTCGTTTGCTTGGTGAGTCACAGCTGAGCCTGACATCCCTGTACACCAGACAAGTACAGAGGATTGCTACCTCCATTTTAAATGATGACTCCCACCCTTTGCACTGCAACTTTCAGCTTCTTCCCTCAAGACAGAGGTTTGCTGTCCCAAAAAGTAAAACCCAGCGCTACAAAAACAGCTTTGTTCCTGCTGCTGTCAAAGAGTTGAACAAGTTGTAACAATATATTGCACATAATTTAGGTACCTATTTATTAAATCCATTTTATATTTACTTATTTTTGTAGGATTTTATTTGGGTTCTAAATATTTTATTGGGTTTTAGACCTTTGAGTTTTTAACCTCTTTGACTAGTTTTTAACTTTTTAATATGACCCTTCTCTCTTACCTCTGGTTTTTCTCTCATCTCTTTGTCTTTATACCCTGATTGATGGAGCCTTGAGTATTTTTATCATGTCTATAGTCAGCTTCATGTGTGCCTGTGTTTGTGTTTATGTTGAATGTAATTGTGGCTTGTAAATATGGATGTCACCAGACTGCAAAACAAATCTACCTACGGGTACAAATAAAGTAACCTGAACCTGAACCTGAAAAAACAATGGACAGAAAACCTGTTTTAGCAGCTCTGGATGTAAAATATGATGACATGGAAAGCAGGAGTTTGAGTAGACTAGTACTGGCATCCTATGTCCCGCCCACGCAGCAGTTCTGATTGGCTGCTTAGGTCTGACATTGAAAAGCTCAGCTGCAGTCTCTGAAAAGTTGAACTTTTTTCCAACTCTGAGCACCGCAACAAAAAACGGCCACCGCCAACAGCGTTTTAGCGCCGAGGACGCTCAGCACTGTAAATGCTGGACTACATAGAAAATTAATGGAAAATAGCCACCCAGAGTGAAAAAAATGTGTTTGGCGGACACGAAGCCTAATGGTTGCATTTAACAAGGAGTCCAAACGCTTTAACTGCCTGCTGGAGTCAGTCTGGAGAGAGTGCATCAAACAGTGGCAGCACCATGTGCTGTGGAAGCTTCTAGAGTACCGGGTGCAAGCATGCTGTTGGTAATAAAAAATACACTTCCTTTAGCAATTTATTTAATAATCAATAGGGGCACATAAGCGAACAACAAGATATAGCCACACACACACAAAAAAAAGTGAACACCGCGGTGGTTGCAGTTGGTCGTTTTCCTCCGCGGTCGTCGTGTCCATACCGCAGTATTACATAATTGTGGTTATCGTGACAGCCCGGACTTGCTATGACATCATCACAGATCAAAGGCAGGCATCACTGAACGAGTGGTGACGTGCTTGCTTACACCTGCTTTCTACGGGCATGCAGAAATACTTGCTTATACTTGGTTTCTACGGGCATGCACAGGTATGCACAGGCATGCAAAGGTATGCACTAGTTTTAATAATAAACAAAAACACAGAACACAAAATAACAAACCAGTACATGGGCTGAAACACAAACCGTCAGGGCAAATATAATCCATACACAGGGAAACACAACAATGACACCAGACAGAGCACATGCAAAAAACACAAATAGGGTAACTAATCATTGCAAACACCAGGCAGGTGGGAGCAATCAAGGGCTAATCAATGACACTCGGGGAAACAGAGACAGGACAGACGGGGCTACACAGACAATCACAGACAGGGAGTGCACATAAAGCATAACAATAAACATGCAGGACAATAAACAAAGAAATACAGAGAGGGCAGTATAATATAATAGTAGGGATATGGAAAACATGAGTAGCTGGAACAATAGGTAAACAGATATGCACATAGACCCAGGACCAAACAGAGGGAGGCATAGAGGACAAGGACAGGGGACTCAGGGGAATGCAGAGAACAAGTGGTACAAATAATAATCATACTCATCTACTGGCCATAGTGATGGGACAGCAGGCTCCAGGAGCTCCGAGGGTGCTCTGAGCTTGTCCAGGAAATATTTGGCAAAGCATGTTTTGAGGCATGTATTGCTGACATCGTACCACATGACTGGGTCAAGAAGCCATTCATGATTTTGTATGTAACATGAAATAAAGTGAGCAGCGATACACTATGGAAATCCCCATCCCTCACGTTTTATGTTGTTGATGTTTGACTGTGTAAAGGATTTGTCACAGCCAATTTTCAGATGGAGCCAACACCAAAAACATGGACTTATGTGTTCTCCTTGTTTGGGAACAGTTTAATCTCATTTTTCCCACTGATACATTTTCCACTAATAGTGGGTATTTATCATAACTGAAGTTACGGCCTAGCAGTAAATCATCTGCCCTACAACAGGGAGGCTGGGGTTCAAGTCCCAGCTAAACCATTCTTGTAATTTTATTTTTATTTGCAAGGTGGTCTGTTGTGTTTCACAGAGCTTGGATCATTATGCTGAGGCACTACTGTGACCTGCATGGCAATAAGGACAGAGGTGAATGTACTGGGAAAGACAGAAACTTGTCTACGCTACACTGTACAAACTTGCAGTAGCCTTCCTTTGCACACCTGCATCTTCTGTGCTCTGAGAGAGTATTCTCCAAAGCTGGAGAAATAATCTAAAAAAAAGAAGAAAAAAAAAGAAATCACCTTAGTCCAAAGACTGTTGAAAAGTTATTATTTCTTAATAAAAATGGATAAGTACAACAAGCACATTCACTATAGTCACCCAAGTTTTATTTCTTTTTTCCCTTATTATCATTGATATTTCTTAAAAGACAGTGCATTTATTGAAATGGAAAAAAATACACACTAAACCAATAATGCCCTTGTAAAAATCTGCATGTTGTATATGTTTTGTCCACTAGATGGCCTAGTAGAGAAAATGAAATTTCACATGAGACCTCATCTATATGAACCATTTTGATGAAAGGCCTCAAGTCCTCTAGAAAGCCTCATCTGGCTATCACTACCTGGCCATGCCCCAATTGTGACAAGAACAGAAGCGTGGGTGAGATGCCGACATACACTAAGTCAAGGACACAGCACAGGACACAGACTGAAACGCACATATATAGACAGGAGGAATAACTGACACAACACAGAACAGGTGGCGCAATCACGGGCAGCAGGGAAGTGACTGCAGGTGAAGAACACAGCTGAAACATGACAATGGCCCTACAGGACAACAATGCAGGAGTAATACAGAGCAGGCAGTGACTATGGGTACAGAAAACATGCGGAGCTGCAACAACAGATAAACAGATAGACACACAGACCCAAGACCAAACGGGATGACACAGAAGACAATGACAAGGGGCTCAGGGGAACACAGAGGGCAAGTGGTACAAATAATAATCATAAGAAATCATAGAAAACATAATAATATGAAGATAAGGCGTGGGCTTGATCCTGTGATCAGCCCAAACTATGACAGTCTCTGGTCAATGGCTCCATCAGAAATATGTTTAATGAGAAAAATGTTGATGTGTTCAATACTTATTTTCCCCACTGTACAAGGGAAAAGGTACAAAATTCAGAATAAAACTGCCATAAATTTAGGAGAAAAACCTCAGACTGTCCAGACTAAAGACACATCTCAGTAACTTCTTATTTAGGGATGAGCCGATCCGATCCGCCATATCGGGTTCGATCCAGGCAAAATGGCTGGATCGGTATCAGTAAGGAATAAAAGTAATTTACTGATCCGATACATTAATAATAATAATAAAATGAAGGCGCAATCCTGTTCTCAGCCACACTGTGCACGGCTTCTGTAAACAGAGGCAACAAGTGTGACATCACTGGAGCCTGTCAGTATGTTGCAGTGTGGCACCAGCATTTACAATTTTACACCACCAACTTGATAAAACTCTTGCAAAAGTATCATGGCAAAGAAGTATGCTAAATTCTGTCAAGAACCAAGCAGAAGCAACTGTGTCGTGCAGCAACAGTCGCTGTTTTACTGCTGGAATATGCTAAAAGTGAAACTAAAAGAAGGAAACTGAAAGTAAAAACCAGAGGAGCAGGAATGAAGACATAACATGGGCTTACCTTTAGATGGACAGTTGCAGCTGATGAGAGGTAGATGACAGAAACATAAATAGCAAATTATAACCGGTGAATTGGAAGCAGGACTAACAAGCCTACATGAAATGAACCAGGGATGATTTCAAAATAAGAGTAAACCTAAAAACTATAGACAGAGAATAAACTACTAAATAAACTGAGGACCAGGAGAATACTTATGATGATGATGATAATAATAATGCCTTCTATCATTTGCGTAATATTGCCAAGATTAGGAGCATCTTGTCTCAGAGTGATGCTGAGAAACTGATCCACGCTTTTGTTAGCTCGAGATTAGATTATTGTAATTCTTTATTATGAGGCTGTCCTAAAACATCTTTAAAAAGTCTTCAGCTGATCCAAAATGCTGCAGCAAGAGTTTTAACAGGTACTAGAAAGAGAGATCATATCTCTCCGGTTCTGGCCTCCCTTCACTGGCTTCCCATAGAGTTTAGAATTAAGTTTAAAATCCTTCTTCTTACTTACATAGCTCTGAACAATCAGGCTCCTTTATATTTAAAAGATCTGATACTACCGCATTATCCTAACAGAGCACTACACTCCCAAAATGCAGGATTACTTGTAATTCCTAGAATCTCCAAAAGTACAATGGGAGGCAGAGCCTTCAGTTATCAAGCTCCTCTCCTGTGGAACCAGCTGCCAATCTGGATTCGGGAGTCAGACTCGATCTCTGTTTTTAAGAATAGGGCTAAAACCTACCTTTTTGATATAGCCTACAATTAGGGAGGGATCATGTGTTTCTGAACCCTCCCTTAGTTATGCTGCTAATAGGTTTAGTCAGCCGGGGGACCTCCAATAATGCACTGGGCCTCATTCCTTTCTTCACTCTCAATGAATTTTTTTTTTTTTTTTTTTTTTTTTTGCTGGTCATTAACATCTGTTTGTTCTCTCCCATAGATTGAGTCCCCATCGTGCTGTTTGCTCTCTACATGTCTGTTCTTTTCTTCTTCTCTATCCCCTCACCCCCCAGCCAGTCGCAGCAGATGACTGCCCCTCCCTGAGCCTGGTTCTGCTGGAGGTTTCTTCCTGTTAAAAGGGAGTTTTTCCTCTCCACCGTCGCCAAGTGCTTGCTCACAGGGGATCGCCTGATTGCTGGGGTCTTTCTGCAACTGTGGGGGTTCCCCCTACAGTTGATAGTGCTATGAGATGACTGTTGTTGTGAAATGGCGCTATATAAATAAAGTTGAACTGAATAATAATAATAATAATAATAATAATAATAACAACAATAATAATTATAATAATGGATGACAAAAATACAACTTAAGATGTTAGTTCCTTTATTTTCAGATCTACAGCATTTTTTACCTCATGCACAGAGGCACTTTGAAATTCATCTGAATGTTTACTTAAATACTCAGCTTTAAAGTTTCGCAATAAACCTGCACTTAAAACCAGAATGCATGTTTACATAGTGCTGATCAGTGAAATGCTGCTATTGCTGCAAAGTTTAAAATAAAGAAAAAAAAGCCGCAGCGTTGCTGAACTGAGTCAAATTTGTAATATATTCTTTGACTTTTAAATTTATATTTTTATATGTGTCATAAACTCTCCGCGCACTTCTCAACAGCACACGGAGGAGGAGAAAAGGATGAATGGATTTAAATGCTGGGATACACCAAACACACATTTATTAGCACAAACATAAACATACAGAGACAAGACAGCTCGGATGCGCTAAGAGTTCTCTAGGATGCCCAACACACACACTGGAGAATTACACTGGGCGATATCCAAGGCATAGAAGCACAGCGGCAAACAGAACACAAGCAGTTACTCACAGTGCAGGGGCAGTCTGAGTAGTTACAGCGATAATCAATGAGCACACACAGATACAGTCCTTAGTGGCGTGACAGTTAGACTGGGAAGAACGCTCATCCAACATGCACAATGGTCCAGCGGCGTTTGTTTAGCAAAGAGCTGCTTTAGTATAAACGCCGCTGGTGTGGCAAATTCGGAATACCTGGGCGAGGCCTGGGAAGGATAATTACCGAGACTGGGAACAGCTGATGAAAGAGTGAGGGAGAGCGAGGGGCATGGCTGGACCGACAGACTGTCAGCAGCATGGGAGAAGGTAAGTTACAGAGGCTGACTAACAGCTGCCGGTCCGGCAGTGGCTATGGGTATGGAAGGAACACATAAAGCACACATTTAACAGACCCAAAACCCCCAGAGAGATCAGGGCCAAGCTGGGGGAAGCCAAGCCGGCTTGGCTCATGACAGAGCCCCCCCCCCTTTAAGGGGTGGATTCCCAGACACCCAGGATAACATCAAGACCCCGCCCCCCCAACAGGAGCAACAACCACAACACAAACCCGGGTGGGAGGTAGGTGGAACAGGAAAGGAGGGAACACTATGCCCCACCCAGGGCCCCCAATTAACCCCCAAGTTCACGGGCGTTGGGGCTCAGGAGGCCACCCAGATTTCCAGGCCCAGCAGAAGGTCGGGTGGACCGAATCCGGCGACCTGCCGGAAAACATGAGCCACCTAACCCAGGAAGTCAATTCTTCAGGTGGCCACCCCACATTAATTAGCCACCAGGACTGAAGGGGTGAAGCAGGAGGCGGCCTGCCCACCGGAAGGCTCACTGGTGGATACCAGGATCAGAGACAGCAGACATCCACGGCGTAGGGCAGGGATAAGGGAACCATGGCGTCCTCAGGGTGGTCCGCAACTTCACCAGCGGTGGACCCCGACCGGGCCGGCTCCGCTGCACCCGTGGTGAACCCCGACTGGGCCGGCTCCGCTGCCCCGACGATGGACTCCAGCGGAACCCTCGTTGCACCCATGGTGACCCCTGGCTGAGGCTCAGCTGCACCCGCGGTGGGCGCCGATTGGGCCAGAGCTGCACCCACAACGGTCCTGGTCTGGGATGTGGCTGTACCCATGATGGGCTCCGGCTGGAGCACCGTTGCACCAACGGTGACCCCCATCGGGAGCCTCATTGCTCCTGTGGTGACCTCCCCAGCGAGGGAGGTGGTGCTCCTCATACCACCTGGTGCTGGATCCCGATCCTCGGCAGCCTCCAGCAAAGTCACCAGCTCTCCAGCGACCCTGGCAGGGGTCTCCGACCCTGAAGGGAGAGAAAAAGAGACTGGGTCACTGGCAGTGGCAGAGCCCGGTGAGGTGGCCCTGAGGGCTACTACGAGCTGCCCTGGGCCCTCCTCACCATGAGTCAGGCAGTGTGACATTGACAAATGGGATATTGACATAATGGAGCACACTTGCCTGAACTCGGGCTCCACCGTCATCCAGGACTCCGGCGATTTGGAGTGCGTAGCTTCTGTCATCGCGTCGGGTGCTGTGCCCCCGTCGACCTCCTCTGGGGCCATCAACATCCCGTCGTCGTCTGTGGGCAACCCCGGTGATGGTTGCTCTTCTCCGATGACCCTAGTGAGGGGCTCGACTGGCAAGGGAGAGAAGGAAAGGTTAGGGTCGCCAGCAGTGGCAGAGCCTGGAGAGGGAAACCCAGGTGCAGCTCTCGGCCGACTCTCCTCCCCAAGAGTCAGACAAGAGCTCTCTACCATGGGCAATTGAACTTCAGGAGAGATTACTTGCCTGGGCTCGAGCTCTACCACCGTCCAGGACTCCGACACTGTCGATGGTGATGGTCCAGATCCCGTCGGCGGGGGGTCTGGTCCAGGGGGTGACTCTGCTGCGGTGTGTCCCCGCAACAGGTGTGATGGTGGTTGCAGTCCTATTGTCCTCCTGCAGTGGCTCCAACGCTGAGGATTCATCCAGCGTGGCTGCAGGGGGACCTCTCCGTGTTGGCTCCGGGAAGGGAATGTCCGGAACCACCACCTCCTCCACCGTCTGGTGGCTTGGTTCCAAAACCAGCAGGCACTCAGGGATGAAAGGAGGAGACGCAGAGGGAGTGGGGGATCAGTTCGGGGCTGCAGCTGGAGGAGAGGATTCAGCAGACTGCTGAAACTGGGCCTCTCCCTCAGGAGACTAACAAGATTCAAAATAATTAAGTTCAATTAGATGAAAGGAACCTTGTCTGTCATCCTGGCGAGTGATGTTCGCAGCTGTAGCTGACTGGTCATCACCCATCTCCACATCCACGGCCATACCGGTCCTTTCCAATGGTGACGGGGAAGCACGATCCGATGCCGATGACTCCTCACACTCGAAAATCAAAGGAGGAGACACGGAAAGGACAAGAGAGGGGTTTACCTCCACAGCTGGAGGAGAGAGCCCAGTGGACTGCTGGAGCTGAGCCTCTCTTCTGGGAGACAGGCAATGTTTATCATCATTACATAGAATTAAATGAAAAAAAACACTTGCCTGTTCTCCCGGTGCTCGATGTTGACAGCTGCAGGCAGTTGACAGCCATCCCCCCCCCCCCATGTCACTGGCTGTTCCAGCCCCTTCACACGGTAGCTGAGGATCCAGCTCGGATGACGTGGAGGTGGGCGTAGCAGATGGAGGATTGGTGAGACCCTTATGGCGAGTCCTCCGGGAACAGTGGCAATGAGAGGAAGCAGGCAACGTGTTCTCCGGTTCCTCTAGAGAAGGCCCCTCCTCCGTCCGGAATTCTCCTCCCGGGAAGCACAGGGGCATGGGAGGAACGGGAGAAACAGGGAGACAAACAAGATCGGCAGCTGACAATTCATCAGGAATCAGGCAAGCAGTTTCAAGTGTCATTAACAGTGACTGAATAAACACTTGCCTGAATTCCTGTGGTTTGATGACGTCAGCTGTCGTCTCCGTGGTCGAGGCATGCTCGTCATCTGGCTGGAGCTCCAACCTCCTCAGGGAATATTCCTCCAACCTCTTGGCCAACTCCGGAAGAAGCCACGGTTTCACCTCCAGGAGGAGTTCTGTCTCCACCAGGAGAACCTGTCTTCGTTCCTCCAGCTACTCTGGGGACGGAGTGGACCACGGCTCGGGACAGGGAGGCAGGGCTGTTGTTGTTGTTGTTGGCGTGGCTGGATGCTTCTTCCAGCAGGGGTTCTTCCTCTTCTTCCTCACAGGCGGCTCAGGAATCAGATAGTCTGGGATGCGAAGCATCACACTGGGCAGCAAGTCACCCATGCAGAGAAGCTCCATGCTACCTGGAGAAGTGAGCGGCATGGCCGCGAGGAGCTCGAGCACCGGGAGATCCTCATCCAAATCCTCGCATGGTGCAGCAAAGATGTCCCAGAGAATCTCCATCGCTTCGAGATGATCCCACAGGCTATCCCAATTCATTACTCTCACAGCCGTGTCCCGAGCCTGACGAGCCGTTTTGGAGGCACAGGGCTCCAATGTCCATAAGAGAAGATCCTCCAGCAGGCAAAGCGAGCGCAGCTCCCTCTCCAGCAACTCAGCCATCGTGCCTGGAAAGCAGGTGAGAAAAAATGGGACAGTCCAAAAAGTGAAAAAAATGATTTGTGTGGGTGTAACCCGCTAAATCCTTTTGAGCGGCTGGACCATTCTGTCATAAACTCTCCGTGCGCTTCTCAACAGCGCACGGAGGAGAAGAAAAGGATGAATGGATTTAAACACTGAGTTACACCAAACACACATTTATTAACACAAACATAAACATACAGAGACAAGACAGCTCGGATGCGCTAAGAGTTCTCTAGGACGCCAAGCACACTCACTGGAGAATGGCCAAGGCGTAGAAGCACAGCAGCGAACATAACACAAGCAGTGACTCACAGTGCGGGGGCAGTCCGAGTAGTCACAGCAATAATCAACGAGCACACACAGATACAGTCCTTAGTGACGTGATGGTTAGACTGGGCAGAACGATCATCCAACACGTACAATGGTCCAGCGGTGTTTGTCTAGCAAAGAGCTGTTTTAGTACAAACGCCGCTGGCGTGGCAAATTCGGAACACCTGGGCGAGGTGCTGGAAGGATAATTACCAGGACTGGGAACAACTGATGAAAGAGTGAGGGAGAGCGAGGGGTGTGGCTGGACCGACAGACTGTCAGCAGCATGGGAGAAGGCAGGTTACAGAGGCTGACTAACAGCTGCCGGTCCGGCAGTGGCTATGGGTATGGAAGGAACACATAAAGCACACATATAGCAGACCCAAAACTCCCAGAGAGATCAGGGCCAAGCCGGGGAAAGCCAAGCCAGCTTGGCTCATGACAATATGTGTGCAAACTGCAACCAGTCATTACCAAAGTATGTTCTGTGCTGTTGTTTTAACCCCTTGACGCCTGTTTTCACGAATTCGCATCAAACCGCTTCCACTCCAAATGCAACCAAAATACCATCTGTATTCCTCCAATTCCGGATGGAGCACTTCCAACACATACCTAGGAACCTTTTGCAAGCATTAGTTTCTCGTAGGAACGGTCAGAGATGGAGCACCATCCATTTCCTGATTGCTAGGGTTAGGGTTAAGGTTATAGTTTGGCAGTCATGAGAGTTAAAAATACTGAAAATAACTTTGTTACATAAATAAAAGACTCTTCATACTTGAGATGGGAGCAGGTGCTTTTTTACCATTTTTTACCATAGATGCCTGTTGTCGCTAATTTGCATCATACCTAAAATTATATCTATTTTATGTGCTATAGTCAGATTAACTTTCTCAACTTAATTTAGCATCTACTTGAAAGCAAAAACGCAAGTGACAATTTTTTTTTTCATAATTGGAAATAAATTGAGGCGTTAAGGGGTTAAATAAGAGAGATGGTATTGGGTTTGGACCGGTATCGGTCAATACTCAAAGTCACAGTATCGGTATCGGTCTTGAAAAAGTGGTATCGGCTCATCCTTAGTAACTACTCTTATGTATATTTGAGTGATGATATATAAAGAGAACCAACTTTTACTTGTGTACAGCTTCAGGCTACTCTACCACCTAAATTAGAAAAAAAAACAATTATTGAAAATGTGGAAATTTTTTATGTGGATTTGGAGAGTTCTCATAAATTACCTACATCTTTGTCATGGTGGTGCCCGAGGTGGACGGAAAGTAGGACTCACGTGTTGGGCGAGCCCTTGGCATGATGTTTATTAAATAGAAAATAATACAGCTCATGGGCTGAAACAAAAAGCAAAGGCTAGGCAAAATTCACAAGTCAAGGCTAAATCACAAGGCTAAAATAAGATTTGGCAGAAGTATGTTGATCACGTCGACTTGACGCAAGGACGCCATGCCAACGTTTTTTTAAAAATTTTTATTTAACCTTTACTTTATCAGGCAAATGCTTGAAATCAAAATGATCTCTTTTACGAGCACAGCCTAACCAAGATGACAGTATTTACACAGGACAATACATTACACAATACACAACATTAATAAAACATAAAAACACACAGTAAGACACCATGAACTATGCTAAAAAATATATCAAATGAGCAAATCATGCAGCAAAGCATTTGTATGCTCCCACAGCTACTGTTAAAAAGTCTATGACAGGAGTTTTAAAATCAGGAAGGCAAATTTTTGAAGTCCTTTCCAGTCATAGAGAGCGGAGCACATAAATGTCCTCTTCCTAAAGTCAGTGCGAGTTCTGGGCACTGTGGCAGAGAGATAGTCCTGGGATCGTAAATTGTGAGAAGGATTATGCGAGAAGATCAGGTAAGTACAGAGGTATGATGGGAGTAGTCCAGTGATGGCTTTATGAGTAAAAGTGTACCAGTGAAGAAGCCTGAGAGTGTCGTAGTTTGGGCTTGAGCTTAGGCTCAAGTCCACACTTTATGTTGACCCAACGGGGCCCAACGCAGAAAAAACTTCAAAATCGTTCAGACACAAATCACCAAATGCAGTCAGTTCTCTTAAAGAGGACTTGCTGAAGCAAGACTGGACAGAAGTCTATGTATCAGATGTAAATGAAGCCTATGACACATTTATAAACATTGTAACCACTCTTTATGAAAAAAACTGCCCATTAGTAATAAAAAAGCTTAAACACAAATTTGCTAATAAGCCATGGTTAACCAAAGGACTACAAAAGGCGTGTAAAAAGAAAAAATCATTATATAAAGCTTTCCTAAAGAAAAGAACAAAAGAAGCAGAGCAGCGGTATAAAACATACAAAAATAAGTTAACATATATAATAAGATGTAGTAAAAGAGACTATTACAGTAAAGAACTGGAGAAAAACAGAGACAATATTAAAAATACATGGACAATACTCAACAGTATCCTTGGAAATAAAAGCAGAAATACAAGCTACCCAACTAATATTCCAAAAAATAATAAAACGACTCAGAGTGTGAATATTGCTTCACCTGCAGATGAATTTAATAATTTTTTTGTTAACATTGGACCTAAACTGGCCCGAGAAATACCCACTACGGTGCCAACAGGTGATACAATATGCAATAACACTGCTGTAAAAGACTCCATCTTCATAAAGAACACAGACGAAAGAGAGGTCATTGAAATTGTTAAATCGTTCAAAAGTAAAACATCTACTGACTGTGATGGTATCGACATGCTACTAGTCAAAACTGTTATCGAATGCATAGTAAAACCACTGACGTATATCTGCAACCTGTCTCTCCAATCAGGTATATTTCCCAATGCAATGAAAATAGCTAAAGTAATTCCGATATACAAGACGGGCGACAGAGGGGAACTCTCAAACTATAGACCAATTTCACTATTACCACAATTTTCCAAGATACTTGAAAAAATATTCTATGAGAGAATTGACAACTTCATACTGAAGAATGATTTATTATGTGAGCAGCAATATGGGTTCAGACACAAGAGGACAACTGCATATGCCCTAATGGAATTTACAGAAAAAATATCAACAGCCATTGAAAATAAAGAGTATTCAGTTGGAGTATTCCTAGATCTTAAAAAAGCATTTGATACAGTAGATCATAATTTATTATTAAAGAAACTACAAAATTCTGGTATTAGAGGTGTAGCACTGTCCTGGTTAAGTAGTTACTTAAAGAATAGATATCAGTATGTATGTGTTAGCAACAAAAACTCAGAGTTGCTGAAGGTCACCTGTGGAGTCCTACAGGGTTCAGTTTTGGGACCATTATTATTCAATATGTATATAAACGATATATGTAAAGTCTCAGAAAAAATGGACTTAATATTGTTTGCCGATGACACTAATCTGCTATGCAGTGGAAACAATTTGGAACAACTTCTGGATACACTCGGGAAGGAATTAGGAAAGCTTAAACTGTGGTTTGATTCAAACAAATTAACGCTTAATTTAAGTAAGACAAAATTTATAGTCTTTAACAACCATCACAACAATCCAGTACCCAAACTCAGTGTAAATGGTGTAGAGATTGAAAGGGTATCTGAAACTAAATTCCTTGGAGTAATAATTGATAACAAACTGTGTTGGAAGTCACATATTAATTATATTAAAGGTAAAGTCTCCAAATCAATTGCAATATTACACAGAGTGAAATATTTGCTGAATCAACCCACACTATACACCTTGTATCATTCATTAATACTCCCATACATGACATATTGCAATGAAGTATGGGGAAATACATATAAAACAAACATATATCCACTCTTTATGCTTCAAAAGAGAGCTATTAGAATAATAAACAAAGCAGCTTACAGGGAACCAACAAACCCACTTTTTCTTAAACAAAAAACTCTCAAGTTGAAAGATCTGGTTGACTTTAAAACCGCAATAATAATGTTCAAAGTGAAGAATTTATCACTGCCTGCAAATATCCAAAAGTTGTTCCAAACAAGGGAGAAACGATATCACTTCAGAGGAACATGTATATTTCAAAAGCCTACAGTGAGAACAACCACCAAGCAACACTGTATTTCAGTGCAAGGAGTCAGATTATGGAACGATTATGGACCTGAATTAAAATCATGTACAACGCTTGGACAATTTAAACAAAAACTAAAGGAAGAAATACTCCAAACATATTTACAAGACGACATGTAAACTCACATAAGGATTGACATTTCCAGCCTGTGTTGTGTTGTAGCTTAGTTTTTTTTGTTTTGTTTTTTTTTTCTCTCTGTGATATTCTGTCTTAGATTTGTCTTGAATAGTAACTGCTTAACTTAGTTTTCTTTTTTTTTTCTTTTTTTTTTTTTTTTCTCTCAGTCACACTTTGTCTTAGCTTTGTTCTAAATTGTAATCACTCTTGTCTTGTTTACTCTTTTTTCTTTGAATTCTTGGATGGAATATGGGTGGGCAATATAAGCTGCGGCTTCAGCCATCACCCATTTCGGATAACTCACGTGGAATTGTTTAGTAGAAGGAGTCTTTGTCTAATTTGACCTTGTTGTTATATTATACAGTTTCTTTAACCTGTACTGTATTATCCGAAATAAAATAAATAAATTCAAAATTCAAATGTTCAATTATTGTTTTTCTGTGATCATGTATGATTATTTTAGCATTTATTGCCCTCTGTGTTTCCCTGAGTCCTCTCTCTTTGTCGTCTGTGTTTATCCCTTGTTTGGTCCTGGTGTCTGTGTGTACTGCCTCGCCCATCCTGTGTTTCCCACCTGTAATCACTTCCCTGCTGCCCTTGAGTGTACCCACTTGTTCTGTGTTGTGGTGATTGGCTCTCTGTCTATATATCCTGTGCACTGTCTGTGTCTAGTGTGGCATCATCAACGTTGTGTGTGCTTCTCCCTGCCGGTTATTTTGTATCCCGGGTTTCTGTAAGTTTGGTTCAATTCCTATTCGAGTTATTCCTCCAGCCTTCGTGCTGTTATTCCTCAGTTTTCTGTTAATAAATCATGTTGCGCCTGAGCTCCGCCTGCTTCCTGAAGCCATCACCTGTGCCTGCTGGAGGGATTCATGATAGTCTGACACCACCAAACATGGACTCAGCAGGTACGGACTTCACTGTGTTTGGACTGGATGAGGATGAGTGCTGGGTGGCTCAGCTCATCGAGGGGCTTATTTCTGATAACACCTGACTAGTCACACACCGGAGAGAGTGATGGGATTCTGCTGATGCAGCAGCTGAAGTGATAGAGGATAACCCCAATCTACAGAAATATCCCAGGCTGGTCGGACTACTGATCTCTGTGCCAAATTTGCAAGAAGCCCTTCGCTGACTGGTGAAAAGCCCAAAGCCTGTGCCGACAGTAAAACGTTCCCTGGCGCCGTCATCCACTTCACGTCGTTCCTCAGTATCACCAGCTCCAGCCTGCCACTCCCCAGCTCTGCAGCCCCATTCTGGACAGAGGAGGAGCATTTCTCAACACGCCAGGAGCCCTGCAGCTGTCGAGAGGGCTTACCATTAGTTTCACCAGGAAAAAGCCTCCCAATTTTTTCTGTTTAAGGAGAGGGACTCTAATCCTGCTGAGGCGCTGTGGGCAGTGAGGGAGGCAAAGCAGATGGCAGGCCGGATCCTGGGTTTCGTGGATTGGCTGCCGAAGGAACTTTTGTGCTCGGTCCGGAGTTTTGGCAGCCATCATCTCAGTCCAGTGTGGTGAAGGAGGATCTGCAGCTGGTTGTTTCCTCCATTCCTGTGTCTGTGTCCTTCTGTGCAGCCAATAGCAAGGAGCTGGAGGAGCGCCAGCAGGTTCAGCTGTTACAAACAGAACTTTTACTGGAGTGTAAACCCTGGCTCACACTAGAATTTGTTTTTTTCCCCAGTAAATAAGCTTGCAGCCCAGCCTGTAATTAAGCCTGCAGCTCACCCAGTAATTAAGTCTGCAGTGTTTTTCTTTTCACGTTTTGCATCCTGGTGCCCATGCCCGCTGCTGTGTGACAGATAATCTTGGCTACGGTTCATCCAGTTTTCCCAGAGGTGGACGTCGCCGCTTCAGCAGCAGAATCCCCAGGGACCTTGCCAACAGTGGAGCAGGAGTTAAGGCAAATATCTCATTTAGTATCATTACCCACTGTACTTAGTGAGTCTTGTCTTACTCCCAGCGGGGGGACCCAGTTACAGTTTCCATCTGCTTCTGGCCTCCCTCTGCTGGGCTCCACTATTGATCCCTGTACTGACCCATCCTGTATCCTTCCCATGTCCAAGCTTCCTGTATCAGGAACCAAGGTGCTTACCACAGCTCCAGCTCACTCCGAGGTGCTCATCACAGCTCCAGCTAATTCCGAGGTGCACGCCACAGCTCCAGCTGATTCCGAGGTGCGCGCCACAGCTCCAGCTGATTCCAAGTTGCACACCACAGCTCCAGCTGGTCCTGTGGTGCTTGCTCTAGCTCCTATGGTTCATCCTGAGGTGGTCTCCCCAGCAGAAGGGGACCAGGAGCCTCATGTACAAAGGGTACTTACACACAAAAACATGGCGTACATCCTTTTCCACAGAAAATTCTGTGCTCAGAGCTACGGTCCCTCTTGGAGCACGACATGGTGAGAAGCGGTGTGCTGCCCGTCCCAGTGCAGGTGCTGACAACACTGGGGTTTCTGGAAACTGGCATTCCAGAGGGAGCTGGCAGACCAATCGGAAATTTCCCAGTCAACCCTGAGCCAAGCTATGCCTGCTGTATGGGATGGCATTATCCGGCTGTCACCCAGGTACATCATATTCCCTTACAACACAGTTGAACAGGCCAATATCAAAATGTAATTTGCAGCAAGAGCTGGTTTTCCTAATGATTCTGATGAACAGCATTGTTTGGAAAAAACCCACAAGCCGGCACTGTGCGGATGGGTGGCTTCTTGCTGAGTAAATTCATGTAATTGTCCTAATAATAACCCACCTCATGCGCAATGCGCCTGTCACCATCATCATAGCAGTCTGTCATGGGCGACAATGACTGTTTCATTTCGGTCTGATCAGATTCCTCCACACAGCTCTGTCCTTAGCCTTCCACTGCCAGGAACTCCTGTCTCCCAACACACAGCCCCCCAACCTGACCCTCACTAAGACCCAGGTGAGGACGGAGCTGAGGAAGATCAAGGCGAGGAAGGCATCGGGACCGGACGGCATCAGCACAAAGCTCCTTAAGTCCTGTGCAGACCAGCTGTGTGGGATTGTGGAGTACATCTTCAACCTGAGCCTGAAGCTGGGGAGGGTACCACAGCTGTGGAAAACATCTTGTGTGGTACCTGTACCAAAGACTTCCCACTCCAAAGATCTGAACAGCTACAGACCAGTGGCCTTGATGTCCCACATGATGAAGACCCTGGAGAGACTGCTCCTTGCTCACCTCCGCCCCCTGGTGGGACCAGTGATGGATCCACTCCAGTTCGCCTACCAGCATGGCATTGGGGTGGAGGATGCGGTGATCTTCCTCCTTCACCGTTCTCTGTCCCACCTGGAGAAGCCCGGGAATGCAGTGAGGATCATGTTCTTTGACTTCTCCAGTGCATTCAACACCATCCAACCGATGATCCTGAAGGACAAGCTGCTGTGCACAGGGGTGGACCAGCACCTGTCATCATGGATCCTGGACTACCTCACTAACCGGCCTCAGTTTGTGAGAACCCGGGACTGTGTGTCCGACACGATCATCGGTAGCATGGGGGCCCCCCAGGGAACGGTTTTGGCTCCCTTCCTGTTCACCCTTTATACTGCGGATTTCTCACACAGCATAACACACTGCCATCTACAGAAGTTCTCTGATGACTCTGCGATCATTGGCCTCATCTCCAACGGAGATGAAGCTGAGTACAGAGGGCTTATCCAGGACTTCGTGGACTGGTGCCATCGGAACTGCCTCCAGATCAACGCGAGGAAAACTAAGGAGCTGGTGGTGGACTGCCACAGGCAAGGACAACCCTTCACAGCACCAGTAAACATCCAGGGAACAGACATCGAGATGGTGACATCCTATAAGTACCTGGGTGTTCATCTGAACAATAAACTAGACTGGTCACACAATATTGATGCACTCTACAAGAAGGGACAGCGCAGGCTGTTCCTACTGAGGAGACTCAGGTCTTTTGGTGTACAAGGGGAGCTGCTGAAGACATTCTATGACACGGTGGTGGCATCAGCCATCACTTTTGGAGTGGTCTGCTGGGGCAGTGGCATTACAGCAGCCGATAGGAAGAGACTGAACAAACTGATCAAGAAAGCTAGCTCTGTCCTGGGGCAGCGCCTTGACCCAGTGGAGGAGATAGGAGAGAGAAGGATGGTGGCTAAACTGTCATCTCTGCTGGAGTCCGAGTTCCACCCTATGCAGGACATACTGAATGCACTGAGGAGCTCATTTAGCAGCAGACTACATCATCCTAGGTGCACAACCGAGAGGTTTCGCAGGTCCTTCCTACCTACGGCTATCAGACTGTACAACCAAAGTAGGGCTGCTCGCAGAGATAGCAAAAAGACGTGACGACCTAATAGTATTGAATGCAAAAGACGCAATAGACTTACACAATGGTCCCCTCCAGTATACAACTAGGAAAATACCGGTCGCTGTGGAGGGTGAGAATATGTATGGGTACATAATCATACCATGTAGGATAACTAAGTAGACTGTTGTGCTGTTTCATTCCATCTAGCTACAATGCTCCGCACTGTGTGTGTTTATATATTTACATATTTATTCCATCTAGCTACAATGCTCCGCACTGTGTGTGTTTATATATTTACATATTTATTCCATCTAGCTACAATGCTCCGCACTGTGTGTTTATATATTCATATATCTATTCCACCTAGCTACAATGCTCCGCACTGTGTTTATATATTTATATATCTATCCCATCTAGCTACAATGCTCCGCACTGTGTGTCTCTATATATATACTGTATATTTATATTTATATGTACATATGTATACTTGCTGCTCTTGTTTTTTTCTCTTGCCTTCTGATTGTTGCTCTGAGTGTTGCTATCCCTGTGCTGTTGCAATCCTGGAATTTCCCCATTGTGGGACTAATAAAGGCTTATCTTATCTTATCTTATCTATG